>JAGSMT010000060.1:1484566-2969133 GCA_029286875.1 Lamproptera curius
AATTTAGATCTGTATTGCCAAGATCTTAAGCGCTTCTCTAGCCCGTTGTACAGAACTTGTTCTGCTATAACCATTGTGTTGTTTATATGCATCTAAAGCTTTAAGCGCTTTGTTTCATTTGAGTACTTTATGTGTCTTTTGATAAACGTGATTTTGTTTTTCATTTAAGCGTATATATCTTTGTTTTACATTTTTCTTCTTTTAGTTTGATTTAAACCTATATAAATGTATCATGTAAATGTCTGAAAATGTCGTTCTTGCGCCTAAGGAATGCTCGTTTAATATGTTCATGCATATGGTAGATTCTTGACATGTAGTGTAACTTCCAAACCCCAATGAATAATAAAGTAAAACGCAAATACACGAATGTATAATTAGGTGCCGACATATTTTATTTGGGTTAAACCTTCGATCGACAGTTCGAACCGAGTAACGACGTTCTGAATGTTCATTATGGATATTTTATGATCCGTTAAACCATTTAGTTCCGACCGAACTTACGTTTCGTTTGTTAGCCAGTTTCGCCAAGATAGTTTCGCTAAAGTGATGGTTAGCAAGAAGCGTTTGAAGAACCTTTGGGAATCGAAACTTTGTTTCGCATTTCTCCATCCAATATTAGTCGACTAAAAAATTTCATTCATTCTAAGACAGATCAGCGATTAGTTCAAGACAACATTCAAGTTTGACAAAGAAATTGGGAGGAAAAAAGAGTGGAGATAAATAATATTCAATTCAAATTCTTATTAATATATTAATTTTATTGATTGTCAAACACTCACTGGATTTCTGGTAAAGGACGCCTCAAACCTTTGAAGAACTGTTGATATTAACTTCAGGGCTATTTTATGTCATCTTTAAAAATAACACAATTTGATAATTGGTTACATATTAGAATTTGAAAAAGACCTGACAGTCATTCCATTACAGTTGTATCATTTAAAATACATTAATATCGTAATAACCTTTAACACATAAACGTTCCTTGACTACCTTTTAAATTTATTAAGAGTTAAATTTTAAACTTTTACTGGGATTTTGTTGTAAAACGTTTACATTTGTCCATAAAAGACTTACTTATTCATCGCAGTCTAGTTGCTGGAAGAATTAAATTATGTTACGCCCTTGGTAACCAAAAAATAAATACAATAATACTGGAAAGAGTAGCTGAGATATTTGTTGTAGTTAATAAAAATCTTCTAGTCTCGTTACTTTTTTCTGAATGTAATTTGTTTGCTATTGTGTAGGCGAAATGTCCTCGAAAAGAGAGAAACCCAAGGTCGACCTTTGTCATTAAAACCACTGTTATAAAAAGTTAACAACGCAAGAGATTTATTGCGGCTCAAAGGCAACATGAGAAGAGACTGCTCTGTCATAATCAATGCCGCAAAAGTGGGCTTTAATTTCGAGTAGGAGAACGTATACGGAAGACGAACATGGTTGCAGACGTCCATCGAAGCCAGGTAATCAACAAGAAACAATAAGAATATGCTGCCATATTCGAAAAAACTGTTTTAGCGATTAAAGTATTACCATCTGATACCTAATCCAAGAAACGAGCATTTCATCAAAGAGAAACTCAACGCATATTGACACAAATTTTGAATATGAGAAAAGTCTCCGCAAGATGGGTGCCGAGAATCAGAAACAAAATCACATCGAAGATATCGTTGGACAAGTTTTAAGAAGATTGTAAAAACTTTAAATCTAGTTTTGTGGTAGTGGACGAAACACGGGTTTATCCCGAAGGATTTTCATGCCGTGGCCGTGGTATATGGCCTGGCCGGGGTATGGCCTCAATATTTTGGGACTCAGAAGTGATATTGTTGTTTGATTACCTGGAGCATGGAACCATCATTACAGATTATGCAGCTTTAATACCGAGGTTCTTAAAATCACTTGTCAGTGAACATTGTCAGTTCATCTAATTTACTATTTATAATTGTCGTTTAATCTCAGATACATAATGCTTTCATCATTTTGTATTTGATGTCTGTCAAAGTCTTGCCTTATGCGTGTATTGTTATTACGTACTTCTGAGTAAATAGTACACGCACTAAATCTCTGCTTTTATCTGTGTTATGTCGCCTTTATCTTATTTGTTCATCGTTTCTATTTCCATTGCGTTTTATTTTCGTCCGTCCATATTTAGATCTGTGTTTGTCTGTATCTTAATGCTTCTCTGGCCCCCGTTGTCGCTTGTTCTGCCATGCCTTGTGTTGTTACACTTTATCAATTACTGAAGCTTTAAGCGCTGTTTCATTTGAGTACTTGCTATGTTCTTTTTGATAAAACGTCGATTTTGTTTGTCATGAAACTGATAGTGATATCTTTGTGTTTTATTTTTCTCTTTCGCTGTTTACTTTGCTTCGCTAAATACCTAATTGCTTAAATAGTCTGAAAATGAATGGTCAGTTTTGCGCCGTAAAGAGATGATGTACGGTTTAATTGTTGCAGTTGGCAAAATCTTAGCATTCTTAACATTGATAAACAGTTAAAACTTTCGCGAGACATTGCACCAATAGTATATTCTATAAACGGCTGAAATCACGTGAAATCGATATTGGTGCCGACTAGTTTCGGACCTATCGTAGGTCCTTCGTCAGGACGCGTTGGGTAACCGGGAGTTTCAGCCGATTCTAGAAGTTCTTATGGATGACACTGCCATGTGAATTAAAACACCGCAGTGAATCGTTTCGCTAGCTAAACTTTTCTATATGACCCATGAATGGCCAGATCGGATGTGATCTGACTAAAGTGAAAGATGAGAAAGAAAGAGGGCGATTAAAACCTGATGGGATTGTTTTTGTTTTATCGCCCATTTCCTCCGTCCGAATGGTACACATTCTGACTCAAAACAATTTCCATTCATGTCGTAAAACAATCGAGCACTCAATAAAAGAATTCAGGGCGCCGCTGTAAAAAGATTTGAAAACAAACGAAACGCGACCGATATAAACAATCGCTAGATTGGATTCTTGAATAATATTAAGATGTTTATTATTGTTTTGTTATGTGCTGAATTTTCTGGTTACGGCCGCGTTTGTATTTTGTAGGATGTTTGCGTTGTTTTCATCTTCGGTTCGTATATAATTTTACAACACTGATTCAGTTAATTGTTAGTTTAGCGATTTGAGAACTTGAATAAAGATAATCATCGTCGTCGTCATCATTAACCTTTGATAGTCCTCTGCTGGACATAGGCCTCCCCTAATAGACACCTATCCATTAGTGGGATTGCATTGGACAAGCGTGGTGGGATACTGTCCAAAACCTCCTAATGAATAAAAGTAAACAAAGCAGCAAAGTGACATTGCACACATAATTTTATTGTAGATGTAGTGACAAATTATTTCCCTTCGGTAAAACTCGGATCTTCATCGCAATACCAACTGTCAATGAATGTTCGTATTAAATCAGTGATATTTTTATATCCGTTAATACTTACTTTATTTACTTGCTTACTTTATTGTTTAGTATCAAAATGTGAAAATCACTGTATCTATAACATATAGGAACGAAGCGTCATCGTATAAGTGATGATATTATTCGAATGTCACGTTAGTATTGACATCTGATGACAATTAACAAAAAACGGTTTATGATATCCTAAAGAGTGAATCTGGACACAGAAAAAGTCCAAGCTTCAATTCTTAAGTTTTGATAAATGTCCTCGACCTTTATGTGGTTATTATTATATTATATACTATATAGAATATGCTCAAGAATAGTTATGTATAAACTCCTCCGTAGTCTAGTGATTAGGACGTGCTTTAGAAACCTACAGGTCTGAGGTTCAAATCCTGAGGACTCTGACAAAAATAAGATAATCCATGCTTCGGATGGGCATGTAAAAGATCTAAAAATTTATTTTCACGAAGTTAGTTGAAAGTAATAATTCATGTTACGTCATAGGTAGTAATATTTAAATGTACCGTGTTATACAGTTTAATGTTTCTAGTAATTTTGTTAGATGAAATTTGATGTAGAATTTTTCGAACGTAAACTATTCTATTTGTACCATTTAATCGATAGTTAGATGACCATGCTATCGACTTGTCATTAAAACACTGTTAGTACAAAGTTTACTAATCCAAAGTTTTGATGCCAAAGGCAACATAGAAGGACTGCTTGTCAATCAATTGCCCAAAAGGGCTTATAATTTCGAGTAGGAGAACGTATAGGAAGACGAACATGGTTAGACGTCCATCGAAGCCATGTAATCAACAAGAAACAATAAGAATATGGCCATATTCGAAAAAACTGTTTTTAGCGATTAAAGTATTACCATCTGATACCTAATCCAAGAAACGAGCATTTCATAAAGAGAAACTCAACGCATATTGACACAAATTTTGAATATGAGAAAAGTCTCCGCAAGATGGGATGCCGAGAATCAGAAACAAAATCACATCGAAGATATCGTTGGACAAGTTTAAAGAAGATTGTAAAAACTTTAAATCTAGTTTTGTGGCAGTGGACGAAACACGGGTTTATCCTGAAGGATTTTCATGCCGTGGCCGTGGTATATGGCCTGGCGGGATATGGGCCTCAATATTTTGGGACTCAGAAGGATATTATTGTTTGATTACCTGGAGCATGGAAACATCATTACAGATTATGCAGCTTTTAATACTGAGGTTGAGAAATGCCGTCAATGATAAAAAGAGGCAAACTTTGAACGGGCGAGTTGTTTCATCTTGACAACGTCCGGCGCATAGGTTGGCATTAGCGATGGCACACCGTTTAGCATGTTAGCGTACAATTGGTTGAGCATCCTCATTCACCAGATCTGCGCCTAGCTATTTTTCATCTTCTCTCCAAATTGATACAATACTTAAGAGGAAACATGTGTTAAAACTATATATAACAAGTAAACGATGCTGTGGTGACCTTTTGCAGGACCAAGACAATCCTTTTTAAAGGAATTGAAGCATTGGAAACTTGGAACGCTGGACTTGTGTGTAGGTGGACTCGGAGATTATGTAAAAAATAAATAATTAAGCTTATCATAGTCATTATGTTCTATCTCATTTTTACTTTTGATCCCCCTCGAACTACAAATACAAACCAAAGTATTAATAAGTTAGATTTCAAAATGTCAATACTTAGTCTTTAATGCAACATTCACAATTATTAATTTATTTATTAATAACTCATATTGCTATAGGAAATTTATTTGAAAAAAAATTAATATATTTTAACATTTTGTTACATAAAATATTATTAGCAACTGAAATAAACGATTACCACGTTTATTATACTGTCTCCATTCCATGACTAAAATAAAGCTAAAATAATAGGCATAAAAGCTCCATATTTTATTATTTTAAGAATTTTTATACTTGATCACGTGAGTTTCGGTTTCGGTTTCGGTTTCGGCCGAAACTGAAGCTACGGCCGAACTTTCGGTTTCGGTTTCGGTTTCGCCGAAAAACAGTTTCGGTCGGACTCTACTTACTTTATTTACTTGCTTACTTTATTGTTTAGTATCTAAATGTGAAAATCACTGTATCTATAACATATAGGAACGAAGCGTCACGTTAGTATTGACATCTGAGTGACAACTAAACAAAAAGAACGGTTTATGTATATCTGGAAGTTGTGTAATTGGACTAGAAAAAAGTGCACAAGCTTCAATTCTGTAAGTTTTGATAAATATCCGTCAACCTTTGTAGTGTTATTTTATATATATATATATATAGCTTTAAATAGTTTGCTTAAACACTAGTTATGATAGTGTTAAACGCACGTCGTGAGTTCAGATCTAGAGCTCGACATGTTTTCATTGATTCCTAGTGTAGCAGGTGTTCCGAATCCTGGGACTGAACAGAGATAATCAAGTAATCCGATGGCAGGAGTAGGCATGTAAAATTGTTACTGATACTCAAATGTATTGTGTTTACGTCAATGTCGTAGTATACATACTTTACGTATAGTACATTTCATGTTTCTACGTAAAGCTGTATACGCTAGTTTTGACTGTAGAAATTGAAGATAACACATTCTTTTATACATTAGATTATCTATGACGAAGCGATTATCGATGAATTTATTGTTAGAATTTGAAGTCATATCATCACACATCAGCTCTATTTAGTATGCGACATCTCCTATACGATTATTAGGTTTGACCAGTATCACACGCGTCAATGCTTGTGCGTGACAGCTTTATAGCAATTTGTGTGCGTGTTCTTTATCTCTTATTATCTCGTTGATTTGCAACCGGCTTGCGGTCTTTACATTTGGTAAAGCGCAGATTAACCAAATAGCCTTGATAAAACTATTTTTGAACCAAACATTAAGATAATGCGGATTGGAATCAACATTATGAGGATTACGCTTTGAGTGATGGTGGGTAGATGAGATTGCTTAATTATTACTAGTGGACTATGCGTTGTGCATGTAAAAAGTCGGTCCACCCACCAACCCGCATTGGACCAGCGATTGATGGTAGAATTAGTAGCAACTAAGTACAAATGATATATTACGATTTTGTAGTGTAGTTTTATTATTTTGTTTTCATTTACGCGATTATTATACATATCGAATACACTTTTTACGGATTCTTCACGTTGATTATGTTTATTCCCAACGTTTTGTACTATTACCAGCCATGATCACGGAGACTGAGACGGTATGGTATGGGATTCGATTTGAAGTGTCAATATTTTCCGCCAAACGCCATCGATGTCTACTGACGTTTTGACATTTGGGCCAATCGGTGTTTGATCGGTTCGACGAAGTGCCCACGCGTGCGTTGCGATTAGTTCAGTGGCAGATAGTTCCGTAACGTCGAACCGATGATGGCTAAATTTTATCCTGTCGAAAACATCAAAATACTTTTGGATAAGAATGCAAACGGCAGTCTGAATAATGAGTCCTTTTCGGATGCGATCTCGTCATTTGTAATGATAGTTGTCTTTTAACTTTTTTTTATATATTTTTTCAATGATGATAAACGAACGTTTTCTGTAAAAATAACTGAGTTATCCATTAAGAAAATGGGAGATACAGAAGGATTTATGTATGGTGTATATGTAATGTCTGACTTTTTTAATGCATAGCTTTAGTGAACGAATAGTACCGTTTTTTCCGGTTTATACAATAAATGCACATTTTTTAGCATATTGTAAAATTATCGTAGGATCGGTTTCTGATCACTTGAGTTAAAGTCTTTACACCGACTCGTATCAGATCTTATTTACACACAAGACTTGTAAGTTGGATGTCAGCAAATTTTGATGTCTTGTCAATCAGAACTTACTCAATAAGCATTCTTAGCAGCATCTGTTCATGCCATTGGGTAATCGGCCCAATACTAGGATAAAACTAAGTTGCCACCCTCAGGATTCGAACCCATGACTTTCAGTTTCTAAAACAATGGCCAACACCACTGGTTCGGGATGGCCGGTTATAAATACATCTTTTATTACAGCAATCATCCTCTCCAATAACCCCCCCAACACGTTAATATCAGTATTTCGTTGTCAACATGTTTTCGCTATCTGTATCGGCGATCGTTCGAAATGCGGAGGCGTCCACGAGCTAGCGGCGTGTATAGAGCCTCTGATAACGATAACATTCTAATTAGACGACACCTTGACTTAACTCATTTGTTTAGTTTGCGCTCAGCCGTCGCGCGGTGCGGACGTTCGGCGCCGGCTTGTCGTTGCGAATTGTGAAATATATATTATTTTAAATAGTGTCGACAGGTATGGGAACCCGTAAACGCCGTTTATAAAAGAGTTTAGGTTCTTGAAAATATGTAAAAAATTGTAATGTAGAGTAGCTAGTATAATTGGACTAAATTCAAAGAAAGAAAACAATATATCTGTCAAATACTAAAAAATTGTGATAGTTATAAAAAATATTTGTACTTATAACAGTTTCTTTACAACTATAAATAGTTATGTTGCAACGCATTAAAATGCAGTTTAAATGCGCGTTCTTAATAGCTCATTCTTTAAAAGAACCGCACATGTACTTATATTGCATACTTATGTTATATATTGCATTTATATTTAGACCGTTAGAACTGTATTGTTCGTCGCCAAGCCTTTGGAGTATATATATATATATATATGTTCTTTTAATATAGTAGTACGTATTTTACGCCCGAGAATTGTATAAGATTTTTTAACGTTATTTCGACTTGATTCGCTATTAACGTTCATGGTTATTTCGATAATTTTCACGTTTCTAAATATTAGGTATTATGTTTTATAAAACATAGATCACTTCGTACAATTAAATCATCATGGACGTACGAATATTGTTAGACATAGTTTTAAACATATTATTATAGATCAGCTATTTGCGCGGGAGATATCATAATGAATAATTAACTGCCTCCGTAGCCTAGTGCCTATGAGCTTGCGTTTAGAAATCGGAGGTCGTGGGTTCGAATCCTCTGGAGACAACAACTATTCATTGTTGTTTTTTAGTTGATTAGAGCAATGCGGGCTGATTACCCGCTTGCCTCTAAAGTAAGATGATCTATTCGTCGGATTGGCATGTCAAAGTTCGGTTCAGGGACGGGAATGCCGACACGACCAAACTGAAAACACGCAGGATCCAATTTTATGTAAAGTTTTCTATCATTTTCTTTTACGGATCGGATTCTCTTATTAATTATTAATCAATATACCGGACGTTGATAAAAGCAGTACGTACTAATCGTAGTTATTATTAATGATTTTGCCAGATTTTTTCGTTAGAATATATCTAGCGTTGATGTAAGCGAGATCAATTGTGTTACTGTTCGTGTACATCCACAAGTAATAAAATTAAAAATACCGTTTTATAGCTCGTACGCCTTGAACTCGCCGTCGACGTCAGTGGTTGACGACAAACAATATATATAATGTACATAGTTGCGTGTCTGTCTAAAGTTTTATTATATTGCCACGGAGATAGTTCGAAAGCGTCAACGAATCAAGATCGAACGCAGATTTATATATCGAGAGAAATATTTCCGAGGCTCTTTTGTAATTGTATAAAAGTTTTGTTTGTTCATAGTTTGTAGTATGCAGGTCATAAATGCCAATTACACATGCTACCAAGCTTTAAGCTCCTGAATCTTTCATCGTCATCATCAGCCTGTGTTAGTCCACTGCTGGAAATAGGGGTTTTGTACCGTATCCAACCGCGCTGGTCTAAGGCTCGTTGGTAGGTGGACCGATTTTTTACATGCCCATCCCACGCATGGAACACCAGAACTTTTACGGCTATTGAAGTACAGAAAGTAATATATTATAATTATATTATATTTAGACTTTTAACTGTAACGCAATACGCTTTTCAGTTTTTCAGTTGAAGCTTTCATTGTTCGCTTATCAGTTTATTAATATCCAATTAGTTGCACATAAACTATTGATAATATCGAGCGTTAACGGGTTTCCAATTAACGTTTCTTATTCTATTTAGCGTGTAGATAACAATAAATGAAAATAGGACTAAAACAGAAGAATTTTCCAAGCAAAGTTACTTTAAAAGTGGTAGTGTCGTGCTATTCAATACTGGAAATGCCTACCCTTGTAATCGAGACCCTTCTATCAAAGATGTCTTGGATTGTAAGTATCATTATATTATACTATAGAACTAAATAAAATCTAAAATGTATGTACACAAAGTCATATGTCCCATTAATGGCGGCAAAATGCAGTGTTCCCATTGGTCGCCACCGCCAAACGTCAATCGACACGCTGCGTTCGACCAATAGGAGATCCAGAATTTTCGCGCCATTTCTTAAATTTGTCTTTGTTTACACAATTACATTCACTTATATAATATATTAGATACTCTTTACTTATATGGTAATGTGTAGATTAGTTGTTTGAATAACATTGAGGACATCTTTGTTACTGTGCACGGCTGCTTGACGACGAATGATTTTTTCCACTATCCATCATCCGTTGACATTTTCGTGTTTTGATTTCGTTTCGATTACCAAATCGATAAGGGTATTAAACTCAATTGTAAATCTGAGTATTGATTGATATTTACGACTGTTACTTGACAACAGACATTTATTTATTGTCAGTCTTTATTACAATATATAACTATATAAAATAGTTAAACCAACAAGAAATTTTAATATACATAGTTATTGTACATTAAACGTCCTTAGTCAATTTATCGAGATTTTTTGTTCTTAATTGCAATGGTCACTTAAAAATTATTTCATTTTACGTATCTATATTGGCTATAAATATATAATAGCAGTCCGCCCATGGCTCTGCTTGTTCATTTTACGATTTTCCAATTGGATTTTACCCGTTTAACGTAGCCTATGTTACTAAAGGGTAATGGAAGATTCTAGTAGCGAAATGATTTGTCAAATCGGTTCAGTAATCATGGAGCCTGTTGAATACAAACAGACAAATCTCTCTTCTTGTCAATATTAGTATAGAAGTTCCTTGAAATATATGCAAATATATTTTTGTTAACCTCGAATGTAACGAGATATGTAATGTACACATAATTGCTTTTCGCGCCTTTCGCTACGTCTAATATAAACTGTGCAATAATTTAATACGTACACGTTCAGTTATCTCTGATGTTTAATGGCTGCTAACATAATTTATTGCGCAATGTACAGTTGTTTGAATTTTATTTTAACAAGTTCGGACCGAGTTTCGGAGATATCGCTTTTGACCGGTTCTTTTGACCTCGCAAGGTCAATTAGGTCTTGTTTAAAGTATGTTATCTATGCCTAATTTAAATATACTAATGTTATATATATATATATATATATTATATAACACAAATATTTCTCTGTTTGTGTTTTAAGTATATATATTACGAATAAACTCAAAATCTTTTAACTATTTGATATTTAGAATTAACTCTTTTGTTGTTTTTTTTTTATAATATTTATTTACGTTTCTTATGGCTTCCCCAATAACTTAATGTTTTGTCAATAATCTTCCATAACTCATTTAACGGGGACTTTTAAGTTTTCATGGTAATAACGTTAGTAACAATGGTTCAGAAAACGTAACCTACTTGAGCCTATTTCTGTCCTGTTATCATCAATTATACAATCAATTATATGTTTATATTTAAAATCAGTATTAACACAATTGTCTGTAATTAATATAATTTAAACATCTATTCATTAAACATTGTTACATGCAATTAACGTGAACTTATTACCAGCTTAATTTTGATAAGATCCCTTAGTTAGCCTTTAGCTATATTTATTATTTAGTATCATTCTTGGTGTAGGTCAAGTGTAGTTGTTTATCATAATTAAATATACACAGACGGACAAATAACCTGCTCGTTGTAGATAATGATTCGTTCGCCGCCCTTATAGGCAGACGTATTAGTTATATAGTCATTTGCTATCTGTGTTATAAAAGGATGTTACAATTGCGGTTTGTTTGTGTTCATTTTCGATATATGAACGCAAATCTTTCTGTCTGTCTGTTTAACAGAATAAATCATATACTTATATATAAAACAACACCTAAACTTGCTTTGTATCTTTAGTATACTGATGTGGAATTAACGGTTGATACATTTTCTTTAATTATTTTAATTAATTAATTTAGATCTTTATTTGGATCTAGGTATGTCGCACTCCTTAGAGTGGTAAAGACTTACTTGCAGCAACTGTACAGTGGCTAGTTGTGATAATGGCGTTTGTAAAAATTTGAAGTAAATGAAGACTGTAGTACCTATATTTGATGCACCGATTATGATATCTTTGTTGTTACGAACATGTTATAATTTAATGAGCCAGGTCGATGTACAAAAGATCATATCCCTGCCGCTAAATCTGTTTGCTTTGAACCTTGTCCTTCTTTCTTAAATGCCTTTTGGTGCTTTAATCGTCGGGAAATAAATAAACAATCCCAATAAAGGTCTTTTGCTTCGGCTTATCTCTTATCAAAGGTTAGTTGTCTTGTGCTATTTTTAAATAGTCAAATAGAACCTTGTTTACGTTCCTTCCTCTGCTGAGTAATATGGCGGACATTAAATATATATTTTATTCCTCCTTGTCGTTTTTCCAATTTATCATGGAGCCGCCTTCTAATTAAAACAAATTTACCTAATAACAGTATTTTCGCACACCAAATGGTATTTGCGTTATATGGATGAAATCGCTGTCTTAATATCTTAGTTTTCGGACAATAAGGACATCGGCTTACGTTGTACTAACCAGTTAGAAAATAACGGTAATACAAATTGCTTCCACGGGAATATTCGAACCCACGACCTTCGCTTCGCAAAACAAGAACGTACACCACTAGGCCACTGAGGCGACGTAACTACGTCAATCGCACCATATGAGTGTATGTAAAAAATTTGCATCGATCAATATGGTCGCGAATTGCGTGCGCACGATTGACGTTAGTCCGTTGAATGGACCCTACCCATGTATGGCAATGTACGAGGGTCACGATTGAAAGGATCCTTTGTGCCTTGTTTTCTGCCAATCGAAATTGAGTCCAATTGGACCGGGTCCAGGACGATTCGTCACCGATTAGGGGCGATAGCTCGCTCGGGCTGCGACGTTTGGTGCAAGTGGCGGAACAACCTGTCGCTCTTTGTATATTATCCATTGTAAAAAGAAATATAGTAGAAGAACATTCCAGATTAATAAATGTCGGCTTAGCGGATAGCTTGAAAAAATGTTTATGATAGAGGTTAATATAGATAGATGTAGATTACGTGAATCTGACGTAAATATCGAACCTTTGGGTCGATCTGAGGCATTCGATGAAGAACTTTTTTGATGTTACAAGCAATAGGCTTTTATTATACATTCCCAAAATCGCCATCCTTCCTAAAAGATAGATCTAATTACTTTCGTTTGGAAGGATCGACTTGATATAATATAAAATAGTTTTGAATCAGGGCAAAACGATACTAAGTGAATAAAAAATTGAAAGTCATTTCGGCACTCTATAAGTTTTGTCTACTTTTTTTCTTTGATTCCATTGCCTCATTAGTGAATTTTTAGTTCTTGATACAGTAAGTTTCTCTAATAGATAATGGTTTAGCATCTAATTTTAACATTAGCAATCACTAGGTTTACCTAACACTTTTGCTGGTGTCTCAAAATACATGTTTATATGATTTGAACGCATTGCCTCTGTTAGTATGAACTTTATATTGTTTTGTTAATTATAGCGGTAATTTTAATCCAGTTATGTTATTAAACAAGTATTTTCATTGTTTTATGTCACTGTTGGCTTTGATAAACGTGGGTATGAAAATGTTTCAAATTATCTGGCAAATTATAAACTTATCTGTTTTATTGTGCTTGCATTGAGATCTTTTTATAAATCTTACCATATCTTTCGTTCACACGGACACACCCACTTTTTAATTTAATGATATCTTTATAATTGTTTCTTATTTTTTTAGATCTATGGAGCTTTCTTAAAATTACGATCATGTTAACTGCTTTATGCTTTATTTTTATTATAAATTACTAATAAGAAATCTAAACGTTTAGGGTTTTATTGCAAGATTATTACTTAATGGATAGCAATAAGTAACAATAACTTGAGTCGAGTTAAAGTGAATTGATTTAACAATTTGTTTTTGCGTAATGGAAATGCTATTTGATTCATTTCAGCTTTATTAGCTTGTAAGTTTAGATTTTAATTCAATCTATAAAAGTACGTTTTCAGTCTGTTTTTTAAAGAGTATTAAGAACTAGTATACGGCTTCAATATTCTACTTACATACATGCTGCAAAAGAACGTGCAGGTCGTGACAATGTCATAGAGAATTAAGATATGACGCAAGTCAATTTTACGAGGTTCAATTGCGCAAATTTAGACGAAGATTCTTTGATGATACATTATAACTGCAATTTAAGAAGAATTGACAAGTTTTCTGTGGCATTGACTCATAACCCGCAATGGACCAGCGTAGTGGGGATACGGTCCAAGAGCCCCCTGATGGAGAAGCAGTGGACTAAAACACGCTAATGACGATGATGACCACTAATTTAAATTCTTACTGTTTCTTAAGGAACCTTTTATTGAATTCTCTAATTAAATAAAAAAATCTCTAACATTAGCGTTAGCTAAATACATATGTGCTATGTGTAACGCATTTTAAGAAATATGTGATTTATTATTATTTTTTTACAATAGAATGTGTTTTAAAATTATATCGACCGAATTCCTTGAGTTTTCGAACAATAAGGGGTACGTTATTCAGTAATGACTTTAATATTTGTATAAATAATCTTGATGTTCATTGTTATGTACTATTATGTTATATTACAATTCCAAACTAATAGTATACCTATTAACTTATGCTAATTCTGACGAAAGCCTAGTACTATATACTTATTTTTCTATTTAAGCGTTTTTCTTTTGAATTACATGCTTGGTTAAGAAAATTATTAATCAACGTATGCGATGACATCGCTTTCCTTGTTTGACCGCATCGGATTGTTTCCATGAAGGCAATAATAATTAACAAACATTACAAGCTCGGCGAATAAGTCAACTCAAACTCGAAATGACACTTCTGGGACACAATGATATTTTGCAGAGTAATGTTAGTGGTTAAAGTGTTAATATATTTGAGGTTGTTTTTCGATGACTTTAGTAGCTTTGCGTACAAATTTTCCGCTTTCGTCCCATTTCTGTTTGGATAGAAAATTACATAGATTTTAATAATGTTACTGTTCTTTACATGTTTATTATATACCTTTGTATATGTTACTCATTAAGTGATATAACAAATTCTTACTCTTGATATAATATATGACGGATTCCAATCGCTGATTAATGGAAAGGCAATGATGAATAAAAACCAATCGAACGTTATGTCGTCTTTGCTTTTCTATTTCTAATTTTTAGAGATTATTAGTACGACAACTGTTACATTCATTACCACCGGCGATGGATACAGATTGTGTCGCGTTAATTTTTAATTTTAACGCGTATGCTATCGAAAAGAGACAGTTATAAACGCGTACGTGAAATTTGTTTGATCTGTTATAATGTCACTTGTTTGCGTGAATAAAATATGTACTTTAGAAAGCTAAACCTTTTGGTTTATAAATGCATTTAGGTTTTTTTTTTATCAAAGTTAGTATCGTGTAGTTTAAAGAAGCGATTGCATCTTCCGTGCATTGGGCCATCGGTCGAGCGGAAGCGGGACTGTTTGCAGCTCGCCATTGTTATTGTAATTTCCACGCGATTCATCGTTTGCTCCTACGTGCCTTTGTACCAGCGCTGTCAGTTTGACGGCGGACGTCGGTCGCGAACCCGCCTCGCCGTACGCGGAATCAATTCGCCGAAAATCGAACTTTTACGAAACGCTCGTGTCTAGCCCCGATGCTAGACTGCCGATGTATCTTTTGGACGCCCCTCGGACAGGGTTGCACCAGTAGTGGGTGTTGGAACGCTATATCGTGATGATGTTTTGTTAAACCATTGATTTTGCACGTGTTTTAAGACATTCTTCGAACGTATACTGTGAAGTTTGAATTTCTCAACTCGTGCTATTTAATAATGGCTTATATGGACGATTGTGTATAGAATTTCTGCTGTCATTGAAAAAATGGTTGTATGGTACGTGACGGATCAGTTTCAAGTCCAGGTACAGTTTATAATATTAATATTGTTATGTAATAATTGGATAATTATATAAATTAATTCTATTATTTTTATCTACTTATGTGCTACTGTTGTTTGTGTATGACGGTAACAGCCTCGTTTAGTAGTTAACGTTTCCTGTTAGCGGTTGAATATTAATGAAACCAAATAGTAGGACGCTTTAATTAAATAAAATACATTTTTCCTTTTGCGAATTATTTTATACTTTATATATTCAAAGTAAAAATTATTTGTACAAGTAATATGATTATCCATATGCTTCTGAATTACCGTCACTGAATTTTGCGCAGGCTGGGGGGTTACCCCTCTGGGCAGTCCCAATATGATGAGTCGTCATGCATAATGTTGTTGTAATTTTTCATGGATATATATGGACAGAATATACATTATCTGTAAGAGACGTAGACGTAGTCATATCTCCCTTCTGTAGTCTAGCGGTATTGGCCCTTGCTTTATAAACCGAGGACATAGGTTCGAATCCGTGGAAATTCCACTAAAAATCAGCTTTGATTGAAGTGAACAACTTCATGATATTATGATGAAACTATTTCGGTGCGTTAATATTTAGTGTTCTTCTTTTGTTTCTA
This sequence comes from Lamproptera curius, assembly GCA_029286875.1. Lineage (NCBI taxonomy): Eukaryota > Metazoa > Arthropoda > Insecta > Lepidoptera > Papilionidae > Lamproptera > Lamproptera curius. The sequence goes on from JAGSMT010000060.1 coordinate 1,500,753, forward strand.
TGTGTTGTTGTATACATTATTTCTATTTATTATATTTTCTATATAAACATGTTTCTCTCTTTCTTTCATATAATTTATATTATAACGCTTTCGCTATTCTCTATTAAATAAACATGATATTGGAAAATAACAACACAATGCAAACGATACCTTGCCTGAATAAGTTAAAACATTCGGTCATCATTGTATCGACTTTTTAGGAAATATTGCAATTATTTTTTTTATTACTAACGAAGGCAGACAAGTAGTGGGGCTGCCGTTGTGTTAACCGATCAATGGACATCGGCAATACCAATGGGTAGATAATGGTAGAATAAATGAGACATAGGATGTAACGTTTCGTTTAGCCAGTAAATACGTTGGCTACAGTGCTCTCCAAACCGGAACATCGAAGTGTTTTAGACACTACTATTTTGCGGCAGAAAAAAAACGAAAGATGCGGTGTTTAGCTTTCACCTTCATTTTCTCTGGAGGTTTTTTCTCAAATAGCGAGACTGTGTTATGCAGAGCTTTAGTGCAATAACATTGTTAGTAATGCAAATGACGTGTAAATATATTTACTACCAAGCGTGTTTACGTCTCTCGGGGAAAATTGAGTGCAGTCGAAGGCAGCGAATTATTATTAATTCTTGTTCTCGGTACGTGTTCTACTTATGATGTAGTGTGGTTGGGGTTGAGAAGAATTTCATTCGATAAGTCATTGGTATGTATTTTTACTATCGAAGACAATCGTCAACTTTTAAGAAGTGATGTTAGATTATTAATTATCCATACACTTATTTAGATTGACAATGATCAGTTGATTAATCTAAAGACGACTTTTACCATTTGAACCAACCAAAGCTATTTCGAGCTAATATCGAGAAAATATGATGTTCAATGTATAAATTTTGTAAAGTTTATCGAAAAAAAGGAAAAAAAAAATCTTATTGAGTTTCTAACGCCGGTTCTTCTGAGGTCAGAGGCCTTCAATTCCGAACCAGTCGTGGGTTATTTGTCAATCAATAAGAAAGTGTAATAATCAATTGTCTTCAGTACAAGTGCAATTCGCCTGCTCAGCGTGGCAATTATCAACAACTCTTTTTAATGGACGCCGTCAAGATAGGCCGTATTGGCGTTTATTGAAGAAGTCATATCTCCTGCAGTGGACTGTTAAAGGCTGCTTATGAGTATGATGATGAAGAAAGTGTAACACTAATCTAGATTGAATAAAAATATTTGTCTTATACTTCTTTGACTTAAGATCGCTATGCGGACTCACGTATGGCATTATTTTGGAGAACCGTCACATATTGTATGTCATCTTGGTGATGGGAGACGCCATGAGGTTGCCAAGGGTTACATTGCTCACAAAAACTCCATATCGTATTTATTATCATTTTACAATCCGTGTGTTTGTTTATACAATTGTGGGATTCTTCGCGCCGAGCGAGTGACTCGTGTATAAATACACGCAAGTGCACCCCGGTATGTCTGGAATTCCGGATTATAAACAACGCTGTTGAAAAAGGTCTGTGTAAAAATAAAGTGTCTCACGTGAAAAAGGAGCCATGTTCGGTGCATTATGTTCATTTACTGTGACTCAGTTTTTTTTTTATGTTTGGTTTATACCAGAATGAAGTGAGACATGGAAAGTACGTAAATTGAACTATTTAAAAACAAGTTTATTTTATTGCTATTACAGATTAAAATAAAGTTTCAATGATAGCAAAACAAGGTACAAATTGTTTTGCTATGGTAAGGCTAAAAATACTGCACCTAAAACTTTGTAATATTTCTTAGACTTATTCGAAGTCAATCTTCGTTCTGCGGTCTTTTCTATAAATTTTTCGATGTCAAATCAGAGCACTTTCTCGAATTTCTTACCGCTTTTTTATGTTAGGTTATGTAGTAGTCCAACAAAATGCAAATTTTGACTTGGTATCAGATCCACTAATAAACGGATTTTTGCGTTAGTTATATATATTTATTCTCGACGTTTCGGACTCTTTCCGGCATCCATGATCACGGGCAGACTAAGTTGGAAATGCCTGTATCTCAACGTTTCTGGAGTAACCGTCAGGGTTTTCTATTTAAAATGTGACATGTCTTTCCAATAAATCTAACTTGGTATATTAATACACATGAATAGCTTTTACGTTGGAAAATAAATGCGGAATTAAGTTTTGTGTCTCCGTTTTAATATGACAACATTATCGTTATCACTATCGTCGTTATCGAATGTATATTTTTAAAGCAACGTTTTACTATACGGTCGTGATGCGAACCATCGAGATCGGTCTTCGGCAGAATCAGGTCATGCAATTGTAATTCAGCCTTGAAAATGTAATGACCAAGGCATCTGGGATGTGGCCGCGTTTGGACTTTTACGATCGATTCAATTTCAATTTGTTTGAGAGACATAAACGTGTTGTATTTGAAAATGTTTCCTTCACCGAATCATTTTCTTAGTTTATTATGAGATCGTCTTCTTATATATCGATATTTAACTGAATAATAGTATTTACGCGATTAGAGTCAGATCTCTACAACCACAACGGTTCTGCATCAAATGCAGTTCGGTTGTAGAGATCAGATGACAGTAGCTCAACGTCCAAACTGTTATTCAGATGAATCTAGAAGTATTTAGATCCGAACCCTTTTTAATTACGCTAATGATAGTAATGGCTAGGAGAAAGATAGACAATATATTTGAAGATTTGCGAAAGATGATTTTGAACCAGCTACAACTGAGGAATGTCCGACTGAGGTATGGATCATGTTTATAACATCTTGTCGGGTCTATTTATTTGACAGTTGTTATGGTTTAATGTTCTGCGCGGATATTTTTCCAGTTCAAGGATTTAGAGCCGAGGAGATGATGAACTTTGTGTACAACAACCGGTTGAATTTATCGGGCTCGAGAAATGTTTATGATGTTCTGCGCGCGGTTGTAAATCTACTAAATGTATTATTGATTTATGAGGACTTTTTTGTTTAGCCTGCGGTAGGTGCAGTCATGTGTTTGGTGCTAGAGTGTTGCGTAGTTATGCGTTTGAACTTGTTTTTGTTGATGCTATTACTAATAGAAATTGCGTATTGATTCTTTGGTTATTACTCATGATTTTAATTAATTAATTATAATTCGTACGTTATTGTACATAACATATTGAATAGTATTGGAATGTATTGAATAAACTATACGAATTGATTCGGCCCATCTCGCAAATATACATGGTTAATTGGTAGAAACCTGGTCAGTTCTTTACTGGACAGATCATGACCGAAACCATGTGGTAGATTGACCTCAATTGGAAAAAAAAATTAAATCCTTTATTTTATTAGTAACAGTTTTTAACGGTGATAGTATACGGAAAGGGCATTACGATTAAATCATACTACATAATAAGCTTGCTATTTCGATTTTTTACTCGAGAAGCGTATAACTTTGGAGAATCGATATGAATCGGTACTCAACCGAAACGCCCTTAATAATATCTCGCCGTGTCAGAATTTCGCCTTTCCCACGGCGCAATTTACGAAGTCGGACAGCATCGTCTCCGTTCACTTTTTAAACTGTTTTTCGATTAAAAGACGATGTTAAGCGATGTATACGATCGATTGTGAAGAGTCGTTTAATAACGAAAAATATCCAACGTTACTATTGTGAAATTGCCTTAATTTATTACCAAAAGAGAAAAAAAAGTCCCGCGAGGTCACTACAGTCGTTAGCCTACTGGATTTTGAATTTTGTTGTTATTTATTGTAAAAATAATGGGACACTCGAAAGGCTTATTTCTTAAGCGTGTTCTTCTCAGGTTCGAGCCTTTCATTTTCAAACAGCTGATAGACAAATAGACCTTCAATGACGAACTGAAATATTTTAATGTCGTCGTCAATGATAACAATGATAGAATCATTCGTAATGACGATATCGAATTGAACAATTTACACAGTTAGTCTAAAGCGATAGTTATAACGTTACTGTATTTTTCACCGTCGTTAATTGACAACTTACTCATTATTTACGCTGATAAACAGTATTGAGCCTAGTGTACACCCGTACCAAAGTTTAGGTCCCATTGTTGCGTCTACTGGATTTAGTAGGCGTTAAATACTATATCGACTGCCTCCGTAGCCTAGTGGTATGGGCGTGTGCTAAAAACGAGGTCGTGGTTCGAATCCGCGGTACTCAACAAAATTTTCATTGTTGTTTCTGTTGGTTAGGCAATTGCGATCACCCAGTTGTCTGAAAGTAAGATGATCCATGCGTCGGATGGGCATGTAAAGTCGGTCCACCCACCAACAAGCATTTGGACCAGCGTGGTGGGGTACGGTCCAAACCCTAATAGATAGGGGTGTATTAGGGGAGGCCTATGTCCAGCAGTGGACTATCAGATTCTGATGAAATACTATATCTGACAACGTCTTACATCCCCCTATTTTATTGCCAAGGTCGCTCTCACCATCAGGTAAAAGCTGTGACCGTCATATAACTTTATATAACAGTATAATACTCTGTTGTCTGATATTTTGATACTGTAATATTATATTAATGTGTGTCGTTTGTTTGCAGAGCGAACAGACATCACCATTCCGCCGCTGGACGACGGGCAGTGGGGCCGGCAGCTCGTACCGCCATCACGACCATCGCAACATATATAATAAGGTAGGCAAAATGGTGACTTCTCTTTACGTAAAGTCTATAGTTTTTGGATTCTTTTGTTGCATTTGCCATTTGAGTTTGTTTAAAGTTAATTTATTTATTTAATGAAATAAAGCACATTGTTTTGTAAAATGATCAATCATCTTCTATATTGAGTTTTGGATAAATTAAATTTCAATAGTCTTATGCATCATCCTTGGTAGAAGGACACTAGGATTTGCGATCGACCAAATCTGATGTGAACGTTGGGATTATTCAATATGTGTTAGCGCAAACATTTAAATTTTTATAGATCTTATTTGGAATTTTATCTATCTTAATGCTGATTACTTCCCTGAGCTAGGGACGTTTAATCAAATTGGCTTTGCCTCTAAACTGATATTGATAAATGTGTTATACAAAGCTTATCCAATAGATAATTGTTACAAGAGCGTAGAACAGGGTATAACTTTATGTTGCGTCGTTATGTTTAATTTTCCCCCGTTTGTACAGCAAATGAGCGAGGGCAACGGTGGCGTGAGCGGCGGCGGCGGAGGCGTGGCCCGCTGGTCCCTGGGCCTGGAACAGCTCCTGGCCGACCCAGCCGGCGCGGCGGCCTTCGCGCACTTCCTCGCGAAGGAGTTCGCCGCGGAGAATATCAGGTGAGGGTGCGAGATGTTTAGGTTAACCTATTGGACTGAGTTTTCTGATTTTTAGAACAGTCCTTGTCTCTTTACTTATTCTCTATTTAATTTTGGATGTTTTTTAATCTCAATAGCCTCACGGATCATCCTTGGTAGGAATCGGTGTTCTTTAGCGAGGATTTGTGGTCGGTCAAATCTGATGTAATGGTATGGGTGATTTAAAGTATGGTCACCCACTGCCATTTTGCATAGGTCGGAGTACAGACTAAAAATAATTAATAACAATTAAGATCAGCACTGGCAACAAGACGCATGACATCTCAGTCTACCCCGTGACCACGGCCGCTGGAAAGTGTTCGAAACGTCAGGACTTAAAGTATGTAAAGTAAACGCGATAAAATCCGTAAAACGTCATTTTATTTAATAATGTATAGTAATAAACAAAAGAAATAATTAAATCCTTGACTTTTAATTTTTAGGGTGATTTTAGTGTGCCACGTCATTAGATTCTGATGGTCTTGCAATTTTCATCCTCTCACTTTATCTGTAGATAAAGTTCACACTGTTAATGGGAGTTTAGATTTTTCTCAGATCTGATTGGATTGGAAGTTGTATTCTTCACGACGCTTATCGCTTCTTACTACATCTTCTATGTTGACTAAGCATAATTCACTTGTGGCCAGATCCCGATGGTCCTCCACGTGTCATGACGATGATATGACCAATCGGTTAGATGCAATATATAATGTATCTTTGTCCTAATCATATTAAACTCAACAACTGCTTCCGTAGCCTAGTGGAATGGGCGTGAGCTTTAGAAACCGAAGTTTGTGGGTTCGAATCTTGCGGCGACTCAACAACAACTTTCATTGTTGTTTCCTAGTTGACTGGGGTAATTTGGGCCGATAACCCAATTTTCTTAAAAGTAAGGTGATCCATGCGTCGGATGGGCCTGCGATAAGTTAGTCCACCCACAAACTCGCATTAGACCAGCGTAGATTCGGTCCAAAAAACCCCCTAATTGATAGGGGTGTATTAGGGGGGGTCTATGTCCAGCAGCGGTCTATGACAGGCTGATGATGAATCGCATTTAAGTCTAGTGGTCGTTTTAGTTTCTCTCTCCATAACTCGCCTGTTAGTCGTTAGACACAATAAGACACAATATTATCCCATATATCACAATACAGGTTCTGGTGGTCGTGCGAGCAGTACGCGCTGAGCGCCCCCGCGGCGCGCGATCCGCTGGCGGAGGAGATCTGGCGGCGGCACTTGGCGGACGGCGCGCCCGAGCCCGTGAACGTGGACGCGGCGGCGAGGAGGGCGGCCGCCGCCAGGAGGCTGCTCAGGCCGCTGCCGGAGGACCTCTTCCAGCAGGTACCGTTAAGCGTTGACACTTTCATCTGATAAATCATTTAGAAGAACAGTTTGTAACCGTCCTGAAGGATTTGAACCTGATCCTATCTTCAGGTTGCGCTAATAGGCCACGGAAGCCGTTTTTTATAACACTCTTCTGTGTAACTCGAACGTGTCTCCGACCCTCAGGCGCAGAAGCAGATCTTCAACGTGATGAAGTTCGACAGCTACCCCCGCTTCCTGCGGTCGGGGGTGCACGCGGAGTGCGCGAGGGCCGACCTGCGAGGCCTCCCGCCCCCCTACACGGCCGAGGACGCCACACCCACTAAGGTACCACCACCATCACTATTACAACTAGCATTTATTTAACTAACCAGCAGAAACTCTTAGGTGGTAGGACCCATTCTTCAGGGGACCCACTATGTCTCTGTGCAGCAGAAAAGTAATTCTTCTCAGACTCATTCTGACTCTCCCCCGAGATATATTAGTCGACTCGTTTCTTAGAAAAAGTTCGGTTAAATGATTAGACTAGAAGGACTGCCTAACCTGATATTCCATGTTTCTTTTGTCGTGTAATTTCATCGAAATATTAAACTGAAAGGTTATTTTTACAATAGTATACGAATTAAGAAATTCACTTTGTTATAACTGTTTCACTATTCATATAACATAAATACAAGTCACATAATGTAAATGGTTGTATTTAACGTGTGATAGAATGATGTTTTTTTATCTCCATTTATTAATTAAGATATTTTATCTATTTCAACATAATTATTTCTAATTTTTTTTATATTATAGTTTATTTCAACATCATCATCATCATCAGTCTTGTGTTAGTCCACAGCTGGACATAGGCCTCCCCTAATGCACCACGCCTTCTCCGTTTAGAGGGTTTTAGGACCGTATCCCACCACGCTGACCTAATGCGGGTTGGTGGGTGGACTGACTTTTTACATGCTTATAAAACACATGAATCATCTTACTTTTCAGACAATTGGGTGATCGGCCCAAATTGCCCTAACCAACTAGGCCTAACAACGACAATGAAAATTTGTTGAGCCCCCGGAGGATTCAATCCACGACCTTCGGTTTCTAAAGCACACGCTTTATCTATTTAGGCATACCAAACTCATCGTAGCTAAACATACAAAATAAAATTACAAATTTACACAGTATATAAGGTTAGGCATTAAGATTGCAGTTCAATTAACAATTTATACATTGCCATTGCAATATTACAAATGGGCTAGCTGAGGCGTGTCTGTACAGTACCAACATGTAACTCATTTAGTTTAGATCGCTTTACTAGTGTTTGTCTAATAATGTATACTTTGTGTGGCGTCAGCTGAAGAAGTCGGCGTCGAGCGCGTCGGAGCGGCGCCGCAGCGGGGGCGCGTCGCTGTTGCCATGGAAACTGCGCGGCGCCTCCCGCGAGAGGGGCCCGCAGCCCGAGCCGCCGGCGCAGCCCTTGGCCGATGTGAGTTCCTCTCTCCTTCCCCTCTCTCTCTCCCCCTCCCTCTCTCTCTCTCTCTCTCTCTCTCCTTGTAGCGTGAGTAAACCGGAAAACAATATTTTGCTACACATCCCCGGTAAAAGACCGCGCAGTCTGATCGATGGAATGTCATGGGTTTTTTATTTACTAGTACGATATTATTTGTAAAAACATGATTATGATATAACGTGGACGTTATATAAGACGGATGCCACGTCTCGCGCTTTCCTTGCATACATTTTGAATGTTGTTTGACTCACGTATATGCTGAACGCTGCCCAAATATTATCCATTTGATTACAATGGAAAGAACTTCCGACGTGGCGCCTTGTGATATCTAATTTATAGTCGCGGTCGCAAACTCGTCATGATATGCTTAATGATAATATAAAGCTATATATCATCTATACACCTATTCAAATAAATAAATTTGGACTGTTTGTTTGCACCATCAAAATAACCGTTTTTAAACGACTAACAATAATAATAATTCATATATCCTTAACAATTAAGCATAAAATATATAACAACGCCAGTTATAAAAAAGAAAACAAATAAACCTAAATCTATATATGTACATTGTGACACGTAGCAAAGAACATTTCTTACAAATAGTTGTTTGTATGTCCGTCTATTCGTTCTGGCCAATCTCTGGAATGGTACGATACCAACGGGACTTTCACGTAGCCGAGATAGCTGGGAGTAACCCAGGCTAATTTTCTTATATATATCTTATATATACTATTCAAACAAAGTCGCATGCAACAGCTAGTACTTAATACGAAATGTAAGCCTTTACGACGACTCGCAGTCGAACGGACTGGAAAATAACAGCGGAAAGCAAATGTTTGCTCTTCCGTTTGTACCGAGCGTCTACGTCTACGTGTTCGTGTTATTAGCACTCGGCGAATCGGTCGCGGATCCTAAAAAATACATAATGTTATTTAAGTTAAAAATAGTTTATGAGTATTTAAAGATTAGAAACATGAATGAGAATAAGTACTGCGATAGCTTCCGTTTTTCGGTTTCAAGTGTCGACGGAGATAATGGAAACGCTCAAACGAGACGACACATTGTATACCTAAGTCTATAAATTTGGATAATTTATAACAGTAACCCATGGCAACGTAGTGACGTCGTACATATAGCGTTTTTATTGATGGATTGTCACACACACAATAACACCGCTTCTTTGCATTGATTTATTTTGTTCACGCTTAAATGTAGCAAGCATTTATTGTTTACACTGTATATTCAGCGTGCCCTGAGCCTATCTATCACTTACCATTAGTACCATTGATATCTTCCGCGTACAAGTGAAATTATAACGCCCTTCAAACCGGAGTTTCATTTACACTGGAGTACGTCTACACTTCGTCCCGTTTCTATAATTAATCTTTGATATCATATATTATGTATTACATAATACTGCCTCCGTAGCCAAGTGGACGTTTGCTTTAGAAACCAGAGGTCGTGGGTTCGAATCTTGCGGACACTCAACAAATTTTCATTGTTGTTTCCTAGTTAGTTAGGGCAATTTGGGTAAATCAACCAATTGTCTGAAAAGTAAGATGATCCATGCGTCGGATGGGCATGTAAAAAGTCGGTCCACCCACCAACCCGCATTGGACCAGCGTGGTGGGATACGGTCCAAGACCCCTAATGGAAAGAGGTATATTATGAGAGCCCTATGTCCAACAGTGGACTATCACAGGCTGATGATGATGATGATGATGATGATGATGATGATTACATAACCCACTGAATCGCATTGGACCAGCGTGGTGGTACACGGTCAATAAACCTCATAATGGATAAGGCGTGCATTAGGGGAGGCCACTGTCCGGCAATGGACTAACACAGGCTAGTAATGATGATGATGATGATTATCTATTAATCATTCTTCATAGTATATCGTGTCTCGTGATCGCTGTTCTATGTTTGCGTTGCGCGTATCCTATTTATAAATGGCTTTGTTTGACGATCAATTGAATAACAATTATCTAACGAAGGAAATGTTTGTTTAAGAGTCTTATAACTGTAGGAGAGTTTACGTGGGGGATAAGAAACGAGTGTAAAAGAAAATTGTCGCCTGAACTCTTTTCAATCGTAGAGAAAAGTAAGCAATCAACTTTGAGGTTTACTTAATGTAAAGCGAAAGGGATCGGTTAGTTTTGTATAAAAAATTGAAATTGACACAAAACGTCTATAAGTTAAAAAGTGAACCTAGTGGTCTGTGAGTTTTGTGCACTTTTATTTTCTTCATTGTCTTAAGTTAAAGATGTAATCTGTTGCCGTTAAAAAATACCTCATCTTTTAACGAGACATTTCCCCCCGTTGCGGAAAAACTCATGTTTGGTTAAAATAAATATCACTCTATATCAGTAGTACTAATATCAGAGAGTAATGTTATCTTTCAAATCAGGGAACTGCAAATCTGTTGCTAGGTGTCACTAAATCACTGGGACAATACTGTCTTAATTTTACTATATTCGTTTAAATAAACGTAATGTAGAATATTGTTGGCGCCATGACGGTGTGATTTCTCACTAGGGTATCACTCGAACAATATTTATCAAACATCGTACAGTTTGCATTAAGCTTATAGAACATTCGCATAACAGTTCGGGCAAACTCGCGATTCTGGTTATTCATCGTGAAATCATTAATGTATTGTGTAAGTTTTAACATGTACCTTTCAAAGGCTCGCGTAAGAACCTTAACCAAAGATAAATCGCGTAAAAAATTTAACAGGCATATGGCTAACGGAACAGATTTACACTACTCCATTGTTATTGGATTCGCTTAAGCATGTTTCATACGTGAGGAAATACGTACGCATACCCCACCTCGCGGGAGCAAGGAAGAAGGAAGAAGTTATATCGGAATCGCACCGATTAAAATCACCATGTTGTTACGTCCCTTTCTAGGCCCTTCTTATACGCATATGCAATACGGCTCGTAGCTTAAAGGACCTTCTATTCTCCGCTGGGTCGCAGAGGGTAGGGAGCGTGTCTTCTCTTCCTTGCATCTTGACCGTAGAAGACAGGGATCGTAACACTCCTTCCACCTTCCACTCATCCCCAGGCCGGACAGATTCCTATTAGCTTATCATCCCATTGTGTCAAGAGTGAGATGGAAGGTCGTAATGTGATGCAGGTGGTGCAGAGCGGCGCGCAGGGCTCGCTGTGCCGCGTGGTGCTGCCCGACGGCGCCACGTCGGTGGTGGGCGTGGAGGAGGCGGTGTCGGTGCGGCGCCTGGTGGAGCGGCTGCTGCAGCGCAGGAACCTGGCCGTGCCCGCCTTCGACGTGCTGGTGCGCGACGCGGCGGGCGCGTGGGCGGCCGTGGAGGCGGGCGGGCCCTCCAGCCAGCTGGGCGGGCGCGAGGCGCGCGTGGAGCGGCGCGCCGTGGTGCGCCTGGCGCTGGGCGCGCGGACGCTGTGCGTGCGGTGCCGCGCGCAGCGCCCGCTGCGCCACGTGCTGCGCCCCGTGCTGCGCCGCCACGCGCCGCGCGCGCACCGCGTGCTGCGCGACGGCCGCCCCGTGCACCCCGACACGCCGCTGCACGTGAGTGCATTCTTCCTCCTTCCCTTTTCCTCTCCTCAATGTTCACACCTCGCTTTTACCTAGCCATTTCCGAGTCATCGTGTGGTCTGACTGACATCTGACCTCCATAACCCAAACGGAAAAGTGCATTCCATGGACGAATGAGTTGCCAGTAAATTAGAAGACGACTGCTAAAGATTTTTCAAGCAGAAAACGACGATAGCACAAAGTTGTTTTACCTCAGAATTGTAACTTGAAACGACCAAACCACCCTGACCTCCTTTATAATATATACAATTCTGTATTAGTTACTTTCTTACCTAGTCTGCCTTATGGTATAACACTAAAATATATGAGATTGAATATATAAATTGACATAAGTAATTTTAAAGAAAAAGATTTATTTGTTTATTTTGAATAGGCTGTAAAACTAATGAACTGAGGATGAATGAGGCTACTGTCTACTCCACGTAAATCCATTTCAAAAATCTAAAAACAATACTAGCAGAACCGAATACTAGCCATAATACATAATACTTGGCCTTGCACTTGCACCTCTTTCACACTCACTTTCGTCCGACGCATGAAACATCTTTCTTCTTAGACCAATGGGTGATTAACGCTTGTTGTCCTGTGTAAATTGTGAATTCAGTTGTAAATTCAAATATCTTTATTCAATATAGTAGTTTACACTTGCTTATTGATCGTCAAACACGCTACCACCGGTTCGGAAAAGAAGACCTGGGAAGAACCGGGGAAAAAACTCAGCAGGCTATTTTTTATGTCATCTTTTGAAAATAACAAACAATTTGAAGGCATAACATAATATGCAATATTGAAACAAAACCTGGAGCGCTGTACTAGGCTGTGTTATCATTTAAAAATTCATTAGTATTGTAAGAACGGTTACTGGGATTATTCATCGCAGTCTAGTTGCTCCTTGTATCTATGTCAAGTGCATCGCAATGTCTTAGGAAATCATATTTTTTTTTACACGAACGTAAAATTTTCTATGGATTCTAACTCATAACCTTCGCTTTGTAAAGCCGTATAGCAAGGATCCCAACGCCACGGCCTCCGTGGCTCTGTTGTTTAAGTAAAGGAGACTAACAAGTAGGTGGCTCGCGTGGATATTTGCTATGCCTCAGAATCTGCAAATGTATTGCTTATCTTAAGAAAGAGTATGCTCTTATCTTTTGCTACACTGCTTCACACATGCCGACTGGCATCTGACCTTTACCAGCCCCTCTTTTAGTGCCATGGACTATTAATACAGCGCCATCTTCCGACGACCGGTTCAAGTGGCTGCGTGTTAACGCCAAAAGAGATGGTCCTATTCAATGTGACAGTCTCAGTAAAGAGGTCCCTCGGTGGCAGGAGCTGGACGGCGCCCTGCTGGAGGTGGTGGAGGCGTGCGAGGGCGCGGGCGGCGCGGGGGCGGAGGCCGAGGACGACGCCGACTCGCTCTCCGACCTGGCCGTGCGGCTGCAGGACGAGCCCGAGCTGGTGAGCTCTCCTTTCGCATTCAGACACGACGACACATTCCAATAGAAATAAATTTTAGCCGCTTGGCGCAGAGGTTAGTGACCCTGACTAACGTAGGTTCGATCCTATGTACAAAAAAATTAGTCTATGTATTTATCACTCTCCTAGTATAGTACAAGCTTTGCCTAGTTTGGGACTATATGGTAGCATCTAATTGAGTGCAATTTGTCCACAGAGCACGTCGCGGGGTGGGCGCAGCGAGTGGTCGGCGGGAGCGGGCGGTTCCGGCTCGGAGGGCGGCCGAGTGCGCGCCGCACTCAGGCCCGGGCCCCTGCACCACCACCCGCCGGGTATGCTCGTTATTGGTACATCGACATGGAACGTCTCTGACTGATTAAAGACTGGCATTTTGTTCAAATTTAAATGTCTTTATGCGACATAGGAGTAAAACACTCACTTATTGAATGTCAAAAAGGTTTGGAAGAGGGCGCCTCTGACCCGAGAAGAACCAGCGAAAGAGAAACTGCGACTTTTTTTTTGTTGCAAAAATAAAACAACTATGAACAAAATAACATGTTCATCTACTACAATATGAAATGAGTAATCTATACTTGTCCGAACTCATAACAGTAGATTAAACTCAATCGATATGAACATATCCGCAGAGTTCCTGGAGAACCTCCGCGAGAAGCAGCGCCAGCGCCAGCAGCCGCGCAGCCCGCCGCCGCTGCCGCCCAAGCCGGCGCAGAGGCCCGCGCCCACCGTGGTCTGAACGCCTTCTCTCTTGGCCCCTGGGAGCTGACGCCTCATGACGTGCGGGATGGAGAAACTCTTGGAGTGGTCTCGGTGGAGGTCGAGATCGCTTGGTAATGGTTCCACGGATGAACACCCATCTCGGAGCATGTCAACAAAGTGCATACTGTACACGAAGATACTGAGTGTTTATAAAGTTAGGACAGCTGTGAAAATTGTGTAATGACCGACTGTATGTGAATAATATGGTTTGTAGCGATGAATACTAAATGTTCATATGTTTTCATTGTATTGGGTGAATGAAGTGTGATCTGAGGTGTAATGAAATTTGATTTAGTAGATGAAAAAGTAATAAGGATTATGTTTTAATTAAAAGGAAAATATAACTAAGGCCATGTTCTGTAATACAATAAAATTTACTATAAACACATGTTCGACTTGTAAATACTTTCATGAAATGTAATATGTCACTTTAACATGTTTCAGTTTTGAATTGAAAGAGTTGTTATTAAATATGTGTATAATATGAGTAATCTGCAATTGTGTTTGACCCTAGAAAGGATGAAATCATTGGTTGTTGAAAAGTTTGTAATATGCAAAACTTGTTTAAATATGTCATCTCTTCATTATTAGAGGTTTATACTTTAATGTATATGAAAGATCTGTTTTATAATTATTTCAAAGAATACCTTCAATGACCTGCTTTTATTGGGTATTTATTTTATATTGTAAATAGCTTATTCATAAGAAATTAATGTTTGAAAGGGTTAATGTAGTGCCTTTAAAGATATAAAATAACTTGAATTGATTAATAAAATAAGATGAATAGAATCATTGTATGAAACTATATTGTTATAAATCACTTTTTTTACTATAAATAACAATTGCATACTTCAAGCATTCGAATATAGGGAATTAAGTCGATGAGGTGAAATTTGTTCGGGTTTAATGTAATTTATTGTAACTAATATATGAAAAAAGATAGTATAAGCTCAGCTGCTAATGTTGCAATAAAATAGTTTATTGATAGATCTTAATTTTATTTATTAATGGCGCGAACTTGTTCTTAATTTTCACTCTCCAGAAAGCTGATAGCTCATGTCACATGAGAAAGTCTGGTTTGGACCGTCAACTTCTCCAACTATGTAGTAAATGATAAGCTAAGAACAGATGTAGTGCGAGAAAAGGTTTTCCTTCGTAATTTTTGGAAAATGTTATTGAATCTCTTTACTCCACAGTGGTAATTTGAATGTTCAACATTTAAACTATTCACTTCCCCTGTAACAATCACCGTCCCGATAGAACTGAGAATTTATATGACTACAGAATGGTCAGAAACTTGGACGGTTCACATGTTGACTTTATTGAAGTATGGATCATAGCATTTATAGAAAATCAAAAAGTATAATATTACATGAAAGGGATATGAGAAAACTTCCATTGAAATCAAAAAAATGACTGAAATGAGAGAGATTTTGAAAAAACAACGAAATCTATTACGAAACAATGAGCACGCTTTCAATATTACTTTCCGAAAAACGTTTAGTTTTTTCGGTCGAAAAACATTCAGGAAAATGAACGTTTGTGAGTAAATGCATATGATTGCTTTAAATATTCCTCAAATGCCCGAATGCATGATGAATATTACACATCCTGGTACTGAATTGTGCGCACCGGGCTATTCCAAACTGATAAAATCATGCTGTACTATGTTGTCCATTTCTAAATTTTGCAAATAATTTATTTAATAATGGTGAAAAAAAAGTACCGGTGAGTTTTCTATGCTCGTTCTGTACAGTTCAGTGGCCTTATTCGCTTTCAAATCGAATAAACCATCTTATTCTATGTGCTAAGTCTTAGTCTCATACATTCAAATTCAAATTCAAATATCTTTATTCAATATAGAAGTGTAACACCCGCTTATTGATTGTCAAGGACGCTACCACCGGTTCGGAATTGGACGCCTCCGACCTGAGAAGAACCGGCGAAAGAAACTCAGCGGGCCTTCTTTGTCATTTTTTAAAATAATCAAATATATTTTTTTCTTATGTGCTACATACAGTATCATACGTATATTATACTTGAAAAAGCCTGGAGCGAGCATTCCATTACCAGGTTGTGTTATCATTTATAAATTAATTTATGTTATTGTTATACCTTTAAAACATAAACGTTCCTTTACTTCTTTTTTAAATTTATTAACAGTTAAATTCTGAACGTTTACTGGGATTTTGTTGTAAAAGCGTGTACATGGTCCCATAAAAGATTTACTTATTCTTCGCAGTCTAGTTGCTGAAAGAATTAAATTATGTTTGTTTCTAGTATTTATGTTATGTGCATCACAATGTCTACGAAAGTCATTTCTATTTTTTTGCACATACATTAGGTTTCCGAAAATGTATTGAGAAGTAACGGTTAGTATTTTAATCTCTGGAACAATTTTCTCAGGGAGTTCCTTGGGGCCCAGTTATAAACCGCTCAGAATAGCTCGTTTTGGAGGACAAAGATCGTATTAGTATCCGCATCCGTATCGCTACACTTCCCACAGTAGAATGCCATAAGACATTACACTGTAGAAATAGCTAAAGTATACTAACCGGCCGTCTCCACGTCAGTTAATTGTCTGATTTTCTTGACAGCATATCTGCAGAGCTGAGTTTATTCGACAGTCTATTAATATGAGGGCCCCACTGCAATCTGGTATCTATTGTTATTCCCAGAAACACGGTTGACTCAACAACGTCAATCTCTTCCTCATCTATAAACACTTCACATTTACTCGGTCTTACATTTGGAGTCATAAATTTAATACATTTTGTCTTCTTCTGGTTTAGTAGCAAATTATTGACACTAAACCAGTGCGCCACTCTAGAGAGAGTATTATTTACATCGTCATTTATTGATGTGTGTCGTTTAACTTTAAAAATTAAGGAAGTATCATCAGCAAATAATTCCATCTCTTCGTTTTTATTAATAACATATGGTAAATCATTTATATAGATGAGAAAGAGAAAAATCACAAGAATAAAGGAAAACCCATGAAAAGGCCCCCCTTGTGGGACACCTATATTTACCGGGGCCCCGGGAGATCTTCTACCATTCACGTCAACCCTCTGAGTTCGGTGGCTCAAGTACGAAGACAGAAGATTGAGTGCGGCGTTTTTTACACTATAGTGACGTAATGTCCTGACCAGAGTTTCATGCTGTACGCAATCAAAAGCTTTTTTGAGATAGCAAAAAATGCCTAAGCCATCCTGCGACGCTTCCCAAGCCTCAAAGATGCTCTTAATGAGCATAACGCCAGCATCAATCGTGGAGCGACCCCTAGTGAAACCGTACTGTTTGTTATTAATAAGACAGTTACTGTTAGAATGTTTCATTAATTGGTTTAATAATAGTTTTTCAAATATTTTACTAAAAGTAGGCAAAATGGAGATAGGTCTAAAATTATTAGGGTCCATATTACACCCTGCTTTAAAAACCGGTATAACTCTACTGTGCTTCATTAGGTCAGGAAACTCGCCTCACTGGATGCTTAAATTAAATATTGTTGCTAGATGACGTGATATTACATCAATAATCGAATTTATCACCTTAACTGAGATTCCCCAAAGGTCTGCGGTTTTTTTAATATCCAATTGTCTACAATCACTTATAATGTCTTTGCTACATACATCAGTAAAATTAAACACTTTTGTACGTGCAATAACATTATCTTTTAATAGTGACTGTTAGAGAAGACAAAAGTGACTTGGTAGTCGAAACCGGAATGTCCGAAAAAAATCTCTCGAAATAAGTAGCAACATCTATGTCAGCTTTAATTCTATGGTTATCAACATTTAAAGTTATTTTAGAGCTGCTTCTTGCGGCCCTTCCGGTTTCGCTATTAATAATATTACAAGTCATTTTCACTTTATCTGATGAATTTTTAATTTCATTTTTAAAGTATAAACATTTAGCTAGATAACACACTTTTTTTAAATATTTTAGAATAGGCGCTAACATGTGCAACAAAGTTATTGTTATGGTTATATGTTCTTTGACTATAAAGCTCATATAATCTCCACCTGCTTTTATGGATTCCGACTGTTGCCCATTCACTAAACACTGCAGAACCTTTAGATTTAACCGTTTTAGGAGTAAATATAGTATTAAATTCTTTACTTATTAAAGTGAATACTGCGCTAAAAAGCACATGTGGATTTTCATTATAATGTAAATAATTAGATTTTTGTAATATATTGCTTCTGAACTTCTCAATACGCTTTTTATACATAGGAACAAACATTCTTGTTTCTTGTGAACTTTTGTTATATAACATTTTATCTATTTGAAAGGAGGCAAATTGACCACAATGGTCAGAAGTTAAAATTTTAATAATTGATTTATTTAATGATTGACAATTAGTATATATATTATCTATACATGTTGCAGTGCATCTGAATCTAAGTGTGGTGTTGCAATTATCTAATAAATTAATGTTAAAGTCACCACAAATTATAATATACTTATTAGATTCAGATAGTTTTACCAATATTTCTTCTAGAACAACTTTAAAAGGTTCATATAACTCTGTGGGAGGTCTGTACACACATACAACAATGAAGTGCTCAAGCTCTGCACAGGCTATTTCAATAGTCCGTTCAACAGAGAGGCTCACAATATTTTTACGATTTTTAAATTTTAAAGTACTATTAATAATTACTAAAGAGCCACCGCGTATAGATTTATCTCTACTGAACAGGCTAGCAACCTGGTGACATCCAAGATTTAACATTCACTGATATTTTTGTAGCCAGTGCTCAGTAATACATAATACATCGGCACCCATTCGATTCCATCGGAATCAAAACATAATACATCGATTTTACAACTATTCAAGAAGAGTTCAATTTCAAGTTCTTTACTGGCTATTCCCTGAATATTTTGATGTACCAGGTTCATAAACTGTGTGCTTTTATTAGAAAATTTATTTTTAATAACATTATTGTTTAATAATAATAAAGTATTGTTTATTATGCCAGCGATTTTCTCCGTTGTCTCAATATTTAATTTAAATTATTGCTTGAAACGGATTCCAAATTATTAGATGTCACAATTTGTTCCTGTTCAATAGAAGCAGGAGTCAAGTTAGCCAAACATTTGGCTGAATTATTTAAAATACAATAATATAGCATACAAGCTAATTTTTTTTTTAAAAAATTTGATAGGTGCAACCTGACAACCATATGTCAAATGAAAATTGTTACAATTAATTATATTATTAATGTCAATAATATCAATTTTGTTATGATATTTGTGGGTTAAATGTTTACAATTATTATTGTACAACATATACAAATAGTTATTGAACTTATATCTATGGTGGTTTTCCTGTGGCAACTCCTTAATGTAGGGAAATGTGAATAACATTACCTTTTTTACATCTAGTTCATCAAGTCTTTCATGAAATTGTTGTAGGTGTTAGCATTATTTATTGGTGTTAACATTAAACAAAATATATTTTACAAAACCAGCTATTGCCTAATAACTAGCGATACGGATTTATAAATTAATTTATGATGCCAATGGGTGCCGAGTGCTGACGTAAACTTTGTTTACCCACATTCATAAATACGTTTTTTATATCAATTTTTTTATGAATTCGGACTTAGTCAATCGTACAAATCAAAACGACTCGAAATAAAACACCCAACAAACCATCACATAAACTACATTTATTCCTAGTCCAATCACTGGTTCGCCACAGCCTTCGTGTCAGTGTCCCCCTCCAGCGGCGGGGAGGCTCCTCGGGCCTCACGGCCGTCAGCCGCGAGGGCTCCTTGGGCGGCGCCCAGTCGGGCACGATCTTGGCGTGGAGCCGCCACGAGCCGTACAGGTTGGCCAAGTGCTTCTCGAAGACCACGTACTCCAGAACATCCTTGGCGAGCAGCTCGCTGCCGTGTAACAAACGACCGAAGCGGTCGTACACCGCCAGCTGCTGACGCGTGTGGAAGCGGACCGTCACCTGGCGATGACGAAAGGAACCTCGTAAGACGTCGTTGACTCCGTAGCCTAGTGGTATGGACGTATGCTTTAGAAATCGGAGGTCGTGAGTTCGAATTTTCATTGTTGTTTCCTGGTTGGTTAGGGAAATTTGGGCCGATCACCAAATTGTCTGAAAAGTAAGATGATACATGCGTAGGATGAGCATGTCAAAGTCGGTCCACCCACCAACCCGTATTGGATCAGCGTGGTGGGATACCGGTCCAAAACCCCCTAATGGATAGGGTATCTTAGGGAAGGCCTATGTCCAGCAGTGGACTATCACAGGCTGGTGATGATGGTGATGATGATGAAGACGTCTTTGCAGGCTGAAGGATTTGAAGGTCAACTCGGCGCCCACTCGTTGTCAACGCGTGGACCACGCGTGGACGCGTCGTCGACAAGAGGACCGCACGTGGTTAACGAATTGACGCCACTTGAGCTACGAATATTGGAGTAATTTGCATGTTTCGAATGTTTGAATAGCTCTTATGAGCGTTGACCTTCAGGCTACCTTTTTTCTGCGAAAGATATAGGTGGAAAGTGCTGCACTATAATTTGAAAAGCGCAGTGGCTGGTACATGAATACAACAAGCTTATAACATGATGCGTCAACGTACTGCCACCTTGTTATTGACATTTTGGTGACAATTCAGCAATAAAATACCTTTAGTCTAATTTAACTACACTATAAGTAGTTATGGAAATGATACAGATATCGTAATCGGTGTCTCGTACAGAAACCGATAATGCTCTGACATTATCTATACCTGAAAAACGACAATTTACGAAGCTTCCAGTTTTCTTTGTTGGTTGACCACAATACAATTAATATAGTACGCAACAGCAACCGGTAACTCAAAAATTAAAAAAAAATTCAGTCGTGCTAAAATTAAAAAATCACACGAGACAAAGTAATGAAAAAAGGGTCCAACAAACACCTGTCCAAATATGTTCTCTTTGCTAACAATGTCCGTACATCTCGCATGGACTACCCTCGGCGGCTCCAAAGACTCAAGGAACCTCCAATGTATGGTTTTCAATCTTCTATTATGCCTAAACTCCGGGTATGCCTTCTCCGTCACATACAAGCGTAAGGCGCTCTTGTCGTTGGCCACCAAACTTTCATGGGCCTTTATATATATCTCCTGTGCCTGCGAGCAGAACTCGCTGGTGCTAAAGTCTTCCTCGAACGACTTGATCTTGCGCACGGCCATCATCGACTTGGATTTCTTTTCTAACAACTGTACAGTCTGTTTGGCACGAGTTGGGACACAATAGAGGCTTTACCGTCACCCTCGGGTGGGATGTAGGGCTCGAATACAGCACCTGGAATTTTTTAAGAAAGAATAACTATCATCATCATCATCATCATTGCTGAGATTCTTTCGCCGGTTCTTCTCAGGTCTGTGGCGTCCTTTTCCGAACCGGTGTTAGTGTGTTTGACAATCAATAAGCGAGTGTAAACTTCTATATTGAATAAAGATATTTGATTTTGAATTCATCTTTAGCAGCCTTTATCCGTCCACCGCTGGGCATATGCCTTTATATATGAACGCCAAGACGGCCGAATAACTACAGCTAAGCCAATTTACACTCAGAATTAATTTAAACAACATGTAGCGTAATAGACTAAAATAAACAAACGGAATAGCGCCAAAAGGGAACACGCTCTTAATGATGAACAGTGGCCTTTGATAATCCTCACCCAATTTTTTAGCTGCTCGATTTGCTTAATTTAGACATCACACTTTATTTACTTAAATTCTTTTTCCAAATCACCAATGCGTAATGTGTGAAAATTTCTGTCTCGTGTGGCGGCTTAATTATATTGGGGTTGGAATGCCGTCAAAAAACAACATAGTGTCCTAGTTTGTGTTAGGTAAATTATGAAAATTTTGGGCTATTACCCGATCGCTTACTAACTAAGAGAACAAATGTGGAGGACACAGTACCAACAAGCATAGATTATCCGTTCCAATTGCACATCTAGTTCTTGATTGGACAGTTTATGTGTAACATCAAAATAACCGTTTTCTAATTATTACATAGTAATAAATCACACTGCCTTTGTAGCCTAGTGGTAAGGGTGCGCTTTAGAATACCGGAGGTCGTAGGTTCGAATCCTGCAGGATTCAACATAATTTATTGTTGTTTCCTAGTTGGTTAGGGCATTTGGGCGATCACCTTATGTGTGAATACATTTCACACGATTAGGTGATAATCCATCGTCGGATGTGCATGTAAAAGTCGGTCCACCCACCAACCCACATTGACAAGCGTGGTGGGATAGGTCAAACCCAAAAAACACATTCATGGAATAGCCTATCTGTTTCTGGCTATTCTAGAGTGGCTGGCCTGTTGAACAGGACTTCAATGGTAGTGATAACTAAATTCAACTGACATCTAAGTTTAGAAGGCAGTAGCAAAGTAAGCCAAATTTAGCTTCTGAAATAAATGTGGTGAAAGCTAAGGAGAACTGCTGCTTTGAACAGATGATTGAATGGACAACAATTCAAAGCATATAAGTGCTTAAATTAAGTTTGATGTCTAAAGCTTTAAGAGAGTATTGTAGGTCTTTCTATAGCGTCTTTTGAAATAAATGAAGGGGTGACAAGCAAACAAGGAGAACTGCTGCTTTGAACTAGATGATTGATGTGACAACCAGAAAGCATAAATAAAAGTGCTATAAATTTCAATTATTCTTAAGTGCTTTAATGAAAGTATTGTTATCGGTCTTTTCTTTTATTCGGTCATTGCATAAGCCACACAAAAGCACAGAAATGAAAACCATTAAATGTATCACTTAATAGTCGGAGCTGAAGTGATTGCCACTGCCAAAATTATTAGGCGAGATAATAATTACAGTCATCCTCAATTAGAAAAGGTGGCAGTATTTAGAGTGGAGAAAGAAAATGGCATTTGCTTTATACTATAATATTGAAATTTCTGTTCTATATGCCATCTTTCTGTTGTTATCTCATCAATATAATTATGCTGGCAAATAATGAAAAATCTATACAACATGTAACAAACTGCTAGTTTTTGTAACAAGTGTGAGCTTTAATAGCAGGTTAGACATCTAAGTAAAGGAGTACAACCTGAAACTTTATTTTCTTTTTTTATTACTATTTGCAATTTCATTTGGTTTCTGAAATCATTTAGCTCTTCTTTTTTTTGTAAAAAGCTTTATGACTATACTAATAATAGTGCTAAGGATATTTTTATTATTTAGTTCACAGCATTGTAGTGATGAAGCTATGTTTTCCTTACCAGTTGCCGATATATAAAAAGGTCGTTCCATCCACTGCCTTGGAGGTAAAACACCCCTTTCCTTCATTTTCTGTCTTATTTTCTCTGGTGACATTTTATCAAACTCTTCATCTGTTTTAGGCAAGTCTACTTTTAAGTATTTAGCAGCTCTTTCCTTCTTAAACTTGGGATTGAAATGTTTAGTTGTTGTTGTACGACAAGGTTGAATAAACGCCGAGGAAAGCCGCAACGACCTTAACTACATAATAAAACAATGTTAGCTAGTCTAAGCAGGTAAAAATATTATATTTTATGGTTTTTGCTAACCTTAAACAATATTGTAGTAGCCATATTCCGTTTTTCCTTTTAATAAACTTCAACTATTCCTGCCGGCGTAAGGAATTTTTCATATTATAAATGTTTAGGCAATAAAAAATTACAACTTTATTTTAAATTTAATATTAACCTATTTTAACAGTATTCCATTATTTTGCTCCTATAGCTTATGTCAAAATGTTCGACAGATTATATTACCTATACTAAACATAATTCTATTTTATAAAGATTATATCACGCGGACATCTTAGAAAAATTAAATTTACTTTAAGGTATTTATTATGAAATATAAAATAAAAATGGGTTATTAATTCCATAATGCATACAGCTTTAAGAAAAAGGAAAATAATGTCTATGGTGTTTTGTTTTTCTGCCATTTTTAGTCATATGTTTTCCTTTCAAATAGTGATTTTTTTATAAAGTGGTACAAAAATCATAAAATTGTTGTGTTATTCTCCTAAAATATTCTTTTTAAATTTTAGTATAAATTCGATTGGCTAATAGACGGTGAAAAAATTAGTGACGAAAAACAATACGTAATATTTTTCTCGGTGTTTACTTTCTGCGGTGACTTTAAAATCGTATACTATAAATAGATTCGGAAACTGATATACATTTGATATCATTTAAACTATTTATACACCTTATTTTACTGTTTTCTCGACAATAATATTTAAATCAATATTTTTGTTCGCGACTACCGGATATCCGGTGTCTCCTCACACGTTGTCTCTAGTCCTCGAGGGAATAGAGATCGTTGCAGCGTTTCTTTCTTTTCTGAACAGGCGCAGTCCGAGAGAACTCGCAAAAGGAGTAAAAGGCTCCTACGTAACCTGTCATTACGTGAGTATTAGTGCATTCTCTTCTATTTTAGCAGTCGTATACTGCATTCTGTGTTAAATTTAAAAGCACGGGATATATTAGTCCTTGCTGAGTCATAGACCGAGAAGTTTTTCTTAGGTAGTATTTCTTGTTTGCGCTCGGTTTCTTTTCGGATTGTAATGCATTTGCTTAAGTGGCGGTCGCCATGTGTTTTTTGGGGGTATTGTAGGCAGATGGTGACCGCCTGTCGTTTTGGGGGCGAAGGCTGATGACCCCGTAGTGACGTTTAACGGTTCCACGGCCTACCTTTCCCCATAAGTACGCTTCTAATGCCACGTGTGTTTTATTTCAGCAATATATTGTATGAGTCAGAAGGTAGAAAAACCAGTATTATCGGGTCAACGGATCAAGACCAGAAAAAGAGGTGAGTTATTAATGTTTTATTACAAATTTGCCAACATTTTAAGTCATAATTTGTGAAATTCACTGACTTTCGGAAATGGTAATAGGAAGGCTTTTTCTTTCAGCGAGAGTAGCTTTCGGGGTTTTTGTTGTTCTACTAGTAGCAATAACTTTTCTTTATAAGTAGTACTGTGTAGTGGTAACTCAATGATAACCTCTTAGCGTTAATTGAATAACCCTAACAGCTCGAGTCTGCCAGCATCTCAACAAATAATAATCACGATAAAGTAACAACTAGTGATATGTGCATTTTACTTTTAATAGTAAGATAAATGGTAACATGTAGCGCATCTTTGACCGTCTTATTAACCGTACATTTCACATATATATTGATTTACCATTACCAATTTGTGTAGGAAGTTACAATATCTCAATAATTCCAATGACAAAAATTGTACTCCTTGACATCAGACAAAGGCCTATTTAACAATTTCTTTTTAATAGAATTTTATAGATCTTTGTACATTATCATATTATTGGCAATAAAGTTGCCCTTGAGGCTTGCTTATTATTCTAATGGCATTTGTCTACATAGGAAATGTACTTGAAATAAAGTGTATTGAAGATAAGGTTAGGGTAAAAGTATTGTTGGTGTTTAACATATTGTTAAGTTTTTAATAGTTTATTTGTTTAGTTGGCCCTCTGGAGGCCTGTAAATATTAAATTTTCCACAGGGTTTTGAAATATAACTATTTGAGTTAAAGCGGTATATTTTTGTGCATGTTTTTGTTGTATTGCATCAGCACTCGACATATTTGTTTTGTTGTAGATACTCTTACAAATCCTCTGTTGTATATATTATGGTAATTGTTGATTATATTCATTAGAACTTTTCCTATTTAGTATTTCACCTATTTGGTATATTTGTGTTATTTTACTGAAACACTATAATTTCTGAGACGAGGAAATAAACATTTGCTATAGACTGTTTCTGTTAATTCATAAAAATTAAAGCACTCTTTCGTGAACGGCTATTATCATTGAAAAGGATATTCAATGCAGTGTTTTCAATAGTAAATGTTTTAAGTGGTTTGTAAAGAAAAAGAAGTTACTGCTTAAATGGCTGCTTCTAAAATCTCTTCATAATTTTGAGTTGAATTGGAGCATACATAATAAAAGTATAACTATATATGTATATGTACAGAATTCAACTTTTAAGTATTATGTATGAATTGTGCAAGTACTTTTAACCAAAGAGTTTTGTAAAAGGTTACTTCACAATTTAATAGAATCTTTGTGATGTATTATAATAATTCACTCTTCAATACTAAAAACGCTCTTAATAATCACATAATACATAGGAATAACTTGAAATCTCTAGAAATAATAAACAAACGGCCAGTTTATTAACATATTGGTTTTGTTTCATGTTTTGCATTTTAATAAATTATATACTTTATTTAAAGAGGAAAACAACTTAGCCGTACCCATTATGAATGTTTTACGGCTTGTAAACAATTTAAGTTTTTCCTTGTTTTGTCTGATTACTATTATTTTTTAATTATAGCTCAATTTGTCCTGTGAGAATGGTGCGTTACAGATATTAGACTGATGTGTTAAGATGTGTGCTTACTGCATATCATGATGGTATTTTGAATTGTTGTTTGTTGAACTGTCAGTCTGTCCATCTAGTTGGCTAATATTTGTTTTTTGTATATAAATGTATATAAGCGCTACATCTCGCACTGTTACTATGCTAATTATTTTGTTTATCTTACAAAATTCAAGCATTCAGACTTTAATCATAGCATATTTTGCATTTAATTTATGTAGTGTATAACTCCTGATCAAAACATTTCTATTTCTTCTATGCAAATAAATAAAATTGGCGTTTCGGTTCGTAATATTAAAATGATCTTTTTTTAAATAGATTATTTTATATAACTGAAGAAATAAAGTATTTTTTTTTGTTTTGTTATAAACAATAAAAAAATTGACTATTTCTTGCGGCTAATCTTTATAATGGCTGGTCCGATTTTGATATTGACGTTTATTGAAGATGGCTGTTATAGCAGAGAGTGATTTTTTCTAAATAATTAACTACCAGGCGACGAAGTGCAATAGTTCGTTTGAAATAAAATAAATAATAATATAACTTTATCAGAACCACTCTTGTATTCAATAATAAAAACGTGTTCATATTTCCATATTTACCAACCATTATGTGTACCAATTATACCATTATATACCGTCTAGCCCGTGATCATCCGAAACGTCGGGAATAAATATCTGAAACCAAGGCGAAAAATCCGTAAATCAGTGGATTTGATATAAACTTAACATGGTTCGTTTTGTGCCAAAATAATCTCGGTTCGTGAATTAGTTGGACACATCTCGCCAACTACGCCGCCTACATAACCTCTGGGGTCATTGTTTATGCATTCCGGTGGCAGCCGAGATACGTGTATATTGTATTGCGGCTGCGATTCGGATGATTTGCAATTTAATTGATATGTTTGCGGTCGCCCGTTTTATATAGGTGTGATTTAAGTATAGTTCTACTTATTGACGACCCGCTTAACGTAGTGATTAGAGGCCACGACTGTTGCACCAATGGGTGTGGGTTCGTTACCCACCACTGGAAAATTGTATGATTATTGTAGCGTTTTTCTCGTGTTTGGGTGTCGTTTTTATCTATATTATATGTATTTATTTGCAAATTAAAAGTAAGTCTATGGATTTTGTGTTATTTACATCACACATACATCGTCAGCCTATGATAGTCCATCGCTGGACATAGGCCATTAGGGGGTTTTTGGACCGTGTCCCACCACGCTAGTCCAATGCGGATTGGTGATCAGCCCAAATTGCCCTAACCAATTTGCGAAGGATTCGAACCCACGACCTCCAGTTTCTAAAGCGCATTCCCATACCACTAGGCTACTGAGGCAGTTATTTGTCTACGTATATATTTTTTATTATAGACTGAGATATTGCTTATTTTTATTAAAACATACTGTACCATATCTGAAATTTGTTAGGATTTATTTAAATTACCTTAAATTAAGAGAAAATGGCTAAAGTAATTCATTGCTTAAACAAAGCTTTGATTTATATGAGATTCCATAAATGTAGTTATGAATCTATACTCAAATCAAATCAAATCATTATCAGTAGTAGAATACTTGCCGTATACCATACATCTTATGCAGTTTTTTTGGACTTTTTGAGGAAAGGAAATATGATTACCCGTAGTAACTAAAACACCAGACTCTCATTAGTTTGTTAACTATGTTGGAAAATATTAACTGTACATAGATAGAGCGGGATTACTACAAGGCACGTGTACGGGTATAAACGAAAAGGTGTTTTATTTAGGCATTCCCTCGTCTAAATTCTTCTTATTAACTAGACAAGAACATAATTAAGTAGGACACATTGTTACACCATTCGCTCCATACATGCATTAAAAGTTGAACACGCGAAATTTTGCCTTTGCTATGGTCCGTTAAGTTTGTACAAGCTTTCCCGATTTCTAGAACGTTGACATACAGTAATTTTATCGGACTTGATAACGACTTTAAAATAGACAGCTAGGGTTTTTTAGTGTAATCACCGAATTTGTTTCTTTTTAGTATTTCTTGGAAATGTTATTGAAAGTTTTAAAGTCAAATTCAAATCTATCTTGATTAACAAATCTGCTTTATATCAAACTATAAAGTTTATTGTGCTTTTTAAGAAAACCTCTAATTTCAATGTTATTTTTTATTGCATTGCGATACGCTTTCTTTCTTTTTTTTTTGAAGGAAATAGGTTTATCGATTTTTATACTCAATTTACATTTAAAACGTAGCAATGTAGCAACATTACTTTAATTGTATTAAGATACAAAAATATTTTAATTATAATTATATAATATTTATAAAGTCTTTAATGTATACGTATACATTAAGGACAAAACCTTATAAATTTATAATCTATAAGTCGTAGGACTGGTATATAACCAGTCCTTCTAGAAAAGTCAACAGAATCTATAAAGATTATTTCTATTTCCGAGAGCGAAGCGTAATTTATAGTGCTTGACGGAGTACGCATTTGAATAAATAGTCATCACATTGTCATAGGCTATTTTACTCTTATCGCTTTATTTTTATAGTCCATTTTGGTTTAACCGCACAATGTAGGAAGTTTGATTCTTCCCGCCATTCTCGGTCCGCCATCTTATCGGACGATTGGCCGCGTGCGCCGCCGACTTACTCGCAATGTTGGCGTCGAATTTGAAATTCGAACGCTACCGATTGATATTTTGACTTCTTGGCAACTATTTTTTTCTTTGTCTTAAACCATAGACTATTGGCCAGTTTGAGTTTTTTTTTTAAAGGCATAAAAGTTGCCAGTTTTGCAAATTTATTGTCTACTTGTCGATGTAAACTTCTAGAATTGGATTTATTCGCTTGGCTCACTAAATTAATGATGATTCTGCGATACCGCCGTCTTCTTCGAGACCTCCATTCTCTGCGATGACGCAAGCAATAAATTGGATTTGTGACGTACCGAGTAATGAGCTTGTAAAAATTCCAGCCAATCGGATTTCGGTGGAATATGATGCTTGTTTTTGTTAGTAACGGACATATTATTGTATTATTTGTTTATCGATATATGATTACTAGAAATAGTTGACGGCTACAGCTCAAGATGCTGTATAAATGGTTTAATTAAATGTTGCCCTTCCATTAAACCTTAACCTCCATCTTGCCATATGGTTATACTAGTTTTCGTAGTTAGGGTTGTCAGTTTTTTTTTAATAATAAATTACTGTACATTTTTATACGTTTTTTGTGATTGAAAGTATATTATAAAAACTTAACTTGTTTATAAGAAACTGATTAAAATCAGTGAAAATAATGTAATGTTTCGCATAAATTTAATGAACAGTATTTAATCCTTCACTAATGGCAAAAAAAATTTTAAGGTGAAGTTAGCCAAATGATGTACAGTTTCCTTATTTAATTTTCACTTGAATGTCAAGTTTTCTCTTTATGTATTTAAAAAAATACTATATAAACTAGATAGAGCATAGGGATGTGACGAGCCTACTGCCCACTTGTCGGTGTACTGCCTTACCGTAGGAGCAAGACAAATCCGCAGTACAAGTGCAATTAGTCGATTGCCAATCCGCCTGCTCAGCGTGGAAATTTATGTAACTCTTTTTAACGGACGCAGTCTTCGTGTTGATTAAAAAGGTCCACTGCTGGACATGGGGTCCAGCAGTGGACTGCGAAAGGCCGTTAACATTGATAATAGCTACCCGCCCCTGCTTCGCCAGGGTGCTATGCTGATTATAAATGCACCTTCCTCTTCAATCACTGTCTATAAAAAAAAAACCGCATCAAATTCAATTGCGCTGTTTGAAATATTTAAGCATACAAATGGTTACAGGGACAGAAAAAGCGCCTTTGTTTTATACTATGTAGTGATAAGCATGATACTAGCACGTATGCAAATTTTAAATTCGATTAAACTATTTTTATGTCGCGTTTACTGTATAAATAGCGTTCGCACTGTTTCCGCAATGTTTGAGATAACGCGCCTTTAATATGTTTCGTCGCATGAAACAAGGTTACGCAAACTGTCGTATGAAAGGACAGTAGGCTGCTCAAGCTCGCTATAAAGCGAAGGCTGTGACGTAAGTCCCGAGAGATTCCAGAAACTTCGATATAGGGTGACCTCAATTTGTACATGTTTGGACAGGTCCCAAGTTTGTGACCTGGAGCAGTTTTCTATTGGTAGAACATAATTGATGTCTTGGCTTCGGTTTTGCCGTTTAAAGGTTTATCGAAGCTTATTCAAGTGCTTGATTTATTTAATATAGCATGTTCGAGCGACGTAGTAAATTTGCGATTTTAGTTCATTTTTAATATCGCATATAAAGGCGGAGGAGCTATCGGGCCACCTGATGGAAACTGGTTACCGACGCCCGTGGACATCGGCAACGCCAAGGATATATGTAAGACGTTTGATGTTACGTCTCGTTTACCCAGTAAATACGCTGGCTAGTGTGCCCTTCAAACCAGAACACGGTAGTGTTTTCGTACAAAAGCTTTGGGGCATAAATAGACACCGCGGTGCTTCTATCCCAGACGACTTCTGAGAGTTATTTTACCCGATATTACAAAAATTCCACAAATTTTTTCTTGACCGTTTTGAAAGCAAGAACTAATGATTAGATTAAAGTTAATTCAACCATCTGTTAGCTAAACAAACATAATTTTTATACATATGGGCCTTAAGACAAGGGGGGCATAAGAATTAAAGTTTTACTTGCAAAGATGAAATTACGCCGTGATATGAGACTGTTGTCCGCGTGGACTAGAAGAAATGTACCTAAGGCTTATTGATAAACACTGTTAAGTATAATATAAATAAGACGAAAAATCTCATCGGTTTAG
The DNA here is from genome assembly GCA_029286875.1 of Lamproptera curius. Classification (NCBI taxonomy): domain Eukaryota; kingdom Metazoa; phylum Arthropoda; class Insecta; order Lepidoptera; family Papilionidae; genus Lamproptera; species Lamproptera curius. The sequence continues at coordinate 1,531,938 of JAGSMT010000060.1, forward strand.
CTTCGACAGTGACGAATTTACTATCTGGACACTACATATCATCGTTTTACGTTTAACAGACCATTTTCATATAATTTTCATCCCCTATTTCAACCCCTTTCGACCCCCGCTACTTGATGTCCTTTCTTGGTGTCCATTCTAAATATGTACCAAATTTCATAGAATTCGGTTCAATGGTTTAGACGGACAGACAGACAGTTACTTTCGCGTTTGTAATATTATATATCCGTCGTTGTGACTTTGTCACCGCATTATATACGCAAAGACATTTGCTATTCCAGTGTAGGTAGGTAGGTAGGTAGGTAGTTCGCGTCGATGTTCCCATTGAAATTATGTAGCCAGGGTAATATCTAGGGTTGTCACTGTTTTTTGATTTTACTAGGTGTAAAAGAAATTACTTTTTATTTTTATAGTTGGCACTTTTCCAAATCAATTTTAATATGGAAGGCTTGTTAATGTGACAAATACGCTTAAGATATTTTATATTATATAATATCGCTATTATTCATAAAAATATATTTATTACTCATAAAAATATAATGAACATTTAGGTAGTCATCATCATTATTATCAACCTTTGTTAGTCCACTGCTGGATATAGTCCTCCCCTAACGCACGCCTTCTCCATTTAGGGGTTTTTGAACCGTATCGTACCACTCCGGTCCAATGCGGGTTGGTGGGTAGACCGACGTTTTACATGCCTGCCCATCCGACGCATGGATGATCTTACTTTTCAGACAATTGGGTGAATAGAACCATAATTTTTAATTACTAAAAAATTTATCCTAACTAATCGGGAAACAACTGTATCACGAAGATTCCTGCGGGATTCCAACCCACGACCTCCAGTTAAGAAGCAAAAGACGATACATCTAAACGAAGGAGGCGGATTAGGTAGTTTAGTTATAAATATAGTAAAAGAGTACAATATTGTTCAAAAAAATACGACTGGCAACCCTATTATGTTGCCAACACAAGGATAGTAGAATAAGGTATGGAATGACGCCACTTTCAGCATTATACGGGCATTATGGAAATTTTAAAATCTTGAAGGAGTCTTACATTAAATATGAGGTCGCACCCGATGGAATACTCGCGAACGACGTCGGTGAAGTCCACTTTGGCACGTGAATTAATGTAGCAAATGATTTCGAGATGTATATAAAACTCTTGTAAAGTCACAAAACTTATATATTCTTGTCATTGGTATCTTGTGATTTGACGGCGGATTTGCCTTACCGTGGGAGTGAGACAGATTCGCAGTACAAGTGCAATTAGTCGATTGCCAATCTGCCTGCTCAGCGTGGCAATTGTGATCAACTCTTTTTAATCGACGCCGTCTTCGTTTATTAAAAAGCCAGCAGTGGACTGCTTACGGCCGTTTATGATCCTTTTAATTGACTTATTACAATAGCATGTTTGATTATTGATATTTAAGTTAAAATCTGGTTTATTTAACGCGACGTGTAATGTTTGTAGAAAATCAACCAAGAGGTTTCCTAACGTTTTATTTTAAGATCGTTATTCAATAAGGCATAATCCACTTAAGAACCTTTCTCTGCTAGATTAGGCCTTTGCCCTATTGCGGGCTTCAAGTTGTAATCGTCTCGTGCTAAGTTACTGAATTGTTCGGTTGTAAGTTGTTTTAGAAATTGTCGGTGGGAATACAATAAATACATTGAATAGAAAACTTATGTCCAAAAAGAATTAGCTATATTATATTATGTTATGAAGTTAAGAAATACAGTAGTATATTTTACATAAATCTATTTATTATAAAGACGTACAGGTTTCACATGGTTCAGTTAGGTTTCTACCAAGAATATTTCTACAAATATGTAATTTCTCGAAACGGTATTATTTGAACTATGGTATGAGTCCGAAAGGCTCTCAACTAAAGCTCTTTAGTTATAATTTACTATGTATTATCTTCGCCTGGTGATTATTCTCAACTAAAATATACTCTCTAAAACCATAGTTTTGTTAAATTGAACACTTGGGATTTATAGCAATAAAGCGGAGTCACACGTATGGTGTCGCTGACTGCCACCGAGTGATTGATATGCCGGTGACCAATCGAGTTCGCGTAGCGACGCGTCATGAGTTACTTTACTAAACGATAACCGGTATTGTTTATTAATGTTTTTGTGGTTAATTCGCAGATGAGAAAGAGAAGTACGACCCCAACGGTTTCCGCGACGCGCTCGTGCAGGGGCTGGAGCGCGCCGGCGGCGACCTGGACGCGGCGTACAAGTTCCTAGACGCGGCCGGCTCCAAGCTTGACTACCGCCGCTATGGCGAGGTCATCTTCGACGTCCTCATCGCCGGAGGGCTGCTACGTGAGTGACGAGTTTACTTCCTACTTGCTTTAACCCCTTCTCTCTACCCGTGGTGAATACTTTTTGTAACTACCCGCATTTGTACTAAATAGTGTGGAAAAAGTCTGTTCAGTGTGTTTTTGTAGGGTTGATCGATCTGGAACGCTGATTTTGTGTGAAATCTATCTATATATAATTGGTGGAAAGAAAAGTCTTGAGCAATTTGAGGTACTCAATTTTTATGACTTGGTAACTTTTCGAGGTTTCTAAGAAAATACTAATTTTGATAATAAGACATGTTGCATGCATGTTTTAGTCTGTGTAAATATATAAACACATTGTATTAAATTTTAATTTTAATTGACAAAAATACATGATTGCAACAATTAAAAGACATTTTATATAATGTAACTGATCATTCTTGTATTGTGACGTACGAGTAATGACTTGTAAAAATTCGAGCTAATCGATTTCGGTGAATATGATGCTTGTTTTGTATAGTAACGGATATATTATTGCATTATTTGTTTATCGATAATGACTACTAGAAATAGTTGACGGCTCAGCAGCTCAAGATGTGTAAAATGGTTTAATTAAATGTTGCCCTTCCATTAAACCTTCAACTCCATCTTGCCATATGGTTATACTATTTTTTCGTAGTTAGGGTTGTAAGTTTTAAAATAATAAATTACTGTACATTTTTATGCGTTTTTGTGATTGAAAGTATATTATAAAACTTAACTTGTTTATAAGAAACTGATTTAAATCAGTGGAAATTATGTAATGTGTCGCATAAATTTAATGAACCGTATTTAATCCTTCACTAACTGGCAAAAAAATGCTTAGGTGAAGATAGCCAAATGATGTACAGTTTCCATATTTAATTTTCACTTGAATGTAAAGTTTTTTCTTGATGTATTTAAAAAAATACTATATAGACTAGAGCATAGGGATGTGACGAGCCTATCTGCCCACTTGTCGGTGTACTCGCACTTGTCGGGTACCGCCTTACCGTAGAGCAGACAAGTCCGCAGTACAAGTGCAATTAGTCGAGTGCCAACCGCCTGCTCAGCGTGGAAATTATGTAACTCTTTTAATGGACGCAGCCTTTGTGTTGAATAAAAGGCCCAAGTCCAGCAGTGGACTCGAAAGGCCGTTTACATTGATACTAGCTACCCGCCCTGCTTCGCCAGGGTGCTAGCTGATTATAAATGCACCTTCCTCTTCAATCACTATCTATTTAAAAAAAACGCATCAAATTCATTTGCGCTGTTTGAAAGATTTAAGCATACATATGGTTATAGGGACAGAAAAGCGCACGCACGCACTAGCACGTATGCAAATTTTAAATTGATTAAACTATTTTATGTCGCGTTTACTGTATAAATAGCGTTCGCAATGTTTGAGATAACGCGCCTTTAATTTGTTTCGTCGCATGAAACAAGGTTAGCAAACTGTCGTATGAAAGGACAGTAGGTTGCCAAGCTCGCTATAAAGCGAAGGCTGTGACGTAAGTCCTGAGAGATTCCAGAAACTTCGATATAGGGTGACCCCAATTTGTACATAGTTTGGACAGGTCCCAAGTTTGTGACCTGGAGCAGTTTTCTATTGGTAGAACATAATTGATGTCTTGGCTTGGTTTTGCAGTTTAAAGGTTTATCGAAGCTTATTCAAGTGCTTGATTTATATAATATAGCATATTCGAGCGACGTAGTAAATTTGGTTTTTAGTTCATTTTAATATCGCATATAAAGGCGGACGAGCTATCGGGCCACCTGATGGAAACTGGTTACCGACGCCCGTGGACATCGGCAACGCCAAGGATATATGTAAGACGTTTGATGTTACGTCTCGTTTACCCAGTAAATACGCTGGCTAGTGTGCCCTTCAAACCAGAACACGGTAGTGTTTTCGTACAAAAGCTTTGGGGCATAAATAGACACCGCGGTGCTTCTATCCCAGACGACTTCTGAGAGTTATTTTACCCGATATTACAAAAATTCCACAAATTTTTTCTTGACCGTTTTGAAAGCAAGAACTAATGATTAGATTAAAGTTAATTCAACCATCTGTTAGCTAAACAAACATAATTTTTATACATATGGGCCTTAAGACAAGGGGGGCATAAGAATTAAAGTTTTCTTGCAAAGATGAAATTACGCTGTGATATGTGTGTGATAGACTGTTGCTCGCGACGTTGTCCGCGTGGACTAGAAGAATGACTCCAAGGCTTATTGATAAAAACTGTTAAGTATAATATAAATAAGACAAAAAAATCTTATCGGTTTAGCTTCGACAGTGTCGTATTTACTATCTGGACACTACATGTCATCGTTTTACGTTTAACAGACCATTTTCATATAATTTTCGTCCCCTATTTCAACCCCTTTCGACCGCTACTACCGCAAAAATTTCCTATGTCCTTGCTTGGAGTCCATTCTAAATATGTACCACATTTCATAGAATTCGGTTCAATGGTCGACTGACAGACAGACAGAGTTACTTTCGCGTTTGTAATATTAGTATGGATTTCATACTGAATAAATCCGTCGTTGTGACTTTGTCACCGCATTATAAACGCAAAGACATTTGCTATTCCAGTGTAGGTAGGTAGGTAGTTCGCGTCGATGTTCCCATTGAAATTATGTAGCCAGGGTAATATCTAGGGTTGCCACTGTTTTTTGATTTTACTAGGTGTAAAAGAAATTACTTTTTATTTTTATAGTTGGCACTTTTCCAAATCAATTTTAATATGGAAGGCTTGTTAATGTGACAAATACGCTTGAGATATTTTTTTATTTTTTAATATCGCTATTATTTAGTTACTCATAAAAATATAATAAACATTTAGGTAGGCATCATCATTATTATCAACCTTTGTTAGTCCACTGCTGGACATAGTCCTCCCCTAATGCACGCCTTCTCCATTTAGGGGTTTTTTGAACCGTATCGTACCACTCGGGTCCAATGCGGGTTGGTGGGTAGACCGACTTTTTACATGCCTGCCCATCCGACGCATGGATGATCTTACTTTTCAGACACATTCGTGAATAGAACTCTAATTTTAATTACTAAAAAATTATCCTAACTAATCGGAAACAACTATCACGAAGATTCCTGCGGATTCAAACCCACGACCTCCAGTTAAGAAGTAAAAGACAATACATTTAAACCAAGGAGGCGGATTAGGTGTATAGTGATAAATATAGTAAAAGAGTACAATATTGTTCAAAATACGACTGGCAACCCTATTATGTTGCCAACACAAGGATAGTAGAATAAGGTATGGAATGACGCCACTTTCAGCATTATACGGGCATTATGGAAATTTTAAAATCTTGAAGGAGTCTTACATTAAATATGAGGTCGCACCCGATGGAATACTCGCGAACGACGTCGGTGAAGTCCACTTTGGCACGTGAATTAATGTAGCAAATGATTTCGAGAGCATATATAAAACCTTTGTAAAGTCACAAAACTTATATATTCTTGTCATTGGTATCTTGTGATTTGACGGCGGATTTGCCTTACAGTGGGAGTGAGACAGATTCGCAGCACAAGTGAATTAGTCGATTGCCAATCCGCCTGCTCAGCGTGGCAATTGTGATCAACTCTTTTAATGGACGCCGTCTTGTTTATTAAAAGGCCTTTGTCCAGCAGTGGACTCGCTTTAAGGCCGTTTATGATCCTTTTCATTGACTTATTGACATAGCATGTTTGCTTATTTATATTTGAGTTAAAATCTGGTTTATTTAACGCGACGTGAATATTTGCAGAAAATCAACCAAGAGGTTTCCAACGTTTATTTTAAGATCGTTATTCAATAAGGCATAATCCACTTAAGAACCTTTCTCTGCTAGTTTAGGCTTTTGCCCTATTGCGGGCTTCAAGTTGTAATCGTCTCGTGCTAAGTCACTGAATTGTTCGGTTGTAAGTTGTTTTAGAAACTGTTGGTGGGAATACAATAAATACATTAAATAGAAAACTTTGTCCAAAAAGAGTTAGCTATATTATATTATGTTATGAAGTTAAGAAATACAGTAGTATATTATACACTATCTAGTCTATTTATTATAAAGACGTACAAAGTTTCAGTTAGATTTCTACCAAGAATATTTCTACAAATATGTAATTTCTGGAAAGGGTATCATTTGGATTAAGGTATGAGTCCGAAAGGCTCTTGACTAAAGCTCTTTAAGTTTTTAATTTGCTATGTATTATCTTCGCCTGGTGATCATTCTCAAGTAAAATATACACTCTAAAACCATAGTTTTGTTAAATTGAACACGGGATTTATAGCAATAAAGCGGAGTCACACGTATGGTTTCGCCGACTGCCACCGAGTGACTGACATGCCGGTGACCAATCGAGTTCGCGTAGCGACGCGTCATGAGTTACTTTACTAAACGATAACTGGTATTGTTTATTAATGTTTTTGGTGATTAATTCGCAGATGAGAAAGAGAAGTACGACCCTAACGGTTTCCGCGACGCGCTCTGTGCAGGGCTGGAGGCGCCGGCGGCGACCCGGACGCGGGCGTCAAGTTCCGACGGCTCGGCTCCAAGCTTGACTACCGCCGCTATGGCGAGGTCATCTTCGACGTCCTCATCGCCGGAGGGCTGCTACGTGAGTGACGAGTTTATTCCTACTTGCTTTAACCCTCTCTCTACCTGTAGTGAATACTTTTTGTAACTACCCGCATTTGTACTAAATAGTGTGGAAAAAGTCTGTTAGTGTGTTTTTGTAGGGTTGATCGATCTGGAACGCTGATTTTGTGTGAAATCTATCTATATATAATTGGTGGAAAGAAAAGTCTTGAGCAATTTGAGGTACTCAATATTTTATGACTTGGTAACTTTTCGAGGTGTCTCGAGAAAATACTAATTTTGATAATAAGACATGTTGCATGCATGTTTTAGTCTGTGTAAATATATAAACACATTGTACAGTATTGTAATAGATCAGTTTATTTGAAATTTTAATTGACAAAAATACATGATTGAAACAATTAAAAGACATTTTATATAATGTAACTGATCATTCTCGCAGTTCTCTCGGTTGAACCACACTTGTCCTTTAGTTACATTTCACATGATGAAACATTTGGCTAGAGTCCTGAATATAATGTGGACAAACCCAGTTCGTTCGTTGTTTCCTGATTCAAACTAGACATTGCATCTACAACATAGCGACTAAGTTTGGAGACTAATTGACCGTTGTTCCAGTCCCGGGCGGCTCGGTGTCGATGGACGGCGAGTCCCCGAAGACCAACACATGTATCTTCGCCGCGAGCGAGGATATGGAGACCATGCGCAACTTCGAACAGGTAAACTTGAATAATTAAATATTCAGAGATATGTACTTAAAAATGTTGCAATAACTGAAAAACTATAAATGCAGTTGAAGTTCTAAAGAATCCAAACGCTTGGTAGTTAATATTGAGAGATATGTTTCCTGTTTAAAAATGTGGAGTTGATTTTATAATCTTAATCCGGGCATTACAATATTTGTAAATTTATTGAAAGCAAAAGAGGGAGGAACAAATTTTTTTTGATTCACTTAGTCCGTGAAGTTGTGGTACATGTGGTTTCGGATTTTAATCTGTCTATCATGCCGTCTAACAGTATTCTTATTAAATGTGGAATGAACATGGCTGAATAACTTAAAAATCGAGATATGTCAGTATGCCCTTTGGCGACGATATATGTCCTAAAGTTACAAATATAAGTTATATGAAAGAAAAAAATAGTTACATCATTAGTAATATAAAGCATGGACGTGTAATATGACGTCAGTAACGAGTTAATTGGTTTAATTTAGTTGTTTATAATTTTTTCAAAATATTAGCGCATGAAAACAATTTCCAAACATGAATTATTCTAAAATGATGAAAAAAATGGCTAGAGTCCCGAAGCTTCGTGTGGAGGACACTATTTCTCGTTCGTATTATATCTGACAATTACAAATTTTCTCTCAAGTCATTTATTTAACATTAAAAATGCTTAAAACATTGTATTTTTCTGTACAGGTGTTTGTCAAGCTTATGCGTCGGTACAAATATTTGGAAAAAATGTTTGAAGAGGAAATGAAAAAGGTGAGTTATTTTGGTATTTGTTTTCTTAAGCCTTATTTAGTTATAAGTATCTTAAAAGGTTTATCATTTTTTAATAAAAGCTATTCAAATAAAAGCTGTTGCTTCGTCCGTGTTTAACTTAAAAAAATCTGTTACAAATTGCTGTTTACAATGTTAAGTTATATAAATTGGTTATATTCATCATCATCCATTATAATCATCATCATCAGCCTGTGTTGGTCCACTGCTGGACTTAGGCTTCCTCCGTGGACCGACTTTTTACATGCCCACCTAATGCATGGATCATCTTACTTTTTATATCTAACCAACAAGTAAACAACAATAAAAATTTGTTAAGTTCCGCCGATTTGAACCTACGAACTCCGGTTTCTAAAGCACACGCCTTTATAAGGTTATTACTCACAATGTAATATTTAAAAAAACGGATATTCTGATGAAAGAGACAATCCATTTTTTTATATATTTGTATGTATTATTGATTTAATTTTAAAGATGAAACTTTTTAAGAATACTTCCATTTAGTGTTATATGAATTGCTTTTAGGAAAACCGTTTTCTGTTTGTCAAGTTATTAAAAAAATTAATATTTTTTTGTAGGTTCTGGTGTACTTGAAAGGATTTGAACCCCAGCAGCGTATTAAATTGGCCCGAATGACTGCTCTATGGATTGGTGAGTACTTGATCATTTCCTTTGTTTACTCAATAACTGCATTATTGAATTTGTTAATTATTTATTTTACACATTTGGTAGTGGTTTCGATTTTAATGTATTTTTTAAATTGATGTAATTGTCAATAAATAAAAAGCGTTAATTTTTGTTTTAAAAATGTTTCCAAGTTATTTTGATATCTATGGCTTGTTCCACAAAGAACGCGCTGAGCTGGGTTATTGTTGTTGCCTTATGAACAGAAAATGTACTCATGTATTAAAAGAAGTAATATTAAGATTTAATACAAAATAGTGGACTAAGCAACCACTAGCAACATAAGTAACGTTTTTATATGTGATACTTCATCTATAGTTATACAAATTAGATTTGAAATAGATGTTAACAAAGTAACTCACAGTACTGAAGCTGCGAAAGTCACTCTGAGTGAAAGTTTTATTTCCGAACCAGTAGTAGTTTATTTGACAATCGATAAGAAAGTTAGTGTTCTCAACTACACTCTATATTGAATAAAGACTAATTTTGGGCATCATACGTATAGTATTCATCTCTCTAATATATTCATAGGCTGTCACTGATTTAATTGTATTTTGGAGACAATTGGTGTCTGACTCCTCTCCGCTGGCAATTAGCCTTATGAAGTCGCTCTGTGTGCAGGCAACGGGTGCGTGCCGCCGTCGGTGCTGCTGGTGCTGGTGAACGAGCACCTGCTGAAGGACAGCCTGGCGCTGGAGTTCGTGCTGGAGGTGTTCGCCACCGTCAAGGCGGAGCGCGGCGTGGCCTCGCTCGTCACGGCGCTCAAGCGGGGGCAGCTCGAGGGCAGGTCGGTGCATCATCATCATCATCGTCGTCGTCGGATACACACATACGTCGCATTGCACGATATAGAATTACCCCTGAGTGTTGAGAGAGCGCTGTTACTGTTGCAACGCCATGACGACTCGGGGAAATAGACACGCGTCATGTACTGGCGCGTCGCAACGTTGCGAATGCGTCATAAATGGCGCTACAAACTACATGCAATTTTCTATTTACTAAAAAAACTACCCAATTTTCCATTTACTAAAAAGAACTTGGGAATTTCATTGAAATTGATATTTAACTATGGCTGCAAAAATTACTTTTTTGCTATATGTCATATGGTTATGGTAACTACCATACAGCAAATCTATCAATCTGTCTATGATTAGGCCAAAACAATCTTTTTTAAACACTACAACAATTGTCAGGCTCGAATATAAATTACTAAAACAACACACTCAATCTATTGCTTTAATGTTCGATCGAAAGATTTAGTGACTAAAAGTGAGCATGCCTCCAGGCTCCTCGAGTTCCTCCCCCTGAACCGCCGCAGCGAGGAGGTGTTGGCCGCGTCGTTCGCGCCGCGCGGCCTCGCCGAGCTGCTCAAGCTGCACCGCGCTCAGGCATCGCAGGTAACCGTTGCTTTGTATAATTTTACATGTTTCAGATTATTCGTGGGTATTGGTTCAGTAGGGGCTCCCTTTTATGGAGACAAACGAGAGAATTTACCACTGTATTGGTGCGGTATGTGGCACCTTACTTTTTATTCCTTATGAGGAACCTGTACCAACACAAACAACCTGAATGGACATAGTTAAGTGGTCAATTAAAAATATATGTATCATATTTACATATTAATCAGATTATAATCTTTTTGTTTATATAATTAGTACTGATATTTTGTTTTGTGGTGCTGGATAATATCATTGTTTAGTCATTAATATGACATGACAGAACAAAACTGGTCCCCAGTAAATTCGGAAGTAAAACAATTTCATCGGAAGGATTTCGACTTATCTGGCGCTCGAATTTTGTGTTCATTTCCAGCTATTTACTGATAATCTGATGAATACTAAACTGATGAATCTGTCTTCTATAACAGGAAGCGCGTCGCGAACTGACCCAGGCACTACTGGACGAGCTGGCGGACGAGAAGCCGGTGCGCGACCTCATCCAGGAGCTGAGGGACATGGCCCAGAAACACTCCATCCCCGACCACGAGGTGGTCGCCATTGTGAGTGGATATTTATATATCTTTGTAGGTGGGATAGGGCGACTAGCAAGGAAGTAAGAACATAACATCTAGCCTCTTAATGTATTTTTTGCAATAATAATTGGTGAGTCAGTCTACTAATAGCAACTCCTGTGTAAATCGACAATGGATCTTCGTTAGTTGAGCTTGATTTGGAATGTATCGTATTGTAATAGTTATAGTCTTTAAGATGAGACATCGTATTTTTATAACAAACTGTTCAAAGTGCATACCATTAACCAAATGATATTTCTGTTTGTTATTCATTGTTACCTTAGTATAAATGCGTAAATGCTTAAAAAAACAAAACGAAAATTTAAAGTAATTTAAACTAGAAAGAATTGGGATCAATATTTAATATTATAGGCTTAGCGAATTCTAGTGATGATACTCGATGACGAGTCGTAGCGTCGCGTCGTAAGCCTCGCGGGCCTTTACGGTCGAGTCTTTCGACCGTTCTGCGCTCGCTTGGCGGAAGACGCGTCGCAATGGCGAACTGGCAATCTGATTATGACTAATCTAATCAATAATTGACATAGAAAAAGTACTTTGGTATAACGTGAAGATGGAACATTCCAGATCTGGCAGTGCGTGATGTCGCGCGGCGAGTGGAACAAGAAGGAGGAGCTGCTGGCCGAGCAGGCCGCGAAGCACCTCAGGCTGTACACGCCGCTGTTGGCCGCTTTTGCGCAGTCCGCCAAGGCGGAGATCGCCTTGCTGACTAAGGTGACATTTTAGTTCGTGTTCAGCTTAGTTTTATAGGAGCTAATCGTTCGCTATTATTCGAAAGAAGCGTGCCCGCGTCTTTAAAAATGTTTTGTTGTTACATTGTACTTGTTTTTAAATGGTTGTTTTAATGTTACAAAAAGACTGAAATTTACTCTGAACCACGCAAAATAAGAAATAGTGTACCATATTGAAATGAACGAAGAACACTTTATTTACAGGAACAGTCAATGTTACAGCACCAAAGTGTAAATCGCGCTAATTGCTTCCTCTCGCCATACCTCAAGTCGTAAAGTTACACCTTTGAAATGGAAGAGCCATATGTGTTGCCGTTGTCGTCTGTCCGTAGACTTTGTTTTAGTAAATTTTGATTGTTGCCCTTGTATAGAGGAAATCTGTTCGATGTGGTAGGTTTTTTCTTTACGAAAGAGCATCTAGGGTAGGAACACCGTGATGCCGATGTCTGCCGTAAACCACTAGTGAAAACATTACTGTCTTCCGGTTTGAACGGCAGCGAAATTACTATGTAAATCAGACTAAGTCTCTTGTCTCAGGTTTGTGGCATCTTACACTGCGTGTCTGGTGGGCAGATTGCTTCATTTCCCATCGGCTGAAAGTTTTTTCCATCTCACAGTATTTTGTTAAAAGGCACACAATTAGAGCCGGCTTCAGTACAAAGCTGGAGTGGGTGTCGAAGTGTTGCGATATTGAGTCGCGGCTCAACCGCGGCCTCCGCTATGCGGATGTCCGCTCACTGGACGCGATACATTCATTCCCAACGTAGCATTAAATTTTATAAAACAATACGTTTGTTACGGTGTTCGTCGAATCGGAAGACAAAAGTGTTTACACTGAAATTAAACGCACTAAGGTAGCTTAAGACAAGTATTGATTGAATATACTAAATAATGATGACATGCACTATATACACACACACATTTTGTCTTTGATTTATCTTAGTGATTTAAATTTAAAACAACTTTAAATATATTTTGTATTATACTAACATACTTTAAATTATTTGATTAGTTAATATTCTATAAATCAATAGTTCTGAGTTGTATTACGCCGTAATAAAAATACGGTACTATTTCTTTAAACCGAGATGGTTTATTATAACTAACAAAATTAATTGTCAAAGGAATATTGGAGTAACAAGTGTGTATGTATGTACTGAACAGGTGCAAGAGTACTGCTACGAGAACATGAGCTTCATGAAGGCGTTCAGCAAGCTGGTGCTGATGCTGTACAAGACCAACGTGCTCTCGGAGGAGGTGATCCTCAAGTGGTACCGGGAGCCCAACTCCAGCAAGGGCAAGGTCATGTTCCTCGACCAGATGAAGAAGTTCGTGGAGTGGCTGCAGAGCGCCGAGGAGGGTATGTTGACCTATTTGACTACGTCATCGATATTTTATAAGTTAGGATATCGAAACTTTAACTCATCGTTTAAACTGCGTTAAGGTGATTTCTAGGTGATTTAGGTTACTGGGTTAGCTGAATGTTAAACAGTTATGATCAGAAGTTTGCTATTTTCCACTCAATGACACTGATCAAAGTTGTTGTAGTGAACCACACATGTACCCCTGTATCGGAAGCGGTTAAGATAAAATTAAAAAGGTATCGGTTATTTTTTAGTGTGCAATTTTTTTGTTTTCTAATATTAAACACAGATCAGATACAGAGAACAGTTTTATTTGTAACCGAAAATATCAATATTTCTTACAGCTATATTTATCGTTACTTCAGATTCGATCTTTAAAACTTATTGTCGGCTAATTTATTTTGTACCATATCTATATTACACTATTTAATTTTTTAGCTTAGTACAGTTGAATATATTACTTGGCCCCTGGTTGCTGATAACTTCTCGAATGAAGTGTTGCACACGATTAGAGCCGGCTCCGGTACAAGGCCGAAATCGGTGTCGAAGTGTGCCAAAGGAAATCTTGGCTTGTTTCTGGTCTTGCTTATGCAATGCCCATTTCACAAGCGAAGGTACATTCGGTATCTTACGAAAAGAACCAGGGGAAATGGAAAGAATACTTCAAAAGATATCAGAGATTTAAAATGCTTTTGCTGAAATCGCTAGGCAGTTTCCTCCAAATGGTTATTTATTGTTTTAAGTCTGTTATACGTTTTTGTTAAAATATTATTAATTACATGCCCATCCAACGCATTTGGACATTTCAGACAATTGGGTGATCGGACCAAATTGTCCTTACTAAACCGAAAACAACGATAACACAAAGTAGTTTACTCGCGCGATTTTAACTCACGACCTCCGGTTTATAAAGCAAGGGCCATTACCACTAGACCATTGAACGTAAACACCTATGTCTTAATTATGTTATTCGGTAAATATAGGTGATTATAATTCTTCTTGTTTCATTCGCAGAATCGGAGAGCGGCGAAGACGAGGATTAGTTTAAGAGCAGCGTGAGACTGAAGCTATAGACACGAGCGCCGTCCCTCCGAAGCACATTGGCACACAAAATGGGAAAAACCAATACAATAGACGACAGACCAACCGACACATCCACGGACGGCGCATAACCCAACCCGCGAACGCGTAGGGGGCTGTCTTTTAAACACAACTCGATACAAAAATAGCCTTTGTCTTAAACGAACGAACAGACAATTAACCGGTCCAGTGTTATATGTATATTTGGGTTAAAAGCACTTTCGGAAGTAGTTTGACGTAGTGAACCGATCGAGAGTAAATGCGTGTATTAGTTAAGTTGTAAGTGTGTACGGGATTCAATCGTTTACATAATCTTTTAATTGGTATGGACTTGTGATAGAAATTAGGCCAAATTTGCGTCGGGTGTTAAAGAAGAAATTTATAAGCGAGATGTTACTTTTGTCTAGCGGGCGTTTTTGTAATGTTCCATGTCTAAAGGGTGGGCACTCCATTAAGCATAATATTGTAGGCGTTCACAGCGCTTGTTAGTGCAACGGCTAAAGTTAGGAATCGATAAAAGTGGCAGCTCTCTACGCGGATCCCTGTCGCTCCTAATAGTGAAATGGTAAATGGTGAATAAATCGAGTAAATGTACAATATTAAATGAAAGACCTTTGGGCGACGCGGCGCGGGACCTTTTCTACCACTGTATATTATTCATTTCTAAAGTAACATGTTGATGAAATACAATATTTTTTATTCAATTTTTTTAGTAAAATCCCAATAAACGGTGGCAACACTTCTATGATTGTTTTATTTTTGTTTCTTCCTTATTTTATCTCACTTTTGTGAGGTTTGATTAAAGATTGTCATAAATCCGCATTCAGGTAGCATTAATAGTCAAAGCGCAAATTCAAAGACAATGGCGTTATCTTGAAGAATTATGCATGAAAGAAGAGATGACGAATATTGATCGAAACTTCTGATTGCTGTTTTGTAAAGCGCAAGCCTGCGCCTATACCACAAAGCTGCGGAGATTGTTCAGTTGAGTATGTTTTATAACGTGACAAGACCACTAAATGCTTTCATTGTGCATACAAAGGAAAATATTTTTATGCGTGGTTGCACCGCAAGCTGAGCGCAAAGCTGAAGTCTATGAAAATTTTGACCTTCATAATGATAATAAGACATTTATTTGTAAAAGCATAGTATGGCATAATAGAATTGAGGTGTAATTGCAAATATATTCAGATCCACATGTTTTTGCTCCATGGAGGGGACAAATATTATTTAGAAAGATATAAATAAATATTATATAAATTAAATGACAAAGTTAACTTGTTACTAAATTTACATTAATCCTTCAAGGATTAGGTTACATGATAATGTTCATTTAAAATGATATACAAATTTACAAAACAATTACATAAAACTCAGAAGTACATTTCTCAAAAGTCCTTATCGCAGAAAAATTCAGTTAAGCCGTAATAGCACTTATCAAATAAAAGTTACTTTTAAAATTGAAATTGGTTTAAATCTTCTTTCGGTAAATAATTGGAGCCATACAAAATACACTATTCCGCATTCCTTGTGCTCATGAATAGAAAAGACTGGTGAGTCTTTCTAAGATGAAAGGCGATTGTTTCATCGCGCCCCTAGATGGCGCTGTAGGCCTTAATCAGGGCTACATTGGCGGTCAGTACTGGAAGAATCTGATATTCAAAAAGGTACATAATAGCTGATGTGAATAGGTTACTAATTTTTTATTAAAATTTAGTTTTGAGATAAACTGCCATTCATCTTCACGTGGAGGTTTAAGATATGGCTTTATTTACTTCTCTCATCAACACGTTATCCTTTTCTTTTTGTATTTTTTTTAACTTCTGCAATGTCTAGAACGTGTCCGTAGTATAGAGATTACATGGCAAAAATATATGGGAAGATGTAGGTTAAGTTAGTTTTAATTAGGTACCAGCAGAAAACCATTGTTGGCCCATGCCAACATAATGCTGAGCTGGAACTTATCGATCCAGCATCGTAGTATACTTTACAGCCACAGGGTTTTCGTATTAACTATTAGTGTTAAATACGTAATTTTAATTGTAAAATATTGTTTTTAATATTTCTTTTTGTAACACCGTCTTTTTTTTTGTTTACTGCTACACATTTATATGTTCAAACTTGTGTAAAACCCTGTTCCTTTTATTATTTTTCTTAATTACGGTTTTATGGTTTTATTTAATTTTTTTATCTTTAGAATAATTCGGTTTTCATGTATTATGTTTGTATGTGTTTTTTTAAATTTTATCTTGTGTGCTGGATTGATTAAATGTGGTATTATTATTTATTATTATATTGTTCTTGTGATCTTTTAGGTACCATGATAGACACATGGTGGTTCTATTCGATACAAGTTCGACTAAACCGTTTATCGATAGGAGCTGTCTACTTTTGACCAATTTCCTCAAAAGAAATTACTCGATTCGGGGCTTATGTTTTAATATGATTATTGAAGTTATACTTCTTTAGGCGCGTTATGAAAAATGATGAGGTAGAAATTTTACGATTTGTGACACAAAATTAACAGTTTATAATGAAAACAGTGAAAATGTAATAAGGTCCATATTACATAGTGATAAGGTTGATTTTGTGTAGTGGGAATGGAGTTGTCGTTTTTATTTGCGATAGTTGTTGCATAATTGCTCTATGAGTTAGGATTAAGGTTCGTTTTTGGTATATATATATATATTATTACTAATAAAATATTTTATATTATTTAAATTTATATTAAATATATTATTATATAAATATATTAATATTTTAATGATGTTTATTCAACTTGATATAATGGTAATATTTTATTAATTTAATATATCAACATTGTGATTTATCTATGTAATACGTTATAGATAAGCGCCATCGAGTGACACATAATCAAAGCTTCTAATTTATAGTACCGCTGTACAAGTAAGCCAACATCTCTTAGGAATTCTACATTTATAAGCAACAGATGGCGCTGAACTACCAGTTATATGATATATCAAAGTACGTCTTGTGAATTCATTAATTCTTAATCGAATTATTTAGGATTAGTTCTTGTAAATCTATCATCTTTAATTGTCTTAATTATTTTGATTGATATTACTTACTATTTGTGAATATTAGTGAAAAAATTGTGCTTATATCTTTTCAAGTGCTCCGATATAATTGAGGTTAACTATCCGTATGTATTATTTATTGATATAAATTAAAATACTTTTATTTAATATAATTAACACTAAATATTATTAAATTATTAATGTTAAACTACTTATTATTGGTTATTTATGATTAGTTCTTGTAAATCTATCATCTTTAATTATCTTAATTATTTTGATTGATATTACTTACTATTTGTGAATATTAGTGAAAAAATTGTGCTTATATACTTTTCAATTGCTCCAATATAATTGAGTTAACTATCCGTATGTATTGATTATTGATATAAATTAAAATACTTTTATTTAATATAATTAACACTAAATATTATTAAATTCTTAATGTTAAATACTTATTATTGGTTATTTAATATTCTACAAAATAAAGAAATAAATTTAAGAAAACATTTAATAAAAGTTTGTGATAAAATTAGAATTGAACATCAAATTATAATATTAATTTTTAATATTTGCTATTAAATTGAATAAATAATAATATTTATAAAATAACTAAATAAATTTAATGAAAACTTATTGATAAAATGAAAAGTGAATATTAAATTAAGAAATCAATAAAATATTTAAAAATGACCAACCTTAAATTCGATTTTTGAATTTATTATTAAATTTATTTCTAAAATATTAAATAATCAATAATAAATATTTAAAATTAAGAATCTTATAATATTTAGTACAAATTTTGTCATATATTATATTAAAATATATATTATTATAATTATTAATAATATATTATTATATTATTTAAATGTATATTAAATATATTATTATATAAATATATTAATTTTTAATGATGCGAAAGAAGTATAACTTCTCACGCGTACATAATTATTTAATATATTATGCACCTAGTGCCCTAGAGTAATTCCTTTTTAAAGATAGGTATAAGCTATCATGTGGTCCCATCAAGGCTCAACTTTAGAGATAGACTTAAACTATGTATTACACAATTGTACTACTCGAATTGGCCTTCAATAAAGTCCGGGACTACATAGGTATATTTATGTTATAAGAATTTCCTAAAATAACCATTATAATGGAAACATTTTAAAATAATGCAATCGGGCATATTTAAATGCATACTCATTACACAGTTTACACAACCTAGTTTTTACAGTTTAAGTTCGTTACATTAAGTTATTACATTAACAAAAATCACTACTCCTCATGCACGAAACGTGTCTATAATCTTTATACATAGACGACATTTTGATTAAATAAATACTTTCAAAGATATCCGGGATTTAAAACACATTAGCAGAAATCGCGAAGCACTTATATGTAAAGAGCACGCAAAATAAGCACGGCGTAAAATACGCTGTTTAAGTACTCATAATTTTTTGTTAAAATTTTGCTATTTCTTTAGCGATTAGTACTGGATCAATAACTCTTTGGATTCAAATCTTTTTGGAAAGAAACCTTTGTATTAAACAATGTTTTCGAGTTAAAATATTCAGAATTGAATAAAATTTTATAAAATTAATAAAGAAAACAATTATTTCTTCTGAAGACACGTATTACACGATCAATTTGAAGCTAGATGGCGCTGCATTAACGTTTTTGTACTGCTACGAACATTCTTACATAAAGCACCATAAAATATTACAAAAATTTAAACCTCGAGAGGAGGTGCACGTACCTCCTCTCTTGCTACAAAGATATTAAATTCTTTTTTTATTAATATGCATCCTTTTTTAAGTAATAAGCTTGAAGTTCGGAAACTAAATGTGATTTTTTTGATTAGATTAAACTACTTCGTTTTACAACTGTATAAATTATTAAGGCGAATACATTCTAATAAAAACATTATCATCAACATTGCAGAAACATAAAAATTTAACGCAATGTAATACGTATATAGTAAATAAATACTAGGTAAATTCATAATCCTTCCAGGAATATAATAACCGCTTTAATAATAAATCTTTGAAAGCATTCAAATTTAAACCTGAAAAAAGGATTGTACAGTGTGAATAAGTCTTTAAATGAAAACATACTATGGTCGCTCGCTATGAATGCTCGCCCTAGGTTTAATATTCATATTATTTTGAGAAATAAATAAAATATGTCTCGCTATTGCGCCAGTTCTTCTTAAGTCAGAGGCGTCCTGTTCATTTGATTTTTAGTTTAAGTTACAAATGTCTTAAATGCAGAGGCCGGAAATAAAACAAACTTTAAGAATCTATTCCGCATTCCTTGCGCTCATGGATAGAAAAGACTGGTGAGTCTTTCTAAGATAAAGGCGATTGTTTCATCGCGCCGCTAGATGACGCTGTGAGGCCTTAATCAGGGCACATCGGCGGTCAGTGCTGCAGAATACTGGAAGAATCTGAAATTCAAAAAAGGTTACATAGATGATGTGAATAGGTTACTAATTTTTATTAAAATTTAGTTATCAAATAAACTGCAATTTATCATAAAGTGGAGGTTTAAGATATGGCTTTATTTACTTCTCTCATCAACACGTTATTCTTTGCTTTTTATGTTTTTTTTTAACTTCTGCAATGCAATGTCTAGAACGTAAAGTGTCAGTAGTATAGAGAAAACATGGTAAAAATATATGGGAAGATGTAGGTTAAGTTAGTTTTAATTAGGTACCAGCAGAAAACCAGCGTTGGCCCATGCCAACATAATGCTGAGCTGGAACTTATCGATCCAGCATCGTAGTATACTTTACAGCCACAGGGTTTTCGTATTAACTATTAGTGTTAAATATGTAATTTTAATTGTAAAATATTGTTTTTGATATTTCTTTTTTGTTAACACCGTCTTTTTTTTTTGTTTACTGCTACACATTTATATGTTCAAACTTGTGTAAAACCCTGTTCCTTTTATTATTTTTTTCTTAATTACGGTTTGATGGTTTTATTTAATTTTTTTATCTTTAGAATAATTCGGTTTTCATGTATTATGTTTGTATGTGTTTTTTTTTAATTTTATCTTGTGTGCTGGATTGATTAAATGAGGTATTATTATTATTATTTATTATTATATTGTTCTTGTGATCTTTTAGGTACCATGATAGACACATGGTGGTTCTATTCGATACAAGTTCGACTAAACCGTTTATCGTAGGGCTGTCTACTTTTGACCAATTTCCTCAAAAGAGGTACTCGATTCGGGGCTTATGTTTTTTTATATGATTATTGAAGTTATACTTCTTTAGGCGCGTTATGAAAAAATGATGAGAGTGAAATTTTACGATTTGTGACACAAAATTAACAGTTTATAATGAAAACGGTGAAAATGTAATAAGGTCCATATTACATAGTGATAAGGTTGATTTTTGTGTAGTGAGAATGGAGTTGTCGTTTTTTATTTGCGATAGTTGTTGCATAATGTGCTCTATGAGTTAGGATTAAGGTTCGTTTTTGGTATATATATATATATTATTATTAATAAAATATTTTATATTATTTAAATTTATATTAAATATATTATTATATAAATATATTAATATTTGTAATGATGTTTATTCAACTTGATATAATGGTAATATTTTTATTAATTTAATATATCAACATTGTGATTTATCTATGTAATACGTTTTAGATAAGCGCCATCGAGTGACACATAATCAAAGCTTCTAATTTATAGTACCGCTGTACAAGTAAGCCAACATCTCTTAGGAATTCTACATTTATAAGCAACAGATGGCGCTGAACTACCAGTTATATGATATATCAAAGTACGTCTTGTGAATTCATAAATTCTTAATCGAATTATTTAGGATTAGTTCTTGTAAATCTATCATCTTTAATTGTCTTAATTATTTTTGATTGATATTACTTACTATTTGTGAATATTAGTGAAAAAAATTGTGCTTATATACTTTTTCAAGTGCTCCGATATAATTGAGGTTAACTATCCGTATGTATTATTTATTGATATAAATTAAAATACTTTTATTTAATATAATTAACACTAAATATTATTAAATTATTAATGTTAAATACTTATTATTGGTTATTTATGATTAGTTCTTGTAAATCTATCATCTTTAATTATCTTAATTATTTTTGATTGATATTACTTACTATTTGTGAATATTAGTGAAAAAAATTGTGCTTATATACTTTTTCAATTGCTCCAATATAATTGAGGTTAACTATCCGTATGTATTATTTATTGATATAAAATAAAATACTTTTATTTAATATAATTAACACTAAATATTATTAAATTCTTAATGTTAAATACTTATTATTGGTTATTTAATATTCACAAAATAAAGAAATAAATTTAAGAAAACATTTAATAAAAAGTTTGTGATAAAAATTAGAATTGAACATCAAATTATAATATTAATTTTTAATATTTGCTATTAAATTGAATAAATAATAAATATTTATAAAAATAACTAAATAAATTTAATGAAAACTTATTGATAAAAATGAAAAGTGAATATTAAATTAAGAAATCAATAAAATATTTAAAAAAATGACCATACCTTAAATTCGATTTTTGAATTTATTATTAAATTTATTTCTAAAATATTAAATAATCAATAATAAATATTTAAAATTAAGAATCTTATAATATTTAGTACAAATTTTGTCATATATTATATTAAAATATATATTATTATAATTATTAATAATATATTATTATATTATTTAAATGTATATTAAATATATTATTATATAAATATATTAATTTTTTAATGATGCGAAAGAAGTATAACTTCTCACGCGCGTACATAATTATTTAATATGTTATGCACCTAGTGCCCTAGAGTAATTCCTTTTTTAAAAGATAGGTATAAGCTATCATGTGGTCCCATCAAGGCTCAACTTTAGAGATAGACTTTAACTATGTATTACACAATTGTACTACTCGAATTGGCCTTCAATAAAGTCCGGGACTACATAGGTATATTTATGTTATAAGAATATCCTAAAATAACCATTATAATGGAAACATTTTAAAATAATGCAATCGGGCATATTTAAATGCATACTCATTACACAGTTTACACAGCACCGTTTTTACAGTTTAAGTTCGTTACATTTAAGTTATTACATTAACAAAAATCACTACTCCTCATGCACGAAACGTGTCTATAATCTTTATACATAGACGACATTTTGATTAAATAAATACTTTCAAAGATATCCGGGATTTAAAACGCGTTAGCAGAAATCGCGAGGCACTTTCATGTAAAGAGCACGCAAAATAAGCACGGCGTAAAATACGCTGTTTAAGTACTCATAATTTTTTGTTAAAATTTTGCTATTTCTTTAGTGATTAGTACTGGATCAATAACTCTTTGGATTCAAATCTTTTTGGAAAGAAACCTTTGTATTAAACAATGTTTTCGAGTTATAATATTCAGAATTAAATAAAATTTTATAAAATTAATAAAGAAAACAATTATTTCTTCTGAAGACACGTATTACACGATCAATTTGAAGCTAGATGGCGCTGCATTAACGTTTTTGTACTGCTACGAACATTCTTACATAAAGCACCATAAAATATTACAAAAATTTAAATCTCGAGAGGAGGTGCACGTACCTCCTCTCTTGCTACAAAGATATTAAATTCTTTTTTTATTAATATGCATCCTTTTTTAAGTAATAAGCTTGAAATTCGGAAACTATATGTGATTTTTTTGATTAGATTAAACTACTTCGTTTTACAACTGTATAAATTATTAAGGCGAATAAATTCTAATAAAAACATTATCATCAACATTGCAGAAACATAAAAATTTAACGCAATGTAATACGTACCATAGTAAATAAATACTAGGTAAATTCATAAACAATGTAATCCTTCCAGGAAGTATAAATAATCTTTGAAAGCATTCAAATTTAAAACCTGAAAAAGGATTTTACAGTGTGAATAAGTCTTTAAATTAAAACTTACTTATGGTCGCTCGCTATGAAAGCTCGCCCTAGGTTTAATCTTCATTTATATTGAGAAATAAATAAAATATGTCTCGCTATTGCGCCAGTTCTTCTTAAGTCAGAGGCGTCCTGTTCATTTGATTTTTAGTTTAAGTTACAAATGTCTTAAATGCAGAGGCCGGAAATAAAACAAACTTAAGAATCAATAATAACAACTTCGTACGTTGTATACTTACCATATCAACGTTTCCCACGGGCGAAAAGTAATTACTTTAGTCGCTCAATAATCATATCGAATTATATCATGCAGCTCTATTCACGAATAAAGAGCATCGAGGTCAAGGATAAGAGCGCGTGGGGAATGGATCGGGGCTTAAAGGAGCACAAAACGAAGGAAAAAAAACAGGATTACGACGCGAAAGCGACGGGCGAAAAACAAGACGCTGATGGGGCCTGCGTTTGCGCGGGACGCCATGTTCGAACAAAAACGCGCCAAAAGTAGATCTTTTACAACGCAATCGAGTATTCAGATGAAGTTTTTTTAAAAAACTTTTTGTAATAAAATACAGAAAAAACTACTGATTAAAATATAGTTTAGGGATTTTCTTTAACAATAAAAACTACTATAAATCTAAAGGGATAAAAAAGAGAGCAATATATTACGACCATTTTGAAAATGATAACTAGCGTTAATAATAAATTTTCAATATCTCTCAAGATTTAATATAATAACTATATTAAATCTTGAGATATGTGCGTATTTTTCCGGCGTCGCTATCCAATGGGACAATATATATTCCTTATTTTAAAAAAAAAAATTTAGACTTAAAATTGCATCAAAAATAGCCATTTAAAACGCTTTTAATATGCATATCGATGAAATTACATAGCACAGTAATTTTAGAGTGTTTAGATTGCGAAAAAAAACGTTGATGTATTGGTCAAAAATTTATAAAGGAAGAATTAGAAGTGCAAGACGTGTGTCATGACCGTGGGATGACACCTTAAAAAAATCTTAACTTCAACGATATAAATTAAATTTAAAATACGTATGATTGAAGTGTATATAACTAATATAATTGTATATTTGATTATTTTAAAAAATGACACAAAATGCCCGGTAAGTTTAATTGCCGGTTCTTCTCAGGTCAGAGGCATCCCATTCCGAACTGAGTGTGACGTCCTCGACAATCAATAAGCGAGTGTTACACTTTTATATTGAATAATAATATTTGAATTTTCAAAAACTTGATCCTGAAGTAGTCTTAAGTTGTAGTTCGAGCTTTTTATTTTATGTGCGTAACTAAACAAAAGACATAATTTTGGTCCATTAACCCTGTTTCTTCTTCCGAGTTAACTTTACGACTATATATATCGCTTGATTGGCCAGAGAATATCAAAACTATCTTAATCATCTTTGCTAAATACTGCATGCATATTGCTTTATGATCGGCAACCGGATAGCTTTATTTAATACTAGCGACTAGTCCCGGCTCCGCACGGGACTAGTCGCTAGTACTGATATCTGTAAAATGTATGGAAAGATACATAAATTTATCAGCGTTTCACTACAATATTATGTCTGAATTATACGTATAAACCTTTCTCTTTAATCAAAACCGCATCAAAATCCGTTGCGTAGTTTCAGAGATTTAAGCATACATAAGGATATAGGGCCATAGAAAGTGACTTTTTTTTTTAATGTATACGCAGGCAGACGAGCAGACGGAGCCACCTGATGGAAAGTGGTCACCGACGCCCATAGACATCAGCAATACTGGTATCACCAACGCGCTGCCTACTGTGAGACACAGGATGTTAAGTCTCGTTTACCCAGTAAATACGCTGGCTACGGTGCCCTTCAAACCGGAACACAGTAGTGTTTTCACACTACTGCTTTGCGGCAGAAATAGGCACCGTGGTGGTACCCACCCAGACGGTCCTCTGTAAACAGGGGACCTACCACCGGCTTGTATTTTATAATATGTAGTGATAACATCCCAAAACATTTTAATATAAGAGTTTCTTTACACCTTTACACTATTTATATTATCTATATACATCACTAAGTACAACACAGACAACGGAAGCCGCATCTCATACATAAAATATAACAAATTATTGATATCATCTGATAGTACAATCATTGTTATGCTTTGATACAGTCTGATAATTAGTATAATTAGCACATAAATTTATTTCTTTATAAGAGGTCTGTGTTTAAATCTATAAGAATACAAGATCCTGTAATAAAGTTTTGATTGTCGATGTTTCTGTTGTCTGTTAAGGATGTTAGATGAAGTCATTTAACATCCTTGATTATTAGCAGAATCCTGGTACGAAAAGTTTTGTCTATGATGTTTACAGTTGATGTCCGCATGAAATTAGCAAGAAGAAAGTGATGGTGATTTTAAAATTGAAAAGTCATTAAACAGTAAGATCCTACTACTTGAGTTTTTTCACTATGACTATTAAAATCAAGCCAGTAACTGATAAATCTTACTTATAATACTTTCGATTGATGTTTCTCTTATGATAACTATTAGACAAAGAAGAACTGCTAATGTAATGTATTTTTCAATATTATTTACAACAATAACGCTAATGTATTAGCTATAAAAAAGCAATTAGATCTTAACCATTTTTAGTTTAATTATCAACCTTTGATCTGTATTGTCTCATATAGTTCTAAAAACAACATCCGAAATATTTCCGTAAATAGTTACTCAGTCGCTGATGAAACTAATTCAGTACATTCTGTAACTGTCATTTTGACAAACCATAAGATAGAACTCTGTGTAAACGTCAAAACTAAAGCGCGCGAACTATCCGCGAATCCACAGCGTATACACAATAACGACAGAGTGTACAGATAATAAAAGCTCGGGCGCACCGACACGGCCGCCAGCTGCGCTCGCAAGGAAGCCCGATGAATAGGGCGAGCACACCTGCGCTAAGTGTACGCACACATTCGCATCTCCCATTATTCGAGAACAAATCCGCGCGAGGGTCGCCCTGCAAGGATTTGGAGCGTCCAATAATCCCCGCGGATCATTACTAAACGCTTCAAGACGTCTAAAGCCGTTATAAAACTATACTATATAATTATTTCTTTGGCAAAACTCGGATCTTCATCGGAATACGATGGCACCCGAACTGTCGAAATGAATGATCGTATTGAGTGACATTTTCAAATCTATTCATAGAAACTTTATGGTTAACTGCCGAAATTAATAATGTAATCTATACATATTATAAAACAAATTCCTCGGCCGCGTCTGTATGTCTGTCTGTTCGCGATAAACTCCAATACTGCAGCACAGATTGTCACGCGGTTTTAACTTATCGATAGAATGATTCCGGAAGGTTTAGGTATATATTTTGTATAGTTTATGTTTACATTTGAATAAAATATATTAACATTTAAAATATATTAATAATTGTCAGAGATATCGAAAAAAAATTAAGCAGTGTGACAGCTTTCAATGAAATCGCTGCTTAAACCCTATAAGATATAACAAAACAATGTATGGTGGAAATATTCTTTTTTTCTAGATCTATTAAAAAGACCGCGATATCATATATAATGGCTGGTCCGATTTTGACGGGACTATACCGCTATTTATATAGGAAAAGTTTTAATTTTTGGAAATAGTTTTTTTACATGTTACCACGCGAATAAAGGCGCGGGCAACAGCTAGTTGTATAATATAGAGATTTAGAGGTACTGAAGCTATTTGAGAGGGTACAATAAATACAACCATTTTCAAAAAATTACGAAGGAAAATCTTTTTTTACTATCCGGATGTTGACAATAAGTTTTTTCGAGAATTTAGCGCGTTATAAATGACATATCGTTTAGTCTATGGTCGTCTACTATAAATGGACTAAAATCTGCGAAATATTTTTTTAGGTGAAAACATGGGTTAAAGCTGACATCTCGCAAGCTCATGGTTATTATAAGTTACACTTAGATTTAGTTTTAGCGTACTTTGTATGTACTTTCGATAAACTGCTAATTTTATTATGATACGCAGTTATATTTTAATTACAAGAAAACCTAATTATATGCTTTATATAAGAGATAATTGATTCTAAATACAGCCGAAAATATTTTACGCCGTTTATAAATATAACAAAAAAATAAAATTATTTTGTTATAGTAAAGTACGTGGAGATTTTTTCCACTTAATATGTGTTACTTGCAGGATATAACGTATTTTCCAGTTTGCTGATTACACATGTAAAGAAATTCTAGGGAGTTGAAGTACAAACTTAAAATGAATGGATGGTCCTTGATCCGTTTCTTTTGTAATCCCTTTTGTGAAATATAAGAACTCGAAGGTTTAACACCACTGGAAAAGAAACGTTATTACTGTAATATGGATTATTAACGATTGAAAAAGTAAGTTAAAGCAGTATTCGCACAGTTTTTAGGTATGTTTAATAAAAAAACTGGCAATTCTTTTGAATTAAACTCCTGTAATACATGATTATATAAAAATCTTACCGCCTTCTAGCAGCGTATAACTATTGTACGCAAAATAAGCAGGTAACAACGTGCTCTCCTTACAAAATTTCTGACATTTAATCTCTGATAACTTTAAAGGTATTCATATCATCAAAATATCGTCTATAAACTGTGTTGTCAGTCTTGAATATGCGTTAAATCTGCCTAATGGCAATGTTTAAGAATGTTTACATTAAAATTCTTATTGTGCGTTATTCCTTAAACAAAGATATATGCTATCTCGGACTTTATGAAAGACCAATTCAAGTAGTACAATTACGTAAAATCTTTATGTCTATCTTTAACGGTTTTGGCTGCGTTCGTAATTTAATCGCACGAGGTTCTAATTTT
Source organism: Lamproptera curius (assembly GCA_029286875.1). Lineage (NCBI taxonomy): Eukaryota > Metazoa > Arthropoda > Insecta > Lepidoptera > Papilionidae > Lamproptera > Lamproptera curius. The sequence continues at coordinate 1,560,124 of JAGSMT010000060.1, forward strand.
TAGTGCCGCGATTTTTTTATTTCTTAAACATCTATCAAACAACTTATCACAAAATTATTTTACAAAATGGGACCAACGGAAAGCTTATATATATTATATAAAAAAGAATTCACAAAATCGGAGCTCTAGGAGCGGAGCAACGAAGTAACATATTTAAAAAAACATACGCTCCGAATAAAGTACCTCCTTCTTTTAGGAAGTTAATCAAAGATACGCTATTAAGAATCATTAGGCATTTGGAGTAAAATCTTTGGCCTTATTCATGCACATGACCACGGACGCTACGTAGTCTCAGAACCATGTTCAAAACTGTCAGATACAATGACATATTAAATAAAATCAGAATTCCCTTTTATTGATAAAAATTTTGATCATATACCGTAAATCAGCACTTGTTAAAATTGGGATTTTACGCCGAAAATTAATAGAATAGGTTTAGGTTTAGGTTTTAATAAAGCCAGAAATAGAATTTAACTTTGATAAAAAACTTAACCTATTATTTATATCTTGTCTTGTTATTGTTTTACTATTTTAATATAAAAAAAATTACAAAAATTGGCTAAACACAAAAATATAACATTAAATATACTAAAACAAGTTTTATTTCATCATCCGTTGATGATCTCATCCCCTATTTTTTCTTACCCTAAATAATTACACACACTCTTAAGCCCCCAAGACCCTATTCGCCAATTCTAAAGTGACCATACATTGTATCAAAGACACAGCTGGCCTGCAAAACGAGAGGTCAAAATACAGTTACGTCGGTTGGTCCTTTGTGTCGGGGTCGCGTGACAGTGACCTTGGTCCTTATGACCTTGGGGTTCTGAAGGGGAGCAATGAAAGCGATCGAACTAGTTAAGGCACGGAAGCTCTCCGAAGGGTCGTGCTAAGGTTTTAACGGCTTTTTATTCATACCTAGGGCCAAAACTAGGTCCATTGTGTGTAACCGTCGTTAGGTCTCATTACCTATTTTAGACATCTGGCTTGTTTCGTCTAGCTAGTATGCATTCTTAGCTATAATACTCAATACTTATACTTGACTACAATGTTAAACTATATCGTAAAACAGTTATGAAAAGTGCCATTATAATGCACTTTTTTATTTCATAACAATTAGGAAAAATTACTGAGAATCGACTTTTATGGAAACCTTAGATAGTACGCTAAATTTTTTTTGGTCGTTTCGAAAACTACCTGGTCATCATCGTCGCCAGCCTGTGATAGTCCACTGCTGGACACAGGCCTCCCCTATCCATTGGAGGGTTTTGGACCGTATCCCACCACGCTGGTCCAGTACGGGTTGGTAGGTGGACCGACTTTTTACATGCCTATCGGACGCATGGATCATCTTACTTCTCAGGCAATTGGGCAATCTGCCCAAATTGTCCTAACCAAATAGGAAACAACGATTAAAACTTGTTGAGTCCCCGCAGGATTCGAACCTACGACCTCCGGTTCCTAAAGTACACGCTTATACCACTAGGCTACGGAGGCAGCTACCTAACCTGGTAGTTAAATGTCTTGTAAATTCAAAAAAAGACGACTATTATTTACGACGGCTATTGCCCCGACTACTATTAGTCATAAATTAAAAAAAATTGGTCGCAATCCAAAGTTTTCTGTATCTTTTTATTTTCTCAAATAAAAAATAATAAAGTAGCTAAATGAATATGTTCTTTACTCAATGGAAACTTGATTACACATATTACATGTTAAAATAACACAAAGCCTTTTTGTATCATTACTGCTTACTGTAATATTGACTAAAATTTTAAAACATTTGGCTGCCACGAAATGAATTTAGTTACCTATTTCGTTCATGTAATAAATAACTAAATGTAAGAGATAGTTTTAATTTGAATTTTTCTTTTCAAAGTGAAAATTATATCACATAGACAACTATTTCAATTATAAATTTTGTTACAATAATAAAAAACATTCCTTTAGTAACAAAAACGGTACATCGGAGAGCGGCAGCATAAAGAAACATCCATTATAATCGATACGGCACTTCCGGTATAAAGCAAATAAATAAAATCGCCTTTATGACTTCCATGCCAAGTATAATACTGCACGTTTGCTTTTCGCTAATTTTTATGAATGTTAACAGGTATTAAAATTTTACCCGCCATTACCCACTTTCGCAGTTCCCACGTTCTGCAAGATGGCGCCGTTATCTTTGGTTAAAGCATTAAAAATAACTTTTTTTTTAATTTCTAAGGGACAAAATATTAAATTATAAAGTTATAAAAAATAAGCAATTTGATAATAAATAAAAAAAGACTATTATTTAAAGGTATTTAAAAAAAAACTAAGTAATTTTAAATCCGTATTAAATATATCAACAAATCTTTAATGTGGTCCTTTTTTATAGACCAACTACACAATCAATGTAAAGCAATAAAAGTTATCGTAACTCGTTCACGAACCCCTTTATTGCTATTTAAGGATTAAACTGTTATACATGAAATATATTTATGGCGTATTTTTATCATTTTATTAGTACAAACTATTTTAAACCTGCCAAGTGATTACTTGAAATATAAAGTTATTAAAAGAAATATTTATTACGCAAAATATATATTTAAAATTTATTATAAATATACATTACCTGATGGTGTTTTTTTCACCTTAAACGGAACAGAATAAGGAGTAACAGATAATATTTCGTGTTTAAAAAAATATTTAATTTCACATGACAGCCAATTTTATATTACCAACACAGCAAACTATAACTGCCGGTTGTAACCTTGAACCATAACTTACATGAAAGAGCTAACATTATTCAATTTTCCGCCTGCAAGCGTCACCATCTCTTTCCCGCTATTATTGTCGTCGAATTGATTTTTAATCCGATGGCTTCGGGGTGGGCCCCCAATTCATGGTGCCCCTGTACTACGTTATTATTAACAAGGGTGCCTCCTTTGCCGTTTCTGTGTCAAGGTTATGTTTATTATGGTCTTTTAATTCAATTCTGTATTCATAAAATTTTGCACGTTCCGTTACACGCTGACACTCGAAAGTGGCGGGTAAATATAACTGGATCTATATTTTTGTGACATTTGTATTTTTAATTTCCGCTGCTTTTGAATTTTTACAAACAATTGAATACAGGCGTTTTAAAAAAATTTGACTATTAATTATGTTGAAGATAACGAGATAGTTTACATGTCATAATTTAAATCTCACATACATTATATTACTAAATGAACTGATTAATTGTGCAATTGTTGCATTTATTTATTTATTGTAATACCAAATAACTCTTGTAAAGTTTTAGTCCAATACCATAAAATGGTTTTGCATCTCAGTTCATTTATTGTCGTAATTATAGTCGAAGAAAACTTTTGAAAATTTCTATTCGTATAATGAAGACTCTCCTTTAACCTTTATTCATGGAAAATTCCATTCGTATTGGGAATTCCGAATAAACGAACAAATCGGCTTTTCTGTCAAATTTGATACACATATCTTAATACATAATCAGAAAATCTGTTAGACTGAGTGTGGGCAATAAAACATGTTATACAAGTATAATACGAGTTTATTTACAAATTGAGTCCAAATTTCCGTAATTGTTATGATAGTTCTTTTTAAAAATATTAATTGTCAATTTTGTAAATGTACTGAGGCTCTATTCTTCATATGAGTGTTGTAATGTTAAAAATTGTAACCACTTAGTGCTCCAGTTAGAAGATGTACCCTGTGGCTAGTGTAATTACTGGTTTAAGATAAGAAATAATTTATCTGAGATATAATTCTAATGTATTATGGTAGCTAGAGAATCTGTGACTTATAACGCTGCATTACTTATGGACAGAATATTTGGGACACTTAAAGTAGTTATATATACATAAAAGTTATGATCAAAATTTATCTCTTTTAATTATTTCTCGGCCCTGGTGAACAATTAATTTTTTGTCAGTTACAACATTTCTGTTTCCTTCCGTCGATATTTAAAAAAAAAATCTAAGCCTGCTTTTTAAAAAATGTTATCGCTAAAACATTCCAATCTGAAATCTGGGCGATTTACAAATTTATTCTTTAACGGTATCCTTTCGAGGCCTTAATTTTTTATTTGAATGATAAAATTAGCAAAGAAACCAGATTCAATGGAGATATCGATAAATAATACGGCATAGCTGAATCAATATGAATAAAAATTTAATGCAACAAGTTTCTTGTCAAAAGCTAAATGACGAGAGAAAAAACAGTCGTTATGTCAAACTAATGGCGCGAAAACATGTTTTTAATTGAAAGAAAGAAAGAAAATGTTTGGTACATTGAGCCATTACGAGAAATAATTATAAAAACAATATTTAACAATATTTAACAAAAATGCTTCTAGCGTTGAATCATGAGTTTTTTAGAACCTATGTATGCTGGTTTTCAGTGGAAGCTCAGGTCAATTTTTTTTATAGCATGCGTAGGCAGACGAGCAGTAGGGCCAACTGATGGGAAGTGGTCACCGACGCCCATAGACATTGGCAAACCAGTGGTATCGCCAACGCGCTGCCTACCGTGAGACATAGGGTGTTAAGTCTCGTTTACCCAATAAATGCGCTGGCTACGGTGCCCTTCAAACCGGAATACAGCAGTGTTTTCACACTACTGCTTCGCGGCAGAAATAGGCACTGCGGTGGTAACCACCAAGACGGTCTCCTGTAAAAAGGGGACCTACCACCGGTAATGTCACGTAAAATTAATTAAATGTTTGATTTAGGTTTGCTATAAATTACAAATTCCTTTTAGAATAATAACGATCACATTGATTGCAGCGTTATGCATCGTCCGAAAGTAAATATTTATTTTTAAACCCTAACAAGTCTAACAATTTTCTTAGATTTTCATTTCATTTTCTCGTTTCTAAAAGAGCAGTAAATCAATAATGGAATTGTAAACCCAACGCGTGGTTGTAAATGAGAGACCAAATTTTTGGGTACTTTAATAAATACAAAAAGCAAATTAATAAAAACAACATACAATTTCTGATAGATTCTGTTAATTCACATAAAATGTTTCGCATCTCAACGACCGAATACTAACAGAACTTTTCTTGTTTTATTTTTATAAAAATAAAAGTGTTGCCTCTATTAATATTAAAAACAATCCTTTAAGTTTAATTATTTCAAACAGTCAAACACAAAATTCGATCATTAATTAACAAATTCACTTCTCGATTTTTAACAAAACTAAAAACATTATAGGCATAAATCAATTTTACGACTACCATTATAATGAAAGGCCGATGTTAGGAAATGAATTGCAATTAATTAAAGAATAAAAAAAAGTCCTATGGAAATACAGTCCATTTTAAATTAATAACGGTAATCTGCTTCCATTTATAGAAAAAGAAATCGGCATTCTAGCAATCTAAATTAAGGAGTATAGGCGTAAATTACGATTACTAACTTCTCATAAAATATCTACTTAATATATATTTAAATAATCATATAATAATATCTATATATAACATAACAGTTAAAATAATCAAGCCCATACGCAATAATTTCAATCAAAATGCTGCTAAAGATGGTAACATTAACGATGAAGGAAGAACGAAAGTAAATATTGATTTTTTTAAATAATTGGCTTATAAAAACTTGTAATTTTTTTTATACTAAATAATAATGAAGTAAAACGTTGTTTATGTTGTTCGTTCTTAAATCTATATTTCAGAAGTAGTTCCATTAATAGAGTGTTGGTTATTATTATGCTCTGTAGAACCCGATAATTTATACAATTAGTATATATTTATAAATTCTCAGTAAGTTATATACAAACATTGGAATTAAATGATTAACTCACTTTCATTAATCAAATAGTTCCACAGACTAGAGAGGCAAAGGTCAAGTGATGCCTCACAATATTTATTCAATTTTAATTTGGGCAAACAGTGTTCACACGGTTTACATTGTAAGACAAAATCAGTGACCCACTTTAGAATGTAACTGTAGCGGTTCTTATTAAATATTATTTTTATTTATGATGCACGACGTATAGGTGAGAAATAAAATATGAAATATTGTTATAAAACTACGGTAGATGGCACTGTAACATAAATTTAAAGTTGTTTAAATATGTATTTTCAAACTTTTCATTAAGTGTAAAGGATTGAAATATAAATTAAACAATGAGTAATTTACTATTGTTACACTTCTTTTATAATTACTTCATTATAATGCAATAACAACATTTTTTTAACCATAATGACAGCTGTAGACTGCCGTAAAATGTTTTTTTTCCGTTTACCGCATATTTAATCTGTCTTTTTAAAGAAAAAGAATACACCGAAAATTGATTTATCCGCGACAGGCTGTCATTAGGTGTCACTTCGTAGAATGCATCGATCCCCTGTTAAAGCGCTTTAGAAACGTCGACTTTCACCTCACAAAGATGCATTGTATTGTATACGTAATGTTAAACTTTAAACATAAATCATAATAGACGTAGAAAAAAGGCAATTCGAGCAATTGCAATGGGCCTATTACAATGCTAACTACCTGAGTACGTTCCAAGAATTGTTCCCGGTAAAAACCCGTACTGTGGTCCCATTGTGCGTCGTTTCCGGGGACGCTGTTGGACCATGTTCCTTCTTAAATTACCTACAGATAATATCTGTTTGAAGATGGCGCTGGGTCTATGGGTGGATGCTTTGCCTCGCATATACGGTCTTTAAAATATCAGTTAACATACTTTATTCACATGATTATTTTTATGTTAATTTTACTAATTGCATGTGACATTTAAAATGAATCTGAATAAATAAAAGGTTTATGTTTAACATGGTCGAATACGTATAACTGAAAAAAAATATTGTTTGATTTAAGTTATTATTTTGTACACTAACTTTTAAACATGTCTTTACTATACATAACTGATAATATATAATTAGTAATAACAGATTTATAAATGTCTATATATTTGGAGAAATATCTTTTTATGCAATCTTATTCTCTTAATCATGTTTAACAATGTTGTACAATGCACGTAATGTTTAAGCAATTAAAATTGTATAATCTGATTAATTTTAATGAGTTTTAGCAAAGCCTACCTCAAGAACTTTATATAGATATTTTAACATTATTTCAAACTTATCTACTCATGTTATTTCTAAATAATAAAAATAAATAAAAATCTCATTGCTTCCAAAGATTTAATGAAACTTATTCTCAAAAATTATCGAAGTAATTTTTTAAGCATTCATTGTTTGTACAACTCCGTTGTTATTTTTAAATCTTTTTTATTATTTTTTAGATTTGTATGAATAAAAAAAACGAAAACTATCATGCGTCACGTAACAAATTCACCAACCTCAAGTATTTAGCAAAGGTTAAAATGAATTATTAACCTTTTTGGCCGACTTCCCACAAGAAGGAGGTAACCAATTCGAGGCGTGTTTTATTTTTTCTTATATGTTAACCTGTTTCCCCGCTCCTAGTGCTCCGATTTTGTTTCATTCATATTTATTCTTTTTTAAATAATAGATATTAGCTGCCCATAGGTCTTATTACCTGAAATTATTTTCAGATAAGTAGTTTAATAGATATGTGAGAAATAAAAAAAAATAGCGCACCTAAAAATCACAACCTCGTGCGATTAAATTACAAACGCTGCCAAAACCGTAAAAGATGGACATAAAGTATTTTTTACGTAATTGTACTTCATAAACTGGTCTATAATAAATACAAATGTTTTAGGAATAACGCATAACAACCATTTTAATGTAATATTATACAAAAAAAAATCGAATTAGGCATGTTTAAAGCACATTTAAGATTATATAGTGTAAGTTTACATAAAAGTTGATACATTTAAAAAACTCTTGACTCTATAAGCGAAACATGTTACAAAGGACATTTTGATTAAATGAAAATCTTTAAAGATATGAGACAATTAAAATGCGGGGGGAGAAATCACTGGACAGTTTTTTGTCGATGGCAACTCGCTGACTCGCTTATATATTGCCCAAAACGGTTATATACCGTGTGAAGTATTTCCGTTAAAATTTTACTTTTTTTATCGACATGTTCTGTTATGATACAAGTTTTAATAACATTTTTATGTAATACGCTACGCTATCATACATGAAAAAGAATTTAGCTCACTAAAGGTTAGTTTTAGTGCTCAGATTAAGTGTATTTGTGCAAATGGTAATCGCATGAAGCCATTTAATTGTTGTCATATTAACAGCAGTGATTGAAATGTGAAAATTGTAAAATTTAAACGCACCTTGAATAAAGGCAATATTAATTTTTAGCTTTTGCGATAAGCTACGGGTTAAGAACTACATGCGCGTAGTACTTAACCCGGAGCTACCTTACTCCTTTGTAAATTCTTTACTATTTTTCTTAGCATCTGAATTGCCAATAAATTATCCCGTTTTTAAACTTCTTATCAGTTGCTAGTAATTAAATAGTTTCTTGTGACACATGAATCAAGTAACTTTGCTTGATTGCTAGATTAAAAAAGCAGAAAGCGTTTTTTGTTAATCTCACTTGGTAAGCAATCTTACGTCGCATACTTAATCAATTTAGTAATAACTCCATATAAGTGGTATTGGTACATTATACCAGGACAAAATATACATAGAATGAAACAATGTAGCCATTATTGAATAAATTGACTTTTTACAGATTTTATTGCATTTATTTTACATTTTAAGTTCCCAAAGTTCATTTTGCATGTCGGAGTATACGCTAAAAAGTATTTTATTACAATTAATGTCTGGTAACCCCGCTTCAGCACTGGCAACAAGACGCATGACATCTCAGTCTACCCAGTGACCACGGCCACTGGAGAGTGTTCGAAACGTTGGGAATTTAAATATGTAAAATAAACGCGATAAAATCCGTAAAAAGTCCTTATATTCAATAATGTGTAGTATTAGCGTAAAGAAAATAATTAATTAATTAAATGTATTTCAACAAAATTGTTTCGTCCTATTGTTTGCATTAATAGATTTTCTAAAATATAATACGCTTTTTGACATAGGTATGCCTTTTTACTAGGTACTGACTGGTAGAGTCGCGCGGTGTCTGCCACAAATCATACCATATATAAACATCCGTCTTCTGGTTTGAAGGGCGTCTTAGTCGAATTCTGCGGTCAACGAGACTAAATATCTTATGCATCAGCATATTCGTACCGTCTTCTGTTGTAATTTGCATGGCAATTTTGTGTTCTTTACCATCAGGTGTAGACATCGCCACTTGAATTAAAAAATCGTATCTTTTCGTCAGTTCTGTGTGTTTTCTGCTCCTGCTATAGTAAAATAGTTAAACGACACTCATTTAACTTGTGGTAATGTGAGAGTTTTCAAAGTGTTGAGATTGTATTTTTTGCTTAGGCTCAAACACTTCGAAGCTCTTGAGTGTAAATGTTAAGTTGTTTATGTAACTTGACGTTTGGAAGACGTCAAGTTTGTGTTAGAAGTTAAAACTATTTTACAATAACAGGATTGTTCGTATAATATTTTCGGGATTATTGTTAAACAATAATTATTTATGATTAAGTGTAACTACAAACGATTTAAACACGTTTGAAATAGATAAATTATTTTATTCTTTTTAAAGCTGTGAAGGATTCACCTAACCTTGTTTTCAACATTTTATTATATCGCTTTGAACTAAAATGTTAAAGAAAATCCATTAGAGGTAGAAAAATATGATTGTCCTTACTTTTATTTAAAGAAGTGCGTAATATATAACTATAACAAAGATGTGATGATTAGGAACGTTAAATAAAAATTATATTTAATTCATCAACATGTGTATATCGCTGACTTGGACTAAACTTCTAATCAATAACTGATAGGAGTTTGACCTATCCCACCAAGCTGGTCTAATGCGCTTTGGTGGGTTGACTGACTTTTTACATGCCCATCCGACGCATGGATCATCTTACTTTTCAGACATTCAGTTGAATTCCCAATGCCTCAATCTAGCTAACAGACAACAATTAAAATTTGTTGAGTCTCCGCAATGATCTCCGGTTTCTATAGCCCATACCACTAGGCTAGGGAGGCAGTTACATTTAATGAATAATAAGTAAGTAAAATATACTGTCAAACACAAATAGCGAATACGTCGAATGCGTACGCGTACTTTAGACGGCGGCCATTTTGAATTCCTATTAATTTGGATCAAATTTATTATTTGTTTCATATTATATTTGGTTTACGCAAATTCCGTCTCGTTTTTGGCTGAGGTATAGATTTCTTATTGTGTTATGTTAATTATAAAAATATGTTAACACTTTCAATATGTAAACATAACTTAAAAGAGTTCTAAATGTTGTTTATTTCAACGATTGTTATTATGCGTCAAGTAGGTTGGAGTGCTAAAGATTAAGCGCATGATTGTTTCATGTTTTTAAACCGTACAAACTAACTATATTTAATATAGTTATTATGGGAACGACACTCAATTAATACAGATTTGCCTGAATAGCAATTTTTACGCAGAGCGGTTGGCATCCGACCTCCACAACCCAAAAGGTAAACAGTATTTGACGATGAATTATTTGTAATTAATTTTAAAGGCACTACAGCATTCAACAACTGCCTAAGATGTCATTGACAACAGTGACCGACTTTTACATGCCCATCCGAAGCATAAATCATCTTACTTTTCAGACAATCGGGTGATCGGCCCATATTGTCCTAATCGACCTGTTTTTAAATTTTTATTTTACTTTAACATTTAATTTGGTCCAAGAAAAATACACGGGTTCGATCTGAAACTCATACACAAAAGTAACATACAATTGTTACTTTTGTGTATGATATTAAGCTTTTAATTCAACAAAATTTCTAGTTAAGGGTATTAGATACAGAGAGGTTCTGATATGTAACTATTAAGATTATAACAGCATACTAAAAAATGTACATATAACTAACGTTTTTAAACTCGTACACAAAGTACTCAATTGTTGTGTTAGCAATGAGTTAAAAGATCTATTCTGAACGTGTATTTTTACTTTTAATAACTAAATTATAGCTCTAGACTTAGGTTTTTGTAGCTTGCGGCTAGCTTTTAAAGTCTTACGTCGCATTTCAGGACCATACCATCATATCATTAAATTAACTATGCTCCTATGAATTAAGTCAAGCTGCCCTAGCCGGAACACGATAGAAAAGACATTGGACCTCGTGAGTCCTCTCGTAACGGGTTAGCTTCTTAATACATGATGCGAAAGATTGTTAGTAACATAAAATGACTGTCACTGCATCAAACCAAATAAACTAAATTAATTTTAATGTAACTTCACAGTTAAGCATAGGCATTATCCTATTAATATAATAAACGCGAAAGTTTCCTATGTTTCGAACTCTTTTACATGAATAACTACTATACTAGGACTTTAATGAAACTCTACAATAACATTGTTTATATATCACAGTAACTAAAATGTCATATACTATATCCCTATATAAAATACAGAATTTTCGTCTAGTTTTTTTTCTTCTGAATATAATAAAAATGCCATGCTAGGAGAGGAAAATCTGCCAACGGCGAGCTATCAAAGCACAATCCACGAAAGCTTTTATGCTTACAAATACCTATATAATGTGTGACAATTATTATAAATATCAACCATTACGCGGGTGAAATCACAGGGCTAGACTAGTATTCAATATTAATTATTACTATTATTATCATTATAACATTAAATTCAGATTAAAAATCCAATCCATTAGTAATTTTAAAGTCTTATAACTTAAAAAAAAAAATTCTTTAATAATTTTCATGAAAATTTACACAGCACAAATGATAACAGAAATTGCACATAATATAAACATAAAAACTGTAATAGACAAGATGAGATAAATAACCTATTATCTGTTGTAATGTCATAAATTTGTAAGTTTGTCAAAAGATCGTCCTCTTTTCTTTCCCAGCGATCTGCACCATAAATAACCATCAATACCATCACTGTCTGTCTTTGCATACGGTATAATTATATCACTAAGCAAAGCCGGGTCTGGAGCTAGTGCACCCACCGGTCGCAACGAGGGCGACCGTTATACGGCCCACGCTCGGTCCTCCGATTTCGAGCCATTGGATATCAAATCCGGAGTATTTTGAACCAGAGGAGTTCACTTCCTTTACATTACTTCTTCAGGTATCCTAAAACAGTTGTAGTTTAGCCCTTATTAGTCATAAATCCTTACAATTTTTCTCGCCCTTTAGATTAACTATAATAACTTTTAGACGAACACACATCATTACCAGTCACAAAGTAAGGAAGGCAGTCACTTTGGAATACAAAGACTTAGTTTTTTTATGTAAATAAATATATCTACACAAATAAATAAAGTTGGTGTGTCTTTTTGTGTCATAAAGCGACCGTTTTTAAATAATTATATTGTGGTCTATAACCGACACCTATAACGAAACAAAGTGTTTATAATTTTTGTCTATCTACCTGTCCGTCGGTCTGTCTGTTCGCTCTGGCTAATCTATTAAATGGCTTATCCAATTCTGACGGAATTTTCGCTAAAATATAGCTGATGTAGGAGTACTCAGGCCACCATTTATTTAGAGAAAAAAGAAAGTTATTACCAAGTGGAAGAAGTTCTAGAGCTATCGTTAACACAGAATATTTTTAACCGTTGTGGGTATCGAACCCACACCCTTTGGCGTAACATTAACTACGTCAAGCGGGTCGTCATAATGGAACAGATTAGACACTAGTAGTAATTAAAATCTTTTGGGATATTTGTTATCAATTAATGCGATAAAACTTTCGCCTCTGTCATCAGAAATACTTGGTAAGGTGCTCCAAATCCTCAAAAATTTATAAAGCTTATAAAAGCTTAGAAGCTTTTGAGGATTTGTAGCAAAATTAATTGAATTCGCCAAATGTTGACTAATATTATTTGTTTCCATAGGACGCCTTAGACCTAAGAAGAACCGGCGAAAGGAAGGAGCCGGCTATTTTTTATGTTATCTGTCATCAAATATATAGGTAAAAAGGATTCCAACACTAAATGTACAAATTGTCATTAATTCAAATTCATGAAGTTTATTTTTAAGAAATCTGTTAATTCTTTTACAACAGTTATAAAGAAATTTAAAGTGATTATTGACAACTTTTATGGCGCAGTACACTGTCGGGCTAAATAGTTCACTCCCTACATTTTACATTAGTAGAATTGTATGGCAATTGTCCTCAAGCAAACTCGATATTACAAAGCTAAACTTTACAGAGAACTGAAGACAGATATCTTGACCAAACTGTAATTAAATCAATACAATATGCTTAATTGATATTTTGTGTCTGACTTGCAATTAAAAAGAAGATTTAAAACAATTCAAAGCAGATAAATGTGTACAAAATAGGTGTGCTTAATTCGGTTATGCATTGGTTGTAATATAAATGCATTCGGAAGGCGTACATCAGTGAAAATAACAAGAAAAAGGTAGCGATTATCCTTTGCTGGGATGTCCTGGTTAATACTTGTGTATGGCCGTGTATGTTTGTTGTGTGTGTGAGATGTGAGCCAGCTGTCGACGCAGCTGCGTCGGCAGATTGTGCCGACCTGTCGCTTATAGGGTGGCAACACACCAGCTTACTTTATTACCTTAATTATATAGCTATATAGCTGAGTTTCTTTCGCCGGTTCTTCTCTGGTCGGAGGCGTCCTATTCCGAACCGTTGGTAGCGTCCTTGATAATCAATAAGCGAGTGTTACACTTCAATATTGAATAAAGATATTTGAATTTGAATTATATATATAAATATACCAGCTTTGAATTTTGATTGTGTTAAATCTATAAATAATGGATGCTTATGTGTATATTCAAAGCTTTCACTGCCTCCGTAGCCTTGAGGCATGCTTCTTAAGGATAAGTCCATGCTTTAGAAACCGGAGATCGTGGATTCGAATCCGGCGGAGACTACTTTTCTAAGTTGTTTCCTAGATAGTCAGGGCAATGCGGGCTGATCACACGCGTGTGAAGTATGATGACCCATGTCATGCGACAGGCATGAAATTTTACATGACCCTCCGGGCATGTAAAATGTCGGTCCTAGGCCTGACCTCTCTCCGGTCGTGTTTGTCTTCCATCCCATCGGACTATGGAAGAATAGTGGAACAGGTAACGCGTGGCTGCGCGTACACTTGAGCATCATAATATCTCCTGCGCAGTTGGCTGATGTCTAATATACATCGAATGCCGTAATCGTAATCGAATTGGAGGTCATTATATATGGTTTATATCGATAAAATTGAAATCTATTTAAAAATATTGACTTGGTTCATATACAAACAAAGCATGTTATATTTATTTTCACAGGTTTGTTAATTTGCAGCTATACTTCGGTTTGATTTATATTATATTGAGTGATGTTGTTGTTGCCTCCGTGGCCTAGTGGTATGGGCGTGTGCTTTAGAAACCGGTGGTCGAGGGTTCGAATCCTGCGGGGACACAACAAATTTTCATTGTTGCTTCCTAAGTTGGTTAGGGAAATTTGTGGTGGATAGGATGTATTGAGGGAGGCCTATATCCTGCAGTGGACTAATACAGGCTGATGATGATGATGATGAATAATATAATATATTTTTATTGATTCTAACTACAGCCCTCGATCTACATAACACATTTTCGCAGACGCTAGATCACTATATCCTCATTAACTCTCTATAAAATACCATAAGTAACACTTATGTATTTACTCTGCGTGACTTTGAAAAAATATATAAATAACTCTGTCCCTAATTTTCTAATGAATAGTCACCCCACCTTTACTTTAGTTGCGCACCGAAAGATGATTTGCTCAAGGCGTACGTTTTCTTCTTTACCAATAATTATACGCATGCTAATTGGTAGCGTCACCAACCTAATAGCGTTAAACGTGCCAAACGTCACTTCCATCTTAAAGATGTCAGTGACATTTTAATGAACGAATGCGTAATGAAGTATTCAATAAATAACGACATCGTTATCTAACGAATTGATGGATAAAATTTATTGTATGCTTGTGTATTTTTAATATTCTATTTTGGAAACTTTTAATACCTACTTATCTCTTCTGTTATTACTGCAAATTTGCTGGAGAACAGTTTTTCTTTTCGTTGCTTTTAGGGCAGCGATGACCTCTGAGTTATAAAAGTGAGATGAATCATAAATCTTATAAGCTTGGAAATGTTGTGACTGTCAAGAGAATCTTTGTCTATGCAGTATATATCTCATACGTTTCCCGAATGCAGAAAACCTTTCTAGTTTTGGGGCGGTTTAATAGACAAACCATGTTTTTTTTTTTAATTCTTTATTCAGGTAATCAACAGCTTATAATTAGAACACAATAAAAACAATAAAAAGTATTTACAAGTAGAAAAGCCAATAAAAGATTACCACATTTTCAAATGTTATCACACAATAAATTTAGTTTTCATTAATAATAATCATCATCAGCCTGTAGATAGTCAACTGAGACAAGGCCTCCCTATACACCCTATGCTTGTAGGTATTGGAATCACTATCCACTTCACGACATGATCAATGCGAAGTTTGGTGGACCATTTACATCCATCCGAGCAATGGATCATCTTGATTTTCAACAATTGTGATCGCCAATTGCCTAACAACTAAACAACTAATGAATTTTTGGAGTCGAGATTTCGAACCGACGCCTCGTTTCTAAGCATGCCTTGCACTGTGCTAGCAAAAAACACAATAGGAACAGTCTAGTAACTAACATACATGCTTGTATAAATTAATCAACAGCATTAATTTAAATGTCAATGCAGTACGTACAACACGATGTTTAACAATCAGTAGAATTGAATTTGAATTTAATTTAGAGTAGAATTAATCTCTATTCGCGACTCGTTCGCATAGTATTTCTAAGACGTTCATAAATTTGATTTTGTACAACAAAAGGATCAGTTTACTGAAATGTTTGTATTATACTTACAAGTCTATTAATGGTGTCATTCGCCAAGTTACTCTGATGTGAAATGTATTTAGGAAGATTATTCTTTTCTACGTTTCGTTTAAACCTCACGTAAATCGAGTTAAATTGTTAATTTGTTTTATTGCTTATAAATATTTGACGATGTTATGTTTTATTCTAAAGTCTTTTATTCTTTTCCGTCTGTCTATAAGAACTATAAAAAAGAAAACGTAAACTGAGTAAATTTTGTTGTCGATTAAAACAATTATGTAAGTGTTCTATATGATTCACATAATTTTTGCATGTGAAAATTATAATACCCAATTTTTTTCGTATTTAAGGTACATTAATTAGGTATTATTGTTAGATTGTTATATTCACTGTTGTCGTTACATGTCAACTTTTTAAGGTACGTAAGAATAAGATGGATTGGAGTTCTTCGCAAACGGAATAGACGGATGCAGGTGGCTGCAATGTATACTATTACAATTTGTATGTTAACCCTATAATGTTACTAGTTTTACTATGTTATTTATATATTTTATTGAAGTAAAGTTTACGTGCAAAAATAGTGTAACGTCCAACGCTAAATTGCCGAAACTCGACGAGATTTTATGGGTTGAACATCAGGTGGTCATTTGACGGAGGTACGCTAATACCCTATCAACAACTATTGAAGCTTACCTTTTCTATATATTTATTGCTTACTAATATATACTTTTGATTGTTTTCATCTGATAAACGATATACAGGATCTTCCATTTCAAAAGTAAATGTTTCGTTATGATAATTTATGTAATTTAATAAAAATTTTCATATTTGTCAAACGCGTAAGGTATATATGCATAACACTTTATTCACATAGCTTGAATACTATTTGTCCTACATAAAGCTATTATTACGTTTATTCGGTATTTCAAATTACACCCAAAATATAATGTATGTACCTACACTGACATAAATTATTTATCAATGTTGCGTAGCGTGATTATTACGGAAAACTTGTATATGCGTGAAATGTTGTATAAAAATGTCCGTATTGACTCCTTAAATGAATATGACGCAACATAAAAATAAATATAACAATCCAGAATGGTTTTATCTAAAGTTTTAGTAGCCCATTCCAATCGACACAGATGTCGTGTTTCCCCAAAGACGGAAAATCAATCTTGGCGTCGAACAAAAGCATGTGTATAATGGCAGCGAAAGGTGGTCCGCGCGTGCCGACCAGCTGCCCCGACATCTGCCGTATTAATGACCGATTTCGAAATCTCTCCTTATAAAAGCCGACCTATGAGTCTCCAATATCGCTTATCAACACCGCCTTTTGCCTTTCCCGCGCAAATCCGACTCACGTCAAAGTGACAGTTTGTCTTTTTTTTTTTTTTATCGCCGGATTACGGCCAGTTGAAGAAAGGTTATTTAATTATTTGTTTTTTGGGTAATAAAATATATGTTTACATTACTTAAGTTACCTTATATACGAATAAAAACAGTCTTTTTCAAACTTGTTTAAGTACATTACGGCTAGCAAAAGAAAATTATGAAAATTGTATTTAAAAAATTAAATGATAATAAATATTAAAGTAATCATGAGGTAAAGCACGTTTCAGTTTTGAGAGACTAAGAATTTTCGTTGTTTTATAATTACATAGGATACCATAGGCATAATCAAGTGATTGTCCAAAACAAAAATTTTAAAAAAGTTACCAAAGTCTTCAATCATATTGACGTCCGAGTAACATATTTTAACTATTTAGAGTGACCAGCATATGCTGGTCACTGCCTAAAACTATTGCTACATATAATACATTTTTCTATAAATATATAATATATATGGTTACATAATAACATTGCTTCTGAGAACTAACAGTACTGCTTGATTCAAACCTTTAATGTCATTCACAGCTCAGCACTTTCAATCGCTTAAACTTACGTCACAATGATGTCATTGTCTTAATGTTAAGAGAGTATCAATGTTGCCACTTATCAAACAGCATGTTCGCAGTTAGCGTTCCCGGCAATGGCGTTATCGGCAGCTGACTAAGGTGTCCCACAGGATGTTTAGACTGGGACGTGGGCAAAGTATTAATTCATTGTAACGGAGATGTATGCTCTTTCATGTTAAAGTATCTTCCGCCCACGTTGAAAGCTAATAGTTTACTGGTGATAAATAGTAAGTTCAAAAGTTCAGTTCGCATTGTTTCAGGATAAGTACACGCTGAAAACAATGCGTATTTTTCGTTATGTACAATTGAAATATGTAAAAAATAGATATATCGGAGCGCACAACGTCATTAATCAAAATATGTATTTCAAATTCGCTTGAAAGTAACATTTCAAAAATTGGTAGAAATTATTTATTTTAAATAAATTTTATTAAAATCTCCGTAGTCATTAACAAACACAGATATTACAAAAACTATAGAATAATTTCTAATTATTCTATTAAGTATTAAGATAAAATAATTTAGTAAGCAAATATATTGTAAAAATAAAAACCTTTTGTGCCCAAGTGATATTGCTTGCAGTTTACAAACCGTCGGTCTAGGGATCGACTTCGGCGGAGAAATAGTCATCGGAAAGATATTGTCTAATCACCTTGTTACCATTAAAGTAGGATGATCAAGTCAAAATTTAATCGGTTCGACTATACTATCATTGTCAGTTATAGAGTACTTGACTAATTATTATAAACAGCCACAATGGTAAGTGAAATTATATATATATATATATATTCCAATCTTAAAGTATATATATATATATAATTACGATAGGTTTAATATGATATTAATATAACTTTAATACCACGTTGAAATACATGCGATAAAAGCACATAAAGTCGGACTTAAGCTTGAGATACAGCTTTTTTTGGCTATAAATAAAGCAATCATTGTGTTGGAGTCTGCAATCGAGTTAACTATAACACGGAATTGTACTAGGAAAATTTGTTGAGTCCACGCAGGATTCGAACCCATGAACTTCGGTTTCTAAAGCACACGCCCTAACCACTACGTTAAGGAGGCAGTATTAACTTTTAAAAATAGATAGATAATATGATAAACTAATAACTTGATGACTACAAATAACTCAATTAATCTTCAGACATGTGCTTTTTAAGTGTTTTCTTAAATGTTGCTGTACCTCGGCCGTCCTAATTTTTGAGAGGTAGCCCATTTTGTCTTGGGACACGGTCCAAAAACCCCCTAATGGAGAAGACGTGCATTAGGGGAGGCCTTTGTCCAGCAGTGGACTAAAACACAGGCTGATGATGATGATGACGAATAAAAACAACATTTAATATCGTTTACGTGTCTTATTACACGTATGAATAACTAGGCTAATGTATAATAATAATGTTCCCAAATTCTCTGTAGGCGCAAAGACAAGATCACCCCCTCTTCCTTCACTCTCATAATCTAATGGGGCTGGTGACAGCCACCACCGGCTAGAGGTTAGGCATCCGATGCATGGATCATCTTACTTAACAAGCAATTGACTGATCAGCACCCATTGCCTAATCAACTCGTGATTATAATGAAAAATGCTTGGGTCCTCGCAGGATTCGAATTCATGACCTCAGGTTTCTAAAGCGCATGCAGTCAGGCTTATATATAGATGCATTATAAACTAAGTTATTTCAAGATTTGTTAATTTGGTCTTTATTTCATTCTTAACTGATATAAATATTGTTTTACTGATTTATTTATTACTATAACAAGAAAAATATATATATATATATATATATATATAATATATATACATATATTATATATATATATATATATATATTTTATTGCCGACGCAGGCAGACGAGCAGTCGGGCCACCCGATGGAAAGTGGTCACCGACACCCATAGACATTGGCAATACTGGTATCACCAACGCGCTGCCTACCGTGAGACATAGGATGTTAAGTCTAGTTTACCCAAACTGGAACACAGTAGTGTTTCCACACTACTGCTTCGCGGTAGAAATAGGCACCGCGGTGGTACCCACCCAGACGGTCCCATGTAAAAAGGGGACCTACCACCGGTAATAAATCTTTTCACAACAAACAGAGATTAGTAAAAGTTTCCTTTCTCCCAGTAACTTTAACGGCTTTCAATAATTTTACCATTACAACCTATCCTAATTCGTCTAATTGAAAATGGCGGTGCACAGTCGCGTCCAATTTATTCATAATAACCGACCAGTCAAAACCATCACCTAATACTACTTACGTTAAATAGTTACCTACCTGCGAATGGCCAATAATAAAAAAGCCTATACCGCCATTGTCTTACAAGGAGTATTATAGGTTTAGCCAACCTTTTTGGACGGTCAGGGCATTTTTTTTCTCTCCTTTTGACCATCTCAGATCGAAGTAGAATTTCGTACAATATAGAACAAAAGGGGCTAGCGGCATACAATTTGTGATTATGACCGAACGTTTGAAAACCAATCTTATGACTTTCAAAATAAGGTTTAGAATTCGTCGACTCGAAAATGGACGCGGTCTCGCTTTTGGCCACCGTTCCGAGAAAACATTAAAATGTTCATTCCATTGAAATTTTTGCGAACAACTCCAAACGTATTATAGTAGTGTTAATAATAAAAGCGTTATTCGATCGACTGTGGCTGCCATTGTTGTTATATCTGCTAATATTAAATTGTTATTCACAGTACATTGTTGGAATTCTGTGTTGTGCCGTTTACTGTTCCCGCCTTTTTCTAATGTCAGCAAGAGACGTTTGTTTTATTTTTAAATTGCAGTTAGTTGTCATGCTGACAGCATTAGCGAAATTGATAAAGTGAAAATGATAAATAAACGCTAATGCTGCCCGTTTCTTTATTTAATCGTAATTTTATTTATATTAAGATACGCTTTTTTAAAATTCTGATATAAAATTTAACAAAAACAAAAAAACATATTTTATTTTTGTAATAATTACAAGCACTGATACCTTCATTTACTTATGTAACTTCAAATCAAACATAAAGTGCATTAGGTTTTTAATTTAATCACAAATATTTTACTAAATTAGGATGTTAAATGAAATATATTCCTAAATTTTTGCTGCCCAATTTTTATTTTTATCTACCGCCGTGCTTCAGCATTAAACCGTCTTTGTACTATATCTCCGTAAAGTTTAATAATATCAATAATAATTATTTCTTGCATTAACGTGATTTCTATTTATATGAAATCTACCCTTTTGTCGACGTATACTATTTTTTATATATATTTTGTTTCCGCCAATTTTAGCGACCATGTTCATAGGAGAATATATACAATTATAACCTGCCTTAAGATCAATACAGACTCTTAACCCGAGAAATCCATACAAGATTATCGCATTTAATATTTGGAATTATTAATTGGGCAAAATTGTGGAGGGTATAGCCGTTAAACGAATTGTCAAAAAGGGATTGCAGACAAATCTTGGTAAAGACTAAAATTATAGAAACGTGTTTAACATAGCAACCATTTTTATTTAGAAAATATCATGGAAGATACAATAACTATCTGCGGAAAAGCAAAAGAAAAGGATAGAATGAAGCAACGTCTCTGTAACCTAGTGGTTTTGGCTCATGCTTTACCAACTGGGTATTGTGGGTTTAAATTAAGGGGATCAATTTAGTATTATCGTTGTTTTGTGGTTGATTAGGGAATGTGGATCTGAGGAGATCTCGCGTTGGATGGATATGTAAAGTGTTTACTGGTTGTCAAGACCATCTTGTACAGTCCTTATACTTTTTTGGTTGTGGAGGTTTCTGGAGGTCTCTGTAACAATGTTTATCTGCACTAAATTAAATTCGAGTGTATGTTTGTAATATTGAAATAACCGTTTTTAAACGATTGAATTGTTTTTATAAGCAATAAATACGTGATATATGGGGCATTTTATGTTTTGGTCAGTCATACTTCTAGTACACGTGGATGTGTACGCTGATATCAATTTATAATTATTGATAGTTTCATATTAATTAATTTGTAAAATATATAAAAAACTTTTTTTTGAAGTTTTTTTTTTTTGGAATTTTAAATTAAATTTTTTCCGTATAGTAAACCTGTAGTGAAAATTTTCAATCGATATTTAAGCAACTTTGACACTTTTTTTTTTTAATTTTTTCTTGAATTAAAGCTTTAAATTACAGTAAAAGATAATCTATGGAACTGCATTGGTAGATATAAAGTTTTACATGTTTCCACGTGACTGTTTTGTTTTGTCGCAGTAAATAAATCGGAAAATTCACAACATTACCCAAAATTGTGACGCTTATTTGTATATTCCTTGATAGAAAGATTGTCTCGTTTGCTTTATTACTCTGGTACATCTTTAGTTGATGTAAAATTTGATACGATACATTAAGTATGAAGGACTACTGGCTATTGCAACGCTAGAGAGCTGTAGTCTGTAGACAGAATTATCTATACAAAAGCTTTTGGTAAATAGTTAAATAAAAATAATTGTGGTACTATTTTGAGTTACGAGTACTAGCCAGTTATCATTGGAATATAATGGAGGTGAGCAACACAGTTTTTCATTCATTCATTCATTCATCATCAGCCTGTGATAGTCCACTGCTGGACATAGGCCTCCCCTAATACACCTCCATCCATTAGGGGATTTTGGACCGTATCCTACCACGCTGGTCCAATGCGGGTTGGTGGGTGGACCGACTTTTTACATGCCCATCCGACGCATGGATCATCTTACCTTTCAGACAATTGGGTGATCGGCCCAAATTGCCTAACCAACTAGGAAACAACAATGAAACTTTGTTGGGGACTCAGCAGGATTCGAACCCACGACCTCCAGTTTCTAAGGCACACGCCTATACCACTAGGCTACGGAGGCAGTTAGCAACACAGTTATACATTTTAATTGTACTTTTCGCTGCACAAAAACATCGATTCGAAACGTACTAGTTGGTTCAGAAGTTGATTTTTAAGGAGAATAAGCAAGAAAGAAGAATATTTAAGTAGAATATAGCGTCCCATTTATTTATATTGTTACTAAAGATTACCTTAATTTTTGTCCGATTCATATATTTTACGTTAAAACATTAAACAACGTCGCTGGTGGTCACCTGTATAATGTGTTGTCAAAGCAACATTTAAAGGCAAGTTTACACTTTTACTAGCGCCTGTAAATGGTTTAGTTGTTCGTTTAGATCTTTACTTGGACTATATATGAACGCGGTATGTGCTTGCGTGTGTGTAAGCTTATAATAAATTTATATTGATTCAATAAATTCTAATCAAACATGATTTGTGTGATAGACGTTGGACTAATACCGATGATTTATGCCCGCTTAAACGTAAAATGAATACAGTATTATGCACGAATAACTCCTGCTGTCATTTAAACCAGTTGGAAGGAAATCGCACCGCTGTTACATGCAAGGATTACAGTTAACCATCTTTGTCAATATTAATGCAATTTACGGCAAACGTCACATTTCCCGCTCTTTTCACGGAATGTCAGTGTTGAGTTTTTTTTTTTTATTTTCGCTGCAACAACACTCGATGCATTGAGCCTAAACAAAAATGTACGGCCGATTGATAACACAAACAACCAACTGCATTACGGTAAACGCGACCTGATGTCCATTTGCCCGTGGCCCAAGTTTGAATAAGTCGGGCCGAGGTTAATCACCCCGGCTATGTACAGCGCACGCTTAAAGCCTCCACACACGAGCGGAGTTCACGAAATGAGTCAGCCGTTCGCGTTTATGGCGATCTGAAACGCCTTTATATTTATATAAACATATATAATATTCTCGAAATAAAGATATAAGTTTTCGCGTTCACACAAGTCTTTTTTGTAATATATGTACGAGTGGAAATAAAGATAACTGGAGCACATTTGACCTCAGAAATATAGCTTTTAAGCACAGGTATGCTGAAAAAGCGGTAAAGTAAAATATCAGAATTATTAGTTGCAATAGCTTATGTTCTCCATATTTATTTACTGTGTTAGAAAACAATATATTTTATCCTTATAAATTATAATTATTTCTTTGGTTTACGCGAATACTATACATTATTGAATAAAATGAGTGTTCACGGATTTTATCGCGTTTATTTTACATAATTAAATGGAAAAAAAAATAGTGCTGGCAAGTGGTCGAAACGTCGGCAATGTAAAATAAACGCGACTAAATCCGCAAAAGGTCATTTTATTCAATAATATATTTATTAGCGTTTCCTGCAATTAAATAGCTTTAAACTCTTGTTTACTGACATCATCCGTAGAATGCAGTTCACCCTTTGGGTTGCGAAGGTCAGATGCCAGTCGCTCTGCGTAAAATCTGTTATTCAGGTAAATCTGGATGGAGTGGAAGCCGACGCCATGATAACTTGGGAAAATTGCATTTGTTTTATAAAGAAACTTCTATTGAACGGGTGTGTTTATGATCACTAGTTACTCTCATTGCGATTTATACAGTCGAAATAGATTAAGACATAACACTGTCATGTTTTGAGTGCGATGGTTAACTTTTATAAGAGACTAGCAACCCCCAAACCCCCTAGCGGGTGGACATTCGTAAAATCCGTTCTTAGCTGACCTCTTCTCGGCGAAAGGAATTTTCCTACCAAATTTCAAGTCGCTACGCCTTATGGTTTAAGAGATATCGTGATGAGTCAATATATAAGTTTGAATCTCTTTTATATATATATATATATATATATATATATATATATATATATAGATAGATACACAATTGTATGTGTTCACTAATCATTTCAACTAAATCATGTATTCCAAAATACATTGCAACCTGTTATACTACTGTCAGTGATAAATGGTAATCATTGTTCTGCAAGTACTATTCAATATAATTAAATATAATTTAAGTAATAATTAATAACACCTAACTGTCCCCACGACATTAGTACTCTGGTTGTTTTATAGTAAGTGCGAGTTGATCACCAATCTTCACTTGATTAAATTATTCTAAAAAAACAATAATTTCGTCTAATGCCATACATGTTTTAGGAGTCAGATGTCAGTCTAAGAGTCAAATATTTGAGTAGTAACGACAAAGGTTCGCTAAAACGCGCTCAGGAATAAGATTGTATGCACATTTGTCTACTCCACTGATGTACAAAGATAAAAAATGTAACGGAATAAATCTGTGTGCTGCTTAAATTGCATCATCAGCCAGCTGCTCCATTAGGGGGTTTTGGACCGTATCCTACCACGCTGGTCCAATGCGGTTTGGTTGGTGAGCCGAATTTTTAAATGCCCAAATGGATCATCTTACTTTTTAGACAATTGAGTGATCAGCCCAAATTGCCCTAGCCAACTAAGAAACAACAATGAACATTTGTTGTGTCCCCGCAGGATTCGAACACTCGACGTCCGGTTTCTAAAGCGTACGCCCTTACCAGTAGGCTAATATGACCCCGAATAAAGCCTATAAATACAAATCCTTTTCTATTCATTTGCCATCTATTTGCATACGGTCAAACTTATTTTTAGTCTGTACCGAAAATCGTATGTATCTCGAACGTTGACCATTTATTTATTACATTTATCTAGATCTAATTAGCATAAAACTTGGTTAGTCTAATCGACTTTAGTTGGAAGGATATTGTTAATTCCGAATAATAGAGGGCATATATATAAAAACGATTTTAAGGGTTTTGTAATATTAATATACAATTAATAGTATAAATATGAAGCTTATAATGTTTTGTATTACAACATTAAGGGCTAAGATCTATATAAATAACGACTTAGTTGTAGCGCCATTTCTTTCCTTTTAATTTCTTTATATTTCTTATAATAATAACGTTTCAGATCTCTTGCAACATATCTTTATAGCGATTGTACAGGACGATATTCCTGTAAAAGCCTGAAATGCGTTTTCGTCTAACACATTTTATATTATACGAGTTAAATTTTCAAATTTAACTTGAAATAATCAAATGGACACCGTAGCTCAGCTGGTGAGAGAAGGTAAACTGAAGTTCATCTTGAAGGAGGTCGTTTTTAATGAGGCCCAATAAGGGATTAACTATCACCAACCCGCATTGGACCAGCGTGGTGGGATAGGATCCAAAAGCCCCTAATGGATAGGGGGCTATTAGGGGAGCCTGTGTCCAGCAGTGGACTATTGCAGGCTGATGATGATGATGATGGCTATGTAACGGTTTGAATGGCAATTAGACGCAGCATTCTATATGTCTAGGCTGACTTTCGGCGTATAAATTATTAAATTTATTAATATGTAGCATCAGCTACAGGTAGTTAATATTTTAAATAATTTAAATAGTCTAATACGCAAAAGTTTATTATTCGAAATAATAACAAAAACAAATACTATGACTGATATAATTTATTTCTCATTAAAGGTTGTTTGAACAATAATATATAAATGTAATTAAGTACAATGCTCTTAGCGAATATTTATTAGCAGAAAAATATGTTAAAAAATCAAAATGTAAAACCTCGAAACTCTTCAATTTCTTAATATAACCTAAAAGTTCAACATCCTAAAATTTACTGTATAATTATTTAAAAAAAAAATATAAAAAAGGAAGAACAACAAGTTTTGCGAAAACAAGAAAGAGATTGGCTATTAGATTAAATATTTTTCTTCTGTTATCATATACAGACCATCGACACATATGACATTGATTGTTGAACGGCAGTGTTGCCATGTCAAAGGTGAAAAAGTGCCGAATGGGAACGCATAATTTTAAATTCATCACATTATTATTTTCTTTATAAATTCACCGTCCGCAATAAGATATCCTGTGCAGGTGATCGCACCGAACAGATGTCAAACGGGCCGTGTGGAGGCACCGAGGCCGTTTCATTATTCACAATTATTCCGCCCTTGTTATAAGTTTATATGCGAATGGGAAATAAATTAATGGGCCATACATCAAATATTATTTTTGCCGTCACGTTAAAATAATTAATTGTAAAATTTCAAAAAAATATACTAAATAATGTCATGATATATAAACATTGATGAAAAATTTGCTTTTAAATTTGATTTTTTGCCCTGTGGTAGTCCACTACCCCCTCCTCCTCCCTTAATGCACGGTTTCTCCATTTAGGCGGTTTTGGGTCCAATGCGGGTTGGTGGGTGGACAGACTTTTATATGCCCATCCGACGCATTGATCATCTTACTTTTAGACAACTGGTCGACCAGCCCTAACCAACTAGGAAACAACAATGAAAATTTGTTGAGTCACCGCAGGATTCCAACCCGCGACCTCCGGTTTCTAAAGCACACGCTCTTACCACTAGGCTACGGAGGCAGTCAATTTTTTGTTGTTGTTATTTAAATGTAACATAACCTGTAACGCGCATAGATTTGGTCAAATAATTAGTCGCCTTTAAGAAATTAAACATCTGGCGTATCTATATTGTGTCGTTAATTTATTTTAAAATAGCAAATCTAATCCTGTTTAATAAATCCTTGTTTTATTAGCAACTAGCATTCCGCACCGGCTTTGCACACGTGCAATAATGATATCTGTTAAGCCATGGAAAAATATATAAATTAATAAGCGTGTCTCTACAATATTACGCATGCATTATTCATATAAACCTTCTTCTTCAATCACTTTTTCTAATGAAAAAACCGCATCAAAATCTGTTGCGTAGTTTCAAAGATTTAAGCATACATAGGGATATATGGACAGAGAAATCTACTTTGTTTTATACTTTGCAGATGTAAATACCTATAATGGATAATAATAATATTAAAAGTAAAGATTAAAACAGCAGAAACATTCAACCATATGTGGGCACTGCGTAGGTTTTAAATCAAAAAATATAAAAACTTAGTATTTTTTAAGTATGCGGTTCTCCTTGAAATATTTTTCTTCGACGTTATGAACCGGGACCTGGCAAAATTTTGTATAACACTTTTATATTTTTTTTTTGTATTGAAATACTTAATATTTCGATCATATTAAGAAAATATTAAAGGTCTATTGGTTCACTGATCAACTATATTACGGTAAGTGTGTCGTGTAAATTTGTTAAAAGTTTTTTTGTTACTGTAACAATAATATTATTAGAGAAACAAAAATAATGCAATGTGATCATAGAGCATGTCGTAAAGACGAGAGTTTAACACCATATAAAATTCTGCGTGCGTTTTGTTTGTTGCAAATATTAATATGTAATAATGTAATAATTAGCTGTTTAATGATTTAAAAATAAAATAATTTATTGTTAAATATGACGTATACGTGTTCATTGACAATGGAAATAATCTTAACGTCGCGAATAAATTGCATAAAATAAAAGCCAAAAATCCGTATAAAGTGGTTTATATAGTTGTCGGGTCTATGAAAAATAAATGTGAGTATAAAAGAAAGAAATAAAAAATGTTATATTCAATAATAATCATAATAATAATCATAATATGCTAAAGTACCTTTGTCTGTCCGTCTTTACTGTCTAAACCATTAAACCGGTTTGGATGATATTTGGTACATACACAGAATAGGCTCCGAAAAAGGACATACGCTATTAATTATTACGACAAAATGGTTAAAGGGGTTGAAATAGGGGATGAAAATTCTTATGGAAATCATTTCCGTTTAACTTAAAACAATGAAATTTTGTGTCTAGATACTCGAAACGAGCTTTGAGTGGTGTTCTTTTAGAAATTTTGTAGTTTTAAATTTTACGAGGATTAACCAGGGGTTGTAATTAAAACAAACGTGTATGTAGAAGTTTGTAATCACCGAAGGAAAAGCCATGAAATTGTTCGTCTAATTATAGACACATACGATTATGATACTTCATATATATTATACAATACAGTACATTTCAATATACCTCGTGAACATTTCTCCTTTCCACGCGGACAAAGTCGCAAGCAGCAGCTAGTCAATGTATACATAACAAAGCTATTCGGCTTTATGTACATGTGTATTTTTCTCATTGCCTACGCAGGCAGACGAGCAGTCGGGCCACCTGATGGAAAGTGGTCACCGACGCCCATCGACATCGACAACAATGGTATCACCAACGCGCTGCCTACCGTAAGACGTGGGGTGTTATGTCTCGTTTACCCAGTAAATACGCTGGCTACGTTGCCCTTCAAACCGGAACACAGTAGTGTTTTCACGCTACTGCTTCGCGGCAGAAATAGGCACCGCGGTGGTATCCATTCAGACGGACCCCTGTAATAAGGGTATAATAAAAAGGTATGTACGCGCAAAACTCTTTAAAAATGACCCGGTACAAAAAAGAACTACGCAACTAATGTGGATGCGGTTTTGTTTAATGGATAGAGTGATTGTAGAGGAAGGTTTATATCCACAATACATGTCGTATATTGTAGGTATATTTATTATCAGCGAGTGTTATACTCGTGCGAAGGAGGGGCGGGTCGCTAGTGTTTATTAAAGGTGTTATTTTTGGGAATTTACTAATAGAATATATAACGAAAATTATGAATATTTTTAACTAATTAATCTTTGGCAACAAAAAATATTAATTGTAATTTTACAACATACATTTGATATATTGTTATTTTGATACACGCACGACTTTTATTTTATTGTATCCACTGTTATTTAAGTAACGGTAGGTTGTGTGAGCAAAGAGTTGAATTAGTAATAAAAACTATAAAAATCGGTGTCAATCATTATTTATGGGCGTATTTAAAAGAGATAAATAAATTCAATAAATACGTAAATTCACAAGATACGGAATGTCCGCTTTCCTTATGATATACCTAAATAAAATTATAATAAATAATAAAATAAATAAAATATAAGTCAAGTTATTAGGCTGCAGTATACTATACTTGAATTGCATCGTCGCCATCATGAGCCTGTGTTAGTCCACAGCTGGACATAGGCCTCCTGTAATGCACGCTCCATTAGATGGTTTTTGGACCGTTCCCACCACGCTGGTCCAATGCGGTTCGACCGACGCATGGATCATCTTACTTTACAGACAATTGGGTGACCGGCCCACATTATACTAACCAACCAGAAAATATTAATAACAGAAATTAAATCCCATAACATATAGAATATATCAAAGTAACGTGCTGAAAGCCTTTGCTTTAAGAATAAGAAGAAATTACGCTGTAAACAGTTACAGCGTAATGTCTTATTCGTGTTGAAGTCATGGAGATGTCAATCACTGAGCGATAATTAGTAATAACGTAAACGCTTCTGACAGGCCAATACGTTTATTTTTTTTAAACTAGCAAATCTGCCCCTTTATCTGCGTGGTAATATAAATAAAACTGAATATTTTTTAAAGTAGCTTCAGTTATCCCCAGTTAAATCAGCCTTGTCCAGTGAAAGTCCCGCTAGAACAAACAGACGGTCAGACAGACATTTACAGAAAAAATTGTTTTGTTATGTATCATTAGGTACGCATTGATAATAGTCATTATATTTTCAAACAGAAACTTCTATTTAATTCATTTGTACAGATAAAAAAAGGTTTTAAAAATGTTAATAATTAAGCGACAATTCAGTAATAATCGCGCCATTCTAACGTCATTTGCTTTGGATCTTTTTATAGATGTCACCTACTATTTAGGCTGTTGTCTAAGCACAAAAATGTTTCGGTAAAATTTAGCGCCAATTGCATCCATTTAGCATCGAGATGCACAAAACAAATGTCATTGATCCCCTCAGAATTTCAGTCGAAATCGACGTGCGAAACCACAGACGAGTTTTATTTTTTTTATTAATAAAAAGCAATATTTCTTCACATCTTGTTGCGAGTTTCAAAGTGCTGTCAAGTTGTAATGAAAAAAAACCATACCAACCATAGATATTATTAAAAAAAAAACTACTGAAGCAAACGTCAATATGAATTTGATAGAGCCATATAGCGTCGAAATTTATTACACGAAGGCTCGTGCGTATTACACAATGCTTGAGGGGCTGTTATGCCCTTCCGTAATATCGGCAGTCTATGAAAAACGGCGCAGGCGCGAGCAGGTAAGAGCGGTTGCTTCGGGATGGACGGTTTGAATTGAATGTCAAAAATTCTGGGGTTGCTAGTCTGGAAAATTAATTCATTTATTTATTACAATTAGGTTTACAACTGTTTACGTAGTAAAGAACTCGTTTATATTGTAGTGAATCACATTTTGATATGGCTTTCAACATTGAGTTTTCATTAATTTACAGCAATTTATTAGATCGTAACATTTAAAATTATTGACTTTACTCTAAAGCACGGTTTATTTAACTGTTAATGTTGGAAGGTGACATTGTAGCAAGTGCAATAACTTATGTCCATTAATAACCTTATTTTCATTCAGCGAGATCAACCTCACAACTAACATGACCAATAGCAATCGAGCCAATCACGAAAAGCTCGAGCGATTATCTGCGTACGTCATCGACGTAACCATAATATCCTGTCGCGCAAGGCTCACAACTTTCATATGGCAGACCGCCGAGGCTCCTCAATAATGGGGAAATTCGGCCGCTGTCAACATCGTCGGGAAGTTTAGGAACCACTTCCCAGAACGATAAAGGGCCGGCGCTGCGGCGGGTGGGGGTTGGTGGGGGGGAAGCGAGGGCGACAGCTGCGCTCGCGTCGCTCTCCCCGCGCCGCCACACTCCGGCGCCGACCGCCGTCCGGGTTGAACGCGCCAGTAGACGGTACGCGGTGGCGGCGCTCGCACCGCGGCGTGAGTTTAACACCAAGTTACACCAAATAGCCCGAAGACGTACAGCAGTGGAGGAGCAGCCGGCGTCTCGGTCCCGTGTGGATGGGCGGTGACTGGCGCTATATTCGGTTCGTGAGCGATATTGCACCAGTCCCGGCCTATCCAAGCGGGGCTCGGCCTTCGGAGACCGCTACTCAGCATCCGCGGCGCGCGGTCCCGTTAGCCGGGCGGTCGTTCACAGCGATGGCCACGCATAGGACGTGATTCGGTGTAAACGTTGTGAACGCTACCACATTGCACCAATCCCGGCCTGCATGCGGCCGTCGCTTTGTGCCCGTGGTGTTGGATTCCAACAGGTTTGCCGAGGCCTGCACGTGGCGGAGCCGTGCAGACCTCCGTGTCGTCGCGTGTCGCCGTGTGTCGCCGTTTCACCCGCTGTAAGTTTCACGAGCGCAGGCCGTCCATTGTTTTTGAACGTCGCCCGCACGCAACCGTTTTGGTTAACAGTAACCGTAAGTTGGGAGTAGAAAGTCCGACGGAGTCGCGGGACGTGAATCACTTTGTGTGAAACATTCTGTTCGGGGTGACTGAATCGACGTAGACATCGCCACCAGCGTGCAGGTAGACCGGTTTCGATCGTAAATCTTAACATAGCTATATAACAATCCGCATTACTATTATTAACGGATCGCCGAAACCGAAGGACGGTGAACGCTTTCGTGGAGCTTCGCAATCGATTTGCATTCTTTCAACGTGCCAGCTGATTTCCTTTGTCCGGAGTTTGATGTTTTTTTTTTATATTTTAAGTATCTATTCGCAGTAATTCATTGTTTCCCCCGACGCGTCCGACACGAACCGTCGTACAATACTTGTACGTATCTTGAACTTAAAGTACATGCGACCGACGTAGCTGTCTAAGTACTACGTAAGTATACGATAGTGAATCGAGCGGAAAGATGATTCACCGGGCAAAAGTTAAGAACTCTCGACCGTTATGATTTAAATTGCCAACAGCTGTCACGGGGGGGCATTCACGAATTGCGGTACCCACATACCTACCAACCTATCTCGTCGGCGAATGAAATGTGTGGCGCCTAAACGGGATTGTGTCGTTACAACGTTGGTAACACCGTCCGTTATGTTTGTACACGTTTAGCGGGACGATAAATTTCACGAAATGGATCGAAATATTTTTTTCGTTTTACCTACATACATTCACGTTAGTAAACTTATACATGGTCATAACTCTAATCGTCTCTAACGTATGTAAGTTTCGTATTTTTTAATCGCAATAACGGCGAAATGCTACGTAAAGTGTTCACGTGCTTAATTTTCTTGTGGTTATTGTAAATTAGGTAATACTTTCGTTTGTGCACTTAAAAATCACAACAGCGGATCGGTTTCGCTTCCTTATCTTGAATAATAAATAGACATAACATATTCTCGCAACGTTTTCCTTAAAAGCTTGTAACATACTAACACTAGAAATTTGTCTTCCATTACACTCTGTGCACTATTTACGTACCCTTTTACAATTTCTTATGTAACACATGAGCGAAAAAGTGGTAAGGACAAAAGAGTTAAACCGGTTTGACGAGTTACGTTTGATTTGAGCTAAAAGACTGAAGCGGTCTTTGCAGCTGTCATTTGTGATTTCTCTTCTTTATTTAAATTTTAACCAAATTAAAAAATATGTTTTTTTTAATATATCCACGTAGTACCTTTTTTTACTATTAAAATTGTATTTTTTTCATTTCACGTTTTAGTTTTTGTCTATTTTTAGACGGTATATATAAATATTTAAATTTAAAATTGTTTTGATACTTGCTATCTTTTTATTGGTCAGTGTTGCTATGGAATTAGGCAAGATGTATTTTTAATTGGAATTAATTTAAATATTTACACCATTCATGATGCACGTTTAGATGTCATACAAGTTTTTGAAGCATGTTTAATAGAAATTATCTGGACTGAATCTGTTTACCTATTGGCAAATCTAAAATAATTTTTTAACTTTGTTGCTAAAACGTGATCAACGTGTTAATCTTTAACCCATTTAGTTGTCACTATATTGTAATGCACTTTTTGTTATTTATCGCAGTATTAAGTAATCTTAATGGTGCCATTTATAATAAAATACCTTTTACATAGCGTATTTTTTTAAACTGTCAGAATTTAAACTGCCGATTGCGCCAGTTCGTAGCTTTGTTTTGAATTACGTACATAATATGTAGTAATAAAATACTGTTTGTTGTTTTAAATTTATAGACGAGATCTTTTAATTAATTGGCATAAAAATATCGCGTTATATAATGTATAATTTTAAAATTTAATTTAGGATAAAGCTTTATAAATTTAATATAGTTGTTTATGATTGCATAAGTACTTCATAAGCTACAGAAAGTTTCTTTGCCGCGTGAAATAGCGATATTTTAAGGTAGAGGAAAGATTGTTTCTACTATAACATACCTATTTTGTTGTTTTGGTATTAATATTTCGGTTACCAAGCTGTTATTGTAACTATCGTATTATTTTTTGAATATCAGATGCCTCAATTAATTTAACAAGTTCTGATTAATGGTAACACACGCAAATTGAACAGTACCGCTATTGCATTTTAATCTGTACAAAGTCGAACGGAGTTTCTATCTTGTTTATGGACGTTTAAACTTTTAACTGCGTACGGAGTCGTTACGGCGGGGTCTTGGTCAGAGTACCGGTCCGTTGTTTGTTCCCAATTCTGTTTCACGTGCTGTCGGTCCGCTTAATACCTATCTTATCGTTATACAGTTCACTGCACTAATAATGATCGAAATGTAACGAAATGCGCTTGTGTTAAGCTGAAAATATAGAAAAAATATTTAAATAGTATCTGTTGCGCGCGAATTCGTTCATAATTCGAAGAATTTTTTTTTTCTTTTTAAGAAATAAGGATAACTTACTTTCGGTTACATCGGCTATCTGCAAGTGACTCTCGTCAAAATCTAACCATTCCAGAGATTAGCTAGAACAAACTAAAAAAAATAGAAATAAATAAGTTATTTTTATGATATGTCGCAATGTAATCATTTCAATTTTATTTTAACGGTACAAACATAAACTTCAATTTTACATATTGTATTGATTATATTAATGTCAAATTAAATGTCAATGAATATAAAAGATGCGATAGTGTACATCTTTTTTAATCGATTTTTAATTTACTCGGCGTTCGATTATTCGTAAAACGCTCGATATTGAGTTCGATTGGAACGCATTTTAAAAATCACCGGAAGTCCTGTTTATAGTCATCGTTTTATAATTAAATGGGTATTTGTTTTGTTTTAAAAGTGAAACATTGCCGGTCTAGTGGTTCTGTGTCAAGGCCTCGCCTCCCCTTCAGTGTAGTCTACATTTGCAGCTTTAATTTTATAACTTTAGGTGCCCGCGCGCGTCACTGTATTAATTACGAATGAGTCGGTAACGGTTTGGAAGGCGTACCACAGACAATGACTGCTTGATGTCGTCGTACAGATCAATTACGATAAATAATCGAATATTCTCGGCCTGTTAAGTTGAGTAAGGAACGTGATTTTAAACATTATCACATTTAAATTGTTAAGGCTTCGTATTATTATTTGCGCTTTTATTGCTATCAGAATTGTGCCTTTCATAATTAATTTTATTAGTAATAACTAATAAAATTATTTCTTTAAACAAGTCGCGATTATTAGAAATAAAATTATCAATGTCTATTAAAGTTATTATCAGTATTATTGTCATAAATAAATATATATTAACGTGATGGTCTGAAAATTATATAAAATAAATAGAACAAACATATGTCTGTTATTAAAATATGTAATACATGCCAATTTCTCGTGAGATTTATAGCCATTTTTATTTTATCCAATCAAGGAGAACAAATTTAATATTTACAAATTACCAATAGCCCGATGTTTTACGTTAACTAATCCAATCTTCGGTATGCAAATTTAATTATTTGAAACATAACTTTTATTCCATCGCCCGACGCGGAAGGTATAATAACCGTTTTGCATCGGACAATCTTTATAATTTCAAAGCATAAAGTCCCGTTATTTATAGACTCGTTTATACACACGATTTTTTAATTTGGAACATCGTATTTATTATTCTCAATTTGCTGCCTTTCAAATTAAGATCAATTTGTTTTTTAAGCGTTAAATTTTACTTTAATTGCAACTTGTACTGCATAATCTCGCTATATAATATCGCAATAATTTTTATCATTTTATTTATACATGTTATTTAAAGAACTTTTCGTAATATAATTTGATTTGAAACCATTTTTAATATGCGCCCGTACGTGGCATGCCTTATTTAGCACATACTTGAACGCAGGGAGAGAGATGGAGTGAGACAGCAATATTCGTTTTCGCAAGCACTAGAGCGAGACCGTTGTATATTGTTCCATGTTTTTGTCCATAAACGGGCGGGAGGAACTTTTGTTTTCTTACGCTTAAGGGCATGTACGTGAGTATAATGTTCAAAAGTTGTAAATAAATATTTGCTTTTGATGTATATCGATAAAGAAAACAATTATACGTATAAATATTTATTGAAAATCAGATGGTTATAAAAGTATTTGTGACTTACTCCTCGTAAATAGTAAAACTTAACTCTCTGGT
Organism: Lamproptera curius; assembly: GCA_029286875.1. Taxonomy (NCBI): domain Eukaryota; kingdom Metazoa; phylum Arthropoda; class Insecta; order Lepidoptera; family Papilionidae; genus Lamproptera; species Lamproptera curius. The sequence continues at coordinate 1,596,300 of JAGSMT010000060.1, forward strand.
ATTGTTTGAATTGTAAATTTAATTATAAAAAATGGGCAACTAAAATTTAGTTCAAAATTTGCATTAATAATAATTTTTAGATATTGGATATTGATTATTATTACTGAAAAATTTAACTGCCAATTGTATTGTGTGCCGAGTTGAAATCTTGGTGCAGACTTTATTGCAAATTACTTGATTTACTGTATATATATTCTGTGATTTGTATGACAGTATATACCCGAGTTAAAAATATAGTTAAAAAAGAATGAATTTGCTTGGATTTATTTGATTTTATTATTTCTGACTTCATTTGTGTGTTAACAGATAAAAAATACTAATTTAAGGTAATAAGTAAGTAATATTTATTTATTGGTATTACGTGACGTTACAGATAATATGATTTGTATTATTAAAAAAAAGCAAGGGTAGATTTTGTATTTTAAAACCTGTTGCGCTGCTTTATTGTAAAATTAAGCTTAATCATGTAAACGTATGCATTAATATCGCCTGCATAACCATTTTTTGTCAAACGTGGCCTTGGCAAAAGAGTTTTACTTGCCCATAGGACGTATGTTTGGTCTATTTTTGTCAATCTGTATCTAGGACTATCTTTATCTATGTCTGTATATTTGTATCTATATATCTAAATTTATGTCTCTGTATTTCAAGGTTTTTGGAATTTTCCTTCAAAGAACCTTGAGTTATATCAATATATACCAACTAAAATTGCCTGTGATCACGAATGCTAGAAAGAGTCCGGAACGTCCGGAATAAATATATAAATTTAACGTGAAAAATTTGTAAAATATTGGACTTGATATGTATAATAATCAATTATTTTTATTAAGATTTTGAAGCGTTCAGTGTTCTGTATATCATAAATACAATCTGGGGCTTGTATTATAAATTTGACAAGATATTATTTGTTTCATTTTTTTTAATGTAAATTGTGATTTTATTTCAATATATTATAGTGGATTTATATGCTCTATTTTAGTTAAAAATAATTCCTTATAACATTATTCCTGAGTTCCTTTTATATCAGAACTTTGAAGTTATTTCCTTTTTTTACATTCTTACTGTAAAACTTTACATTTATACTTTTAAATTGTTTGCCCCTTTTGTGTATAGTAAGCGATTATATTTTTTTGTATATTTGTTGTTTTTGAAACTCGTGCCTTAGCTAACACCATGTTTATATTGATAGTAAATCATTCGTTGGGTTTTTGAGCTTTTTCGAAAAAAGCTCTAAGTAAGAAAATTTAGTATATTAAATTTTCTCATGCTCTAAATGTATTTTACACATTTTTTCAGATTTTTCAATCTTATTCTTTTTTTTATATTTGACATTGCGTAATAATTCCAGCGTCCAAAATCACTTTCTGAAAAATATAAAGATAATAAAGTAAATAAAACAATTGATTTTGTGTTTTATAATTTTTTTGATGTCATCATTACAATAACATACTTGTCGCTATTGTTGGTAAACAGAAACAGTTTAATAAAAAAAGTTATAAAGAAAAATATGAACTTAATGCGTCATTTTTATTCTAAACGCCTAACATTTGAAGTGCTTTTTGTTTTATGTCTGAATTAGGGCGGGAAATTAGTCGACATGTCCACTCTACTTAATTGATATTGTGCATGTTATCTGTGGTAAAACAATTAAGGGACGCTCTCGTCGTGTGAACTTCGCAATCGGCGCGTAACGCCACACCTGGTCCGCGTCGATAAAGCGGCACGGCGCTGCATTACCGACGCGGCTGAATTCGTTATCTGTCCAGGTGCGGCCGGGCGCGGGAAAGTTGACATTTCTTTTAACCCGCTTTTAAATTCCATTAGAATTCTACCAGAAATTTTCGATGTTTGTGGATCATTCATTTTTGAAGACGGTCCCCTTTTCTTAAAAGGCCGTCTGGGGTGTTACCAACGTGTAGCCTCTTTTTGCCGCAAAGCGGTACGTGTATAAAATATTGTGTTCTAGTTTAAAGGGCACCGTAGTCGGCGTATTTACTGGGTGAGCGAGACAGAACATCTCGCTATAAGCAGCGCAATGGTGATACCCCTGGTATTGCCGATGTCCATGGGCGCCGGTGACCACTTTCCATCGAGTGGCCCGACTGCTCGTCTGCCTTACATGGCAATAAAAAAATAACATTTAAGTCTAAAAAAGAATCTTTTTGATGTTATTTTCATAATGTTTTTATTGGTGGATTGGGGAACTTGTCAATTTTTAGCGACGAACGACCAACAGATTTTTATTATGTCATTTTGTTTAATTTATTCATAATTTGTTTCGGATATAATAAGATCTGGATTCGGCGTAAGCAAACAAACATGGTTGGCGCCATATCTTTGTTGACAGAGTACCGCGCGGTAAATAATTATGGCTGTTTGACATGACAACACCTATATTGGGAATAGGGATTATAGCAATTTTTTGTATTCAACAAATGACCACAGCATGTAATAAACGATAGTCTACTGTTTTGTTTTAGGTGCATGTATACTTACCGAAGCTTTTTTTAGCAAGGCAGTGCTTACAGACTCATCAAGTCTTTGGTAGATCATCTGACAGAATTCGCGGGATGCCGTTCCAACGAACTGGGTTCTACAGAAGCTGCCGAGAAGGCTGTTATAACACTATGTCAGTGACTTACTGTTGCTATTGTAGTAGGGTTTCTTTATATCGACTTGTTTAATAATGCTAGGAAAGCGTCCACTTATTTATAAGCGAAAGACATTGTCACTACATAGTATAAAACATAGTCGCTTTCTCTGTCCTTGTATCCCTATGTATATCTTTAATACCGCGCAACGGATTTTAATGCGGTTTTTTTTTAACAAATAGTCATTGAAGAGGAAGGTTTATTAGTATAATTCATGAATAATACTGTAGAAACGCTGATAAATTTATATATTATTTCTTGGATTTTACATATATCACTATCGCATTCGTGCGGAGCCGGGGTGGGGGTCGCTAGTGTCTAATAATAGTGTCTAATATAAATTTTTGACTTGTATAACAACGATTTCTACACATGGATTGGGGATCTCATTTATTGACTAATACTACGAGGTACTGTGCCCTTCAAACCGGAATAAGCTATGTTATCATTTGAAGTATATAGCGCTAGAAATTATCAATAACTTTAGTCAACGCAATGAGCAGGAAACTGCCTACGTACGTAACTCTGTTTAAGCATATGAAGTTAAATCAAGAAAATAAATTTTGTATCTACAAATATTGGTCGATATATGTAAATTATATTGGCCTTTTTGTTTCTGTCATTAAAATAACCGATTTTTGATTTGTGTATAGTGATAAGTACACGGTACATTCAACTAAACAACTTTTTTTAAATTTTTGTCTGTCTGTCTGCCTATTCTGTCTAATCTCTGGGATAGCTTGGCCGATTATGTCGGGGACTAACTGGAAGAATAATGTAACTGGGAGTAGCTTAGGCAGCTTTTTTTCTGTTACCACGCGGATGAAATCACGGGCAATGGCTAGTTTATCTTTAACGACTCTGTCAGTACATAGTCTTCTTCAACATAGAATCTTTAAATGTAATTGGTGAGTTTTCTATCTTAGTTAAGGAAATATTTGTCGTTATGCAAGGTGTTTTAATACTTTCAACCCGGTACTATATCTGTATTGAAATAATGAAATTTGGAAAATTGAATTTTGTATAAAAGGTTCTGTTTACTCTAATAAGTCATATTTTCTTCTTTTTCTCGTTAATGGGCAGCTGAATTAGATACAAAGTTTACGTAAATCAAGACTTGTCATTTATTCTTTTGGCGCCTAAACGTCAGGCGATCTGATTTGTCTTACATATTTATCTTATCAAAATGGCCGCGAATTTCCAATAATACACGTCCATTTCTGTTGCTTTTAATGTTAGACATTAGTGTTTGTATATATATATATTCCACATTTTGGTGAATTGTAACTTTTTAGGTAAAAGATACAGCCTGTCTCACGAGTGGCAAGTTTACTTGTGGTGCCTTGCTCTGCAATTTAGACATGGCGTGTTCTCATAGGGTTAACCTTCTGTTTGTCTCGTCTCGTAAGCTCGTATATTAAATAAATGGTGGTTTCGACGCGTACCATAAGCTCGACTATCGGAAACGCAGCTTTTAGTACTGGTTCAGGACAATCCCGAAAAAATAAGTTAAAACTTTTGCAAAATTGTTTTAAAATTCTCTCGTGACTGGAAATATCAAAGCGCTTTTAATATTGCTTCCGTAGCCTAGAGGTTAGGGCGTGTGCTTTAGAAACCGGAGGTCGAGAGTTCGAATCCTGTGGGGACTCAAAAAATTTTATATTATTGTTTCCTAGTAGGTTAGGACAATTTGGGCCGATCATCTTATTGTCTGAAAAGTAAGATGATCCATGCGTCAGATGGGCGTGTAAAAAGTCGGTCAATCCACCAACCCGCATTGGACCAGCGTGGTGGGATACGGTCCAAAACCCCATTATGGAGGAGGCGTGCATTAGGGAAGGCCTATGTTCAGCAGAGGACTAACTCAGGCTGATAATGTGATGTTTAATATCGGAAGCTATGACGGTATCTAATTCTATGAGGAACTTTCATTCTATTTACGTATCAAATTATTTTTCTTATATATATTTTGCGTTGTTCATTGTTTATGCCCGAAGTTTCGGACTTATTCCAGCATCGATGATCACGGACAGACATGACCATCTCAGACTGTAATTAACGCGAAAAATGCTTAAACTTAAAGTGTCTTTGATGTGTATAATAATCGCGTAAATAAAAGAAATAATTATACATTTATCCGCTCACCAACCCGCATTGGACCAGCGTGGTAGGATACATTCCAAAACCCTTTAATGGAGAAGAAGAAATGATGGAGCGACAATATTCGCAAAGTGGTTGGTATGGGCTGGATGAGAATAGCCGAAGATCGGAAGCGGTGGCGTGCATTAGCGGAGGCCATTGTCCAGCAGTGTACTAACACAGGATTATGATACATTTTATTTATCTATTCTAAATCTTCACCAACCCAGCCCGGGTTGGTACGGTCCAAAAATCCCCTAATGGATAGGGGTGTATTAAGGGATGCCTATGTCCAGCAGTGGACTCTTACAGGCTGATTATGATGATGATGATGATTATTAGTCTTAAATTTTATTGTATTTTAAATTCGGTCCCTTGGTTATAACACATTTAATATAAAATGTAACATATTTAATATGAATTGTAAACTTGTTAATCTGTCAATGAGGAATGATTATTATTATTATATATATAATAGATAGCGAACAATAAAGTGCCATTTTGTTGAAACATTTAAGAGGAAAATTTCGTACATACATTAACTTAGCTCATCTTTTATGGTTTTTGTAGAGCACGCCACAAAGGCTTATGCATAGCTTTTTTTTTCTAGCTTGTTGTAATGAAAAGTTTTGGACAACTTAATCCGTGTCATGTACTTTGACCTATAATATGATTATTATCTATACATCTATATAGATAGATAAAATTGGAAAGTCTATCTGTAACATCGAGGTGACCGTTTTCAAATGGTTACATTGCGATATTAACCGATATATATAACAAAACAACAAATGTTTTAATTTTGTGTGTGTGTGTGTTTGTTCTGGATAATCTCTGGAATAGCTGGTCTTATTTTGACAGGAATTCCACTGGAAAGTAGCTGACGTAGCTGGGAGTAACTTAGTAGATCACAGGTAAAATATTTATTTGAAACTTATTTTCTTTGGTTACTTTTGTGCACCCAAGTTGATCTCTCTGAACCACCAGGTTAAGCTAAGACCGCCTTTTTTTGCTTAAATTGTGCAAATAAGCATTAATAATAATTATCTCCAGAGTACGACTACGGCGGCCGATCTATATTAAAGATCAGTCAAATACGCAGGAGATATTATAGTGCACAAGTGTACGCGCAAACACAGGCGCACTCCCTTATCCATCATACTCTCAAAGCTCGATGGGACGGATAACCGACACGACCGAAGAGAGTAAGGCGCACGACCGACTTTTTACATGCCCATCTGACGCATGGATCATCTTACTTTTCAGAAAATTGGGTGATCAGCCCAAATTGCTCTAACCAACTAGGAAACAACAATGAAAATTTGTCGAGTCTCCGCAGGATTCGATCCCTCGACCTCCGGTTTCTAAAGCACATGCCCTTACCAAAAGGCTACGGAGGCAGTTAAATAACTAAATAAATAACATGATTTCAATTTGAAACGTTGTATGCGTTCAAAGCTTCGTTAATCTTAAGCAAACTTTTTCTAATCCAATTATAAAAACGCGTATGCACTCTTTGTTTTAAATATGAGCAAATAACGATACTAAGGTATTAACCTAAACCTCGCAGGTTATACGAAAAGGATACCATATAGTTGTTTTTATAACAGTTTTATTACCACATTGGTATGCAACTTATTTGCGCGAAAACCAGCCTATTTATAACCAGAACTTGAAACCGGTAAAAGTCCACCGTAGGTCATATCGAACAACGCCATCTAGTGAGATCGTAAAACAGTAAAGTAATTCGAAAGCTTTGAATAGAATAACGCTTCATGCATTTTGGTTTGAATAATCTTGCATTTATATATCGTCAAACATTTGGAAACGACTTAAATTTTGTAAGAGGTCACTGAGAAAATGTCCAATGGGATTAAGCCTAACGCCTCTTGTATAACTTAATTTTGAGGTTTTTAATTAAAATGTAAACAAATAAATTGACTATTAGTCGCGTAGTTAATCATAGTATGGGAACAATAAATAAATGAAAAAATATATCGCTACTGCGCCCGAGTAGCCTTTGTTTCACAAAGCGGAGGTCGTAGGTTCGAATCCTATAATCAACTTTGTGCTATACTTGTTTTCTGGATGTTTATGACAATATAGGCCTGTTAACCAATTGTGTATAAGGTAAGTTGATAAATACAACGGAAATGTAAATCGGACATGGTCGTTTAAGGACGTTAGTGTCTTCTTTTATACAATAGACTAATGTATCGAGTTCAGTTCATTTCTCCCAAGATATTTAAGGTAAAGTTTAGACCAGTTACTCTGCCATAAAACTGAACTGGTATTTAGGTAAATCTAGAAGGATTAAAAGCAAGCTCCATGATAACTAGGGATCCTAACCTATTTCTTTCTAGAAGAAAGTAATCGGTTAATACATAAAACGGTCTGAGAAGTCTAACTATAGAATTGTTTAATTGTATTATTTATACCTTTCAAATGCTAGATATTTCTAGTTCGTCGTAAATAAATATAAATTGTAGGTACTGGTAAGTATCAAGTTAATAATATCAATTTTTTAAACGTGAAATGCATTCTTCTTTAATGTTAAGTTTATCGTTTTGCTACTAAAACCATAATCATCATCAGCCTGTGTCAGTCCACTGATGGACTAGGCTTCCCCTAATGTACGCCCTTTATGTCGCCCCTCTAATTGAGAGGTCTATGTCCAGCACTGGGCTGACGCCACCACTTCCGATCTTCGCCTGTTCTTATCAAGCTCGCACCACTAATAAAGTAAGTTTAGTTTTTTAAGCCATAAGGTGGCTAAGGTTAGCTAAAAGATAATGCCCAAGTCATCAAGCTCGAGTTTCCATGTGTCCGTGAATCTTGTACCTTATTCGAAAAATGAGTAGTTTTACTTACTTTATCCAGAGTGCCAAACTGCCTCCGTAGCGTAGTGGTATGGGCGTATGCTTTAGAAACCGGAGGTCGTGGGTTTGAATCCTGCGGGGACTCAAAAGATTTTCATTGTTTTTTCCTAGTTGGTTAGGGCAATTGGAGCCGATCACCAAATTGTCTGAAAAGTAAGATGACGCATGCGTCGGGTGGGCATGTAAAAAGTCGGTCCATCCACCAACCCACGGTATATACGGTCCCAAACCCTTTAATAGATAGGAGTGTATTAGGGGAGTCCTATTTCCAGCAGTGGACTATCACAGGCTGATGATGATGATTCAGAGTGCATATTTTGATTTATGGATTTGTATGATGGAATATTTGTTTAACTATATTAGACACTTGAGATCGAATATGAAAGGACTGAAATATGTTTTTCATTGTTAAAAATACTCACATGCATTATGGACTTTATATGTGCTAAAACGGAAGTGAGATTGACGTCACAGTTCACGTGGCTGTAGGCCTGATATCTTTGCCTGTTTACTTCGATAATAAATAAACGAACTCGTAAAGTTATTAACAGTGTAATTATTGTGAAATAATATATAGCAATAAAGATTATATTATGTGAGGCTACTCTCCATACATTGCTCAAAATGATCCATGTCCTTAGTTTTCAATTAATTCTCAATTTCAGATTTTAGCAAATTTTCTAATTGTTATTATTTTACGAAGCTCGAAACTATTACGTCGAAATCTTATCCGGAATATAATTAATTTAAACAAGTCTACCTATAAAAAGATAACAAGACCTGTAAGTGACTTCGAATGCTTGAATTAATATTACATTAAAAGAGTTTATAAGATTTTTACATGTTAAGTGTCCCTTGAATATCTTTAAACAGATTAATTAAATACACTGACAATTAATAGACAGGTAAAGCAATTTTTGTTTCGTATCTCTTTATGAATTTTAAGGGATGGACATCAGATTTTGTCTGCATTAACTCCAGTTTCAATATTGCTCCAGCATGAATAGTGAAGAAGAGTCGATGCAGGAAGATTTGCGAGCTTTTGATTTTTTGAACGTCAATCTAGTGTAATGTTTGTGTAAAATATAAATTCCCGGTTTCAGTAGCTCCTGGAAAGATTCAGGTTGCTACACGGGTATAGAGATGGAGCTTCACCTTAGAGGCCGTTGCATGTGCTTCCAGAGCTGGTGGGGTTGTGACAAAGTCCGTTAGCGCTCCAGATATCCTGCTAATAAAACAACATTTTAGCTTAGTACTCAAAAGTCCGTTGTAACACCTAAGTCCATAGAGCAAACTGCACTCTTCTATGGTAATTGGGTTTAATAAGTGCAAGTGCCCTAAGCAAACAGAATTCTCCCAAACATTCGAACCAACAATGCCCAGCTTTAAAGCTCTTTAGGCCACAAAGGAGAAAGTCCGTAATTAGATGTTCAGGAAACTGTCGTCAGGATTATACAAAAGCGTATAATATTATACATATATATTATCGCATAAGTTATACATCAGCGCCTGTGATATTTCACGTGTGACATAGGCTCCTCTATAACCACATCCAATTAGGGTGGGTTTGACAATATCACACCACGTGAGTCTTCAGTGTGGCAGGTGTGACGACTTTTTACATGTAGTATATTTATATATATCCATGAATGTGTATATTATATAGGTAGTAATATAAATTTATTAATTTATTATATTTTAATATGTTACGCGATACATATTGATACATATATTTTGCTTATTTTGGTTCACCTACCTCGTTATCTCTACACCACCTAAGGGTTGGCTGGTAGACATCTCATATTCCTTCCTACATTTTTTTGTACGTGAAGAATAAATAAATAAATAAAGGCTAATCGATATATCTTTCTTTCGCTTAAATTATTCACGCTTTGAACCCACACGATTCCAAAAACACAATTCTGTCTAAAAATTACACAACATGCCGATGTGGGCAGGTTTTCTGTACTATGTGTTTGACCTTGGCACACATATAAAGTCATTTGGTAAGCGATATTGACCCGAAAATATTTTTAATGGTATTAATCGTTGAATGTTAATCACACTTTAAAGTTAATATTTTAAAGCCAAAATGTTTTTTTGTTTGTTTCAATGTTACGTGCCCCTCAAGTCGGAACATGATAGTGTCGCTTATAACAGCTTTACGGGTGAAGGACATTATGTTGGTACTTAATGTTGACCCAAGGAATAACATATAACACGCATGCGTTTGGTTTTTTCCTCGATGAAGCCAGTCATCGGTGCGGTAAAGCCCCCAAATGAAAATGGTGTATGTGCTGTCATTTCCTCCTATATGTTATTTTGGGATCGGCTCCTAAATCCAGTTTTACTTTGTGATCAATTAAAAAAAAACTTTCATTTTCCAAATATATATTGTTTTTATATTAGAAATAAAACTGCTGTTTAGATAGGGCCCAAAGGGTACCACACGGCGCCGAAAGCGGTTTCTGCTCCCGTTTACTATATTTATATTTTCAAAACCATTTCATATTTTCATAGACGGATTTCCCGATACAGGTATCTGCTCACTCACTTTCTAACTTTGATAATTTTATGAACGGTAAATAGCTGTCATGTCGTCCCATTTTTTATGAGTATAAGTGGGTGAGTGAATATAAATTTTTTTTAATTCTATGTACATAAAATGAAGATTTTTAAATTTTTCATTTGCAAAGGATTAGCTCGTTGAAGTGGCAGTGGGTCGGTATGCAGTTCGAAAAAGAGATGGCCGATGGGCCAAAAAGGTCTGATTGCGTTTAGAAAAGGAAGTGTTGGTCTACCCCAACCAGATGGGAAGCCGATCATTGCAGCAGCCAGTTCAAGTTGGAGACGAGTAGCAGGGGATCGACCGTCTGAGCGTTCATCGAGTAAGGCCTATCCAGCAGTCGACTGTTAGAAGCTGATGATGATGATGAATAGTGTTATAAACGACATTTTGATGAAATTAACACTTTAAAATATTCCAGGGATTTAAAATGCGATGGCCGAAATGGAAGGGCAGTTTAATACAGAAAGTATGTTGTTATAAGTTTATGTGGCACAATTAGTTGTAGACTGCTTGAAGAAAGTGCTTGAAAAAAGTTTTTTTTTCGGTAAAAATTCCCTTGTTAAGTTTGCTTGTTTTATCGTTTACATTCTGTAACTCCAATTGAACAGAAAGTAATATTCATCATCAACATCATCAGCCCGTGTGCCATCCGTCGCATGGATCATCTTACTTTAAAGACAATTGGGTGATCAGCCCACAATGCCCAAACCAACTAGGAAATAACAATGAAATTTTCTTGAGTCCCCGCAGTATTCGAACACACGACCCCCGGTTTCTAAAGCACACGCCCTTACCACTGGGCTACAGAGGCAATTATATAATAATACACCATATTGGTCAACCTATTCATTAGGATATGCCTACATTCTCGTAGATGCGTTGGCTAGGACAACTCACCTAGCCCCCAGCGGTGGCCTCTTTGCGAACACAAAAAAGAGCAGGGTCACTAAGGTAGATAGACAGATTAGATAAAGATAGATTATTCCATACCGAAAATCCTTTACTTCCTCGCGGCATTTGCGGTGTGCTATAAATCGTAGTAAAGTTGTTTTTTTTTTTACAACTTTTTTTCGCCTTGCAGCAAGACAGAGTGATGACATTCGTAAAGTGGCCGGTGTGGGCTGGTTAAGAATAGCCGAAGATCGGAAAATACATTAGAAAGGCTTATGCCCTGCAGTGGACTGTCACAGGCCGATGAAGATTATGACGATGAAATTAATTCCTAGTAATTTTCGACAGCACCGAGCTGTTACTGATAGCTGAACTAGTTTAATTTTTATGCAAGATACTTAGAAATATTGGCTTATTTAATATAAATATGATTATAGTCATAAAACAGTGAAAAGTCTATTTTGCGCAGGACCTTGAAAAAATATTGATTGAAGTGCGCCGTAGTTTCCTCCACCCCTAATATAAATATACGGTTAGCATGATGTATTTCAAATAATAGAGAACACATTTTGTGATTTTTTTTAAGTAAACTGTGTATTAAAAAGAAGAAAATTAGCTTGTACGTTTTTCATTAACATCTTAATCGGTTTTTCTATCATTATAAACTTTAGAAAAAGTAACTTAAATAGTATAATTTAAGTCGTATTTCTTTATATTTTTAATAAGTACGACTTGTACTGATTTATAGAGACAAATATCAGAGAGACCATAGGTGTTGTGACTCTTGAAAATACTGCACACTAACATAATTTTTAAAAATAAAGCTGGCGATTGGCAAATTGTCACGTTAAAGCGAACAATTTCTAAGCATATATACATATTAAGAGCTAAAAGATTTTATAAAGCCTATGACGAGCTAAAAGTAAAACTATATCATTAAGATAAGTGCTAACGCTACAATAATTAACGAGGGCTCATGCTAAGAGGGTGAAATAGCGCGTAGAATTTACTGCGCAGTATTGTTTGTGCGTGTTTACTATTTGGTATAATGCGTAAAAAATATAATGCAGCTTCAATACATAACATAAAACAAACTCACTTTCTCTGTCCCTCTATGTTATGTATGCTTATATCTATTAAACTACGCCTTCACATGATTAATATCGTAGGTATATTTCCTATCAGCATGGCACCCGTGTAAAGCAGGGGCAGGTCGCTAGTACTACATAAAACTAACATAACTGTTCCGTGTTTATTGCTAGTGTTGAGTCGCCATTGTATTCCGGTTTAAAGGGCGCTGTAGCTGTTAATATCGCTGGAAATATTGCTTAATATTGTCTCATGGCTAAGAGCGGACTTGTGGACGCTACATTTTAAAATAGGCAGTATGTATCGTTTACCACGCTATCGCTATGTAAAACTTTTTGAAAGAGGCATTAAAGCTTAATTCGATTAAAAATAAATATTAAACAAAAATAATAATGAGCCTACTGACTTAACATACTGTTTACGATCGTTTTGCAATGTTTTCATCTATTGTTCTTCAAATATGTTTATTTTTTTACTGGTATCATTTAATAAATTTAGGCATTTTTGCGCTTTTCTAAAAAGCCAAATCTAACACCGGTTCGAAAGTTGTGACATGTCTAGAGATGAACCGGTAAGAAACTGCGGTCGTTAATTTTTCGCATTAATTAACTCCACATAACTCGATTTTCAATGTAACGTTTTATGGGGCGATATGAATTAAAAATGCCTATTTTTAATTTCTCTCAAAGATGCTCGGACGCTCGCCTTTGGCATTTGTAAGCCTTCATTATTCTTATTAAAAATACTTTTCACCGCGCTGGTCCAATGCGGGTAGGTGGGTGGATCGACTCTTTATATGCCCTTCCGACGCATGGATAATCTTACTTTTCAGACAATTGAGTGATTGGTCCAAACTGCCCTAACCTAGAAAACAACTATAAAAAATTAAAGTAGTCGCAGGGTGTGAACCCATGACCTACGGTTTCTAAATCACACGCTTTTACCACTAGGCAACATGTATCAAGGGCGCCCCGGTGGGCCGACCTCGACTCTATAAGTTGCTTTAGTACTTGTTTTGAATTAGCTATATGCCGCCCTATCTGATGGGTGAAAATCGGCCTGGTACGTGCCGATATCTGGTGTACGGAGTATAGGTTTGCCCTCGACGGCGAGGGCAATATGTGTTGCGCTTGTGTAAGTTAACACGCGTTACTATATCATCATCATCATTATCTTATCGTCGGGATCTGTGATAGCATCACGAGCTCTCCTATGGATGTCGTGATATGAAAGAACTGTCGATACGTGCGGTAAGACGCTATCGTACCAGTTCCGTGTGGATGTTTAGAAGCCGTTTTCGCTCTCTTATTTCTAACATCTACGGCAAATATTAATATATTTAACTCCATTGTAAACAGAAACTATACAAATTATATACGTAAACTATTTCGGAAGAATCTTAGCATCGATTAGAGAAAACCACGTGAATATCGGTGCAATATATGACTCTATTGCGAACAGACGCGGCCAGGGACTTTGTTTTATAATATGATGTGCAGCCTAAATGAACCTACATATTTATATTACTTCTCGTATTGGCGGTATCTTAAATTATAGTACAGAACTTGTCAAAGTTATTGACTATTTTTATTAGAAAGGGAATGTTGTAGTATGTATTTCTTATCAACAACCACCTACCTTGATTAGGTTGTTGAGTTGATCAAGTTCATTTCTCTAGCTTAGCTCTAGCGAACTAAATAAAATTTGAGTAGGTAATATTATCGCCTTAAACTCTTTTGATCCAATAGGGTTACTATTGGATCAAAAGAGTTAAAGGCGATTTATTATATCTGATACCGATGTATATCATATAAAATATATTTAAAAAAAAACCGCAGAATACTATTTACTTTACCGTTTTGTAATCTTTGACGTTCATAAGTGCTAATCTAAGTGTAAATTGAATAAATAGTTGTAACATTTCTAATTCTATTAAACTTAGCTGCGGTTTTGTAAGGGGAAAATGGGTAGATCAACTAGCAAAAAGCACGTTTACGCCGTAAGAGCATTTAAAAGTCGGCTTGTCGAGAAGGGAAACAGAATTGGACTTTGACAGTCCTATAAGGATATCGCTCTCTTAAAAAGTCGTCATATTTCTAACAGAAAAGATCTCTGATCTTTTAGCAGAGAAGACCTGGAATTGATATTCCATAGTGAAATGTCACCACAAATAACATGACGTCATACTCGTCATTAGACTATTTCATTAAAACACGCGTTTATTATACATATCACACACACATCACATAATCAGCCTTTGTTAGTCCACTGCTGGACATAGGCCTCCCCCAATACACCCCTATCCATTAGGGGGTTTGGACCGTATCTCACCACGCTGGTCCAATGCGGGTTGGTAGATGGACCGACTTTTTACATGCCCATCCGACGCATGGATCATCTTACTTTTCAGACGATTGGGTGATCGGCCCAAATTGCCCTAACCAACTAGGAAACAACAATGAAAATTTGTTGCGTCCCCGCAGGATTCGAACCCACGACCTCCAGTTTTTAAAGCACACGCCCATACCACTAGGCTACGGAGGCAGTTATACATATCAAATCCACCAATTTACGGATTTTTCGCGTTAGTTATAATATATATTTATTCCCGAAGTTTAGGACTCTTTACGGCAAACATGGTCACAGGCAGACTAAGTTGGTATATGTATGTATCTCAATGTTTTTGGAATAAGAGTCCGAGAATCCGTAAATTAGTGGATTTGTTTTGTCAATAATATGTTTAATAGTTTTATATAGTATTAACACTATGTGTATAAAAGTAGCAACGTATTTAAGAGTCAAACGTGATATTGTGACTGACGCCTATAAAAAATATGGATTTTAGATTTTTCAGTTCGAGAAGCTTACTTTGAGTTAACAGTCGAGTGTGTACTTCATGTTATGAAACATCTAGTTTTCAAGCAGATGTTAGAGCAGATGTTCAATGGCAGACGCTTGGGTACATGAACACTAGTTGTAACTTATCATCCGTGACTAATGTCCCCCCGATCCAATCACGTAAACTCCGCTAGAGTGACGCATTTTAGATTTATCATCGATTGCACACATATGTTAGATTTTGAAATCGGCTTTAAGAGTTCTAAAGTAGGACAAGTATAAAAGTTAAGGTAACTTTACTTTTTTAGCCAATATATTTTATAAATAGTATGTTTTATATTAAATAAAGAATTACGTAGGAAAGGATGATGGTTTATATAAGAGAATATCAAAATGCCATATGCAATATGCGTATTTTTTTATTTTTATAATAGAACACACTATAAACATTATGTATATATTTTAATAATGTTATGAACTGTTTTTATTAATATTACATATAATATCGATAAATTGTATAAAGTTCATAACACGTAGTAACGATTCTAGGTCTTATTTTCTACTGAAAGTGCCTATTTGTAATCAGTAGTGTTTAAACACTACTGTGTTCCGGTTTGAAAGGCATCATAGATTGCGTAACTACTGGTTAACGAGATCATCCAATTCTGCGTGCAGATTTCTGGCGCCTTACTTTGCATTTATTATGGGCTTATCACTGACCATCAAATGAACGTACTGTTCGTTTTGTCGCTTTAATAAAAAAATAACGATAGCACGATTTAAAAAATAAGAACCATTCAATGTTTCCTCCAAATTTGGTCGGTTCTAACAAATAATTGATATATCATCGGCCTAAATCTTCAACATGAAAGGTATATCCAGCACGTAAATTAGGACAGAGTCTAGTAATTTGACAAGGTTGTGCTATAAACCAAGCCTTAGTTATTTGTAAATTCTTATTGTCGCAAATACCGTATACATTAAACCTAAGTCAATGATTAGTTAATTCTTCTTACTTGCCATTGCAAAGTTTTCAGAGGACGGGCTATAAAACACCCACACAGGTTGTATAAAAGTTTTGTGCAGAACAAGTCAACAACCATGAACCAACAATGACAAGGCGTCAACAACAAACGTAACTGCCCCTGTGGATAGTACGTCAGAAATTATGTTATCAACATTATTCATGTGCATTCGATGCATGGATCATCCTCCATTAAGGGCAATAAGATCAGCGATTGATTAGCAACAAGTAGTAACGATAATACAAGTTCTCTGTGCGGAAATAAATCTCATCGACCTAGCGTTGGTAAAAGGGGCCTCCATAGGTCAGAGGCGCTCCATTTTATTAGGGGGTTATTGGACCATATCTCTTAGCCTGCTGGTCGACTGCGAGTTGGTGGGTGAATCACACTTTAACCTTTGCTAATTTTACGGTTAATGCTGTATTCATATACAAAATTAAAATTCTTTCTTCAAACTCAAAAGAAAAAAATATTTTTTCGATTTAGACTTTACTGAGCACTTATGAACGTCAAAAATTTTCCATTTACCACTGGTTCACAAACTCAGACCCGTCCAGAGAAGAACCGGCAAGAAACTCTACGGTCCCTTTTTATATATATCTATATATATGTTTCAAATAATGGCATTCACAACATTTTACCATAACATCATTTTATTTGTTACCAGGGGATTTACAAGTGCAGAAATCTTTATGTCTATCCCAAGCATGATAATGTACCTAATCAGAGTATCTTTGAGTTTATTATAATTTATTTGAACATTATGAAAATGACAGTCAAAACATACGTTTCTAACATTATGTTCCGTGATCTTTTTTTTCAACTTTCAACTGTTAAAGATTAGAATAAACATTAGTATATGCAATTTGTATCAGCTTATCCTATTTACTTATAATGCATTTGTCTATTTTTAAAATGGTTAAACGTACTATTAAAATGAGTCAGAGATATATTTCAATTTTGCTATTTGCCATTACAACATTTGTGAAATAAACGAATCTATAAAATGTGATAAGCGAGGTCATTGTTTTTTTATAATGTAGACGTTAAGTGATTCGAGTATTAAAATTTGTGAAGTTAAGCATCTTTTGACATTATCTTCTTGAATGTTTCTTACTTATCATACTCACGAATGTTATTTAGATAACTTTATAAATAAAATAGACCAAACACTTTCCGTGGACTCGTGCTGCAAGAAGTTATGGGGAAGTTAAGGGTTTAAAATTTGCATACTTACGTTCTTAACTATTCTTCTCCTCTAGTCAATTTCTACTTCGGCGGCTGATCTATATAAGAGATCAGGTAACTGCGCAGCAGATATTTTATTGCACAAATGTACGCGCATACATATCACGCGATTTCCGATTCCTAAAGCGCAAACCCATACCACTAGGCTACGAAGGCAGTTGTTCGAGCATTTTCAATTATACCGACCAAATAAGACTTGTAATTTATTTATTAATGTCAAACACTACTAGCGTTAGAAGGGAAAACGTCTGAATTAGTGGACAGCCATGTTTATTGACAACGCGATGCTCAACCTATAGAAAGAAGACGTTTTGGTGCCAAGTGAGTCTGATTACAATTTGTTTGCAAAATTTCTCTTACAACTGTTTTGTTGTTTCATATTTGCATATTGCACTACGGGCTGATCATCCGACAGCCTAAAAAGTGAGATGATGGGCGAGTAACGAGTCGATCCTGCGCCTGATCTCTTTCCGGTAGTGTCTAGACTTAAAAAAAAATGCTTACCTGTAAAATCGATATACAGGCGAAAGTTCTACGTGACATCGTCTTTTAGTGGCAGAATGAATGTAATGTGAATATTCATTCGTATAGTAGGAAGAAGGATCAACCCTCTTTCTCTTTCTCTCTTTTACTTAAGCAGGCCAACTGCGCACGAGTAAGAGAGACGAGTGCTTCTCACTTTCTCTTATGGTTGCTTATTGAGAGCGTTACGTGAGAGGCGCTGTGACATAGTTTTCGAGAGTGCCTTCTTATCTTGAACTATTTTATAAGACGTTGTCACGACAAAAGTAAATGAAGAGGGAATGAATTAATGCTTACGCGTAAACTTGTGCACTACTTTCCTAGTTGCCTAGGGCAACGCGACTGAACACTCGAATACCTGTAATAGTAAAATGATCTTTAGGTATACGAATAATCAGTGCTGCAATTGATCTCTCTTCTATCGTGGAGGTTATCCGGACTTTGAAATACCGGTATAGACCTTTGAGAGTGCATAAAGATAGAGTGCTGTTTGTACGCATGATTGTGCACTTGTAAAAAATCTTTTTTTTTTAATAAAGATAAATAATTGACAATAATGTATGACATTTAAATATGGCGGAATGTCAACTTTAAAATTCACTGCATCTCTTATGGGAACGAGTAATGATGTCAATTGTTCTTTATTAAGCGACGCACAAATGTTTGTGATAATGCTTTATTGTGTTGCGCAATTATTTGTTTATATCGTTCATGAATTATTTATGCGCACGAACTGAAGTCGAACGTCGTACTTAGTTAAGCAATGCGATTTGTTGAAATTATAGTATTAACAAAAGTTATTTTTCTGCTTGTTTCCAATAATATATTTGGATCAAGTTCTTTGAAAAACATCTCATTTATGCATTGCTCTACACATTTATGTGTATTATTGATAAGTGTTAACGTCTTATGCAGTTGTTTTCTTTTAACTATATAAAGTGTAGTAAATCAATGTTAAACCTTTTGAGTTTAAATCAAATAGTTCTCTGAACTCAGATGTAAGAAGATCTTCATTGATG
Organism: Lamproptera curius; assembly: GCA_029286875.1. Lineage (NCBI taxonomy): Eukaryota > Metazoa > Arthropoda > Insecta > Lepidoptera > Papilionidae > Lamproptera > Lamproptera curius. The sequence goes on from JAGSMT010000060.1 coordinate 1,615,170, forward strand.
AAGTGAAGCAATCTTCCAGTTACATCAGCTATATTCCAGTGAGTCCCGTCAAAGTTATAGATATATACCATCGATTAGCCAGAACAAAAAAACAGACAGACGACGCCGCTTTGTTGCTGTGGATTACTTAATTTACAATAATTCAGAGTCTAATTGGGATAAGCCATACTTAAATATCATGCACATTGCACTTAAAATATGTATTACAAACGGCTGAAGTCAGAACGAGAAGGGAAGCGACTGTGAGTTATCCCACTCGACCTGACGAAGGACCTCAAATATGTTCGAAAATAGTCGGCACCAATACTTTAAACCATACTTAATTGCATTAAATCCAAAAGGGGCGAAAAACCTTAAAGGATTAGTCATCATCATCAGCCGCCTGTGTCAGTCCACTGCTGGACATAGGCCTCCCCTAATGCACGTCACCGCTTCCGATCTTCGGCTATTCTCATCCAGCCCGCAACGGCCACTTTGCGAATGTCGTCACTCCATCTTGCCGCAGAGCGTCCCGCACTACGTTTCCACTCCAGAACCTTCCGACTTCAGCGGTCGCGGCTTATATGACCGGCCGACTGCCACTTCAGTTTACTAATCCGGTGGGTTACATCGGTGACTCTGGTTCTCTGGCGGATCACATCATTTCTGATGCGGTCTTTCAGAGATACTTCGAGCATAGCCCTCTCCATAGCTCGCTGAGCGACTTCAAATTTGTGGACCAATCAAACCGTAAGTGTCCAAGTCTCGGCACCGTAGGTCATAACGGGTAGGACGCACTGATCGAACACTTTCGATTTGAGGCACTGTGGGATGGGTGACGAGAAAAAAAAAGGATTAGAACTAACCACAAAAAATACTAATTTGGTTAGCTTGTTTCACTATTAGGGTATTATTATAGTAGTCAACATAACTGTAATAGTAAAAATAAGACAGCAACTAAAACACAAACGTTTTAATCCATAAAATTAAAGATAAACACATACAAAATACATAACATTACATTATTAAATTATGACTAGTTTTTAGTGATGTTTCGTTATTATTTCATGATTTACACAAGTAAAAACGTTAACAGTTCTACCGTAGCATAAAAAACGGAGAAGATATTTGTTGTGAAATATTATTATTAGGCTTATTAATCCAGTACAAAAAATATTTATAAATGTCTCTTAATAACTCCTAGAAATATGTAAAAAATACAATGTTCGTTAATCATTAGCAGCCTTTATCCGTCCACTGCTGGACATAGGCCTTTTTCAATGAACGCCAAGACGGCCGATCCTCTGCTACTCGCTGCCAACTTGAACCGGCTACTGCACGGAGATCGGCAATATTGGCAACAAGGCAATACGTGCCATAGATGTACAGAAATTCTATAAATATAGTAATGAGCATAATGTCATCCGAGTCGATTATATCTAGGGAGGGGGCATAGCGGGTCACGGGGCATAGCGGGTGAGCCTTACGCAGCTCGAAACAAACGCCGTGCAAACGTCAAATGACTCGGTTTGATTGGTCGTTAGTCGGCGCGTGATCTTCGTGAGCGAACGACGCCATTTTGTCAGGTGTTTGTATGTTATAAACGAAAATATCGAAACCAGTGTTTTTCTTAAAATTTTGACTGAAATTGAACAGCAATTCTTTCTTAAAAGTAATCGTATACTGCCGTGTGTTATTGTTTATTATGAATCAGTATCTTTCCGGATTCCTTAATCAAGAAGCAAAAGTCATTGATTCAAAGGTAAGATACCGTTAGTTTGTGTTTAATTTTGAACGAGCCGGTGGGACATAGTGGGTATGGTGTCTGGGGCAAAAGTGAGGTACACCACTATGCCCCATTTTAGATTATAGAAAAGTGCCCCACTTTGCCCTGTTTTAACGATTTTTAAGTTGTTATCTTTTTATTTTGTTACTTTTTAGCCAATATGGTCCGCACATACAAGAGGACGACTGAACAGCATTCATGGTCTATAGAAGCTATGAAACAAGCCGTACACAGTGTGGTGTCCGGAGAAATGGGCTACAGGAAAGAGCAAATATGCACAACGTTCCACAAACAACATTAGAACGTTATGTGTCTAAATATCGGGGCAATCCAGATGACAGCATCTTTCGAAAGAAATTGGGCCATTTCCAAAGCGTATTTTCTCCCAATCAAGAGAGAGAACTAATTAATCACATAAAAATGATGGAAGCACGGTTTCATGGACTGACTTCACGTGACCTGCGCAAACTTGCATTTGAAGTGGCCCAAAAAAATGGAATTCGCATAAATTTGATTTAGAGAGCGGTTTGGCTGGCATAGATTGGTTGAAAGGATTCCTTAAAAGACATCCCGATATTAGCTACAGAAAACCTGAACCAACATCAGCAGCTAGAGCTATGGGATTCAACAGAGTAGCAGTTGAAAGTTTTTTTCAACTTTTAGAAAAAGTTTACGATGAACATAAGCTTACTCCACAAAGAATTTTTAATGTTGACGAGACAGGTGTGTCTACAGTACCCAAAAGTCAATCTAAAGTCCTTGCTACCTGTGGCAAAAGACAGGTAGGAGCACTAACCTCCGCAGAAAGGGGAAAACTAATGACCTCAATTCTCTGCTTCAGCGCAGTTGGCAACTATATGCCGCCAATGTTCATATTTCCAAGGAAGCGTATGAAACCGGAGTTACTTGATGGGGCACCAACTGGATCTTGGGGAGAATGTCACGAATCTGGGTGGATCCAGGGTCCTTGTTTGTCCTCTGGCTCAAGAGATTCATTGAGTGGTCGCATTCCACTAAAGATAATCCAGCACTTTTATTGCTAGATGGTCATGCAACACACGTTAAATCTCTAGAGGTCATTGATTTGGCTCGAAAATGGTGTTATATTATTATGCTTTCCACTCACTGCACACACCGACTCCAACCGCTGGATGTTGGGTTCATGAAACCTATAAGCACATATTATTCCAACGAAATAAAGAATTGGTTGCGGTGCCATCCCGGACGTGTGGTGACACAATATCAGACAGCTGGACTCTTCGGAAAAGCTTATGTATCTGCAGCAACAATGGCGACTGCTATTAATGCATTCAGAGCTACAGGTATATGGCCATAAATAGGATGTTTTCACTGACGCAGATTTTGCACCCGGGACACTACAGATAATCCTGAGCCTGCTGAGGTGCCTTTAGTTAACGCAGCCATTTTGCAGAGAGACAAAACTTCCAGATTGAGACAAGAACCCCAGAAAGCGACCGTGGATCCAAGACGCACCTAAACAACCACTTCAAAATTTCTGATGGTCAACAAGACACCCATCGAAATACTCACAACGGATAGGAACATCCAATCCCTAGGCAACCTTCCACAACATGAGTTAGTCTGGATGGTCGAAGCATCATCAGCTGAATCAACTCCAGAACAAATAATGCCAGTAGGCCTAGGAAAAAGAAAAGAGAAGAGTGTAGCAACGAGGAAAACAGAATCATCACAGAATCACGTAAAAAGAAGTTGTCAACATAAAAAGGCTGCAGAACTAAAAGAAAAGAAGAAGAGGTAGCTAAGATTTAATTGAAATCTATCGACAGAAGCAAGAGGATAAGGTTGTCAAAAGAAAGGACTATTGTTGCCTGAAGGAAGACAAGCTGAAAGGTAACGATTACTGATATGTATACTATTGTAAAGTTAACGTTTTGAGTCAGAGTCAACTGAGGCATGGAAGTTGTCAAGATGTTCTCGATGAGTACACTACTCTTGTGTTGGATGAGATAAAGATGAAGAGGACTTCATTATGTGCATTATGTATTCAAAATCAATTTTTGTTAAAATATTAAAAAATTAAAAACGTTTTTTGAAAGTCAAAATATTTAAGTTAGCAAATGTAAAGATGTTTACGAATAGTTACGTTGATTTTTGTTATTTTAATTAAAGTTTTAAAGGAGATCTTTCGAGCTAACTGTAACTCATTACTTAACTGTACCAAAGTTCTGTATTTCGTTTTTAGTTTTAAGTTTAATTAAAGAAATGTGTCAAAGTTTTTGTGTGATTTCTGATTTCTTTAACTTAGAATAATAATAATAATAAAGTGAAGTTTATTCTGATTTGTACTGAATTTGTTATGCTAAAGTGATATAGTTATGTTATAAATTTTTAAACTGTCGTTGTGTCTCTTAGAAATAAAACTATTTCGTTTGGAAGTTGTGTTTCGTACCTCATTATAACCACCCCACAATGCCCCATTGGAGACCCCACTTTACCCTAAGCACGGGGCATAGCGGGTCAAATGCCTTTTTCATTTAAATATTCACATCTCGTAGATTAATTACGTCACCAACATAAATGTATACATAGTCATTGATGATGATTCCAAGTTAAAACTTTTAATGTAATCACATAAATTTAGTTTTAGGATGTTTAAACGTTAAGTACCTACTTTGCCCCTCCCTATATACATCATCAGCCTGTGATAGTCCACTGCTGGAGGCCTCCCTAATACATATGCCTTACAATATCCCACCACGCTGGTCCAATGCGGGTTGGTGGGTGTAGCGACTTTTTACATGCCCATCCGACGCATGGATTATCTTATTTTTCAGACAATTGGGTAATCGGCTCAAATTGTGCCGACCAACCAGAAAACAACAATAACACAAAGTTGTTTTCCCGCGGGATTCGAACCCGCGACCTCTTTTGCTTACTCATAATTACTTAAAATTTGTTTATATTTAATAGAATAAACAAGTATTAAGTAATTATGAGTAGTCTGCCTCCGTAGCTTAGTCGTAAAGGCGTGTGATTTAGAAACCGAAAGGTCGTGGGTTCATCCATGCGTCGGATGGGCATGTAAAAAGTCGGTCCACCCACCAACCCGTAATGGACCAGCGTGGTGAGATACGGTCCAGAAACCCCCTAATGGAAAGGGGAAGCCTTCGTCTAGCAGTGGACTTACACAGGCTGATGATGATGATGAGTAGTCTTATCGTTATAATACACGCTGTTATCTATACTAGAGATAAAATAAATCTAGAATTCATATAAAGTCACTCTTTAATGACGTCAAAAATTAAAGAGCATTGATTGGCCGTTGCCTCTACAAATGAAACACGACATTTACCTAAAACGAGGATTGTAGACGTAAAACTCTATAATTCTTCAGTTTGAGAAAGCATTTTGTTGCACACAAATTCTGGCTTAGTAAATAGATAAATAAATAAACATTTTGCTCTTATACATAATACGATCTAGCATATAAGTAAAAGTATCAAGGTGGCCTCCGCACAACACAATCGTATTGGTGAACAAACGTACCAACACAATATATAACAATAAAATTCATATAAATTACAGTCAAAACATGATTTTGAAAGTGTTATCTGTATATACATTTAACAACTCAAAAAACAGTTATTTTGATCGTAACTTTAATTATATTAAATTTTACTTTGAATAAAAGAATACAAAAACAACATAACTTATTATACATAAAGACTATGATCAAAAATGCTTTTTTGAATTGTTTTTCGGCTCTGTGGAAAAAAATTTAAATTGTGTCAGTTACCACATTTTGTGTGTTTATAAAGCAAATTGTCATTCACAAAACGTTGTATTTTCTAGTACACTAGTATTTATATATCTCCTCACAGTCCTGACTCTAGCAGAGGCCACTGAATCGAAGACCCACTTAGAGCTAACTTCACCATTTCTCACACCAATCACAATTTCACAATCTTTTCACGAAATCGTCCATTTTGACTTGAATTCGACTTTCGGCGGCCATTTTGAGCGTGTAACACGTCGCCTTGTTTATTCACATTAATAATTCGAACGAAATCTTGCACTTTATCGCAGTTCTGCGCTTTCCCGCCATTCGGACCGCCGCCATTTTGATTTCGTCCGCCATCTTGTGCGTCGCGTAGTACTTTGGCCCCGCAGAGAGCAAGTAGCCGCATTGCCCCCGCCGCTTGCTCCGCGTCCGCCGAGACTAGAACCCGCATACCGTTGAAAACGTCGTACGCGTATTCGGAACGAGTTTTGTTCAACGCGCTTCGTTCTACGCGCGCTTTCTGTGAGGATGTACAAAAGGAAAATAATAGGATAAGCTTTATCTTATTATATTAGGTTAATACGTTAAATAATATATTGGAACCAAATAATATTACGAAACTATGCAAACGAAAAAGTTCTTATGTACAAACCGCGATGTTCCACGAATATAAATGAGCCGTAACCAGTTTTTTACAGACACCTACCCATCGTAGTACCTACGTACAGATAATTTCTTGGCATTAATATATTTTACCTTAGCTCAGTTTGAAAAATTTTGCTCTAATTAAGTTTAAAACTAAAACTTTTGTTTCGGCGTACGCAAATTTCACTCAAAAAATCTTATATTAAGGACCAACGAGAATAGTTAAGTTACAGTACCTCACTCTGTTATAAAACACTAATACAGACTTATGGTTTGAAGGGGACAAAAGATTGCATAACAGTGATAATAATAGAATGAACTTATTAAATAATGCAACAAATATAGTTAAGCCAAATTAGTATAAATGTTAACAAAGTAACCCATAACATAACAACGGCGTCGTAGATAGGTAGATATGAAAAAGATTTACCTTCGTAATTTTTCGAAAAAGTTAATATTTATAGTATGTTTCAAATAACTTCGGTACCTATACATCTCTATATTATACAATGACATTATTAATTTTGACGTTTGACACCGAACAATAAAGTTTTATATTGATGGATTTGACAATGTCACTCATTTAATACGATCATTCATTGACAGGTATGTACCACCAAAGAGATATTAGCCAGCTGTCAGTTAGCAATTGACATCTCAGTGACAGTTCACCAACAAGCTGGATATATGCCACTTCTTTACCAAGGGTTCATCATCGTTATCACCATCATGAGTCTGTGTTAGTGCACTGCTTGACAAAGGCCTTCCCTAACGCACGCCTTCTCCATTAGGGGGTTTTTGGACCGTATCCCATCACGCATGAACTGCCTCCGTAGCCTAGTGGTACGGGCGTGTGCTTTAGACACAGGAGGTCGTGGGTTCTGCGGTCCTGCGAGGACTCAACAAATTTTCATTGTTGTTTCCTAGTTGGTTAGGGCAATTTGGGCCGATCACCCGCTTGTCCGAAAAGTAAGATGATCCATGCGTCGGATGGGCATGTAAAAAGTCGGTCTACCCAACCACCCGCATTGGACAAGCGTGGTGGGATACGGTCCAAAACCCCTAATGGAAAGAGGTATATTAGGGGAGGCCTATGTCCAGCAGTGGACTATCGCAGGCTGATGTATGTATGCATTCCATCACGCTGGTCCAATGCGGGTTGGTGGGTTATTATCCATACCATGGGTTGTTTTATATAAATGTACCCCGAGTCTAAAGTCTCTACAACCATACCTGCGACAGCTTCCTCAAGTGCGGCACCTCGTAGCCGCAATGGTGTATCCACCTCCCCTCTCTCACGCTCTCCACCACCCAAGTCCAAAACAACACCCGGCACCCTCTCGCCGCCCCTAACAACGCGTTCAACGTACGCTCTTTGCCGCGAGGCAATACACCTGTTCCCGCCATAAAACCCGTCGCCATATTGGATTTATTCGCTAATAAATCCGCCATATTGGATTTTACCGCCAAAATGTTTGTAATATTTGATTTTTCAGCCGAAATATCAGCCATATTTGATTTATCAGGCAATAACTCCGCCCTATTCTCTTTTCCCGTGACTAAACCTGTCAATCCGATATTCAATTTTTCCGCCAAAGCTTCCGACGCCATATTTGTTTTGTCAGATTGTGTCGTTATTCTCTTTGGTAACGTCAGAGATAACTTAGACTTTCTGGGTGACGGTGACGTCACGCTCAGCTTCCGCGCCATCGACTCCAAACACGCCATGTTCACATTTCCGCCAATAAATCGGCCGCCATCTTGGATTGTTTTCTACACACGGTATTGGCGTTTTTCTGAGGGCTGATTGCTAGAGCGTCATCGCGACACGACCCCAGAAGCACGTGAGTGGTTTTTCGGTTCACCTCTTTCTGAATACGACCGTTCAGGGTTCGAATCGCTTGGTAGGCGGCGACGCGCTCCGAACGCGACATGCCAGTGAGAACCTGAAATAAATGAAAGCAATATAATGTACCACGAGGCTACGAATGCAATATTGACATCTAAATCTAGAATATAATATGTAAATGTAGGGCTATATATCTATTTATATTGTCCTAGATTTACAATCAAGTTTTGAATCTTGAATAAGCATGTGTTATTTTCCTGGTTTGTTAATTGTGACAGTGTCAGATGGTTATTTAGAAAAAATTCTATAATCAAGACATACTTTGCCGGTCGTTATATGACGCTTGTCTCTTGAAGCTTAATATTATCATATTCACCCATGCAGCCCTTTTGGTATTGAAGAGGAAGACGATCGGTTACCATTTTGCAAAATTAATAAGCAGTCATATATTTTTTATTACAAATTCAGGTATATAGTATTGATATTGCAGTGAAATTTAATAATGCACACATATGAATATGGCTTGTCACGTATATGGTAAGAATAAAAATATTAATAATAAGACATTTATTTGTAAAATATTGGTTGCCTGTAAAATCGGTTACGGGCGAAAATTATACGTGACATCGACTTTTAGTGGTAGAATGATTGTAATGTGAATATTCATTCGTAGTAGGAAGAAGGATCAACCCTTCTTTCTACTATTCTCTTTCAGTTAGAGCCAACTGCGCACTGAGTAAGAGACGCGTACCTCTCACTTTCTCTTATGCGTTGCTTATGGAGAGCGTTACGTGAGCGGCACTGTGACACAGTACACGAGAGTGCCTCCCTATCTTGAACGAATTTATAAGACGTTGCCACGTCAAAAACATAGTAGAGTTGAGGTGTAATTACAAAGATTTTTAAGCCCACATGCTTTTTCGGAGAAAAAGATAAACATTATTATAAAGATATATCACATTAATTTATTATCAACGTTACAAAATTAGCTAGTTACTAAATTTAAATTGATTTTATAGTCTTAGTCAGGCGTCGGATGGGCATGTAAAGTCGGTCCAATCACCAACCCGTAATGGACCAGCGTGGTGGGATTTGGATATCCCCCTAATGGATAGGGGTGTATTAGGAGAGGCCTTTGTCCAGCAGTGGACTATCTCAGGCTGGTGATGATGATGAGGCTTAGTCATACACGAATTTACATTAAAAATGATATAGTTCTACTCACGAATCTGTAAGGTTGTACGTCCGTAGGGTTCGTTGCTTTTCTCGTTTGTACGTTTGTACCAGCGTTCAGTAACCTCCTGGCCATCCTTTCGGCGCGCGCCAAGTCTCGTCTCTCGTGTGCAAACAGTTTGGGACGTACCGGGGTTCGATCCTCGTCTGTGAAGTCAATTTGATTTTATAGTCCTTCTACGGAGTACGGAGGTGATGTAACGAAAACGCGTTACGTTGCTTTTTCATCAATTTGAAATGGAGTTTATTCCAAATCTAACTGAAAGAAAAAATAAAAAGAAGGGGCCCTCATTATTTACGACTACCTGTAGCCGGTGGCTTCTTACGCATAATAATATATTTAAAAAAAACTGTTAGAATTGTTTTTACATAAAAGTAGTCCGGGTTTCCCTTCATTTACATAAAATTCAATTCAAATAACTTCAATGTTCAATATAGAAGTGTAACACTCGCTTATTGATTGTCAAGGACGCTACCACCGGTTCGGAATAGACGCCTCCGACCTGAGAAGAACGGCAAGGGAAACTCAGGGCATATTTTGTCATATTTTAAGATAATCAAATATAAATATAAATTTTCTTATGAGCTACATAGTTCTACCATGCGATATATATATTTGAAAAGCCTGAGCAGCATTCAATTACCAGGTTGTGTTATCATTTATAAATTCATTTATGTTATAATAACCTTTAACACATAAACGTTCCTTTACTACATCAGCTATCCTTTAATGAAACTCCTGTTAAAATTAAACGAGCCATTCCAGAGATTAGACGGACCAAACAGACAGACCATTTTTTTAATATTGTCTTGTTATATAACCGGTTATATATACAATGTATGTTTAACCATTTTTGCTGGACATAAGCCTCCCTAAAATATGTTTTCTCATTTGGGGGTTTTTTGGACCGTATCGCACCACGCTGGTCCTGGTAAAGGCAATTTTATTTTTACTTGAAATGAGACAAATGATTTTTGACCATCAGTTTTGTAGTTTAAATCCGTACGAATACGAACTGGGGGTAAGATAAACACATAACAACTCCCTTATATTAAACAATACAGTATATTTAATTACACATCGCAGACATTACACCTATTCCATGCGGTTTGTCCGCATGTAAAAGCTAGTGAATATATATATGTATACCGCTCTCGTTGTCCGTCCTGGAGAGATCCGCGTCTTTGTGAGTGAACAGTTTTCTCCGGACTTGGCTGGCAGAGGAGAGGATTCCGCTGGACGGACGCGGCGAGGCGCCGTGTTCACCCTTACCTCCTCGTCTGTGTTGAAATTATTTAATCATACACTACATTCGAGATATATAACGCATGAAACTAGCTAAGACAAAAAATAAAGAAGATACAATATTGATTTGGCAATTATTGTCTTTTTCATAGACATTTAACCGATTCTCAAGGGTGCTTCTAATCTGCCCCTATTTAGCCGAATAACAGTTTTTACGTATAACATCTGGTACTTGATTTTTACAATTCAAAGCGAAGTTGCATGCTAAGGCTGAATTACACGTCACATCATCAGTCTGTGATAGTCCACTGCTGGACATAGGCCTCCCATGATGCACACCTACACTAGGGGGTTTTCGGACCGTATCCCAGCACACTGGTCTAATGCGGGTGGCTGGGTGGACCGACTTTTTACTTGCCTATCGGATCCATGGATCATTTTACCTTTCAGGCAATTGGGCGATCGGCCCAAATTGTCCTAACCGTCCAGAAGATGATAAAAATTGGGTTTCTTGTACCGTATAACTCAAACACAACACACGAAAGAACGTGCTTAGCTTAGCTTTTATCAATAATAGAAAAGAAAGATAAAACACGTAAAAAACCATCAAGAGAAGCCCTTTACTTAATATACTGGTCGGTTCCACCGCTTTAATGCCCTCCCTTATATCCTCATCGGCTTCATAAACCGATTTTTTTTCAATAAAAGTGTTATCTCACCTGGTTTGTCCATCGATCGATCCGTAGACTTGTCGGCGGACGTGTTGGCAGATGTGTTTACAGAGGTGTTGTTGGACGTGTTGTGCGACTTGTTGTGCGATTTGTCTGTAGATGAATCAGTTTCGCTCGAGATCCTTAATCGGGGCCGTGCTTCGCTCTCACTGCTCTCCGATAGTAACTCCGTTAGTGGTATGTTCTCCATATCCGCTTTGTACTGTCGAGGAAAGGGTTAGTTAAAATTAAATGAGATGAAATTGGTACATTTCTAATTTTGACCTTATATTTTTTGTCCAAATATCGTAAAGATAGGCTTTTAAACAAGTAGTATAGTTTTTAAACGGCGTTCACTAAATTCTCTACTACTATTTTTCATAATAAAATCTTAAATGATGTGCGTACTTCTACAGCATACAAGCCCATATTAATTATAATATCTTGCATCGGATAATTAATCACAGAGTAAAAATATAAGTCTGAGCTCCTGTTCTCAGGGGACCGACTGGGTAAGTATGTTGCGTATATCCGCCGCAAAGCCGCAATGTGGCAACACTAATGTGTTCCGGTTTGAAGGACACCGAATCCAGCTATTACTAAGTCTATTCTCATGGCGGTCTTATGATGCATTCCTTATAGACAAAGTATCTATCATCATCAGGTCAACGCCCTACAAATCCTTCACTCTCACTTCATTAATAACAAAATCATCACACGCCCACAAGAACTAAAGCTTCAGAAACCTCCAGATTCTTCGTTCTCTAGATCCTATACATGCTAAGGGTAGCTCAAACTGACCAGCAACCGCCTCAGGGTCTTCGGGGAGGGCAGGTCCGAGGGCCTGGTGGCGGCGGGGAAAGCCCCTCGGGCAGCCTCCTGCCCCCCGCGGCGCAGCCTCCACCCACAGTGGCGACACCAGCTGGCAGGCGAGCGCTCGGGCGCGGGCTCGGGTCCCTGCTACCACCTGATGTCCACTCACTTTGAATTAACATCATCATCAGCCTGCGATAGTCCACTGCTGGACATAGGCCTCCCCTAATACGCCCCGTTCCCTTGGGGGTTTTGTGGATCGTATCCCACCACGCTGGTTAAATGCAGGGTTGGTGGGTGGCCGACTTTTTACATGCCCATCCGATCACATCCGATCAGACCGCATCGCCCTAACCAACTAGAAAACAACAACGAAAATTCGTTAAGTCGCCGCAGGATTCGAACCCACGACCTTCGGTTTCTAAAGCACACGCCCATACCAGTAGGCTACGGAGGGAGTTCGCAAGAATACTAATATTACTTAACTGCTTGGAGGGAAAGGGACTTAGGGGTTGGAAGGTCCCCTATTTCCATGGGGCCGTCTGGTGAGGTATCACCATATTACCTCTAAGAGAAGAATAAGATTTAGTTAAATAATACCAATAAGTAAAGCATTCATAAGCTTAATGATTAAAGATTTGGCATCAAAGTAGTCTTATGTCAAACTTGAGTGTTGCACTGTAATTGGTAGAATATCGAATGTTGACTAAAGATTGGCGATGTGAACCAACCAGGACTTGATGTTTAATATTATTTAGGCAGATTTTAGATCTTATTTATATTTCTACTGTATTGTCTATCAATTCATATTATTAAATGTGTAGTAATACATAGACCCCTACACTGTCAGTAAAGTATTACAAGAAAACAATTTGCAAAATAATGGAAGGAATACATATTTACAAATAAATATATAATAAAATATACATTTAAGCCAACTCACCCTGAGACCATACAAGATGTGTGACCAAAGGGCTGAATACCATCACAACCGTAGCTCCCAGCGCCGTCAGCGCAGCCCTAAGAGCCAACGCCCGGGACTCCGCCCCAATATCGACCAAGGCAACTACACCATGCAACACCTCATTTGTTGCAGCCATAACACGGGCAAACTGGAACAGAGAATGGCATCACTGATAATAAAGCCTTATATACCTCCGTATGCTAGTGGAAGCACTTACAGCTTTCGCTTTAGAGACCGAAAGGTTGTAGGTTCCAAAACCAAGCAAGGACTCTACAATTTTTCATCATTGTGTTCTATTTGGTTTGAGCAATGTGGGCTGATCACCTAATTGCTTGTAAAGTAAGATCCATGCATTCAATGGGAACATAAAAATCTTGGTCATCCGTCCCATAGGCGTAAGAGAATGATGGTATAGAGAGGGAGTGTGTGTATGATAACCCCTGCGCAGTTGGTTGAACTCTAATGTGAGCCAGCACATAATTGTTTTAAGTAGAGTCCGACCGAAACTGTTTTTCTGGCCGAAACCGAAACCGAAACCGAAAGTTCGGCCGTGGCTTCAGTTTCGGCCGAAACCGAAACCGAAACCGAAACTCACGTGATCAAGTATAAAAATTCTTAAAATACTAAAATATGGAACTTTTATGCCTATTATTTTGCTTTATTTTAGTAATAGAATGGAGACAGTATATTAAACGTGTGGTAATCGTTTATTTCAGTTGCTAATAATATTTTTATGTAACAAAATATATTAATTTTATTTCAAATAAATTTCTTATAGCAATATGAGTTATTAATAAATAAATTAATAATTGTGACTGTTGCAATAAAGACTAAGTAATAGTATTTTGAAATCTTACTAATTAATACTTTGGTTTGTATTTGTAGTTCCGAGGAGGTATCAAAAAGTTGTAAAAATGAGATAGAATATAATGACTATGATAGCTTAATTATTTATTTTTCTACATAATCTCCGAGTCCACCTACACACCAAGTCCAGCGTTCCAAGGTTCCAATGCTTCAATTCCTTTAAAAAAAGGATTGTCTTGGTCCTGCAAAAAGGTCACCACGGCATCGTTTACTTGTTATATATAGTTTTAACACATGTTTCCTCTTAAGTATTGTATCAATTAGGAGAGAAGATGAAACATAGCTAGGCGCCAGATCTGGTAAAGAGGGGGATGCTCAACCAATTGTAAGCTAGCATGCTGAACGGTGGCCATCGCTGATGCCAACCTATGTGCCGGTACGTTGTCAAGATCAAACAGCTCGCCCGTTCAAAGTTTGCGTCTTTTTTATCTATGACGACATTTCTCAACCTCAGTTTTAAAGCTGCATAATCTGTAATGATGGTTCCATGCTCCAGGTAGTCAAACAACAATATTACTTCACATCACACATCATCAGCCTTTGTTAGTCCACTACTGGACATAGGCCTCCCCTAATACACCCCTATCCATTAGGGGGGTTGGACCGTATCCCACCACGCTGGTCCAATGCGGGGTTGGTGGGTGGACCGACTTTTTTACATGCCCATCCGACGCATGGATCATCTTACTTTTCAGACAATTGGGTGATCGGCCCAAATTGCCCTAACCAACTAGGAAACAACAATGAAAATTTGTTGCGTCCCCGCAGGATTCGAACCCACGACCTCCGGTTTCTAAAGCACACGCCCATACCACTAGGCTACGGAGGCAGTTATATAGTCAATATCACTTCTGAGTCCCAAAATATTGAGGCCATAAACCCGGCCAGGCCATATACCACGGCCACGGCATGAAGATCCTTCGGGATAAACCCGTGTTTCGTCCACTGCCACAAAACTAGATTTAAAGTTTTTAGAACCTTCTTAAAACTTGTCTAACGTCTTCGAAGTCGATTTTGTTTCTGATTCACGGCACCCATCTTGCGGAGACTTTTGTCATATTCAAAATTTGTGTCAATATGCGTATGCGTGTTGACCTCTACATGAAATGCTCGTTTCTTGGATTAGGTATTAGATGGTAATTCTTTAATCACTAAAAACAGTTTTTTCGAATATGGCAGCATATTCTTATTGTTTCTTGTTGATTACTGGCTTCGATGGACGTCTGCAACCATGTTCGTCTTCCGTGCACGTTATCCCTACTCGAAATTAAGAAACCCACTTTGCGACAATTGGTTATGACAGAGCAGTCACTTCTCATGTTGCCTTTGAGCCGCAGTAAATCTCTTGCGTTGTTAACTTTTTATAACAGTGGTTTTTAATGACAAGGTCGCACTTGGGTATTCTCTTTTTTCGAGAACATTTCGCCACACATAGCCAAACAAATGACTACATTCAGAAAAAAAGTAAAGAGACTAGAAGATTTTTTTATTAACACAACAAATATCTGAGCTACACTTTCCAGTATTATTTGTATGTATTTTTTGGTTACCAAGGAGTATTACATAATTTAATTCTTCTAGGAACTAGACTGCGAAGAATAAATAAGTCTTTTATGGGACAATGTATACGTTTTTACTACAAAATCCCAGTAAACGTTCAGTATTTAACTATTAATAAATTTAAAAAGGTAGTCAAAGAACGTTTATGTGTTAAAGGTTATTACGATATCAATGAATTTTTAAATGATAACACAGCCTGGTAATGGAATGCTCGCTCCAGGTCTTGTTTCAAAATTTCATAATATGTAATGCCGAATTATCAAATTGTTTGTTATTTTTAAAAGATGACATAAAAATAGCCGCTGAGTTTCTTTCGCCGGTTCTTCTCAGGTCTGAGGCGTCCTTTTCCGAACCGGTGGTAGTGTGTTTGACAATCAATAAGCAAGTGTAAACTTCTATATTGAATAAAGATATTTGAATTTGAATATATATTTTATTCTCACTACTATTTGTTCCCTCCTCAATTTCTTTTGTCAAACTTGGAATGTTTGTCTGAACTAAAATCGTCTGATCTGAGCTCGATTGTAGCAATGATACATTTAACTTTTGCTACTATTTTGAAATTGAAAACACTTCTGAAACCAGTTTCGGTTTCGGCAAAAGTTTCGGCCAAATTTGGCCGAAACCGAAACTGCGGCCGAAACTTGATTTTTGGCTGAAACTCGGCCGAAACCGAAACCGAAAATTCGGTCGGACACTAGTTTTAAGTAATTATTTATCCTTTACATAATAAAGCCATTTTATAATTCACTATCTATGTGCTTAACTTGTCAAACTAATTTAAGCCTGATATATACAAAAATGTGGAACTTACTCTAGCATTTTCAATTCCAGTCTTAGTTCCAAATTTAGATCCAAATCTATTTTTATTATTGTCCACCTTGACATTGTCAAATGTTAGTTTCAGTACATTCTTCTGTTTATCTCTAGCTTTGGCGATTGGTTGTACTTCGTCAGAACCTTTTAGGGCGGACCATTCTTCTC
The DNA here is from genome assembly GCA_029286875.1 of Lamproptera curius. Taxonomy (NCBI): domain Eukaryota; kingdom Metazoa; phylum Arthropoda; class Insecta; order Lepidoptera; family Papilionidae; genus Lamproptera; species Lamproptera curius. Next base: position 1,631,569 of record JAGSMT010000060.1, read on the forward strand.
TGAGACGAATTCTTTCTGCTAAAGCAGAACGGCGCTGAGAATAAAACAAAGATTTTTAAATATTTTTATTCTGCTGTTATTTCACAAGTTAATTTTTAATATTTGTTATTATCTGTGCATATACAGTAGTTCTAGCTCATTGCAATATTTTAGAACTAAAAGGAGGACCAAAAATATTAAGGATTTTGTTGTCTCTTGGTGTAAAATAAGGGTTAAGAAATGAGTATATAGAATATCACAAACAATACCACAATTTGGTGTTGGATAATTATAATATTTATAACGTTGTGTATAAATGTTGTTGTTTATTGTTTTTTCAATAAGAGTTGTTACCACAGCATTTTTAAAAATTTACAAAACGATTATAATCACAAACGAGCTTAATTTTTTGTACCACAAGTTTTGAGTGATCAATATTAATTTGTTAGTGAACGCTCGGTTAACAATAAATTATTACTATTCCATAAAAGTATACATAGAAAGTATGGAATTGGCCGTGTTGGCATTCATTGAAAAATGCCTAAAATCCTGTTAACAAGCATAATCCCAATCATCCAATAGACCTTCATCAAAATTGTTTTCTTTTACTAATATTTAAATAATAACATGATCAAGAAATTTTTGGTCATAATTTTTAAACAAGTGCCAAGTTTCATATTCAAAGGGGCTTAAGAGAGACTATACTGTGTTAAAAATAATTTTCACTTAAAGAACAGCTTATCACTCTATGTATAGATTTTTTGATTTTTTATAACTTACCAGACCAGCTGCGCTCCTGTTATTTTCCTTACTCATGATGGGTGTTCTTGAATCTTGGTCTGGGGATATAAAGAACAATTATAACAAGACACAATAAATAAATATTAAAAGATGACAATGAAATTATTCACTACCTTATAATATTTTTGTATAATTCTCATGAAATTATTTATATTCTATCGTACAATTGAGCTACGTACGTTCTGAATTGAATACCTCCTTCTTTTAGGAAGTCGAACAAAAATAGTTAATATCAAGCTGAATTGTCGCCAAAACGTTTACATTATATTTTGGCTATATTATTTATTGTAACAGATATACTTACTCAAAGATTTTACATTATATTTTGGCTATATTATTTATTGTAACAGATATACTTACACAAAGATTTTACATTATATTTTGGCTATATTATTTATTGTAACGGATATACTTACACAAAGATATATTAAAATCAGTATGTTTTTAGGCAAAAAAATATATAAAACATCTCACACGCACAGAAAACAAGTTTCAACTTGTCGCTACGACGAACTTACCGTTAAATAAACGTACAAGGCCAGTCAAATGTATGAAAATTTGTAAAGGATGTAAAAATGCTTATAGTAACATGATAAAGTTATACACGTTTTAGTAATTATTGTAAATTAACAATTTAGTAAATCGTAAAAACACTGTTGTTGTTCTATACTTCACAATAAAATGTAATGTCTATATTAATGACATTGACAGTGTCGTTAGAAGTAGTGATGGGACACGAGTTGTTCTTTACTCGAGTGACTCGAGTGGAATTGTAATACTCGTACTCGAGTAAGATAAATTACGACTCGAGTTCGTTTCTTCGATTTTAGTAATAAGTGGTACAATGAAAATTCGAAACAAAAGTTGCCAAAAAGAAAGTCATTTGTAAAAAGTTTTATAAAAATTTTGGAAATACGATAAATTTATGCGAAATAAACAACCCCTTTAATTTAAATACTTCGATTTAACATTAACAACGAAAACGCTCTATAAAACTTCTGCTCGAGTTGGCAAGATGTACGCCGTATACTGGAGTGACTCGTAAACTACATATGACAGTAAATGACAGTAAAATTGTTCGAGTGTCTCGAGTCAAAAATCCCAGTCGAGGCCCGAGTTTCAAGTACCACAAATAGTAATAGCCTATTACTAAACCAGTGTTACTTTATTTGACAATAAATATGAGAGTGTAATGCTTCTATGTTGAATGAAGATAGACTTGGACTTTAAGTCCCTCTTTAAGTGGTGAAATAAAACCGCCACGTCGTTTCTACTGGTGTCTTAACGATGGGGACACAGGAGCGCTTTACAATTAAAAATTTTACGCATACGCTTCTGCGACCCTAACAGCGCTGGCCTTCGAAGTAGTCCCACCTCAGCCCTTCTCTTGTCATTTCGGCCCCTTCATTGTGGCTGCAGACTCTCCCGAATCTTTTATCCAGGAGCCACGGAAGCCAGGAGTTTTCTTAGTCAATGAATACCAACACTCCTCTTAGGCACATCAAAGCGGAATTCTCTAACGTATTTTCAACAGCCACCTTCACAGGCCTGCTAGGTTCCTCTTAGCTTCCCTGCGGCGGACATAGCAGGTACTTTTCACCGCATTACCCCGATAAAAAGACAGTTACCTGATGTTCTTTTAAAATAATGTTCTGTAATAAATTGTAATTAATATCTAAACATAGCTTAATGAGACCAGCTTTCATGAGGTTAGAAAACATGAATCAAGAATTCAAAAGGTTATTATTGCATGGTAACTAAAGCTAGGTTTCAATTATTTGTATGTCAACTGAATGATTAAGTTAAAGTAATAGACTAAATAGAAGCCAAAAAAAAACAAACCAATGCAAAGATTAGATATTTTTTCAGTCCAATTTATATAGTAATTAAATTACTTAAACACATTACATAGTCATCATCACGACATAACACGATAAAACCAAATCGCTTCGCTGTCTGTCCATCAAGCAATTTAAGCATTTTTTTATAAGGCACAGCGATTCATGATAAGGGTGTATATGTATAAAACTTGTATGGTATTATTGAGAAACTCTGATAAAATAAGAGATTTTTAACATGATGTCGTTATAAACACATTTTTTTGAGCTTACATTGAAAACGCTGAGTGCAACTCGTTATACGGATAAATTAAAACAATGTACTACTATATTTTACACCTTGAAAAGATCAACTAAAAAGACCGCGATGATATATGTCAATCACGTAAGGATAAGCCACAATAAACATATAATATCCTAAACATTTTGAAAAAAAAAAATAGCTCATTTATGAAGTGATTTCTGGCAATACAGCAATAATCCATTACATTTGACATATGATCGACATTTTGGTGATCGAATTGACGTAAAATACATTTTTAAATTGACATAGATCAATATGGTTATTCAGCATGTAATTTAAATGAAAATTTACGAAGATATTTCAGATTTAAAATGCAGGGACATAGCGGTGCAACGGTACCAGAATTCAGCATTGAACCCGTGCAAAGCCGGGGTGGGTCACTAGATGTGATATATTACCGATTTTTGTTCGTCTTTCCGTTTTGCCTGCGAATTCGTCCGCGTGGTAATATACGCAGACGAATTCGCTGTTGACAGCTAGTGTTTAAATTTTTTTTAAATATAACTTCAGCCAAACACGTCGTTATTGGAGAAAATCATTTAACATAACAATAATATAACCTAACTTAAATTTGCAACATGATGCAACCAATCAATTAACGTTGAACTTGTCAGTAACACTGTCGTACATATGTGTACCAAACATAGTTCTATTATGCGAAAATGTGCAATTTCCTACCAACGGAAAGTTCTTCCTTATTTCTTCTTTCTGGCAGTGACAAACAAGAACATTGTGTTCCGTGTAATGTAATTACTTCGCAACGGACATGTTACTCGCGAGGTTTTCAGAAAGAGTCCGACTAAAGATAAGTGGGAACGGAGCGCAGAGATAATTAATACTGGCAGGCACTAGTTTTTCAATAAACGAAGTAGCCTACATCTCCCATATTCGGCTACATCAACTAACTTCAGTGATAGTTCCGACAAAGTCAGACCGGTCATTCCAGAGATAAAACAGCACAAACAGAAAAAATGTTCTTCTGTTAAATGTCACAATATAATCATTGAAAAAAGGTTATTTTGATATTTCAAAAAAAAAATTCAATTTTATTTTTTGTATACATTTGTAAGTGTTATTTAATATTTAACTAACATTTTTATTTTGTACTTAATTATTTTATATGTTCGTATATTTTTTGTCAATAACTTAACCAATTCAACAGTTATATGCATAATTAACATAGTATGTAATTGTTTATACCGCTGTGTTTCTAACTCACCGCTTCGTGCTTATCCTCCGACGCGAGAGATTAACATGACCAAAATATTGACTACGCCAGTGGCTTGTATTTAAACACGGAATAATGTTAATAAATATTAATGTACAATAAATAAGATACTATGTGTGAAAAGCTTCTATGTATATTGTGATAATACGCCAGTATCAACAATCAGTTCCATTTTCAAAAAGACCATTTTCATTGCCTGGTTGTATGGCCCCGCGCTTTAGAAATTGTAGGTAGGTTTATATTCTGCATAGGAAAAACTTTCCGTGTTCGTTATTTACCGCATCTATTACTAAACCGATCGTACTCGGTCGTCAAGATTATCTTTGGCAGTAGTTAAAAACGTTCAGTGCCTTCAAATTAACATCTAATGCATCCTTTGAATACAGTTCGTGCTTTTCGATTTTAGTACTAATTGTGATAATAATTGTTATACTGAGCATATAAGAAGCCTTACCGTAATAAATTATTTGTTTTAATTTTTTTTATTTTAGGTAATTATTCTATTGCACAAAATAATGTACATGGGCGAGCTTAATGCCTCAGGTATTGTCTGACAGCTGACCAGATGATGGTTATAAAAAAACAGATTAGGTGCGCAAGTACAAACTAACCAAACTAAAATAGAGCATAGAAAATACAAAAAACAATTTAATACATCAGCAAATATGAATAAAGTATGGTATACATTATTAATTATTAAAATTAAAGAAACATAATAATATAATAATAATGTTCTCCAGTCGATTACGACTACGGCGGCCGATCTATATTAGATATCAGCCAACTGCGCAGGAGATATTATAGTGCACAAGTGTACGCGCAAACACAGGCGCACTCCCTGTTCCTTTATACTCTCAAAGCCCGATGGGACGGATAACTGACACGATGGGTGAGAGTAAGGCGCTGGACCGACTTTTACATGCCCATCCGACGCATGGATCAACTTACTTTTCAGTCAATTGGGTGATCAGCCCAAATTGCCCTAACCAACTAGAAAAAACAAATGAAAATTTGTCGAGTCCCCGCAGAATTGGAACCCATGACCTCCGGTTTCAAAAGCACACGCCCTTACCACTAGGCTACGGAGGCAGTTCTGAAGAAAGAAACATAATAATACATTGTAATAATATGTTTTATAAATAAAAAAATAAAATATGATTTTGTGAAATAGGTAAAACTTAGTAGAAAATATGTATTCATAGTTCAACAGAAATTGTTAACGAAGCATATATGGCTTCGTTTCATAATAACATCACAAAATAACATTATTATATACACATCGACTCAAAATAATGTATTAAAAATCGCTTAAAAACCTATGTTGTGTCATCACACTTAGATTGGCACCGAAATTAAAACGTTAAACGTCTTTGTAATTGGCCGTTCCAGAGGCAATATACTGAAATGACAACAAGTTTTCGTGACAGTGTATAAAGGGACATATTCGGGACAGAGGTATAAAGTAGAAGGTTGAAGTTTATACCTCACGTAAAGTTCTAGTTTACTTAGGTTATATGTTGAAAATTCCTCTATTCAACACTACTTATGAGGTTGGTGCATCGTCTACTTATCGGTAATCGTCTGCTCATTTCACCAGTTCATACAATAACAAAAAAAATCTTTGCAGGGGTAAGTATCATTTTGCTTGACTTGAGATACTAATATAACCAAAGCTGTAAGCATTGAAGCGAACATTATATAAAATATTAATTCTTATTATGTTCTCAGAAGGATCGTCACAGGCATAACATATTCATCGCACACAGGCTGATGATGATAAGCTTAGTGCATCGTCTACCTCGACATAGGCCTCCCCAAAAGCACACTTCATTAGGGGATTATGGACCGTATCCCACCACGCTGGTCCAATGCGATTAGAAGATGATTGCTTAGAAGGATCCTCGGCTTTTTATTTCGTGCAAATAGAAACAAACAGAAGTTCTATCAATGAAACAAAATACAATTATTTTGGGCTTTACATACGGCGATCGGTTAATAACATGTCACGTTTCGCGGTTTTGTTATATCGATGAAATATCAATTTTGATTGTTGTCTTTATTGTCTGTGATCGTATACGGATGCAGTATATTATGATGAACTGCGATGCCAAAACTATATCTTCCCAGACCTTCCATTATTGTAATATTTATTATTATGTTTTTTTTTATTTTCGCTTAAATAATAAAAGTTACATAAGCTCCAATAGAGCTTATAACATAGAATATAAGTATATAAACATCTACTTAAGTATTTTATTAAAAATCGCTTAAAAGCCCAAGTCGTGTAAAAAGCACGTACATTTGGGCCGGAATGAAAACTTTAAACGGATTTTTAATAAGGCCGTTCTAGGAGCAATTCAAAGCACTCTAGAACATTCTGGAAAGCTAACAAAACGCTCAAGTGACATTTGAAAGAAAAGTAATATTAATTAGTATTGATCCGTTACATTTTCTGCTGATAACATAATCAAGCATCGGCCATTTTCCTTTATAGTTCAGACAAACTAGACTCGGAATGATTGTAAATAAAGTGACCTAGAACAACGATGCGTTTGTCGTACACGTGACGTTGTTATTGGTCGACTGTCCCTTGGTGAATGACATCTCGGTGACATTTCATCAATGAGAACGCTACATGTATGAGGACATTTCGTTGCCATGGGCTACTCTGTCTATGTCAATTTGGGGTCTAATGTGGTTTTTAGTATCAGGCATTATTGCACATGCATACATGTGGCATACATAGTAGATGCGGCCCAATGTGTTTATACTTCGCAGAGAGAGGGAGCTATTTTGTATAATGTCGTATTATCAGCACGAAAGTTTAGGTCATATGTTGAACATCAATTGTGAATGGCAATTACTGTAAATATTGTAACCCATAGCAACGAAGTGGCGTCATAGATTTCGCATTCTTATTTGTAAAAACTGACTGAAATGACAATTTTATTTTTTAATTTACCATGTTCTACGTCTCTGACGCCATAGGTTATTTTGTTTACATTATTGAAGTTCATGCTTCTTTAGGCGCGTTAGGAAAAATTGATGAGGTGAAATTTTAAGATGCGCGCACCTGTGACACAAAATTAACGGTATGAAACACGTCTGCTTAATATATATATATATTATTCTTATTATTATTAATATATTATTATATTATTTAAATTTATATTAAATATATTAATTTTTTAATGATGCCAAAGTATAATTTCTCACGCGCGTACATAAGTACACGCACCTATTTTACAAGTCTTATTTGACTAAAGTATACTAACTATTTACGTGGTGTAGTAAAAAAGCGGGATTTCCTTAAACATGAGTGCTATTAATCGTTCAGAAATTTAATCAAATAAAACGAACTATGATTGCTTTGGGCGTTACATACGACGATCGGTTAACAACATGTCACGTTTTGTGATCTCGTTCAATCCTTGACGTATTAATTTCATTTGTTCTCTACGTTCATCGTGAATGGATACAAGTTTATTATTGCATTTTTAATAAGATACTGACATAACTGTTCGGAATATTTTGAACGCATTGCACCTAAGGTAGCCAAGTAAAAGTATTTGTTTTGAATTTATGTAAGTTCGTCCTTTATTATCGTTTTTGTGTTAATAATTATTCTCTTCTTTATTTTTAGTACATTGTATAAGTTCTACGAAATGGTAGTGCTGTTTTTTAATTGTCACTAATAACCAATTTAGGGATTTTTTACCGACTCGATGCAAAAAAATTGATATTCCTAGTTTTACGTGTCTGTTGGTGGCGTCATAACTTCCGAAGAAATAAAGCATTTTCAAAGTTGATAAAAATAGATCAAGATTTTTGAGTTTCAGAGGCGAAAGTAGAAAATTAGTCGGGTGATTGTTTTAAATTTGAAATGTTAATGTATTCTTCAAACTTCAGCTTTAAATAAAATTTCAAAACAGGTTTAGGTTTTGTTAACTATTTCTATCGATATTTCTCTCGATATTTAGATTTTATGAAGACTACTCATCTTTTTACTTCACTTGAAAAATTAAGCATTACATTCTCGGGAACCTTTATTGTCAAGTTTATTAAAATAGTTCTTTTAGTCCTAATTATTCTTGGTACTTCAAAGACTGTATTTATCGCCGTTAAGTCAACTGTCTAATTGGATAACGTCAACGATTAAAATGCTCCCGTGTCAAATTATGTAAGTGTCTTGTACTTTGATCGGTTGTCATTGCAGCCTCAAAGTGTAACTTTTGTGAATTAATTAGAATGGTTCGGCAATAAATGACAAATTAAATGCAATGTAACATTCAATAATGCACTCCTTTAATACGATCACTCCTTGACAGTTCGGTTGTCTTTGTATTCCGATAAAGATCTGAGTTTTATTGACGTAGTGGGGGAAACGTAGGTTCTAATTTCGTTACGGAATTGCTTGATTCGGTCGCGGTGCTCAAAACCGGTGATAAAAGCTATGCAATAGCTTAAAAATATCATATGATTTACAGCAGCATGTGGCTTTGAAATATATATTTTACATTAAATTTTTATTTTTTGTTATTAGGCAGATACACAAAAAATGTACATAATTTATGTTGAAATATGAATAGTTTGTGTCGCTAATAATATCTGTAGTCATCGGTAACTAAACTAGTATATCTGGTAGATGATCTCTAAAGCATAAAGCTCGCCTTTACATACTTGTGTTTAAGCAAAAAGTTAAACAAATAAAAAAATATACCAATAAATATGATATATTTATTGAGTAGTAGCAGCTGAAAAATTCGCATTTTGAAAAATCTTTAACTTTGTCGCTTAAGAACTTTACAAGCGACATAATAATGATACATCACACACATTTTCATTTGGAGATACATTTCGTTTACTTCTAGTAGTTTTAATGAACAACAGATCATTCCAATTCGCAGTTAATTCTTCCAGCAACTAGACTGCGAAGAATAAGTAAATCTTTTATGGGACAATGTATGCGCTTTTACAACAAATCCCAGTAAACGTTCAGAATTTAACTGTTAATAAATTTAAAAAGTACTAAAGGAACGTTTATTGTTAAAGGTTATTATAACATAAATGAATTTATATATGATAACACAGCCTGGTAATGAAATGCTCGCTCCAGGCTTTTCAAGTATAATATAAGTATGATAGAACTGTATGTAGCTCATAAGAAAATTTATATGTATATATTTGATTATTTTAAAAGATGACAAAATAGGCCCGCTGAGTTTCTTTCGCCTGGTTCTTCTCAGGTCGAGGCCTCCTATTCCGAACCGCGGTAGCGTCCTGACAATCAATAAGCGAGTGTTACACTTCTATATTGAATAAAGATATTTGAATTTGAATTTGAATTGAATTTGAGTTAACCGTTTACTGTTGGTAGCTACAATCCGTTTGGAATACTAAACATAACTGTAAATAAAACATTTTTATGTTAGGGAAATATTCTACATCAAAACTGATATGAATCCACTTAAAAAATTTACAGTTAACTGTTTGTTTGTTAAGTAAAGTTTGAAGGTCACCTTTCAAAGGGGCTGTCTGGGGCGGTTCCACCGCGGTGTCTATTTCTGCCGTAATGCAGAAGTGTGTAAAATCCTAATGGTTCCAGTTCTGAGGGCACCGTAGCCAGCGTATTTACTGGGTAAACGGGACTTAACATCCTATGTCTCATGCAGGCGGTGCATGGATGATACCCCTGGAATTGCTGATGTCCATGGGCGTCGTTGACCTCTTTTCATAAGGTGGCCCGATAACTCGTTTTGCTTCGGTGGCAAAGGAAAAATTTAAATTAAAATAATCTTACATGCGAATTAGGTAAGCAACTACTTACATTCACAAAAGCAAAGAAAAAGTAACATTCAAAAAGGGAAAAAAATAAATATTAATTTAGTTAGACATAGACAAAAAGAGGTGATAATTTTGGACTAATATTTTTTTAATCTACTAAAACCAACTATTTGAAAATATCCGTTAAAACTCCTGGTTAAAATGTAAAATATTAAACAAAAACGAAAGGTAAAATTATGCTCAAAATCAAAAGTTAAAATTGAAATTTCCACTCGGTAACTGATTTAAAGCTTAAACGATTTCGTCGTTATTTATTTCGAACATTTCTATATTAATTAATATAGTTACTTAGAACTGATATAACGAATTCCGTCTCCGTGATCTACTGGTATTGGCCCTTACTTTATAAACCGGAGGTCGTGGATTTGAATTCCGCTGGAAAACAACTTTGTATATGTATGTAAGCATTTCAAAGACGTATACTTATTTTGATATCTTTTTATTTTAGGGCTTCTAGTTGAAAAATATGATAATGTCAAATTATCATATTGATCATTAAGGGATTCTTTTAAAAGTCTTGACTTTAAAAGAATCCCTTAATGATCAAGTTCTGTTTCAATTAATTCTTAAATATCAAGAACTTTCCTTCAACTCCAAATTAAGAATTAATAATCCCTTCTTCACGTAAAGGTTGGCTGTCAGACTAAGCGATCGCATTAAGTCCGTCTTTGCACAAAATACTGTGCATAAATGATAATTAAATAATTAAGATAGTTCGAGTCCCTAACCCTAAAGCCATAGAAACGTTAGAGTCTTATAAGTTCGTTTCAATAGCATTAAAAGTGTAAAAGGCCGTAGCTTAGTGTGTGTTTAGATCGCTTTGCCATACTATGATCATAATGGGTGACTTTCATTACAGGTTAAAGGAAACTTTGCTAGGAAAAGAAAGTAGTTCCCGTAATCTCAATTCATAAAACTTTGAGATAACATAAGCTTTGATTTAAATAAGAACGGCTTTAATTTTACAGAAAAGGCGTCTTAATTTAAGAATTAATTGCGAGTCAACAAGTAAATTATGATTTAATTTGTAGCGTAAAAACATTATAAGAAGCACGTTTTATTGATAAGTTATTCTTGATACTTATTAAATTAAATTCATTGACAGAAATAGTTAAAGTTACTATAAGATACAGAGTAGATTTTAAATATCTTATAAGATTATTAAATTTTTTATTTTTATTGCCAACAATAATTTGATAGTGGTGCTAAGTGGGTCATAAGGCGGCAACAGTTCGCTCGTTAATGTTGTTTATAATGCGGCAACGTTAGACAAAGTGCTAACCCTTGGGAAAAAGTTGATTTTGTTACAATAAACAGAATGTTTGATCATATTTGTCCTAAAAGTTTTGAGTTTTTCTTTAGTTCTGAGAAAATTGCGAGGTCGTGTTATTATAATTGCAATGAAACATCATTTAGAGAAAATATAGCAAAAGAATTTAAACGATGTATGTACGTATGAACTAATCTTTAGTAGATTGGCTGCATCTCAATGAAGTTAAACAATTTCTCAATTAAGTATTATTTGCAATGTTAACATTGTGCAAACGTTGCAACCAATAGTAACGAAAGTTTTTATGCATAAATACATAACTCGTATATAAAGTAACTAACGGAAATTTCATCAAATCAAACAAAATATGATTACTTGGGGCGTTACATTCGGCGATCGGTTAACAATATTTCACGCTTTGTGGTCTCGTTCAATCCTTGAAATATTAACTTCATTTGTTGTCTACGTTCATCGTGAACGGATACAAGTTTTGTATTGTCTTATTTAATAACTTCCTGACATGACCTTTTAGGTAATAAAGTAGTGCCTTTTTCCTACATCATCTCGCATGTAAAACGACTGTCTTATTATGCTTGTTTATAGTTTATAGGAAAAACTATGTAAGGCAATTGTTTTGAATGAATATACGTTTGTCCGTTACTATTTTGTGGTAAAAATTATGCTCTTCTTTACTTTTAGTGCAATGTGTAAGAGCTATGTGCTTTGTTGTGATTCTCACCTTCTTATAAATTCTTAATCTAATGAATTCTTTAAGCTTTAGCTTTTAATATAATTAAAAAACAAGACACCTTGAACACTTTAAATTAACTGTTGTAAATATTTTTAGTTCTCGGTAGCGATATCTCGGCCTCAAAAAGGTTCTAAAAGATTTTTCAATTTTTTTAACTCATCTATGTCATTTCTTGTAAAAAATATCGACCATTACATTCAAGGACACCATTATTGTAAAATTTATTATAGTAGTTCTTATAGCCCTAACTAATCTTGTTATGCTTTCAAAGACATCCTGCATTAGTCGCCTTTGAGTCAATTGTATCATTGGATATTGTCAAAACGTTTTAAAATGCTCCCGTGTCAAATTATGTAAGTAAGTTGCTTGTAATTTAATCGGTTGTCAGTGCAGCCTGAAAGTGTAAATGAGCCTTTTGTCAATTGTATGTGTGCAAAACATAGTTCTATTATGAGAAAATGTGCAATTTCCTACCAACGGAAAGTTCTTCCTTATTTCTTCTTTCTGGCAGTGACAAACAAGAACATTGTGTGCCGTGTAATGTAATTACTTTAGCGACTCGCAACGGACATGTTACTCGCGAGGTTTTCAGAAAGAGTCCGACTAAAGATAAGTGGGAACGGAGCGCAGAGATAATTAATACTGGCAGGAACTAGTCTGGTTCAGTGTGTATTTTTTACTATGTGTTGCCCGCGACTTCATGCGAGTTTTAATATATAAATATATATATATATTTAAAAACAATGTAGCTTAAGTTACTCCCTCTTACATCAACCATCGTCCAGTGACAGTTCCGTCAAAATTAAACTGGCCACTTCCAAAGATTGAGCAGAACGAACAGACTAAAGTTAAATGTATCGGTTAAATATCACACATAGATCATTGAAAAACGGTTAATTTGATGTTACAAACAAACACTTCAATTTTATTTATTTGTATACATTTATTTATGTTACTAATCTTTACCATACTCGGTAACTAACATGGGATAAAGATTATTTACCTACATTTTAATTTGTGCTCAATCATTTTAAGTATATGGTTCGGTATTATGTCTATAACTTTTTCGACATAATTTGACAGTTATATGCATAATAATAGTATTTAATTGTTTGTGTTTCTAACTCACCACTTCGTGATTATTCTCCGATGCGAGAGATTAATATGACCAAAATTAGGCTAATATTGACTACGACAGTGGCTTGTATTTAAACACGGAATAGTGATAATAAATATTAATGTACAATAAGAGACTATGTATGAAAAGCTCCTTTTTATATTTTGATAATACGCCAGTATCAAGAATCAGTTCCATTTTCAAAAAGACCATTTCCATTGCCTGGTAGTGTTGCCTCGCACTTTACAAATTGTAGATTTCTATTTTGCATAGCAAAACTTTGCGTGTACATTATTCACCGCATCTATTACTAAACCGCCTCAGATAAAGATGAATCTCGGTCGGTCTCGGTTGGTATCGTCGTCAAGATTATCTTTGGAAGTAGGTAAAAACGTTCAGTGCCTTTAAATTAAAATCCAATGCATCGTTTGCATGCAGTTCGTGCTTATCGACTTTGGTACTAGTTATTAGAGATACAAAGGATATCCGGTTGCTATCTGGTATTCGGTCTATCTGGCCATTATTTTACTATCCGGCCGAATACCGGATAGTTGCGCGTAGTGATAATTATACATGAAAATAACAACAAATAAATAATATTTGTTTATTAGTTTTACCTTTAATGTACAATTTTAACTTATCCCAAAGCCTCATTTCAGATAAGAAATCCTATGAACAGCATTAGGTATCCATTTATCCAATCTTAGCGTATCTTATGCGTATTTTAATGAAATTAAATAAGTTTTGCCAAATAAATAAAAAGATATTTTAATATTCATAATGAACTATCGGCAAATTGAAATGAATAAAACCGATAGTCTCTGCACATTTGGGTAACGGACGATTTCTACTTAATTCCATAAAGTAGCCAGGAAATATTTTGAATCGTCATCAAGATGTTGAAAACGTTGCTTTTTTCAGGTTTTAAAGACATAAATACAACAATTTCGGTACTTTCTGTGCAGGATCTTCTTTTTGTAGAATTTTCCTCATAAACGTAGCCACGTGTGGTATGACTTCGGAAATGCATGACCAACCTGAGCTGGTAATATTCGTTATTTCCTCGAAAGGTTCAAGAAGGCGGATGCATTGCTCCATTAACTTCCACTGATTAGGAGTCAAGTTACTTATTTATTTTTACTTAGTTATTATCGTGGTCAGCAATTTATAAAAAAACGAACCGTTTCTGCTCTAATAAACGCTCCTGTAAATAGTAGGTCCGACTTGTACTGATATCTTACACCAACTGATGTTCCCGCAACTCCAGCTCCTTTTGAATGGCTTTCAGTTTTTCTTGCGCTAGTCCCGAGCGATTGAAATGGGTTACAATGCGCCTAGAAGCAGCCAACATCTCCATTAAATCAGGGTGACATTTAAGTGATTCAGTGATGACTCTTTGGAGCGAGTGAATAAAGCAACGAGCAGAATCGTATTCAGCCACCCGAACTCCTTTTACTATATTAGCCCCACTATCGTGCACAACAACGAGTATTTTATTCAGAGGAATGTTGCAGCGCGCGGCAATAACGTTTTGTTCGATCGCTATAATTTCCCTGGTATGAGATCCTGAATAGGGTTTCATTGCCAATACGCCATGTTCCAGTTTGAATTCAGGAGATATCTAGTGGGCTGTAAAACTTAAAAGCTTTCACTATTGTGGTGGCAAGTCCATATATCCGATGTAACAGACAATACGGAAGCCTTTGAAGTATTTTGCATAGTTTTTTAATTGATTCGGTCATAAACGTCGGGTACTATTTTTTCAGCCATAAATATACCGAGGTGATGCCTTATGCTTCAGCCTGTTAAAACTAGTGACTCTTTATCTAACGCAATCATTTCACCAATTAAATAATGATATTTCTCACAATTTGGGTCATTGATACCCCAATATTGTTTTCTTTCTACTGTCTTTGCCAAAGTTAATTGTTGATGTGGAGCCAGCTGCTCGGAAGCGCTCGTATTTGCAAATGAACTCGTAGAAGGAAAAGTTCTGCTTCCGCCGCATGAAGATGAAAATGGACCACCGTAAATTTCGGAGAATTTTTCGGGATGTTTGCTTAGCAAATGGTTTTTTATAGAAGAAGTCCCCGCCTTTTTTCGTTCGCCACCACGAGATAATTTTAATTTGCAAATTAAAAACACACTACGAATCTTCTTCTATTTCAAAATAGTTTCAGAACAACTAGAAACAACAACCTCCACGACGCGCCCGCAGCCAAACTAAATAGGTATCGTTTGGCCAGCCGAATATTCGGCGGCCGGATACCGGATATTCGGCCTCATCACCGGCCGGTATCCGACCAAACCACAATCCGTTGAATCGCTACAAGTTATGATAACAATTGTTATACCTTACCGTAATAAATTATTTGTTTTATTTTTTTTTATTTCAGGTAATTATTCTATTGCACAAAATAATGTACATAGGCGAGCTTTATGCCTCAGGCATTGTCTAACAGCCGATTAGATAATGGTTATGAAAAAACAGAGTGGGTGCACAAGTAGAAACTAACCAAACTATAATAGAGCATAGAAAATACAAAAAACAATTTAATACATCACATCACACATCATCACATCATCAGCCTTTGTTAGTCCACTGCTGGACATAGGCCTCCCCTAATACACCCCTATCCATTAGGGGGTTAGGACCGTATCCTTTTAATAAATCAGCAAACTTGAATAAAGTATAGCGCATTATTAATTATTGAAACTAAAGAAACGATGGAACAGATAACCGACGCGACCGGTGAGAGAAAGGCGCAGGACCAACTTTTTACATGTCCATCCGACGCATGGATCATCTTACTTTTCAGACAATTATGTGATCAGCCCAAATTGCCCTAACCCACAAGGACGAAACAATGAAAATTTGTTGAGTCCCCGCAAGATTAGAACCCACGACCTCCGGTTTAAAAGCATACGCCCTTACCACTAGGCTACGGAGGCAGTTTTGAAGAAAGAAACAAAATATGGGTAATAAATAAAAACGTAACATATGATTTAGTGAAATGGGTACAACGTAGTAGACAATACGTATTTATAGTTTAACAGCATTTGTTAAGGAGCATATATGGCTTCGTTACAAAATGAAAACATCACATAATAACATTGTCATTTACACATCGACTCAAAGTATTCAATTAAAAATCGCTTAGAAACCCATGTTGTATCATCACACGTAGAATGGCGCCGGAATTAAAACGTTAAACGTCTTTGTAATTGTCCGTTCCAGAGGCAATATACTGAAATGACAGCAAAAAGTTCTAGTGACGTTTAAAAAAAAAACATTTTTAGCGTCATAATGTGCTATTAATATGTAAACCTAATAAAAGTCGTTTTACACGGTTTTTTCAATTACCATAGACAACCAACTTAATTAGTCTCAATGCTAATTGATTCAATAGTAAAAATAGCATGTATATATCTAATTATGATCATCTGAAACAATCCTACTAGTCCTGGTTTTCTGCAATTTTGTTATAAACGCACTGAATGTGTTGCGTAAAAAGCTGTTACATAATTGAAATTTGTTGTAATCACATTGGCAAAATAATTTTTATTTTTCCTCTATAGTCACGGAAAGGTGTAATGCGACATGTCCTTAAAAGATTTTTAATTGATAATCATATTGCACTCACCCTATTACAAGAAATAGTTTTGCATAAATATTTTACAATAACAAAAATTTAAAGCATGATGTTAGTAATTGTTATATTATTATTACCAAAATTGTATATCAAAGGCAAAGCCTATCATCACCATCAACTGTATGTACTATTTACAGACTATATAAACCACAGATATATAATCTAGATATAACCTTTTGTGATGCGTTCAGAATAAAAGAGTTAGCAGATCGTTCCAATTAGCAGTTAAACGTCCTCAGCTCAAGGCAACAACGTGTTCGGAATAAGGGATTTAAAATATGGCGTGGTTACGAATATATTGTGCTATTTTTTTTAAAACAAAATATATTCCATCCCCTATTTATACGGTAATTATAACTTTATATGATAATATTCTTTTAGTTTTTGTAAAGAAGTTCTATCAATCAAACAAAATACAATTTATTTTGGGCTTTACATACGGCGATCGGATAACAACATGTCATGTTTCGCGGTTTTGTTATATCGATGAAATAACAATTTCGGGCTGTCTTTATTGTCTGTGATCGTATGCTGATGCAATATTTTATATAACTAGCTGATGTAGGCCTATCATTGGGTTTGCGGATGAACTGAGATGCCAAATATTTTTGGTTTTAGCTTTAGCTTACTATTTCTGTCGCAATAAGGTAATAATAGGCTTTTAGATTTTATGAAAATTACTCATCTCTTAACTACACTTAAAAATTAACCAATATTACGTTCCAGGTCACATTTATTGTCAAGTATATTAAACTAGTTCTTTTAGTACAAACTAACCTTCTTGTTGCTTTCCAAGACATCCTGTATTTATCGCATTTAAGTTAACTGTTAAATAGAATAACGTCAAAACGTTTTCAAATGCTCCCGTGCCAATAATGTAAGTGGCGTGAGTTAATTCTAATGGTTCGGCAATAAATGACGAGTTAAATTCTAAATGAAAAATGTCACTCATTTATTATGATCATTCCTTGACAGTTCGGGAGTCTTTGCATTCCGATAAAGACCGAGTTTGTCGACAGAGTGGGTGGGTGTTAGGTTCTATTTCCGTTACGGAATTTCTTGATACGGCCGCCGCGCTCAATGCTACGCAATAGCTTAAAATATTACATGATTTTCAGCAGCGTCTAGTTTTTAAACACTATGGAAATCAAAGTCTGTTTACGTTTAATGTGTTATGATATATAATGAGCTACGAAACGATAGTGCTATTTCATAAGTCTCACATATAAGCAATTTAGGGGTCTTTACCCCCCGATGCTAAAGTTGCGTATTAGGTTTTAAGTACTTAAAATTCAATAAATTTTTAACCTTTTTTAGGGACTTGGGTTTTTTACTTAATTGAAAACGGACAATTCAACCCTTTTAAATGATTTATAAATATTTTTTGGTGGTGATTGCGCTTTTACTTTCACTTGAATATTACTTCTAAGTCCCCAAACCTATAAACTTTTTTCAGTTCTTATATTTTTTTGGGCTTTAAAAAATTTGGTTTAATCTCTTTAAGTCAAGATTTGTGAAAAGAAAACGTCAAAACGTTTTAAAATTTCCCGTTTCCTTTCATATATATTTAAAGTGTTAAACGTGCCTTTTGTGAATTAATTAGTATGGTTTTGGATTAATCCAACTTAAACTAACTAATATTAAAAACTCTTTTAAAAGGCACTCATTTTGATCGTTTCCAACGTTTGGGTGTCATCCAAAATAAAGAATAAGTAGTTTGGGGTTATTTTCGTAACGAATTTTCGAGCTCCGGACGCTTGATGCAAAGGTAAAAAACTATAAATATCTTATGATTTAACGCTTTGCTTTGAAATATATTTTAAAGCATTTTTTGTCCAGGGAGGTAAAATTCATCCTTTATGAAAAATGGGTAACAAACAGCGGGGAATTATGGCTGTAAAATTCGGCCATTTGCGGATATTGACATGTTTTTGATATACTTGCTTTTAAACCCTTTAACAGCCAATTTCCCCGCCATACATGCATAGTTAAATACCATATTATTGATTTGTTTATTATTTTCTTATTATATGGATAAACGAGTATATACACAATTACATTTTAATTTGAATAGTTAAATTAACCTATAGTTGCTATTTAGTTTGTAGTCATCGGGCGAAACGGTTGGGGTTAATACCTAAGGTTTGTCTTCACATATTAGTGTTCGTGCAAAAAGTTAAATAAATGAAATATAAACTGATAAACACATTATTTAACGTTTAAGAACTTTACAAGCGACGCAATAATGGAACACAGACTTTTTAATTCTGAGATACGTTTCGGGTACTTCTTACAATATTTTTGATGCGTTATGAATAAAAGAACACAGTGCTGAAGCAGCGGACCCCTTCACTGCCCCGGTGTGTTGAGTTCCTCAGTTCATTGTCCGTTTCCCGAAAAGTCGTCGGTTCTCATCTGTGTTTTTAGTGCCTTGTTCAAGCTTTTGTCGCACCCTGACTCGGCGTTTCGATTTATTCTTTACCTCAATTCGGCGGCACCGCTGTTTTTCGTTGCTAATATATCTGTGTTGTCGGCCCTTGTCAACTATTCGTTTCTTGTTTTGTTATCATGTTTCAAAAAAGATGTTTTCAACCTACAAGGCCTGTTGAACGTTTTAATATTTTGGCTTTTTGCTGAGCCACCCGACACACTACCGGCGGAGGGCGGTGGGGGTTTTACCATCTTTGCTCCCGTTGCGTTGGGTGAACAACAGGGCAATGGACCTAACCGGATGATAGCCGACCGGGAGCTCAGAATCCTATCTAGATAAAGGCGATCGGTGAAACTCTCCAAAATTTTGAAAGTCACCGATGCGATGCATTTTGATTGGGAGCTTTTCCGAAAACCCTTCATGCCGTAACGCCGGACCAAAGCCATTCGCCGATGATGGGGCGACCATTCGACGCGCAGCTGCAAAATAATATGGACGTCGAAAGGGTTAATCAATTTTCAAATCCGTGAGTAAAACCGTAAATGAACGAGAAGCCAAGGTCCACCCTCTTCAACGTCCCCGTCAAGGCTGCAAACCCGACGGTCTAACGCCCCCAGGGCCACCGTCGGCCCCCGTCGGAAAAACCCACCCCGTCCTTCGTCCCCGCTGCCCCTCCCGGGTCCCCAGTTTTCCCAGGAACGGCCCCCGTAAGGAAACACCGTGATCCGATTTAGTCCGGAAAAGGAGAATAGTTAAGATTCTCCCTGTCAAAAAAATATTTCTTGCCCCAAATGGAATTAGGGGATCAAATTGCAGCTACCACACCCCACGGTTTGGAGGTGCTTTCCCTGGGAAAGGGAAACCCAATATCCACCCTCGCCCCGATTAGCCTACGGGACGTGGTCGGACGCCTAAAGAAATCCCCTAGATAGCATCTCTTCAGGGGTTAACCCCCGCCCTTTCTTTAACGTATAAACCACCCCCACCAAAAGCCCTTATGGTTGGTGCGCTCTGAAACGCTCCGAACAAGGCTTGCTCCATAAACGGGGGATGATTGGGGTCCAGCACGGGGTGTCCAGACCCAAGGACAAAAAGTCCGCGCTCGATCACCCAGCCTCCTGCCCGAAATTTAGCCTCGACCAACTACCCTTTGGCTGCCTAATTTCCTGCGGTTCCCAACCTAAAAACTTCTTCGGCGGCCCTCCTATCCCAGGCCCCCCCCCTCCGTCCTTCTAACCGGGAATTCCCCCTGGCAGTGCCGGATCCATTCAAACGCCAAGCGGCCCACCCCCTCAAATAAGCATTACCTACAATGGCACACAATACGCGTCTTTTTAAATCCGCAGATCTTTTGATCTAAAACATTTAATTAAAGCAGATGTTCCTTGGCAGTTGCTACTTGTAAAAATACAAGTTAATTAACCCCTTGGGTTAAAGGGTTTTGCACCCCGAGCACCACCAAACAGACTTAACCTAGGTAAACAAACAC
Source organism: Lamproptera curius (assembly GCA_029286875.1). NCBI lineage: Eukaryota > Metazoa > Arthropoda > Insecta > Lepidoptera > Papilionidae > Lamproptera > Lamproptera curius. The sequence continues at coordinate 1,652,274 of JAGSMT010000060.1, forward strand.
ACACACACCAGAATCGGCTCATCGACCGGTGAGGTCGAACACACCCTTTGCTTTATGACGTTTGTAAGCAACCCATAATAGGAGTGTTGGGTTTCGCGCCTTTTCTCCCAGCGCCAACCTTTGAAATGGTAGTAAATGTCAATCAGCGGGGGGCAACCCCAGCCCTGGATTCATTTTATTTATTTTCGTCCGCGCAGAATCATCACTTTTGAAATTGGGTGTCGGCCCAACTAAAACAACAATCAAATCAAATGCCCGGGATAGGGTAAAGCACCATCCGCCAAAACCCCGAATGGCTTTATAAAGGGCACAATAATAAAACCACAGACTTTTTTTCTGAGATACTTTGTTTCCCCAAAACCTTTCGTGTCAAATTGTGATTTTTTAATAAGTTGTTCGGGAGCTCGATCCCGTCTTTTGCCCGCGGATAGAAAAATATTTTATAATTTGGTTTTTTAAAGCTTTTTGGCGACAAAATTGATGATACGTCCACAGTTTTTTAGAAACATTTATTTCTCCTAACGTATTTTGACGGGAACGAAAGAAACAGGATCACTCCAATTGAAACCGTAAACTGCTCATAAATACGGCAACATAACCTTCTAATAAACTAAGAACCTTTTATGTTGAAAGATTCTTTCAATTGAAAAAACTTTTATAACCCAACTTAAACCCTTTTGTTTGTTTTGATAAATGTAAATTGGCAACCGGAACCTACAAGTGTTTCAAAGTAAAAAATGTATCTTCTTTACCAACAAAAAATTTAACCGCCCAAATTTAAAAAAAAAATGTTATGTCGGTTGTTTTCCATAAATATTCGGTTTCTTTTTTTAAATGCCATTTTAAATAATTTAATATATTGAAATTCACCCACAAAAACCGTATTAGAAGCGTGTTTTGGGAAGGTCCATAAACCTTCTAATGGTGACGGCGGTCTTTGGGCTCCCCCAATGTGTGTGTGTGTGTCTAAACCTGTGTTTGGTAGTGGACCAACACAGGCTGACGATGATAGAGAGTTTTGTTTAAAGTCTCTAAACACCTATATTTTTGCTTTGTAAGTTTGTTAAAAAATAAATTTGGTTATATACAGACAAATTTTTTGTTTCTAATCATAATTAAATTAGATTTTTCTTCTCTACTTACAGAGGTAATAAAAGTATGTGATACCGGGCTATTTTGGACCAATCTTTAAAACTTAAAATTTTGGTTAGAGTGTAAAATATACAACTTGAAGGGTTAAAATTGAAATTTTAACCCTTCAAGTTTTCTTTTAGGTAAGTTTAAAACAAAGATTTTTAGTTATTTTTAGAGCATTTCAGTATTAATCACATTAACTTATCGATAAAACGGACTAATTACCGCACTAAATTGGATTGGTTGCATTGCAAATTGTACAGAAAAAAATTAAAATGATAATTCAAACAATCATCTTTGAAAATTTTAAAGCGTAAATTTGTTTAGTTTTTAACTCCAAAATTTAAGTAAATTCTTTTAACGCCTAATTAAAAATTTTACTTTCACCACCGAAAGGTTGCGTGGTACACAAAACATCGCTTAAGTCCCCATTTTTCAAAATTTTGTACAAAGGAAAATAAAATTAAGATAGCTCAGTCACTCTTAAGACCATGGCCCAACGTTAGTTCGGTTATTTATTTGCCCAAATGGTTTGCATCGCTTTGCCAACTATACTTGGGACACTTACTTTAAGGTTAAAGGAAACGGCTTGGAAAAAAGGTTTCCGAATCTCAAGTCCCAAAGTTTGATAAATAACCCGCATTTATATTAAAAATATTTAGGAAGAGTTAATTTAAAGAATAAAAGATTTGTTCAGATATTATGGGAACACCTTTATTGATAAAGTTATTACGAATTTGTTTTAACTCCATTCATAGACAAAAGAAAAGTCAAATAGAAATAAGTTGTAAAATTCAAAAAATAAATTTAAAAACTAAAATGAAAAGATTTATTAATTTATTGGCTTGTAAGTTTAAACTAAACGAAAATTAGTTTATCTTTAAAGATTGAAAAGACCAAACCTATCACCCTTTAAAAGGGTATTTTTAGGATATTAAAAATTCCTTCAAGTCATTCCGACACCTGCCGATCTATATGAGACTTCTGGAAAAGGAATATTATAGTCCAAGTTTCCAGCCCACAGGGCATGGGTTAAAACGGCTTGGTGGGACGGATGCACGGGGAGAAAAGGCCAGGACAATGCCATTTCAGGTTGACTTTAAAGATCGGGTGGTCGGACAATTCCCAACCAACTTGGGAAACAAAAATTAAAAAGTTTGAAACCCCATTGAACACGATCCGGGTTTCTTAGCAAGCCCATACCAATGGCACTACAAAATGTTTCGTTCCAAATAAAGACTGGTTTTTGCCGCTTTGTTTGCGTGGTAATTAAAATATTTTATTTTGTTTTTATAATAAAAAAAACTAAAAATTTATATATTTTATAGAAGATTTGGCAACAAAATAATTGTATTTGTGGGTTAAGTTTTATTTTCCAGAAAATTTTTGGTGATAAAATTTTTAGATGCTTTTGTTAAATTCAACAAAGATTATATTAGTATTCTTTGGGGTTTTTACCACAATGTTATATTAAGGGAACTTAATTTGATCGTCCAAAATTTACAGAAATTTTTTTATTTATTTAGAAAGGTTTGGCAAGAATTTAATTTTTTGTCACGGTTAAAATTTAATTTTAGGCTTAATTTAATAGTGGTGATTCATAAAATGGGTCATAAGGTGGCAAATTGGTCGTTAATATTTTTTTTATGGGTAAATTTGACAAATACCCCCTGGGAAAAAATTATTACTATTTTTTATATATGAATTTTGATGCGTTTTCCTTAAATATTTTTTAGTTTTGACAATTCAAATTTTATAAAGAAATCATAGCCAAGAGGATAAAAAGTATGCTGTTGATCTTTTTTATCAGTTTGTTGTCAATGTATATTAACTAATCTTTTGGTTGGCTGATCTCAATGAATTGAAGGTTCTTATTTTTCCCCTTCCTTTTTTTACAGGGCATGGGGGGGTACACAGGTGCCGTGAAAAGCGGTAATTGAAAAACCACCAGCCGGTTTTGAAGCTAACAATCTATGTCTCCGGTAGGGGATAACCCCTGGGAAAAAAATTATTTTGTTATTATATAATGTTTGATAGATTTTCCAAATGTTTTTAGTTTTTTTAACATAAATTATTATAATAAACACCCCCTTTGGACCAGGTGGTGGGATATGGTCCTAAACCCCGTGATGGGGTGTATTGGGAGGCCAATGTCCAGCAGTGGACTATCAAAGGCTGTTGATGATGATGATGAAGGCTTGTTGCCCCTTTTCCTAGGTGGCGACTTCGCCTGTCCTATCAAATAATAAAATGTGCCACTAATAACATGGTTGTATAAATTGAAAGTGATAGTGCAAATAAGATAAAATAAAACTAAACTTACTTTTATGATCGGGTTAATGGTTTGATTTGTAATATAAAGACAGATATGTCCTAGTTTAAAAGGGCCCAATACTCAGCGTCCTCTCGGTAATCAAAACCATCACGAAAATAGTTAATTAATAAGGAAATTATTCCTCACCAGGTTTGATAATTAATATTTTGGAAAGATGTAAATTAAATGAAATTTGTTTCCCTCTTATAAGGTGTGAGAAAATTTATATATATTGGGAAGATGGAACAACCCGGGTAAGATGCGATCTCCGTGGTTCCAAAAGTTGAGTTGTGGGATTAAAATCTTTTGTTCATTGAAAAAGCCTGTCCAGCAGGGTCGGATAAACCTTAATGATGATGATGTATTTGAACATCGTTATATTCGGGAAAAGATTTTCTATTTTATATCCCAATTTGTTTTTTAAAATTACCCTTATTTCACCAAATGAAAAAACGTTTTGCGTACCAAAAGTAATAAATTTTTAAATGAATATTAGATAAACCAATTATAAAAAACTTTAAACCCATTTGATGATTTACTTTTCATTAATTTTTGTTTGTCAATAAAACAATCTCTATCAAATTTGTTGATGTTGGGTTAAGGGAAGCCAACGTTTTTTAATTTAGGTACCAATTTTTTCCTTAACTGGATAAAAAAAACGATGTCTTTAGAATCCTTTTTTCAAAATTCTTTTTTAGAAAAATTGTTTATTTTTTATCATATTTTATTTGTCTTATGTGTTACTTTAAAAGGTTATAAAAGATTCGCAGTCACAAACACACTAGATTAAAATGTAGACTTTTGGAAATTCCGGAAAAACCTTCAGCGCCATACAATGTTGGAATAAACTAAATGACTGGTCTTCTTCGCTTGAAAAAGACCTCCGAAAACAAAATTACAAGTGTAATAAAATAGCCGGATATTAAAGAAAACAACTTTAAAAGTATTGAAAAAAATCTTTAAACGATCAACGGGGTTTTTGGGGTTGGATACCGGATAACCCTATCCCACCGAATATCCGGTATCGGGCCCTAATGCCCGGCCAGATACCTTTTTGGGTTTGGGGCGGGCGCGTCGTCAGGGTTTTTGTTCGTATTAGGTTCGCCCAGACCGTTTTGGCAAAAGCAGTTTTTGTTAGGCGTTGAAACTAATTCGACGCAGTCGTGCACCCCTATTTTGCTAAATAAAAAGTTTTTGAATGTGCATAGTACAGTAGTGTATTGTTGTGAACTTTCTTATTCTGAGTTTATTTTTTTTTCAAAAATAATGGCAAATAAAGCTCCTTCTGGAAATTTTGAAAAGAAAAGACTATGACGTCAAAGGTAGTGTGTTTAATTTGAAAAAAAATTATCTGGTGGTAAATGGAAAAGGCGGGCTTTTCCATGAAAACCATTTGCAAACAAACATATCGACAAATTCTCCGAAATTTACGGTGGTATTTCAACTTTTCCCGGCGGAAGCGAACTTTTCCCTAAGAGTTATTTCAAGCGACTTCCGTGAAGCTGGTTACATCAACAATTAACTTTGCCGACGGTAAAGAAACAGGGTTCTGAACCAAAATGGGGAATTCGTATTTAATTTGAAATGATTGGTTAGATAGAGCCACTTTGGACAAATTATTTTAACAGGTAATGTAAGGGTCCCCGATACAAGATCCCTCGTACATTTAACTAAAAATTGTACCCGAATTTAAGACCGAATCAATAAAAAAAAGGAAAATTTCAAACTGCCGTTGTCTGTTACGTCAGATATATGGACTTGCCAAACCACAAAAGAAAGTTTTTTTTTAAGTTTTATAGCCCACTGAATATTTTCTGAATTCAAACTGGAACATGGGTATTAATTAAACCTTTTCGGAAATCATCGGGGAGAATATGGGAAATGAATTATTGCCCCTGCAACATTCCTTAATAAAATAACGTTGTGGTGCAAATAATGGGGCCAATACAGTGAAAGGAGTTCAAGGCGAACACGATTCCTTTCACTCGCTCCAAGAGTCATCAGAACCTAAATTCACCCCTGATTTAAGGAGTGTGGCGCCCTGGCCCATAATTGGATGAATGGATCCTAAGTGATCATGGATTTCTTAACTACTTTAAATGGGTTTTTGATAAGTCTAAATTGGGCGTTAAAAGGTAATACTAAAATACGGATATTGATTTTTTTTTGTTTTCTTGTATAATAACCCCATTTTTAAAAGTTTTTCCGGGGGTGGTGCTCGACCATCCCGGTATTCGCCGGATAAAAAAAGTGAAGGCCGGATACCCGTTAGCAACCGGATATTGCATCTCTATTATTCTACACTTTATAGACACGGGAGATAGAAGAAACGTGGTTTTCTAAAAATGTTTGTAATCTTTAAGGTTTATTATTATAAATATTGTTATGATGGTGATGATGGATGGTCTACTTTTTCTACCTCAGTAAGAAAAAAATCGAAGAACACAGCCGTGGATGGACTGCTAGTTTTAAACAAGTGAAGTTTTCCCAAAAAAATTGATGACTTAAAACCTTTTACAAATATAAGCGGGTAAAAGGGTTCCTCACCCAAATTATCAGGGATTACGACACTTTTTCTTTGATATCTTTGAAAACCTTTCTTGTTTTTTGGAGGTCCCCAAGGAGACCGTCAGGGTGGATCCCCCGGGTGCCATTTCGCCGGGGTCTTTGGACCCCATTCCGTTTGAAAGGGCCCCGAGCCTGTTACTGGGTAAACGAAACTTAAATTTATGTTTACGGTGGGCAGCGCGTTGGGAAACCACTGGTATTGCCAATGTCCGGGCGTCGGTGACCACTTCCCTTATGGCCCGACTGTCGTCTGCTGCGTATCCGCCCCACCCTCAAATTGAGACCTTCCCCAAAAGTCGGTCAACCTAACGTTCGTAATATGGATTGCTATTAAAATAATAAATTTTATTGCGGGCCGGACTCCGTACTTACTGCATGTTATTTCAGGTTATAATTAAAAAGGCGGTGTCATATTTCTTTCTGAATTTTGGCGTTGTTTTATCAGGGTTTATAATAATATTGGCCCATTTGCGCTTAGGGTCCGTTTTAAATAACATGTCATAGCAAAGAAGACGTATGATTGGGGAAATGTTTGTGTTTATTGATTTTTAATTTTAAATTTTTTTAATAAAAATTTTTTGGGTTTATTTTTTTCATCTCTTTATTTTAAGTCCAAAAGGTTTTTGAACGTTGTATTAAACATCAAAATATTTTAATTAAACCTTTTTTCTTTGGACAAAAAAACGTTTAAACATTTTTTACCTAAATCTTCATTGTCAAGAAGAAGAAGGTGGTTTTAATTTGTTATAAGATGGAAGTGGTTACGATCAAATTTTTTAAAAAAGGTGACCAGATGCCAGGGCAGCCCTAGAATGGAAGAAAAGTCGGATAATTAGAAGCCCAATTATTTTTGCTGGAAATATTTAAAAATCAAAACCCTAAAGTTACTCTTTTTGTTATTTCATATTAACGGTCACAACTTTAAGTGATTTTTTTATTAAGTGGAGTTTTCGATATGCCCTTGGTTATTATTTATTTTTCAGCCTCTCTTAATCACTCGAAATAAATAAAATACAGATGCTAACAACCTTCGCCATTCTTTATAATATATTTTCAATAGTTTACAAACAAAAAAATTTCGGATATAAAATTCGCCTATTGCTCTTAATGCCCATATAAATTAAATATTTTCACGGGTACACGATGGGCTCAAAGACTTAAGAGTAGTCTTACAGCATTGTTGATTAATTAAATTAGGCTTCCTCCTTCTGGATGCAATAAGCGTTCGTATTTCCTTCCCACAAACCCAAGAAGTCCTGGGAAAAATGTTTATTATTGCACAAAAAGTTTTTTGCTTTGTTATTTAAAGTCTTATAAATTTTTTTTTCACTAAATTTGAAAAAGATCCCATTCATGTGTAAAAGAAGGTCGTTCCTTTACGTTTTATGGTTTTTATGTAAAATAAAATAAAATCCGTAAAAAGTAATTTTATTTAATAATGTATGGTATTCGCGTAAACAAAAGAAATAATTATGAACGTCAAAAAGACTACTTCTTTACGGGATCTTGTTGGCGTCCATTAAAAAGTATTTATATATTATAAGTACGTAACGTATGTATATATATTTAAATGTGTATATATTTCATTTTAGAGATTCATTTTACGGTGGTAAAGCGACGCAGTTGTAATTACTTTGTGGTTTTTACTGCCGAAAATGGGCTGGCTCGAACCGGTTCAGTACCACGACGTCACATAAAATCATACGGTAGCGGAAGTTAAAAAGGACGTTACCCCAGGGGGATACTAGGATTGTCAGTTCTGGAGAAAACCCCTCTGAGCTTCCACGCTTATATGATCACTTACTCCTGGGCGCAGGAACTCAGGCTGCCCGACGTATTCTGGGGGGTGGCACAACTCCCCTCTCTACTCCCAATGCTCGAGGCAAACGTGGCATATCCTAAACGGCAACCCCTTTTAAGCCTAACGTGGACGGAAAATAGTGCAGTCATGAGCGTGGTCGCCGTGAACCTCAAAGTGGAACGTACCCTATGACGACACGTGGTTTCCTTGGGTTACTCAGTTTAAGACAATTCCGGGCATTTATTCGGTATTTTTAGATACAGATTAATGTATTTATACTTGGCAGAGAAAGGGAGCTTTTTTGCACTCTGTAGTAGTAGTCATCAGCTCGAAAATGTATTTCACCTGTGGAATATCAATTAAGTCTCATAACATTGGTAACGAAGTGGCGTCGTACAACTCGCATTTTTATTGATGAATAGTAACTGAAGAGATTTTTTATAACAGTCAACTGAAAAAAGTTAAAAAATATTCATACGTCCAATGCCTCTTCAATCCTATGGGGTACATTGTTTGCATTCATAAAAAGTATTGGAAGCTAAATTATTAGCAACAGAGTTTTTATACATAAATACATAACTCGTATAAAAGAAACTAACCGAAATTTAATCCAATTAAACGAAATATCATTGCTTTGTGCGTTACATTCGGCGTTCGGTTAACAACATGTCACGTTTTGTGGTCTCGTTTAATCCTTGAAATATTAACTTCATTTGTTGTCCATGTTCATCGTGATTGGATACAAGTTTAGTATTGTAATATTTAATAACTTCGTGACATAACCGTTCGGAGGGCCAAATGAAATGTCAAAACCACAAATTGACATGACCTTTTAGGTAATATAGTAGCGTCTTTGTCCTATAACATCTCGGTATGTAAAACGATTATCTCATTAATCTTGTTGATAGTTAATAGGAAAAACTATTGTAACAATAATGTTGAACGTGTTATTTAATACAAAGCAGCCAAGTAGAAGTGTTTGTTTTGAATTAATATACGTTTGTCCGTTACTATTTTGTGGTAAAAATTATGCTCTTCTTTATTTTTAGTACAATGTATAAGAGCTACGTGCTTTTTTGTAATTCTTACCTTCCTTAAGATTTAAAATTTAATGAATTTTTTAAGCTTTAGCTTTTAATATAAATAAAAAACAGGACAACTTGAGCACTTTAAATTAACTGTTCTAAATATTTTTAGTTCTAGGTAGCGATATCTCTGCTGCAAAAAGGTTATAAAAGATTTTTCAGTTTTTATTAACTCATCTTGTCACTTCTTGTGAAAAAGTAAAGACCATTACATTCAAGGACACAGTTATAGTAAAATTATAAAAGAAGTTCCTTTAGTAGTTACCTTACTAATCTTGTTTTGCTTTCAAAGACCTCTGTATTTATCGCCTTTGAGTTAAATGTCTCATTGGATATTGTCACAACGTTTAAAAATGCTCCCGCGTCAAATTATGTAAGTTGCTTGTACTTTAATCGGTTGTCAATTCAGCCTGAAAGTGTTAAAGTGCCTTTTGTGAATTGTATGTATCAAACAAAGTTCTATAATGAGAAAATGTGCAATTTCCCACCAACGGAAAGTGCTTCCTTATTTCTTCTTTCTGTCAGTGACAAACAAGTACATTGTGTGCCGTGTAATGTAATTACTTTAGCGACTCGCAACGGACATGTTACTCGCGAGGTTTTCAGAAAGAGTCCGACTAAAGATAAGTTAGAACGGAGCGCAGAGATAATTAATACTGCCAGGCACTACTCTAGTTCAGTGTGTGTTTTTACTATGTGTTTCCCCGACTTAGTGTGCGTTTAATATATAAAAGATTATATGTAAAAAAAAATGCTTAAGTTACTCCTAGTTACATCAGCTATATTCCAGTGCTAGTTCCGTCAAAATAGGACTGTCCATACCAGAGATTAGGCAGAACAAACAGACAAGAGCTAAAAAAAAATGTTATTATTAAATGTATCGGTAAAATATCACAATATTTTGAAAGGCGGTTAAATTTATGTTACAAACAAACATTTAAATTTTATTTATCTGTATATATTTCTTTATGTTATTTAATCTTTACCATACTCGGTAACTAACATGAGATAAAGATTATTTACCTAGTGTCCGACCGAACTTTCGGTTTCGGTTTCTGGTTTCAGCCGAGTTTCGCAAAATCAAGTTTCGTCAGGTTTCGGTTTCGGCCAAGATTTGGCCGAAACTTTGCCGAAACTCGAAACTGGTTTCAAGTGTTTTCAATTTCAAAATAGTAGCGAAAGTATATATTCAAATTCAAATATCTTTATTCAATATTGAAGTTTACACTTGCTATTGATTGTCAAACACACTACCACCGGTTCGGAAAAGGACGCCTCAAACCTGAGAAGAACCGGCGAAAGAAACTCAGCGGCTATTTTTATGTCATCTTTAAAATAACCTAACAATTTGATAATTCGGCGTTACATTATGACAATTTTGAAACAAGACCTGGAGCGAGCATTCCATTACCAAGCTGTGTTATCATTTAAAAATACATTAATATCGTAATAACCTTTAACACATAAACGTTCCTTGACTACCTTTTTAAATTTATTAAGAGTTAAATTTTAAACGTTTACTGGGATTTTGTTGTAAAACGTTTACATTGTGCCATAAAAGACTGCATTATTCATCGCAGTCTAGTTGCTGGAAGAATTAAATTATGTTACGCTCCTTGGTAACCAAAAATAAATACAAATAATACTGGAAAGAGTAGCTGAGATATTTGTTGTGTTAATAAAAATCTTCTAGTCTCTTTACTTTTTCTGAATGTAATTTGTTTGCTATGTGTGGCGAAATGTCCTCGAAAAAGGAAAACCCAAGTGCGACCTTGTCATTAAAACCACTGTTATAAAAAGTTAACAACGAAGAGATTTATTGTCGGCTCAAAGGCAACATGAGAAGAGACTGCTCTGTCATAATCAATTGCCGCAAAGTGGGCTTTAATTTCGAGTAGGGAGAACGTATACGGAAGACGAACATGGTTGCATACGTCCATCGAAGCCAGTAATCAACAAGAAACAATAAGAATATGCTGCCATATTCGAAAAACTGTTTTAGCGATTAAAGTATTACCATCTGATACCTAATCCAAGAAACGAGCATTTCATATAGAGGAACTCAACGCATATTGACAAATTTTGAATATGAGAAAAGTTCTCGCAAGATGGGTGCCGAGAATCAGAAACAAAATCACATCGAAGATATCGTTGGACAAGTTTAAAGAAGATTGTAAAACTTTAAATCTAGTTTTGTGGATGGACGAAACACGGTTTATCCCGAAGGATTTTCATGCCGTGCGTTGGTATATGGCCTGCGGTAAGAACCTCAATATTCTGGGACTCAGAAGTGATATTATTGATTGATTACCTGGAGCATGGAAACATCATTACAGATTATGCAGCTTTAATCCGAGGTTGAGAAATGCCGTCAATGATAAAAAAAGAGCAAACTTTGAACAGGCAGCTGTTTCATCTTGACAACGTCCGGCGATAGGTTGGCATTGCGATGACCACTCGTTTAGCATGCTAGCGTACAATTGGTTGAGCATCCCCTATTCACCAGATCTGGCAGCCTAGCTATTTTTCATCTTCTCTCCAAATTGATACAATACTTAAGAGGAAACAGTGTTAAACTATATATAACAAGTAAACGATGCCGTGGTGACCTTTTGCAGGACCAAGACAATCCTTTTTTAAAGGAATTGCAAGCATTGGAAACTTGGAACGCTGGACTTGGTGTGTAGGTGGACTCGGAGATTATGTAAAAATAAATAATTAAGCTTATCATAGTCATTATGTTCTATCTCATTTTTTACTTTTGATCCCCTCGGAACTACAAATACAAACCAAAGTATTAATAAGTTAGATTTCAAAATGTCAATATTTAGTCTTTAATGCAACATTCACAATTATTAATTTATTTATTAATTACTCATATTACTATAGTGAAATTTATTTGAAAAAAATAATATATTTTAACATTTTGTTACATAAAATATTATTAGCAACTGAAATAAACGTTTATTATACTGTCTCCATTCCATGACTAAAATAAAGCAAAATAATAGGTATAAAAGCTCCATATTTTAGTATTTTAAGAAATTTTATACTTGATCACGTGAGTTTCGGTTTCGGTTTCGGTTTCGGCCGAAACTGAGCTACGCCGAACCTGAAGCTACGCCGAACTTTCGGTTTCGGTTTCGGTTTCAGCGAAAAACAGTTTCGGTCGGACTCTATTATTTACATACATTTTTAATTTGTACTTAATTTTTTAATTGGTTTCGTGTATTATGTCAACTTTTCCGACATAATTTGACAAAGGTTATATAAACTTAGTATTTAATTGCTTATTAACCACTATGTTTCTATCTCATTTCCGTGTTATCTTCCGATGAGGAGAATTAATATGACCAAAAATTAGGCTAATAATTTAACTCTTTTGCTTTATTTAAACACGGAATTAGAATAACATGATTTATTAAATATTTTAACAACAAGATAATTAATTTAAAACTTTTTCATTTTGACTAAGACCCACCCCGGCTCCGGCCGGAGTAATAATGATTTCTGTAAAATCTATGGAAGATTATATAAAATTTATTAGCTTTTTATTCACATTATTATGCAAAAATTATACATATAAACCTTCTTCAATCACTTCTATCAATTAAAACCCCTTCAAAATCCTTGCTTTTTGAAGATTTGCTTACAGGGGATATAGGGAACAGGGACAGAAAAGCGGACTTTTTCTGTATTTCGGTGATAATACTGGCACAAATCAAAAAGTGATTAAAAACGTAACATATTTTTTGAAAGTCGAAAAAAAAAAAAATTGTTGGGAAAAATCTCTGGTTTAATGACGGATTTATGGGTGTAAGAAGGGGTTTTCTTTGTTTACCGTTTTATCTGATATCGATGAAGAATGTTTTTAAGTCTGGAAGGGATGTGGGGTGTTTTAAACATTAAATATTTTAATTTTCCCGTTCAAGGAATTTCTCACATAAAAGATTTTTAAATAAGGAAAATCCAGTTCCTTTGAATTTAACAGTAGTACCAAATTTACGTTTACCAATTTGGGTCAAAGGTCTGATTTTAATTTTAATGCGCTTATATAATTATTAAATAAAAGGACCTTTCCGATTTTTCCCGCGTTTATTTTTATTTTTAATTTCCCCTTTATTACAATTTAACGTAACACGGTGAGCGATATTTAATAATAATGAAACCCTTTTGATTCGTCAAAATTTGGACCCATTCAAAACACCTGAATCCGAGGTCAGCCTAAAACTTATATTCTTTTTAATTCGTCAGGGCAGTTTGGTAGGGCAATCAGGCTACCCGTTGGAAAATGGTCATCCATGCCGATGGATACCGGCAATACCAAAGGTATCACCAACGCGTTGCCTACCTTAAGGATCGCCTTTTTTTTTTTTTGCCGTTGGAAAATCCAGGCGGATTCCCCGCCGCCGTGGAAAGGGCGGGGGATAAGGGGCCTCCCAAGGGATGGAGCGGTATTCCCCAAAACCAACGGTTGTTCCCTTTCATGTCGCTGTAGCCGGGCCGGGGCCTGATGACAGTTCCACCCCGGCGCGCGTGGCCCTACCTTTCTTTCCGGCCTTCCCACCGGGTGTTTTGGACACCCGGAACTCCCCAAGGCGCCTTGCCGGGAAACAAAGGCACGGCGCTCCCTCCGGGCCTTCTTGGGCGGCGGGCCCCCTCGCCGGCCGCCCAGGGGCTCAGGTTCAGGAACGCGCGTACCAATTTCGGCGCCCTTGGCCTTCTTGTTTGGATAGCCAAGGCTCCAAGGCCTCCCTGTCCCTTTGGCCACCTTGGCCATCACGTCCGCAGAACGCAAGGAAAGGAGGTTTACCCAGTCTAACCGGAACACGGGAATGTTTCTTTAAGGCCGGGAGAAGGTTACCCCGGGAGGCGCAAAGCCCGCTTTTGGATGGGCCATTGGAGGGGTGGAGGACGGGTTGAAAGAGGTAGGTGGGCCCATACCCACCGGCTCGGAGATAGTGTATCTTTTTTTATAATTTTTTTGACTGTCGTTCGGTGTTTTTGCTAATCTCCGGAATGGCTTGTTCCGGTTTGACGGGAATTTTAACTGGGATATAGCCGGTATTTTATGTATATTAATTAGGGACAAAAAATCGTTAATAGTAATTGAAGGGATTTAATTTAGAATTTATCGGGTGACCGTTTGGCAAATGACAAAAGGATTGACTGTAGATGTGTAAATGCAATGCTAATTGATCAAATCTTAATAATAGTATGTTTATACCCTAAGATGATGATCTAAACCAATCATTAGAGGTTTTTTTTCTTTTTTTCAATTTTTGGACACTAACTGTGTTGTGCAAATAAAACAAACCAAATAACAAACAAGTGTTGTAACCTTGAAAACTATAATTTTTTCCTTGCAAAAACGTTAATTATTCCAAGGATTTGTATATATGTACATTGTAATTACATTGATAACGGAATAATTTTTGTTTTTCTCTATAGTCACGGAAAAGTGTATAGCGACATTTCCTTAAAAGATTTTTTTGTTCATAATCGTATTGTAATCGCCTAACAAAGACCTATCTATAACAAACAGTTTTGCAAAATAACAAAACCAACAAAAAATTTTCGTTGAACTAGTTATTTTATTATTTTTCCCAAATTTTTTATATTATAGATATCTTTTAATTTGCATATAAAATTTCATCGTCAACAACAGCATACGTAGTTTTTCAGAATTTTATTCAGGGCCTAGAGATATAAATCAGAAATAACCCGGTGATGCGTTCCAGAATAAAAAGAGTTTGGAACGTTCCAAGGGCAGTTAAACTTCCTCGCTCTTGGCAACAACGTGTTCGGAATAAAGGATTTAAAATATGGTGTTTAATTAGATAGATATTGTGCTATTTTTTTTTAAAACAAAATATATTCCATCCCTATTTATAAATAATTATAACTTTAATATGATAATGTTCTTTTAAGTTTTTGTTTTTAACGTTTTACGTTTAGCGTTTTTTTTAATCTGGCGAAGGAACTATTCCAAGATGTTCCTTTGGCCAATATCAATTAAGCGTATAAAATTGAAGGTTAGTTTGTCGATTTATCTCCAAAAAATTCTGGGTTACTACTTGGGTTAATTCCAAAAATTCCTTTTATTCAGTGGATTAATTTTAACTTAATAACCCTTATGAGGTGCGTCGTTCTTCCAATTGGTCGTCTGTTCATTTCACCCGTTAATACAACCCAAAATCTTTTGCGGGGTAAAACATTTAAACGACCCGACGAAATTAATTAACCAAAGTTAAAGCATTGATCGAAATTTTAAAATTCTTATAGGGAACATTTATCACCAACAACCCGTTAGTCCCTGCTGGACTAGTCCTCCCAAAAGCATAATTTAATTAGGGGACCAGGACCATTTCACCCACCCTGTTCCAATCCATTGAATGATTGTTAGGATCCTCCTTTATTTTCGTGCAAAAATAGATACAAAAAGGTTCTATCAATCAAACAAAAAATTATTTTTGGCCCATACCGACGGAAACAACAATGTCACGTTTGCGGTTTTTATATCGAAAATAACAATTTAGGCTTCTTTAGTGTTGTGATCGTATGGGATGGATATTTGTTTAAACTAGCTGGATGAAATTGCCTTATATTGGGTTTTCGGATGAAACTGAGATGCCAAAACTAATTCTTTCCCTAAGATCCCTCATTTTCATTATATATATAAAGTTTTCGGGGAAAAGGGTTTAAAACAAACCTAACAACAACTCTTCCTTAACCATTGCCACAAAGATCCATTTCACTTGGTCGCGGGTCGACCAACGCCTCTATCTTCCAAAATTGGCTGTAGCTCCTTGAAACATCAAGCAGGTTTTTTTTACACCCAAAATGGCTAATTAACTGGTTAATAGAAATTATCCACAGGTTTGGGGAAAATGTTCCTGCATAATTTCTTTTAAATATCAAATAAAAAGACAAAGGTTTTCTTTTAGTTGTATATTTTTTTCGTTTAAACAAATAAGTTATCTAGCTCCAATAAAGCTTGGGAAATGGAATATAAGTAAAACCAATCAAAATATCTATTAAAAATGTTAAAACCCAATTTATTATGGCCGTGAACTTGGAAAGAATAAAAAACGTTAAAGGAAACAATAATTTAGAAGCAAATCAAAGAACATTCCGAAAAGTTAACATAACACTTGAGAGGCATTTGAAAGAAAAGTAGTATTGATTATATTTGTCGCTAAAATTTTATGCAATAACGATATTATATTAAATACTTAATCAAGCACTGGCCATTGTCCTTTATAGTTCAGACAAACTAGACTCGGAACTGTTGCAAAAAAAAAGGTAACCTATAACACCGATGTTGTCACATTGTGACTTTGCCCTAGTCGACTGTCCTGGGTGAATGACATCTCCGGTGACATTGCTCAATGACAAAAACAAGATGTATGACGACACTTCGTTGCCTGGGCTACCTTCTGTTTTTCAATTTCGTGTTCAATTTTTGTTTTAAGGTTCGGGCATTACTGCACATGCATAAACCCCATTTTATGAAAGCCTTAATTGGTTTAGGTAAAGAGCGGGGTCGCCAACGGAAATATCTTCAATTACCAAAATCAATTTATCATTTGCACATAAACTTAATCTCCCAACCTTCTAAAACATTGCAGTCTATAGTAACAAGAAGTTACAATCACGCCCTCTTATCTTAAATTGTCACCGGAAAACATTTTTGTGAATAGTCAAATTGGATGTCCTACGTCCGAGATTTTTTTGCCGCTATGGGTTACTTTGTTTTCATTTATTACAAGTCTTATTAGACTAAAACCATAGTGACTATTTCGGGTAATTTAGAAAAAGGGATTTTGGCCTTTAACATGAGTATTATTACCTTTCAAAATTCGATCCAGTTCGAAGAAATTAATTGCTTTGAGCGTTACATTCCATGGGTTAACAACTCCCGTTTTGGTGGGTTTCCGATCAATCCTCGAAATAATTTTTCATTTGTTGGCTATTATTATCGTAATCGGAACAAGGTTAGCTTTGTTTTTTAATAACCCTTTTATAACCCGTTTGGAGGGCCGGAATGAAAATGTCAAAACAAATTGATATGACCTTTTAAGGTAATGTAGTAACGTCAGGCCTATATTCATCTCAGGTAAAACGATTTATCTTTTTAATCTTGTTGATATTAGGAAAACATTATTAAAAAATGTTGAAACGCAATTTAGTTTAATTAAGCTAAAAGCAATTGATTTGAATTAATATAATTTCCTTTGTTATTTTACCAGTTTTTTTGTGTTAATAATAATTATCTTTTTTTTTTTCAATGTATAAAAAGAAAGAAACGGCAGCGCTATTTTTAAAAATTTTAAACCAGGGTTTTTTCCTTTGGCCCCGATGGAAAAAAAATAGGTTTTCTGGTGTTGACTTGTTCCTTCCAGTGGCATCATTGATTTCAAGGAAAAAAATGAAATTTTTTATAAAACATTTTGATAAAATTTAACAAAAATTTTTTAAAAATTTGGGAAGTGAAAAAATTAGAAAATTGATTCTATTTTTTGTTTTAATTTCCAACTTTAAAATTTTTTAACAGTTAAATATAAATAAACACAGGACAAACATTGAATGACTGTTTTAAATATTTTGGTTTTAACTTTAAACACTATTATTGTCCAATAAGGGTATGGGTTTTTAAGATTTTATGAAAAACTCATCTTTTTAAATTTTAAAAATTAACCAACATTATATTCCAGGTCACATATTTGTCAAATAATTAAACTGTTCTTTTAAGTACAAACCAACCTTCTTTTTTCCCAAGACTTTATTTATCCCATTTGTTAACTTTGAATTAGAATAACGTCAAAACGTTTTCAAATGCTCCCGTGCCAATAATGTAAGTGGCGTGTCCTTTAATCGGTTGTTTGTGCAGCCTTAAAGCTCTATTTTGGTTAATTCGAATGGTTCCGGCAATAAATAAGAGTTAAATTTAAATGAAAAAATGCCACCATTTATTATGATCATTTCCAACAGTTCGGGGAGTCATTGTATTTTGAAATAAAGAACCGAGGTTTTGTGGACAGAGTGCGTGGGTGTTGGGTTTTATTTTCGTTACGGAATTTTTTGATTCCCCCACTTTTGGCCCAATGCTATCCAAAAGCAAAATTTTACATGATTCACAACGGGCTTTTAAACACTATGGATAATCAAAGTCTGGTTTAATTTTGTGTTTGATATATAATGAGCTTCGGAACGATGGTGCTGTTTCAAATTCTCACATTATGAACATATGACGCTAAAGTTGGGGTTTTTTTAATTCTTCAAATTTAATAAATTTTATAACCTTTATTTTAGGAGTACTTGGGTTTTATTACTATAATTAGAAAACAGGACAACTTGAACACTTTTGAATGACTGTTAAAAATATTTTTGGTGGTGACTTGCGCTTATTACTTGTCACTTGTGAATATTACATTCTAAGTCACCTGCAAACCTACTAAACTTGTCTTTCAGTCCTGATATTTTTGTGGTTGCTTATAAAAACATTCAGTTTAATCGTCTTTAAGTTAAGTTAATGTGAAAAAGAATAACTTCAAAACGTTTTAAAATTCCCCCGGCGTCAAATTACCATTTCATAATTAGTGCAGCCTTAAAGTGTTTGAATTAATTAGTATGGTTTGGCAGTTAATGCCAACTTAAACTCAACGTAATATTAAAACTCTTTTTAAACACTATTTTAGTACAATCGTTCCAATTGGACAGTTTGGGTTTGCCATTACCAAATAAAGAATAAAGGTTTGGGGGTTATTTTCTAAGGATTTTCTTGACCTCCCCTCAAAAGCCCTGACAAAAAGGTAAAGCAATAACTATAAATATCTAAGAATTTACAGCGGCAACGAAATATATTTTCCATTTTTGTCCAGGAGAGTGTTAACGTCGGTTTATGAAAATGTGGGTTAAAAACAACGGGGATTGATGGTTGCCAAAGAAATTCGGGCCTCATTTGTATTGGGATATTGACTTTTTGATGTACTTGCCAAATTGGTAAACCACTATGTCCAACTATATCAAATGCCCAAAACCATACATATTATTGATGTGTTTTTTTTTTATTTGGGATAAACAGTATAAACCTTTACATTTAATTTAAATAGTTAAACCAACCCTATAGTTGCTATTTGGTTTGTGGTCCATCCGGTTACCGAAACCAGTTTGCCAGTAAATTACCTCGGTTTAAGTTTCTTCCAAATATTAGTGTTCGGCAAAATTTAAATAAATTGAAGATAATGAAACTTAATAAACACATTTTTTGATTAAAAGATTCGTATTTTGTAAGTTTTATAACCCTTGTTAAGAACTTTACAAACAAAAATAATGAAACTCAAGAACTTTTTTAATTCAGATTACGTTTCGGAACTTCTTAACAAATTTTTGATCGTTATATAAAAAAGAACAAAGTGCCAATCCTGCGGCGGACCCTTGCATTTGTTCCACCCGGTCTGCTGGAGTTCACTGCGAGGTATCATTGTCCGCTTCCGCAAAGTCGTCGCCCCTACGTCGCCCAAGGGTTTTTGGGCACCTGCGTTCAAAAACTTTTTTGCACCGCCTGACGTCGCGCGTTTGCGAATTTCCCTCGGGTCGGCGTGCAAGGCTGTGTTTAACTCATTCCTAATGGCCAAATCAGCCGCGGCAAACCTATCTTAACCCTTAATTTTGCCATTCCCGCCCGAACTGAAGTTTTCCGCAAACCGGCAGGAACCTTTAATTTTTAGTTTTTTTGCCCGATAGGTGGCGGTTTTATTCGGGAAGCAAACCAATTCCCCTCATGCCCAACGCCGGGAATGGCTGGACCATTTCCCTGGGATGATGGCGACGACATCTATTGATGTCAGAGCCAACGGAATCAAATATGGATGCCGAGGGCTTTTAATCAATTTAAATCCGGCGGCTTCAAACCGTCCAATAACGAGGAAGTGGGGTCCGCACCTTCACCTTTTTACCCGTCCTTTCGTCCAACCCAAAGGTCCGACGGACCTACCAACTGCCCCAACCGGCCACAAAACGTCACCTCCCAGTGGCAAACCCCCCCGTCCATTCATCCTAAGCGTCTCCCGGCCCTTGCCCCCTTAGCGGTCCCATTTTCCCAAGGCCAAGGGCTTCCCCGTAAGGGTCACCGTAAATCCGGTTAGCTCCACAAAAGGAGAATGGGTTAAGATTCGCTCGGCCCTTCAAAAAATTAAGTAATGCCCAAATAGGGTGGGGATAATTTGCAGCTAGGCCACATGACGGAAGCCTGGGTGACTTCTTTCCTTAAGAAAAAAGCAAATTTCACACAATTCTCCTCCCGGATGAGCGCGTACTTAGGACGTGGTCAAAGGACCCAAAAATTTTGCCCGAGAAAGCATCTGCTTGTAGAAAATTAAATTCCCGCCCTTTTAAATTTGGTTCCACCCACGCAAAACCCCTTTTGGTATGTTGTTGACGTCCAAAAACCGATGGATAACCGTCTCTCTTTTTTCAGGCCCAAATTCCGGACGCCAGGGCAGCAACCACAACCGCCAGTTATTCGGTCGCCGCGGAACTGTTTCGCCCCCTTTCGTTGCGTTGCGGGTTGTTGGTTGTCCCAGACCCGGAAAAAAGTCCAAATTACTGGATTCCCCGGTGCGTCAACTTTGCCGGTTCCCAGCCTCACCAATTCACTCGGCGGCCCCAAGGCCAAAACCCCAAGTTCCTGGAACCCGGAAGGTTTTCCAGGCGACGGAAGGTGGTCGCCCTCCCAATCCTTCTAGCACCCGCCTTCCCACCCTCCATCCTTCCCAACCTTGGCAATTCCCCCCATGGCGAAAAGGATCCGATTCCGAACACACCCGGCCCCAGCCCGCCAACCAGGCCAACTGGCTAGAATGGGCAATGGCAGACTGCCAAAGCTTTGCCGCGTCATTTTTTAAAATCGCTAGATCTTTTGATATGAATAAATTTACACAAGCAGCGGATGCATTCGCTTACGGTTTTCACTACTTGTTAAAAAAAAGAATTCAATTAACGCCCTTAAGACAAATTAGGTTGCGAACCCAACAGTTAAGGACGTTCTGGGTTTTCGCGCCATTTCTTCCTCCCCCCCGCTTTTGAAGTGGTAGTAAAGGTTTAGATGAAACTTTTCTAGGTTTAAATCATCCTTCGGAAAAGGTCTGAATTCGAGGCCGGCCGTCACACCTGGGAGCCCTGGTTCAGCTTGTTTTTGATTTTTCGTCCGAACCATGAGGCATCTTTCTAAAAACGGAACTTAAAGATTTGGTTTCAAAGTAAAAACAAAAATGTATCCACATTACCTACATCTTAAACATTTAAGCATATTCTAACAAGTAAAAAAATTTATGTCTGATTTGTTCCTCTTAAATAGTCGGTTTTTTTTTTGCCTTTAATTTAAGTACATATTAAGATTCACCCACCAAACCGTATTACCGAGTTAAATTGAAATTTTAACTCGGTAATTTTTAACAAATGATTCCAAACGTTTTTTTTGACATTTCGGTAAATTTCCCTGGAACGTAAAACGGGAAGGAAATTCCTTCCACCAATTAAGGCATTGCGTTGACATTTTCAAAGGGGCTATGAAAAAAAATAAATAAATAATTTAAAAAATAACAATGGATAATGTCAAACAATCATCTTTTAAAAATTTTTAAAGGAGCAGTAAATTATCAAGTTTAGTTTTTTTTTAACTCCTAAAATGTTAAGTACATTCTTTTAACGCCTAATTAAAAATTTATTATCTCTTCACCACCGAAAGGTTGCGTTGTACACAATGCCATCGGCATTAAGTCCGCATTTGTACAAAATTTTGTGCACAAAGGATACATAAAAATTAAGATAGCCGGTCACTAACCCTAAGACCATCCAACTTAGTGCCGGGTTTATCTTCATGTTCCAATTTAATTCGCTTAAAACGTCAAGGACGCTTTAATTCGAAATTTGCATCCTTTTGCCAACTGTGATCAAATTGGACCACTTGATTTTACAGGTTTGGGGAAACGTTGTTGGGAAAAGAAACCGTTCACGTAATCTCAAGTCATAAAACTTTAAGATAACATAAGCTGCGCGATTTATATAAAAAAATGGGTTGCGTGTCTTATGTACGCGCGTGAAAGTTGCTTCTTGGCATCATTAAAAATTAATATATTTATATAATAATATATTTAATATAAATTTAAATAAATATTATTAATAATATATAAGATAAATTATTAATATTATAGTAAATATATAATATATATATATAATTAAAACAGACGGCTTATACCTTTAGTTTTGGTCACAGGTGCGCGCATCTTAAAATTTCGCCTTATCATTTTTCCCGCTCTTAAAGAATTAACCCAAAATATTTTTAGGAAGGCGTTAATAATTAAAAAGCATGTTAGTTCAGATATAAGGGCCACGTTTTATTGATAAATTATTATCAATTTGTTTTACCCAGTCCAAGACAATTAAATAAAGAACAAAATAGAAATAGAGTTAAATAAAATATCTAAATTAAAATGAAGATTTACAAAACTAACAATGAAGAGATTTATCTAATTTATTGTTTGCTTGTTAAGTTTAAATGTCAACAAAAGATTAGTATTATCTTGTAAAGATGAAAAAGACCACGGCTGTCACAATAACACATTTAACAAGAGGTATTTTTAGGTATAATAAAAATGTCCCCAAGTGATTCCGACTACGGCCGCCGATCTATATCGGATAAGTTAACTGCCGAAAAATATTATAGTACCAAGTTTCACGCAAACAAGGTGCCGCCAATTCCCTTTCTCAAAGCCTGGTGGGACGGATAAGGCACGGGAGAAGATAAGGCCCAGGGCGAACAAAATGCCCATTCGACGCGTTGATCAATTTACTTTTCAAGCAATCGGGTGATCGGACCATATTGCCCTAACCAACTAAAAAACAAAAATTAAAAGTTTGCGAATACCCGCATTCGAACGCACGCCCATACCAATAGGCTACTACTATGTATAATGTTTACGTGTCTATATAAAGACTAGGTGTTGCGCGCGACTTTGTTTGCGTGGTAATACAATAAAATATTTTATTAGTTTTATTTTTATAATAAAAAAAAAACTAAAAATTTATATATTTGTATAGAAGAGGGTGGCAAGCAAAATAATTGTATTTGTCAGGGTTAAGTTCTAGTGTTTCCAGACAATAATTTAATAGTGGTGAAAATAATTTTATGATGCTTGTTAAGTTTAAATGTCAACAAAAGATTAGTATTAGTGTTAGTATATACCACAATGATATCTTTTAAGAACGCTTAATTTGATGGTCCAAAATGACACAGAAATTTTATTTATTTATATAGAAGAGGGTGGCAACGAATTTAATTTTATGTGTCACGGTTAAGTTTTAGTGTTAGCCGACTATAATTTAATAGTGGTGAATCATGAAATGGGTCATAAGGTGGCAACAGTTCGGTCGTTAATATTGTTTATTATGCGGTAAAGTTAGACAAAGTACTAACCCCTGGGAAAAAATAATTTTGTTTCTATATATATGTTTGATGGCAGTTTTCCTTAAATATTTTTAGTTTTTTTTAGACAATTGCAAATTATTATAATAGAAATCATAGCCAAGAGGATAAAAAGAATGCATCGTTATGTTATCAGTTATGTTGTCGATGTAATTATTAACTAATCTTTAGTGGATTGGCTGCATCTCAATGAAGTTGAAGAGTTTCTTATTTTTTCCCTTCTCCTTCCTTTTTTACAGGGGCAGCCTGGGGTGGTACCACTGCGGTGCCTTTTTGTACCAGAAAGCGGTAGTGTGAAAACACCACGTAGCCACGGTTTGAAGACGTAACAATCTATGTCTCACGGTAGGCAGCACGTAGGTATTACTGATGTTAATAGGCGTTAGGTGCTAACCAACCCGTATTGGACCAGTGTGGTGGGATGTGGTCCAAAACCCCCTGATGGATAGGGGTGTATTAGGGAGGCCAATGTCCAGCAGTGGACTATCAAAGGCTGTTGATGATGATGATGAATGAGCGTTGTTGACCACTTTCCATCAGGTGGCCAGACTGCTCGCCTGTCTTCGTATGCAAATAAAAAAAATATGCTTACTAATAACTAGGTGAAGTTTGTATAAATTGAAAGTGATAGTGCAAATAAGATAAAATAAAACTAAACTTACTTTTTATGATCAAGTTACAGTGGATTTGTATTCGCAATAGTAAAGACAGATATGTCCTAGTTCAAAGGACTCAATTACTACAGCATCTACTCGGTATTCAAAGCATCACTTTGTAAGATAGTTAATTAATAATGTGAAGGTCTATTGGCTCACCAACAGGTTTAAATTTCATTTCATTTATCGTATCTTTAATTCGAATATTTCCTATTAAAGATTCGATAAATGAAATGAAATGTTGTATTAAAAAATGTTCTCTATATAGTGTGAGAAGAAATATTTATATATATTGCGGGAAGACATAGCGTTGGTAGACCCCCAACCAGGTAAGATGCCGATCTCAGTGCAGTTGCCGGTCAAAGTTGGCTTTGAGTTGCATGGGATTAGCCGTCTTGGTGTTCATTGAAAAAGGCCTATGTCCAGCAGCGGACGGATATAAGCTGCTAATGATGACGATGTATTTGAACATCGATTATATTCGGGGAAAAGATATTTCTTATTTCATATCCCGCTTTGTTATATTTGTAAAAATATTTCATTTTTAACGCAACCATGAACAAAACGTGTTGTCACGTATTTTCCAAATAGTAATAAATATTTGCAATGAATATTAGATAAATCAATTATAAATTAACTTGCTAAGCCCATTTGATGGTATTTACTTTTCAGTTAATTATTTGTTGTGTCAATACAAACAATATTCTGATCAAATTTGTTGATGTTGGTGTATAGAGATGCGTCTATACATTTTTAATTTAGGTACTACATTTCATTTCCATTATAATTGAATAATAATAAAACGATGTCTTTACGTAATCCTTTATTTCAAAATTCTTTTTAATAAAAAAGTATTGTTTGGATTGAGTAATATTATTATTACTTTGAATATCTTAACTTTGATATTTTGTATTTGTTACTTTGCAAAAACAGGTTCAGCCTAGGCAGATTCGACGCAGTCACAAACACACTAGATTAAAATGTAGACTTTTGGAAATTCTAGAAATAATTTCTCAGTAGACCCTAATAATTGATTGTGGAATAAACTTCCGATTTGGTCTTCATCGCTTAAAGAAAGACCTAATTAAAACAAAATTACTACAAATAAGAATAGTAATAGTACCCATTAGTATTAGTATAAAGAAGAAAAAACTTTAATGTTTGAAAAAAAATCTTTCAAACGCAATTTTTGTTGGTAAAATATAATTATTTTATTACAATTACAACTTATTTATTAGTGATGCAACGAACAGTTGTTTGGCCGGATACCGGATACCGGATATTCGGCCTCATCACCGGCCGAATATCCGGTATCCGGCCGCTGAATGTTCTTTAAACCTCCTACCATTTTGGTTTGGCGGCGGCGTCTGAAAGTTTCAAATTTTTACGTATTGGAGGTTCGCCCAGACTGTTTTTTTCAAAAAAGCATTCGTATACAAGTAATTTAATAGTATAGTAGTGTATCGTGATTTGGAACTTTTGGACCATTCTGGTTTATTTTTTCTAAAATAATGGCAAATAATCGATCTCCGTTCTGGAACTATTTTGAAATAAAAAAAATTGACGATCAAAAGTGCGTAGTGTGTTTAATTTGCAAATAAAAATTATCTCGTGGTAAATGGAAAAAGGCAGAACTTCTTCTATGAAAACCATTTGCAAACAAAACATATCGACAAATTCTCCGAAATTTACGGTGGTCCATCTTCAACTTCATCGGCGGCAGAACTTTTCCTTCCAGGATTCAATTTGCAAGACCGCTTCCCGGCAGCTGGCCACATCCAAAATTAAATTTGGCACAGACAAGAAAGGAAACAAATATTGGGATATCCGAACCAAAATTGAGGAAATTAGTATTTAATTGGTGAAATGTTTGCGTTAATAATTGAAACCCTATTGAACAAGAATTGATTTTAACGGGCTTACCTTAAAGGCAGTCCCTCATTACAAGATCCCTGTCGTCATTTATGACCAAAAAGACCCAATTTCATTGAATAATTAAAAATGAGGGAAAATATTTCAGAAGCTGCCCGGGTTGTGTCGGATATATGGACTTGGGGCACAATAATGAAAGGTTTTTAAGTTTTGGCCCATGAATATTTTCTGAATTTAAACTGGAACATGGGTTTGGAATTAAAACCCAAAAATCGTACCCGGGAGAATAGGAACCAAGTGGTTATTGCCCGCTGCAACATTCCTCTGAATAAAATACAATTGTGGGGAAATAATGGGGTTAATAAGAGAAAGGGCCGGGTTGGGAATACGATTCTGTTCTTTCCTTCCTCCAAAAGTCATCAAGAATCACTTAAATGTCACCCTGATTTATTGGAATGTAGGCTCTTCTAGGCTTGATTGGAGAATGGATACCAATTGATCTTGGATTTCTTAACTACTTCAAATGAGGCTTTTTGAAAGGTTTTAAATTGTACGTTAAAGGTTCTAAATAGGATATTGATTTTTGTTGTTGTATAAAACTCCATTTTTAAAGTTTTACCCGGATGGTGCTCGGACCATCCGGTATTCGGCCGGATAATAAAATAATGGCTGGATAGGCCGGAACCCGGTTTAAAACCGGATATCAGTTTTTCTAATTATTTTCTTTTTATAGACTAGACAGAGAGAGAGAGAGAGAGAAAAGAGGAGGATTTTTTATCTAAAATTTTATAATCTTTGGGTTTATTATTATAAATAAGTTCTTGATGGTGATGATGGATGGTCACTTTTTCTACCTCAGTAAGAAAAAAATCGAAGAAACAACCGCCCGGATTTAAACCGCTAGTTTAAAACAAGTGAAGTTTTAACCAAAAAAAATTGTGACCAAACTTAAAGCAGCGTATAACTGTTTTACCAATTATTATAAAATATAATAATATATATTACTTGTTTACCCTTTTGGTAAAAGGTATTTCCCTTTGGCAAAATTACCAGGCGATTACCTTAAGCATTTAAATCTCTGATACTTTAGAAAACCGTGTTTGTTTACCGGTGGGGTCCCCTTTTGGAGACCGTCGGGTGGAATCCACCCGCGGTGTTTATTTCTGCCGCGAAGCCGGTAGTTGGGCATTGCCCGTATTCCGGTTTGAAGGGCACCTTGCCTGGGTTTACGGGAAAAGCGAAACTTAACCCTATTTTTTAGGCGCGCGTTGGCGAAACCACTGGTACGCCTGTCTACGGGCGTCGGTGACCACTTCCCCATCAGGTGGCCCCATTGCCATCTGCCTGGTAAAAACCTTACGCTCAGAATGAGTACCTTCCTTCCTTTGGGAAGTCGGTCAATCCTAGACGTTCACGTAATAAGGATAATGTTAGCATATTTAAAAAATAATAAATTGATGCTGTTACCCAGCTTATCAGACCGTTCCGAACCTTAAACTTGTTATTTTAGATTATAATCATAGAAGGCGGTGTCATATCTCTTTCTGAATTTTGGCGTTGTTTTATCAGCGGTTTTATAGCATAATATTGGCCCATTTGGGCTCAATAGGTCCGTTTAATAAATAATATATCATAGCAGAAGACTGTCACGTAGACCTTGGAAGCTGTTTGTGTTTTTATAGACTGATTTAATTTAGAATTTTTTTTAAGTAAAATATTTTTTGGGCGTTACTTTTTGCATTAATCTCTTTATTTTAACGATCATACCAAACGGTTCTTGAACGTTGTATAAAACATCGAAATATTTGTGATTAAACCTTTCTTTCTCAGGACAATAAAAACATATTGTAAGTTAAACATTTATTTACCTAAATCATTCATTGCCAAGAAAGGTGGTTTGACAGTCTCCTATAAGATGAAAGTGGTTTTTGATACAAACCAAAAAATACGGTGACCAGATTCAGTGATTCAGGCCAAATGGGCCATAAAGGTGTTAGAAGCCGAACCCTTCCATTTTGTTGGGAAATAATTTAAAAATCAAAGCCTCAAGTTTACCTTTGTATATGTTATTTCATATTAACGGTCACAACATTTTTTGTAAAGAGGAGTTTTCGATATGCCTCTTTGTTTATTTTTTTTTATCCCTCTCTCAATCCCAAGAAAATAACGTAAGAATACAGATGCGTAATGAACCATATCGACCCTTCTTTATAATGATATTTTCTCAATTGTTTACTAAACTTTAAATAAATTTCCCGGTATATAAAGACTGCCGCCCTATGTTAACCTACCCTACCCATATAATTTAAAATTTTAAGGAAATTACACTGATAAAGGCTAAAGGCTTTTGTGTTTAACAGACAAGGTTGATAAATTAAATTAAAACTATCCCCTCTGGTTTCAAAAGCGTTTAACATAGTTTCGCTTCCCACAAACGGCAGAACCCAGACAAATGTTTATTATTAAGCCTTCACAAACCGTTTTTTCCTTTTTGTTCATATTCAAAGTCTTATTAATTTAATTTTTTTCACTAAATTTAAAGAAAAGATCCGCATTCATCTGTCAAAAGTAGAAAGAATTCCAAATTTACGTTTTATACTCATACGGGGTAGAACCATTTTTAATAAGGACATAAACAATATGTATATATTTTAAATTTATATTATTTAATTTAAGGAATTCATTTTTTACAGTTAAATTGAACGCATTAAATTTTTTAATTTACTTACCTCCAAAAAATTCAAACCGGTTCAGTACCACGACGTCCATAAAATCAAGGTGGAGGTTAAAAGGGACAACCCAGGGGTACTAAGGTTGTCGGTTCCGAGAATACCCCTCGGCTTCCCGCTTACTCCCCGGGCCGGGAACTCAGGCTTGCCGGCTTTCTGGGGTGGCACAACACCCCCTCTCTACTCCCAATGCCAGGAAACGTGGCATACCCAAACGGCAACCCCTTTTAAAGCCTTAAATTGGACGGGGGCCAGTACCATGGAGCGGTCGCCGGAACCCTAAGGTGGAAATTTGCAAACCCTTGGCCTTGGTTTCCTTGGTTACCCGGATTAAACCAATTCCGGGCATTTATTGGTATTTTTGATCCAGATTAATTATTTTATTGGGGAAAGGAGCTTTTTTGTTCTGGTAGTAGTAGTCATCCCAAAATTTATTTCCCCTGGAATATCAATTTATCTCCATTTAAAGTAACGGTCGTCAAATCTCAATTTTTTGTAATTAGAAATGAAGAGATTTTTTATAACAGTCAACTAAATAATTTAAAAAAATATTCATAATCCAAGCCTTTTTCAATCCTATGGGAAATTTTGTTTGCATTTCATAAAAAGAATAGAAATTTGCAAACAGAAGTTTTCCTTAAAACATAACTTTCAAAAAGAAACCCAACAGAAATTAAACCAATTAAACGAAATATCCATTGCTTTTGTGCCCATTCGGCGTTCGGTTAACAACAGGTACGTTTTTTTCGTTCAATCCAAATAAAAACTTCATTTTTGTCTACTTCTTGTGATCGGAACGTTTATTTGGAAATTTAAATTTGTTTGGGCCAAAGAAATTCAAACCCAAATTTACCTAATTAGGTAAATACATTTTGTCCCATAACATCTCGGGTAAAACGATTATCCAATTAATAGGAAAAACTAACTTAATGTTGAACGTGTTATTTTAATACAAACCAGCCAATAAAAGGATTGTTTTAATTAATATACGGCCTTTCCATTTATTTTGGGAAAATTATTTTTTTATTTTTAGGTTAAATGGGCTACGTGCCTTTTTGTAATTTTGGTTTCTTTAAGTTAAAAATTTGAATTTTTAAAACTTTAGCTTTTTAATATAATTAAAAAAACAGGACAACGGCACTTTAAATTAACTGTTGTAAATATTTTTTGGTTCTAGGTAATATTCTTACCAAAAAGTTTATAAAAATTTTTCAATTTTTATTAACCCATCTTGTCACCTTTGAAAAAGAAAGACCATTACATTTCAAGGACACCATTATAGAAAAATTTTTAAAAGGATTTCCTTTAGTAGTTACCTTATTAATCTTGTTTTGCTTTCAAGACCTCTTTTTAATTCTGAAATTCCTCATTGGATATTGTTCCCGGTTTCAAAAATCTCCCGCGTCCAAATTATGGTTGCCTTTTTAATCGGTTGTCAGTCAACCAAAGGTTAAAGACTTTTTGTGAATTAATGTGTATGGAAAACAAAGTTTAATAATGAGAAAATGTAATTTCCCAAACGGAAAGTTCTTCTTTTTCTTTTTTGCCAGTGACAAACCAAGAACATTGTGTGCCGTGTAATGTAATTACTTTAGCGACTCCCAACGGACATGTTACCGGAAGCTTTTCAGAAAGGTCCGACAAAGATAAGTTAGAACGGAGCCAAGATAATTAATACTGCCAGGCAACTCCTGGTTCATGTTGTTTTCCTTTGTGTTTCCCCGACTTTGGTTTCGCGTTTTAAATATAAAAATTATATATTAAAAATTGTTAAGTTACTCCTAGTTACGTATTTCCGTTCCCGTCTATAGGACCTCCTAATGGAAGATTAGGGCAGAACAAAATAGACAAAAAAAAAGTTTCTATTAAATTTATCTTTAAATCACAATATTTTGAAAAGGCGAAATTTTTGTTAACAAACCAAACATTTAATTTTATTTATCTGTTATATATTTGTTTTTATTTAATCTTTAACCTCCGGTAATAAATAAGATAAAAATTATTTACCCATTTTAAATTTTACCTTAATTATTTTGAACACAGGTTCCGTGTATTATGTCAACTTTGACATTTTGACAGTTATATGCATAATAACATAGTATTTTAATTGTTTATACCACTATGTTTCTGCTCATTTTCGTGCTTTTATTTTTCCGATGGGATAATTAAATGAAAAATTAGGCTAATAATAACTTCGTCGGTTTTGTTTAGCCAAATAAGGGGTTAGTAATGTTCATTAAATATATTAATAAACCAAGGCCATTAAATTTGAAAAGTTTGTTTTTTAATTTTGCATTACCCCCGGCTCCCCACGGTGTAACCGATGTCTTAAAATCCCAGGAAGATTATAAAACTTAATGGCCAATATTATCATGAATTTAATATAAACCTTTCCTCCAATTAACTATCGGTTAAAAACACCCTTCAAAATGTTGCAATTTTTTAAGATTTAAGTTAATTGGGATAATAGGGATACGGGACAGAGGGACTTTGTTCTGTACTTTTAGGATTCCCGGGTTTAAATCAAAAAAAGTTAAAACGTAATATTTTTTAGAAAAGTCAAAAAAAAAATTGTTGGGAAAAATAGAAAATTTAATGACGGGTTTATGTTGAATAAGAATGGGGTTTTCTTGTTTACACGATTGTATCTGATATCGATGCAGAATGTTTTTTTAAGTCTGGAGGGATGTGGGGTGTTGTCAACATATTGAATATTTTAATTTTCACTGTTCAAGGAATTCTCTCCATAAAAATTTTTTTTAATAGATGGCAATCCAGTTCCCCTATTCGGTATAACAGTATACCAATTTCATTTACCAATTTGGACCCAGGATTACGTTTTTTTGCGCTTAAGACCAATTTGGAAAAAGGACTCCTTTTCCATTTTTATCGCGTTTTATTTTTATATTTTTAATTTCCCTTTTTTACATTTAACGTAACACGGTGATTGCGATATTCTAATAATAATAGAGCTTCATATGTCCGTTGGAAATTTAACCTGTTCAAACCACCTGAATTCGAGGATCAAAGCAAAACATATTCTTTTAATTGCTGGGGCGGTTTGAATCAAGGCTCCCGGTTGGAAAATGGGCCACCCATGCCGATGGATACCCACCAGGGTTACCAACCACGTTGCCCACCCAAGGATTTCCGTCCGTTTACCTTGGTCGGCGGGGGCCGCACCCGCCGATGCGCTGTAAGAGGCCGGAAGGGGAACCCGGCATGGTGTTGTTGATCTCTCCTCCTTCTGCGGGCGAAAATGGAAACTGGTGGTGGAGCCATCCGGGCCCCTCGGGTGTCCATTTGCGGGGCTTTAACCCTGGCCTGGCCTTTCTGAGGGCCGAGACGGGGCGCGTTGGTTCTGACGCGCCCGGGAGGCAGATTGTTGGGCCGAGATGGGCTGTTTGGCACCAGCGCCGGTGGGGTGGCAAAAGATTACCCCAACGCAAAGAAGGGTTGTAGGTGGGTGGTTTCAGTCGGTGAGAGTCCGACATAACCCGTCTTTGCCCTCGCAAGGTCGGGTATGCGTAATCATTTCCCCACGGTAATTGGTTTCCTTTCCCAGCCCATACCTACGGCTACGGAGATAGTATAACTTTTTTATAATTTTTGACTGTCCTTCGGTTTGTTCTTGCTAATCTCCGGAATGGCTTGTCCGATTTTGACGGGACTTTAACTGGAAATATAGCTTATTATTTTATGTATATTAATACGCGGACAAAAAGTCGCTAATAGTAATTAAGAAGGGAATTCTAATTTAGCACTTATCGACGTAGACCGTTTGGGCATTAACATTTTTAAAGCGATTGACTGTAGATGTGTAAATGCAATGCTAATTGATCAAATCTTAATAATAGTATGTTTATACCCTAAGATGATGATCTAAACCAATCATTAAGGGTTTTTATTAATTTTTCTTTCAATTTTTGTGGACACTAATCTTAACGTTAAATAAAAAAACAAACCAAAATAGAAACCGTTGTTGTTAAAGGTAAAAAAAACATAATTTTTTCCTTTGCAAAAACGTTCATTATTCCAAGGTTTAATATTAAATATTGTAATTACATTGATTGAGAAAATTTTTTTTCTCTATAGCCCGGAAAAAGGTATTAACATTTTAAAAATTTTTTTATTCATAATCATTGTAATCGCCTAACAAGGACCTACTGTAATTCAACAAATAGTTTTATAAATATTTTACAATAAAAAAATTAAAGGTGAAACTGTTTTTTATTATTTTCACCAAAATTTTTATAAATATAATAGAATATATTTTAATTTCATTAAAATTTCATTCAACAACAGCATACCAATTTTAACAGATTTATCTGGGCTGAGATATATAAATCCCAAAATAACCTTTTTGTCGTTAAGAATGTTGGAGAACCCGTTCCATGTGTTAAACGTCCTCAGCTCGAGGGCAAAAACGTGTTCGGAATAAGGGATTTCAAAATATAGTGGTTGGCCGAAATATTGTTATATTTTTTAACTAAAAATTCCATCCCCAAAAAGAAATTTTAACTTTTTATGATAATGTTCTTTCAGATTTTGCTTTTCTTTTAATTTTTTTTTAATTAAACAGAGGAACTATTCTAAGATGAATTTTTGGCTATTAACAATCAGCTATAAAGCGCAAGGTTGAAGTTTGTGCGATTTATCTCAAGTAAAATTCTGGGTTAAAACTTAGGTTACATGCCGAAAATTCCTCTATTCAGTAGATTAATTTTAGCCCTAATTAAAAACTCCTTATGAGGTGCGTCGTCTTCCCATCCAACTTTCTGCCATTTCCCAATTTCTTAAAAAAAAAAAATCTTTGGAGGAAAATAAATTAACCTAAGTTATAAGTTTGATGCAAAACTTATAAGTTCTTACGGGAACATCATTATCACCAACATCCCGTGTTAACCACTGCTGGACAATAGTCCCCCAAAAGCACCAATTCATTGGGGACTTGGGACCGTATTCCCCACCTTTGGTCCAATCGATTATAAGATGATTGCTTGTAAGGTTTCCTCGGCTTTTTATTTTTCAAATAGAAACAAATAAAGTTCTATCACCAAAATAAAATAAATTGATTTTAAATTTAAGGGCGATCAGTTTATAATATGTCACGTTTCGCGGTTTTTTAACAACGGTTCAATTTTGGTTGTTGTTTTATTGTCTGTGATCGTATACGGATTGGCGTTCTAACTAGCTGACGTCGTTACCTATTATTGGTTATGGGGGGAATTGAGATACCAAAACTACATGTTTAACTGGACCGTCCATTGTGCATGTGTTCATTATATATATAGGTTTTGAGGAAAAGGGAAAGGTTTGCAAACAAATATTCATTATCTCGAATATCAATAGCACGAAGATCAGCTTCCCACTTGATCGGAGGTCGACGAGCGCTCCATTTTCAGTTAGCCGTAGCTCTACTTGAAGACATCAACGTGGTTTTGTAAAACTTAACTGGCAATGGTAAATCGTTCAAGAGAAATTATGCTACAGATTGCGAATATAATAATTCGCTTCGAATATAATAACCGCGCAAAAAGCGCAAAAATAGGTCCCCCGGCGTCCTCGCCGTCACCTGACCCGCCCGTCAAAGCACCGAAATCATCGGCTGACGACCGTTCAGCCGCAAGGCCTGCCTCCTCAGGGCCAAACTTAGCCGCTTCACGGCCATCATCGAGCGCTGCATCACAGCCCGTCGCTTCCGCCGCTTCACGGCCAACAACCAATGCTGCCTCACAGCAAACCACCTCTGCCGCCTCACGGCCTGTAACAAGCGCTGTCTCACAGCCAACCCTAACCGCCGCTTCACGGCCAAGTACTAGTGCTGCCTCACAGCCAACCACATCAGCCGCCTCACGGCAACCACCAACTGTCTCGCCTAGAGACAAAAAGCCGCCGCCACTATACATCCGATCCAAGGAGAAGTGGGCCGAACTAAGGTCGGCACTTTCTAATAGGTATAAATTCACAGCAATTGATTCCCTACAAGGGATCAAATTGCAACTCGAAACGGTGGAAGCACACCGTAATGTAACGTCGTATCTGCAGAAGAACGACTACTACTATCACACATACGCGCTCCCGGAAGTAAAAAGCGAAGGACTGCCGAAAGAGATGGCCACCCAGGACATAGTAGACCATATCGAAGCGCAGGGTATATCGATATACTCGGCAATTAGGCTATTTAACAATAAAACAAAAAAGCCTTACAATGTGGTCCTTCTGACCTTAGAACGCTCCCCATCTTAGACACATATGCGATATCACTAGCATCACCTTCGAAGCTCTCCTCGGTCGAACGGACTCCCCGCACAGTGACACAACTGCCAAATGTACGGGCACTCGGCCCGTAACTGTCACGCTAGACCTCGCTGCGTCAAATGTCTCGGCGACCACGGCACCCCCGACTGTCCGCGTCCTAAGGATAAGGACACCCTGCTCACCTTTGAGCCGCCGGCATGCGTCAACTGCCAAAACCCAGGCCACACGGCAAATGGAGGTGAGGCACCTTACGTTTGGGTGCTGAGCACCCAACGTAAGGTGCCTCCATCCGTACCCAGGCGCCCCCAGGTGCCATCCTCGCATCCTTCCCGCCACTCCGACCTGCTCCGGCGTGGCAACTACCGACCAGCGCTCCGCGTAGCGCTCCACTGCCCGCATGGCATCAGCCACCGCCGCAAACCACGCCGAGCGCTCCGCGTAGCGCCGCACCACGCGCACCACCTAGCGCCCGCGTAGCGCGCCCCAGTACGCTAGCCATAGCAATGGCAGCGCTGGGAGCAGCTTAGAGCAACTAGCAGAAAAGATCGACTTCGCCGAGCTCGATCGTCTCACCGCGGAGTTCGATGCCGCAATAGGAAACTTCGGAGCCCGCCTTGCCATACTTCGCAAGTATAGGCAATTAGTCGACCCTATTACGGGACATAATGGATAATACACCCATTAATGTTTTGAACGGCCCGGCCCAAACAGCCTCGTGAATAATAAAAAGGTCGAGATTTCAAATTTCCTTCGCGAAAACGACGTAGACATTCTACTAGTGCAGGAGACATTCTTGAAACCAGGTAAAGGCGATCCTAAAATCCCTAACTATAACATCATAAGAAATGACAGGACCGGCGCTTCACACGGCGGCACTCTCATCTATTATAAAAAGTCACTGCACTGCGTAGCAATCGACACGCCGTCGACGCTTAAGCATGTAGAAGCCTCGATCTGTAGGCTAGCCATGACAGGACACGCGCCTATTACAATAGCTTCGGTATACATATCGTGCAATATAACATCCAAACTCGCGAAATCCGACTTCGAGAAACTATTTTCATTAGGAGGCGCCGTCATTTTGGCCGGCGACTTTAATAGCAAGCACACCCGATGGAATAGTCATAGTAACAACTCGCGAGGTTTATCACTGGACGCTCTGTCAGAAAAGCTTAATTTCGTTGCTCCGTTGATGCAAACGCACTTTCCACACAATGAGAATCACAAACCGGATATGCTTGATATTGCCCTCCTCAAAAATGTCAACCTCACTCTCAGCGGCATAGAGGTCATCAGCGAACTTACTTCAGATCATCGAACTGTCACCCTCAAGTTAGGACCTCCAGACTCACCTAACGTCACCACTAAAACCATCCTCGACTGGCGTAAGCTAAAATCCCAGCTAGACTGCTCTCCAGCTCACCCCACCTAGACTCCATTCCTAAAGTCCTAAATAGCGCTAATGACACGAATCTCGCTGCTCATGCGCTCACAAGACATTTCCAATGCGCCGTCGAGGCTTCCTCGAGGCAAATCCCTGCGGAGGAAAACCCCCGCTGGGCATTACCAAACGACATTAAGGACCTCTTGTGACGCAAGAGAGCGGCGATCCGTGCCTACGATTGGTATCCGACCGAGCGTAACCGAAGACAGCTACGCGCCCTTGAACATCAGTCCAAGACGCGCATAGCTGAATTCAGGAACGATCGGTGGGATAACGATCTAAGCAATATGCATCCCTCACATCTCGCCTTCTGGCGAATCTTCAAAAGCCTGAAAGGCGGTGTCGGACTTCCTCCAATGCCGCCTCTCACCAATCCTAACAATCCCAATGCTCCTCTAGCGTTTCTTGATGAGGAAAAAGTCGAATGCCTAGCCTACAGCCTCGAGGCTCAATGCACGCTAAGCGCTCAACCGGTCCACGCCGCTCACCTCCGAAAGATGGAGAGCGAGGTCGACCGATTGATCCAAATCCCTTCACGCGACATAACTTCACCGGTAACGGAAAGCGAAGTCAAGTCAATGATCAAAAATCCTTAACCACGGAAAGCCCCGGGCACCGATGGAATTTCAAACCGCGTAATAAAAATACTACCGACTCACCTAATTAGCCTCCTCGTCCTCATATATAACGCAGCTCTTTCCAAGGGTATTTTTCCAAACACTTGGAAGGACGCTGAAGTTATAGCGTTCTTAAAACCCGGTAAACCACCTTCCCAACCTACCTCCTACCGCCCCATTAGCCTCCTCAAAGGCTTTGGGAAAATATATGAACGCCTCATCCTAGCCTGCTTACTCGACTTTATGAACTCGAGAGGGCTACCTGTTTCAGTGGCCTAATAACAGCAGCGCTTTTTCTCGACGTGGCGAAGGCGTTCGGTAAAGTGTGGCACGAAGGCCTTATATACAAGTTATATAAGCTCGGCGTGCCCGACCGTCTCGTATTCTTCATACGAGACTTTCTCCAGAATCGAACGTTCCGATACCGCTTTGAGGGCACTAAGTCGCAACCACACCCGGTCCTAGCCGGCGTACCTCAAGGCTCTGTATTGGGCCCTGTGTTATTCACCCTATACACCAACGACATCCCTTCCTTCAAACTGGTAAACACCGCCTTATTCGCAGATGATACCTACATTTACGCATCCGGTCGATGTCCTATCCTAATATCTGAAAGACTCCAATCCGCGGCTAAGACCCTAGGTGATTGGTTTCGGAACTGTAGGATTGAAATCAGCCCATCCAAAAGCGCGGCCATTCTGTTTTCTCGAAGACGAAGGCCATGGCTTCCTTCAAATATTCGCCTCCTTGATTGCCCCATTCCTTGGGTCAATCAGACCACTAACTCGGGGTAATCATAGACAACAACCTATCCTTCGGCCTGCATATAACGCGGGTCAAAAATAGAGCGGCCTTCGTCCTCGGTCGCCTGTTTTCCCTTATAAATCCTAATAGCAAACTATCACTGCGTAATGAGGTGTTGCTTTATAAAACAGTAATCCGTCCCGTAATGACCTATTCCAGTCCCGTTTTTGCACACGCAAAATAATTCTACATTGACAAACTCCAAGTCCTGCAAAAAAGATTCATGCGCAGGGCTACGGATGCGCCGCATTATCTGCGCAACCATGACCTGCAAATGGATCTGGAATTGCACACCATCCGCGAATATCTTAAACAAGCTTCAATCAGATACTTTGACTCGGCTTCGCAACATCCTAACGAATTGGTACGGAGCGCCGCCGCTTACGTATCAAGCATTGCACTACGTAAACATAAAAAATTCGGGCGAGCGCGCCATATTTTAATTGACACGGACGATGAGACGACCATCATACGAGCACGTGTGAAAGAACTGAGACAAAACGCACACCGCCCTTGCCGTCGAGGGCAACAGTTCACTTCGTTCAACAGATATCGGCACGTAAAAGGCCGATTTTCACCATCTAGATAGGGCGGTTATTAACTTCTCAGTAATAAGTCCTAAAAGCAACCTATCGAGCCGAGTTTCGGCCCACCGGGGCGCCCTCGATCAAGCACGCTTATGGTTTCCATACAAAGTGGCAGCCCGAACCGAGATCCCTCTTCAGGGGTCCCTCGGAGCTAAGCCTCAGAATAGAGGTGAAGTCTGTGCACATTTAAAGTTGTACAGCCCCTCGAACCCGCCGGGTTATAGCGGTTAACTCAACCAACGCGAGTTCATCGGAAAAAAACGACACACATACTAGGAGAGTTCCGTTCCGGGTAGCGGCTTAGAAGGTTCCCTCGCTATATTTCAGGCCCGTCTTTTATACACGATCGCAGAGACCAAATGTCAATATCGAGACTCTTTTTCTCTTATTACCCGCATTAGAAATAGTATTCCGACACAAGAATATTAGGAATAATTTGCGAAAGAACACGTAAATTTGCTTTTTTTTTACGCAATATGGTCTCCTTTTTACTCTTATTGCTCTTTGGGGTCGTAGTTTTGTTGGTCTTTTCAACTTTTAAGCGTACAAAACGAAACTTCACAAACAATTCTTCTCTTATATCATCGTTTCACTTATGATTATTAATATATTCACACGTACCAACAATACGTGTGAATTACAATTTTATTCCTTTACGAGCTTAATATAAG
Source organism: Lamproptera curius (assembly GCA_029286875.1). Lineage (NCBI taxonomy): Eukaryota > Metazoa > Arthropoda > Insecta > Lepidoptera > Papilionidae > Lamproptera > Lamproptera curius. The sequence continues at coordinate 1,691,305 of JAGSMT010000060.1, forward strand.
TACCGTTACTTTTAATTACATTTGTTTGATGAAGGTTGAGAGCTGGTGTGGCCAACGATTAAGATAATTCGCAAAATAACAATAGAAGGAATAATTTATAGTTTCTAATCGAATTTTTTTTTCTATTTTAAATCAACAACCATTAGGTTTATGTTGTACTAAAGTAATTAGGTTTAATTAGAAAATTGAAGTTAACCTATATTTTGTTAGTCAGAGGCGTAAAAATTTTTGCAACAGTAATAATAGAGAGAAAACAAGATTATATTATATTCCTTATTGTAGTAAATTATAAAAAAAATGTTAGTTGTAAGGTTAATTTGTCATGAAATTAAAGCAAAATTTTTTCTGTTATGCTTTTACCGCATCGCATTTAGTCTATAAAAAATATATTTCTGGACCATAAAATAATATTATCAACGCGCTTTACAGAAGTGAAAGGAAATTTCATTGTAATGGCGTACATACATTTTATTGATGGGAAAATTTGAGTCTCGTATCAATGATTTGTTTACTGTTATGGTGCAAAAACAAAAAATGCATATCCATACAGTTAATTATGTACTTTATATTCAAATAATATATATTATTTTTTTAATTTTAGGAACTCTTTCCATCTGAATATATAAAACCATTAAAGTGATGGTTGAAATTAGTTTTGCATATTTTTCATTTAAATCCAGAAGATTAACCTTCCCACGAGTTTCAGATTTTATATTAATTTCCGGAGATAACTGTTGTACTACATATACGTCGTTGGCAAATCGTATATAAATAATGCCGTACATCTATAGGTGTTAGGATGAATTGCTAGAATAATTGAATGCGAAATTAAAATAATCTTTTTTTTTATTGCATACGCAGGCAGACGAGCAGTCAAGCCACCTGATGGAAAGTGGTCACCGACGCCCAAAGACATTGGCCATACAGGTATCACCAACGCACTGCCTACCGTGAGACATAGGTTGTTAAGTCTCGTTTACCCAGTAATAACGCTGGCTACGGTGCCCTTCAAACCGGAACACAGTGTTTTCACACAACTGCTTTGCGGTAGAAATAGGCACCGTGGTGGTACCCAGACGGTCCTTTGTAAAAAGGGGACCTACCATCGGTTAAAAGGGGACCTACCACCGGTATAAAAAGGGGACCTACTACCGGCAATCTTTGCGTCTTTTACTTCTATTTCACATTTAAACAATTGTTGTCTAAGTTTTGGTGGTAAAATACTAATTTTATTAGTTACTTTATGTGTCTATTTACAAGTGGGTTTTGAGTATATTTTTTTTTGCCGTTGGAAAAATCCAGCTTACGGATTCCCCCGCTACCAGAGTGAGGGGGCAGCAGGGATATGTGAGGCTCCCCGGACCAAGATGGAGCGGTCGGTATACCCACTAAAAAACCAACGGTTGTTCCTTTCTCGTGTCGCTGTAGCCGGGGCCGCGGGCGCTGATGACAGTCTTCGGTGACCCAGGCGCGACGTGGCCCTCGCCTCTCTCGAGCCTCTTCACTCCGAGTGAGTTAGGACACCCAGACTGTCGCTTTAGGCGCCGTGCCGGAACAAACAGCACGGCGCTCTCTTTTGAGCCCTTCTTTAGGCGGCGGGCACCCTCTTGCCGGCCACCCAGGGGCTCAGTGTCACGAGGGAAGCCACTTTTTGGCGCCCTGGCCTTCTTCTGCGGATAGCCAGGGCGCTGTTGGCCTCCCTGTCCCTTTCCGCGGCTTCCTTCCGGGCCATCACGTCCTCGCAGAAAGCAAGTACGGCGCTCCACGACCTTTCGCTCTCTATCCTGCGCACTACGGCAGGAAGCGATAGGTCATGCCCCACGACACTACGCAGCTCTCAGCGTTGCTGGACCTAGGCTGGGTACTCTTCCAGCGCATGTTGGGCCGTCTCTTCGGCACATACGCCACAGTGGTGGCACTCCTCAGTAGCCTCCCTACCGGCCACGCGTCACGGGTACCTCCCGAATCAGGAGACGCGAGGAGGCGAGGTCTCGGGGCTGCAGGCCAGCCCCAGAAGAGATAAGGGCCCGCAGAGACGAATTGCGCTCCCTTGCTATACAGGAATGGGAGCTGCGGCTGGAGCAACCCAGCACCGGCCGTCGAACTGTGGAGGCCAGTCGCCCCGTATTAAAGTGGTGGCTAAAAAGAGGACACGGCTCTCTAACATTCCGCGCGACGCAGGTTCTCTCGGGACACGGCTGTTTCGGGAGGTACCCGTGCCGCGTGGCACGGGTACCTCCCAACAACAATACAACAAGCAATTAATATAAGGCTGCCTATAGCGGTAAGGGTAAAAATAAAATCATATACATGCACATATACATACACATATAAATACATATATATGGCAGATGTATGTAAGACTTTCGTTTAAGTTCAAAGAGTTAGTATAGGGTCTTATTATAAACTTAGTAGAAACGAATTACGTATGCTACATAGTAATACGCTTTCAATAAACACGCTTAATAGTATATAATTGTCTGCTAGACTTATGCCGTTTGTGGGAAAGCGAACTAGTTTGAACAACTATGTTGAAGGGTTATTGCATCTGCGAGGGCACTAGAGTTTTTAACTGAGTTAATGAACTTATTGTTTGTACTTACTACTGTTAAAGTCTTTTGGTTGTTTCATCTATTGTAATTTCGTGAAAATAATTAAATTGCATAGGGTCCATGTTGGGTTATTGAAGTTGGTTTTGAGAAAGTATCTTAAGTTTTGATACACTGAAATTTATTTACAAGTTTCATAAACAATTGGTAAAATATAATTCTAATGAAGTGTTGATATGGCTTTTTATTCATGCCAAATATTGGGATAGAAAATAATAATAATTAGAAAAGGCATATCACAAACTGCTACTTCAATACAAAATAATGCACTTAATGTTGTAACAGCTCATATATAATAATATTTACAACAAAATAACTTGTGGGCTATATTGTTTAAAGGTTTTCTAGCCACTTTTTAAGGTTATCATAGCTTTGGCTTCTAATCCATCCAGATTTATCCTAACAATTTCTAGGCTGAGTGTCTAGCAGTTGATCTCCATAATCTTAAAAGTAAATTGTTATCGTAAATCGTATATCTTATAACGAATGTCAAATACAACCTTTTTTGGCCATGAACGATTTAGGTAAATACATGTTTAACTTTCAATAGGTTTTTCATTGTCCTATGAAAAAAAATAGTTTTATTAAAACATTTTATTGCTTTTAACACAGCGTTGAAGAACCGTTTAAAATTTTCGTTAAATTAAAGAGATTAACTCAAAAAAATGACACCCAAAACCTTTACTTAATGAAAAACATAAAATAGAAACAGATTCCATAAATGCTTCCAAGGTCTACGTGAGAGACTTCTGCTATGATATATTATTTATTAAACGGACCCATTGAGCCCACATGGGCCCTGCTATAAAACCGCCGATAAAACAACGACAAAATTCAGAAAGAAATATGACACCGCCTTTTATGATTATAACCTAAAATAATATGCGAGTAAGTGACGTGACGTCTGATGTATCGTACAGTTTTAAGATATTCTTTTAATATATGTAAAGATTATACTTATTACGTGAACGTCTATTATTGACTTCCCGAAAGAAGTACGCAATTCGGAGCATATGTATTTTTAATTTATGTTATCTCTTTACCCCGCTCCTAGTTCTCCGAACTCGTCAATTCTTTTTTTTAAACGATAGGTATTGACAACTGACTGTTTTTAATATGTACTTTAATAAATATTAAAGAAATTTCGCGTCTTTCATTATGCGTCAAAATCGCAACCTCGCTCGATTTAATTACAAACGCTCGCTCAATTAGACTTAAACTATGTTCTACAAAATTGTTCTAATTTAATTGACCTACAATAAAGTCGGCGAGAGCATATATCTATGTTTTAACAATAACCCAAATAAAGCATTTTAATATAAACATTTATAAAAATTGCAATTAGTTGATATAGAAGCTCATTTTAGATAACGCAGTTTAAGTTGACGTAAAAGTTATTACACTGAAAAAAAACTTTATTCTATTTACTTAAACGTTTAATGGACAACATTTTTATTAAGTGAATACCTTAAAAAATATAATAGAGATGTGGCAGATATAGCGCGGCAATTTCGTACCGAGAACGCGTTGTTACCTGCTTATATTGGTAAAAATTCTTTTTGCTATATTTTCTCTAAATGATGTTTCATTACTATTATAATAATACGACCTTGCAATTTTCTTAAAACTAAAGAAAAACTAAAAGTTTTTTAGGACAAATATGATCAAACATTCTGTATATTGTAACATAACCCATTTTTTCCCTGGAGTTAGCATTTAGTCTAACTTTGCCGCATAATAAACAATATTAACGACTGAACTGTTGCCGCCTTATGACCCATTTCATCATCACCACTATAAAGTTATTGTCAGCAAACCCTAAAACTTAACTCTGTTATTGCCACCCTCTTCTATACAAATAAATAAAATTTGAGTGTCAGTTTGTAACATCAAAATAAGCGTTTTTGAATAACACTGTTCTATAAAACCGATACGTATGACTAAACATAATTTTTAATTGTTGTCTGTCTGTTTGTTCTGCCTTATCTCACGAATTGCTGGTGCGATTTTGACGGAATTTTCACTGAAATATAGCTGATGCTGCAACTTAGGCTTCTTTATTTCTTATTAAAAAAAAACTAACGAAAAAACGTCGCGCGCAGCACCTAGTCTTCGTTAAGACACAAACATTTTATACCATTAAACCTATAAATGATGGTAGCCATGATCTTTTTTTCAAAAAAAAATATAATTATTATATAATTTTCTCGTAATTAGGTTGTTAAATCAAAATTTTGTTAGATTATGCAACACTGTTTCCAATTGTAGCCTTAACTATTTCTGTGTATCAATCTAATTTAATTCACGTCGAGAATAATTTGTCAACTAATTACTGAGCGTGCTTCACATAATTTACTTAATGACTTGCAATCAATTTTTTACTAACACACTTTTTCTGTTAATATTTACGCTCTTCTTAAATCATTCCTATTTAAATCGCGCAGCTATGTCATCCCAAAGTCTTATAACTTTAGATTACGGGAACTACTTTCTTTCCCTACCAAAGTTTCCTTTAACCTGTAATGTACATCACCTATTACGATCATAGTATGGTAAAGCGATGTAAACATAGTTACGTCCTTTTACTGTTTTAGTGCTATTAACGAACTTGTAAGATAACCGACACTAAAGTTGCATATGACAAATAGCCTTAGGGTTAGGGACTCGAGGTATCTTAATTATTTATTTATCCTTCGTGCACAAAATTTTGTACAAATGCGGCTTTGAACTTGCTACAATTTTTATATCACAAGTAATCACAAGTTATCGGGGGCACTGCAGTGCATCCACGAAGTCGAGCACGAGGCAAACACTGCAGTACCATCCTTTACTGGAATTACTTCACCGCATCTCTACCCCCTATTTAAGAACCTCTAGATAAGACCAGAACGTCGAAATTTTCATCATCCAGTAAGCTATTATAACATATTTAAAGGTAAAAATTTCAAGTCATACAATATAAACTATGATCACAAATAAATCGCATAAAGGAACCTTACACTTGGCATGACTTTGTCCAAATTTTATTACTTTTTAGAGATAAACAAGCAGCTCCATCAAGACTTGGCTAGTTTTTTAAAGAATATTTTGGTGGGATATAACTAATGCAAAAACTTTCATGCCTCTGATACAACAACAAAATCTAAAAGTTCTAATCTAAAAGTTGTCGATTTAGAATATACAAAAAAAATTCTTATGATATTATTGATTCTTCCTTCAATCGTTATTCCACGAATTGTTTCCATCCTTGGCCACTCCAGTTCACAAACTTCATTAAAGTAAACTAGTTAAAAGTATCGGGCCTTATATTAAGCTTGTAAAAGAAAAAAAATGGTCACTTCACACGTAACAACAATAAATAAAACGACGATTCATCATCAGCCTGTGATAGCCCACTGCTGGACATAGGCATCCACTTCTGCACACCTTCTTTATTAGGAGGCTTTCGGGGCCGTATCCCACCACGCTTGTATAATAAGGGGTGGGTGGACTGACTTTTTACGTGCCCATCCGACGCATGGATCAGCTTACTTTTCAGACAATTGGGTGATCGGCTCAAATTGACCTAACTAACTAAACACATGAAGAACAGAAACAACTATGAAAATTGGTTGTGTCCCCGCAGGATTCGAACCCATAACCTTTGGTTTCTAAGGCACACGCCCGTACCACTACGGCTACGGAGGCAGCAAAACGACAATTAATGTAGATGAATTGTTAATGAAACTTTGTTTTTAATCCTTAAAAGTTAAAAAAAACCAACAAAACTATGATTCCAAATAGAGTGTTCAGATCTTGCAACAACTTAACCTAAGTTCACAGGTTTGTAAGTCTTCTCTCGCCAACGACAATGCCACTTCTACTACAGGTAGTTGCCAATGAATAAAGCTGCTAGAAAAGGTTTTGTATGGTTGATAGCGGATCCCTGTTTTACCATTTTTTAAATTTTGAAAAATGCTCCTGTCATGTTCTATTACACTGATGCGGTGAAGTTAGAATATATATTTCAAAGAATTTGAATATAAGCCGGTTTTACCTCTTGGTTTTGTAGTCCTTCAAAGAGCGGTTTGCGAAAAACTGTCAAATTTCTGGTATAGTCTAAATATAGAGGAAGATTGTATTAGTAGTCTTTTGTATCTTAGTATGGTATTTTTTTATTTGTATGGTGGTGTATTTTGTTGCAGTTATATTGTAGAGAATTATGGAGTAAGAAAATCCTCCAGATAGAGGAAGGTGGTCTTTCTCCTGACATTTCAATGGACCATCAGCTATCATCATCATCGTCGAACGCAACTGGTTCTCGTATTTGATGTTAAAATATCAGACCCCAACCGCCCGGCTAAAAGCCACGAGGCGCTTCGCAAGAAAACACTTCACTCTCTTGATATCAAGCAAAATATCGTGATCCTTTATGTTCTTTAAAAAAAAGTAATGAAAGTGACTCTAAATTGTATAATACAGACAAGGGCCCTTATATTGTAGTAAGATTATATATCTACCACAAATCAGACTAAGGAGTACCTTCAAGACAGAAATTCGAATCAAATTTCGATTAGCTAATTAGGTGAAAACTTAAATATAGGAATATCATGATAACGTATTCAAATTTTATTCGACGGAAAGGCGTTTCTTTGTGGAAAACGTTTAACTTCCTCTTACAGAACATGAAACGATTGAGGTGATTTTATATCACGGCCTAAATTACCCGAGGGAATAGGTAATGGAGCTGAATTGCGCCCTCGAACCGAGAAGGTGACAGGTAATAATTTATTGGTGTCGGATCAAAGGAAATGTCATTCAATGGATCTCACTAAATATTTTCTATCGAGTAATCTGCAAGCAAGTTTTTAGTATGTATTGAGTTATTGTAAAATAATGTCTAACAAATGTTATTTCGATTATAGATAAATAATATTATGGTAGGCGAAAAAGTGTGCACTTTTTACACTGTGTGTTAATTTTAAGTACTGATCAGTGTTGGAAAACCTATATATATTATTTATATTAAATTAAGATAATTACTTGTATTAGTTAAAATTCATGTTCATTCTGAAATCATGTTAACTTTAGCATTAACCAGTGATAGATGGTGTTGGTTTTTTAATTAACTTTAATTACTAATAAGCTGTAAGATTTCTAATTGTGAAACGGTTTTGAACTTATATTGGAACAAATGTTGCCAAAGTTATCAGTCTAATAAAAATGTAGTAGTCTTTTTTCATTTCATTGTTAAATTCATATAACCTCGTAAATTTATTTCTTGATCTAACAAGTAGTACTGCTTCCACGACAACATTAATAGATAACATATTTCCAATTTTTATACTAGTTAATAAATTCATAATTAATGTTAATCATTGTGATGCTATCTGTAGAATTTACAAAAATATTGTGCAAAAAAGAATATATATTCCTATGAGTAGAAAACGTATAGACAAGTAATATAATAATTAAAATTACTCATCTCATTATAATAATAAATCTCATATACTGTACAGTAACCAGAAAGCGTTAAAAACAAGAGTTTATATGTTTCTTTAAATGTTACCGATAGAGGAATAAATTCTGATCAAGATGTTGCATCCTATTTTATTTTAGACATTCCTGTTCCTACCACCAAGTCACTTATTTCTTCTCCTAAAACTCCCCTTCACCTTTTATTAAATGAAAATATCACAGAATGTAAGAATAATTTCTGATTAGTAATGTAAGCAATAAAAATATTCTGCCGCTGTTAAATCCTTGGACATTAAAAAAACTAAAGATCTACGGGGGATCTTTGTTAAGGTGATATGTTCTAGTATTGATGTTATGTCGCCTTGCCTGGCAGCTTTTTTAATGATTTTATTGCATGAGGTAAATTTTCTGAGATTATAAAACACTTGAAAGTTATTCTGGTATTTAAATCACGCAGTATTACGGACCCCGATAACATTAGAGCAATTTCTGTACTAACTGCACTTAGTAAGATTCTTGGCAAAATTATTCTTAAACACTTAATTTTTTTACATACGATTTAACAGGGAGTCGTTCTACAACCGATGCCACTTGTTAAAACAATATTTGAAGCATGGAAAGGGTCATAGGATGCTTTAGGTGTATTCTGTGACTTAATCAAAGCATTAGCCCAAGTACAGCACGATACTTTGGTCTGGAAATTAATTACAATGGTATCAAAATACCACTCTACCGTCTGACTTTGTACTTGAGTAATCAAACTCAGAGAATTGACACTTTAACAAAACATCATACTAGACATGCGTTGCTGGAGTTTCTTTCAGCTTTCTATCCAGCGTCAACGCTTTAAGTGGTAGTAAGGTAGCTAGAGCTCTTCAGGCTTTGAAATATATCCTTAAAGAGATCGATCCGAGGAGTCCGCCAAACTGCAGCCCTCAGTTTAGCATGGTAACGGAACCACAAGTGACGGCCCATACCGAGGCTTTCCTTCGGGGCTTCTTGATGCTTTGATTCACTTCGTGAGGAGGCTGTGCCCGTGGCATCGGCCCTCGTCACACCAGTAATGTTCTAACTGGTTGATTCCAGAGAGCAGCAGATCCCGTAAAAAGTTACTTGCTTACTAAATTTTTTCATTAATGTAAATTAGATAAGTGTATTTGTAAAGCTGCATATCAATTGAAAATCTTGGAAAAAGTCTTATAATTTTGTTATCACTTATGTACACAACACGTAAAAAAAAATCATATTTCTACTGGTAAGGTCTCAAAAAGTCTAAAGTATAAGAAGTTTTGTAAATATGTATTTTCCAATATTTTTAATTATAGACTAAACTATTCCCATTTTTTATTACCTATGAAAATTAACAAGCATTCGATTTCTTTACCTATTTTAGGCTTATAATCTTATATTATCCCAAATCTTTTTCTTGTAGACTATATTGTAAAAACGTTTTGAATCTCGCTGAAAGGCGTTCCGTCCTCCCTTTGATCCAACATGAATATAATGCTACGTGCTTACCTTGCCCTTTCGGTTTGCGAATTCAGTCCAATTACCTTTTGCTCAGGTTTGATAAATGGGTAAATATTTGCAAATTAACATATTCGACAATTTTATGACAACATTCGACATGACAATTTTCGGCTATCTTAGCGTTCATTAAAAATGGACATGTCCTGAAATACGAAAGTTGCTGATGAGGATGAAATTTGATATATTTTTGCAAATTTTTGTTTAAAACCTATGTATATATAAATTTCATGATACGATGTTTGCCCAGTGAACTCCTAAAATACTAACTAGATTTTAAAATATAGTTGCCCACCATGTGCAGTTTAATCCAACTTAAAAATAGAATAGCTTACATCTTAATTTATAATCTCAATAATGTTTTATAACAATTTATTTTTCTATCATTATTTAATGCAAAATGTTAGCTACAAAACTATTGTGACAGTTGGCGATTGATTGCGTATTGTGTCAATAGATGGCACGGTTTTATAGAATAAACTTTTCGTTGATAATAGGGGAATTGAGACAATAATAAGTAATTGCTAAAAAATAATTATTAACAATTTTTATCTATTGTTAAAAACAAAAATTCAATTTCATAACGCCGTTATATTATATCAGGCCATCAATAAAAAAAGTAATGAATAAAATAGGTTCCTAACATACGTGTAAAATTGTAAATTGTAGGATTTTTACAGAGCAAAATTAAATAAAAGTGATGTTGTATCCTATAAAAAGGAAATATTTTAATGACATATTCAATGGCGGATACGACTGTAGGTACTGTATTCGTTATTTATTATTTTATACGATAGTTGTTTCCTTACGCTTGACGACGCATGTAATCAACTTTACTCTTTGGATTTTAAATAACCAAAACGTTAATACATTGTTTTTGGTATTAGAACTCCGTATCCATACATATTATAACATTTTGTATAGAATCTTGCACGATATCAACAAAAGGAACATTTTGTTTGACCGTCTTCAAAGTGTCCACTTTAAATACCATTTCAATCGATTTTTATACCAGTGTATTTTTTTATTATTCAGATGTAACGGTAACATCACGAGGTCACTGTTTTTTTTACGAATGATATTTACGTAATAAAACATGGTGGTCCTCATGACTGATATTCTCTTTCCGCTTATCTTAAGGCCTTAAATTATTTATTACTATATATATACATTATAAATATGTATCCGATCCTTCTTGAAACATAAAAAACGATATTTAATATAATGTTCAAGTCAAGACAAGCAAAACGATATTTACCCCTGCTAAGATTGTAATAGTATTAACTGACAAAACGAGCAGACGATTACTGATAGGTAGGCAATTCACTAACCTCATAGGTAGTTTCTTGACACAAAAAAACATTGAACCCATTGAATAGAGGAATTTTCAAGATATTACCCAAGTAGTAGCCTAACATGAGATAATTTACACAAACTTCAATCTTGCACTTTTTACAAGGATCGATATTAGCTAAAAGAATCCATCTTAAAAACATTACGTTAATAAAATTAAATTATAGTACAATATATTTGTTGCCGCGCCATATTTGAGATCCCTTATTCCGAACACGTTGTTCCATGAGCTGAGAACGGTTAACTGCTAATTGTAACGATCTGCTAACTCTTTATTTCTGAACGCACCACAAATAGGTCATTCCTAGGTGATACATATCGGGTTTAAACGTTCTGTAAAAGCTACGTATTCCGTTGATGATGATGAAAGTTTATGGGGTTTATTTTTCAATAATATATGTTATATTTGGTGAAATTAAAAATAACAGTGAATATATAACGCTTTAATTTTTTGTTAATGTCATGCAAAACTATGAGCTCTTACTGGCCGAGTACAGTACGTTAGGAATAAAAGACATGGCAAAAAATTATATCGACTTGCATTAATTTTCCCTGATACTCATAAAGCTCATAAAAATATTAACAACTTAGGAAACAGAAAATAACTGTTGTATGGAAATACTCCTAGTGCAGTTCACGCTAAAACTATAAACACACGTCCTGGAATGTAATGGTCGCTAATTTTTCACGAGAGTGGCAAGATAACTAAATAACATCGAAAAATCTTTAATTACCTAATTGCGACCGAAATAGCGCAAACAACAACCAAAACTATAACCAGCAGTTAATTCAAACTGTTTAGGTGCTCTTGTTTTTAATTATATTTAAAGCTAAAGTTTAAAACAAATAATTCAATTAACGGACAAACTTATATTAATTGAAAACAATTGCTTTTACTTGGCAGCTTTGGATTTTATAATTTGTTCAACATTGTCGTAACAACAGTTCTTTACTATAAACTATCAACAGGATTAATAAGACAGTTGTTTTACATACCGCGATGATATTGGACAAAGACGCTACTTTATTACCTGATATATCAATTTGTAGTTATGTCATTTCATTGGACCCTACGAACAGTTATGTCAGGAAGTTATTAAATATTACAATACTAAACTAGTATCCGATCACAATAAACAAAGACAACAAATAAAATCGATATTTAAACAATTGAACGAAACCACAAAACGTGACATGTTGTTAACCGATCGTCGATTGTAATGCCGAAAGCAATTAGTTGTATTTGATTGAGTTTCTGAACAATTGATAGTACTCATGTTGAAGAAAATCCCGCTTTTTTTTCTATACCACGTAGATAGTTACTATAGTGAAGCCAAATAAAACTTGAAATAGATGTAAATAAAGTAACCCATAGCGTCAGGAACTTCGGACGCAGAACATCGTCATTAGTTAACTCTTAAAAATTGTCATATAGGTTACAATTTATCGACGTTATTAAAGTTACTTCGTTATATAAATTGCAATGTTTAGATTAGTTGCGAGATTAAGTTGATGTGCAAATGATAAAATACATTTAGTATTGATGATATTTCGTTGCGCAATACCGCTCACTCTTGTATCTAAATACATTAATGCTACTTAAAAATGCCGCTTGTATGCATGTGCAGTAATGGCTGATGCTTAAAACCAAATTAGACACGGAATCGACATAAACAGAGAAGTCCATAGCAACGAAGTGTCGTCATAAATTAAGTATTTTCATTGACGAAATGTCACCCAGATGTCATTCACCGAGTGACAGTCGACCAACATTTTTATAGCTGACTTTTTATAGCAATTCCGAGTCTAGTTTGTCAGAACTATAAAGTACAAAGGCCAGTCCTTGATTATGTTAATAATATATGTATATCGTTATTAGCAGAAAATATAACGGAAAAAAAAATTGCATTATTTTTGTTTTAAATTGAGTTACTTAAGTGTTATGTTAAAATTCAGTATTGATAGAAAGTTTTAACGTTTTGAAATGCTTCACTTAGCAAATCACTGTTCTGGAGACCGCCATGATTATAAAGCCGTTTTACGTTAACATTCCGGTGTGAGTCTACGTGCGATGACACGACATGGGTTTTTAAGCGAATATTAATAGAACACAATAAGTAGATGTGTTCGTATATTCCAGGTTAACAGAGTTGGAGCTGAGGATGGAGCTGATAAAGCTATTATTATTTGAGAGAAAATAAAATAATCCAATTTAAGCTACTCCGTTGTACTATGACTTAAGCATTTTGACACATGATTTCATTATAAATTTTATCCGACGTAGAAACTTCGAGCATAGCACGTTTAATAGCAGACTAAGCTACGGAAAAATTAGATCGGCGACTGATTTTAATGCAGTCGGTTAAAGCCGGAAGCGAGTAGGAATCGCTACCTTGGCGTTCATTAAAAATGGCTAATGTCCAACAATGGACTACGAAAGCTGCTGATATGGATGAGGTTTAACTATATATAATGAAAACATGTATTATGGAAGGTCCAGTTACGCGTGAATTTGACATCTTATTTCACCCGCCAAATCAATGACAGGTACTTACGTCCGCTAGTAATATAACCGGCTGCATCCGTATCCAGACAATAAATACAACAACTGAAATTAAATTTCATCGATATAACAAAACCGCGAAACGTGACATGTTGTCCGATCCATTGTATATAATTGCACGACATAAAAAGCTGATGATCCTTCTCAGAAAATAATGAGAAAAATATTTAATATAATGTTGAAATCAAGTCAAGCGAAATGTTATTCACCCATACCAAGATGGTTATAGTATGAACTGACAAAACGAGCAGAAGATTACCGATAGGTAAGTGACCAAATCGCCTCCGCAGCCTAGCGGTATAGGCCCTTACTTTATAAACCGGAGGTCGTGGGTTCGCGGGCAAAAGTAAAGGGCTCTAAGTTATCGTCACCCAATTGCCCAATTACCCAATGCCTCGGATGGGCATGTAAAAAGTCGGTCCACGCTCTAACCCGCTTTGGACCATTGTGTTGCATACGGTCCAAAAACCATCCCAATCTAAAAGGCATGCATTAAGGGAAGCCTATGGCCAGCAATAGACTGACACAGGCTGATGCGATGCGCTATGTGATTTCTGACAAAAAAAAAACCACCAAATGGAAGAATATTCAAGATACGACTCGAAAGAACCTTTAAACTAATTGATATTTGCCAAAGGAATCAAGAATCAATTGCAAAATTCCTCCGTCAAATTAAAAAAAAAATCAAAACCCAATAAAAATTTAAACAACCCAAACTCAAAATCATATCAGTTTATAATTATTACTAATAATTATCAAATAATGGATTGGGATTAACGTGATTACTATACATATACAATTTTTTGCACTTATGCATTTAAAAAAAAATCACATTCCTGCGAAATGGTTTCGAATACCAGTTTAGCCGTACTTGGTTTTTTCCGCAACACATGCTGTGCGTTTATGAAATAATTGCAGGAAACCTAGTAGGATTGTTTCAGATGATCATAATTAGATATAAACATGCTATTTTCACTATTTAATCATTTAGTATTGCATTTAGACTAATAAAATTTGATTTTTTTTGTCAGTCAGTTAAGAAAATCGTCTACGGTAATTGAAAAAACGATGTATAACTACTTTTATTAAATTTACATAGTAATAGCACATTAGACACACAATAGCGCTAAAAATGTTTTTCTTTAACGTCACTAGAGCTTTTTGGTATCATTTCAGTAAATTGCCACTAGAACGGCCAATTACAAGAACGTTTAACGTTTTAATTCCAGCGTCATTCTACGTGTGATGACACAGCATGGGTTTCTAAGCGATTTTTAATAGAATACTTTGAGTCGATGTGTACATATATGCTTCGTTAGCAACTTGATGAACTATCAGTACATATTTTCTCCTGTGGTCTATCAATTTCACTGAATCGTATTTTATGTTTTTATTTATTAAACATATTTTTAAAGTCTATATAAATATTATTATTATGTTTCTTCTTTAGTTTCTGTAATTAATTAATGTGCTATACTTTATTAATATTCGCTGTTGTTTTATATAAATTGTTGTATGTTCCATTCTTTATTTTAGTCTGGTTAGTTTGTATTTAAGCACCTACTCCGTTTTTCATGTTTTTTTGACTATTACACAATGCCTAGGGCATTAAGCTTGCTTATGTAAATTATTGGGTACAATAGAATAAACAGTTGAAACAAAAAATTAAAAATAAATAAATTAATGATTACGGTAAGGCTTCTGATTTGCTCAGTATTACAATTATGGAGCTTCAAATGTTTTATTGATTCCCCGAGAAAACTGTTGTCTCACCTCTACAGGTGTTAAGGTGAATTGCTAGAACAAATGTAAAGAAAAATTTTTAAAATTTTTGCGTTTTTTGCTTGTATTTGATATCTTAAAAAGTTGTTCTCTAAGTTTTGCTAGTAAAATACAAATTTTATTTGTCAATTTATTCATTTACCTACAACTAGGTTTTGGGTATAATGCAGCAACTTCGATGTATAATAAAGAAGTTCATATCGAGACGAATATCGTTGCATATCGAATAATGGCTATTAATGGGGGAAAAAGGCCATGAATGGTAATGGGGTTTTGAAAACTATTTTTTTACATAATAACTTATAGCTTATAAAACACAATATGTTGATCTGCAATATGTACCCCACTAAGTTAACTATGTTCATAAAAAATGATCATAATCGATTTAGGTTTAATGTATTATTCAGCGAGACATCGAATGTACGTTTTGAAAAATTCACCCAAATCTACATGAAACTTTAGGAGTTTTGAAATAAATACAAGAACTATTTTAGAAATGAGTTAATTATTAGAAATTTCTCGTGGCTTTTTAGCAAACCCAAATGTCACGGTTGTCTTTATCATCGGAAACGTGGCACAAGTGAATTTGAATTATTTTTTTTATTTTAACGCAAACAAAACTAGATTATTGTATTTCTATATATCATTACCTGAGCGAATTGGCGTTTGAGCTGGATTGTCCCCTTGCAAAGGAAATAAACACATAGGAATTTATTAGCGTCAGATAAAAAGGAAGAGGGAAACCCGTTGAGTAACGTCAACGGATTTCGATATTTTGTATGACATAATCTATAAGCAAGTTTTAGTATATATTAAGTAATTGCAAAATGAATTAGGTATAAAAATGTTTTGTCTCGTATTAATAAAATTATAAGAATCTACTACGATGACTTTAAATTATATCCAATGATAGGTGGATATAAATACTTAAAATAAATTAAATTTTCTCTTTGTTGCAAATCATAAACACTGACATTGTAAAGAATTCAAAGCTTCAGTAATCATACTAAAAGAAGGCAAATTAATCGAATAATTAATTATGAATTGTGATTAACTTTACATGTACTATTTTACGTTAAAACCTATTTGAAAACTACGCGAACAGTTATTTGACTAAACCATTGTACATATATATACGTAGATATAAATAATTAACAATCTAAATATAGCATTACAAAATATAAAATAAAAAGTATTCTAAATACATACAAAACGGTGGTTTATTCTAGATTCGATCGTAATTGACAAAGACGTTTCGTCAGTAGCCAAAGTTTTCCCTCACTGGACAAACTTTAGTAACAACAATTTCGCAACTTTCTTTCACTTTATTAATTTAATATAGTAAAAAAATTTTATGTCATTACATATTTTTACAGATCAGCACTAACGGGTTGAACCACGCTGAAGATAATTTTCTAATTCATAATTTCCTTCAGTAAATTATTATTAGTGAGTAGTAATTAGTTTTACAAACTTTATCGTTAATTACATTACAGTTATTCTAACGATGATTTGCGTTTCTGACCCTTCTCATGGTCAATGGTGACTATTAAAGTAATAATTACAACAACAGAAAGCAATAAGTAGAGATAATTGATGTTTGATGTTTAGTAAACCACTAAATATGATGATAAATTCAAATTAAGGAATGAAAAAGTAGTCCTGGAAGATAAAAACTAATTTCTCTTTATAAATCACATTAATTTGACTTGACAATGATGATTCGTAATGTTTACGATTATGAGTAGTTACGTAATGTCTTTTTCAATCATGGGATTAATCAGACTTTTATATGTACGTTGCAAATTGTTTGGCTGAAAAATGTCATACTATTGCAGTAAGAATGTCAATTACGTTTTATTTGCAGGTATAAAATTATTAAAAGAAAAATTATTGAGACTATAATTTACATATATCTGCTAAGATATTGTCACAAAACGCAGAGGATAATATAGACAAATTTCGCTGTTCTGCTGTTTCTTAAATATAGGGTAAATGTCTTTTTTATACTATTTTAATTGGATATGAAGGCAGACGAGTCGGGCTGCTTGATGGAAAAAGATCACGGACGCCCATGGACATCGGCAATACCAGGGGTATAACCAACGCGCTCATTTCAAGTGAATACGCTGGATACGGAGCCCTTAAACTGGAACAGATTCGAGTTTTTACACTATTGCTCTTCGGCAGACATAAGCATCGCGTTGTTGCCACCCCAGACAACGCCGTAAAACCGGAATCTATAATACCACCTCTGCTTCATAAATTTGAATGATGCAAAGACACACTACGACACTGGTGCCTGTAAAATTAAATTAAAAGAGACGACAGGACTACTCATAAGTATTCAAAATTTCCGTATGTATATGTAACTTATTTCATTTAAACATATATCTTTTTTGTCAAAAATGTAAAAGTTGTATTTTTCAACAGGTTTTTTGTCGTTTATATATATTTGCTGCTCCCTAGCAGAAATATTTTTCGCACGCCGTATTTATAAATTGAAAAATATCGTAGCATTTCAAATAATATTTAATTGGCTCACCGATGTATTCCGATACTCGTTTCGATATGAAATTCTTGGAAATATACTGAATATGTCGCTGCATTATACTGTAAACCTAGTAGTGGGTAAATAAATTAAGTAAATAATAAAATTTGTATTATACTAGCGACACTTAGAGAACAATTTTTTAGATATCAAATACAAGCAAAAGACGCAGGAATTATTTCAATTTCGGTTTCGTTTGTTCTAGCAATTTATCGTAACACCTGTAGGTGTACGGCATAACACGTACAGGATTTGACAACGGCGAATATGTAGAACAATAGTTTTCTCGGGAAATTAATATAAAATTTAAAGCTCCAGGGAATGTAAATCTTCTCGGTAGATTGAAAAGGTCACAAAACTAATTTCAACAATCACCTTAATGTTTTTTTTTTATATTTAAAAGGATAAAGTAACAATAAATTTCGAAATAAAATATATTGTTTAAATTTTAAGTGTAGTATTAACTGTATGAATGTATTTTTTTTATTTTAAATTTCATTTCACTTTAGCACAGTTCTGTACACGCGTTGGTTATATATTTTTATACTCCGGAAATATTTTTTCATACTAACTGCGATGTGGTGAAAGCATAACAGAAAAGAATATCGCTTTTATTACATGACAAATGACCCCAACAACAAATGAACTTTTAAAAACATTTTTTTATAATTTACTACAATAGTAAATAAAATAAAATCTTGTATTCTCTCTAATGTTACTGTTGCAAATATTTTTACGCCTCTGACGATCAAAGTATCGGCAAACGTCAATTTTCTAATTAAACTAATTAATTTAGTATAACATAAAACTAAAGGTTGTTTATTTAAAACATAGAAAAAAAAACTTTCGATGTGATATTTTAAATTCTGCCTTCTATTGTTATTTTACGAATTATCTTAATCGTTGGCCACTCCAGCTCTCAACCTTCATTAAAGAACTGTAGGTAAAAGTAACGGCACTTAAATTAAGCTCGTAAAAGAATAAAGTAGTACTTCACACGTACCAATAATCAGTGAAACGATGATGTAAGACAAGAATTGTAAGTGAAGCTTCGTTTCATACCCTTAAAAGTTAACAAGACCAACAAAACTATAACTCCAAATAGGAGTTACAGCCTTTTAACTGACTAGCGCTGAACATAAAATAATATAATATAATTTTCGCTAAAAGGCTAATTAGGATGGTCTGTTGACGCTTTTCTTTTCTAGTAATTTTTTCGGATAAGGACTTAAAATTAATATTAGTTAGAAATTAATAATAATATATAACATATTATTAAATTAGATTATTAAAACTGCTGAGTACAGGCCTCCCTCGTAAGGGATACGATCCTGTGCCACCAGCCTGCACCGACAACCTGCACATTTGCACAGGTCATCACTTCAGTTTGTAGAGGTCATTCGCAATAAAACTTTATACAATAAAATACATCATACATCATTAGCCCGTGATAGTCACTGCTGGTAATGGGCCTCCCCTAATACACTCCTATCCATTAGGCGGTTTTGGACCGCATCCCACCCGGTGGTCCAATGCGGGTTGGTGGATGGATCGACTTTTTACGTGCCCATCCGACGCATGGATCATCTTACTTTTCAGACAATTGTGTGATCGGCCCAAATTTGCCTAACTTACTTGGAAACAACAATGAAAATTTGTTGAGTTCCCGCAGGTTTGGAACCCACAACCTTCGGTTTCTAATGCACACGTCCATACCACTATATATAATAACACAAATTATTTCAGTGCTTATGAAAATAAACAAGCAATCGATTAAAATATTCCTTTCGTTAATTTTAGGCTTATCATCTTGTATTATTCCAAATCCTTTTCTTGTAGACTACATTATAAGAACGTTTTGAATCTCGCTGAATGGCGTTTCGTGGTCCTTTTGATCCAACATCAATATAATGCTACTTGGATATTTTTCCCTCTTAGTTTTTGAATTCAGTCCCTTTACCTTTTCACACCTAACTTATTATTTTAAACTAAAAGCAATTTACGAAAACTCACAAAAAATGCCACCACAATACCATTGAGGTTTTATGTTGAAAAATAATTTTGCGGACATTACTAGCTAATTAAAATCTGCTATTTCCGCTAAAATTCACGATGGTTTTATGAAAAGTAATAATTAAAATACAAAATAACATATAAATATAATAGAGTAATGTAGAATTCGCGCTTTGTTTTTAATACATGATGTATAAGTGGATTGAAGTTTTTTTTGAAGAAATTTGCTTGGCCACCTATAGCTCAATTTATTATAACGTCTAATTCCATTAAAGATATAAATACCCAGGTTTGTTAACATTACATTACATCGCATAATAAACCCGCAAATTGATCAACAATACAGACTTACAGTATTTTTTTTTCGAAATAATTCTTGTAAGTATACTTTGTATTAAAAAAATTGAAAAAATTGCTAATTTTGAATTAAGATCAGGTAAATTTTTAAAATAATTAATACGCCAGAGTATGATAAAAGTCCGAAGGTTTTTCCGTAAGATGAATTTATATTTGAAATAATGTTTGAAAGAAAAAATTCGGTTGCACGGTAAATCCGTATACGGGCGAACGTTATATGTGACAACGTCTTTTAGTAGTAGAATGATTGTACTGTAAATATTTATTCGTATAGTTGGAAGAAAGATCAAATAGTAATAACAATTCAAAAATTTTATGTAACATATTTTCAATAATACTAATACAATGCACCATTTATGCATTTTAAGTTAATTATCGTTTCAGTTTATTAATATATTTTAAATATTTTTTCATCATCAGCCTGTGTTAGTGCACTGCTGGACATAGGCCTTCCCTAATCCCCATCCATTAGGGGGTTTGGACCGTATCCCACCAAGCTGGTCCAATGCGGGTTGGTGGGTGGACCGACTTTTACATGCCCATCCGACGCATGGATCATCTTACTTTCAGACAATTGGGTGATCGGCCCAAATTGCCTAACCAACTAGGAAACAACAATGAAAATTTGTTGAGTCCGCAGATTCGAACCCGACCTCCAGTTTCTAAGGCACATGCCTATACCACTAGGCTACAGGGCAGTTAAATATTTATAAATATTAATAATCAATTTGACGATCAAAACATTTATTGGAGTCATATTAATAGTAATTACGAATTAATTTAATTTAAAATTGTAATTTTTGAATGAAGAAAACTAGTTCACATTAGATCTTTGAATCTGTAAAACGCGCGCTTACCACTTCGCGTAGTGATTGATCGTCTCCGCTTGTATGTTTGAAAACATTGGTCATAAATTGTTATTTTACTTGTTTACATAACTAGACGTGCTGATTTTTTTTTGAGTCAAATAAATAATGATTGGTTGATAAACGATTCGTACATTTTTTTTTGATTTAGCCTAACATCACTATAACATAAGCTATTAACTCTAATTAATTATTCAATCATATTTTATTATGTTCAAATATCGTGTAAACTTCTTTACCTTTATTGTTTTGATTGTAGTAATCCATGATTCTAACTTCACATTTCCTACACAATCAGTTGACAAATAACTTGCGTGTAAAACGTGTAAACAGGCACTATTTGTTTATTCCGACGGCAAGAAAAAATTTGTTAAATCGCCGCAGAATTTGAACCTCTGGTTTCTAAAGCACACGCCCTTACCTACGAGGCAGTTAAACAATTTAAAGTCTTTTAATTAGTAAAACGACTTCAACTGCCAATAAATTTAAAGACTACTGTTTCAAAGACAACATTAAAACAATTCAGAAAACATTTAGTAATACTCTCTCCGTAACGACCAATTATTTGGCTGTTTAACGTGTTTGTTCTTTGAAACACCACCCGAAGTGACTTACAATTGCCTATTTAATATTTGACCTGCTACGTGGCCTAGTGGAATAGGCACTTGTTTAGCAAACGGCAGGTTGTAGGTTCAATTCCTCCTGGGGCAGAACATTGTGCTGTAGATGTTTAATGCCCATTAAAGATATAGAAGAATGTAAAGGTATGACTCAGGAACTTATATTTAAACTTTAAGGACAAGACTACTTAATTAATTAAATAGTTTTTTCGCATTTTGGTTACTTCACTCATTGTTCCCATGACCACTATTGCCGAAAACAATTTAAATTTTCCAGAGTAAATTGAGTGAATAATCGAAAATAAATTTGAAAAATTAATTTCCTAGCCAGTCAACTTTTCTTACTTATGAAAGTTGACTAACAAGCATTACAAAAAGTAACATGGGATGACTCAGTAGCATCTTCTTTTACTAGCTCCCACATCGTCGTGTATATGTACTTCAGTAAAATTATCATTTGTCAAGAAGTTCATAATAACGTAAAAAGGTATTGTGTTGTCTTAACGTTGTATAAAATATGTGTGGATATTATGTTATAAATAATAATAACAGTTTTACGGATTGTGTATTTTAATAACATTAAAATTACTTAATTATTTCTTTTATTTACGCGATTATTATACATATCAAATTCACTAATTTACGGATTTTCGCGTTCTTAAAAATATATTTATTCCCGACGTTTCAGATTCTTTCCAGCATCCATGATCACGGGCAGACTAAGTTGGTATATGTCTGTATTTCAATGTTTCGAATAACCGTCAGAGTTTTTATTTAAAAATTGACATATCGTTCGTTTTCTTAATTTTTAATTTGGTTTCACAAAAGTTATTATACTCTGCGTTTAATTTTTGAAATTATTGGATCCCAGGAAGGTGGCAACGACCAACCATCCTCTCTATTAAAATTTGGATATTTTTAATTTCTATTGTCTTCCCGAATCATCCTTGGTATAAATCGATGTTCATTAGCCAGTATTTTTGGTTCATCAAATCTAATATAATGATTGGGCTTGTCTAAAACATGGTCAAATTGCAGATTTCTTCTAACGTCGGTGTTAACATCAGCTATATGTTCTTTTACTCTGGTTCTTACTGGTCTTTTCGTTTGTCCAATGTAAGAGAGACGACAATCACAATCTAGTTTGTACACACCTGGTACCTGTAGAGGAATTTTACATTTCACAGATGGTAATAATTGGCTAATAACTTCTTCGGCGGCTTATAATATGTTTTTATAAAGGCTCGCTTTAAAATATAACCGATTTTGTCAGTGACACCTCTGATGTAAGGTAAGACGGCAGGCACTCTTTCGAATGTGGCTGGCTTCACACGGTGACTGCGACGTAGACGTGGAACTTGGAGTTTGTTTTCTCGCAGCACTTGCTTGACATTCTCCAGTTCAGCCGTCAAATGCTCCTTGTCGCAGATCCGCTGTACTCTCTGAAACAAACATTTACCAACAGTAGCTAACTGCGAGGAATGGTGGTGAAATCACCATTTAAATATTTATTCGTGTGGGTTGCTTTTCTAAAAACTGTATGGCTCAAGCTATTGTTAGAGTTTCTGATGATTAAAATATCTAAGAAGGCTAAGGAGTTGTTTGTCTCTATTTCCATTGTGAGCTTTATTTTGGGATGTAAAGAATTAAGATGATCCAGAAATGACATTTTTGGTTTGTTGGTAAAATGGTGAATGTGTCATCTACGTACCGCTTATAGAATCTTGGTCGGATGGGAGCTGATTGAGGCTGTCTCTTCAAAGTTCTCCATGAAGATATCAGCGATAATAGGAGACACTGGGCAGCCATCCTACGCCATCTATCTGCATGTAGAAGTTGATCATTCCACAACAGTGCCAGATGTGAGACAATGTTTAAGCAGTGATGCATATTCATTCGGCATTTTATTTTCCTCAAGCTCTTGATTACAATTGAGATGCAATCTTCAATAGGTAAACATGTAAATAAAGACTGAACATCAAAACTGACCATAGTTTCATTGTTTGTGAGATTTAGATGTTTAATCTCATCAACAAAATGGTAAGAATCTCTTTGTAAGCCTCGGTGTGTCCTCGTAGTGGTGACAGAACTTCTACAAGATATTGTGCCAGTTTGTATGTCGGTGAATCTATCTGGGTGACAATTGGGCGTAATGGAGCATTAGGTTTATGAATCTTAGGTAATCCATAAAGCTTTGGAGGTGTGGCATGGAGGTATCATTACTTTACGTCTAGATTCAATTTGTCCGCATAGTTCTTGACAAGATCGCTTGTTGTTTTAAGCGTTTTCTGTGGGGTCTGTTTTGACTTTTTATAAGTCATTTCATCCGATAACAAATTTTGAATTTTTAAATTGTAATCTGACGTGTCCATTACAACCGCAGCATTTCCTTTATCTGCACGGAGAATCGTCAAGTCTGTGTTAGAGCGTAAGATATTTAACGCTTATTGCTCATCTTTAGAAAGATTTGGTTTTGGCACAGTACTCCGACGTAACATAGACGATACATCTTGACGTATGGCCTTGCAATCTTCCTTTTGGATGTTGTTTTGAATAAACAATTCTCAACGTTACAAATAATTTCCTCGTACGGATTTTTCGCGG
This sequence comes from Lamproptera curius, assembly GCA_029286875.1. Lineage (NCBI taxonomy): Eukaryota > Metazoa > Arthropoda > Insecta > Lepidoptera > Papilionidae > Lamproptera > Lamproptera curius. Next base: position 1,715,607 of record JAGSMT010000060.1, read on the forward strand.
TGTTATTGCGAAATTAAAACCTTTAGATAATACCTCTCATTGTATGTTCATCAAGAGTTTGTGACGACGATATTATGGACGGCACGTTGCCTAATACCGGTTTGTTGTTTGGCGTCTGATCTCTTGACAATTGATTTATTATATAATTTTCGTATTTATTTATATGATTTAGTTTGCATTCATTAAAATTAATTTATTTATTAATTCATTAACATTAAAATTACTATAAAATTTTATGGGGCAAAATGTCAGAGTTAGTTCGGTTCGGACAAATTTAAATTTTACATTATTTGGACCGATATGGTATTATATACGATACAGTATTATATACTTTGGCTGTATATGAGATTGAGCTCTTGTTTTATATTTCCGGAATTGAGGGTTCGAATTCTGCGGGAAACTAAATTAGTTATCATTGTTTTCTGGTTGGTAAGGAGTATTTGGGACAATCAAATCGTCTAAAAAGGAAAGATGATTCATGCTCAGATATATCAATGTAAATATATACTATATTTTGAAGAAATTCTTGTTGGCGTGTATAAGCTTTGTTTGGAAACGAATAATCGTTGTCATATATATGTATATAAATGATATAGTAAAGCATAGTATAATATTTCAAGGTCCAATCATTTGCTTGTATGTTATACGAAAGTGTTGAATCGCACTTAATTATGTTCATTCCACCCTTTGATCTAACATCAATGTAAAGTTACGTGCTTAATTTGCCCTTATGGTTTCCGAATTTAGACGAATAACCTATTTGTTCGAGTCGTGATATATTCCTAAACATTTGTAGTTATATTCAAACTACGCTTAAATTAATTTATTATGTTAAATTAACATATTATAAAGGGTAAAGACTTTTATATCTATGTTTGTAATAAATAAAGTCGAAACTAAAAAAAATCTCTCACCATCAAAAATCTACACTCACCTTGAGTAACATGTTTGTATTTTTTACCCAACAAAAATCCATTTTAAAAATCTAAAAACAACATATGCAGAGACCTGGACTGACTGCTAGTTTTAATGTAAATCAATTTTCTAATTTGAAGAAAGACAATTACAGTATTATTATTGTATGATATTATATGTTTTCTTATAATAAGTGATTGTAGCAGCTTGCGGCACAAGCGTTAGCCGCACGCCTCATAAAGCATGAACGACGGCTCCCTAGTTAATCTAAATAGGCGAATCTCAGTAACAATGACGATTATATGTTCCGTTACGAAAATCGCTTGCTGAAAATCGTTTCAGTGTATATTTTTCTGTGATATTAGTAATATTATTTTGCGTTATTAAAAAAAATGTTACAAAAACGAACAATTTTTTTTTTATATTATGTTTTTATTATGTTGAATAATGCAGTTATTAAACGCGATAAAATCCGTGAGTGCTGTACTATTTATTACTATAATAGTAATAAAAAAAGTCTCGATTCTAATGTTCAATTGTTACAAATGCATCATAAAATCAAGTTAGTTTTGTTATAGTGTAATAATTTTACCATGCACCGTTACCTTTGTCTGAAAAATTAAAATTATTCTTCAAATAATGCTACATGAATAAAATAAATTGCTAGTTTCCGTTCGTTAACTGCGCACCTAGGGACGGAACAAACAATTCGTTTGATGTTTTTCCAATTTTGCAGATAGTGCTCTCTCCGATTTTATTGGGCACAATATTTCGAAAAAGGCCGCACTAATTGCATGAATTAAACAGTGTATACTGTTGTTTTATGATATTACTAGCGACCCGCCCTTGCTTCGCACGGGAGATATGCTGTTAGAAATATACGTACAATATTAAGATGTTTATCATATAAACTTTCCTCTTTAATCCTCTATCTATAAAAAAACCCATCGAAATCCTTGCGAAACAAACTTTAGGGATGTAGGTGGGAAAGCGACTTTTTTTATATTGGTGTTAAAAACGGCCCTCCAGCCTATGGTATAGGCTTTGCTTAAAACGGAGGTCGTGGGTTCGAATTGGGGTACCAAAAATTTTCATTGTTGTTTCCTGTTGGTTAAATTTGGGCCGATCCCCTTTGTCTAAAAAAGATATCCATGCGGGAGCGCGAAGATACGTCCGTTCCGGGCGGCTGCTCGAAGCGAACTCGTGAATAATAATCATCATCATCATCAGCCTTTGATAGTCCACAGCTGGACATAGGCCTCCCCTAATACACCCCTATTCATTAGGGGGTTTTTGGACTGTATCCCACCACGCTGGTCAATGCGGGTTGGTGGGTGAAAAATAATAATAAGAATTCAAAAATTTTTAAGTAACATATTTTCAATAATACTAATACAATGCACCATTTATGCATTTTAAGTTAATTATCGTTTCAGTTTATTCAATATATTTTAAATATTTATAAATATTAATAATCAATTTGAAGATCATAACATTTATTGGAGTCGTTTTAATAGTAAATACGAATTAATTTAATTTAAAATTGTAATTTTTGAATGAAGAAAACTAGTTCATATTAGATCTGTGAATCTGTAAAACGCGCGCTTACCACTTCGCGTAGTGATTGATCGTCTCCGCTTGTATGTTTGAAAACATTGGTCATAAATTGTTATTTTACTTGTTTACATAACTAGACGTGCTGATTTTTTTGAGTCAAATAAATAATGATTGGTTGATAAACGATTCATACATTTTTTTTATTATTTAGCCTAACATTACTATAACGTAAGCTATTCACTCTAATTAATTAATCAATCATATTTTAATATGTTCAAATATCAGTGTAGAATTATTTACCTTTATTGTTTTGATTGTTGTCATCCATGATTCTTACTTCATATTTTCACTACGCAATCAGTTGACAAATAACTTGCACGTGTAAAAACGTGTAAACAGGCACTATTTGTTTATTCCGACGGCAAGAAAAAAATTTGTTGAATCCCCGAAGAGTTTGAACCTCTGGTTTCTAACGCACACGCCCTTACCTACGGAGGCAGTCAAACAATTTAAAGTCTTTTTAATTAGTAAATCGACTTCAAATGCCAATAAAATTTAAAGACTACAGTTTGAAAGACAAAATTAAAACAATTCAGAAAACATTTAGTAATACTCTCTCCGTAACGACCAATTATTTGGCTGTTTAACGTGTTTGTTCTTTGAAACACCACCCGAAGTGACTTACAATAGCCTATTTAATATTTGACCTGCACATGGCCTAGTGGTATAGGCACTTGTTTCACAAACAGCAGGTCCAGGTTCAATTTCTCCCAGGGGCAGAACATTGTGCTGTAGTTGTTTAATGCCCTTTAAAGATATAGAAGAATGTAAAGTATGGCTCAAAAACTTATATTTAAACTTTAGGGACAAGACTCCTCAATTAATTAAATTGTTTTTTTCGCATTTTGGTTACTTCACTCATTGTTCCCATTACCACGAATGCCGAAAACAATTTAAATTTTCCAGAGTAAATTGAGTGAATAATCGAAAATAAATTTGAAAAATTAATTTCCTAGCCAGTCAACTTTTCTTACTTATGAAAGTTGACTAACAAGCATTACAAACAGTAACACGGGATGACTCGGTAGCATCTTTTTTTACTAGCTCCCACATCGGTTATACTGTTTTTGTGTCGTGTATGTACTTCAGTAAAATGATCATTTGTCAAGAGGATTTATCATAACGTAAAAAGGTATTGTGTTGTCTTAACGTTGTATAAAATATGTGTGGATAAACTGTAATAAATAATAATAACAGTTTTACGGATTTTGTATTTTAATAACATTAAAATTACTGTAAAATTATACGAGGCAAAATGTCAGACTTAGTTCGGTTCGGATCAAATTTAAATTTTATATTATGGTATATCGGTCCAAATACAATATCTGCTTTGGCTGTATATGATATTGAGCTCTTGCTTTATATTTCCGGAATTCGTGGGTTCGAATTCTGCGGGGAAACAAATTAGTTATCATTGTTTTCTGGTTGGTAAGGAGTATTTGGGACAATCACCAAATCATCTAAAAAGTAAGATGATTCATGCGTCGGATATATCTGCGTAAAATTTCGTATACTATATTTTGAAAGGAAATTCTTGTTGGCGTGTATAAGCTTTGTTTGAAACGAATAATCACGTTGTACATATATATGTATATAAATGATATAGTAAAGCATAGTATAATATTTCAAGGTCCAATCATTTGCTTGTATGTTATACGAAAGTGTTGAATCGCATAAATTATGTCGGATGGGCATGTAAAAATCGTTACCACCCCCGCATTGGACCAGCGTGGTGGTATCGGTCCAAAAACCCTCTATTGGTAAAATTGTATTAAGGCCTATGTCCAGCAGTGGACCTTCACAGGCGTATTGATGTGATGATAATAGGTGATAAAACTCCTTTTAAAATCTACTTTGAACAACAAAATGGTTTTTTCTTTGTTCTATAATATAAACCAAAAGTTGTTTTCGTAAATAAAGGACAATACAATTGAATACCTTCTATTGGAAACTAGATTTGATAAGAAGAATAAAAGGACGCTTTATGTTTTAAATGGGATGACTGCATTTTATTTTGCATCGACAAAATAATTTTGAACAGAGACATATTTACTAATTCTACATGTCACTTTTAACATTTACTGCTAACACTTCCCAATTTGGTTAATTGCATATTTAAATGTATTTGTTATTGTTTCTTTATAATTTCAAAATATTTTTTTTAAATAAAATAAAAAATATTTGTTCCGGCATCAGAAGTAATTTTCAATTAATTCACAAACCCTAATTCGAACTCAGTTCATCAAAGGTTGACAGGTTTTAAGATTTCATTTGCATATTCATGAGGAACGGGAAAATTAGACAAAGGATTTAAGTTTCTCCCAAGAAATAAATAAAATACACATTTTAATTAGGATGCGATGTTATATGTTGCATAATATTTATGGACAAACGTTATTTTTAACTTTTATTTAAGAACTTCGCCGATATTTACTACACGGACCTAATTGTAAATCAGTTCATACAATTTTTTTTTTAAGCATACATGCAGACGACTCAGGGCCACCTGATGGAAAGTGGTCACCGACGCCTATAAACTGGTAAACTGGTATCCCCTGTGGGGGCATGGATTTGGCCTCTTTACCCAGTAATACATGGCTACGGTGCCCTTGACGGAACAAGTTTTTCACACTCTGCTTTGCAAAAAAGGCCGCGTGGTCACCCAGACGGTCTCCTGTAAACAGGGGACCTACCACCTTAAAGCTAAAAATTTATAAAATGTTCATACTTACCTTAAAAGGTTATCTATGACGTTGATAATGATAAGTCAGCGTTAATAATTCAATCATGCAATTCATATCTTCTTTTTAGTTTTTATCCATAGAATTTTTTTTCTATTATTTATGCGATTATTATACACATAAAATCCACTAATTTACGGTTTTTTCTCGTTATTTATATTTATTTATTCCCGACGTTTCGGACTTTTACCAGCATCCATGATCACGGGCAGACAAAGAAGTTATATGTCTGTATCTCTATGTTTTTGGAATAACCGTCAGAGTTTTTAAAAATATTAAAAATTGACATCTCTTTCTTGATATCTTGATTTTGAACATTGGTTCGACTAAAAATACTTACGTTGTTCTAAGGCTTTGTAATTTTTACATCTCTGGGTTTAATTTTTAAAATTATTGGATGAATGACCAACCATCCTCTCTATTAATTTTGGGATTAATTTGTATTTTTTTTTATTTCTTTTGTTTCCCGAATCATTCTTGGTATAAATAAATGTTCTTTTGCAATTTTTTTTGTTCATCAAATCTAATATAATGATTGGGCTTGTCTAGAAAATGGTCCCAATTATAGATTTCTTAAGGCGTCGGTGCTTAACATCGGCTCTATGTTCTTTGACTCTGGTTCTTACTGGTCTTTTTGTTTGTCCAATGTATGAGAGAACATAATCACAGTCGAGCTTGTACACACCTGGTACCAGTAGAGTAATTTTGCAGTTAACGAATGGTAATTATTGGCCATTTATCGCAAAATATTTGCAAGGAACGATAACGACGATGAGGAATTTATTTAATAGAATGAGCGCACAAACACATACACACACAATTACAGCACACATGCACTCTTACGGCACATGCACGTACAAACGCGTACAAACACTCATGCGAGCTGTGTAACTATAAGTAATAATATATTTGGAGGAAGCAAGCTGACACACTGATTTACTTGAGAATTTTAGTAAATCCCGTATATGTCATAAAAACTGATTCAATAGTGTTTCGGACATGACGGAAAAAACTGTTTTAAACATACCTCTTATATTTTTCTGTAATGTTTATATCGTTTGTCTGTGATAATTTTCTTTTGATTTTACTAACAGCAATAAATACCGTTTTTTGATAGTTAAATAAACTTAAGTTAAACTTTTACCTCCACCGGATTAGTATGCTGAAGTGGCAATGGGCCGGTCACATACGCCATAGAACTGGATTGGATAGATCAAGAGTATAGACCGAGGCTTGGCAAATTGTAGCGTGGCACGCCGTTTCTTTTTTTTTACGATTGGAAAAATCCAACTTACGGATTATCGGAGCAGGGATATGTGGAGCTCCCCGGACCAAGATGGAGCGGCCGACGACGGCCCACTAAAAACCACTGTTTGCTCCTTTCTTCGGGCGCTGATCACAATCTTCCGCGACCCGGCGCGACGTGGCCCTCGCGGGCCTCTTCTCTCATGGTGTGTTGGGGCACCCGGACCGTCGCTTTAGGTGCCGTGCCGGAGTAAACAGCACGGCACTCCCTCTTGAGCCCTTCTCTGGGCAGCGGGCACCCTCGTTCCGGTCGCCCAGGGGCTCAGTGTTGGGGAGGGAGGTTGCGCGCGTACGCCACTCTTCAGCACCCTGACCTTCTTCTGCGGATAGTCTGGGCACTGTTGACCACCCTGTATCTTTCCGCGGCTTTCTTCCGGGCCATCACGTCCTCGCAGAACGCATGGACGGCGCCCTACGAGCTTTCGCTATCTAACATCCTGCGCACTGCTGCAGAAAGCGAAAGGTCGTGCCCCACGACACTATGTAGCCCTCATGCATTGCTCAACCCAGGCTGGGCACTCCTCCAGCGCGTGCCGGGCTGTCTCTTCCGCACAACCGCCACAGTGGTAGCACTCCTCAAGTGTGGCACGCCCAGCAGCAAGGGTAAGCGCATTTGTGATGTTCCACAATTCTTTGGATTCGATAATCTAATATTTGAGCCGCCACACTCCAACGAACTCTCCGGACATTGTCACAACTGCCAGCATGAGGTTTTTTTTGCCGTTGTAAAAATCCAGCTTACGGATTACCCGCCGCCAGAGTGAGGGGGCAGCAGAGATATAAGGGGCTCCCCAGCCAAGATTGAGTGGCCGGTATACCCACTAAAAATAAAATGTTGCTCATTTCTCATGTCGCTGTAGCCGGGTCGCGGTACTGTTGACAGTCTTCGGTGACATCGGCGCGACATGGCCCTCATGGGCCTCTTCTTTCTAGAGCAAACAGCGGCGAGGCACTGAGCCCCTATGCGGGTGGGCATCTTGCCAGCCACATAGGGGCTCAGTGCCTCGCCTCCCCACGCCAATAATACAATTACGCAAAGATTTTTGATTCCAGGTCCCAGAGCGAACATATATGCCAGCCAGCATACATGCACGCCCTCTCGCCGTAGATAGTTCGGAGGTGGCCCCGTACGACCTGAATCTACATATACGGTCTCTTTCTCGCGGTACTGCTTCGCCCGAACCCGTTGCGTAAAATGCCTCGGGGATGACGACAGTAATAACCAGCCCGGCAACCTAAGAACAAAGAATTCCTTGCCACTTTCCTATCGTGCGTTGTCGTTGACTACTGCAATTCCGGCCATACGGCCAACTACCTCGGTTGCCTTAAAGCGCCAAAATGCAGAGTCTCTGCGATCCCACGCGTAGGCTCTTTTCGGTGACACCCGAACCCATCCCCTGGGGCCGCTTTTATACTCTCCCATCCTTCCAACCTTTGGAAATTCAGCCCCACATGGCATCGTGCAGCGCTGGAGCCAAGCGCACAGCTGCCCGCTGTCGCCTCAAACGCTCAGCGTCCTAGTCATAGCAATTACCACACTAAGCAAGATGCAAAGTTATTTCTAAAATTTCTATATCTATTTAATACGGATGATTTTATTATTGCCTCCGGCAATGCGATGCTTCGCTCACTCTTCTTGTTAGATACAATAATATAGTTAAGCCGCTTAATGTTACATAGAAAAAGATATATTACATAGAGAGATGTTTCTCAAGGTTATAAGAATAAATAAATGCGCAACAGGTTTTATTTGTATCGTTTATATTTTTAGAACTGCATAATTTGTATGTACACGTCTCGAAAACTAATATTTTTACTTGTATTATCGTTCTGTTATGTAGATAATAATTAATTGACTTACACATTTTGAAGAACACAACTTATTCAACCCTTTGCATCTGTATCAAATGGTGATTCTTAAAGGAGAAAGTGTAAAAACAATTATTATAGATAATGTATGATGAATAGTTTTTGTCTCTTTGTCTATTTTTATGATAGAACTTAACGTTTAGCTGGAAAATGCTTGCTTTGAATAAATGTTTTCGCACACTTCGGATCGATAGGGATTTTTGAACGTAGTCTTGAATGACTATTTTCGCTAGGCTAAAAATAGGCAGAAAGTATCCAACCTGCTACACTTCACAGTTAAAAATATTACGTAATTTATAAATACATTACATATATGTATATATTTATATATATATATATATATATATATATATATATATATATATATATATATATACAATGAGTTCAAAAAGTATTCTTACAGGTACTGCTACAAAACGTAAATACAGTAAATTTTTAACAATTGCTCATTACGTACACAAAGGCCCTTTAGCAGAATGTGTTATTAATGAAAATATTTTTTAAATATATTTTTGGTTTAATCTACACACTGACATTTGTAGATTTTAACCTAAATGTACCAATTTACAAATATTGTTATGTCTATTTTTACAATCGCTAATATTAAAAATGTTTATATTTAGAATACAAACGCGCTGTTTCATATTCTGTCAACAATTTAGGCAGCTTTTTCTTAAACTCCAACAATTAAAAATGTAATGATCCTGTAAATAGCCAACAAAGTCGAGTGTACGTTACATTTATGTCACCATTATTACTACAGTTATATTTATCTCAAGTATTAACATTTTCGTTTAATAACAAGGAAAAGTATGTTTATTGCGACAAACATGTAACATGTTTCTTCACCTAATAATAAAAAATAAAATCATAAAATTATTAATATATTTTCAAAGAAAAGGATTGTTAGGTTAACAGTTAGCAAAAGTAGAACACGTTTTTGCAAGCACACTTTTGTTAATAATGTATCCATATATATTATAAAACAAAGTCCCCGGCCGCGTCTGTATGTCTGCCTGTTTGCGATGAACTCGATAACTACTACACAGATTGTCACGCGGTTTTCACTAATCGAAAGAATAATTCTTTCGGAAGGGTTAGGCGTGTAATTTGTACAGTTTTTGTGTACATTTGACTACATTTGAATATATTTAATATATTTTAAATCGGATAAATTTTCAAACAAATTGTAATATCGTAAGTACTGACAGACAGACAGACATCCTTCTTATCTATTATATTTCATATTGTTAAATTCTTAAAACTGTTTTTAAAGCCTATTGGTAAAGGCGTGTGCGTTCCATAGACAGCATCCTAATTTTTTCCCGTTACGACTATCAAAACATCAACGAGGTTAACCCTGTGGTCATTGGCAACTTAGTTAATTACGTTGATTGTTAGTAAAGTCTAACTTTAATGACGTAATCTTCATACTAAGCAATTGTTTATATATTTAATTTATTTTAACTTTTTTGCAAAGACTTAAAATTAAATATTTCAAGAGGCGGACTTGACATCATTGGACATTTCGCAGCACGATAAGATATTAATATAGATGCAACATCTAAAAATAACTAAAGTAATGTCTAGATTTTCTGGCTCTTGTAAATTCGTCATAATTTTATATCATTTCAATTATGCGGAAGGATCGTTACCAACCAAATTATACCATAATATAAACCTGATTCTAAGTGCTTAAGAAACTAAGAAATTGACGTCGACGTCTAATCAGCTTTGAGAGCCTTATCCGGTTTGACGGGTTTTATTGGCAGCAGTTTAAAATTTGCTTTTACCAGGAATAAATCTGTTACAGAACGGCTGACAATCACTTAAAATACATTATGAGCAAATTCTCAACAAATTAGTTGAATTATGTTTAAATTTCTTGCTTAGTAATTTGAGACCCCATTTATTATACATTTATACTTGGCAATATGAGCGGTGAGAATAAACTAAGTGTATATATGCTTACTTTAAACAAAATTTTGTATACTTGTAAACAGAGTAATAAGTTTAATAATGGTTAATGGAAGTTGATAAGTTATATAAAATTGTAATACTTATCAAACTTCATTAATAATTATTGGATTAATAGGAACATCGAGTTGTGTAATAAGGCAACGATGTTATTATTAAATAAATGGATAGAATAAAAGAAAAGACATGAGAGGTCTTAAAGTTTATTCAGAATTGGATAAACTCCGATTGGTTTTTTTATATATGTGTTAACTCGTTGCTCTGCTCTCGTTGGTCGAATTTTATTTATACTTTTTGTTAAATGTTGGCTTCCCATTGGTCCCATTTTTTTAAAATAATTTCGTTATAAATCATTTCATAGATATTTGAGAATTAAAAAAATTAGGGCAACAAAAACTGCCATAACCGTAAAAGATAGATATAAAGTTAGTTTTACATAATTTTAATACTTGAAATGGTTTGCAATAAAGTACGCCTTAGCATACATGTTTGTTTTCAGAATAACGTACGGTACGAATTTTAATGTAAACATTTTAAAAATTTGCAATCGGGCACATTGAAAGCTTATTTAAGATATTACAGTTGAAGTTCACATATAGGTTATTGCATCAAACAAATTCTTCATTATTTGTATATAACACGTGTGATAGACGACATTTTGATACAATGAATACCTTAAAAGTTATCAAAGATTTAAAATGCTGTGGCAGAAAACGCGAAGCAATTTCGTACCGAGAGCGCGTTGTTACCTGCTCATATTGTCATATTTTTTGTTAAAATTTCACTTGTAAGGTATAGATCTAATCAGAATGTCGTCTAGAACACGTTTTATGTACATAGAATCAAGATTTTTCTGAATTCAATAACTTTTATGTAAACATGAACTGTATTATCTTAAATGAACTTTGAATAATTCGGTCAGAAATAGGTCTGCGCTAGATCCCTAGTCACACGAACACAGAACTATATAACTTAATTTGCTATAATACAATACAAATTTAACCCTATTGTCAAGTGCAGTGTAACAGGACCACAAAGCGGACATTAATTTGTCTAATTATGATTAACAAAAGGGTCCTCGTGGCTCGCCCCTTGCTAATTAAAAGCTACAAGCCAGTCAGCGTTTCCTCTGTTAATTTATTTATATTTTTCCAATAGCGTACTAAAAACACTTTATTTTCTTTGTCGTTGTAACCGATAACAATTCGTTTTTTTATGATGTAAGCTGAAACTCATAATATGCATAGGTATACATATAATCATCGTCTAACCAACTAGGAAACAACAATGAAAATTTGTTGAGTCCCCGCAGAATCGAACCCACGATCTCCGGTTTCTAAAGCACACGCCCTTACCACTAGGCTACGGAGGCAGTATACATACAAGCAAGATAATTTGTATATCGACATTATAGAAGCGGAATAATTCTACAGCGATGGAAACGGGACGGAAAAGCGTCAGGCATCACAAAAATAATTCTATATAAATTTTAAAGAGGCTTAAAACATTTTTCTAATTTATAACTAAACCGACAAGAGCAAAATAAAAATAAAAAATCAAATAATTAAACATTCAAAAGAAAATTGTCTTCTGTACATACGAAACATAGCGAAATATACACGTTCGAGTACACGATGAGACAGCATGCTCATGAGAAAAGCATCGTCAAGACTCCACAAATCAATTAACCACCTTGTATGTTACGTCTTGATTGTCCAGTAATAACGCTGGCTACGTGCCTTTCAAACCGGAAGACAGTAGCGTTTAAACACTAATGATTATACTAAGATGGTCTATTTTAAAGTTTTTAGTAATACTTTTACGTTAATCTAACTTTTGAAGAACCAAGCCCATATCTTGTACGAAAACAGAAATATTAGTTAAAAAAAAAAAACAGGAATCTTCAAATTTATTGTACATATTAACAACGGAGAACAGCTTTTAATTAATTGTCTTTATCTTAACAAGCAAAAAGCCAACGATCCGGCAAATAACTTATTTGCATAATTGAAACGCATCTGTCCGTCGACTTATCGCGTTTCTTGATCCTTAATATTAGAGCAAATGCAAAATAAAACATTTTAAAATATATTATATTTTTAAAATATATGGTATGTATTGTTGATAGGTTAAATTTGACAAATATTGGCTTTATATTTGACAAATGAACATTTTTATTTATCATCATTAACATCATCATCAGCTTGTGTTAGTTCACTGCCTCCCCTAATGCAAGTCTTCTCCATTTTTTCGGGGGGATTCGAACTGTATCCTATCACGCTGGTCCAATGCGGGTTGGCAGGTGGACTAACTTTTTACATGCCCGTACGATTCATGGATCATCTTACTTACACAAAGTTTTTCCCGCGGGATTAAAACCCACGACGCCCGGTTTATACTGCTTAAACCACGGTGGAGAGATTCATATTAACAAAATCAAAACCAAAACAACATTTCAATTTCATTTATCTACTTTGCAATCTTGATTGATAAGCGATTTCCTGACGTCTGTTAAAGGTTAATTACAGCTGTTAATTAGTTATACCAAAGGAACAAAATGCAGTAGTAGTAATTTATAAGTAGTTTAACTTATATAGGAAGTTTAAGCATCGATAGGATTTTTGTTATGCCTCCGGAAATTCAATGCCCAATTTCAATCTAAACAACAACCTCGATTGTCGTAAGTCTTTAAAATTAATAAAAAGAAATAAGTATTTTTTTGAGTCTAACCTAATTAGGGTATTACTTGTTGTGATTTATACATTGTCGCTTAAATGTTATTTATTTTAACATATGTGGATTCAGACAGGGATAATGAATGAAATAAAAAATAGTTAAATTAAATTGATTACTTAAATAGAATTTAAAAAAAAATTAATAACTTTAATTTTCGATATTATCAAATCAATCAAACATTGAGATACAGACATATATTCGCTTAGTCTGCCACCGTCGATCATGGATGCTGGAAAGAATCCGAAACGTTGGAAATAATAATAAATAAATAACTCCAAAAATTAGCAAAAAGTGGTATGCATTACATTTAAGTTATTTTTTTTTTGTTTTTAAATATAAAAATTAGTGTCAGACTGGATAATAAGTTTAGGTCAAAATATATTATTATAATACGCTTGGCTAAGATATGTTAAGTTAGCTTATGTACGTTTTGTTTATTTTCCGTCTTAGTTAATTATACGCGATATGATTTTCGTGTAATGCAGGTACATATATTCACGAAAAACAATACCAGAATATTGTTTTTCGTGAATATATGTAAATCCATAAAATATTAAAGTTTCGAAGGTAGTATTTCTTTTCGATAATGGGCCAGTAAATAACATAAATAACGGGACATTTCGCAGCTTTGGCCTTAAGCTTGTGCGTTAGGCGTAAAAACAGTGTAGCGCTCCTTTCCCAAGATATTTACTTAAATATGCTGTATGTCGTAATAAATTTGATGTTCAGCATATAAAGACATGCTGGATTTATTTCTGGAAATAATAATTAAATATTTAATCATTAATCAGCTTTTAATCAAACAAGGCACAAGTTAATTAAATTCATGATTACGAACTAAATGTACTATTTATGTTTTGCATAAAAATTAAGTAAATATGTAAATTGTTGGTGAGTTTTAAACATTAATTAGGAATAAAATATTATTTTTTATTTTTAATCGAACCTTAAAGGCAGTAATAAAAAAAAGTAAATAATCCTTTATATCACAAATATTATAATCTAAATATTTGTATAATAGAAATAATTATAAACCTTAATCGTTTATAACAGTGGACCGCCTCCAAACTCAATCACTAATATCACAAAAACATGAACCGACCGACAAGCAGACATCGCATAAACTGTAAAAACTATTTACTTCTTTCTTAAAATACGTAAACTCTCGAGAGGGGGGAATAACGACATATGGCATATCGAATGCAGATTACCGACTATCGACTACCTTAATATTAATCAACCTCCCTTTTTATACATCTCTGTGCTAATTCATTCAAATAACTTTTATTTTACAAAACTATATAAACAAGATGTTATGCTATAAGATTAATCAATAACATTTAAGTATCACACTAAAAATATAAACCAGTTTGAATACCTCCATACAATCATTAATTATGTTAAGTTGATTGACAATGTAGCATCCTGATCAATTTTGTTGGCTGTTGTTGTTAATATGGTATTTAGTACCCATCGGCATTGCATCCGTTTAAATAACAGAATGTGTTAAACTACAACTAAGCAGTTTGTACTCAATAAAAATGTAAAGGTAATTTGCTTTAATAGAACCTACATAATAATTCATAGTTCATTTGCTAAAAATATCATCGTGATAATTTCGTTCCATAAAATATGCATTACAAGGATTAATTATTAGAACAAACGTTTGTCTACAATAGCGTTACAAACGCTTTATTTAAAAAATGAAATGTCTATTAGTATTTTTTTTTATTTGAATATTCATTTCAGATTTTTGTAAGTTTGGGTTTAACCATCATTACGTGTTTGGTTAAAAATGTGTTAAAATATGAGTGAACTTGCATCATTCGCTTTGTTTCGTTCGTCAAAAATGTCACGTACAACTTAACTAACTTTAAGACATAAGTAGTTAAGGGACCCTTTTTCTTAGCGTGACAGAGTACCGAGCACGTAGCCACAGGACATATGGCCGCCAAGGGACAGTCTGCCACTATCGCTTGCGTCGTTAATAGACCACAAATCCCGAGATGCCTTATCAACGCCCGCCCATCAGCACTTTATACGCCCGTAAAGTAAAATACGTTGCGTTGTGATAAAACAACGCTGCTAACTAATTATGTATAAAAAAATAAGTGATTATCATATTATTAGGCGCAGTTTAAACTCATTAAGGCCATGTTTACATGTATAACTATGTTCTAAAATTTTAGACAGACTCCACAAACGAGAAAACACGGAGCCATTAAAGCCTTTTTTAAACCATGACGTTTATGAATAGCTACATAAAATAATGTTATTAAGATTAATTAAGCTACTTTTACTGTATGTATTTGAATCGTACAATTATTTTGGCGAATAAATCACAATGAAAAGATGGTCAAGTCTTATATATTACATAAATTAATATTCAATTACGAAATAAAATCAATTGTGCTTATTAAGAATTATTTTCATTACCAAACTTTTTATGCGTGGTAATATTTTTTTTAAACGAGGATCCTATGTAACTCCCACTTACATCACCTATTTATCACGCTAGTTCCTGAGAACGGTAACGGCCTTTATTGTAAATGAACAAGATTTTATTCTATTATAGTATAATTATTTATGTTACGATTATGATCTAAATATATTTTTTTATGTGGTCACATAATTATTTTCTTTTGATAAAAAATATCATTATCACCATTATCAGCCTGGGTCAGTCTACTGCTGGACATAAGATCTTCGGCTATTCTCATACAGCCTGTACTGGCCACTTTGCGAGTGTCGTCACTCCATCTGGCCGCCAGCGGTCTTCAGAATTGGTGACCCCGTCCTCTCCCGGTTTTCCATTTTTAAGTTTGCCGAGAGCCCCCTCGACTTCGTCTAGGCCAATTTCTGGAAGATCCTTCGGCACATGGTAAGTTAGAGTGGCTCGAGTATCTTTCTTATCTTATTCTCTCTAAGATATCCCTGAATGTGAGCTTTTTATCGGACACGATGTTTCTTCAAGAACGAGTTCATCCCCCTATGATTTCTGCTCCCGTAACCATATTATCTCAGCATCGACTCGCTGCAAGTCTTCTTTGACGTTCAACTTCATGACAACGTTGAAGTGAGCCTTAGTGGTGTAGTGTAAGGTTCTCGAGATGTTCTCGTAAATGCATTCGACATCATCGTCTGGGTATGTCAGTTGGCGCGTACACTTGGATAACTTATAGTTTGTATCTATTGGTTATCTTTATTGAAAGGTCAACTAGGGATTTGTTGACAAGGAACCAACTCCGCTGGTGGGTGGTTTGCCAAAGCCTCGTCCGTTGTTTGGCAGGGTGTACCGTGTGCAGGTAAGGTGCTTGGGTTCGGAAGTCGTTGTTTAGAGCCACTACACCGCAAAAAATATCATACTTTTACTCTTGAATAACAATTTATTTGTTTAAATATTTAAACAAATAATAAGTCGTTTGAAACAAGATTTCTAAAATGGGGCAGCAGAAATCTTGTATCAACGATAAACAATATAAAAAGTATTCTATTTACTGCTTATATTGCGAATCGCGGCTAAACATTATAATACTAAAGTATTGAATTATTGAGAAGCACTTCTGAGATTTTTCTACTTTGGCAATAATTTCCGGTGTGGTGGTCCTCAATTGGCCGTCTGGTCATCTTAAATAGACTCTCTTCCCTGTATGAAAAGACTCTACTACTGCCAACCATATTCTTATTAAGTCCGAGCTAACAGCTTTTTAAGATTCTTCTGCGTGGATTCCTTGCGTGAGGAACTAAGTACCGTGTGACGTTTTATTTTCTCCATATTCACCGAGTTCCTCGCGATTCACTACTTTTCAAGTCAAATAATCAAAGTACATTATTATGGACTTCTTCAACATTATTTTCAATAGTGACTTCGTTTGGATGATCCAACAAGCCGAATAAGTTTAAAATTACTTTACGAGTTATAAATGGATTCCAATTTTGGTGCATTAGAGCCATGAACGAAATCAAAATCAGTTAGCCCTCGTAATAAGCACAGTGATATCAGTTATAGACTTTTTAATGCAGTTAAAAAACAAAAAACAAGATGTTTCTCCAGAATGTTTTCTGAAAACACAATATTTATTGTAATTATGAAACGTTCAACTGAAGTTTGTTGTTCATTTGTCACAACTGCTGTTTGACACTTTAACTTAAATAAATTTATGTTTGTTACAGTCATATTTATGATTCCTGTTTTAATCTAAGATTTTGAAGCTTTTAAATTAAAAAAAAAAAACAACAATTTATTTAAGAGTACATCTCAAACCCTTTATGCCCTTTCGACAATTTATAGGATCGGCTTTTTCTGAACAAACTTGATGCACATTGATAGCTAAAAATAATGTAGGGAACATATTTAAGTTTAATACGTGATCAATGTTATCACTTTACGCTAAAATTATCTCCGCCTAACGTTATGCACTTATAAGCAAATACATGACAAAAGAGAATAAGATGAGAGAAATTTGCGAATTTAATTTCTAAAACTTATATATATATAAATATATATATATGTAGGCTTAGTCTGCGTAGGCATTTGACCTTCACTGTCTCGTGACTTACTAAAACAGATATTTTAAAATAATAATCCTATATTAAAATTATTCAAGACCAGCTTTTCGCATTTTAATTTTATAAATAATATCGCTGCGTCATAAAAGTTTAAATAGAACTCGCAAGGTTGAACAGGACATGATTTATATCACATACAGAATTACATTCAGCTAAGTATTTGCCCTGTGATATTCGACTTCTCTATGATTGACGTGAATATTTCTGGACGATTAAAACTTTTTTTTATTTTTTTGTACCGTGGGGCAAATGTCTACGCATACCCATCCCCGCGGGGGCAAAGACGGATTTATGTCAGACTCAAACAGAAAAAATCCATCTTGTTATTCTTTCTTCGCACCTTAGAGATGGGGTCACAGCAACTCTTTAGCTGTATTTGTGTAAAACTCTGTTCTTTTTTTTTTTTTAATTACGGTTTTATGGTTTTATTTTTTTTTTTTATCTATGGAATAATTCGGTTATAATACATGAAGTATTATGTTTGTATGTGTTTTTCAAATTTTATCTTGTGTGCTGGATTAATTAAATGAGTTATTATTATTATTATTCTACGACCCCACCAGCGCTAGCCGCCAAAGCAGCCCCATCTTGGCCCTACGGCCATCTGCACCTGTGGGCGCTTTGGAACTAACATGGCCCTTCGTCTCGGCCCCTATGCATAGGTAACAGACTCCTGCGAATATTAAACTCAGGGGCCATGGGAACCAGGAGATCCCAGCCTTCAGTCACCAGCGGCAGCCTCGATGTTAGGCATCGACGCTGATACCGTATTGGTAGCAGAAGGAAGAGAGATTGACACCATGCCGAACTTCCGGTCCTCCCACTGTCCTACTATATTAGTGCTGCCCCGCTGCCCCGCTGGCGCGGAGGATAGGGAGAGAGTCCTAAGGACCACCAACACTCCTCTTCCGTGCAACTCCACGATGGCGGCAGAGATCAGGGATGTCAGGGCGTCCACTATCCCTTCCTGTCCGCTGCACTTTCCTATGCACTTTCGAAGCCATCTACATCAGCCAGTTTGGAGCAGCCTCTTCGACGGCCGGCCTATCCTTAGGCCAGGTTCCTATTAACTTCCTCGTGGCCGACCAGACCGCAGGTACTGGACCACCACTAGGACAAAGCGAGAACCTGTCATCATCTAGGCCTAAACTAAGGAAAACTTTTACTATGGAAACTAGATGACTGATAAGTACGTCAACTTTTTCATTTAAATTAATATTTTATAAATATACACATGACACGGAAAAAATACAATGTTCATCACAGAGTATTTTTCCCGTGGTGGGTATAAAAACCACACCCTTTAGCGTATCAATCGGATCACTCAGCACTGACCAAGCGGATCGTATTTACAATTAAGAATTAAACACTTAATTCTAAATGATAAAGGGTTAACCAATGTTTGATTAGTGTATCGCGTACTGTTATATTACCTTATGTATAGAATAGCCGTGACTGTTGTATGTACATCCGGTACATCAGCATCATCATCACGGCAGGTTCGTCTTAATCTTTCACCCGAAGTACTTGTCGTAATTTTAATATTTAATTATAATGCAAAGTATAACATTAAATTCTCGTTTGCCAAGAAATTTTTTTTAAATCAATTTTCAGTGCTCCATACGAGTTGTATAGAGCACTGAAAATTGATTTAAAAGCGTCGCCCTAAGCGTGATGTTGTTTAACAAAGTCATACAAAGTATTCACCGAATAATGTGGTGTTCATCAGTATAATGACCCTTCCGTTGTTTCCAATAAAGAAATATTGGCTACATGCGAATTTTCCGTTGTAACCTTCCTGAGACAGATTGGGATACCGAGCCACCTCTTACCATGTGCTTTGGTACTGAAAATTGATAAATTTTATGTAGACCGATTTAATTGACAATACTAAGAAATAACGCATTAAAAAGCACATTTTATTAGAAAGAACAGGTAACGAATGTTAACGAAGTGAACGTATTTACAAAAAAATGGTATTTTATAGCTATCAAAAATCCTAACGAAAATGGTGGTCTGAGCATAACTGGTAAACAAATTGCCAAAGGATAAATATGTATTTGCTACTATAAAATTTTACCATGCCAATAAATATTACCGATACTCAACAAGCGACCTGAAATAATCTAAAATAGTAGTAATAATAGTTTATTAACTAAATAGTCAATTACAATTAACAGCTTACGATTATCTCAATAAGATATGTAATGTCTAAACCCTTTTTCTTTGCGTAAAACTAAGTAAGACGCCACGTGACTAAGTAAGACGTTAGGGGACAGTATACTACTCGTGGTTTCGTCATTAATAGACCACTTATACCGAGACTCGTTAACAACGTCCTGTCATCAGACTCTTATTACATGAGGAATTTATGTGCCTTAATAATACATCATTAATAATATCAGTTTTGTGTGATAAAACAGCCAAACTGAGTAAATATTTATATTATAAATTTGGTTATCGATAAAAACAAATTTTAACATCTTCATCGATTAATACATAAATTTCAACAGACTAAAACATTTTATACAACAATAATGCGCCAAATAAATGAGACAGAGTCGTTTTAATATAAATAAAATTGTTAAAGTACCTATTTTATGTAACTGTGATGATTGAAAACGCATAAACGTTGTTGTATTTCCTTAAACGTTAAAGTTAACGTACAGTCTTATTAACGATAAATCATATTGTTGGCGAATTGTAATTAACTTGTAATGCAAACTTACGAATCATTAATACAAATATACGTATAAAAGAATAAAAGAAAAATAACGGTGCTGGTGATTTGATTTTCTGATAAGCAAATCATCCTTGTCTTAGTCATCGAACATTCTTGAGTTAGGCATTAGCTGGGACTAAGTTAAAATTAAGGTCGTTTATTGGTCCTTTCGTATTTCATACAGCAATCACTAATCATTGATTCATAGCGTTGAACATAAATTGATTGAAGGCATGCTCAAATTGCCATGGAGGTATTATCGTATATTCGTATCATTTTATAGTGTTATCATTCTCATCATTATCTTCATCAGCCTGTGTGAGTCACGCTGGACATAGGCCCCTCATCTCACATTGGAGGTTTTGGACCGTATCACCACGCTGGTCCAATGCAGGTTTGGTAGGTGACATCTTTACATGCCATATCCGATGCATGGATCATGAATCCTAGAACCTAAAACAACAATGAAAATTTTTGAGTCTCCAGATTCAAACCCGATTTCAGTTTCAAACACGCCACTTACCACTAGGATAGCAGGTCGTTATGATCCATAACTCATATTTTATTAAAATTTATGTATTATCATAAGTTATAAGAAGTTTAGCAAAGATTTATATAGCATTATGTATTGCTCTATTGTGTAACATTTAAATACGATTACGATACAATGCATAAAACCATAAATTTTATGGGTATTAAATCAAGGAGACAGGTCTTTTTTTATGGAAGACCCATGCGGTGACGTGCCACGTACCTTTTTCTGCCGCAAAGCGGTACTGTATGAACGCAGCTGTATTCCGTGCTTAAACGCCTCAGTGACTATAGTGATAACAGTGAAAATGAAACGTAACATCTTACATTGACCTATTATTTGCAGGTCATATAATTTACCATCGGTGCTAGTCTTACACATTTCGTGAGTTTATTCTGTTATTAAAAAGAGGCATAGACAACATGTCTTCTTCGATTATTTCTTATATATCGTCTTTAAATGAAAAAAAAAACGGATTAAAAATTAAACAAAAAAGATTTAAGTCATTATCACCTTCAAAAATTTTTATGTAGTAAGAAAACAAATTTTAAGGCGTTCATTTTAAATGTATTCTAAATAATCAAGAAACAGCCAACACAAAACTTCCTTCAAATATAATTGTGGTTTGGTATCTTGATATTCATTTGTCACAACTGCCGTTTGACACTTTAATTCTGTTAAATTAATGTTTATTACAAACTAATGATCGTTTTCTGTTTATATGTCAGATTAAAATGTATATAGGTTACCTAATATTATTTAAAAAATGATAACAGTTCATGTACGATTAATAAAGAGCTTATATGCAATATTCATCAGTTTAATCAACACTTTGATTACAACCACGCGATGCAAGATACGGATTCCGATATTTGAGTACACAAGGGCACATGTGAACTTTCTTGTACTAAATTCTTATAACCTTATGATATCAGGCCAATCAGCTCATATATTATTTACAGATATTGGATGTTCAGTTTTAATGCCTAAGACCTACTACCCAGTCCGCTGACCCTTAATTAGGACACTAAAAATTAATAAAATGTTAATCAATTGCTTCCAGCGTAGCCGTAAGGGCGTGTAGTTAAAATGAGTCGATGGCGAGACTGCGGGACACTAAACTGTTGAATTGTGCTCTGAATCCTATAGACCATCACGACAGGCATGCTGAAAGTCGTCTCTCACCAACCGCATTGAGAGCAGATGTGGGAAAATAAATAATGCATAATAGCCTAATATGCAGAATTTAATACCATGACCTTTAGATCGGACACAGTAAGCACATTTAGCTATTATAATAAGGTTATAATTAAAATACTTAATATTACAATGTTTAAACACAACTAGTTTAAAAACTACAGCACTTGAACAATCGTCATGAATTATATTACCTGTGATTTGAGTTTCGATATTTGCTAGATTGTACGTTTTGATGATTTAGAAGACAATCTGCTATATATTTAGATATAGTAAATCAAGTTTTGAAATCACTTTTTGTATTTACAATACAATAATTGAAACTCACTTTTACTACATTACTGCAATAGACAATTAAGACAGAAGAATTTGTGACGAAAACTAATCAACCATGGCGATAAATCCGTATTAAAGATTGATTTAAGTATTCACAGATTAAAATCCTGTTGTGCATTTTCTGCAGGCAATTGAAATTGTAAAAAATATCACAAACATATTATGTTTTACTGTATTAAATTTTCTTATTTAGATTTACGAATATTGTTCAAAATTTTATGCATATTTACTATTATTAAAATTTTCCTATATGTCTAATTTAAATAATACGTATAAAAACTACTATCTAACATATTTTAATGTTAATTATCTGAAAGCTGCCGAGCATGAATTTAATTTAGTATAATTTAATCAAATTAAACAACTTGCACTAATGAGTAAAACGTGATCTTTAAACAGGTCATGGTTCAGTTCTGGGACTAACAAATTTCAAGTTGTTTCTACACCAGGGATTGCTTAAGGTGAAGTGTTTAATGTAATTTAAAGAGATAACACTTGGCTGACAAGGCAGTGGCCAACTTAGTTAATAAATTAAATAAAATGTAAATAACTGACCCTTTAATTTAAAACGTACTAGAACAGAGTCTCATTTCTAAAGAATTTCAGAACTTAAATATACTTTAATATAAATTTTCCAACAGAACATTCTTAAGCGAAGCGTATGATAGATGTTCAGATTAAATGCTCACGCTACTTTATAGCTAAATATTTTAATACTTACTAATTTCACGAGTCTGGTCCATAGCTTAATAAGTCCATTTATCATAGATTTTGTTCAACTATGGACTTAGAGGCTCTTTTCCACTTAATCGTCCAGAAACTTTTGAATTTCCTTGACAAAGGTGTAAGAGCATGTTGCTTCGGAATAATCGTTCAGAAGGTATTTATCAGAGTCAAGCAAAGGCGACATCTGCAAGTAGTTGTTGACAATCGCCAAAGAGTTGGGGTCCAACGCCTTGCTTCTGGACAGGATCCACGATAAAACTGAAAAATTAATGGATAATTTTTATAATTTTTGACACTGAAAAAATTTCCACCACTGGCATTTGAGCTTTTTTGAAACGAAAATAACTTATAAAAGCGTTTTTTATTTTACTTTACATCATGATTTAAAAATGCATAATGATCTTATTGCTTTTGATTTTACTTTATAACACTATTTGCGTTTGAAAGATTACTAGGATTGAAATGCCACACACGCTCTTGGCGCTCGAATTTCAGTATATTAAGATTTTTACCGCCTCTTTGCCACCTCCGTGCTCTAGCGGCATTGGCTCTTGCTATATAAAACGGAGGTCGTGGGTTCGAATCCCACGGGAAACAACTTTGTATTATCGCTCTTTCCAGGTCGGTGAGAATAATTTGGGCTGATCACCCAAATGTCTAGATAGTAAGATGATCCATGCGTCGGATGGGCATATAAAAGTCATACCACCCACCAACCCGCCTAATGGAGAAATTAGGGGAGGCCTATGTCGAGCAATGGACTAACAAAGGCTGATGATAATAACATTTTAGTACTGTTTTATATATAATTACTATTTATATGAACTCTATAAAATGTATTTTTTGGTTCAGTTTTAATTAATTAATTTAGACAAGCGATTAATAATTACTAAGACAAGCAGCCTCATAGTAAATATAACACCATGTGCTTTCTGCATAAAAAGTTGCCATTGCTGCACTCCCCAGTTAAGGCCTAGTAAAATGGGATCTATCACTCTAAAAATGTTTGTGTATTATTGAATAATATTGCTGTGTTCGATATCTGTACACGTAATTACGTTGGTGCCTTTTGATTCCTTGACATTTTTTTCGTTAATCAAATATAAGAGTTTTCAAAACTTTTCTTTGTTTTACAATCAATTAACAAAAACAAACTTTGGTGATTGTCGGTATCCTTGAAGTATTTACAGCTGTACGCGATGGCGTAGTTGTTGTAATCGGTCTGCAGCACGTCAAAGTACGAGTACTTTGAGCGACCTGGAAGAAAAAACCGACATTATTCAATATTTGACTTAATAAGCGAAAACACGCTTTTAATGACACCACGGTATTCTTATGGTTAAATATTTAACTAACGGTATTAATATCTTATTTTCAGTTAAAAACGATACAGTGATTCCTTTTCTCAAGTTTACCCGAATGCAATACTGGAGAAACTTTTAAAATTTTTAATGCATATCAGGATAAGTAACTGTAAAGATTCTTTTATAGCGATATTTTATAATTTCTGTATGAATGTTATCAGTGACGTTAAAATATAAATAATTTAATGAGTATAATCTAAATAAAAAAAAATAGAAAATAAAAATATAATGTAAATAAAAAATAAATAATACTTAGGCTTAGTATTAAAACTTTAATTAAATGATTAATTATACCAATGACTATAAAGAATTTTAAAGCAGGTTACTATAGAAAGTCAAGGCCAATAATCCCATTGCCTGCATGAATTGTCATTTTAATAGTTTTTGGAGAAGGAATCACTGTTAGAGAAGATGCATTCCAATTATTTTTTTCTTGTTGCTATGAAAAATTGCCAATTGAGGCCGTTTTAATGTCGTCCCCTATTACACCTATTATCCTTTATTGGACCTTCATTGTAAAGTATGTGTTAGAATCAAATTGTTACTTTCATATTTGCAGCTTACCTCCGAAGGTGTAAGTGAGCATCACCCTTCCAGGTGCAATTTGTGTGACATCTCCGTCGATGTAGGACTTGACTCCAGAAACGACATGTGTATTCCTAACTCTTCCGTTGTTGCCGTTCACGAAGTACTCGGCAGATGTGCATTTTCCATTGTAACCTTCCTGAGACAGGTTGACGTACCGAGCCATCTCGTACCACGTACCTTGGTACTGAAAATTGATTCAATGTCTTCACTTGTGTTTTAGAGCTAAACTTTAGATTTTTAGGCATAACTTGGGCCTGGTTTAGTTATTTGTACATAGTAACCGAGACTAAACATTTCCTCGAATCCACTGCATAGTGATTAGGTAATTTTTTTATTATCTATCAATTTTGGGTTTAAAATACTTCAATGTTCCGTAATATGTGAAAGATCAAAATCAAACCAAACCAGATCAAACCAGTCATTATGTCTGTTATTAGTAGGAAATTCACGTTTTAAAAAAAGCTGAAACATCTAGTGTTATTTATGAATCGTAAAAAAATACTATTCTTCAGTAAACGGAGTTAGTTTAGCAAAAAAACTTATCGAATTAATTTTAAAATTTTGTACAATTGCCATAATATTCTCCTGGGATATTGATTACATTTACTTACAAGAGAGTTGTGAGTTACATTAAGTAAGATTTACTTACAGCAGAGAAGTCAAAGTTATCCATTGGTTTCGCCGGCGGGCAGGGTCCATCGTAGTATACCTCGGCAGAGACAACCACGAACAAGGCGAATAATATTAAACGATTCATCTTAGATAATGTCCTATGTGCTTCTATGTGGACTTCACTGCAGTAGTTCCTAATAAAATATAATTGTGTGAAAACTTTTGCGCTTAATATATACGCACTATTCGTGGAACGAAGGCCAAGGTCTATTTTTTATATACAGTGTGTGAAAACTTCAATGTATGCATTACACTCGGATCAATAAAGTTCAGTATCAGTTGATTTATCTCTTTCATATAGTTTAACCCGTACACGACTGTTGTATATTTTTTTCATGCGAATCAGTTATTGCGCATAATTTGCATTCTATAAAAAGTATTAAGTGCGTCACGGTTCGACCTAGGCTTATTAGTTTAAGCATACAACAAGCACAGTAAAAGTATATTATATATCCATATTAGCAGCCCCCTTGGCTTTGCACTGGTTACATTTCAAATGTTTTTTAGACTATATTATGTCTATGGCTTCCCCAGCCAGCTTGGAGCAGCCTCCTCCACGGCCGGCCTTACTCCAGCCAGGGAGGAGCTGGCCGAAGCCGCAGGTACTGAGCCCCACCGCTACGACAAAGCGTGAACCTGTTCGGGGGGACAAATATACCTGGGATAAATAGTCCGGTTAGGTCTTTGAGGAAAAAGATAATCGAAGAATTCTGCGCCTAATTTCTTTCCGTTTGTGTCATTCGCTCCATCAGAAAAAAGAGTATAAAGGAAGAGCAAGTGCAGCTGCGTCTGCGCGTACACTTGTGCACTATAATTTCTCCTATATTGTTGGCTGATATCTATTGTAGAGTCCGCTGTACGGAGCTGCCATTGTCATGTATGTAATGTTTTGAGTCTGTGATGTCATAGATTTTGCATTAGGATCCTATACCTGACTAAATTGTAAAAAAGTAAAAATTCCCTTCTTCAATTCCCACAGCAGCGGTGGATCAGTACTATAATTAAATAGGAAATGTTTTAATAAACAAAAATGTGTTTAACATCGTATGTACTTAGTTACTCCTTTAATGTTAAAGTTTTACCGGAACGGATATCTAATACGATAATATCAGACGCAACTAGGACTTTTTGCAAGTCTATCCGATGCCTCATTTTATTTATCAGATAAACAAGTGATTAACTCAATAGTCCCAATTGATTAAAATGCAACGACATAAATGTTAGAAAGTCTCTGAAGGATTATTGCAATGAACGCAAATTGAGTGTTAAGGAGAATTTAATTAAATTAAGTAAAATTACTTTAATAAAAATAAAAATACATTTTCAAATGAAATCATTGCGAAAGTTTTCAATGAAGCCCACATCGACCGAGGTGTTGGTTCCTTTTCAACTCTTTTTTTGGGTTTCGCTTTACCTTTACGATATGTTTAAATTATATTGCACAATATATATCGCGGTGTCGCAAGAAATGTTAAAGCACACGGTTGTTCGCCTATTTGCGACCAGCTTTCTTATTGAAAATACTGGTGATAACATCTATGTCGCTCTCTAGAAAATGCATAGTCTTTGTTATTACATACTTTTGCACATTTTGAAATGTTTTTCTCTTAACCGCCTCTTTAGTCTAGTGGAAAGGTTTTTGTTCTGATGATATCTCTTTTTCTTTAAAAAGGAGGTCTCTGGACTATGAGAATGAAGAGCGGACACGGTACATCCGTGTCCGCTCTTTGACTTGCAGATTTCTAACAATGATCGGCCGTGTTTTATAATTTTTTTTTTGGTATTTTTTACTAATGAGGACTAGCGACGTTAATTGGATAGCATAGTTCAAAAAAATTAAAATACCCTGAAATCTGTAAGTTTAAATAAATTTTTGTTATAGTTTGCTCCGAACTTTAATCCTGCAAATTATCAAGAAATTTTTACTTTGTAAAAGCAATTTAAAATTTGAAAAGTTGTTTTAATTTACCGTTGAAAAATGGATTTTGACATGAATTTACCTTTAACCCATAAAAGTTCTTTGAAAACTTTTTGAAATTTGTTAATTGTTTACTGGGCTTTTATTGTAAAACGTATTCATTAAGTATCCTATAAAGGTTTTAGTTATTCTTAGCGGTGTAGTTGCATGAAGAATGCGTTTAAGTGTTTTCTTGTATTTATGTAATGTGCGTTATTATGTCTTAGGCAAGTTTTTTTACATACATCAAGTAAAAATATGTATAGAGAAATAAGATTAACTTTTTCATTTCTGAGAAAAACTTTCCTGGTATTTTTATAAACTGCTCAAATTGTACATTTCTGTAGGAAAAATATCGCACTTACCCACAGTAGAGTACCACAACGCATTACGCTGTGGAAATACCTAAATTATGCTAAACGGTCTGTTTCCACATCTGTTTAATATTAAACTAGTGCGCAAATTCCAGATAGAGTATAATGTTCTTAGCCATTAATGTATCTCGCCTAGATTCAAAGTCCAAGAAGAAGAAGATATATCTTCCGTTTAATTATAACACACAGTAAATCATTTATGCAGATGGGGAAGAAAAATATTTTGTTACACATCATTTCTTTTTATAATATTTAGCCTAATTCGATTCATATATTATAATGAAAGAAGTGTAAAAAGTTATTACACAAAAACGCCAACATACATTTTTAAAGTACGAAAGAAAGACACAACATACATTTTAAAAGTACGAAAGAAAAAAGAACTCGTTTGTTCATGTGATCTAAATATAATTTACTGTGTGTCAAAACGCTTATACAACTTTTCAAGTCTAGATTGGCTAACCGTAGTTATGTCGGTAACATAGCCTTCCACAAAACTAACGGTTCTAACATAATTGCCTGCAACAAAACAAAGCAAATACTTTACAAGATTTTATACATAAACGCAAATAAACTTGCTTAATTTATTTTCGAGACATATATTCATATCATAAAAGGAAATGATTGACGGCTTCGAGAATTAATTGTTAATAAAATGATACTGGACATAATTTTGCATTGTTATAAACCTGTTTATCAATATAATATTTTAGCATTCTTAATATGACAAATAACAAATCACTATTAAAGACAAATGCTTTTTTAATATAAAAACAAATTTAAAATTTCTCAGTTTAATATGAACACACAGTTTAATTTAAACACACGACATACACACAAAAATTAACAAAAATATATTATTTTGTTGTAAACATCGGTTATATATCAGAATTTAATCAAGCAAGAATGTTTATTTTGATATTACAGAGAGACATTCCAATTTTATTTGTTTGTATAGATTTTTACCGAGATATCAATCACCGCGTGTGTGATTTTACGAATGACTTTCAACGGTTCATGTGGTTTTTAGTGTTTCATCCCCGAAGGTGAAGAATTTGTATGTGCAGCGACCATGACACATAGATCATGTGGACGATAGCTTCCCGCGAATTCAGTGTTAGCTCAAGCTTACCACAGAGATAAGTCTAGAGCAAAACATACTTGCTAATAAAAAACATCCATGTCCAAAAGATGCATTTGGTAAATTATATTTCTACATTGCTTTATTTGATTTAAAACAATAGAAATTAGTTTCGATTTATAAATATAAAATTATATTTAATCCAATTACTTTGAAACCAATGGCATTCTGGAGTCTGAAATGTTTCTAGTGTTTGGTTATTTTTAGTTTAAAAATAACACATAAAGTTTAATGCTTATTTAAGGATACATAAACAGTCTCTTTCTAGAATTAAATTAAGCTGTTCAAAAAACTCGTAAACAGATTACGTCGGTTAAAGTTAAAGGTAAAAAAATTATATCATTGTTTTTTGTACGTTTGTTTCTCAATTTTTATATATCCACGAAACGGAATCATTGACCATAAAACATACCTATATAGTTATAAATTGCTTAGAATATTAACAAAATTTTTAAAGTAAGGTTTATTATGTATGGATTAAATAAACATACATGCAAAAGGAGATCTAAAAATGTTTGATGCCAAAATAATATCGCTCCGTCTGGGCTAAATGTAGAAAATATTCTTGTATTTTGGAAAATTTTAAAAACACTTCATGGTGTTAGAAGTGTGGAAGGAGTTTCGTATAAAACATTGAATTAATTGTTTAACCGCCATCGTGGCCTAGTGGTATGGACCCTAGCTGTACAAGGAGGTCGTGGGTTTGAATGCGGAAAACAAATTTTTGGGTTGTTTCTATTAACCCAATTTCTGAAAGAAAATCTTAAAAGTCTGTCCAGGTTGTCAAGACTATGTTAGGCATTCATTAAACGTGTTATATTTAAATTTGGACTAATTTTCAGAATACATTTCCTTTTGGGTTTGTGGTCAAATAGGTTGAAAACCCTAAGATAACGGGATATGGCTAGATGGAAAAAAGATAAAAATAATTCTTTAAAAACATCTTTTATTTAAAAGTTTTTCAAGTCTCAAATACGGGTTGCTTTTTAAAATAATATCCAAAAATGAGCTTTTAAATACAGCATAAGTAACATTCATATAAATATGACAATAGAGTCCATAGTCTAAAAACACTTTAGGCATATCTAAATTTATACTTGTGAAGGTTTATCAACATGTTTTTGACCTCGTATATTTTTAAAATTTTTGGGGCATTATGAAAGGAAAAAACTTTTCTGAAAAATTAATATCATCAATTTGGTTTTAATTTTTAATTTTAACACAACAACAATATAAGATAATAAATTTTAATGAAAGATTTTTTGGTCTGTTAATTAATTTGATTCAAAATAGATTTTAAAAAAAATTACCATCTTTAAATTAAAAACTTTCAATAAATAATAAGTTTATAAATTTTGATATGAGATATTTGTAATCAACTATAGTGATATGCTTAAAAAAATTTTCGATATGCAATAAGATATGGCTAATTTACCTTCAGGGATTTTGAATGATTCGTAAAATTGTGCGAGTTTGTTTCACATTGCAGGGTTGATCGATGGCATAAATTTTAATTTGTAAAGTAAAGGTAGATAATTAAATATAACAATTCCAAGATTAAGATATTTTCCTTAGTTATTATGGGGTCGTCTTCTAATCAGATTTACCTAAAACGGTTTTTCGGAGAGTGACTGACATCTGATATCCGATCTTCGACAGGGTAAACTATATTCAAAGAATGAATTAATTGCCAGGAGATTTCAAGAAAGACATTCTATAATGTAATCTTCTTACCATCCAATAAGGATCATTTCTTTTCGGACATTGGTGATCTGGCCCAGTAACCAATCTAAAACTGAAAAAAAACACCAAGTTATTTCCTCACGGGATTTGAACCCATGACATCTGGTTTATAAAGCCAGGGCTACTACCAACAGGCCTCGGAGGCGGGCGCTGACATTGGTTTAAAATACGAATTACAAGACCAAATAAAAAGTATCGAAAAAACACAGCAAGATCTTTTTATAAAATACCCTACATGCAAGCTTCCACATGTAACTTTAATCAATTCTTTTGTTTTCGCACGTGGTCACGAGGTGGACTGAGATGTCATGCGTCTTGTTGCCAGAGCTGTAATCCGACCTATTATTATTTATTCTTCTTACTTGTAAATACCATCATTCCTATGACTTTTAAATAATTACAAAAAAACAAAATTACATATGGACTATATATTTTATTTGCCATGTTTATGAAAAAAGTGCGTAACTTAACACGTCATAATGCAGTGTCTATTTGAAGAAATGAACGTGCTTTTAAATAGTTATTCGAGTAAAGTGAAGTTAAGATTCATAAAATTATGAGAATAGAGTCTATAGTGAAAAAAACGCTTGACAATTTTAAATTTAGTTGTACCTAGAGCATATCTAAATTTAAATTTATAAAGGCTAATCAAGTGTGTTCCGGCATACTTTTAAATATGTTTCGCTAATTAAAAAGTGGAAAAATTTTATTCTGCGAAATAATTTGTGGGATGGCATCGGTTTTATTATAATTTTGCTGTTAAATAAGTAAGTTAAACGAAGTCGCAAAAAATTGACATGACTCGTGGAGAGGCTGGTTCTCTTAATCTCATTAAAATTTTCCTACATTTTACGAAAGTATTTTGATATTGTATTAATATTTTGTTTACGATTTGTCTTTTACGAAAATTTTTGAAAAAAAAAAATATCTATGTGTCTAACTTTATACTTCAAGAAATAAAAGTAAAAGCGTTTTAGTATAAAAGAAGAATAAAGAAATAAGTGATACTTAAAAACTCTTGTCGTTATTTTAACGAGGTATTCTGTCGAAAAATTTTAACGAAAACTCTCAAGAAAATGTGATAGTCGAAGTACATACGTTACTCCCAAAATTTGTTTTAAAACTTTGTCAAATTTGTTATGGTAGAGTTGTAAATATGACATGTCTTTATTCTCAATGCCTTTGCCATTAGGACCGCCATTGGACGAGCAATGTAGAAAAAGTGTAAATAAATCAATCATCATCAGCCTGTGGTAGTCCAGTGTTGGACATAAGCCTTTTCAAATGCACGTCTTCGTCATTAGAGGGTTTTTGGACCGTAATTCCATGACGCTACTCCCACGGGGGGTTGATAGACGGCCAATTTCCGACTATTACTGTTCCCACAATTGGGTGATCGGTCCAAATTGTTCTAACCAACCAGAAAAGAACGAAAACATAAGGTTGTTTCCGCGCGGATTCAAACCTATGACCTCTAATGTTTTTCATGAACAATGACGTAGAATTTCTGCTAAGGAAATATTTTAATTGATTTACATTTTTGTACAAAGAACGTACGATGGCGGACTTAATGCTAAAGGCATTGTCTCCCAGTCTCATTGGGCGATACAGAGAAAGTTCGCAGGTCCAATCAATGAGGAAAAAGAGATCTATAGAATATAAAATTTATAATGAAAGACGAAATAATAAGTGGGTTATATTACATATCTATATAAATAACTATAATCATATTATAATATAAACATTTAAATTTAGGCTTAATAGCTTATACATACAAAGTTGATAATAAGGTATACTTATATATGATTAGGTGTCAATATAAACTTTATCCACTTCCCGCGACCTTTACTTAATTATTGTGCTGTATGTGTAGTTTCAACATAAACCGGACTGAATAACTCTAGTAATTTTTGTTTAAAAGATATTAGCAATAAAGTAATAAATATAACAAGGTTTTTAAAATTACAATCACAGGTGAAATTTTAGCAAAAAACATATGACCGACTTCAAATAGCGTATAACTATTTTGGTAACAACTTGCCGTACGAAATTTTGTGGCGTTTTATGCCATCTTATTTAAAATTTTTGATAACTTTTAAGGTATTCTCTTCGTCAAAATGTCGTTTCATCATTTAATGTACACAGTATGAATAAATATTTAATTGCAATAACTTTTAAATGAACATAAACAGTATTTTTGTATTTAAAAAAATTACAATAATGCTTTTAATAAAAAATCACACGCTCGAATTGAGTACCTCCTACTTTTGGGAAGTCGGTCAAAAATAGAATCTTACTCATTCAGTTTTATAAACATTTCAACCTTCTCGAGATCAACGTTTTAATCGAATGAAAATAAAAATATCAAAATTTGCATTAATGAAAAAACACGGTGGCTATTTTTGGCAAACTGCTTTTGACCAAGGCCGAAGTGCAGATGTAACCTGTTTATAGTTTTTTTTTTTGATGCGATTTATATACAGGAATAGAAAAATACTGAGTCCTGTTTTACTTTTAAAGGTTAACATTGAAAATGTTTTATAGTGTTACCGGTAGAACAGGCTTTATGGATATTACGTTTCTTGTTAATATAAATAAACGGGAATACATCATGCATACATACATACATCATCAGCCTGTTTTAGTCCACTGCTGGACATAGGCGTCCCCTAATACACCCTATCCATGGGGGTTTGGACCGTATCCCACCACGCTGGTCCAATGCGGTTGGTGGGTGGACCGACTTTACATGCCTCCATAGCTTAGCGGGAAGGGTGTGTGCTTTAGAAACCGAAGGTCGTGGGTTCGAATCCAGCGGGAACTCAACAATTTTTTATTGTTGTTTCCTAGTTGGTTTGGGCAAAATGAGCCGTTCACTCAATAGCCTTAAAAATAAGATGATCCAATATTTACTGGAATTTCCTTATATGTTGTGCCATAAAATTTAGTTTTTACTCGGAGTTTTAATGAAGTAGATGAAAATTATGTATCTAGCAATGTTTTCCAAATTCATTCTTATTATAGAGAAAAAACAATTTCTGTAAACAAAAATTTTGGTTATATTTAGTTTTAAGATTATGCTTAATTTTAATTTATTTATCAAACTCATTTCGAATTGTATATACCTTAAGTTTAGTGAATTATCGTCACTTTAATAACATACATAAATTGTTCGTTCATGTAACGGTAAAGAAGTCATAAATTATTAAGTAACAAATAATTTAACAGGACAGAAGCACACGCGGCATACACAAAGAGTAATCAGTTGCGAAACCGGTCCAAAGCGTCGTTGTATCGCGGTAAATTCATAATACTCACGTCGCGTTCTACTAATTTTATTACTAAATCTACTACTAGTACAGATTCTATATGCATTTATAAAGCGAGTTCAGACACTCCTCGTTTCAAAATTTTATTTAGACACCATGAAATCACATTCAAAATCTCTTTACCTTGTAACTAATAGCTAGCTATACACTTCGGCTTGCCACGGGTGTAATCTTGGTATCTGTAATTTCACCGGATATATTCATAATAATTACATACTGGAAAGTGCCAGTTGATCTATATTAAATGGAAAATGACTTTCTTTGGATTTTGACTTCGTAAATAAGCCTTTTTTTATCGTAAAATTTTTACTAAAAAAATTATCAACTTGTGAGGAGTAAGGTAGAGAATATTTGTAGAAACGAACGTGATTTTAAATAATACTTTGAGTCAAGTGTATTTAATATAAAAAAGTTATGTTAACAGGGTTGTGAGACAAATAAACACTTTTAGATTTAAATTTTAATGTACCTTGGGCACATTTAAATTCATAAAGACTCATCAAGTGATTTCCGGCATATCATTAAATATTTTGCTTTTAAATATGTTACTTCAACAAAATCTAATTCGGAGCGTGTTTTCCTTTTAAATGTTATCTCGTTGCTCCACTTCTAGCACTCCGATTTTCGGATAAAAATAATGAACCTCTATCTTTTGGGGAGTCGGTCAAAAAAAGCATTTATGATCTAATTGAATACCTCCTTCTAATGGTAAGTCGGCCAAAAAGCCATGTAATCTTGGGAGGTACGACCGCAGTGCGTATATCTGTCATAAGGCAGGATTGATGAAATTCGTAGTATGGGCGAATAGTCACCACTTTTTTTTATTAAAACGGGATGACACTTATAATTATTATAAACAGAACTTTCCTTCGATGCTGTATTAACAATTAACAGTTTGATTTAAGTTTTATCTTTTACGGAAAACTTTTTCAAACAATTGTAGTGTATGTGTAAAGGTTTTATGCTTCATAGAGTAAAAATAAAAAAGTTCAATTAAATAGAAAGAATAAAGAAATTTGTGAAACTTGAAATCTCTTGTTATTATTTTAACAAGACACTTCGTCGAAAAATTTTAACGAACACTCTCAAGAAAATATGATAGTCGAAGTATTTACGTAACTCCGAAAATTTTCTTAAAACTTTGTCAAATTCGTTATTGTATCGTTTTACATACGATTTTTTTATTCTTAATACCTTTGGCATCAGGACTGTCACTGTATGAATATGGACTAAAATGTAAACAAAATATATATATTTCTTATCCAGGTCGGACTTTATATGATGTTTTATCAAATGTAGATTGCGATTAATAGAATTTATGCAAGGAAGGATTTATTTCCACTTTTGTATAAAGATAGTACAATGGCGGACTTCCGCTCAACCAATGGGTGATATATATAATTTTGTGAAAGTTTTTTTTTTTTTTTTTTTTATTTATTTATTGGACAAACAAACAGTTTCACAATTAGTAGTCTTACATGTAAGTAGTAATTAAAGTTTAAATAACTATAAAACTAACATCATCTGTCACTGGTTACTGCAAAATTTAACATGATTTGAGAATGAACGTAAATTTTATCTAACACAATTAATTATCTTAATTTAATATAAAGGGAAATCTTAACATGACTTTGAGAGTAAAATAACTAAAGTAAAATTAAAATAAAAATACGTGCATGCGTTGTGTATTTGTGTGTGTGTGTGTGTGTGTGTGTGTGTGTGTGTGTGCGTGTGTGTTTTTAAATTGTTGAAAATAGAAATGAAAATAGTGCTCTTAACATTTTAGTTGCTTCAAAGTAATTAGTGAGCATTGCGTATTGTCCGCTTCACTTGTATCACTAAGTGCCTTTATAATTGATTTCTTAAAACTGCCGCACATCGAGAATATATCAATATGATTAAAATATGTTTATATGTGGACATAAGGCTGAAAAGTGGGAGCATTTACCAGCGTTAGTTCGACATTTAGCATTTGCAAAAGTTTTAGGACACGAGTTGACCTTGTGTTAGGGCGAACAGGAACATTAAACGTATTTTATTAATTAACGGTATGCAATCATATCTATGATGTAGTAGGTCATACATCAACATAGTGTTTAGTTGTTGGCGTCTATCCTTAAGGTGTAATATTTGATATTTTTAAAAGATAAGAGTAATCTAGATATTTTTGGTACATTGTACTCAACCGTTTTAAGAATTTTTCTGCACTTTTTTCTATTTGAGTTGAATATTGCTCATAAAAGGGATTCCAAATGGGTCCGCATATTCTAATTGGGGCCTGACAAGAGATTTATATAAATATAGATAGGTTGAGGATTTTCTAAAGTCTTTACAAGCTCTAATAACGAATCCATATAGTTTAAAGGCTTGGTTACATATATTATTGACATGGACATCTAAAGTAAGTTTTGAGTCAGAGTGACACAAGATCTCGTACAGTTGGGTTTTCTCTAGATTTACACCACAAAGAGTAACTATATTGACTAATATTATGTTTTCTTGTAAATGTTATTGAGTAACATTTATTAATGTAATAAGAGTTTGTTTTTATGCAGTAGGAAGAAATTGTCTAGGTCTTTTGTATTAAAATGTGGTCGTTAGAATCATTTATAGTGTGATAAATTTTAAGATCATCTGCATAAGAAGAAATTTACAAGCTAAACATTGATTGATGTCGTTTATAAATAAGATAAAAGCAATGGCCAAAAAGGACCTTGAGGTACTCAGAGGAAATATGTACTTCAGAAGATTCATATCCGTTAATGACAACTCTCTGTGTTCGGTTTGTGATGTACGATTTGAACCACCGCCATAAGTTACCACGTATACCATTATAGGCAATTTTTTGTAGTAGAACTTGATGATCTACCCTATCAAAGGCCTTTCGGAAGTCTGTGTATATGCTGTCAGTTTGTCCATTACCATCAATAGTTTCATAAAGTTCAGTAGTATAAAGTAATAAGTTGGTAATCTTTGAGCGACGCCGCACAAACCCATGTTGTTGGGTTAGTATATAATTATGTAGTTGTGGGTATATTGCGTTGTAAATAAGTCTTTCAAAGACCTTTGATAAGCGCGGACAAGATGGATATAGGGACGGTAGTTTTCCACATTCATTCTTGATCCTGTTTTATGCACCGGTACTATTTTGCAGACTTCCAGATACTCGGACACTCACCATCTCTTAAACATTTGTTAAATAGTACAATAAAGGCGGACATATCTGTTTTGATGTGTTTTTAAGAAAAACTGGTGGAATATTATCGGTCCGGTCCTTTGAAAGTATCCAGAGACTGCAAAACGTTGACGATCTCACTTAGGAGAATGACTTCCGAGATAATATTTTGTGACATAGTAATGTCCGAAAAACAAAATTGTGTACTCTCTATTGTAATCTTCCGTAGTGAAGACGGTTCAAAAACCGATTCAAAGTAAGTAGAGAATAAATTGGCAATATCTATTGGATTGTCAGCAGTTTCATTATTGAAAGATACTACAGGGAATATTATTGATATTTTTTTTTGACAAGTAATTCCAAAATATTTTACGTCTCGACTGATATTATCTTCAACCCTGTTAATGTAGTTACGATAGCTAACTTTGCTTTCAATGTCAAATTTTGATCTATATTTTTTAAATTTATTATGATCAAGTATGTTTCCAAATTTTTTCCATTTAACCCAATATCGTTTTTTATTTTTGAAAAGTTTTATTAATGATTTATTAAACCACATGGGATAGTGTGATCGTTTTACTATTTTAGAGGGCACATTTCTAGTAATTATATCGTAGATAGTTTCATAAAAGGCTGTTACCGAGGCTTCAATTGATTCATTTTTAAATATTCCACTTTGTTTCCGATAGTTCATCATTGATAATTTTATAGTCCGCTTTATTGAAATAGTAGTGAATTCTCGGTTTAATTTTTTTTGTTTTATACAATCAGTCAAAGGTAATAAAACGTAGAACGGTGGATGATTTTTATCCAAAGGAACAACACTAAGCGGTGTGTGAAACAGCTGGCAATCCGCGTTACTTATTATAAACAAGTCTAGAATACGAGTCATTACAGTTTTAAGTAGTTTAGTTGATAACAAGTCAACTGTGAAATAAAATTTGCTATAGATTTTGATATCGATACAACCTATATTATTTCCTGTAAGTATTGGTTTAAGACCTGTATGACGGCACTCAGTCCAATTTAGGTGCGTTAAAGTCTCCAATAATGCAGAAATTTTGTATTGAAAACTCCTCTAGGATAGATTGCATAAAAACAAAATAGGTTTCATAACTGTTAGCAGTCAGTTGCTGGTGGAATATAAAGTGCGCTAATTAGTAACTTATTAGGTTCGTTACCTGTTGTAAAAGTATATGTCAATAATCGGAGAAAGAGAGGGAACGGGTAGACGTGAGGGAAAGGGCGCTACACAGATATTACTCATTACGGCGACCAACACCGCCACCGTCACGCCCCGTAATCGCGTAATTACGGTCACTTCTGTAAACATTGTATCTAGCGTCAATAAATTCACTATTAGATATGTCATTATTTAACCATGTTTCGGTTAATACGATTATGTCATATGACTGTTGAAGAATGTTCATATACAATACATGCAGTTTAGTTCTAAGTCCGCAGCAGTTCTGGTAATATATTGATAGTTTATTTAAATTAGCCATTTATACAGCGTTAAAGTTATAGTATAATAATAATAATAAGGCAACGAGTTAAGTCTATATATTTGAAGGCAGTAATATGTTTATTAACTTGGTATTTTTTATTTTACTACGTCGTAAATTCAAGCAACATTTGTTATTAAAGTTGTTTTGTAGAAAGTCAGTAAATTGTATGTGAGTGAGAACTGTTTTAGTGTGTATGTGTGGCGTGTGTAGGTGCGCAAAATAACTGTAGGTTTATATTTCTATGTAATGCGGTGCACGTATATAAATCTATTACTAAAAGATACAAAATAAAGGTAAACATAATCAAAATATGATAATACAGGGTTAATATAACATATAACCCTAGATAATTTTTGATATCCTGTATTGATCTAATAACGAGTACCTGCGACGTAGGAGTTTACGAACGAGGATGGTGCGAATTTGACCCACAAATTTATAATCGCGCTCTTTAGCTTTCGTGCGAGTTTCACGAAATAACTGCTTGTTTTAAGGGTCAAATGTTCATTAACGTAGATGTTGTGTGTTGTCCCCGTGATTGAGAGATCTTCAGACGTTAGGCATCTCTTGTCCTTTTCCTTCTTTGAGCGGACGACTCAACTACACTGTCCGTAGCATTTTCGAATGAAGTCGAACGATGACATTCTTTGGGCGCCGTCTTTAGTATTGGCGTGGGGCACGCGGTGTACCGCAGCTACATCACTTGAC
This sequence comes from Lamproptera curius, assembly GCA_029286875.1. Lineage (NCBI taxonomy): Eukaryota > Metazoa > Arthropoda > Insecta > Lepidoptera > Papilionidae > Lamproptera > Lamproptera curius. Next base: position 1,755,408 of record JAGSMT010000060.1, read on the forward strand.
AGTCATCTTCATGCCCACCACTGCAGCAAGTTTAATAACAGTCCTGTGAGATTTTCATTACGCCGTTCTGGAGGTTAACAATCTCCAAATTGCAGTCGCGAGACTGCTGCTCCGATACTAGAAATTTTATTTTCTAAAGCGCTGACTTGATTCAAAAGCTCATTACTACTTCGCTTCAAGCGATTTTACTCGGTCTTCGATAGTATCAAAGCGCTTATTAGTATCTGTCAGTGAAGTCTCCATAGCAGTGAGCCGTGTGGTAATAGTTGTGATGCTTTCCCGTATGCTTGCATTGTCAGTCTCGAGTGTAACGATAGAAGCATTTATATTAGAAATGTTCTCAGACACTTTTTGAAATTCATTTTTTAAATTTAATAATGAGTTATCAATGGTTTCGGTTATAATTTTCTGAATGTTATGGTGAAATTCTTTAAATTTATCATTTAATTTTTGTTCGACAATCTCAGCAATTTTTTCTTTGATATCATCAGCTGGTTGCTTCCGCTTTCGAATATTTACGTTGTCATCCTTTGTCGGTGCGCACAGCTCCGGATTTGAGAGAAACTTGTTTGGAGGTGTGCGATTCATTGCTCCGTATATTTACAATTTGCGATTAACAAGCAGGTAAAAAGTCAGAGAGTGACGGATAGATAGAATTCCCTTAGTGTGACCGAGATGCAGCAGAGTTGCGACGCGGGCGCGGGGTCGTGCTTCGTAGCAGGTACACGGATCGCTAGACGAAGATGGCACTATTTCCATTAACGCGTGCAATTATTGCATGCAATTCGTTTCACACAATTAAAACACTTAACACTATGTTCAAAGGGTAAAGTTGAATATATCGTACCACCACCGCCACCACCACCGCCACCGCCACCGCTACCGCCACCGCTACCGCCACCGCTACCGCCATTTTAAGAAGTACGGTTATGTACATTATAAATCAAATTTATGTTTTACGGCTTCGCCAGCGTTTTCAATTCAATCGCATAAGGTTGTGATTTTTGACGCCATAATTTTTTAAATTTCTTTAATATCTATTATATTACTTATCACAAAATTATTGCAAAAAAATTAAACTACTACATATCTATTTTGTTTTATATGTATAAAACAAACCATTGACTCCAAATTGACTACCTCCTCCTTTTGGGTAGTAGGTCAAAAATAGTTTTCGTGGGTTGTAATTAGTAATAGCCTTGTAAAACACGGAATTTTATTGGTCTACAACATTAGTACAGTATTTTATTATATCTCGTGAGATTCAGCCAGCGTATGCAATGCATGAGAGTAAAAAGTGTTTGCTTACGACATCACAGTAGTAACCACAAGATTTAACAGAGTTTATCTACATAAACATGTATGATAAATTTGACATGTATATGCGCTCTTGGGCACGACTTTTCTATTTGGAAATTATTTTGTCTTAAACAAAAGAAAAACACCGATTTTGTGGGCTTGCGTACCACAATGATCTTCAGGGCTATGCCGGATAGGTTCAACCATGCCGGACAGGTTTGAAGTGAGTTGTCTGACTAAGCGAAACGCGAGAAGCGCGGGAAGCTTCCTGCGAGTGCGAGATAGCAATGTATATTCGCCGACAATCTGGCGAGAGGGTTGGTGCCGCGTTCTTTGTTATGCAAAACACACAGGGGATGGAGCAAGTGTGAGACGAGTTGGCGGATTCTGTCATATGAGAGGTGAAGCGGAGGTTTTTCTTCCTACCGCTGCCGGGAATAGTTCATCCTTCTTTGATGTTCGGCGGTCATGTTTTGCTGCATCAAAGCAGTTTTACATACAGCTTTCGTTTTGGTAGCGTTTGGCGTGTGCTGTTTGGGTATGGGAGGGATTTTAAATGCTGCACAACAACACAATGGCAGAAAGGCAAAACATCGTTGGTCACCAGGAAGGTACCGGCACTCAACAGTCGGAGAATCTCTTGCTGGCTTGGTGGAAACCGAGCCAGTCAGCCCCATGTATCTGGTGGGGGCACCCCCTGCCTCGGGGTCTTTGACCCCTGTTACTCGGAACAAACCGCGGGAGCGCCCATCTCGCTCCACGTCCGGTGCGAACACCGGCACCGAGACGGACAAAGTTAGCTTATGCAGTGATATAAGCTTGTCGGAGGAAGGAGACTCCTCTCAATCCCGACTTTCTACAAGAAGACGGAAAAGAAAAAAGTCATCCGGCAGCTCCAACTCGGGTGACTCTGCCCCAGAGATGACGCCAATGACGGAAACACTGAAAGGGGTGGCTAGCGCGGACGTGGTCGTCCATTGACCACTGGGCATCACCTTGGTCTTTCTAAGTCCAAGGGAAAAATCAACGCCACTGAGCGTGAGCGCATGCAAATGGAGGCGGAGGAGGAAGCAGATGAAATCGCTAGTTCTATTAGAGCTAGGCGAGCTGCTCGACCGGAGGATCTACACCCGAACCCGAACGAGGAGGAAGTAGACTGGGCAGTGGATATTGAGAAGAGCTGCTCCGCTATTGAAATGGTGGCAAAGAAGTCTCGCAACCTGAAAGGACCTTTTGTTAAGTGCCTAAAGGAAGCCAGTGCCATAATTCGCGAGCACTTTGAAAAGGTCGTAGTCCGATCCACGGACTCTGAGACACTACGACTTCAAAAGAAGGTGGATCAACTCCAGCCTAAACTGGAAGAGCTTCGCACTTAGTTGCGAAAGCGGAACAGGGTTGAGAATTTCAAAGAACGGTCACCACCCGCATACTCGTTGGTGCGTCAAGCTGATAAGAGTATGGAGGTTATTCTAGCAAACCCCAATCCTGCCACACTCAATACTCTCCGTTGCAAAGGAAGAGGTGGCATCAGCAATATCGCGCGATGGAGGCTGTTGTATTGGTCGGTGAAATTAGGCATACTGCATCCAGCCTCGGTACAGTATGGCTGAGGTGTCCAGTTGCTGCTGCTAAAAAAGTAGCAGAAAAGGGACGACTTTTGGTGGGCTGGGTCGCACTGCTTGACCCTTGGCCTATGCAGTGCTACCGTTGCTTCGAGTCTGGGCATGTCCAAGCGCAGTGCATAGCTAGCGTAGACCGTGCTAAACTTTGTTACCGCTGCAGCCAACCCAGTCATATTGCCAGAGAGTGTACTGCAATGCGTCTTATGTGATGCTGCCAAGAAGCATCGAGAATCATCGAGTTGGCACTAAATCCTGCACTACAGTTCGCAGAAGCCGAATCCTCCATCTAAGGCAGCCCGACAATCTGGCAGCAACAATGCCATAATTCGGGATGAGGATGGACCCAGTATGGCCGTAGATTAAGATTGTTACTGCAAGCGAACATCAACCACTGCGCCAAAGCTCAGGATCTTCTTGTCCAGACCATGGCGCAGTGGTTGATTCATGAGGCTATAGTAGCGGAGCTTGAACTGGGCTGGTGACTGTAGCGGCCGAGTAGCAATAGTAACTCAGACAGCTTCCGGCTCCCCTCTCCTCGAAAGAGTGCAAAAAGACTGTGGATACGTTTCTGCCCTTCTTGGGGGTATAACGGTGGTGGCGGTTTATTTCTCTCCACGTATGTCCCTTGCTGACTTTGAAACGTCTCTGCAGGAAGTGATAAGACTTATTGGAGGAAGTCTTCGGGGTCCTCTATTGGTCGCTGGAGATTTTAACGCAAAGTCTACGTCATGGGGATCTCCGGCGACTTGTCCACGGGCTGAGCTTTTGGAAGAGTGGGCAGTTTCCACTGGACTGACTTTGCTCAACCGTGGTGCAGTGCTCACATGCGTGCGAGTACAGGGAGCGTCGATTGTCGTCTTAACGTTCGCCGATCCCTCCCCGGCACGCTGTGTCGCGTATTGGAAGGTTGACTCACATTGCCTCGAGAATGTAACAGACCTCTTCCCCCACAGAGAGGCACGTCAGCTGCCACTTATGGTTTCACCTAACGCACCCGCTCATTCAGTTCCTGCTAAAGTTCCGGAAGTCTCTCAAGCAGAGTTCAGGGTAGCAGTGGGGCGAATGAAGTCGCCAAATGTGGCTCCTGGACCGGATGGCGTTCCCGGCAAAGTCTGGGGCATTGCTCTTCAAGAGCTTGAGCCACGTGTCCGAAGGTTGTATTCTGGTTGCCTCGAACAGGGCATCTTTTCGCGAAGATGAAAAAAAGGAAGGCTTGTCCATCTGCAGAATGAGGGTCGAACACCTGACTCTCCCTCTGCCCACCGTCCGATTGTTGAGTTGGGGAAATTAATAGTGCGTATAATCACTGCCCGCCTAATTAAGCACCTGGAAGGAGTCGGCCCTGATCTCAGTCCGAATCAATATGGCTTTCGAAATTACCCAACCATTGATGCGATTTCCAGCATCAAGGCTTTGTCCGAGGAGGCAGTATCCTTGGGTGAAGTGATATTGGCGGTATCGTTGGACATCAAGAATGCCTTTAACGCCCTCCCCTGGGAGACAATAAAGGGGGCGGTAAGGTATCATAAGATACCCCAATACGACGCCACTTGTGTCGCGTCATCCACGACTATCTTTCCGATAGAGTCGTGGTGTTTCCGACGCAGGAAGGTCGGAGGGCATGGGCAATGACGTGCGGTGTACCACAGGGATCGGTCCTGACCTGCTAGCATCTGATCTCAAAGCAGGTTCTGTTTTCGATTCTTCGTTAAACATAAAGCATAACATTATAATTAATATTTCGCAATTTTTTTAACAACTTAAGAGCAACGAGATATAAGTCATAGCAAGGATTCCTCCATAAGTATACAGTACAGTCAACTTGGAAGCAGATAAAGTATTTATTAAATAAAATTAAAACCTCTTAAGTCCTTGGGAAAATAAATTCAATTAAAAAACTATGAGTCATTTAAGAGTGATGGCAGGACAATATTGTTGCTATCATCATATGCAATAAATAGCAAAAATATAAATAAGTTATGTGAAGGCCTCACCTCCTGCCAGACGGCGGGGTTCTGCCTTACAGTGGGAGAAAGACAGATAGCTAATGTCAATCGACAATTTACCTGCTCAGCGTGGCAATTATGAGCAACTCTTTTTAATGGACGCCGCCTGGGCGTTCATTGCCACTGGTCAGCAGTGGACTGCTAAAGGTTATAATGAAAATGATGAAAAAAAAAACTGTATAATATCTACAACACCTATAGAGATAAATTTAAAGATACACTTGGTAATAATAAAATAAAATGTAGAATTACATTCTTATATGAAACTTCTTTCTGTTAGAACTAACGAAAACTCATTACGCACGAGTTGGTTACCGGCCTCATGCCTAAAGAATCGTAACCATACTTCATTGTAATAAAAACTAACTTCATTCATTTATCTGTGAAAGCGAAATTTGAAGACTAATCAACGGCGCAATATATATTTATATAATTTTTTTGGTATATTATTATTATCTTGCCACCTGGTAAAAAACTGTCCAAACCTTAATATTTAATTGAGTTTTCTTGCATACTGCTTGTTGCAATCTGCAATGTACTTGAAATAAGATTTATTCATCAAATTGATCTTAAATTATTTTTAAAAATGAGATTATTTTTATATGTCGCTTTAATGACATACATAAATTATTCGTTAATGTAACGATTAAGTACAAAAGTATATACGCGGTATACACAAAGACTAATCAGTTGCAAAACCGGTCAAAAGGGACTTTCTATCGCGGTAAATTCTTAATAGCCTGGTTACATCGAAATATTACTAGAACTGCTACTACTACTATTACTACTTAATCCTACCGCTACCGCTACCGCGACCGCTACGCCACTGCCACCGCTACACTCCGTACCGCTACTGCGCACTCTACCGCTACCGCTACTTCTAACGCTACCGCTAACGCTCCCGCTTCCGCAACCGCCACCGCCACCGCTACCGCAACCGCCACCGCCACCGCTACCGCTACCGCTACCGCTACCGCTACCGCTACCGCTACCGCTACCGCCACCGCTACCGCTACCGCTACCGCTACCGCGACCGCCACGCCGCCATACCGCTACCGCTACCGCTACCGCTACCGCTACCGCTACCGCTACCGCTACCGCTACCGCTACCGCTACCGCTACCGCTACCGCTACCGCTACCGCTACCGCTACCGCTACCGCTACGCTACCGCGACCGCTACGCTACCGCCACCGCCACCGCCACCGCCATTCATTTAAATTACATACCGGATAGTTCCAATTCACCAATATAAATGTATGTATTTCATGCAAACAGGAATTAATTCTGTACTGTCTCTAAATGACGTGCTCACTTTTGCTGCCGAACTTTAAATCTCTTATACATATTAAGGTTTAAGGGCGTCTACGCTGTAAAATATAAATTTGATTTATAATGTACGTTATTATCCAATATTATAAATTCTATTATCAAACAATAACATTATAAATCAAATTTATATTTTACGGCTTCGCCAGCGTTTTCAATTCAATCGCATAAGGTTGTGATTTTTGACGCCGTAATTTTTTAAATTTCTTAAATATCTATTACATTACTTAGCACAAAATATTGCAATAAAATGAGGCTACATGACTGCTACTACATACCTATTTTAAAAAGAATGATCAAAACCGGAGGTCTAGGAGCGGATTAACGAGGTAACATATAAAAAAAACCATTGACTCCAAATTGAGTAACTCCTTCTTTTGGGAAGTAGGTCAAAAATAGTTTTCGTGGGTTGTAAGTAATAATAGCCTTGAAAAACACGGAATTTTAATGGTCTATAATACATTAGTACAGTATTTTATTATATCTCGTGAGATTCAGCCAGCGTATGCAATGTAAGAGAGTAAAAAGTGTTTGCTTACGACATCACAATAGTAATCACAACATTTAACAGAGTTATTATCAGTTATTACATGAAATAACTGTTTCGACTGTTTGGGTTCATTTTGAATTAATGATATTTATTTCATTTAAATTTTTCAGCTTACCTTGATCATAATTGCGCTCTTGGGCACGACTTTTCTATTAAGAAATGATTTTGTCTTAAACAAAAAAAAACACCGATTTTGTGGAATCTTAGTTTTGAGGCTCTACTCTAGAGAAGTATGTACACTTAGAAAAGATTCCAAGAAGAGACAAAAAAAAATATTTAATAGGCTATTAATGATTGTAATAAAAGTGGTTGTAAGGGTTGCAACAGGGCATGAAAGTTTATAATCGTCTCTGTTGAAAATAAAACGATGAAATTCTGTGTTTAGATACTCGAACGAGCCATGTGTGGTGTTATTCTAACAAGTTTGTAGTTTCCAACTATACGGGAATGAACTAAGGGTTGAACTGGGTATGAAAGTCAGAATGGAAATTTGTCATCATCAAAGCAAAAGCCATAATACTTTTGTCTAACGATAGGCACATACAATAAAATCGCCTCATTTGTATTTTCCGTACTAATATTGTAAATGCGAAAGTAACTAGTACGTCTGTCTATCCGTTTATACTGTCCAAACCATTTGACCGATTTTAATAAAATATAGTACATACTAAGAATTGACACTAAATAAGGTCGTGAGCTAATTATCATTGCGATAAAAGTGATCGAAAGAGGTGAAATTATCTCTCTTAAACAAAAAACAATGAAATTTTGTATCTAGATACTCGAAACGAATCAAAAATGGTGTTCTTCTATCAATTTTGTAGTTTAAAACTGTACGGGGACAAACAAGGAGTTGAAATGGTGATAGAAGTCAATATAGAATTTCGCCAAAGCAAAAACCAGACAACTTTGTCTTATGATAGGTATATAAAAACGTCTCATTTGTATTATGTTAGACAGTATATTTCAATATCATTCAGGAACATTTCACCTTTGTCATGCGGACAACAGGCGGGTAATAGCTAGTTTTACTATATGTCAGACATTAATATGCGCAACAAGCGCATTAAGCAGGGTAAATAGCGGGTGTAAATTTACATACTAGTAAGTTAGCGTACCTATTTGATAAACCAATGTTTGCCCTTGTAACAGAAAATTATACCCAAGGGTCATGTCGAATTCAATTTCAAGGTATGTGATGATGTTTAAGTAGTATTAAGATGAAGAGAACTAAAAGCTTGCCAACCCTATCTACCTGCACTCAGACTCGGCTCTACAGTTTTCAACTTCATTTCGGCACCATAATAAGTTTATCGTCATTTCACGATCCCTCCTCACTACATTTTTAATGCGACGCCGTCGAGACATAAAGCAACAGAATGGATATTAATATAGAAAAATTGTTTTGTTTAGCCTATCAATATTCTTTTGTCAATTGTTAAATTAAAAAAAAAAAATGTTGTGCGATAAAATTTAGTTTTTCTCGGAGTTTTGATGAAGTAGACCAAATATATGGATGTAGCAATGTTTTTCAAATTCATTCTTATTATTCAGAAGAAACGATTTCTATAAACAAACATTTTGGATAATTTTAGTTTTAAAATTATGCGTAATTTAAATTTATATAACATATTCATCTAAAATTACAATTTGAAGTTTACACGATTTTATTTACCTTTCATCATCATCATCAGCCTGCGTTAGTCCACTACTTGACACGTGCCTTCCCTTATGCACACCTTTCTCCATAATAGGTTTTAACAACTAGGAAAAAACAATGAAACGCAGCAATGGTTTCCAAATTCATTCTTATTATGCAGAAAAAACAATTTCTGCAAACGAACATTTTGGATATTTTCAGTTTTAAGATAATGCTTAATTTAAATTTATCAAAATCATCTTTAATTTGATTTTAATGTTTACTCAAATTTTACGTACTTTTAGTTTAGTGAATCATCATCACTTCAATAACATACATAAATTGTTTGTTCATGTAACGATAAAGTAGTCTTGAGCCTGAAAATTGATACATAACAAATAATGTAACAGGACAGAAACAAACGCGGCATACACAAAGAGTAATCAGTTGCGAAACCGGTCCAAAGCGTCGTTGTATCGCGGCAAATTCATAATACTCACGTCGCGTTCTACATATTTTATTACTTTACTACTGCTACTACTAGTACTAGTACAGATTCTATATGCGTTTATAAAGCGCGTTCAGTCACTCTTTGTTTCATAATTTTATTTCGACACCATGAAATCACATTTAAAATCTTTATTCCTTGTAACTAATCTAGCGACACACCACGGGTTGTTACGGGTGTATCTTAGTATCAGTAATATCACCGTATATATCCATTATTACGTACTGGAAAGTGTATATATCCATTATTACGTACTGGAAAGTGCCAATTGATCTATATTAAATGGAAAATGTCTTTTATTGGATAGGTATTAATGTTTACTGCCTATAATCACGTTTTTTGTCGTAAAATTTAAGGGATAACAAATGAAATTTGTACTAAAAAATTTGATCAACTTGTGAGTTTATGATGATGTTTAAGTAGTATTGAGATGAAGATAACTAAAAGCTTGCTGACACAAGACTCCAACCCTATCTACTTGCACTCAGACTCGGCTCTGCAGTTTTCAACTTCATTTCAGCACCATAATAAGTTTATCGTCCATCACGTTCCCTCCCAACTAAATCTTGGATGCGATATCGTCGAGACATAAAGCAACAGAAAGCTTACAAGATATCAATACTTTTTTCTCCTTTGACTCTAGTTTGGATGCGTAATTGGAATCTAAAAGAAAACCCGAGCGCATCTATAGCAGACCTTGTTAAGCCAGGTTCCTTTAAGGTTTCCTTTACCTTAACCAGGTTGCATGTATTGGGACAAGACAAAATACTGTAAAGTTACAAGCTATTGGAGGGTTTGCTAGGAGCTCGTCTTAACGTTCACTCGATTTGAGATGAGAATCAAAAATTATATTAAAGCTGCTTTGAGATGAGGAATAGCCATTTAAACTGAAGTATATCAGGGTTTTCCATTAACTGTTGAATCTAATTTTAAATTTTCTTTTTTTTGTGAGGCACAAGCCATTAATGTATTTTTTTTAATTTATTCTGCATATACACATTTCAACCTTTTCTATCATTTAAATTTTTGACAAAATTGATGTAGGCTGTGAGCAGTGTAATTTATTTTGCTCAAATTAAGAAACATTTCGTATGATTATATGAAATACTTTTGTCTCTAGTTAGAAGTTAGTGCTATCTCTAAGTTTACTCAGCGATAAACTATATTAACGACCGTAAGCTTACTGCGTTATTACCCACTTGGCACCGCTATGAAATAATTATCCGCATGTTCTAAAACTTAACTCAAACCGCACAATGAAGAACGTAATGGGCCACTTTCATACATTAGTATTAGTAGAATTACAAATTCAAATTCAAGAAATTTTTTCGATATTTAAATATAATGGTAACATAGTTATATACATCAAGTATTTAAAAACTGTAAATTAAATATTCGAATAACTCTATTAATAATTTCTTGTTGTTAATTGTAAACCGGTGTTTCACCGGTGGTAGGTCCCCTGTTTACAAGAGACCGTCTGGGCGGGTACCACCGCGGTGCCTATTTTTGCCGCAAAGCAGTAGTGTGAAAACACTACTGTGTTCCGGTTTGAAGGGCACCGTAGCCAGCGTATTTACTGGGTAAACGACACTTAACATCCTATGTCTCACGGTAGGCAGCGCGTTGGCGATACCACTGGTATTGCTAATGTCTATGGGCGTCGGTGATCACTTTCCATCAGGTGGCCCGACTGCTCGTCTGCCTGCGTATGCCATAAAAAAAAACAATTAAATTGTACTTCCACATTGGTCTATTATCACAGAGATTAATAATAAAAAGAGTCATGAATACTTTTTCTAATTGATCGTTACAAGTTCTAATCACTGATAATGAAGGAAATATTAAGTGTCGATAAGGGGAACATTGATAGGGTTGCTAGGGATTTATAGGTCATTAACAACGCCAGCGTTAGTTAAAGTCCTTTGATAGCAGTTTCTCCCTTTGTACGTGGATGGAATTCGAAGTCACGTAGAAGTGTTTAAAAAATCGTTTTAACATTGATAAGTGAGATGCTTCCGGCCTTGATTCCGCTACGATTAAGTACCAAACGGGTGTAAGAATAATAGACAATCAAGTAGAGAGTGTAATTCTTCTATGTTGAATGAAGATGTTTGACTTTGACTTTGATGCGTAAAAGTTAAATGAAACTTTCTCCGCTTATATTATTTTATTGTCATTAGAAAGCAAAGATAAAAGAAATAGTAAAAGAAAGAAAAGTATAAGAAAAAAACTTTCTGTTCAAGATAGAACGGCTGATAGACCTTCGAAAAATCAAATATTGCTACTTTCTTGGAGAAACTTGCTTTTGAGAACAAGAAAAACTTCGGTGACCCCGGTACAATCTGCCCAAAGCGGGTTTCCTACCCCCCAAGTTCAAGTTGAAAAGAAGTAGCAGGAGACAGGCCGACCGAGTATAGTTAACGCATTTGCGCAATAAGGTAACAACCACTATTATTTAAATGAGACTAACTATAATTACCGAGGAAATAAATGAACATAGAGAATTGTTTGGTGAAAAGATGACACTCTTGGCGCAATGTAACGCAAAAAAGTAAGTCGATGTGTTTATCACTATCTATTACAAGCTTTGCTTAATTTGGGACTAAATTATGTTGTGTTATAAATTAAAAAATATATAAAAACGATTATGAGATGTAATAATCCTTTGGCAAATTAGCGTTAAAGTTGGCGAAAAGACAACTCGAATGATAAATAATGGCCCTCTAATGGCTTATCTATACAAATGAACCAAATTGGATTGGTTTGTAACATCTAAATAACAGTTTTTTAAATTTTATATATTTTATTTCTTTTTTAAAGAGTTAATTCGCTATTGCGAATATGCCACTCTAGTATTTTACAGCATTACATAATCATAAAATAAACAATTAAAACTACAACCTTTGATTCAGGGCGTATTTAACCATATATATAATGGCATATGACTGGTCACTGAAAGGATCGGATAGGTTAATGTTATGTAAGCCAATTTGATTTCTTAATCTGTCAATGCGCCCACATCCCATCAATATGTGATAGACATCCTCATCTTCGTTAGACACTGTGCAACGGGATGACAGTGTTTTTTTATTTCAACTTTAACTAGGTCAACTTTACTTAGAATCCCATACATATAAACGAACACTGGCAATGATGAACCCCTAAAGCAGATCATTACTGTATCACAGTCTGTCCATCCTTCCTGATTGGTAGATCTTCGACTTAAACAAGTAATTGACACTATTTCGTCACTACAAGTTATACTCTCATTTATTTCTTCACTTTGCAATCTAATTCTATATTTCTGATTATGCCATAAGTAACTTAGATAATAACATCCATAGATTTCCTGAATATTCATTCTTTCTCCTTGAATTCAGTACAATTAATTAATTTAAGCAATTCAGCTTCTTTCTCAAACTTCACTAAGATTCTAAAAGGATTTTTATATTTAATCTGGACAATATGGCCTATGTTGTGGTTTTTATGAAGTCTTGCCAATTGAACCTGCTTGGGTAAAGCTTCCCGACACGTTATAAGTACTTCCATGTCATCCTCTGGGATAGGAGTATTATTTCCCACACAACGTCGTTTTCCTGACCTCGAGACAGTATTCCAATTTTCATTATTATCATCATTAAATACATCCAACACTCTTGGACGTTTGTTTGGTCGATCTTCAATCTCCGCCGCATGCACTTTTTGTTGCATAGTCTCATCTCTTTCTTGCACGTTCATCTCCGCATAGTTATTATTCATTCCGATCGTCGATAATGAGTCACTTCTCGACATTGTTTACGCATTGCAATGGATCGCACAGGTGTGCGGCCCGCTTGCGGTGGTTTAAGCCGGTAGATCGTAAACAAAGCGACAATTTGTTATAAAAAATATGAAATGCACGTTTTACTCAGTCAACTCACAGAATCACACTGAGTTTTTTAAATTTTGTGATTACACTGTGATCTACAACTAAATTCTCAATGGAAGATAGCCCACGTAACTATAAGTTACACACTGACTACTCTTTTCAACAAAAATAAGTAAAAAAATTTATATATTATATTACGCAACAGCTGTTTCAATAATTGCTATTAATAAATTGAAACGTACTGATTTTGTTTTTATCGATTTATTCTTAATGGCGATGGCATTGTATACCAGCCAACGGTTGGCTCAACTTACTACTTTGTCGTCATAACAAATAAGTTTAAAATAAATACTTGTCAGACGTTCCATTAACATAAAATGAAAAGTTAAGATATTAATAGAATCGTATTTTCTGCAACCAATTTTATTCAGATTCCCTTGTCAAACACAGTTCGGTGGAAGACATTGTTAGGTAAATTAGATAACGAGTAAAATTTTAAAGGTTATTAAAGTTTTATTTTTGTTTTGGATATCGAATAAGTTATATGACTTTACTCTTAGCGCTCACTTGAACAAATTCTTAAAGTTGTATTTTAACGAATTTACCTATACCAAATCTACTATCTTTATAAAAAAAATAGGGATTTAAAATGCAAAATAATAAATTTAGTTTTTACTTTAACTATAATGGCGATGATAGAAGGATTTTGTCTTTAAAGTATTCAGTAATCTTTCACATAAATAAAAACTGTATACTAAAAAATAATTCATAGTTTTCTAAATTTACATATTTGAAGATCATAATTTTTTGAGCACAAGTTTCTTACGAATTGTACAAGTCTTAAACAACAACAAACAGAAAAGAACATTAAACCTAGAAATAACGTTGTTTCTTTAGGCAGCTTAACTACATTATGACTTCCTGATATAGTAAGATACTAAATAGGTCTTGTCTACTTAATATTGCAACATTTGTAATGATAAGATAGTCTCATCATCATTCGCCAATGTCAGTCCACTCCTGGACATCAGCCTCTTCTAATGCACGCCACCGCTACTGATATCGGTTATTCTACATAACATTTTTATCAAACTAATTGCTTATGTATTTTTGTCAAATACAATGTCTCCAATGTCGTTCTACTACGTTTTACACTATCCTTACCGTGAATCAACATTAAATATGACAGTAAATTCCTCAAAGTTTTAATTCCGTATAAGCATATAATATTACAGTCTTTACCAAATCAGGTGATTTTAATTACCTTTGCGGTAAGGAACCTGTTTGATCGTGCCTTTGATCCATGCTCCAGAGGGCATTGATCCGATTCATATTGAAAAAAAGCATTAAGATATTAAAAGGTATTATTTTTGTAACATGCACAAATTGATAACCGCCTCCATGGTCTAGCGGTATAGGCCCTTGCTTTATAAATCGGAGGTCGTGGGTCGAATCCTTCGGGAAGCAACTTTGTGTTATTGTTGTTTTCTGGTTGGTTAGGACACTTTAGGCCGATCGCCCAATTGTCTGAAAAGTAAGATTATGCGTGCGCCTGATGTGTATGTAAAAAGTCGCTCCACCTGCTAACCCCTATTACAACAGCGTCGTACCCTGTAATGGAGAAGGCGTGTATTAGGAGGCCTATGTCCAGCAGTGAACTAACTCAGGTTGATGATGATGATGCACACGTTTACGAAAAAATGTACATTAGATATTTACAAACATTCATCAGTCATGCAAAATTAAGTATGGCTTGTACATATTAAGATAGTTTTACATTACATTCGTCATTTATTATCTTTCTGTTTTATTTTCCTGCTGAGTATCCCACAGAGCCACCCGTGGTCCAATGCGGGTTGGTGGGTGGACCGACTTTTAAGATGCCCATCCGATGCATGGATCGTCTTACTACTACTTAGAAAATCGGGAGGTAGGCCTCAATTATCCTAACCAACCTGAAAGCAACGATAACACAAAGTTTTTCCTAGTGGAGACCGAACCCACGACTGCGATACATATATATATATTTATATACATAACGAAACGATAATATATATCTCACAGTTTCGCAAAATGGACATTTTTAATCTAGAATGGATAATGCATAACGCTTGTAAATTAAACAAAGTGCAAGAACCTCATTATCTGTAATAACTTTAATATTATGTAATAATGATATAATATAATAGGAGATAGTTACCTATTACATATAAATGTATATGTTTAGACTAATATATATTTTTCGTTATTTCAACCACTCATGATGTAACTTTTTCCTAGTTTTGGACCTATCGGAGACCTTTATCAGGACGAGTGGGTTAACTTCACGGTCGCTTCTCGTCTCACTCTTATGATGATGATAATGAAGGAACTCCGATAGGCCCAAGACTAGTCGGCACCAATACCGATTATTGGAATCATTGTAAGTGCAATATTTCATGAAAGTTTAATTGTTTAATTTATATAATTATATTCTTTCGTAATTTAAAAGAAACCTGAATCTTTTTAAAATCAAAGTCAAGGTCACAAAAATATTTTTTCTAGTTTAGGATCTACTGAGCACTTGTGAATGTCAAAAACTGACCGCCGTTTTAAAAACTTAAACCTGTCCAGAGCAGAAACGGTGAGAAACTCTGCGCTTTTTTTTAATTGTTTCTTTCCTCAAATAATAGCATTTATACATATTTTAGTTACTATATATAGCAGAATATTACCTTCCCACACATCGTGATTCTCAATATAATTTTAATTGTGTGGTTGACTTCTTTGACTATTGTCGTTTTGACTACTTTACAGAAGTCCGTGTCTGTCATTTAGTTAAGTGTAAACTTTTATACTATTGTACAAGGAGGCTTTTATTTTGGTCGTTAGACGTGAAAGTAACTACGTAATTGTAACAATGCCTTTTGTTAATGTATACATATGTTATTTGCATATGTTATATGTATATATACCGTATGACTACAGTGTCCTTATAAGTCCAAAATATTTAAAAAAGTAAAAATAAACTAACAATACATTTTTATGATTTCATCACGTTCTAACATTTGTATCTGTCTTCAACAAAATATACAAAGTAGGTTAATATTGCGCATATTATTTAAGTATTTGCTTTACTATCATTATTATAACTAACAATAGAATATAATTATGTTTTACATATGTGCACTTATTGTTCACCTCATTATTATCTCTCTTCACTGTAGTGTTGATTACACTCATATCAGGGTAAAAATTACTCAAATTAATTAAAATGAATAATTAATACTATAGCAAATAATTCGATACCTGCTATTTATTATAGGATACTTGAATTTATTTGTCACATTGAATCTAATTAATGAAAACTTGATTATATCCTACGTTAATGTGGTAAGTTTTATTGCTAAAGGATAATTATTTCATCGCATCGCCAATTGGTTTATCAGGCAGTAAGCGCACAATCGTTAATATTGTTTCTTGCTAGTTAAAATTAGAGAAAGCGTTAACCTCTAGAGAAAATTGTATTTCTCATAAACCTATTACAACGAAGTGTAATAAACCAATAAACCAATAAAGTATTAAAATACCAATTTTAATACTTTATTGGTTTAAATTTACAAAATATATAAAAAGACTCAATGAAGTAAATCTATTAAAAATAATATTCATACTATACAAGCCGTAGTACAGCTTTGATAGGCTATTGATTAAAACATAGAATTGAATGTGTATGTATTACCAAGTGGGTTTTGCAGCTCAAAGTTTAAAAAAGCAGGCAAAACATAAATCTTTTAAACATTACATTGTATAATGAAAAGGTACCGAAATAACTACTTTTATAGCTAACTAGAAGTCCATCCACGACTCCGCCGTTCTTATTTCTAGATTGTTTTATTGGATTTTAAGTAATGGGTTTCTAGAGTATAAAGTAGTCTATGTTGCTCAAAGTAGTGTACCTCTCCAATGATTAAGGAATTTTCAAAATCGGCATAGCAGCTTTTGAGTTTATTCATATATGCAAAAACGCAAATATTTGCTCTTTATAATCTTAGTACATATGCAGATAGTCACAACGTCAATAATTTAAGTTCCTTTTGACCGACTAATTGGAGGAGGAATCAATTCAGAGCAAATGTTTTTTTTTTTTTCGGATGACTCACGTTGGTGGAGTTAACCGCTACAACCCGGCGGGTTCGAGGGGCTGTGCAACTTTAAGTGTGCACAGACTTCACCTCTATTCTGTGGCTTAGCTCCGAGGGACCCCTGAAGGGGGACCTCGGCTCGGGCTGCCACTTCTTTATCCCGTAAGCGGGCTTGATCGAGGGCGCCCCGGTGGGCCGAACCTCGGCTCGATAATTTGCTTTTAGGACTTATTAGTGGAAGGTATTTACCGCCCTATCTGATTGGTGAGAATCGGCCTGGTACGTGCCGATATCTGTTGTACGGTGTACTAGTTTGTCCTCGACGGCGAGGACAAGTTGTGTTGCGTAGTGAGTTTAAACGTGCTTGCACGATTGTAGTCTCATCGTCCGGATCCGTTATCGCGTTTCGCGCTCTTCGATGGACGTCGTTTTTAGCGAGTGAAATTGTTGGTTCGTAGCGGCGGCGCTCCGAACTAGATCGTTTGGGTGTTGCGAAGCCGAGTCGAAATATCGATGATGCTTGTTTTAGATATTGTTTGATAGTGGGCAATTTCAGATCCAGGTGCAGGTCAATGTTGCGCAGGTAATCGGCACCAGTGCCCTGCGCATGAATCTGTTTTGCAGGACTTGAAGCTTATCATGTGATTGCTTTGCATGTGCAAAGACGGACTGGCATATGTTAAATTGGACGTATGACTGTCTTGTATAACAACACCTTATTGCGCAGAGATAACTTTGCTTCTAGGATTTATTAGTGGAAATAGTCGACCTAAGGCCGCTCTGTTTTTGACCCGCGTTATGTGCGGGCCAAATGTCAAGGATTTGTCTAAGATTACCGCGAGGTATTTGGTCTGTTTGACCCAAGGGATAGGGCAATCTAGGAGTCGGACATTGGAAGGAGGCACGGATCTCGTCGCGTGAACAAAATGGCCGCGCTTTGGAAGGATTTATTTCTATTCTCCATTTCCGGAACCATTCCCAGGATATTGGCCGCGGATTGGAGTCTTTGACTAACTAGGATAGGACATCTGCTGGTTGAGTATATGCAGGTGTCGTCTGCAGAATAAGGCGGTGTCTACAAGACGGTGTGTGGGATGTCGTTAGTGTATAAAGTGAAAAGGTTGGTCCTAATACGGAGCCTTGGGGTACGCCGGCACGGACCGGTCGACGTAGTGATTTGGTTCCCTCTAGCGGTATCGGAACGTTCGATTCCTGAGAAGTCTCGTATGATGAGTACAGGACGGTCTGCACCGCGAGCTTATATACTTGATAAGCCCTTCGTGCCATACTTTATCGAACGCCTTCGCCACGTCGAGGAAAGCGCTCCGTGTGATGGCCTCGTTTAAGCTGACTTTAATTTTCTCCGTGATGCGGTGAATTTGGTGAGTGCAAGAGTGTTTGGCTCAAGCCGAATTGAATAGGGTAGGGAGCCCTTTAGATTTCATAAAATCTAATAAGCGGGCTTGGACAAGTCGTTCATATTTTTCCGGAAACCCTTTAGGAGGCTAATGGGACGATAAGAACTGGGAAGTGCGGGTGGTTTGCCGGGTTTGAGGAACCCTATAACTTCAGCGTCCTTCCAAGTGTTTGGGAAAATACCCTTGAAACAGCTGCGTTATAAATTAGGACTAGGATGTTAATTATATGTTCGGTAGATTTTAATGACGCGTTGTTTATTCCGTCGGTGCCCGGGGCTTTCCGAGGTTTGAGATTTTTGATAATCGACTTGACTTCGCTTCCGGTCACCGGTGAGTTACATCGCGGAGGAAGTTGAGTCAACGCTCGACCTCGCTCTCCACCGTTGGCGGTGAGCGGCGTCGATCGGTTGAGTGCTGGCGTGCATTGTGCCTCGAGGCTGTCGGCTGAACATTCGGCTTTCTTCATCGAGAAACGCTAGAGGAGCATCAGGAAGGTTAGGATGGGATAAAGGCGGCATCGGAGGGTTCCGATTCCGCCTTTAGGCTTTTGGGAAGTTGCCAAAGGCTTGATGGGATGGTGCATGTATTTAGATCTGTATCCCACCGATCGTTCCTGAATTTAGCTATGCGCGTCTTGGACTGATGTTCAGGGCGCGCAACTGTCTCCGTTCCGTTCGGTTGGATCCAATCATAGGCACGAATCGCAGCCCTCTTGCGTCGCAAGAGGTCCTTGATGTCGTTTGGCAAGGCCCAGCGGGGTTTTCCTCCACCGGGACTTGCTTCGAGACCTCGACGACACATTGGACATGTCTTGTGAGCGCATGAGCAGCGAGATTCGCGTCATGTACTGTAGCAGGACTTTAGGAATGGCATCTAGGTGCGGCGAGCTAGTGCTGTCTAGCTGAGATTTGAGTTTGCGCCAGTCAATTGTCGTTTTGGATTGAATGTTTTGGGAGTCAGGTGGTCCTAGTTTGAGGATGACTGGGCGGTGATCGGAGGTTAGATCTTCATGACCTCTATACCTCTAAAAGCGAGATTGACATTTTTAAGGAGGGCAATATCAAGCCATCCGATCTGTGGCCTACCGTGTGCGGGTAGTGCGTATGCTCAAGCGAAGCAACGACACTGAAGTTAAGTAGTTCAGATAGTGCATCTGTGCAGCACTCGCGAGTTGATTGTTAGCTGTTCCATCGGGTGTGCTTCTATTGAAGTCGCCTGCCAGAATGACGGCGCCTCCTAGGGAGAATAGCGTCTCGAAGTCGGTATACATGGTAAGTAGACCGAGGCTATGGTGATTGGCGCGTGTCCTGGCATGGCTAACCTACAGACCGAGGCTTCTATGTGCGTTAGCTCGACGGCGTGTCGATTGCTACACAGTGCAGGGACTTTTATAATAAATGAGCGTGCCGCCGTGTGAAGCGCCGGCCCGATCATTTCTTATGATGTTATAGTTAGCTATTTTCGGATCTCCTCTTCCGGGCTTTAGGAACGTCTCCTGCACCAGTAGAATGTCGACGTCGTTTTCGCGTAGAAAAACTGAGATTTCGGTCTTTTTATCCGCGAGACCGTTTGCGTTGAAAAATGAAATGTTAACTGCGCGTGGCTTTAGACGGCCCGGGCCGTTTCTATTATTTAGTATGGGCGTACTATTCATTAACGTCCCGTAATTAAGTCGACTAATTGCCTATACTTACAGATGGCGCAAGACGGCTCGAAATTTCCGACGACGGCGTCGAATTCTGCGTAAGACGATCGAGCTCTGCAAGTCAATCTGTCCGGCTAATGTTTCCAAGTTGCGCATTGCTATGGCTGAAGCTGTGGGCGCTACGCGGAGCGCTGGTTTGGTGCGGCAGCCACGCGGGCGCTCGGCGCACCTGCGGTGGTTGTTGTTGCCACGCGGGCATTGGAGCTGCACGGAGCGCTTGGTGTGGTTTGCCACGCCGGAATAGGTCGGAGGGGCGGGAAGGAAGTGAGGGGAGGCACCTGGGGGCGCCTTGGGACGGATGAAGGTGCTGGTGGTTTGCGCTTGGGTGCCTTAGGGCAGCCCAGATAATTGGCCGTGTGGCCAGCGCTTTGGCAGTTAACGCTTGCCGGCGTTTCGTACGTTGTGAGTACTTCCCTATCTCTAGGTCTAGGGCAATCAGGGGTGCCATGGTCACCAAGGCACTTGACGCAGCGAGGGCGTGCGTGACAGTTACGGGCCGAGTGCCCGTACATCTGGCAGTTATGACACTGCGCAGGAAGGCCATTTGAGTGTGGCGCGTGGAATGTGATGCGACTTATGTCGCATATGTGGTGTAGATCATACACCTTTTTGCCCTCGGTGGAGCGTTCCAGGGTCAGAAGGACCACATTAAAAGGCTTTTTAGTCTTAGGGTGAGTTAGGCGGAAGGCCGAGTAAATTGGGATGTTTTGTCCCTTGATGAAATTGTAGATGTCCTCTGTGGGCATCTCCTTCGGCAGTCCTTTGACGACTGTCCGAAGTACGCGCTCTTCCGGGAGCGCGTATGTGTGGTAATAATAGTCGTTCTTTAAGAGATACGACGTAACTTGACGGTGTGCGTCACTGGTTTCCAGTTGCAATTTAATGCCCTGGTTCGAGTCGGCTGCTGTGAATTTATATTTATTGGACAGCGCGGACCGTAGTTCTGCCCATTTCTCCTTCGACCGAATATAAATCGGCGGAGGTTTCTTATCCCTAGGTGGGATTGATGGTTGCTGAGAAGCAGCCGAAGATTGCTGTGAAGCAGCAGATGGTGTTTGCTGTGAAGCAGCAGGTGGTTGCCTTGATGAGGCCGATGTTGTTGGCCGTGAGGCGGCCTGAATGGATTGCCGTGAGGCGGCTTTTGGCTCTGTGGCCGATGTTGATGGCCTAGGGGCCGATAGAACTTCCGCCGACGCTTTTGGCGCCTTAGGTGGCGGGGTTGGTGATGTGGCAGGGGAGGCCCTGCTCTTGCGCTTCTTCTTGCGCGAACTAACCGGCAGAAACCCTCCTGCGTCTTCGTCCTCGGTGGCCGGACGGATTGATCCAACTCCATTTCGAGTCTGAGTTGTTGGGTGAGGTTAGTGGATAGGGTGTCAGAGTGTATTGTGGACACTTTTCCGACGCGGTGTGGTTGCTCGCGTTGAGCATGGAGTGCGCTTGTAGTGGATTTGGCCCCTTGGCGGTGAGGGGCCTCGCGGATGGCACGACCGTGTCCGCGCGGACGATTCTTAGGGTCCTCGAAGTCGAGGCCTGGTCACTGAGGGTGACTGAATCCATTATACTGCTGTTAATATGATTTTAGTAACGTTATAGTCGTGCAAGCACGCCCGGTGAAGCGGGGGGTTGTGTGCCCTACCCTCCCCGCCCCAGTGAGCAGGGAGGTGTAAACCTAACGCGTTTGAAAAACTCTAGCGCTTTAGGGCGCTAGGGTGTATCCGCTGCTGCCTGGTGCAAGCGACGTTAATTGACTCTAATAAATACCACGTGAGTGGTGTGCGTGTAATTTAATTAAAATCACGGTGTGACGTGGCTTAAGTGAACAGACTATAGTTAGATGGGTCCCTACATCTCAACAGAAGGACATGCGGACGCTGTAAAGGGGAAAATTGAATTGATAGGCAAAATCGGAGCGACTCACCAGACCAGACGGCTACACAGCTTTTTGCGCTCAGGCGCGTACGCCCAACGCGTCGACACTTTACACCGGCACACACTGCACTGTACACAGTCACTGCACGGCACGGCGAACTGGCGTCTTCTTTTCTGCCACTTGTAGGCGTCGGGGAGGGCGCACGGTGGCAAGCGGACGGCGCAGGTAGCGGAGCGGATCGAGCGGGCTTGTCCGGTCGATCCGAGAGCTAGATGCGCACTGATGTTGACAGAGCAAATGTTTCTAATATTTTATATATGTTATTTCGTTGATCTGTGCCTAGTGTTCGAAATGTGTTAACTTTTTTTAATGGTAGGGTATCGGTTGTCATTTTATTAATAACTTTGTGATAAGTGGTTTACTATCAAGATATTTAAGACATTAAGAAAATTACGGCGTCAAAAATCACAACTTTCCGCGATTAAATTGCAAACGCTGGCGAAACCGTAAAAGATAAAATTAAAATATGTTTTACGTAATTGTTCTTCTTGTTTAAGGTAATTAATACAATTTCACATAAAAGTTAATCTATTCACAAAATGCGTTATTTTATGAGCATGACATAGACAATTTTGATAAAATGAATACCTTGAAGTAGAATACTAAATCTTACGAATTTTAACTGATCATATAATTGCATGAAGCAAAAACTATGTAAAAAGTAAGGTGTTACCGACAGAAGTGCACAAATTACAAAAACTATACAATTGTTGATTATGTGAAGAATTAGAATATGAAATAAATGATATAGTGAAAAAAATAGTAAAAGATGCAAACTTTGTGATACTAACTATATTTACTTATTGTTCTGTGAAATAAAATAGTTTTTTATATATATTATTTTATTTAATAATAAATATTAAATTATCTAGAATTAAATATACAATATATTTAAACGGTTCAAATCTGTCTATTAATTAAAGTTCGTCGCTTTATTGAAATCTGTTGACAGCTGCCACCCTTTAAATGTTTGTGGAAATTTTGTGAAAGCAAATTACGTAACAATAATTGAATTCGCAAAACTGACTGAAGGCTTCTAATTTAAGTAAATAATTATGATGCAACATAAAACTAATCTGATACATATTTGTTTAATATTGTATATGTTTAGTAAAGGGTAATAATCTGAAATAGACTTGTGACATAAGAGCTGGCATGTTATGTGCCAAGAATTGTTTAACTTTGCTAACCCCTAATTGCTCAAACTCACTTACATTATTTTATCTGGCCTGCCTCTCTCATTTTCTGTTACAGATCTCTGACGATAGATTACAATGGTTTTTATTCTTAAGGCAATTGGCACCGATAGAAAGAGGAAAAGATGCACAATTCGTTTAATATATGTGTTATAATTAAGTATTACCCTAAAAGAAGTCTTTAAATTTTCAACTAATGTTAGACTTTGAAATTCATCGAAGTTAGGGGTATTTTCCTTTTTCTTGCAATGAAAAAAAAAACAAATACGCGTGCTGATTTGGACTAACTTTTCAAAAGCAGAAAGCACGCTATACGAGCGTAAGTTTTATTTTATGTTTACTTGATCCGCCCGTAGTGCTCTAATTTTGATAATTCTTAAATTTACGGTAGTAACTGTCCCAAGCCTCTGTTATATTATAATAAATATTCGAGGAATAAAAAGGAACGGCGTCAAACATCACAAGCTCATTCAAATAAATTGTAAATGCTAGGTATACCTTTAGAAATAGACTAAAAGAATGTTGTACATAATTTAATTGTTCAATAATAAAATCGGTGAGCACATATGTTTGTATTTAAGGTATAGCCCACAGTAACCATTTTAATGTAAGCGTTGTTAAAAATTGCAATAAGGCATATTTTGAGGCAAAGGCGATATAAAGTAATACACCGTAAGTCCACATAAAAAAATAATAAATTAAAATATTCTTCATTTTATATATATAAAACGTACCATAGATTTTGATAAAACAAATACCTTAAAACGTACCTGTGATTTAAAATGCGCTAGCAGAGATCGCAGGTGCTCATATCACGTTTTTATCCGCTTACTTAGCGACAAATGGAATAATCGCAGTCAGTCAATATTTTTGTTAAAATTTTACTTGTCTATAAGAAAATATGACACTTTTTCTATTTTGATGGAAATTTGATAAACTTGTAGATGTGACTCGTCGTAAAAATGATTTTAACAAAATATTAGTACTTAGTCGAGACGAGTCAATCTTGTTTCTTTAAATTTCTAATATCTAAGACAATTGAAGGACCTAGTATTAGAATGATAATAGGTCCTTCAATATTTGAGTCAGTAGATATTAAATTAGTTAATTAAAACCTTTATTTCAGTTTTATATCTATATTAAAACCTTCATTACATATTTAATGAAATATAATCGTACTAGTGCTGACTCAAAAATCAATTCTGCCCATTTCACTTTCGAAAGTTAATTCTGTACTATGGTAACTAAAAGACTAAGTAGTATATGCCCATGTTTAGTTTTCTGAGATTGATGTATTATATGATGACTATGATATATTATATAGATTGTGTAACAAAATAAATATCGTGTCATCTTTTAGTACAATATTTTGTATTAGAAAAGTAATAGTTAAAAGAGCAACTATCATTAAGAAATTACCCGTCAATACCAATGTAATAGTCAAAAACTAACTAATATATTCAATAAATTTAACATAATATAACCAAGTTTGACTGCCTCCGTACCCTAGTGGTATGGGCGTGTGCTTTAGAAACCGGAGGTCGTGGGTTACAATCCTGCGGGAACGCAACAAATTTTCATTGTTGTTTCCTAGTTGGTTAGGGCAATTTGGGCCGATCACC
Organism: Lamproptera curius; assembly: GCA_029286875.1. Taxonomy (NCBI): domain Eukaryota; kingdom Metazoa; phylum Arthropoda; class Insecta; order Lepidoptera; family Papilionidae; genus Lamproptera; species Lamproptera curius. The sequence continues at coordinate 1,780,225 of JAGSMT010000060.1, forward strand.
CAATTGTCTGAAAAGTAAGATGATCCATGCGTCGGATGGGCATGTAAAAAGTCGGTCTACCCACCAACCCGCATTGGACCAGCGTGGTGGGATACGGTCCAAACCCGCTAATGGATAGGGGTGTATTAGGGGAGGCCTATGTCCAGCAGTGGACTAAAACAGGCTGATGATGATGATGAACCAAGTTTGTATCTCTGTCTTAGTTACAATCTCTAGTCAATGTTGCTATAGTCATTTATATCAATCGCATAAAAAAATAAGCGAGCGTTTGAATTACTGTGAGTTATTTAAACGCTCGCTATAGTCCGATCAACTTTAACATGCTATTCTTAATTTACAGGTTATTTGTCAACAATGCCCTCGATGAGACCCATTGGATTTGCACCCACGATCTCCGGTTTCTACAGAGCCAGACCACACCACTAGGCTATGAAGGCACTCAGAAAACAATGGAAACGAAGTTTTGAAAGTAAACCGAATATTTTTAATATTCGGCATCAATCTATTTGTGGATTTAAATAAAATCAAAAATGCTCCGTAAACAGGCTTTTGTTTGCACTTCGGTTACAGCCTATAAATTATTCGTAAACAAAAAGCTTATCAAAATATTCGTGGCGGTTTCGGATATGTCAATGTTATTATTCATATTTACGCACGTATCAACACGTAAATCTATAGAATTGAATTCTTTATAATGATGACCTTTATATTTAAAGGTCATGATAGAAGTAAAAATTTGATATTGTTATTTTCAATGTCTACTGTAAATCATCATCATTATCATAATTAGCATGTTTTAGTCCACAGCTGGACATGGTACTCCCCTAATACCCGCCAACTCCATTGGGGGTTTTTTGGACCGTATCCAACCGCCTAGCGGTATTGACCCTTGAAACCACAAGTTAGGGCAATTTGGGCCGATCACCCAATTGTCTGAAAAGTAAGACGATCCATGCGTCGGGTGGGCATGTAAAAAGTCTGTCCACCCACCAACCCGCATTGAACCAGCGGGTCAGTCGGGGCGGCCTATGTCCAGCAGTGGACGGTCGGTCCCGGTTGTCGAGACCTTCTTTGGCAGTAATTATAGGATGTCGGAGCTTTTATCTCAATATGTACTAGTCATTGCTTAAAGTGCTAAACTCATTTAAATTGTTTAATAATGATAAAAACTAATAAAGACTAGTTATAATCATAACAATCACTTTATTTTTCCACTATACTAACAGTGCCATTGGTAAAATGTATATTTACTTCATAAAAATATGACTACAGAGTCGATAGTTCAAAAACATTCAAGTCACGTCTAAATATAAAATTCTAAAGGCTAATCGAGCGGCCTTTAGTCTCTTCCGGCGTGTTTTATCTCTGTTTTTGAGAATTCTTCTGGACATAAAATAGCAGACCGATTCTCGAAAAAATTTAAAGTTGGACCACTTGAAGTTTTGTAAATATTATTAGGGTAAACTATGGCAAGAACTGTTTAAAACCGGAACTACATGTGTCATAATAATCATTACGCTTTCGTTTCAGAATATATGCCTGGTTTGTAGAAGGCTGGTCTACATTATTACGTAATATAGTAAATTAACCACTCAATTGTTAAAATTCATGTCAAACGAAATTTGAGTTGCTGAAAGAATTGTTCAACTCTTTGATTTGATCGTTTCTCATTATAGAATCGTTTGTCAAACGACCTTCTGGATGTCTGAATCGTTAAAGATTTAACTAGAATCAAAAGTGTTGTAAAGTAATCGATGTTCTTCGGTGAATTAATGATATTATTGAAATTATATTACAACTTAGATTTTATAAATTTCCGTAAATCCTTATTTCTACGTTATGTACGGCAAACTGTTCATTAAACTTAAATCCTAAGTTATTTCCCTTCTAGGAAATATAGGTTTGTAAGGATAATTTTATTAACTACGAATATACTGTATATTTCCGCAGTAACAAAGAATATTAAGGACGGCCGCGTATTTAAATCTAAATCGCAGTTATTTTTGAAACGTGTTATATAGAGTTTTGCGCTTAATATAGTATATCAAAGTATTTACATATGTTGTTAGTAAACATGATAACAACGAATATGCATTAAAAAGCAATTCCATGGTTATATCAATATAGTAAAAGGCTACGAACAGTAATCAGCGAAGTCCAATCTGAGAGCTACTTGAGGGAGAGTAATAATTATCCGTTTGTAAAATCAATGTCTCGGCAATTATTGCCCTGGATGGTAGCAAAATGCTAAAACATGAATTCAGTTTGAACTAAAAAATACTAAAAAGTTATATTTATTGTTTCCCTGTTTTGTTTATTATCATTTAAATAATTATTTCTATTGTTTACGCGAATATTATACATTATTAAATAAAATTACTTTACGGATTTTATCGCGTTTCTTTTACACTTTTAAATTTCCGACGTTTCAGCATTTAAATGATAAATTTTGTAGAGTTTAATGCATTCCTTTATTTTGCAACTAATAAAAATCAACACAGTGGTTCATATGATAAAATAAATAATAAGATTATTATTAGAATATTGAACAGTGAAGTTCTAATGAAACAGTGATACTTAGTGTGATAAAAGACTTGCTAAATTTTACGGCGTTTAGTTCGGTGTACAATTTTCCCGACGTTTCAAACATTTTACAAGGTCACGGGCAGATTGAGCTGTTATTCATCTGTCAAAGTTTTTTACCCATTTGTCCGTTTTACGCATACCGACCTTATCTGGTATCTTTAAATCTAGCGGTAATTTTTGTGGTTGGGTTTAATTTTGTGAATTATTGGATTCCAAGCAGACGGTAATAAAATCCGATCATGTTCTCTATTGAAAATGGGACGCTTTTTTTAATTTCAATAGCCTCGTATATCATCCTGGTTAGGAATTTGTGTTCTTAGGCAAGGATTTGCGGTTTGTCAAATTTTATATAGTGGTTGGATTGATCAAGCATATGGTCGCATACTGCATACTTCTTCAACCCGTGGTGCTTTACGTCACTTATGTGCACTTTTCTTATTTTCTGGTTCTGATGAATTTGTTTGTTTGCACAATCAATCAAAGCTTGTATACTTCTGGAAGTTAAACATAGATATTACACTTGACAAGCATTAAAAGCTGACTTATCTTCTAGTTGGCTTGAAAAATGTTTTGATAGAAGCCTTAAGAAGAATATAGTCAGTGACTCCTCTTGTCAGTGACAGCCTCAGTGACAGAACAGCAGACACTCGCTTAACTGAGGCGTCCTTCACTCAGTCGCTCACTTGTCCCCAAGAACTTGCTTGGCATTCTTAAGAACAGCAGCCAAATTTTCCGTGTCACAGATTGCACGTGCTCTCTGATACAGGAATTTACCAACAGTAGCTAGCTCTGAAAGATGGTGATGGGAAGCCTCTTTAAGATTTATTTATTCTAATTACTTTGCTTCTAATCATATATATATAAACATTTACAATCATATAAGTTTGACGGGTTTAAATGTATATATTTAATTATAATTAACCAATGTGTGTATGACCCGTAGGGGAAATTAAACATAACATTAAAATTTTTATAATTTTGGTGCATGTATAGTTTGGTGCAGGTATATTTTTACATAGACATTATTATGAATTTTAAATTGTTTGTTTTTTTTGTAAACAATCATTCTGATTCGTTTTCATTATTCTTGTTTTAAATAACTGTACAACTAGGATCTAAACAATCATTGAACTATTAAACTCATTACTGAATCATATAACAAATAGCATATATTATGGAAATCATTTGTCATAGGCTAATGGCGCTAACATTTATTTTTATATCATGTAGTGATTAGATTATTATGCAGTTAGCATCGATGTATGTTTATATACTACAAGCGTGCTGGCTATGCTTTGCACAAGTGCAATGCTGTCAGCCTGGTACCGGCATTGCGCTGCTATGTCACTGCATTTATTACCAGGAAGTCGGTCATAAACGCAGAGGAGGAGAGAAAAGAAGGAAGGAACTCAATACGAAGCGTATTTTTTTAAAATATGTTACATGGTTGCTACGCTCCTAGTGATCCGATTTTGTTTATTCTTTTTATAAATGATAGGTATTAGCTGTCTCATTTTTTTAAGAATTTCGTGATAATTGGATTAGATATGTGAAAAATAACAAAAAATTACGGCGTCGAAAATCACAACCTCGAGCGTCACAAACGCTACCGAAATTTTTATAGATACACTTAAAGTATTTTCTACTTAACTGTACTTTATGTAATAGTCTAAAATCCGAAAGAGTGTATATCTATGTTCTAAGAATATCTACATCTATTAATTTTAATGTAACACATTGTTGATAAATGCAATGAAGCATTTTCAAAGATTTTTTAAGGTAATATAATGTAAGTTTATATAAAAATAAAGGCATTTAATCTTTATTCTATGTGCATAAATCTTTGTACGACTACTTTTTACTTCTTATCATATATGTTTGTCCCAAGGGGTTGACGTTGTCTTCAACTTTACTGAGCGATAAACTATATTAACGACCCTATGTTTACTCCGTTATTACCCACTTTGCACCGCTATTAAATTATTTTCCTCAACCAGTAACACTTAACTGTAACCACATAAAACACATAACTGGCTTGTTTCATGCATATTGATTGTTTCAATTAACTGAAGTCAAATTTGATGATTGATGATCATATTTTTCTAAACAATAATGTTAAAATTAGAGTCAACAAAATCTAGTGATATTGGCCTAGCAAAAAACTGAATATAATCATTAAATTATAATAAGTTGCATTATTACACTATATTTGCAATAAATATTGTAGAAAGTATGAAAAAAATTTAGTTATAGCATATGATTTCTGTTATAATAAAGTAACTATCAACTTTTTTAATTTTGAGACATAACGGATAAAATCCATTAATAGATCCTTTTATGCAATACAGAGAATTTAAATCTCCAGGCAGTCATATTCATCAATCATACTATATAATATAACTAACCCTTACATTACATACATACATCATCGACACAGGCTTCCTCTGATACACCCCTATCCATTAGGATGTTTTGGACCGTTTCCCACCACGCTGGTCCAATGCGGGTTGGTGGGTGGACTGACTTTTTCCAAGCCCGTCCGACGCATGGATCATCTTACTTTTCAGACAATTGGGTGATCGGCCCAAAATGCGATAATCCAGGGCCTCCGGTTTCTATAGCATACGCTCATACGCGCACAAGACTACGGAGGCAGTTAACTTACCCTTATGTAAATATAATCAACTAATGTCACTAAAGTGAGATGATCCGTGCGAGAATAGGCATGTAAAAAGGTAGTCCAGCGCCAGATCTCTCTGGTTGTGTCAATTATCCGTCCCATGGGAGTATGAGAGTGAAGAAAGAATTTTTAAGGTGGCAGGCCCCCTAAGTTGGTGATAGCCCTGGTATTGCCAATGCCCATGGGCGTCGGTGACCACTTACCATCAGGAGGCCGGTCTGCTCAACTGCCTGTGCAGGCAATATAAAAAAGCGGAAAGGGAGTGGTTTGGCGCGTATACTTGAGCACTATAATATCTCCTGCGCAGTTGGCTGATCTATAACATACATTGGCCGCTGTAGTCGGAATCTACTAGGAGGATATAATTTACTATTACTATTCCTATATCAGATCTCTAAAATAACATCTTACAAAATTTACCATATTTAATTATTCCAAAAATTAGGTAGGAATTCCTTGTATAAATGGATTTCAATTATGCTAAAGGGCTATTTGCTGTGCCGTTGGTCATTTAATTGTGTTTGAGTCATTTACCTGAAAGCGATTCCACTGCATGACTTTAATGATACGTACTTAACATTGAGTATATAAATTAAATGGAACGATTGAGAGGATTTAACTCTCTTTCCACTCTCACAAGAGCATTAAATGAATGTTATCTCATAAATTAGACCGAATTTTGGTTAAAGCTATGAAATAAATTGAAATACATGTACCAGTGGGTACAGCCGTCGATTTGCCGTAATAATACGAAGATAGCGTCATAACAACAACTAGCAGTAAAAAGTATTCTTGTAAGATGTATTTCAAAAGGTAATATAACTGACATTCATTGAATGTGTATAAAATGTTACAGTGATGTTATCTTTTAAAAAAATATAATACAAACAACAATAAAACGAGATAGTTTCCTTTTAAATTTATCCTGTAGCCTTCATAAAATATACGTTATCAATATTTGAATTTTCACTGTTCTAATAAGCCCTGAAAAAGTGTCATTTGATTTAAGAAATATTTTAGAAAACTTAGAGACTATCTCTATGATAAATTTTATGTTTCTGTGTAATATATAAAATTGCGAGACAGCAATTGAATTTTAAAAATATTTTAAACGCAGTATATGAACAAATTTTTGTAAAGGCAACATCATTTATTTCACTTGTAGGAAAAATTAACAATTTCTATTGCTCAGCTTCATTCTATACGCTATTTGGAAAATCCTAATGTTTAACGAATCGGATAGAGACTCTAACGCTGACGAAAAGTCTTTATTAATTCATTGTAATTCTATTGCTTTCAGTTTATGTCGCAAATAATTTTAACATTTCCGAATTAAGTTAACCTAAATGTGTGCTGTGATCAAAAATTTTTAACATTTATGCATTAGATAACATTATTTCCTGCATTCGTTGGCTCTACGAGGCCAATTTAAACTAACCATATAGCTTTAGCTAACAATAAACCTTATTGATGAACTTATGTGGTGACCTACTTGGCGAGGCAGCGGAATCTTTTAGAATGACTTTTCAGAAGACGGAGGTACTCAACTCGGAGTTTATTTTATTCTTTATTATTAGGTTTAATTAGCGATATACATATGTAAGTACGCAACGCATCATTCAAGCATGATTTTGACCTCTTCAAACTCAGGATTAAATCGAAATTTGCCATACTTATTAGGAAACGATGATTATCCTTACCAGGACAACCGGGATTAGCGAATTTTTCTTATCATGAGACCCAGAGTGTCTCTGTTTGAGTGAGTGTCAAGATTAAAAATCTGATAAAGTTATTTAGCTATGAATATGTCATTACAAATACTGCAATTGATCTTTATAAAACACTAATAATTCATTTATTGTATGGTATCACGGCTATATTATCAGTTATTCTGAGTGGATCTTCGACTACCACACGCCTTTTTGCTTAAAGAACTTCAATAATTTTACAACGACCAATAAAATTAAATTGAGTGAATGGGTTACAAAAGACGCCCTTTTACTTAAGGAATGACAGCTGTCAAGTGACTCAAGTTAAACGACAGAGCCAAGCGTAAGTTAATAACACTTTGAAGTGTTTTGACGTAATCTGATTTTAAGTTCGCAAATTACACGATGATTTTTGTTGTTATCGCTTTTATATTGATTACTATATTTTATGCCAGTTGCTGTTTATTGAGTGTATCGTACTAAACTTTGCGTATCATTGCACATACGTGAAAGTGTTACTGAATTTAATAACTTCTAAGTTTCTACAACAACAAGAAAATCTGTAGAAAAAATTCTTTATAAATTAGCAATAATTCTTTATTAAAACTAGTTATCGGCTAGCCAGCATTTTCGTTCGCATGGTAACATGTATAAAAAAATCTCTTAGTTCATTAAACTTGTGAAAGTTTTACGCAACAATTGCATCGCGCTTTCTGCCACCGCATTTTAAATCTCTGATAATTTATAAGGTATTGATTTCATCGAAATTTCGTCTATAACATGTTTATGTTATGTAATGAAGATTTTTTTTAAACTGTATTACCTTAAATAAGCTTTGAATGAGCCTGATTGCAATGTTTAAAAAGTTTACATTATAAGCTATCATCTATCATTTAAAAAAGGAATGAACAAAATCCGAGTTCTAGGAGCGGAGCAACGAGGTAACATATATATTAAAAAATATATGCTCCGAATTGAGTGCCTCCTTCTTTTTGGTGGTTTGTCAAAAAAGTAGCCTTAGTTACTTTTACCTACCACAACATCGAACATCTTTTAAATTAAGTCCCCTTTTAAATCAGACTAGGCATTCAGTAGATTATACAGAACAAACTGATAAAAAATGTCCTTTACTTATGCGGTTATTCTTAAACGGGTGTTTTGGTGTTATAAGCACCCACTTCGATTTTATTTATTTGTATAAATAACATTTTATGACCAGAAGCAGAATGCTCAAAGAATTGAAAAATATTATTATCATTACAAATTATGTAACTCGTACGAAAGGTAATAAAGAAACATTTTATCTCTTCACTCATGAAATACATTATTTTTATTACATAACTCCACGATAAGGACCCTGAGAACAAAAAATAAGTCAAATCGCGATTGCTTATGTACAAAACAATAAAACTTTGGCAATTCACAACACACAAGCTGCCGTTTATCTGCCGCCTTTTAGGTAATAAACATAAAAAGTGTTGCAATAGTTCTTTAAGATTTTATTAACTCTGTTTTATTATTTGTTATGTATTTTTATGGCATGCCTCGTTTCGGTTAAACGCGTACTTTCCTAGATAATATATCTAAATTGAACTTCTTTACAAAACCACTTTAAGAAACCACTGATATCAAGTGGGCAACTGTGCAGGGATTTTTTATAGCATCTAACCACAAAGTTTGCAAACGAGTTTATTTTTATTTATTAGTTACACTAACACTCCATGTAACATTTGTGAAAAATAATTACCAAAAGACATGCCAAGCATTTTTAGTTTCATACTAAGTTGATAAATTTATATAACTTGCGTTCATTTAATTTAATTTGGATACATCTTCCAACTAATATTAATTGTTAACTATTTTCTAATATTCTTTTTTTAAACAAGAAAAAAATTGATGACATCATCCAGACATTTAATGCTTATACTGATTTAAAATAGTAGTATTTACTTAAATTTTGTAATACATTATCCCTTTGAAATTGCAAACTTTTAAATGTTAACTTTGAAACACGAATTAAAATGAGTTTCAATGTATTTTCACTTACGTTTTTATAGACAAATCTTTAATCTACTAAATAAACCAATTAATAAGCTATAATGATAATGTAAATTAACTTATTTTGGAATCATTTAAGCTCAAATCAAAATCAGGCATACTCAAAGCTCTTTTAAGATAATACTGTTACAGTTTTCATAAAAGTTTTGGCATTGAAAAAATTCTTAATTTTATGTACACACAACGATTTGATTAAATGAATATTTTAAATGATATCAGAGTTTTAAAATGCGTTGGCAGATATCGATGGGTTAATCACCTATTTGTTTGAAAAGTGATCCATGCGTCGGATGGGCATGTAAAAGGCGGTCCAGCCACCATTGGAGCAGCGTGGTGGGATACGGTCCAAAAACCCAATAATAAGGAAAGCGTTTATTAGGGTAGGCAAATGTCCAACAGTAGACTAACACAGGCTGATGATGATGACGATGATGATGATGATGATGTTGATTTACCGTGCGAAAATGCCTACGCATACCCGTCAACGCGGGGGGCAAAGACGGGTTATATCGGACTCGCACCGACTAAAACCACCACGTTGTTCCTTCTTGGCGCCTTAGAGATGGGTTCACAGGAACTCTTTGGCAGTCTTCTGCGACTCCACCAGCGCTAGCCGCCGGAGCAGCTCCATCTCGACCTTAGGGCCATCTGCCCGCTACTGAGCGCGTCGGAACTAACGCGCCCTTCGTCTCAGCCCCTATATACAGGTCCACGAGTAACAGGCTCCCCTGAGTCTGTTATTTATGGACCATGGGAGCCAGGAAATCCCAAACCACGTAGGGACAAGACTCCAAGCCCCCAGCCACGGCCTTGGTGTTGGGCTCCGCCGCTAGCGCCGTTTCGGCCGCAGAAGGAGGAGAGATCGACGACACCATGCCGAACGTCCCCTCCTTCCATGGCCCCTTCACACCGGATCAGCAGTGCGGCCCCACCGAGTCGCGAAGGTAAGGGAGAGCCGAGAGAGATACACTCCTTTTCCCCCGCAACTCCTTCTTGGTTCCGAAAGACTGGAAGGGTGGCACATCTACCTACTGCAACCCATCCCTCGCACCGTACCATCCGAAGCAGGCTTCTTCAGCACGCTTGGAGCAACCTCCTCCACGGCCGACATTGGATCAGTAATTTCGTCGGATTAACAATTTTAAACACTTTCATCAACGACTTCGAGAATCAGGATTAGCGATTTTTTCTTTTCATGAGACCTAGAGACGTCAAGACCAAGTAGGAATATTAAATTAAATGTAGTTAATTGTACAAGATTTAACTAAACATTTTCTATATATATTAGAAATTAAAAAAAAATAATAATGAAATATCAACTGCACTGAGGCTAACATTACTTTATCTGTTCGGTATTTGGATACTGTATAGTCTATTTCTTAAGAAAAACACGAAAAAAATCACATTGTAGTCTAAGTCCTTAACACTTTTTTTAATCATTTATAGTCTTGAAACAATATATAAATTATAACAGTTTGTTTTTAGTTTCTTGAAGATAGTTGCATACATTAGATTATTATTTTTACTTAAAAAACAAATTTTCTGACAGTTGGGATAAATTCGACATATAAATTACTAAATGATAGACGTTCAAGGGAAGTTTTAAGAGATGTATTTTAAATTTACCGAACGCAATAAAAATTGATTTTAATGTTCTAAAGAATCACTAAGTTAACATCTATTAAAAATCATGATAAGAATGAGTATGTCCTCACAAATCCTGCAATTAATTTTCATTAAATGCCGAAAATTCATTTATTGTGTAGTATCACACCTGGCTATATAATCAGTTATTCTGAGTGGATCTTCAATTAACTTACGCCTATTTGCCTAAAAAACTTTAATAATTTTACAACGACTAACTAAATCAAATTCAGTGAATGGATTACAAAAGACGCCCTTTTACTTAAGGAATGACAGCTGTCAAGTGACACAAGTTAAACGACGGAGCCAAGCGTAAGTTAATTACAGTTTGAAGTGTTTTGACGTAAACCGATTTTAAGTTCGAAAATTAAAAAAACTATTTTTTTGTTATCGATTTTATATTGTTTATTAGACTTTATGCTAGCTGCGAGTTTCTGAGTGTTTTGTACTAAAGCCCTCCGTATCATTGCATGTACGAGAATATGCTACTGAATTAAAAAACTTCTAGTTTTCTAAAACAACAAGTAAATCTGTTCAAATATTTTAAAGTGGAACTGTTTAAATTTGTCACGTTTCGTGCATTTTAAATCTCTGATAACTTTACAGTGTTCGTTTCATAAACATTTAGTCTGTGATGCGTTTTATATACATTAAATTATGATTTTTTTAAACTGTATTATTTTAATTAACATAACGCCTAATGTTCGTTTTTCTTAAGTCATAGATATACGTTAACAACCTTTATTGCAGACCGATTCAAGTAGTACGATTATGTAAAACATACTCTCACGGTTTTGGCAGCGTATGTCATTTAATTGCACGATGTTGTGGTATTTTTTTTTGTTCGTATTTATTAAATTTCTTATACTTAAATTATTTAAAATAAATGGGACTAATAGGAAGGAGCTCTAGTAGCGGAGTAACGAGGTATATATATAAAAAATGCATTCGAATTGAGTGCCTGCTTCTTTTGGGAAGCCGGTCAAAAAAAATTGCTTAAGTTACTTTTACCTACCAGCTATATCCTTATCTTTTAGGTAAAGTCCCGTTAATTAGACAAGCCATTCAGTAGATTATCCAGACTAATTACAACTACTACGTTTATATATAACATGTTATGTAATTAGTACGAACCGTAATAATAAGTCATATTATATCTTTTTTCACTCATGAAGTACATTGTTTTTATCACATAATTCCAAAATAAGGACCCTGACAACTAAAACTAAGCCCAATCGCGATTGCTTATGTACAAAATGACGAAACTTTGGCAATTCATACACACAAACTGCCGTTTATCTATCGCCTCTTAGATGATAAAAATAAAAAGCGGTGTAATATTTCTTTAAGAATTTTACCAAATCTGATTTATTATTTATGCCTTATTTGCAGTTTTTTAGCATGGCTCATATTGGTTGAACGCATATATTCGTAGATAATATATCTAAATGAAACTTCTTTACCAAATCACTTTAATAAACCACTGGTAACAAGTGCACAACTACGTAAGTATAAAAACCGGGCGCGGAATGTTGTCCGCAAGAGGAAATTAAAGAAAGATTAGCAGACAGGATTAGGTCAAACCAAGTATCTTCACTGGAGACATTACAGTGCGTAGGTTGAAGAGGTAAGATGTGAAGACAACTTGACTCAACTATATGTACAAATTAACGGGTACGAGGGGAGTTAACTGCAAGGAGATTAATTTTAAAATCGCCCATGATGACCTAATGAGCTTACTTGGAACCCAAAGATTCTAGAACCGATTCGAAGTCGGTGAAATAGTCAGCATTTGGGGTACAATAGACTACGCCAATGATTATCCTGGCACATCGGGCTTCACCCTCAAGGAATAAATACTCAGCAGAGGCTGAGTAGTTTTGGGAAGAGGAGGCCAATACCTAATACGAGAAGTCGCTTCTACGGTATATCGCAACTCCCCCTCCTCCCTTACCTACGCGGTTATTCCGAATAAGGACGTAGTCAGGGAGTGGATACATTATTGAGAGTAATTGTCGTTTGAGCCAATGTTCTGAAATCAGGATATTAGAGTTATTAGCATGCACATTAGAGTTATTAGTAAAGACATCGCACAAATCAGTAAAGTGACTGGGGATGCTTTGAGCAACGTCTAAAAAATGTCCTTTGACAAATTCGCCTAGCCTGCTGCTTATAGAACTTAGACTGTCATTGGATTCATTAGCGGTGTAATATTTTTTTTTCATCTGAGGTAATAGACATATTTACTAATAATATAAATAAATGATAACAAATACTTTTATAAATAAGAACGTATAAGAGGTATGCTACTACTTATGATTAAATGTAAATTTATAGCGCAAAAATTGACCGGAATAATATTATTTCAACACCACCTGCCAGCACACATTGCCTTAAGAAAATTAAAATATGGGAGCACATAAGTTATAACTAAAGATATAAAAAAAAATTAAATTAAAATACAAGACAACAAAATATACAGTTTCACATAAGAGAAGCATGGAACGGAACGCAAGTACATGTAACATGACGAGCTACCTTGTAAAAAAAATCAATGCTAACATTTAATGAGCTCACCGCTCAGCCTACTCAAGAACAAAAAAGGATGCAACACGATAACAATTAGAGTGAATTCCTCTAAATTTCCCAATACCACCTGCGTTTTGGCCTAATTGTGCCGGTCACCGCGGCATAATAATCATTACACATATATTTGTAACCTTAAAGCTTTTGCATTTCGTGGCGGAATACCTCGCCAATAGCAATTTTTTTCTTCGTTCACAACACTAATTATTGCTGATAACTACTCTGTATCTTTAAATATTTTAGCCTGTTAGTTATTTGTTGGACTGCGTCCTTGGATTAGCGGTATTGACCCTTGCTTTAAAAACCGGACGTCGTGGGTTCGAATCCCGCAGGGAAACAGCTTTATGCTATCGTTGTTTTTTGAATAATCTAAACTATTGTAAAGGGTCCCTCAAATCCATCCAGTAGTTTTTAATCAAAGACTAGCACATACCCATCCTCAAACCTTTGCATTAATAATATAAGCAAACTTAAAATTAAAACTTCATATCGATATTGATATATTTTATCTTAATTTTTTGATTGTTTCAATATACAAAAAATATTTTTACATAATGTTCTATGTAGGAAGAAAGTGACTATAAGGAAATATTTATGGTATGGTTATGTTTGCGAGGGACGAACGGTATGTCGTTGTTCGGTCACAATGCGATAATCCATTGTTCAATGGTCCGCCTTAATGATACCAGGCGCCGACGAATCTGCTTCATAAAACCTTCGGGATCCCGAATTTTTTTTATAGCGACACCGAAACACGATAACATGAATTATGATTATAATAACTCTTTCAGCTGTTACTTTTTTGACCGACTTTCAAAACATGGAGGTACTTAATTCGGAGCGTATTTCTTTTTCTTATATATAATAATATTTTCGAATAGTGTATTTTTTCATTCATTCATTCATTCATTCATTCATTCATTAAAGCAGCCCCTGTTCGTCCACTGCTGGACATAGGCCTTTCTCAAGTATAATGGTATAGTGTATATCTGAAAGTAATTTGATCCAATGAACTGATCTTTCAACTACGTTAATCTTTTCCAAAAACTCTGTGAAATTCTAAACAAAATGGTAGTCTATACAAATAAATCATGAGTACTTCGAATGAGCGATGTCTGTCTACGACAGCCCCGGCCCGCACTTCTCCCCGCTACTGCCTCTCCACCAGAGGGACCATATTTAAGCGAAGACAAGAAGCAAAAGAGAAGCTAGTAACTTTGTTAACTTTTTGAATACTACTTTTTAATGGTAAGTCTTTTTGGCAAGTATAAGCTTTGCACTAAACGAAACATCACTTTGTATATATTAACTCGTTGTTTGTAGTTTCATAGACATTTAAAAAAAGAATAAAATTGTGAACGCTGGTTCAACCATAAGTTATAGAGCAGGCCTATAATAAAGTCTGCGACCCGCAATAACCATTTATAAAATGTAGTAACCCATATTTAAACTTCATTTACGATCTTTTCTTTTCAGTATAGTTTATTTCAAGTTCATGTAAAAGTTAATACATTAAAAAAATGTATCCTTTGTCCATAAAACGAGGCACACATACATTTTTCTATTCTATAAAGATATCAGATATTTAAGATGCGGTTGCAAAAATCGCAGGGCGTTCGTCTGAGGCAACGTGCACGTAACTGCTCTGCGATTATTTATATATTGTTCAAATTTTGCTTGGTATAATTTATATACTTTTTTATTTATAAGCCCTGTGAAACGTCGTTTTTTATCGGGTCTCTATATGTGACACGCCAAGGCGACTACTTCAATAGAGTATATGTATTCTACGCAGATAATTCATCTTAAATAACGACGAAGTCGGTATCGGCTAGAAGCTATTATAATAATAATTTTCCGTATGCCGGATATATTGTTTGGAGAAGCCGAATGTCTAGTTCACTTACGTATTTTCTGAAATAAAAGTTGAACAGTTGATTCGATTAATTGAAACTATCGACCCTTAAATGTTGATCTATTTTTAGTAAATTTCTTAATTATCACTAATAAAGTTTAACAAACAGGTGATTAGATCACGTTTTTCATGGAAATAAAAATTATCACTTTCTACTTTGGCGCTTATGATACACGCTTATGGCTCTTTAATAAGAACTTCTTGTTCATACTATTGCGCTTTATGACACAAAATAAATAATTGAACATTCATTTCGTCTTTATTTACCGTTTTTTCGAACGTTTTTACATTTTGATTTTTCAATACAAAGGTTACTTGGAAGGACCGTATATAAGTATGGCTGTAGAAGTTTCTAGCTAAAGTGTGCGTTATTTTTAAAGCACAGTTAGTTAATTCTTTCACTGCGCCCATAGTTGGTTAGTTTGATAGAGAAAATGTGTTAAGACTCGTTAAGAGTAAAGATGTATTGAGCATTATATTCTTCCATAAACTTTAATCGTATAAACTCCAGTCTATCTCGTTTCCTGGACATGTATATAATCGTTGAACGTACGAGTTGTACGAGTGCACATTTATAAACCTTTTTTATAGTAAAATTGGGACCGTGGCTTAAAGAACGGCCCAAGGCTTTTCGGCCCGTTCCATTTTTTAATTTTTTATTTGCTAGTGACACTTGTCTATTGCTCAATAAGATTTGGAAAAAGGGAGGGAACTGTTACAATCCTATTTTAATGCCCTAACAAAGTAATGCGACCTGTGTCCGAAGGTCTCGAAATAGATGAAAAAGACAAAACTGCTGCTAATTAAATCCCCTTGCAATTAATCAGTAACATTTGATAAAATAGTTTCTAAAAAACCGAATGTTAATATTTTGTAATATAAAAGTAAAAAAAATATAACAGAGAACTAAAATAAAGACAAATCACGATTATGTACGTATGAAACGTTAACTTTGCCAATTTACTATTCCCGGGTTGCCATTTGTCTATGGCTCTTTAAGCGATAAATATAAAAAAACGGAACAATATATTGTTCAGAATTTTATTACAGTTTTATCTGCGGTTTTATAGCAAGCCTCATATCGATTATAGCGAACATTCATAAACAATGTATCGTAGTTAATCTGCGACCAAAAAATACTTTGGAAAACCAATAATAATAAACGCGGCAAATTTTTAAAATACTGTTTTTTAATTGTAGTGTTTGACAGTTCTTTGAAAAGTTAGAAGTTGTAACAATTCTTATAGTATTCAATGAAATCAAATCACAAATTTACCAAAAACTTACCTTGTAAGTTTAGTTTTGTGCAATATTTTAAATAATACTTCAAAATGAAACATATATTAATAATTATTATGAATACTTTAAAAAGTATAAACTAATGAATAATTCCTTATGTAGCTAGCTTTTTTTCCTAATTTCTTCAAAAAATATTATCTTGTTCACAATGTTCGAATACAAATTTTATAGATTTTATATTACATAATTTTATAATTTGCTGTTATAAAACGCCTTGCACGAGCATTATTTGCTTACTAAAAATAACACATCATATTCATATTGTATGTAACATACACTACATTTTGCGTTTATGATTTAAATGAAGAATGTGTGTAAATGTTTCCCCATAATCGTAATTTTATGTAGTTTAATAACAATCTAACGCTGACTGAAATCGGGCACAGTTGGGACTGATGTTCACGTACACATTAACTAAATTTTATTTGGTTGGTTGTGAATGCCAGATTCCACTCACGATTCTTTTGTTTTACGTTGGAAAATTCCTACTCACACTGTCTTTGAAGAGCCTCTTAGGAGGTCATCGCCTAACGTTTCTGACAGCAGCATAGTTTTACGCCCCTGTCAGAACAAACCAATCTGCCCGTAGCGGCCTGATCCTTCTCCCAATGCTTCCGCACAGTTTATCTGCGGTGTGACAGCCTAAGCCCCAGAGGAAAAGCAGTCTTCAAAATCCCACCATTCCTCCTCCTTTACCTTGGGTGCGGAGATTAAGGAAGAGCTACTACCTGTAGTCCTTTCTTCATGGAAGCATCCAAAGCATGTCCGTTCAGCCTGTTTGAAGCAGCTTTCATGAAGGCACTATCCCTTATCCGGTCATGTTTGTTTTAACTACCTGCAGTTATGAACAGGCTGCAGGTTTGGCCTAGCCAAACCTTTACAATGAAGTGGAAATCTATATGGGGGATCCCAGTCCCACTGAAACAATAATTAAGATTGTAGCTGATTACCATGACTAACATATGTTAGAGGCGTGTACATTGCCTTAAACTATTGTATTAAAATTCACTTAAAACCTATGTTGTGCCACCTCACGTAGACTTGCGCCAAATGGAACGTTAAACGGCTTCGCGAGTAGGCCGTTTTCGAGGCAATATACTGCTAAAAGTAAAAAACTGCTAAACATTTAAAAACTTTTTGTCTGCAACCTAAAAAACTCATTAAAATAAAATACATTTATAATATTTAAAATAAAACCTTATTAGCAAAAGGTGTAGTATTTGGTTATATTGATGGTTACACACTATGTACTTGTGTGCCTTAATTTTTTTGTGGTGTATGCTGAAATAGACCACACATAATGGCAAATATTTTTACTTGCATAAATAAATACATTTTGTATAGTTGAAACTAAACCTTTGTAATCTTTAGCTTATAGATAAATTCGATGTACAAGCTACGTATTACAATTGTTCAATTTTTAAAAGCGTAAAAAGGTAACAGATATTCATCATTATTTCATCATCAGCCTTTGTAATCCACTGCTGGAACATAGGCCTCGCCTAACATACCCTATTTATTAGGGCTTTGAACGACAGGAAAGCTTTGCTACTCCACCACGTGGTCCAATGGGGTTGTTGGGTGACTGACTTTTAAATGCCTATCCGACGCATGGATCATCTTACTTTTCAGACAATTGGGTGATCGACCCAAATTGCTCTAACCAACTATGAAACAACAATGAATATTTGTTGTGTCCCCGCAGGATTCGAACCCACGACCTCCGGTTTCTGAAGCACACGCCTATACCACTAGGCTACAGAGGCAGTTTATATATGTTTATCTATTGTTGGCATTTGTAAAATTTGTTTAATATGAATTATAAATCCAATAAAATAAGGAAATTAAATCAGCAGATTAAATTAGTTTCTTTACATCGTTCTAAGCAGACTTATGTATTGTAGGATAACCTTTTGTGATGCATTCAGAATTTTTATTCTGAACGCGTCACAAAAGTCTTTTGAGTTAGCAGATCGTTCCAATTAGCAGTTAACCGTTCTTAGCTTGTGTCGAAAACGTGTTTGGAATAAGGGATTTCAAATATCGCTTGGCCACCTATATGTTGTATTTAATAATGCTTTTATTTTTTTACTAATAAATTATTTCATCTTTTATTATTTGTATATATATTAATTTCAAACAGAATTTGTTCGAGTATGTCTTTTTTAACAGAGTATAACAGTTATGTTGTTCCATATAGATGGTAATATTGTAATTCCAAATATACACTCTAAGGCCCAAAATGAGCACTTTGTAAATAACGCATCACGTAAAAGGCGCGCAGAGCAAGATATAGCATAGATTTTAATATTATGGAACAAAAATTTACCAATCTGCTGAATAGCATGAAACAGGAACAAGATATTAAGTTATTCACTATGATCGAATTTATGAAAGAAACTAAAGAACAAAAAAACTGATATTAATCAGTCAATTTAATTTATGTAGGAAAAATATGATAGTCTGCTAACAAGCATAGATTTGCTTTAAAAGGAAAACAAAGATTTGCGTAATTATACAGAAGTGCTAGAAAACAAAACAGAAAATCTCAAAAAAGGTAATTTGTCATCTCGTATTGAAATACGCAATATACCTAAACAAAATCAAGAGGACAAGAACTGTTTGCTTAAAATGATATCCAAACTAAGTTAAACTATAGAATCCCTACTGAAGAAAATGATATTAAAGATGTGTACCGCATTAATACAAAAAACAAAAACTATAATCCAATCATCATAGATTTCTCGAGTGTTCTGAAAAAAGTAAAGTTTATTCGTGGCATTAAAAATTTTAATAAGAACAATTCAACCAATAAAATAAGTACGATCACTTTAGATATTAAAGGAACATCGCAACCTATCTCCGTGTCTAAAAATCTTACACAGAAAACCATACAACTGTTTGCAGAAGCAAGACAATTCGCTAAGCGCATTAAATATAATTACTGCTGGACTACTGGTGAGAAGATATATATTCGAAAAACCGAACAAAGTTCACAGATTATATTCAAATGTAAAGATGATTAAGCTCATCTGATGCAGTCATGACTATATAGTTTAGTTTTAATATTACATTGTTATTTTTATGTTTTTCTTTAAGTTGCAGTAGGTTTAGAAAATACGTTTTAATACACACTTACTACTTTTTTTACCGACTTACTATCATAACTACAATAACACTATACAACACTTACAATTTTTATGTTAAAAATAATTATTTCCAAAATTACCGTCACGACACAACTACATGTATTGCGAAGGAACTTTTTAAAAATCAACGTATATCAAATAAATCTATACCCATAACACACACACACACAGGAGAGAGAATTATGACTGTATCGTGCAGCGAGTTTGTAAACTTCTGACAGTGGTGCGCAAGTACTATTTGCCAATTTGTAGGGCATAGCTTGAATGCTTATAATTAGAAAAGAATAACTTAGTGGTGTACTTTGCTTAATTTCTTATCGACTCACCACATCACTTACTATCAAGTACGTCAACTGCTCGTTTTTATACTTTATCATCATCATGAGCCTGTGATAGTCCAATGCTGGACATAGGCCTCCCCCTAATACACCCCTATCCATTAAGAGGTTTTGGACCGCATCCCACCACGCAGGTCCAATGCGGATTAGTGGGTTGGACCAACTTTTTACATGCTCATCCGACGCATGGATCATCTTACTTTTCAGACAATTAATCGGCCCAAATTGCCCTAACCAACTAGGAAACAACAATGAAAGTTTGTTAAGTCTACGTAGGATTCGAATTCACGACCTTCACGTTTCTAAAGCACACGCCCATATCACTAGGATACGGAGGCAGTTGTCTTCATGCCATCATACAACAATAACAAAATAACTTAGCGTATTATTCATTCAGATTTGCCTAGATTGTGAACATTAACCATTTTTTATTTTGACAAATAGTGTTCAATGTTAATTGTTACTGATATTAAACATCGATTCTTGTTATTTGTTACGATTAATAAATTTATATACAGAAATTCTATAACATCCGACCAAACAGGCTTCAGTATTTACATATGGCAATCGGTTAACAATTTGTCCCGATTCGCGGTTTCGTTATATCGGTGAATTATCAATTTGACTTGTTGTCTTTATTGAAAACAACTAAAGTATATTTAATAACTAGCTGACGTACCTGTTATAGGTAATGTGGGTGGAATTACATGTCAAAACCACACGGTAAGGTGGACCTTCCATTATACATGATTTAGATTATACACAAGGTTTGAGGGAAAGTTGAGTTAAATAGGAAAATTATTATTCAGGAAAACCCAGTCGAATAGTTCACAAAATCATAGTCATGAATATGTACTGAGTCAAAAATTTAAAAGTTAAAAAACAACAAAACAAATCGTCCTAAAAGTATTTTCTTCACAATATCGTATAGATAATTATTTCTATTATTTACGCGAATATTATACAATGACTTTACGGATTTTATCGCGTTTCTTTTACATTTTTAAATTCCCGACGTTTCGAACACTTTCCAGCGGCCGTGGTCACGGGGTAGACTAAGATGTCATGCGTCTTGTTGCCAGTGCTGAAGCGGGGTGATAAAGATCTGGAAACCCCGCTAATAAATAATAAAATAAAAAATATCGTATAGGGATAAAATCGTTTACGTAGATTTAATAAAGATACTTGCTGAGATCATGTTATCAGAAGAAATGCCGCCAGAGACTGAGCAAGTTTTTTCACGCAGGTAGACGAGCAGTCAAGCTACCTGATAGAAAGCGGCCACCGTCGATCATACCGTCGCTTTACCACTGGTATCACGAACGTGCTTCCTACTGTTTTTTAAGTCTTGTTTACCTAGTTAATAGGCTGGCTTCTGTGCCTTTCAAACCAGACCAAAGTATAATATTTACAAAACTGCTTTGCGGCAAAAATAGGCAGCGCGGTGATACGACCCCAGACGGTTCCCTGTGACAAGGGGACCTACTATCTACTAAAAGTTGTTTCTTACCATGAATCTTATAACTTTCAAACAATGATAATGATTATAATGTCCTCCAAGTCCATTTCGACTACGGTGGCCTATCTATAAAGGTTAAGATAAGCTAAATATGCAGGCCATGTTATAGTGCACAAGGTGCAAAACACAGGTGCCCTACCTCCTGCTTTTCACTCTCCTAGCCCGATGGGACTAATAAATAAATTGACCGGTGATACAGATATGGCACAGGACCAACATATTACATAACAGGGTGATCAGTCCGCATGGCCCCAGGGAAGTAGAAAACCGCAATTTTTTTTAAGTCTCCGCATGATTTTAAACCACGCGTATCGGTTTCCAAAAACGATAGGTGTCAATAAACCGCGAATGGAGTAAAATGTAGATTCAAATACAAGGTGCATAAAAATGTTAACTTATTATGATTATTTTTCAATAGTGGGTTAGTGGCGCAATGGGTAACACTACAATAGTGTTAATATGAATGAAACATAGGAAAAAATAAAATTTGACGTCGTCGGCAATCGACGATTGAAGTCTGTAATTCAAATTGCTTAAAAAAGTTGAAGCTTCAAAGATATTCGTAAGGCCGACGTGGCAAAAGTCTTTGTGTATAAGCGATGCAATAACCTAGGGGCCGAACGCCCCCACAAGGCTACACAATATAAACACTTATGTCATCTACTTGATGGGTTTGTAAATTATTGTCTAATAATGGTACAACAAATTAATAAAGAAATAAGAAAGGAATTTATACATAATATTGCGTAATCCAATTTCAAAAAAATTTTATTGAAACATTTACTCAACGGATGAACATATCTTTTTTAAAATCGTTTTAGGACCTGCATTGTGCCATCGAACGTAGAGCTGCTTGAAATGACAGCGTTCAACGACTTTGTAATTGCCCTTTCTAGAGACAACATAGTGAAATATTATCTGAAATGAAAAATCGTTACAATAAAACTACTACAACTCTCAGTTCTTTTACTAGTACACAATAATAATAAGCTAATTTATACCCTTATAGAAAAAATGGAGATCAGGGCGCCTATGCATTATGTGTTGATTTAACCTTTTTAGGAAAATTCAGTATTGACGCTAGCTTCAAATTTCATTCATTTATAAAATATTATAATTTCAAAATCATTTTATTCATAAAGATAGCTGATCTTCTTCTAAATTAAGTACTATTCAGTTTAAAGTCATTTAACTTCATATAATATTCTTACTTCATATCACTTAAAAGTTTCGAAATCATTTCATCCATAAGGATAGGTGATCTAACTTAATAAAATTAAATAATTTTAATTGGCCTCTGCTTCCGCAGCCCAGTGGTAAGAGCAAGTGCTTTAGAAACCGTAGGTCGTGGATTCGAATCTTGCGGGGACTTAACAAACTTTCATTGTTGTTTCCTAGGTGGTTAGGGCAATTTGGGCCGATTAATAGTCTGAAAAGTAAGATGATCCATGCGTCGGATGAGCATGTAAAAAGTCGGTCCACCCACCAACCCGCATTAGACCAGCAAGGTTGGATGCGGTCCAGCAACGCACTAATAGAGAAGGCGTGCAGTAGGGAAGCCTATATCTAGCAGTGGACGAACACAGGCTGATGATGATAATTTTAATTTTATTGAATTTAATGTTTTAACTTATATAAAATATTATTATTTTAAATATATCTTATTTATATATATATTTTATATCTATTTGTTTTGCCATATTAACTCGTACAACTTGTAATATTTTACAATATCTTCCATTTTCGACATTAAGATATAGTTTTTGTACTGATTACGATTAACCGTTTTAAAACAAAATACTTTAAAATAACAATTTTGTTTATGACCGCTAGATAGCGTTACTATGTAGAATCGACCTATTATTATATTTTGCTATTTTTTTTAATTACATTTATTTTAATCTTTGTTGTGTTTACTAAAATGTAAATATGACTGACCTTCTCAGACTCCAAGTATCAACGACTACAGCTACTAATTTGCTGGCAAAGTTTAGTTGTTACAATCTACTCCTCTGTAGATGGCCGCAGTAAAATAGTTTTAGTAAAGTTTATTAATTTATTTTAAACATAATTTCTTTTTCCACAATTGTTCACATTTAAACTTCTTTTTTTGCGATATTTCATCACTAGTATTAGTTTTCTTGTGCACCAAATATCAATTGTTTTTCGATCTAGTCACAGGATACTCAGCACTTAGAAAAACATAGTAATTGCTCTTATTTATAGAATTTTCATATATTTCACAAATTTGGAACTCTTCTTTCACTATTGCGTTGAATTTTTCCTTCGTTTTCACTATTCTTGTATTTAATGTAGTTAAATGTATAAAGAGCTGAAGTTGACTGTGGTTCAGCGAACTACCCTCTATACGTCTGTACTAATGATATAAAGAAGAAAGAATTCTGAGATTTTTTGTAATTCATTACAAACTAAATAGTATTCTGCCGTTTTAAATATCTCTTTCACTATTAGAACGCTACATATATTTTAAGTAACTCAGGCTACTTTTTACCCCCTAAAAATATTATTTTCAAAATTATAAAAATAACACGGACAGGCCATAGACGTCCATGGATGGACTGCTGGTATATTATAAAGAGAAACGAATAGTATTTTCGATAAAATTTAGAGTGAATAAGCTCGACAAGTACTGTGCCTGCTGCACAACAAAGCAATAACCTGTCAGGGGATCACTAACCACTTTGCCAAGTGGATCTTCAATATGAAAATAATAAGTACGCTTAAAATGTAATAAGTCACAGTGCGTACAGACATGTGTTATTTAGTTGCGGCATATGCAATTTGGCGAGTTTATCGAAAACATGTTAGTATCGCAGAACAAATACGGACGAATGTTATTAGCGGCCATCAATCCTTCGCTGTTTGAAATACTCGCACATTTTTCACAGCCGACGTGTCATTTTTACTCCCCACGACAATGGAATTCTAGTAAAAAAGTGAAGCTGGTGTAAATCGACAATAATGTAAAAAGCTTACATTGAAATTTGATTAAATATTGTGAATTTTAAGGCAAACAACAGTTAATAAGAACAAATACAATGGGGAATTCGTTTTGAAAGATCTTATTGTCGGTCCCGAAATATTAACTGTCGTATGAGTTATAATCAGCGCATCAGTTATTTGTGATCACGTTGTAAAAAGAGCCGGAAATAAAGTGTCAACTTGGTGACGGCGTACATTTTGAAGAGAATTTTGTTTTAAAAAGTCAATTATTGGATTCTGAAATTTTGATACCTGTTTTTTATCCAGCTTAATCGAGATAAGCTTAAAAAAATTATATGTTATCCATCCATGGCACTTACAAATTGCACACGACTTAGAAAAATTAAAAAAACGCATACTTAATGCATAAGTTATATTATAATCTAGTTTTATTTTTAAAATTAAATGTAATAATTTTAAACTTATTGCTTATTGTTAAAGCAAAAGAAACATACATATATGACTAAATGCAGTGTCCCGTGTTAGCAATACATGGGACATTGCATTTAGTCATCTCTCGCTACTAAAGTATTCAAGAGTTTCTGCGTAATTTACCATACCAAGCGAAAGAATCTGATTGAGACATAAAAGGCACTCAACACTTTTAAGATGTCTCCTGTCGACCGTTCACGTTATTGAACATAATTTGACAGATGAGCAGTTAAACGAGTGGTGACGTCACCCGATTTGACAGTTATCTAACTCAAAGTCGGGAACAGGTTCTGGATCTCTCTAAAACGAACGACAAGATTCTTAGGAGGAATAAATAATGGACGGTGACATTGATTATAATTACTTGCTATAGTGTATCCTTTTTGTAAAAGGTTTATGCACAGAATAATTAAAATTCAAAATCATTATTTTTAAAAGAAAATTCCGTTTTGCTATATAATTAATTAAATGTTGCTATTGACATTTCTTAGTGATTGACCATGGCAATTCTCAGTAAATATAAATACAATATTATATACAACACGTATTAATGAGCGATGCTACTTCTTAGCCATAGAATACAATGTTAACGACAATTCCAAGTTTAAATTAGCCCAGAAAAAAAATCTTGTTCAATCTTCGATTAGCACTGTAATTGAACTAGAAGCCACTGCTATATATAGGTATGTTACATATATAAATATATTATGCCACGTATAATGAGGTCTTGACAGACAATTTTACCTATGTGACGATAATATCAGTATGCTTTTAAATATAGGCAGACAGACGGACAAAATTTTAAAAGATTTTTTTTTATATGCTGGTTATATAACACGATATTCTTATTCAAGAAAAAATATTTTCATTAAGTGGGCGTGTGATTTAAAAACCGGAGGTCGTGGGTTCGAATCCTGAGTCAACAAATTTTCGTTGTTGTTTCCTAGTTGGTTAGGGCAATTGTCTGAAAAATAAGATGATCTAAGCGTCGGCTTGGCATTTAAAATACGATCCACTCATCACCCCCAATAGGCCAGCGTGATGGGATACGGTCAAAAACTCCGTAATGGATAGGGATGTACTAGGGGAGTCCTATGTCCACCAGTGGACCATCACAGGCTAATGATGTATTTTCAGTGTTACAAACAGACATACAATTTACATTATATTACATCATATTAAACAGAAGCAAAAGACTTAATCAATTCTTTTGTTTACCCGAATACTACTCATTATTGAATAAAAGGACTTTTTACGGATTTTTTCGCAGGCATTTTACATTTTATATTTCCCGACGTTTCAAAACTTTCCAGAACGGCTGACAGAATACTAACACGGTGGTGACGGGGTAGGCTGAGATGTCATGCGTCTTGTTCCTAGTGCCGAAGCAATAAAGTATTCATAGACGTAGTAAGAAATCGTTTTTATACAGGAAAATTCGTATCTTTATCAAAATAACCAAACAGTCAATGAACGATCATATATATCAATACATAACTCAATTGTTTAACGTCGAATGTCAATATATAGTATAGATATGTATAGGTACTAAAGCTATATTAGAGAGCATGATAAAAAGGAACTCTTCCGAAAAATTGCGGAGGAAAATCTTTTATGAGTATTTACTGATGTCAGTTGAAAACGATACAAGCGGCGTAACAATAATACGTCACAGACAATTCCATTGAGATGCGTTTCGCCTACTTCTAGCGGTAGTTTTAGTTCAGCGTTCAGAATAAAAGAAATAGCAGATCATTCCAATTAGCAGTTAACCGTTTACTGCTTGTTTTAACAACGCGTTCGGAATACGAACACAACGGACTAAGAACATCTTTTATGTTGTTCATTACGTTGTGAATATACAAATAAATAAAAACTTTTTTTTTAACATCAAAATAACCGTTTATAAATAATTTCATTGTGAAATTACCGATATAAATTACCGATACAAATAACATAATATATATCTATATGTATATATATGGGGTTCAGACCTCTTTGCTCCTATGGCCCCTGAAAAACCGATTGAAAGCCCGATGTAGGGCACCGAGAGAAAAGGCCGTGTCAGTTCGAGCGTGCTCTAATTGACGCAGTTTATTCTTAAATATATGCACACCATACGCAACAGATAGTAGTTTTCATTGACTGCCTACGTAGCCTACGCAGGGTTCGAATTCCGTGGGGAATCATTAAATTTTTATTGTTGTTTTGTTGGTTAGGGCAATTTGGGCCGATCACCCAAACGCCTGAAAAGTAAGATGATCCGTGCGTCGGATGGGCATGTAAATAGTCGGTCTACCTAACAACCCCTATTTTACCAGCGTAGTGGGATACGGTCCAAAAACCCCCTGATGGAGAGGGCGAGCAGTAGGGGAGACCTATGTCCAGCAGTTGACTAGCACAGGCCGATGATGATGATTATGACTTATAATTTAAAAAATATATGGACTAAATCCAAAAACTGGGAGCGTACCTTATTCCTTATAAGGTAACATAGATATTAAAACAACACGTGCTCCGAATTGAGTACTTCCTTCTTTTGACAAACCGGTTGAAAAGCAAAGTCAGCCCTCAAAATAATCCTAAATACCAACAGATAGCTACATAAAATTTTCTACACCGAAATTTAAATTAAATCCTAAATGAAATAACTGTTATTCGTAATTCCTACACTATCAAGATTCTTTTTGTGCTACAAATTAAGTAAGTTCTAATCACAAAACCAATACGCTCTGTGCGGGGTTAAGTGTGCGATAGTGTATATGTTCGTTTTAAAAAGATAAAAGCAAGATATAGCTATGTGTAAGTCTAGATCGCTTTGCTATGTTATAAGTGCAATGGGTTTTAGCTATAGTATGATGTTGGCATAAGCAGAATTTGCGAGCAAAAGATGTTAGTTTTAGCAATTTCAAGTCATAACAACGTAAGATTACATAAGCTTTGTTTTTTTTAATACATTCTTTAAAACTGCCTCCGTAGCCTAGTGGTATAAGCGTTTGCTTTGAAACCGGAGGTCGTGGGTTCGAATCCTGCGGGGACTCAACAAATTTTCATTGTTGTTTCCTGTTGGTTAGGACAATTTGGGCCCGATCACCCAATTGTCTGAAATAGAAGATGATCCATGCGTCGGATGGGCATGTAAAAAGGCGTCCACCCACCAACCCGCATTGGACCAGCGTGGTGGGTTACGGTCCAAAACCCTAATGTATAGGGGTGTATTAGGAGGCCTATGTCCAGCAGTGGACTATTAAAGGCTGATGATGATGATGATGATGATGACATTCTTTAAAGATTTTATCTAGAATGTTAAAGTACTTAATTTTTAAAAGCCTTAATTAATGTAAAAGTTAGCTATAACATGGGGTTTTGTTCAAAAATGTTTTGTCTCATATTAACTATAGACACAACTTTACCTTGAGTTTAAACGTACCTTATTTTTTCTCCATTCCACATGTTAAAAGTGCATATCATATATTGGATTTGTTATTAGGCACAAATTATTTGAACCAAAAGTTAAGTTTACTTTTACAAAAGGAATGAAGAAACAAGTGTATAATGGTATTTTATTACCATTTCTCCACATACTGCCATTGTTGTTACCTCAGTAAAGACAACCAAATCATGTTGAGACTAGTAGCTTCATACCACAAGTAATTTCTATTGCTTAAATTATCGTAAACCATGTTTATATGATGTTCATTAGTTTTAGCTAAAAAGCAACAATTCAAGTGCTATGTTTTATTTGTTAGGGTTAAGTTTCGCCGTTTGGAGACACTAATTTCATAATGGTACCAAGTGGGTCATAAGGCAGCCACAGTTTTGTACATAATATAGTTTATTATGAGGCAAAGTTAGACCAAATGCCGATCCCTGGAGATAAATATATTTTGTTATAATTTACTAAAGTTTTCGTGACGGATAAATTAGCAGCATTACTGTTTATTGCTGTTAAGTTATCTTTAAGGAATGTGGTACTTATTGACGTATTTTTTTATTATATACTTTGATATTGAAAGTTTATATATATATACAATAAAAATTATCAAACTCATTGCCACGCTCACAAATGAATGGATATATGTTTTTTAATATTTCACGGTAAAACTTTAGAATAAATTTCATTAAAACTTTACATAAGAACAGCTTATATATCTGAGTTTCGCCTCGGCTGCTGCAGCAGAGGCTAAGCTAATATATAGGATATACAGGATGTTTTGTTTAGTTTTAAGCATGAAGTATACATCGATGTTTTTTTTTCAATGCATCGAAAAGGCGAACAATTAAACCTACCCCTCTCTCTCTCTCTTTCTTCGGTCAATAAAATTTTTTCTCGTTTTCTATTACATTGTTTAGCCCTCACCAGTTGTTTGGTCAAAAGTGGTTAAAAAAGCAGCCAATATTATAGAAGGTTTAAAAAAAATCATTTTAGCGAGGCAATAGCTTACAGCAATGCTGCATATAAAATCAAAGATTTAATGAAAATTCATTTGCGTCAAATTGAAGAAATCGAATCAGACTCGGATAAAGATGATAAAAGTGAAGCGATATTTTTATTATGGAGTGACCATTACAAACTGGTACATCGAAATTGGAAGAGTAACAAATCTAAAGATAGATTGTCATATGAACTTCAAGTTTATCTGACAAATCCTGTTGGAAGACTTAACGACAATCCACTAGATATTTGGAAAGAATACAAAATACAGTTTCGATTATTGCATGAAATTGCCTTTAAATAACTGACAATGCTGGTTACATCAGTGCCACCAGAGAGACTGTTTTTGCAAGTGGCGCAGTTCATGATTTTTTTATCCTTGAATTTATGCTTCCAGACTCTTCCAGACATCTTTGGTAAGATTCATCTAACACAGAGTTCACCGGAAGCATCGTAATGTTGCCTCGATGCAACGTTTCGGTGCATTAAATCGAAAAAAACATCGATGATTCTTTTTAATGTCCATCACTAGGCTAGGCCTACCTGAGCACCCTCAATCCAGCTTGCTAACGGGAAAAATATATAGGCATCCCGCGCCAAGGTCACCCTTCAGAGGGCCCCTAAGCTAAGCCACTAGAATAGAGGTAAAGGTCCGAAAACCAGGACTCCGTCGGACTGTAGCGGTTCACTCTACCGACAAAATATGTTAAAAGATTTACGTCACACTTTACTGATTATCGGTACTTTACATGCATATTTTTTTACGCTATAATCATAAGAGGCGGTCTCATATTTCTTTCTAAATTTTGTCGTTGTTTTATTGGCGGTTTTATAGTAGTGCCCATATGGGCTCAATGGGTCCATTCAATAAATGATTTATCATAAAATAAGTCTCTCACGTAGGCCACGAAAACATTTATTAAAGAACACTCGAAAAAGTTTATTCGAATATTCTCTTTTCATTCCTTATTTTCCCATTATAGTTATCACTGATTTGCAGAGAAAACTATAAAATGTGTTTTTAAACAAGTTTCTTATTTTGTTTTTCGAAACAACTTAATTAGCCCACTACAATCGGGCTTCAGACCTGGCCATAGCACAACAACTGCCCTTTTAAAAGTGACTAGCGATATTAGAAAAGGTATGGAGAATACTAAACTTACCTTACTGGTTTTAACCGATTTCTCGAATGTCTTTAATACCGTCAGTTACGAGATCCTCCTTGCTATCCTGTCACATTTTATGGTTTCGGATGAAGCGCTGGAATGGTTCTCTTCTTATCTTCGGGGCGGTCAGCAGTCTGTAGTTTTTAATGGCTCGACATCAAGCTGGTTGCATGTAAAAATTACGTCCCTCAAAGCGGTATCCTCTCCCTCTCTTTTTCTGTCTATATTAACCTTATTACCAATTATATTCAGAGTGCGTATCATCTGTCACGCTGCTGATCTGCAGCTATATACCCAAGCGGATGCTGGTAGCTTACCAGATGCCTTTTTAAAATAAACCAGGATTTGGCTGCTATTAAAGGTGGTCTGATCGGTTTGGATTGGCTATTAATCCATCTAAATATCAGGCTATCGTGCTAGGCAGCTCTAGAATGTTAGCAAATATAAATTATACCAATCTACCTAAGGTTATTTTGACAGTCATCCAATACCGATCAGTCAAAGCGTTAAAAATCTGGGTTTGAACATAGATAACAGTCTAAACTGGAAAACACAAATTGCTTGCCTTAGTCAGAAGGTTACTGGTGCCATGCGGTATCTGTATAAATTAAAATATTTCTGCCTTCACCAATGAAGGTTTATGCAGACTTTGGTTTTCCTCAGATCAACTATGGTGATGTTTGTTACTTTGACATGAATGCAGATCAACTCAATAAGCTTCTAAATAACTGTATTCGGTTCGTTTTCAGTCTCTGTAAATTCGACCACGTGTCAGCCTATCGTGCTGAATTGCAGTGGCTACCCATACGCCAAAGGCGCTTCTTAAGGGCGCTCACAACTCTCTTTTCTTTTTAGATTCACCTGTTACTCCAACCTAATTATTCTCGAATTTCAATATCTAATGTGAAGTCAGCAACAAAACCTTCGCTCAACAAATAATCGTTTGCTTCAATGTCCTATTCACCGTTCTGACTTTACCCACTCGTTATTCCTCATACAAGCAGTTCACTTGTGGAATGAGTTACCTTTGGAAATCAGGATGGCTAAAATTGCAACGACTTTAAGCGTAAAATTCGTGAACATCTGTCTAGTCTTTACAACAAATAGAGCTAAACTTATCATTTGGTATTTGTATTTATTTATATTTAGCAATTTAGAGGATGCGCTAACACTTACCATTAGGTGGACCACCAGCTTATTTGCCTCCTTCTCTAAAAAAGATATTGTGAAAAGAAATATGTCGAAACCTTAAATAAGTTTTTATCGTTTTCCACTGGAATCTCTTTATCTTAATGAATAAAAGGACTTTAACGGATTTTATCGCGCTTATTTTACATTTTAAATTCCGTTGTTTCGAACACTTTCCAGCGGCCGTGATCACGGGTAGACTGTGATGTCTTGCGTCTTGTTGCTAGTGCTGAAGCGAGATTACCAGATCTTAATTTTAATGTGTACTCCGACCTATGCAAATTAACTTCACCCCACCGTTCTTTCATCGCCTTGTTATTTTCTTTCGTGTAACAACGTAAAAACGAAAACGCAAACGACTTTTTATGTATGGCTAATCACGCACGGTACGCACAGCAACTACTCGTTTTGTTGCTTCGCGCACCGCAGTCTGCAATGAGCCCGCGCCAGTATTTGTGATGCATCGTCACCTCACGCTTGTCTCCCGATTACGAAATACTGTGCTACGCATTTTAACGCGCGCTTAAGCAAATGAAACTACTTAAACAAAAATAATATTAAACAATACTTAACTTCTGCACGCAAGGGTTTGATAATAGCAAAAGTGATTTTTAATTTTTTCCCACAGACTGGCCGTAAGCAAAAGGAAGTTGTGAAATATTCACCACTGAAGTTTGTCAAGTCAGAGGAAGCTGTCGCAACTGTCGAAACGTCCTTCTAAATTCTGAACTAGTTAACTCCAATTTTAACTATTCCTGGTTACCGCTTCGTATGTATTCTGATTGTTTCTAGATGTCATATTTGGTAACACCGTAATGAGTTCATTGTTAACTATTAAAGATCGTGTCAAAAAATTAGAAATTAATATTATACTATAAATTTTACATAGAAATTATTTATATAAAATTAAAAGCAATGTCAAAACTTCACAATTTTTTCATAGCATGGATCATAGGACCTCTACGTTTGAAACAAATTATAACAACACCATGTAGGTGAAGCCGCAGGACAAGGGTGACATATTTTTGTCTCACTCGTTATATTATAAAAAGCAAGTGTTACCGAATACTCTATTGAGATGTTTAAAATATGTTTCTTAAATCGCTTAATACTAAGTACAAACAATAATACAAAAAGCATTACGCTCTGAAACTGTTTAATCATTAGTGCCATTTTCTAGTGAAACACAATATGGTGGTGGATCGACTGACTTTATTAAGAAAATAATTAAGTAGGTACATCATTGCAACCATAGATGGCGCTGACTGTATTTTGTTACATATTCTAACACCCCCACTTAACAAAATAATGGTTTGCATAATTTAATTTTAGCCATTACACACTTTACGCATTTTACATAAGAAGTATCTTTATAACATACAAAAATATTTATTAATTATTTTTGTCATGTAACCCAAACATTTACAAAAAATTATAGTGTTTTATTTTACATACACCCTTAGTCAATAGATCTGCGGGCATTTTTGAAGTTAATAATTATTTGATATCTACAATGCCATCAGCAACTTCCTTGCGGCAGAAATCGCACATCTATATGCTTAGATCTCTTATGATGAATGGGATTGGCTGACAGTTTATGAGCAGACTGATTGTCATTGTATATTGTAATAGGATAAGCTTTATTCATTAACTCTAACAAAAAGTTTTGCAAATACACAGCTTCTTTACAATTCTCAGAAACACCCAAACACTCAGCCTCCATACTAGATAGTGCTACAGTATTATGTTTGTTAGTTTCCCAAGAGATTGCACAATTGGATAGCCTAAAAAATATCCATACAGGATCTACGATCAATACGTTACTGGCCCACTGGCATCAACAAAGCTTCCAACTGACTAATGCCAGATTAAAATTTTAAATGAAAAGATTTTGCTCATACGTACTTGAGAACTCTCTTTTGCTAGGCCCATGTCCTCATTTTAACAGTTGTTAAACTGGCTCAAGAAATTTACTGAAATGCAATGCCAGGACGGGTGAGTATAGTATGAATGGATCAATCAACTTTTTGATAAGGCAACTTTTTCACATTTCATTTTAGTTACATTTACTCTAATTTCTATAGGTATCCTCAGACTTACTATCACAAATATTAAACTTTATTAACAGTTCTTCAATATAGCTCTTGGTCTAATGTTATAGTACCATTTTCACTGTCAACAACCACTGCCTACCTAAACAATTTTAAAACACCCTAAATCTTTGATTTTAATTTAGATGAAAACTTTCTTACAAAAATAGTCTCATTTTTATTATTTCAAAACGAAAATCATCAACGTGAGAGTATGCTAACATCTTTATCAATTTGTAGTGTATCTGTGGTGGTCTTCTTGTCAATGTTTAAGAATGTCAGCGGTAAATGACCATTAAATGATTAAGATCCTATTTCAACCGTATCAATCCCAATATGGCATTTTGTCGACGAGGACATTATAATTATTCACGAATTTTGAGTCTGTAATTTGGTGATCCAATTATTTTAATCGAAATGAATGGTTTTTTAACTCCATTTAACCACCGGCAAGAATGGGTTTTTCAAACCCGCTTTTATTCATTGTGGAATGGAAAATCAGGACAACGATAAGTCGGTGGGAAGAAGCGAATGGAGGTTTTGGTAAGAAAATATCGTAAAAATTTGGTTTTCCCGTGAAGTATGGGTCGATTACCCGGATACTAAATTTTTGAATAGTCATTTTGGGTAAAAGAGTACGTTTTCGAAAGTATGGGTTTATAAGGCCGAACAGCGGGCCCGGGAGGTTCAAGGGCGCCCGGGGTAAAAACCCCGTTCAGGGGGTTCAAACTGAACCCCAAAACGGTTTACGCGACCGGTCGCCGGTTTGGAGCACCAAAGAGAAAAAAATTGTTTGCGGAAACTTTGTTTTTAAAACAAAAGCAGAACCAGGGCCATTGGGCCTGGTTAGCGGCCCCTGGCAAGTAAAGCCAAGGGGAAGAGGCTATAACAGAGGAAGGTGTTTCATCGGCACGGGAACAGGCACGGCCCGGTAGGCCCGGGTACAAAACATTAATAATTCGTGTTTGAATTTATAAAAATTTCCAAAGCAGGTTTTAATATACTTGTGGGTTGTAATTCAGGGCAAAAAAGGAAATTTCAAAGCAAGAAAATAGTAACAATTTTGGGTTGAGACATAGGGCGGGAAGGTACATTTTAAACTTCCCAAAATAAAATGGGGTTTCCCAAAATATTTATAGAAAATAAAAACCTTTGCTTGGGGATGACTGTTGGCCTTTCCCGTTTTCTATTGAATTTATGGGGGTTTCCAGAAAGGAAATAGCTTACAATCCGTGTTTAATTTTTAACGGAATAAGTGCGATGGTTTGCCTGTGCCCCTTTATGAAAAGACCCAAGGACGGGGTTTTAAAAGGGTATTTGGGAAAAACGATACCTTGGGGCACTTTTATGACCGTTGGTTCATTTATTAAGAGTTGTAATTAAGGATGGGGAGTTAATTATTAATGGAAAAAGCAAATTATTTAATGTAATTAGGGTTTAAAAATCATTTGTTTTTGGGGAAAAATGGTTTTTTTTGGGGGATGAAAATTAAAGGGAGAAATTAATTAAAAAAGTGGATGGGAAAATCGCATTGGAGTTTTAAACCGGGTTTTACAAAATTTTTAAGGGAAATTTGCGGAGCTTTTCTGAACGAATAAAGTTTAAAGTAACAATTGCCTTAAATAGAATTTTATTCGAACGAAAGGAAAATTTAAAAATTAAATCAGGCGCGTATTTGCAGCAGAACGATGAACCTGGACACTTTCCGTACCCAAAGTTTTGGTAAAAAGGCCCATTTTTTTGCCAGTGGAAAAGAAACATATTAGGGTTGTAATTTTGTTTTTGAAAAAACCATAGGCCTTTAAATTGACGATTAGAGATGGTGTTTGGGTTTTTAGGGCCCTAAGATAAAGGATAAAACGAAGTTTTAAAGTTCTTGGAAATTGGAATATTTATTGCGGATCGGTTTACTTCCTAATAAAATCAAAGGGTTATAATTATTAAACCTCCCAAAAATCAAAAAAGTTAACGTTTTTGGGAATGGTAAATTATTTTTTTTTTAAATACTGTAGAACCTTTGAAAAGATTTAAAAAAGGCGATGGATTAAATAAGAAAAAAATGCATTTAAAAAAAAATTAGTCTCGGAAGGTTGGTATAAATGAACGAGAGAAGTGACAGGGGCCATGGCTTTGCTTCGCCGGTGGCCCGGCCCACTGAACCGTGTTTAACGGCCCTAAAAAGCCGGAGTTGTTAATTCGTTAAGGAGGCTACGGCTCGTTTTCAGTTGGAATTTCAAATTTAGGCGTACCCGTTTGTTTTGGTGGGCAAAAACTATTTAATTTTGGGTAAAAGGCATTTACCCAAACGGAAGGAGCGGCTTGGGAAATTTAACTCTTTATGGGGAAAAAATTTTGCCAAAAATTGTTTTTATAAATGGGGGTTTTTTTTTGGGTTTTCCCGGTTGGGAAAAAAAAAACTTCCCAAATAGGTTTGGTTTTTTCCTTGAACCTTTTGTTCGGGTTTTTAAAAAAAAAAAGAAGGGAAATAAAATTTGTTTTTAAAAAATTGGGTTTGGGGGGGGGAAAGGCAAATTTTTTTTTAAATTCCGCCAAAGTTTGGCCCGGCCCACCCAATTTTCCTAAAAATTTGGGCTTTGAAATTGTTTTTAACCCAAAGGGGAAAACAGGGGAAATTGTGTTGGGAAATGGGTTTTTAGGGCAGTTTAAAACCCCCAAAGGGGGTTGGGCCCGGTTTCAGGGGGAATAATTTGCCCCAAAAAAAAAAAAGTATTTTATTTTTTGGGTTTTTCGGGGGTTTTCGAAAGTTTTTGAAAAAAATTTTGTTTGGGAAAGGGTTAAAACAAAATTTTTAAACAAGGTTTTAAAAATTTTGGGTTTTTTTCCCGGTTATCATCCCAGGTCGAATGGTGAGAGAACGCAATGAAAAACAAAAAGGGCTTAAAACTATTTTAAATAAAATATTCATAAAACAATTATTGCTAGAAAAAAGATAAATTTTTTCGATTATCGTAAAACCACCATTCGTCAACCGGATTTTCCCTTTGAGTTAGGACGCCTTTTATCGGCCGATTTATTACGTTTAGGCCAAGGAAAATGTGTGTTTTTCAAAGGGACAGAGTGTTTATTATTTTTTGGATTAAAACACTTGGAATTGGATTTAAAAGTTTTGTTGTATATGGTTTCGGGCCAATTAAATTAACCATTAAAACAATAGATCAAATGTTAGCATACAAAGGAACCTTAAAAGGCTAATGATGGTGGGTTTAATATAATTTTAGTGGACACTGATGCCGGGGACGAGACCATTATTCCCATCCGGTAGAACTATATTCAATCTTCAAAGTTCACCAGTTCACGCTCCTTTTCCAGATGATTAAGGGAGGAGGAGGAATATACTTACATTTTTGGTTTGTGGATGTCGAGTCTCCGAAAGGGTTGATAAAAGAAAGGATAATCCCAATGGTGATATTTACGATCATCACCATTCCAGTGCCCCAAAGTGCCGGTATGGGGAGTACCAAGCCAAATTTAAGAAAAATAAGTATTTTGTATGTTAGAAGTTTTGTATTAGTGGGGAGGGAAGTTATCTGTGGTGGTTATCTTGTCAAGTTGGAAATGTCAGGGGTTGTAAACGACCATTAAATGATTAACACGATTCGTTTTCAACCTATTAACAAATATAGTCACAATTTTGAAAAAACATTCAAATTGTTTTTATAACCTAAGGATTGCAAACAACGATCAACCGGGTACCATGCTCTTTGATTCTTGTTTTAACCATAAATGGCACTTTCAACAGCAAACCCTTGTTTCATCGTAAACACCTTTTTTTAATAAACTATTTAAAAATGGTAACGTCAAGGACAGATATCTAAAAAAGCTGAATAAAGCGCAATAAAATTAAAGTGGGATGTCCCAGGTGAAAAAAATTCATCATAATCAATCCCGGTCCTTGGGTTAACCCTTTTATAACCCCTTTCCTAATATTATTATCATTACAATTTACGTTTTAAAGCCCATTTCAAAGGTGCACTGGTGGGGACATTAACGATTCACATATTATCTTTAAATGACTAGTTACTTTTGTATCCTTCAATCTTCATCCAGATATTTCACTACTTATTTCAGACCCACACCAACACCAACAAAACCAACGTCTGTTGGGGGATACGCTTTGGAAGTTCCACTGGAGGTCAATAAATCCTTGAGACAGCTGATCCTCGAGACTCAGGCTTAGACCCTTTGGGAACCTGTTGAATTTCCAAAACCTCGTCATCTGTACCTTTTCTTTGGGACTAGTACCTTTCTGCCCTGATCTTAATGGGTGGTTTGTCCCCACCCTTGGTATATTTTCTTTCTTTTTTTATTGGAAAATTTGTTATATTTGTCAATGTCCAATTTATCAAACCTTTGATAACCCTCCTCAAATAAACTCTCTTGGATATATGTTTTTTTGGGGATTGAAACCCGGGCCAACATTGACGGGCCCAATGAAACATTGGTGCTTTTCCTTCCATTAATCTTTTTTCCTTGTGTGTGTACCATGACTTTATTCCAAAGAAGTAGATTGTGACTCTGGAGCTGGTCCAGACCTCCATAGGCGTTTTGTTGTTTAGAACTGATAAACTGACCTGTTTTCGCAAAAGATCTTGTGTTTAAGTTTCCAAACACTTAGACAATCCCCCAAAAACGACAAACATCTTTTTTTCAGGCGGTTAAACCGCTTAGTAATTATTAAAATATATTGTGTAAAATCTAAAAATTGTTTTTCACTATCATTTGCTTAAAAATTCGTCATTAGGGAAACCAACAGCCTTTGGTAGCCTCTTTTGAATCTGGGAATCTAAACATAAAATCGATCTTCCTCCATTTTCTTCATATTCCACTTGAACTTAATTTTTTTTACTACCGAAATCGAATTGTTTAATTCCTCTAATTTTTAATGCAATCGAATCACTATTTGTGTCCCCAAATACCCCGATTTTAAGAAAGTTCATTACGGATAAAAAATACAGACTAAACTATTCAGCATTTTAGGAGACCAACCTTTCTAACGAATTTGATCACTTTCACTTTTCCGTCTTTATAAATCAACTGTTATAAAATTTTTAATAAAATTGAATAAAGGACGATCCATATATTGTGCATAAGTGTCAATTTTAGACCAGACGGAAAAGGAGTTTCTTCACTTTTCACATACCGATGTTAAAAATTATACGCCATAAGAAAACCCATCCTTGCAGTCTGTTTTGCCGTAAACGGAACACCCTTTTCATTTCCGAAATGGCAAAGGGTTTATGACGGACCAAAACAAAAGGCGTGGTACGACCGAAGAGGATTTAACTTCCCAACTGCAAAAACGATTGCCGGCCCTTTTAATCTGAGCAAACCAATTGGCGTGAGGCCGATGGTTGCCAGCACGCGTTCAGTGCCTCCCTACCGCTTGCGATCGGACCAAGTCCATTCGGTCCCGCGTCGCACGTCACTTGTGCCCTTGGGGTTATAGGAGCCAGATCCGTTCGAGACAATTCCTCCTTAATTTTAAATCACATTTTTCTTAGCCCAATCCCCCCCGCCCTTTTTTTAATAACTTATTAAAGGATTAGCACTGACGACTTTGGGTACAAAACAACGATAAATTTTACCATTCCCAAAAACGAAAACTTTTTTCGGTGATTTTTGGATTTCTATGAATTATACCTCGACTTTTTATTGATTTATGTAACGTCCTTGTAAATATATCCTAGATACTTAAGAACTTTTCAAAACTTGCCTTTCCCTTTAGCAGCCCGGCTTTAACAATCTCTCAACACCATCTCTAATCGAGAAATGGCAAGCCATCGGTTTTTACGAAAACTATCATCAAGATATATACTTACCCTTAATCCCAAAACTGTTCCATTTGCTTGAAAGAATGGGAAACTTTATACCAAAAAGGGCAATTGTAGCGGAAAGTCCTTTGTGGATTTATTCATTCCATTTTTTTGGATCATCAAGTTCTAGATCAATAAGCGCGGGAAAATCTTAATTTACTAAATTCTACCCCTCCGTTGAGTTTTCATGAATCTTATTTTGGGAATGGCGTTTTCCAACAACACTTTTATTCAAAGTTCAAAAAGTCTCCGTTTCCCTTAGTCGGGTACAATCGGTGTTAACGTCGAATGATCGATTTTTTCTATAAACCAACCTCTAATTATTTAACTCCTCTTCAATTTTTCGATTTCAACGCCAACGGAACCGAACGCGCCCAGTTTTATTTTTTTTTATTTTTAAATTTCCTAATTCTCAAAAAATTTAGAGTACTTTTTCCAAAAATTGAACGTCCCCATCCATTTTAAAATTGCAATAATCTTATACATAAATGCACCGAACGCCCTTAAAGTCCGCCCCAAAGGTAGTGTTTTTCCCAACAGCTCCAAAAACACCGATCCCGTTTTTTCATACCTAACGGCAATCCCACCAACCATTGACCACCCAAATCCAACTACTTACATACCTTCAATAGACAAAACAGATAGCGCTTCCACGTCATCCACGCAAACCGGTTTGTTATCATGAAGACGTTGTTGAAACGGCTCACCATTGCCCATTTTATGAAAAAATTAATAATTTTCCTCGCGTCGTCATCCCCCAAATAATTTACTATTTATTTAGCCTTCCTTTTTTACATTAAACCGTTGAAATATAGGAAAACCTGTATTTCGTTGGTTTTTAACCCAACACTTCACAAAACCGACCAGTTGCAATGTTCTTTGGGATAACCTGGGTCCCCCGGCGCGACCGCGTTCGCTGCGCTGTATCGCAAACACGGTTGGCTGGGTCGTCTCATCAGCTCTACCCGTCCGGCGGCGTTGCCACCCGGCGGGGCAAAGCCGATAAATTTAAAGCCTGAGCTAACTCCAACCTTTGTTTAAAAGTTAAAAAACTTTTTCAAACAATTTTCTTTCTTTGATTTTCCAAACCAGGAGAACCGGTCACAAAGCCTTTTCTGTTCAATTTGAACCCAAAACTGAACTGAGTTTCGCACACGGCTCCCATTCCGCTAACCTCTCCCGGCCGCTGCCTTATAAAAATATATTCGACAAACGTATCTTTTAAAAAATGACTTTCAAAAATTTCTAGTTCCGTGGAATGACCCATCCAGTCCGGGAAAAAGCCAAAACTTTGAACAAATTGTTTTTCCCCAAAGCCCCAAAATGCCGTCTTCTTACACCAGACTTATCGTTTTCCTGATATTCCATCCCGTACAGATTGAATAAAGGTTTTGAAAATACCTTCCCTTGCATACGGGGTCGAATGTAAATTGCCGGAAACATCGCATTTATTTCGATTAAAAATAATTGATCACCAAAAACCCCAAACAAGCGTGAATAAATATAATGTCCTGTCGCCAAATGTACTATATTTGGGATTGATAATTGAAATACGAGATCGGTTAATCATTTAATGTATTAACAAAACCTTGACAATTTTTACTTGACAAGAAGACCACCACAGATACACCCACAAAAAAATGTTATAATTTTTTCCCTTACGTTGATGACGTTTTTCAAATAATGAAAATAAACAAAATTTCTATAGTGTGGTGTATTTTTGTGGGAAAGTGTCATCTAAATTTAAAAATCAAAATTTGGGGTTAAAAATTTTTAGGTAGGCGAGTGCTTTTTGACATTAGAAACATTGATTTAGAGACAACATTAGACCAAGAGAATTGATGAACTGTTAATAAAGTTTAATATTTGTGATAGTAAGTCTGCAGAGACACCTATAGAAATTAGATTAAATGTAACTAAAAATGAGATATGTGACCCAAAGTTGCCTTATCAAAAGTTGATTGGATCACTTACGTATGTAGCTATACTCATCCGTCCTGGCATTGTATTTTCTGTAAATTTCTTGAGTCAGTTTAACAACTGTTATAATGAGGAACATTGGGCCTACGCAAAGAGAGTTCTCAAGTACCTATAGAGGACTAAATCTTTTCATTTAAAATTTTCATCTAGTGGCAATAGTCAGTTGGAAGCTTTTGTTGATGCGGAGTGGGCCAGTAACGTCATTGATCGTAGATCCTCGTATATGCGATATTTTTTAAGGCTATCCAATTGTGCAATCTCTTGGAAACAACAAACATAACACTGTAGCACTATTCTAGTATGGAGGCTGAGTATAGGGTGTTTCTAAGAGTTGTAAAGAAGCTGTGTATTTTGCAAACTTGTTGTTAGCGTTAATGAATGACGCTTATCCTATTACAATATACAATGACAATCAGTCTGCTTATAAACTGTCAAGCCAATCCCATTCATCATAAGAGATCTAAGCATATAGGATGTGCGATTTCTGCAGAAGAAGTTGCTGATGGCATTGTAGATATCAAATAATTATTAACTCAAAAATGCCTGCAGATCTATTGACTAAGGGTGTATGTAAAATAAAACACTATAATTTTTTGAAATGTTTGGGTTATATGATAAAAATAATTAATAAATATTTTTGTATGTTATAAAGATACTTTTTATGTAAAATGCATAAAGTGTGTAATATGGCTACAGTTAAAATTAAATGATGCAACCCATTATTTTGTTAAGTGGGGGTGTTAGAATATGTAACAAAATATAGTCAGCGCCATCTATGGTTGCAATGATGTACCTACTTAATTTTATTCTTAATAAAGTCAGTCGATCCACCACCATATTGGGTTTCACTAGAAAATAGCATTAATGATTAAACAGTTTCAGAGCTGTATGCTTTTTGTATTATTGTTTGTACTTAGTATTAAGCGGTTCCAGAAACATATTTTAAAGATTTCAATAGAGTATTCGGTAACACTTGCTTTTTATAATATAACGAGTGAGACAAAATATGTCAGCCTTGTCTTGCGGCTTCACCCTACATGGTGTTATAACTTGTTACAAAACGTCGAAGGCCCATGATCCATGCTATGAAAAAAATTGTGGAAGTTTTCGACATTGCTTTTACTTTTATATAAATAGTATTTCTATGTAAAATTTATAGTATCATATTAATTTCCTAAATAATTTTTGACATCGATCTTTATAGCTAACAATGAACTCATTATGGTGTTACCAAAAATAAAATCTAGAAACATTCAGAATACATACGAAGCGGTATCCTGGAATAGTTAAAATTGGTGTTAACTAGTTCAGGATTTAGAAGGACGTTTCGACAGTTGCGACAGCTTCCTCTGACTTGACAAACTTCAGTGCTGAATATTTCACAACTTCCTTTTTACTTACGGCCAGTCTGCGTCTATTTTGAATGCAATATGTATATGTATAATAGTAAAAAAATTAAAAATCACTTTTACTATTATCAAACCCTTGCGTGCAGAAGTTAAGTATTGATTTATATTATTTTTCGGATCACATTTTTTATAAGCAAGTGATCGCTTGTAAAACTTAATTGTAGAAAAGTTGCAAACAAAAATTTGAAGTATCTTTAGCAAGTGCCGATTTAGCATTGAGGAAAAGGAAAAATATTTTTCAAGCTTTACTTTACTTCATTTCCTCGACCGTTACATATATTATAACTATACCTATGACGGTTATATATTTGGATAAAAACTATAGGAGAAGTTTTTAGTAATATAAAAAACAATATAGTATGAGGTTTACTTAGGAGTAAATGCACATTGTGGTAGTTTAAACTACCTTTTAGATAATCGAATATCACAAAGTTATATAAAATTCTGCTGGTTCTGTTGTTCTCTGAAATAAACCTATTACAACAATGTCGGATGTGGGGGGGGGGGTCCGTCACCTTGAGTCTCGTTAGCATGCTGAATCGAAGGATGCCCAGGTGGGCCGCGACCAATGCTCGATCCAGACGCTTTCTTAAGGACAATATTTTATAGCTTGAAGAGCTCTAGCTAACATCACCACTTCTTAAGCCGTTGGTGCTGGGAGAAGAGGTGGCGCAAGAAACTCTAGCAGTGCTCCTATTTCATATAGTGGTA
Organism: Lamproptera curius; assembly: GCA_029286875.1. Taxonomy (NCBI): domain Eukaryota; kingdom Metazoa; phylum Arthropoda; class Insecta; order Lepidoptera; family Papilionidae; genus Lamproptera; species Lamproptera curius. The sequence continues at coordinate 1,823,956 of JAGSMT010000060.1, forward strand.
AGCTACCTTGTCATAGCAAAGAGTGTGTTTGACCTCAACATCATGTCAGACAAGCAATTTTAAACGCAAGCAGTTATTTGCTTAAGCGCGCGTTAAAATGCGTAGCATAGTATTTGGTAATCGGGACACAAGCGTGAGGTGACGATGCATCACAAATACTGGCGCGGGCTCATTGCAGACTGCGGTGCGCGAAGAAACAAAACGTAGTTGCTGTGCGTACCGTGCGTGATTAGCCATACATAAAAGTCGTTTGCGTTTTCGTTTTACGTTGTTACACGAAAGAAAATAACAAGGCGATGAAAGAACGGTGGGGTGGGAAAGAGGAGCTAGAGTATGGGTTGGGAAGTCGTTACCGGTGGTAGGTCTCGTTTCACAGGAGACCGAGTGGGTACCACCACGGTGCCTATTTCTACCGCAAAGCAGTAGTGTGAAAACACTACTAAGCTCCGGTTTGAAGGGCACCGTAGCCACCGTATTTACTGGGTAAAAGAGAAGTAACATTCTATATCTCACGGTAGGCAGCGCGTTGGTGATACCACTGGTATTGACAATGTCTATGGGCGTTGGTGACCACTTTCCATCAGGTGGCCCGCCTGCTTGTCTGCCTGCGTCTGCTATAAAAAAAAAAGTTTAAGTTAAACGTGTTTCTCGCATAACGTCAATATCCAAAATTAAATTTGTCTGTACACATTTCTATACCATAAACACTTGCTTCTTATTATTAAGTGTCTTACTACTAGGCGTAAGTAAATATACCTTACTTAATGTCGATGAAAAATTGTAATATAAATGGAAATAAAGCCCTGAAAGGTTAAAAGACTGAAGAAATACATTAGGCGTAATCTCATAAATTTTTTATTAGTAATACATAGATTAGGCACGTGACCGAAGGCCTACAGCCATAAACTTGATTGATACATGTTAGGTGTAGCAGTGCATAAAATATCGGTAATAGATATATATACACATTAATTTGTAATATTTGTTATTTGGCACCTTTAGAAGACATCGAAAGGGCAATATTGAATAAATTAAATACATTTAAATTTAAAAGATCAGCGTAAAAATATTTACATAACTAGTCAAAGGATTACGCATTCGTTACTTACCTCTTTATTATTAGTATAGATGAATAAATATGTGGAATAAAGTTATTGTAATCGTTAATAAAGTTATACTAAGTTTTTTACAAACTTCAAAACTTCGTAAAGGATTTATGCGGAAATTTCTATTCTACGATAATTTTTTCCATCATTATTTATTCCAGTACTTTGAACTGCACTTTTGTACTTTTGGTACAAAACTTAAGTATTGGTTACGTTTATGAACTTATTATAAACAAACTGGCACTTTTTTACATGAGCTTCTAACCCGGTTTTTCTTGAAGAATATGTTATTACGAAACAAAACTCTATTAATTTATGCACCGACCAAGAATTCTCGTTCAGTATACATATATTTTTTTGCATATTACGACTCTATTTGTCTACATTAAGCCTCTTCCATTTGCCGTAAAGCAAAACTATGTTATAAAGTTATTGTATCTAGTGGAGCATGAGAGCTTTAAATTGTGGTAGTTAACCATAGTACTGTTGACGTATAATAAAAGATTTACGATAAGCTAATTTTTTTTATTAAAGTCTTACTATTCCTAGCCATTTTATTATCTGTCACAGTCTTTCCCTTTTACCTGGAAAACTGTATAATAAAAAGCGACTGGCATTTACCGATTTTATCGCGTTAATTTAAAATTTTTGATTCCCGACATTTCGAACACTTTCCAGCGGCCGTGGTCACGGGATAGACTGGAATGTCCTGCGTGTTGTTGCCATTGCTGAAGCGGGACTGCCAGATCTAAATTATGATAAAAGTTTGGTCTATACCTGCCAATGCAAAACGTTATTTTATTCAATAATGTGAAGTATTTGCGTAAACATGCAATGAAAAAAATAGCGAAAGAATTAATTATGGCGTATTGATTTTATAAATCTAAGGTTGAACTATAAGGTTAAACAACACTTAAGACTTTAGAAACACTAACGTCCTATGACAACCACCGAATGGTCTTGACGACCGAGATAAAGTTTTTTCTTTTCCATATAATACGTGGATTCTCTGACTTGTCACAAAATTGGCTGACCGATCAGGTGAGCAATATTGCTCTCATCATCATCATCGTAATGTACGCCTTCTTCATTTAGGGAGTTTTTGGTCCTCATACTACCACGCTGGTCCAATGCGGGTTGGTGGGTGGAACGACTTTTCACCTGCCCGTCTGACGCATGGATCATTTTACGTTTTAGACATTCGGGAGATCGGCCCAAATTGGCCTAACAGAATAGGAAACAACAATGAAAATTTCTCGAGTCCCCGCAGGATTCAAACCCACGACCTCCGGTATCATGCTGTTACCACTAGGTTACGAAGGCGCAAAGCAGTAGTGTAAAACACTGGCACCGTAGCCAATGTACTTACTGGGTAAACGAGACTCGACACCCTATGTCTCACGGGAGGCAGCGCGTTGTATTACCGATGTCTATAGGCGTCATTGACCACTTCCCATCAGTTGGCCTGATTGCTCATCTGCCTGCCTAAGCAATAAAAAAAATATTTTGACCCGAACAAAACGATCTTAACTATTAGACTTACATACCACTAGCAGTCCATCCAGGGCTCTTTCCGCATTATTTTTGGCTTTTGCAATGAATTTTCCTGTAGTAAAAACTAGCTTACGGTATTTATTTTTGTTATATTTATTTGCTATATTGCTTTAATTTTTTTAGCTCAGAGCCTGTTTAAAACATCAACTTTTTCCTTTTTATTATATATTCCTATTCTAGCCTATTTTAGAGTCATTCTATATTAGGAGTTTATATTTCGATAAAATAAATAAATCAAATGGACGGAATTGTTAAATATTACTTTATCTTCATGATTTCATTGTCATTTAACACCTGTAGGCTTACGAGAAAATAGTATTTGAAGCCTTCGGCGGTGTAGTAGCGCAACAGTGTTAACAAAGTATCAATAAAACGTTGAATCCTTCGGCGACTCTCTCTTTAAGGCGACTTATTGACGACTTTAAAATTTATTAGGGTTACAAAGCTAACTTCAATCATATTCTTATATATTCTTTGGAATAACATAAAGAAAAAGTATCATACACAATATTTGAAATATGTTTAAAACAGTGATAGAGCACATATATAATCAGAATACAAAAACAAAACATTTTAGTGCTACTAGAAATAGTTTTCTCTTCACTTAAATAAATACGCATCAAAAAATCGGTCCCTTTTGTAAATATGTGAAGCACAAAATCGTGTACACTTGTTCACATTTTACAAATCGAACTCAAACGTAAATTAGTTAAAGGATATGACTCAAAATAGATATCTTAAATATAGTCGTTTAATAATAAATAATCATATATTAACTGCCTACGTTGACGAGTTAGGTTATTGTGTGTTTGAATGCAAATCTAGTTGGTTAGGTAGCGTCGGCTGATCAAGCAAGATGATCCATGAGTCTGGTGGGTGAGGAGAGTCAGCTGAACTCTAAATCCTCTCCGGTGTGCAGGTTTTCGTTTCCATCGCACTGTGGAAGCGAATTATTTGATGAAGTTCAATTAAAATTATAATAAGCATTGCTGAGAACGGATTATACATGATAATAAATTTCTTATTCATAACTACCACAGGAGATTCAACAATACAATGTCCTGCTAGGAAGGAATAATTAAACACGTTAAATTTTTTTATTTTTAATATAAACTTGTGATAACGTTTGTTTCGTTATTCAATCCAATCGAACGAAATCTGATTACTATTGGTCTTTACAAAGAGTGATTGGTTAAGAACATGTCACGTTTTGTTGTCTTGTTGAGTCATTGGAATATTAATTTTAGCTGAAATGTCAAAACCCCTTATTAACATGGCTTTATTTTATAATATAGGTCATGAGTTTGAATCCAGCTAAAAACAACTTTGTGTTATATTGTTTTTGGTTGGTAAAGATAATATGGTCTAATCAGCAGATTGCTTGAAAAGTAAGATCTATGCTTCGGACGGCATGATACAAAGGCGATGCCGGTTGTTAAGATCGTATATCAAATGTTGGAAGGAAAATTGTCAATCTTTGTTACTAGACAGCAGGTCTGAGGAGTTTTCCTCAATGTGTGTTCAAAATGAATCCGAGTTAGAGTCTGACATACTTGGATCAGAAGTCAGAGCGCCCATCAACCATCTGAAAATGGAAAAGCTACAGAAAAGATGAGATCCCGACAGAAACCATAAAAGCTCTAGGAAATTGGTGTATCCATATTCTTCTTTTTTGTAACAAGATATGGTAACGGGTATCTGGCCCATGGAATGGACTCACACAGTATTTGTTTCACTACATAAAACACTCAATGAACGGCTGAAAACGTCCTATCTAAGGAAATAGCACCAGAACAGACAGGTTTTATGAAAGGTAAAGGCACCGAGAACAGATCTTTATTATCCGCCAGATCATCGAGAATATGGAACACCAAAGCACTTGGTGCATTTACTTAGATAACTTTACGAAGATGGAACTTCATCAGTTAAAACAGATGAAGTCTTCTCGAAAGCTTTCATCCTAGCGCTGGAGTTGGACAAGGATGCATAATTTCTCTAGTTTTGTTTATTACGGAGATAATTATGCGTATAACCCTTGAAGACTGGGAGGACGGGTTATTATAGGCGAATACAAGATTGCCAATCTACGGTATGCAGATGACACTACCCTTTTGCCACTAGTAGTAGTAGCATGGAAGAACTTCTCCTGAGAATGGAAAATGTCAGCTTGGAGTTTGGTTTGATGAAAAAAATGATGATTGTCGACAGAGCCGATAACAACTACCAAATATCACCAAAATAAAAACTGTGATGTCGCACAATCATACGTCCATCTCGGGTTCTTATCTCAAATCAAGAAGGCTGCATAGATGAAGTTAAGAGACGTATGACATATGAGCAGAAGCGCAATGGACAAGCTCAAGAAAATATGGAGGTATAGAAACATCACGAAAGCTTTGTGGCTTTCGTGATGTGATGCTAGACTCGTAAAATCGTTGATGTTTCCAATTTTCCTATACGCCGCCCAAACATGGACACTACGGCAAACCAAAACTCACAACCTCTAAAGATGTGTTGTTGGAGGAAGATGCTCGGGGTCTCTTGGACCGAGTTCCGAACAAATGATTCGATCATAGAGAAGCTTGGCTTTACAGAGCGTCTATCCACCATAGTGCAAAGTTGGATCCTATATTCTTTGGGCATGTTAGTCGGCGTGTGAACTACTCAATTGAACGTCTTGTCATTCAAGGGATAGTAGAAGGCACAAGACCATGGCGAAGATATCCTATGAAATGGACGGACCAAGTCAAAGCTGCGGCAGGCGCTCCCGTACATAAAGGTGCCCGACTAACAATAAGGAGACAAAACTGGCGGGACGTTGTGAGGCGGGTATTGTATTCTGCCCAGCTAACCGGGACATGATAGCCACAACCACTCTGCCAAGAGTGTACCGACAGAGAAGAAGATAATTTAAATACAGAATGTAGCTTACGCTTTGGTTTTTAGAGGTCAGATGTACATGATTGATAACCTCATAAGTAAATCTAAATGGATTAGAAGCCGATCTCATGACAATTTCGTAAAATAATTACGTATAAGAAAAAAAGTAGCTGCTGTCTTCAAACTTTTAATTCGTCGATTTTATTTATTTATTAAAATTTATGCACAAATAAGTTCAAATGCAGATTTAACGTCAAAAGGCATTATGTACCAGTCAACATTTTAATCTATTCTATGAAACAAAGCAACAAGAAAAGTCAAATAATTTCAATTATTACTTTAATAATATCAAATTGAATAACTAATTACAGTAAGCTAATTATAGTAAGGTGCATAGTAATGTAGCATCCAATCATAGAAGTAATAAGTACGACGTGCAATTAGCTGTTGTCGCATTATTTGTAACAGCGCGAGAGCCAGTAAGTACCTTTTGTCTCTCTGGCGATGATGACTATATTGAAATATTATTTAAAGACAAGCATTACAAAAGAATATTTTTGATCTGACCTCAGGAGATCGCCTAACTGCCTTCGTGGCCTAGCAGTCTCAGCCATTGCTTAGAAACCGGGGGTCGTGGGTTCGAATGCCACGGTGAAACAACGTTAAAACTGCTTGATTTTTTTAATATTTAATTATTTATAAAATAATAATCGTTATCGTTGTTTTCTGGTTGATTTGGATAATAGTCGGTCCCGTCGATTGTCAAGACCATCTTTCGCAGTCGTTATAGGAAGTCAGTGCCTTCAAATTTACTGACAACTAATTCATCCTTAAAAGCAGTTTGCCCTTTGGGTTGTGGAGGTCAGATGCCAGTCGCTCCGCGTAAAAACTGTTATTTGAGTTAATCTGTATGAATGAAAAGTCGACGTTTTCACGAGTTATTATGCAATAACTTGTGAAAATGGCTAGGTGCAAGAGACGTCTGCAGAAAACTGTTTCGTTTTCGAACAATTTTAATCAAAGATGCGAACAACGACAGATTTAGCTCTTTGCGGCACAACACATTTCCTGTTTTGCTTGCTTTTCTAGCTCGTTTCATATACATTAGGTGTAGGTAGGACCTAGTGGTCATTTTGGGACAATGCACAAAGCTGGACAGAGATAAAATTATGATAAGATATCTATTGTAGTATATTTCATTATTTAGGTAAGAAAAAACAGTTAAGTTAACCTTTAATTCTAATTTTTTAGTGTGAGTAAAACGTAAATTGAGTTATAAACTTGCTAACGCTATCCATCCCAAGACCAAAATATCATGTTTAGTCTGTGTATCGGTGTTGCTATTTGTAGTAAACAGTAGTTATGTTAACGTAAACGTTTAAATTGCAAATCATTTCTTACGTACCATTTTCACCTATAATTATCAAGATAAGCTGTACTTAGAAACAACTAAAGTTCAATTTCGAATATTAGCTATTTTTGATTAGCTTCCCAAAAGAAGGGGTAATCAATTCAAGCGTATGTCTTTTTCTTTACTTTTTTAACGTATTCTACCTCGTTCCGCCGGTACTAGTGCTCTGTGTTTGTACTTTTTTTTAATAATAAATATTAGCTTCCCATTGGACCTATTTTTATTAATAATTTTATGATCACTTATCATGTCTAATAGATATATGAGAAATAAAAAAAATACGGCACCAAAAATCACAACTTTGTGCGATGAAATTACAAACGCTGCCGAAACCGCAAATGATAGACATTATGTTTGTTTCACATAATTTTACTTCTAGACTGATCTACGAGGGTAGTCTGAAAAGTTTTCGAACTAACAATAAAAGATAATAAAAAGAATAAAAGAGAGAGCGATTTTCTCTGCAAAATAACTGTTTGTGAACAGGTGATTGCCTCCTCATATGACGAAAATCTTTGTCCTCCGAGGGCAGTTTTAGATGAGGAACAAAAAGTCGCTTGGGGCCAGATCTGGTGAGTAAGGCGGATGGTCAGGCAGTTGAAACTGTAACTCGTGCATTTTTGCCATGGCAACCGCTGAGGTATAAGAGCGCGCGTTGTGTTGTTTCGTGAAACAGGATTTTTTTCTACAAATGTGGCCGTTTTACGCAATTTGTGCCTTCAGCTCGTCAAGTAATGATGCGTAGTATGCTCTTGTGATGGTTTTTCCTTTTGAAGATAAATGATAAAGATAACTCCATTACTATCCAAAAAACAGTCGCCATCACTTTCCCAGAAGAAAAACAGTTTTGCTTTTTGGAGCTGGTTTCCCTTTGCAGTCCACTGTTTTGACTGTAGTTTTGTTTCGGGCGTATAATGGTGTATCCAAGTTTCACCTACAGTAATTATTCGACGGCAAAATTCGGATTTATTGCGACTAAACTGCGCCAACAGAGCTTTGGTTCATTCGAACATTTTTTGGTCTAATGTGAGCAAACGCAGCACCCAACGCGCGGACAGCTTTCACAGACAGTAATGCGCGTTAGTTTTAACCTTGACGGTCCCTACTTAATAAAGTAACTATCACGGGTCGACTGTAAGGAAAGATTCAAATACTTTAATCAACGCCGTATTACTTACTTATCTGATCATGTCCCAAGCTCCCAAAGTTGTATGAGTTGCCCAAAATACACAAATCCAATGCTCCATAGCGCCGTATTTTCAGTCAAATTGCCTCGCTTACTTATACTTTGGCTCGGCTTTTAGCAAAAATCCTCTGACCATTCAGAAGACAAACAAATGTGTTTAGAAAGGTTTCTTCCCATTTTGTTAGTGAGGTATGACACCTTGCTGACAATGAAACCATGGTAACTTTGATGTCAAATCTTTGTTTACATATTTTCCAATAGAATATTGCATCAAATCTATAAGTATCGAAAGAAAGTTAGAGCATGCAAGTTTACTTAAATATTGCTCAACATCTGCCTATTTATTGTGAACAGATGAGTTCTACGTGCAAATGGAAAGTGTAGCAATGTATTACCTAGTTCATCCTATTGTTGCTTACATTTTATGGAGGAATTTAAAGAGAAGGCCCTTGCTCTCTCAACTCAAACTCAAGACTAATTGCTCCCATTCATTCAATATTTTATAAGCGCTATCCAGATGATACGATGTTTTATCTAGATAGACATAGCACATAGGTTATCGACATAGACATACATACCAACCTATACAAATAAATAACTCAATGTTAATCCACCATCATCCATCCCAGTGAGCTACCGTGGGCAAATCATTGTTCCAGAGAGCACGATGGATCTGTGACGATTAACATCTGGCGGCTGAGCTACAACATGTTAAGCAAGTACTGCAAGACAACAAGCTTGCTGCGCTACAAAAGCGTCACAGTGACCGAGTGAAGGCAGCCAGAGTAGAGAGTGTATCCTTTGTGTGAGACGTAACTGACAATATTGGCTACATTTTGAAACGGGCTTCAATCAACACCTACTTCAAGCCGCTTAAGAAGATTGGCCAATTACTATCAACTGTCAAGTGCAACATCCATCTACAAGATCCAGGATTGTACAAACTGGATTGTTACTGCAGTCTCTTTTATAGAAGGCATATACGTATAGCTGACATAAAACTTAAAAGACCTAACAAGTCGACAATAAACTATAGCTTTTAATAGGCGTCAAGAAAATGTTTACAATAAAATACTTACTATGCATTATTGTCAAAACATAGAAATATACTATGGTCTTAATTGTAGACCAATTCAAGTAGTACATTATGTAAAACATACTTAATGTCTATCTTTTAAGGTTTTGACAGCGTTTGTAATTTAACGATATTTGCACGAGGTTGAGATTTTGGGTGTCTTGTTTTTTTTTTATTGAAAAAATATCTGTTAAACTATCAAATATCATAAACAGAGAATGGGACCACTAATAATCGGAGCGCTTGGAGCGGAGCAACGAGGTAACATATATAAAAAAAAAAATCTACACTCGAATAGAGTACCTCGTTTTTCGGGCAGTCGGTCAAAAATGTGAATTAATAAAAACCGTAACTTAAAAATGGAGTAAAAACAAAACGGATCTCTACATTTTGGACAGGCTTTGGCTAGCGTGGGCAATGGACTGTGTTTATGCAAACGTTTCAAATGACTAAAAATATTTTCCATTTTTTTAAATGAAGACAAGATAGAACAAGACAGAATTTTTTTTTAACCAATACGCAGTTAATTGTAGGTTTTTTCAGTCTAAAAAGGAATAACACATATAACTGAGTTTTATTTTGATCATAAAATATGTAAAACTGCTATTAAAATATACCAAAAGAAATTGTATTTCACCCGATTACTGAACAATAACTGAATCATGTTAAAGAGATACGAGTTCTGTTCTGACCAAAAAGTTAAAATGGAAATTTTAACTCGGTAATTGTTTTATATCCCGAACAGTTAGAAATTCATTATAATTCGAAGTAACATTAGGATGTAAATTATTTTCCATTTCTTTGACTTACAAGCGAAACTAAATTAAAGTTACACGGCACCATCGAAAACGATTGTATGCAGGGATAGATATGTACACATGCCTCGTGGCCTAGTCATGGCCAGTACACATCGATTCGAGAAAGAATAGGTTTACACTTTACGTCTTATCGACTGATTACTTTGTATTAATTTAGGCTATAAAAGCCAGTGTTTTTTCGGGAAGTGGCCGGTGTGGGTTGTATGAAAACAGCCGGAGATCGTAAGCGGTGGTGTGCATTAGGAAAGGCGGATCTGCTTACAGCAGGATAAAGAAGGATCAGCAAATCCACAGACTGCCAACCCAATTAGTCAACTCTAACCCACTTGCTCAGCGTGGCAATTACCTGTGAGAGTCAACTGTCTGACAAAGGCTTCCCTAGCCCACGCTTCCTCTATTAGGGGTTTCAGATCGTATCCCACCACGCTGGTCAAATGCGCCTTGGTGGGTGGACCGACTTATTACATGCCCATCCGACGCATGGATCATCTTACTTTTCAGACAATTGGGCGATCAGCCCAAATTGCTCTAACCAACTAGGAATAAACAATTAAAATTTGTTTAGTCCCGCAGGATTGGACCTCCGGTTTTAAAGCTCACGCTTTACCATTAGGTTGCGGAGGCAGAAGCGATCGACTTCACTTGAATATTCTTATCACTGCCTCTGGTTTGTAAAACAAGGGCCAACACAACAAAGCGGTGAAGGCGGTTTTAGAACGCACATATTAGGTGTTTATCCATTGCTAACGACCCGCCCCGCTTTGCACGGGTGCAATACTGATATCTGTCAGATATAAGGAAACATATATAAATTTATGAGCGATACTCTACAATATTATGTATAAATTATACTTTTAAACATTCCTCTTCAATCACTCTATGTACACAAAAAAAATTGCATGGAAGTCCGTTGCGTAGTTTAAAAGAATTACGCAAACATAAGGAGAGTCATAAGGACAAAGACAGCGACTTGGTTTTGTACTATGTAGTGAAGTAGCCAAATCGATTTATGAGCTTAATAAGATATGAAATTTATGTGAATAGCGAGTTAATCAATTAATCCTTAGGTCATAAAAACTAAATTAGAGCCATGTTTGTTTACAAAAATTGTGTACTATATTTAGGATTGATACGGATTAAAATATGAGATTGTGTTAATCATTTAATGGTCGTTAAACAACTACCGCTGACATTTCTCAAACAAGATGACCACTACAGATACACTACATCCCTCCACCACTAATATAAAACTATCCTAACTTATATAATAATACTTATTCTTTACAACTTAAATGCTTATTGCTTCTGGTACTCCTCATGGGATACCGGCGCACCTGTTGGGGCACTGGAATGGGTGATGATGCTGTATTAATATCACCATTGGGATTATCGCTTTGCAAATTATTATCAACAACCCTTTCTGGAGACTCAACATCCACAAACTCATCGTCAGAGTATATTCCTCGCTCCTCCTGTACAATACATCTTTGTGATAAGGGCGAGCGATGAACTGGTGATGACACTGAAGATTGAGGTATAGTTGCTACCGGACACGGAATAATCACGGTCTCGTCCCCGGCACCTGTGTCCACACTTAAATTATATTCAGAGCAACTACCATCATCATTAGCCTCTTCCGATGAGTTCCCTTTGTATGCTAACATTTGATCTATGTGTTTTTTAACGGTCAATTTAATATCGGGCACATAAACCATATACATCCGAGAACCTAAAACTCTTTTAACAATACCTAATTTCCAAGTGTGTTTAAGTCCATTAAAAAAATAATACTTAATTAACACTCTGTCACCAATTTGAAAAACACACATTTTCCTTGTGCCTCCAAACTGATTACATTGTGAGTCTTGTGCCATAACAACATTATCTTTGGCTCTGGATGACGACGAAGATTCATCATAAACCGATTCTAAACGTAATAAATCGAGCCGACAACGTAACGAACGTCCTAACATCAACTGAGCAGGTGAAAATCCGGTTGACGAATGAGTGGCATTACGATAATCGAATAAAAATTTATCTAATTTTCTAGCAATAATTTTTTTATGAATATCTTTATTTAAAATAGCCTTTAAGCCCGTTTTACAGTTTTCACTGCGTTCTCTGCCTGACCATTCGACGCAGGATGATACGGGGCAATAGTCACATTAAATCCGTTTAACATACAAAATTTTTAAACTTATTCGAACAAAATATGCTAGCATTATCTGAAACTATGACTCTCACCAACCCATACCGGCTGAACATTTTACACCATTTACTTATTCCCGATTCACTATCTGTTTTCTTCACTAAAACACTTGAATGTTTTAGTGAAGAATTAACTCATTAAAATGTGCGTCCACTGCGATAAAAACTGCTTCCCAACAACATAAACATATCTTTTTTTACGAGCAGTCGAGCCACCTGATGGGAAGTGGTCACCGACACCCATATACATTGGCAATACCAGTGAGACAGGGTGTTAAGACTCGTTTACCCAGTAAATACCCTGGCTACGGTGCCCTTCAAACCGGAACACAGCACGGAACAAAGAGAGTTCTCAAGTACCTAGAGAGGACTAAATCTTTTCATTTAAAATTTTAATCTAGTGGCATTAGTCAGTTGGAAGCTTTTGTTGATGCGGAGTGGGCCAGTAACGTCATTGATCGTAGATCCTCGTATACTGGATATTTTTTTAGGCTATCCAATTGTGCAATCTCTTGGGAAACTAACAAACATAATACTGTAGCACTATCTAGTATGGAGGCTGAGTATATGGGTGTTTCTGAGAGTTGTAAAGAAGCTGTGTATTTGCGAAACTTGTTGTTAGAGTTAATGAATGAAGCTTATCCTATTACAATATACAATGACAATCAGTCTGCTCATAAACTGTCAGCCAATCCCATTCATCATAAGAGATCTAAGCATATAGCTGTGCGGTTTCATTTCTGCCGTAAAGAAGTTGCTGATGGCATTGTAGATATTAAATATTTATCAACTTCAGAAATGCCCGCAGGTCTATTAACTAAGGGTGTATGTAAAATAAAACACTATTATTTTTTGGAAATGTTTGGGTTATATGATAAAAATAATTAATAAATATTTTTGTATGTTATAAAGATACTTCTTATGTAAAATGCATAAAGTGTGTAATGGCTACGGTTAAAATTAAATGATGCAACCCATTATTTTGTTAAGTGGGGGTGTTAGAATATGTAACAAAATACAGTCAGTACCATCTATGGTTGCAATGATGTACCTACTTAATTTTTTCTTAATAAAGTCAGTCGTTCCTCCACCATATTGTATTTCACTAGAAAATGGCACTAATGATTAAACAGTTTCAGAGCGTAATGCTTTTTGTATTATTGTTTGTACTTAGTATTAAGCGGTTCCAGAAACATATTTTAAAGATTTCAATAGAGTATTCGGTAATACTTGCTTTTTATAATATAACGAGTGAGACAAAAATATGTCAGCCTTGTCCTGCGGCTTCACCTACATGGTGTTATAATTTGTTTCAAACGTAGAAGGCCTATGATCCATGATATGAAAAAAATTGTGGAAGTTTTCGACATCGCTTTTAATTTTATATAAATAGTATTTCTATGTAAAATTTATAGTATCATATTAATTTCCTAAAATAATTTTTGACACGATCTTTAATAATTAACAATGAACTCATTATGGTGTTACCAAAAATAAAATCTAGAAACATTCAGAATACATACGAAGCGGTATCCTGGAATAGTTAAAATTGGTGTTAACTAGTTCAGGATTTAGAAGGACGTTTCGACAGTTGCGACAGCTTCCTCTGACTTGACAAACTTCAGTGCTGAATATTTCACAACTTCCTTTTTACTTACGGCCAGTCTGCGTCAAAAATTAAAAATCACTTTTGCTAGTATCAAACTCTTGCGTGCAGAGTTAAGTATTGATTAATATTATTTTTGTTTAAGTAGTTTATTTGCTTAAGCGCGCGTTAAAATGTGTAGCACAGTATTTCGTAATCGGGAGACAAGCGTGAGGTGACGATGCATCACAAATACTGGCGCGGGCTCATTGCAGACTGCGGTGCGCGAAGCAACAAAACGAGTAGTTGCTGTGCGTACCGTGCGTGATTAGCCATACATAAAAAGTCGTTTGCGTTTTTCGTTTTTACGTTGTTACACGAAAGAAAATAACAAGGCGATGAAAGAACGGTGGGGTGGGAAAGAGGAGCTAGAGTATGGGTTGGGAAGTCGTTACCGGTGGTAGGTCTCGTTTCACAGGAGACCGTCTGAGTGGGTACCACCACGGTGCCTATTTCTACCGCAAAGCAGTAGTGTGAAAACACTACTATCTTTCACAGTCTTTCCCTCCTACCTGGAAAACTGTTTAATAAAAGCGACTGGCATTTACCGATTTTATCGCGTTAATTTAAAATTTTGATTCCCGACATATCGAACACTTTGCAGCGGCCGTGGTCACGGGATAGACTGGAATGTCCTGCGTGTTGTTGCCATTGCTGAAGCGGGACTGCCAGATCTAAATTATGATAAAATTTTAGTCTATACCTGCCTATGCAAAACGTTATTTTATTCAATAATGTGAAGTATTCGCGTAAACATGCAACGAAAAAATTAGCGAAAAAATTAATTATGGCATATTGACTCTATAAATCTAAGGTTGAACTATAAGGTTAAACAACACTTACGACTTTAGAAACACTAACGTCCTATGACAACTACCTTGGTCAAATGGTCTTGACGTCCGAGATAAAGTTTTTCTTTTCCATTCAATACGTAGATTCTCTGACTTGTCACAAAATTGGCTGGCCGATCAGGTGAGCAATATTGTCTCTTCATCATCATCATCATCATCAGCCCGTATTTAGTCCACTGCTGGACATACGTCTCCCCTAATGTACGCCTTCTTCATTTAGGGAGTTTTGGTCCACATCCTACCACGCTGGTCCAATGCGGGTTGGTGGGTGGAACGACTAGAAACAACAATGAAAATTTCTCGAGTCCCCGCAGGATTCAAACCCACAACCTCCGGTTTCTAAAATACACGCTGTTACCACTAGGTTACGGAGGCGCAAAGCAATAGTGTAAAAATAGTACTGTGTTGCGGTTTGAAGGGCACCGTAGCCAATGTATTTACTCGGTAAACGAGACTCAATACCCTATGTCTCACGGGAGGCAGCGTGTTGGTGATACCCTAGTATTACCGATGTCTATAGGCGTCATTGACCACTTCCCATCAGTTGGCCTGATTGCTCATCTGCCTGCCTAAGCAATAAAAAAAATATTTTGATCCAAACAAAACGATCTTAACTATTAGACTTACATACCACTAGCAGTCCATCCAGGGCTCTCTCCGCATTATTTTTGGCTTTTGCAATGAATTTTCCTGTAGTAAAAACTAGCTTACGGTATTTATTTTTGTTATATTTATTTGCTATATTGCTTTAATTTTTTTAGCTCAGAGCCTGTTTAAAACATCAACTTTTTCCTTTTTATTATATATTCCTATTCTAGCCTATTTTAGAGTCAATCTATATTAGGAGTTTATATTTCGATAAAATAAATAAATCAAATGGACGGAATTGTTAAATATTACTTTATCTTCATGATTTCATTGTCATTTAACACCTGTAGGCTTACGAGAAAATAGTATTTGAAGCCTTCGGCGGTGTAGTAGCGCAACAGTGTTAACAAAGTATCAATAAAACGTTGAATCAACTTCGGCGACTCTCTCTTTTAAGGCGACTTATTGAGGACTTTAAAATTTATTAGGGTTACAAAGCTAGCTACAATCATATTTTTATTTATTCTTTGAAATAACATATAGTAAAAATATCATACACAATATTTGAAATATGTTTAAATCAATGATAGGCATATACACTATCAGAATACCAAAAACCAAACATTTTAGTGCTACTTGGAACAGTTTTTCTCTTCACTTAAATAAATACGCAACAAAAAAAAACCGTTCCCCTATTGTAAATATGCGAAGCACAAAATTGAGTACACTTGTTCACATTTTACAAATCGAACTCGAACGTAAATTAGTCCAAGTGACGAACCTAACTCGAATCGTCACTTGGACTAATTTACGTTACACTTAAAGGCATATGACTCAAAAATAGATATCTTAAATATAGCCATTTAATAATAAATAATCATATATAATTAACTGCCTACGTTGACGAGTTGGGTATCGTTATTGTGTGTTTGAATGCAAATCTAGTTGGTTAGGGTAGCGTCGGCTGATCAAGCAAGATGATCCATGAGTCTGGTGGGTGAGAGAGAGTCGGCTGAACTCTAAATCCTCTCCGGGTGTGCAGGTTTTCGTTTCCATCGCACTGTGGCAGCGAATTATTTGATGACGTTCAATTAAAATTATAATAAGCATTGCTGCGAATGGATTATACATGCTAAATAAATTTCTTATTCATAATTAGCTTTAACCAATACAACGTCTTGATTGAAAGGAATAATTAAGCACGTTAAATTCGTTTTATTTTTTAATATAAATTTGTGATAACGCTCTACGCATCTCAGTTTGTTTCGTTATTCAATCCAATCGAACGAAATATGGTTACTATTGGTCTTTACAAATAGTGATGGGTTAAGAACATGTCACGTTTTGTGGTTTCGTTGAGTCATTGGGATATTAATTTTAGCTGAAATTTCAAAACCTCTTATTAATATGGCTTTATATTATAATGTAGGTCATGAGTTCGACTCCTGCTAAAAACAACTTTGTGTTATATTGTTTTCTGGTTGGTTAAGATAATATGGTCTAATCAGCAGATCGCTTGAAAAGTAAGATCTATGCTTCGGACGCGCATGATAAAAGGCGATCCCGGTTGTCAAGACCATATTTGGCAATCGTTAAAGGACCTCAATCTAAAACTTTCAAATTTACTAACAACAACACCAACCAACAAACATCACCAAGAGTTTGATAGTAAACTCCGCTAAGACATCCAATCCGCCTACCAGAACACACGCTCACCAGCGCTGGTTAAGTAATGACACTCTGAAGCTCATTGAGGAAAGACGCAAGTTCAAAATGACAGGAACAAAAGTCCAAGACCTGAACAGATTATCAGCCCAAATCCAAGCAGGGTGTAGTCGGGATCACAACGCCTACCCTAACGAAATATGAGTGGAGGTTGACATTCACTCACATAAGAATGAGTCCAGAAACATATATAAAAAATCCGCTCTGTGACCAAAACTCTATCTTCCAAATCCTACGCTATAGAAAATAGAGACGGCAGAGTGCACTGTGAGATAGAACGCGTATCAAATTTTGGAAGGAATATTGTCAATCTTTGTTACTAGACAGCAGGTCTGAGGAGTTTTCCTCAATGTGTGTACAAAATGAATCCGAATTAGAGCCTGACTTACTTGAATCAGAAGTCAGAGCGGCCATCAATCATCTGAAAAATGGAAAGGCTACAGAAAACAGATGAGATCCCGATAGAAACCATAAAATCTCTGGGGAATTGGTGTATCCATATTCTTCTTTTTTTTGTAACAAGATATGGGAAACGGGTATCTGGCCCAAGGAATGGAGTAACACGGTATTTGTTCCACTACATAAAAAAGGCTCGACAAAGAAATGCAACAACTCCCGTTTTATTGCGCTCATATCTCATGCAAGTAAGATCATACTACACGTCCTCAATGAACGGGTGAAAAGCTTCTTATCTAAGGAAATAGCACCAGAACAGACAGGTTTTATGAAAGGTCATCGAGAACATGGAACACTAAAGCACTTGGTGCATTTACTTAGAAACCTTTACGAAGACGGAAACGCATCAGTTAAAACAGATGAAGTCTTCTCGGAAAGCTTTCATCCTAGCGCTGGAGTTGGACAAGGATGCATAATTTCTCTACTTTTGTTTATTACGGAGATAATTATGCGTATAACCCTTGAAGACTGGGAGGACGGGGTTACTATAGGCGGATACAAGATTGCCAATCTACGGTATGCAGATGACACTACCCTTTTTGCCACTAGTAGTAGTCGCATGGAAGAACTTCTCCTGAGAATGGAAAATGTCAGCTTGGAGTTTGGCTTGATGATAAATCGCAGCAAAACCAAAATGATGATTGTCGACAGAGCTAATAACAACTTACCAAATATCACCAAAATAAGAAACTGTGATGTCGCACAATCATACGTCTATCTCGGGGTTCTTATCTCAAATCAAGAAGGCTGCATAGATGAAGTTAAGAGACGTATGACATATGAGCAGAAGCGCAATGGACAAGCTCAAGAAAATATGGAGGTATAGAAACATCACGAAAGCTTTGTGGCTTTCGTGATGTGATGCTAGACTCGTAAAATCGTTGATGTTTCCAATTTTCCTTTACGCCACTCAAACATGGACACTACGGCAAACCAAAACTCACAAGCTCTGGAGATGTGTTAGTAGAGGAAGATGCTCAGGGTCTCTTGGACCGAGTTCCGAACAAATGAATCGATCTTAGAGGAGTTTGGCATTACGGAGCGTTTATCCATTATAGTGCAAAGTTGGATCCTATACTCTTTGCGCATGTTAGTCGGCATGGAACTACCCATAGAACGTCTTGTAATTCAAGGGATAGTAGAAGGCACAAGACCATGGCGAAGATATCCTATGAGATGGACGGAAAAGTACCCGACTAACAATAAGGAGACAAAACTGGCGGGACGTTGTGAGGCGGGTATTGTCTTCTGCCCAGCTAACTGGGACATGGTAGCACAACCACTCTGCCAAGAGTGTAGCGACAGAGAAGAAGAGAATTCAAACACAGAATGTAGTTTACGCTTTGGTTTTAGAGGTCAGATGTACATGATTGATAACGCATAAGTAAATCTAAATGGATTAGAAGCCGATCTCATGACAACTTCGAAAACAATTACGTATAAGAAAAAAATAGCTGCTATCTTCAAACTTTTGATTCGTCGATTTTTTTTATTTATTAAAATTTATGCACAGATAAGTTCAAATGCAGATTTAACGTCAAAAGGCCTTATGTACCAGTCAACATTTTAATCTATTCTATGAAACAAAGAAAAAGAAAAGTCAATTAATTTCAATTATTATTTTAATAATATCAAATTGAATTACTAATTACAGTAAGCTAATTATAGTAAGGTGCATAATAATGTAGCATCCTATCATTGAAGTATTAAGTACGACGTATAAATTAGTTGTTGTCGCATTATTTGTAACAGGGCGAGAGCCAGTAACAGTACCTTTGTCCCTCTCTGGCGATGGTGACTATATTGAAATATTATTTGAAGACAAGCATTACAAAGGAAATTTAGAAATTTTTGATCTGAACTCAGGAGATCGCTTAACCGCCTTCGCAGCCTAGCAGTATCAGCCATTGCTTACAAACCGGGGTCGTGGGTTCGAATGCCATGGTGAAACAACATTAAAACTGTTTGATTTTTTCTGGTTGATTTGGTTAATAGTCGGTCCCGTCGATTGTCAAGACCATCTTCGCAGTCGTTATAGGAAGTCAGTGCCTTCAAATTTACTGACAACTAATTCATCCTTAAAAGCAGTTTGCCCTTTGGGTTGTGGAGGTCAGATGCCAGTCGCTCCGCGTAAAAACTGTTATTTCAGTTAATCTGTATGAATTGAAAGTCCACGTTTTCACGAGTTATTATGCAATAACTTGTGAAAATGGCTAGGTGCAAGAGACGTCTGCAGAAAACTGTTTCGTTTTTGAACAATTTTAATCAAAGATGCGAACAACGACAGATTTAGCTCTTTGCGGCACAACACATTTCCTGTTTTGCTTGCTATTCTCGTTTTATATACATAGGTGTAGGTAGGACCTAGTGGTCATTTTGGGACAATGCACAAAGCTGGACAGAGATAAAATTATGATAAGATATCTATTGTAGTATATTTCATTAATTAGGTAAGAAAAACAGTTAAATTAATCTTTAATTCTAATTTTTCAGTGTGAGTAAAACGTGAATTGAGTTATCAACTTGCTAACGCTATCCATCCCAAGACCAAAATATCATGTTTAGTCTGTGTATCGGTGTTGCTATTTGTAGTAAACAGTAGTTATGTTAACGTAAACGTTTAAATTGCAAATCATTTCTTACGCACCATTGTCACTTATAATTATCAAGATAAGCTGTACTTATAAACAACTGAAAGTTCAATATCGACTTTTAGCTATTTTTGATCGGCTTCCCAAAAGAAGGGGGTAATCAATTCGAAGCGTATGTCTTTTTTCTTTACTTTTTTTTAACGTATTCTACCTCGTTCCGCCGGTACTAATGCTCCGATTTTGTGCTTTTTTTTAATAATAAATATTAGCTTTCCATTGGGCCTATTTTTATTAATAATTTTATGATCACTTATCACGTCTAATAGATATATGAGAAATAAAAAAAATACGGCACCAAAAATCACAACTTTGTGCGATGAAATTACAAACGCTGCCGAAACCGTAAATGATAGACATTATGTTTGTTTCACGTAATTTTACTACTTAGACTGATCTACGAGGTGGTCTGAAAGTTTCTAAAAGTGTTTTTCTTACTTTTTTATTTATTTCTACATAGTCTCCTTGTAACTCTACACATTTTCCCAGCGATGCTCCCATCTCTGTAACCCGTCCAAATAGTACTTGGCGTTTTCTCTGCAAAATAACTGTTCCTAAAGGTAATTGCCTCCTCATATGACGAACTTTGTCCTCCGAGCGCAGTTTTAGATGAGGGAACAAAAGAAGTCGATCTGGTGAGTAAGGCGGATGGTCAGGCAGTTGAAACTGTAACTCGTGGATTTTGCCATGGCAACCGCTGAGGTGTGAGACGGCGCGTTGTTTTGGTGAAACAGGATTTTCTTTTCTGCAAAAGTGGCCGTTTTCCGCAATTTGTGCCTTCAGCTCGTCAAGTAATGATGCGTAGTATGCTCTTGTAATAGTTTTTCCTTTTGAAGATAATCGATAAATATAACTCCATTACTATCCCAAAAACAGTCGCCATCAGTTTCCCAGACGAAAAACAGTTTTTGCTTTTTGGAGCTGGTTTCCTTGCAGTCCACTGTTTTGACTGTAGTTTTGTTTCGGCGTATAATGGTGTATCCATGTTTCACCTACAGTAATTAATCGACGGCAAAATATGGATTTATTGGACTAAACTGCGCCAACAGAGCTTTCGAAATGTTCATTCGAACATGTTTTTACATGGCGTCATTGAAATTTCAAAAATGTTTACAATAAGATACTTATTATGCATTATTTTCAAAACATAGAAATATGCTATGGTCTTAATTGTAGACCAATTCAAGTAGTACATTATGTAAAAGATACTTTATGTCAATCTTTTAAGGTTTTGACAGCGTTTGTAATTTAACGATATTTGCACGAGGTTGTGATTTTGGTGTCTGTTTTCTGTCTGTTTTTTCTATTCCAGAAATATCTGTTAAACTATCAAATATCATAAACAGAGAATGGGACCACTAATAATCGGAGCGCTTGGAGCGGAGCAACGAGGTAACATATAAAAAAAAAAAAACAAATAAAAAAACTACACTCCGAATAGAGTACCTCGTTTTTCGGGCAGTCGGTCAAAAATGTAAATTAATAAAAGATGTAACTTAAAAATGGAGTAAAAACAAAACGGATCGCAGCAGACACATACTCACAAACATTAGCGCGTGCGCGTCCTAACATAAACATACGCTCACACACAATCAATTTATTATATTTCTATCATTTCTCTTTTTAAAACAGTCGCAATTTTATTGTTTGAAATTCCATCATAGGACAGGCTTTGGCTAGCGTGGGGCATGGACTGTGTTTATGCAAACGTATCAATTGACTAAAAATATTTTCCATTTTTTTAAATGAAGACAAGATAGAACAAGACAGAAAAAATATTAACCACTACGCAGTTAAGGTTTTTTCAGTCTAAAAAAAGGCTTAACGGACATAACTGAGTTTTATTTTTTATTATGATCATAAAATATGTAAAACTGCTATTAAAATATACCAAAAGAAAATTGTATTTCACCCGATTACTGAACAATAACTGAATCATGTTAAAGAGATACCGAGTTCTGTTCTGACCAAAAAGTTAAAATGGAAATTTTAACTCGGTAATTGTTTTATATCCCGAACAGTTAGAAATTCATTATAATTCGAACTGAACATTAGTATGTAAATTAATTTACATTTCTTTGACTTACAAGCGAAACTAAATTAAAGTTACACGGCACCATCAAAATCTATTGTATGCAGGGATAGATACACATATATAGATATATACACATGCCTCTGTGGCCTAGTCATGGCCAGTAGACATCGATTCGAGAAAGAATAGGTTTAAACTTTACGTCTTATCAACTGATTATTTTCGTATTAATTTAGGCTATAAAAGCCAGTGTTATTTTTCGGAAAGTGGCCGGTGTGGGATGTATGAGAACAGCCCGAGATCGTAAGCGGTGGCGTGCATTAGGAAAGGCGGATCTGGCTACAGTAGGATAAAGAAGGATCAGCAAATCCACAGACTAACAACCCAATTAGTCAACTGCTAACCCACTTGCTCAGCGTGGCAATTACCTGTGTGAGTCAATTGTCTGACAAAGGCTTCCCCTAGCGCACGCTTCCTCCATTAGGGGTTTCAGATCGTATCCCACCACGCTGGTCAAATGCGCCTTGGTGGGTGGACCGACATATTACATGCCCATCCGACGCATGGATCATCTTACTTTTCAGACAATTGGGCGATCGGCCCAAATTGCCCTAACCAACTAGGAATAAACAATTAAAATTTGTTTAGTCCCTGCAGGATTGGACCTCCGGTTTTAAAGCTCCGCTCTTACCACTAGGTTGCGGAGGCAGAAGCGATCGACTTCACTTTTGAATATTATTATCACGGCCTCAGGTTTATAAAACAAAGGCCAATACAACAAGGCGATGAAGGCGGTTTTAGAACGCACATATTAGGTGTTTTTCCATTAGACCCGCCCCCGCTTTGCATGGGTGCAATACTGATATCTGTCAGATATAAGGACACATATATAAATTTATCAGCGTTTCTCTACAATATTATGTACAAATTATACTTTTAAACATTCCTCTTTAATCACTCTATGTACACAAAAAAAATTGCATCAAAGTCCGTTGCGTAGTTTAAAAGAATTAAGCAAACATAGAGACATAAGGACAAAGACAGCGACTTTGTTTTATACTATCTAGTGAAGTAGCCAAATCGATACATGAGCTTAATAAGATATGAAATTTATGTGAATAGTTTAGGAGGTAGGTCCCTTTTTACAAGGGGCTCTTTGGGGCAGTACATCTGCGTTGCCTAATTCTTCCACAAAGTACTGTAAGCATTACTGTCTTCTGGATTTAAAGGATATAATGTATATAATGTCAGCGTAATAACTGGGTAAACGAGGCACATGTTATGTTTCAGGGTAGTGAGCGAATTTTGTGGCGTCCTTTTTTGCTTTTCTTATGAGCAGGGCAGGTATCACTTACCACCAAGTGAACGTTTTGCTTATCGGGCGATCGTCTTCAGATTGTTTATTTGGTTTGTGAGATATTTTTTTAATTGCAGATCGCACAACTTACAATTGATTTTAACCATTTCTACGTGAAGATAGTTTAAAAAAAGTCAATGCTATTTTTCAAAGGAAATGGAACCAGCTCGAATAATATTTTCCATTAACACATACAATTTATCATAACATTTGTTAAACTGTGGTAAGTAATTACGTATTGTAAAGCTGATTGTGATGATGTGTACGTTATAACTTTATTAATTTGCAATCAAAGAATCAATCTGAATATAACGAATATGTTTGAAGTTCTAGGTTGAATACGAATTATTGAAAATGCAATCTCTGACATGTAAAATGGAAAATAATATTTTTGGAGTAAATCTATTATCACAAAATTTAACTAAAATATGATTAATTATAAAAAGAGCAGGAGGTTGTTTTTATTAAAAAGACTATATTATTCTAGTATTTAATTCTATTCATATATACTGATCAATTCAGTTAACTTGCGACTTTTAACTTGTAATAATTCATTGACGTTTAACGAGTTTTCTGAAATTTTGCGAATTCATTGACGTTTTTGCGATAATTTTATTGCTCTTTTATTACTTTTCTCCATCGTTGTCATTATTTTCAGTCTGTGTTAGTCCTAGTGTTACTACACATAAGCCTCCCCTAATGCACGCTTTCTCCAATACGGGGTTTTTGGACCGTATCCCACCAGACTGGTTCAATGCGGGTTGGTGGGTGGACCGACTTTTTACATGCCCATCCGACGCATGGGTAGTCTTTCTTTTCAGAACATTGGTGATCGACCCAAAATCGTCCTAACCAACCAGAAAATAACGATAACACGAAGTTATTTTCTTGCAGGATCGAGCCCACGAGCTCTGGTTTATAAAGCACAGGCCAATACCGCTACATGTGATACAAATTTTGTTAAAAAACTTGTATGATTGTAGTTTACCTGAAATTAGATATTGGTTACCTATCAGTTTGTTCTAAACAAATATAATTTACTGCCCTTGTTGTCTCAAAAGCGTTATTTCTTTTGCAAGGATGTTATCCTTCTAGCCTCATGTCTTTGGTAAGCTTCATCTAACACAAAGTTTCATGGAGGCTACTGTCTCCTAGATCTAAGTTCGTCTTGTTTTAGCTATCCATAAATTTATAACATTAATAAATTTAGCTAGCATTAAACTACATTAATGACCGCACGGCTGCCCTGCAATAGCCTATTTGGCAACGTAGCTAATTAATATTTCAATATTATACATATTTGACATATGAAAAATATTAATTAGATCATACGTAAATATCTTTTGTCAAATATTAATATTTTTAGATGCTTTTTGTTTTACCTTTTATTATTTTCCTTCCTTGGGATACGGTCCCGACCCCCTAATGAATAGGGGTGTAATAGGGGAGGCCTATGTCCAGCAGTGGACGAACACAGGCTAATGATGTATGTGATGATGATATATTTCCTTCTAAATTAAAAATTTGTTTTAATCTTTATGTCTTGTGAAATTATACCGTAACCTATAAACATATTTTTATCTTTTGTAGTATTAAAACTCTTTAACTTGTTTTCCCTTTAGTCATAAATATGCAAATTGAATCTTGAACCTTGTCAACCTTCGTTTAGAATCGGCGAACGGAATTTAGTGATTGAGTTCCGCTGGTTAAATCCAAGACGGACGGACTTACGGACTGAAAATTTTGCTATCTGAAAATTATTTATCTATTTATTTTTATTTTTTCTAGATCATCGTTTTTATATGATGAGATACAATTATTGTATTTGTTTTGCAAAACAGTGATCCGTTGATAAACTGTACCTTTGACAATCATTAAAAATAAAGATTAAATCGGGCCGCTAATTAAGTCCTACGAGTAGTTCGGGTTATTGACGACTTAAAACTTTGCTTTATTATTCCCTTATCTCCTTTTTTTTTAAACCATTAATTGGAGCGTTATTTTAATTTAATAAATTGTAGTTTCATTTAAGAATTAAATTTGCATCAGGTCATAATTTGAACGTATGATATGATGTTTTGATCGTTCAAATGAAGATAGAATGCATAGAGAAAGTCCACAGTTGGCGGCCATATTTAAGCCCAACGTGGATTTTGTGATAGAGTAGAAATATCTATACATATATCTATACAACTTTGTAAACGAACACGTTTGCAAAAGAACGATAAACGTTATAAAATAACGGAATAATTATGATCATATTTTTACAATTGTGTTGTTTTATTTTACTATTTTGTTTCTATGTTCGTCAACTAGGTAATGAGAAATGTAGAGTGTGTGGTAAACAGACCTGTATGTACATTATTCTAATACTACCTAAGCTTTAATTATATCAGCACGAATACCGGTGTTTGTTTTTGGTGTTGTATCGTCAGCTCATTTTCATGTTTTTCCCTACTCTTTCGCAGTATCTTAGATAAAGATTGCATTATATTTTCATACAATGTAATTAAAGATGTACCTGTTCCATAAATAGATTTACTTGAAGATGTTCTTGAAAATGGCAATGTGCTATGCACAACTTTATTGATTTACATCTATAACGGTAAAAGGTTCTGACTGTTATTTAATTAATTTAACAAATTATATAAAACAGTTTTAAGATAACGAAAAGATTTAAAAAAAAATACATAAATAACTAAATCTTTTATCTTTAAATAAAACACAAAAATCGCAACGGTAAATGGATAATTTTTGACGTTCATAAGTGCTCAGTAGAGCCTAAATTGAATAAATGATTTTGACTTTGACTTTGAAAATACAAATTTCAATAAAAAATTGCACTTAAAGCTTATTATTGCCGTATAAACATACTTTACCAATCATTTTTAATGTTAATGCATTTAAAATAAAAGGCACAGATGGCGTGCGGATGATCGGCGAGTTTTTGCCTTTTAAAGTCTCTTTTATGCTGGAATTTAATCCGTTTGTATTTTCCATTAACGCATATTTTCCACTAAAAAAATTATGGTGTTTTTAGACACACATATTGTGATTGATAAAAGGTAGCTTGATTTAAAAGGGCTATATATTGCTCTTTAACGGTAAGA
Organism: Lamproptera curius; assembly: GCA_029286875.1. Taxonomy (NCBI): domain Eukaryota; kingdom Metazoa; phylum Arthropoda; class Insecta; order Lepidoptera; family Papilionidae; genus Lamproptera; species Lamproptera curius. The sequence goes on from JAGSMT010000060.1 coordinate 1,850,606, forward strand.
ATTTACGAATTTCATCATCATCATCATCATCCGGTGTTAGTCCACTACTGGAAATAGGCCTCCCCTAATGCTAGCCTTTTACATTAGGGGTTATTTAGTCTGTATCTCACCACACTGGTCCAATGCGGGTTGGTGGGTGGACCGACGTTTTACATGCCCATCCAACGCATGGATAATCTTACTTTTCAGACAATTAAGTGATCGGCCCAAATTTTCTTAACCAACCAACAAATAGAACGGTAAAAAGTATTCCCCGCAGGATACGAACCCACGACCTCCAGTTTATAGAGCAAGGGCCAATACCGTCAGGCCACGGAGACGGTTTAGGAATTCATTTTATTAAGACCTGAAAATTTCAAATGACTCCGCTTTTATTCATCATTTCGTTGACTCCACAGTTGTCCTTAAGCCAGCAGATTAACAAAAGTCTCTCACAAACTCCGCTCTATTTATCAATATATAAAAAGAAATGCAATAAAATACTCAAAAAAAAAATATTTAAGTTCATTGGTACCGCAGCGTTTTCAATTAGAAAGACAACCGTGACCTTCAGGTTTATCTGAAATTTACGTTCATATTAACACTTCTGGAACTCGTTTCGTAAACAATTTTCCACACTCTTTGAAAACTCCATACGTTTCATGTGGATTTATCGAACCTGAGCGGAAGGGTAATCGGGCTGAATTCGCAAACCGAAAGGGCAAAGTAAGCAAGTAGCGTTATATGATGTTGGATCTAAGGGATGGCGGAACACCATTCGGCGAGATTCAAAACGTTTTGATAATGTAGTCTCCAAATAAAGGATTTGGGATAGTATAAGATGATGAGCTTTAAGTTACTTAAAGAAATTTGTTAATCGAATTTTAGCCTGTTTTAGTCCACTGCTGGACATAGGCCTCCCCTAATACACCCCTATCCATTAGGGGATCTCATAAGTAATAAAAATAGGTAAAATGTTATCTAATGTTTCAAAAACCTTTATTATTTTCTGTATGTCTCTCAAAGTTTAAAAACCTAAATTAAAAATTTGTTTTTTTATTACGTGTAAGTTTTACTTCAATGTTAAGGGTCATACACAAAATGGTGAAAAAAGTGTTATAGCAAAGTATTATCGAAAAGAGTAATATTATGAATATTTAAACAATTTTAAATCGAAAAGCTGAAGTATTACCATACATTTTAATCATATTTTGTGAAATATTACATTTCATAACTAGATTCTGATGGTATTAAACAACGAAAAATCCTTCCCGTGTACTGTTACAAGACGAAATTATGATGTTTGCGCCATGTTTAAAAATAGTTAAAATACAATATGTACCTAAATAATTTCCTTATTATATACGCTATATAATACAGATAATAACATTAAGAATATCAAAAAAATATAGTAATTATTTCCATAAAATAAATCAATTAAACTCATGGTTACAAGTTTTAGAGGCTCTTCTGTGTACAGTAAAATATGACACAAATAAATGATTTTTTGGATCCCACCGTGTTTATATTTTTCACTGTTGGTAACTCTAAATACCTGTCATTCTGGCGTATGATATTTTGATGTTACAATTGCAGTGCGTGAAAATACATTTTTTAAAATTCTAAACACATAAAAAAAATCGAGGGCTCTTTCCTCTTTCTTCTTTGTAAATATTTCGTTTAAAAATGTATATTTGTTATCTTTTTATAAGCATTTGGTTTTAAGCATGTTGCTTGATTTTTAACCACAAAATGAACTACTTTGTAAAAAGAGGGAAATATATCTTTTCTGTGGACATCTTTCCTGTGATAACGATGTCCACTGAAAAGATTTTATCCACAAGAAAGAGGTAAAAAAAAAAACTTTATTTTGTCTAAGTAGGTAAGAGCTAAAAATAGAGTCATGATTTTGGCAACATATACATTTATAATATACAATAAAGCCTCCATTTTTAAGTACATTTCATATTTGTATTTTTTTATATAAATGTAATGAATTAAATAACGGAAACTTAACGATTTTTTTTATTTCTATCGATTTTATTCGGCGGGTTCAACGCTTGAGTCGTGTCTGGTTGACATTCTAGCTCATTTATTTGTAATCATGATGTATTGTATCTTCCTTTAGTTTATTTTTAGTAGTTATGCATGTTTTTCTTTTATTTTAGTTAATATGCCGCGAACAAGCAGGTCTACAACTCAATTTTCAGAAGAAGAAAAAAAGACGACGCCGTGAACAAAATAAATAAAGCATGAGACGCGCTCGTACAAAGCTGTGCGGAGCAGAAATAAAAGATAGAAGAAAACGAGATAAAGAAAGATACAAGAAGAAGAAAGCGAAATGTCGAATTATGACTATAAAAGAATACACTCCCAGGCAACAAAGAAACATTAGGAAGGTTTGGAAAGAAAAGGCTAAAATGAGGCGTGAAAAATAAAAACAGCAAAAAGCTGCGGCTACTGATTTGATGAGTGATAGTGTAGGTAAAGTTATGAGAGCTCGCAACATACGGCGACTTAAAGCTGAAAACAATTATTTAAGAAAGAAAATTGCGAACATGGATTCAGCATTAGTGAAATTTCGTATGCAATCAAATCACCAGCTAAAGCAACCTGTAGCAGGAAGAATATTGAAAATAGTAAAGAAATAAGAAAAGCAATACACACTTTTTTAACCGAAGATGAGAACAGTAGACTAACAGCTGGGAAAAAGGACACCATTACACGGCATAAAGAAAAAAACAAATACGTTTACTAAATGATTCTTTGTTAAACTTACACAAACAATTTGTTAGGAAGACAGGGATGAAAATTTCTTATGAAACGTTTCGCAGAAATAGACCATTTTGGGTTCTATTTCGAAAGTTAGTTCTAGAAATACCTGTTAAGAAAGAAATTAGTATGCATAGCACAAATATGCATACTAATTTCTTCTTATGAGAAATGGCTCACTAATAATGTTTTAATTGTGATCAAAGGTCAAAACAAAACAGTAAAAAAGACAGTAAAAGAAAAAGTAGTTACTACCAAAGGAGGTCTTGTATAGACATTTAAATCTACATTACCTAATTTCATGATACATGTGGCAAACATGATTCACCAAATGAAGTCAATACGAAATATAAAACAGCAATTATTGCCTACACAGGGGTTATTACACATTGACTTCTCTGAAAATTATATTTGCCAATACGGCCATGAAATACACGCTGCGCATTTTGGTGGGTCCAAGGCTCTATTGTCCTTACATACACACCAGAAAATGTTGTAAAAATTCCTTAATTTTGCACTCTTACGGAAAATCTCAGACATGGCCCTGTTTTGATTAGTGTTCCAAAATTTGCAAACTTTGGCTCAAAAAATCAGAGAATTCCCAAATTTGAATCACCTGTTTTTTGATTCTAAGTGATGGACCCTTAACTCAGTATAGGAATAAATCGATGTTCCATCTTATAGCAACTTATTTAAATAAAGTGTTTGAAAAAGATACACTCACTTGGAAATACAGTGAGAAGGGACATGGTAAAGGTGCCCCAGATGGAGTGGGCGGCTGTATTAAGAGAGTCGCAGATGATTTTATAGCAAAAGGTAACGATAGTTATAATTCAGATTGTCTTTCGTCGTGCTTAATAAAATTGCAAAGGCATTCAGGTTTATAAAATTAATGAGGCATCTATTTTTGACTTTAAAATGTTTTAGATTTGAGCATCACTCGACTTTTAAGGGTACGCTTGGGATACACCAAGTGACTCTGATTGCTCGATAAGCTTTTTATCAAAGAAGCGATGGACCTCTATTCTTATAAATTTTCAGACGATTCTGATAGTTCTCTGGAAATATTTCCAACTCAATAAAGTAATTATATTTCATTACACTATCTTAATTAGATTAGCTATCTAAAGATTTAACACCTTGACTTTGAAATATAACCATTTACTCGTAATATTCATTAATATGTTCACAGAAGAGAATGTCCTTTGTGTAGACATTCTTTTATATTTTTATTTTCCGCTCAGTTTGATCAGGTTCTCATTTCGTTTGCGTTTCATGATAAGTTCAGAACAGTGACTACACATGTTTGAATATTGTATCTTATTTTATTTCTGTTCACGCCGAATCAAAGATTTTCATCTATCCTGTACAATAAGTCGTCTGTTCTGTGGTCCGTAAAATTATAATAATGGTGATTATGCCAAAAATAAGACATATTGATCTTTATGACATTGATTCAAAGACTGCTATTTAATAAATAAGTAATAAATACTTTATTTCGCATTGATTCTGAGACTATTTTTCGCTACCCATTTTAGTTTACCTTTTGGGATGACCCTTAAGCGTGTAGGAGTTTTTGTTAAGCGCTATTAAAAGAAATGCATATTTTTATTTTTAAACGGTGCATTAGATTACGATTTAAACATTATTTATATTCGATATTGTTATTTTCTGCCTCCGTAGCCTCGTGGTATGGGCGTGGTGCTTTAGAAACCGGAGGTCGTGGGTTCGAATCCTGCGGGACTCAACAAATTTTCATTGTTGTTTCCTAGTTGGTTAGGGCAATTTGGGCCGATCACCAATTGTCTGAAAAGTAAGATGATCCATGCGTCGGATGGGCATGTAAAAGTCGGTCCACCCACCAACCCGTATTGGACCAGCGTGGTGGGATACGGTCTAAAACCCTCTAATGGATAGGGGTATTAAGGAGACCTATGTCCAGCACTGGACTATCACAGGCTGTTGATGTGATGATGTATGATTGTTATTTTGATAAACGAAATGATAAGACATTGCCAAGCGGAGAAGTCCTTAATTTTCACAATTAGTAATTCCCAAGAACTATATATGATTTATGCCAATAAATGCGCTGGTGTAAACAACAAAAAATAGGTGGAATTTTCTTTCCATTGGTTCCATTAGAAAATATAAGTATATTAGTTTCTTTCATAGGCAATATTTTTACAGATATTTTGATATGTCCTTATAGTATCATAGATATTTTCTACTTTTAATAGAGCTAATCGAAAATTTTACATATTATTGGTAGTATTGCTTTCTTCCTTTATGAACTTAATATGAGGGCGGTAACTTTTAACAATTTTTAGTGAAGGATATGAATTGGAGTGGCCAATGATAGACAGTTCGTGAAGTAACAATAAAAGAATAATACATATCTTTCGATCGTAAGTATTTGCGCTATATTAATCATTAAAACCTTCAGGTTTATATGTTGACAAATTAATTAAGTTCAGTTAGAAGATTAATATTTATACAGTTATATAAGCACAGATTGTATTATAAGTAATATAAAATATTACACTGAATGACTAGAAGAGTTTCTTAAATTTATTTGTTTAGTTCATTTATTTAAAACTTATACAAAACTACTTGCAATATTTTATTCTTTTGCAGAAATCTAAATAAAAATATTTCACGGTCATAAAGGAATATAGCCGACTTCAGTACAGTTCATAACTGTAGTGATGTGAAAAGAAATTTTACTGTAATGGCGGATATTAATTTCATTGACGCAAAAATCGTAATCATGACAATATATAAATTTATCACATCCTTTTTATGCGAAAACTATTGTTATTATTATTAAATATTTACTAAACATAAAACTTTAATATATGTTTTATATCCGACACCACTGTTGCGCTTCGAACCCACCATAGGCACAATATATTTTACATGTACTCCCTATAGGTTCAGTGGTTATGACAAAAAAGTTAAAACCAAAATTTTTCAACGTCTGACAATTTGCTTCAATTTATTTAGTTAATTTAATACGAATTTCGTAACTTAAATAAAAATAGGTTTTAAAGTTTGCTACTTTATTTTAAATTAGTAATTTATGTTACAAAATATGTTTGTTTGTTTGTAATTTAATGTCGCTTTTTATGAACCTTACGAGGTTTTTATGTATACTGAAGTTATTGCGTATCGTAAAACTTCAATATTTTAATTTTTTTCTTATATATTAACTTTAAACGAAGTTTCTTCGAATTTGTCTTTAATGGAGTGCAACTATTATGTTGTTCTTTATAGATGCTAATATTGTAATTATTCTAAATTCAGTTAATTTTGATGAAATCCATAATAAAATCTGATATTGGCTTATTTTTATTTAATTTATAAAAGTAATTTTTATACGATTGAATAAAGAAAATTAACATTATTTGTTCAAGTTTACTAGACACTGCTTAAGAAAACAGTAGCATGTGCTACTATTTTGTAATTTGTAAGGCGAAACTTGCATATCGGCTAGCTGCACCGGTTACCATCAAATACGTTGATTGCTCGTCTTTATAGAACAATAAGAAAATAACTGAGCATATTATTCATTCGGAATTGCCTTGATTAGTGGCATTGTCTTCATTAAACATTTTTTATTTTGACAAATAGTGTCCAATGTTAATTGTTAATGATTTTAAACATTGATACCTTTTTATGTGTTACGATTAATATCGTTTTTTCGAGAATAAATAAACAGAAACTCTATCAAGTCCGACAAAACACAACTGGTTTTACCATTTACATGCGACAATCGGTTAACAATATGTCCCGATTCACGGTTTTGTTATATCGGTGAATTATGAATTTTACTTGTTGTCTTTGTTGAAAACAGCTATAGTATATTTAATAACTAGCCGACGTACCTGTTAAAGGTAATGTGGGTGGAATTACATGTCAAAACCACACAGTAAGGTGGACCTTCTATTATACATGATTTCGATTACACACAAGGTTTGAGGAAAAGTTGAGTTAAATACGAAAATTATTATTCAGAAAAACCCAGTCGAATAGTTCACAAAATTTTTTATGAATATATAGTGAGTCAAAAATTTTAACTTAAAAAACAACAAAACGAAACGTCTTAAAAGTATTTTCGTCACAATATCGTATAGAGATAAAATCGTTTACGTATATTTTAAATACGAAACTGGCGGAGATGACGTTATCAGATAAAATGAGGCCTCGGAGTGAGAAAGTATTTTCACGCAGGCAGACGAGCAGTCAGGCCACCTGATAGAAAGCGGTGACCGACGACCATACCGTCGCTATACCTCTGGTATCACCAACGTGCTGCCTACGATTTTATTCCTATATAGTTTTAATTTTCGCATTGAAATCTCCAAGCAATTTAAGGGCAGTTGCGCCGTTTGATAGAGATGTTACGGTCTTTTTGGGTCCCACCTGGTGATATAGACATGTGTCGTTTACTTCGTTCTGTCAATGTACGTGGTTGCCATTCACGTTTTCAGTTCTACTATTTAGTTGTAACGCACCACCTCTATTTTTCTGGCTTGTCGCTCGCGTTAAAGTTCTACCTAGGTTCTATTTAGATTTTTCAGCTCATTGTAGTCGTTGCAATCACCACTGTTCTAGCTTTTCCGGAATATTGTCCCATTTATGACAGGGCACTTTCAAGATATTATTTAATCTATCTTGGATTATAGAAGGGAGATGTTCATATCTTTTTCTCTTCTTTAATTCCGAAAGAGAAATTTATTTTCTTTCTAACCTGTTTTTCAAGAAAATCGATGGTTTTTTGCTGCTGTTCAACTTTTGTTTCTAGCATCGGTTTTTGGTTTCAATTTAATTTTAAATAATAATTTTTCTGTTGATCGCTAGATGGCGTTTTGCAGTAGAATCGACTTATTTTTTGTTTTGCTCTTTCATTGTCACTACTTTAATTATAATTTTTATTGTGTTCACTAAAATTTAAGATGACTGATCTTCTCAGACTCCAAGTACCAGCGACTACAGCTATTAGTTAGTTGTTACAATCTACTCCGCTGTAGATGGCGGTAATAAAAACTTACTAACTAACGAAACTAAGTAACGTTCTTAATTTATTTCAAATGTAATGTCTATTTCCACTATTGTTTCCATTAAAATTTCTTTTTTTGCAAATGATAGTATATTACTTCACTAGTAATAGTTGTCTTGTGCACCAAATATCACTTGTTTTTCGATTTAGTCACAGGACACTGAGCACTTAGATAAATATAGTGATTGTTCTTATTTGTGGAACTTTTAATCAATCAAAGTCAAAATATTTTTTAACTTTCGCGCTAAAGTTTTCATTTCTTTTCACTTTTCTTGTATTTAATTTAGTTAAACATATAAAAAGCTGAAGTTGACCGTAGCGTAGCGGGCTATTATATCATTAATATAAATCTATATTAATTATTATATCTCTATATTAATTATATAATAATTATTATATCATTAATATAAATCTATATTAATGATATAAAGAGGAGAGAATAGTATTTTTGTACTCTGTGGATTTAAATAGCTATTATATATTATTGCATACGCTACTCTTTGGCCACAAGGAAATTATTTTCTACATTATAAAAATAACACGGGCAGAGCCATGGACGGACTGCTAGTATATTATGAAGAGAAAAGAATAATATTTTCGTATACGTTTGTAGTGAATGAGCTCGAAAAGTATTGTGCCTGCTGCACTAGACTGCAGGTACTAAGCCCCACCGCTACGACAAAGCAACAACCTGTCAGGAGATCACTAACCACTTCGCCAAGCGGATCTTCAATATGAAAATAATGAACACGCTTAAAATGTAATTAGTCACAGTGCGTACAGACATGTGTTATTCAGTAGCGGCATATGCAATTTGGCGAGTTTATCAAAAACACGTCAGTATCGCAGAACAAATACGGACCGAATGTTATTAGTGGCCATCAATCCTTCGCCGTTTGAAGTACTCGCACATTTTTCACAGCCGACGTGTCATTTTACTCTGCACGACAATGAAATTCTGGTAAAAAAGTTGAAGCTAGAGTAAATCGACAATAATGTGAAAAACTTACATTGAAATTTAATAAATAATTTGAATTTTAATGCAAAGAACCATAGTTAATAATAACAAATACTATGAGGAGTTTGTTTTGAAATATCATATTCGCGGCACCAAAATATTAACTGTTGTATGAATTATGACCAGTGCATTAGTGAGTTGTACACATGCTGTAAATAGAGCTGGAAATAAAGTATCAACTTGGTGACGGCGTCAATCATAACTCACAAAGCTAACAAATTTGCATATAGGTATTGAGGTCACCCAGAATAAAATGCTACAAATGCTATTAAGGTATATAACAAGTTTCAAGGCATGAATATTAACTAATAATAGCAATCAACCTAGCATTTTCAAACCTTAGTATTATATTTCACGAAGAATTTTGTTTCAAAAGTTCATTATTGATTCTGCAATTTTAATAGGTATTCAATTTAGATAGAATGAGAAAAGGCGTCAAAATTTTAATTTATTATTCATTCATGGGACTTACAAATTGCATACGGCTAAGTTATATTATAATATAGTTTTTTTATTAAAATTTAATTTAATAATTTCAAACTTCAAACTTTCAAAGCAAAGAAACATACATCCGTGCCATACACGGAAACTGCATTTAGGAATTACAAGCCATCCTCTGCGCTTACTAGAAGTATTCAAGAGTTTCTGCGATATTTACCAATAATCATCAAGCTAAAGAATCTGATTGAGTTATAAAAGGCACTTTACACTTTTAAGATGTCGCTGGCGACAGTACACGTAATTGAACATAATTTGACAGATGAGCAGTTAAACGAGTTGTGACGTCAACCGATTTACTAATAATAATAATAATAATATTAACTCATTTAATCAGTCCAACATCTCAGGCAACACAAAGTCAATAAAAAGAAATACATCGCAAATGCAATAAGGTTAAAAATATAACAAAAAAAAGCAAAACAAATAAATATCCTTAACGCTGGACCGATAAGGTTTCAGCTTAGCATATTGTTGGCTACAGCCAACGTAGGTATTCTGCTGACACCTTATGGATTTCCATAATGTAAACAGATATTCAAACATCATGAAAAGTATTAAAACAATCACAACAGATACAAATAGGTAATTAAAAAAAAAATCAATAAAAAAAATCACAAGTAAACTCAACAACAACAAACAACAGAGCAGTAAAGGAAAAAAGCTGTGTGGAAAAATTAATAATATCCGAATAAAAATAAACTAAAAATAAAGAGTAAATTAGAATTAATAATATTGATTTTCGGCAAAAAGTTTTTGAAGTTGTAGTATGAAAGGCTTTAATTTTTTTTCTAAATGTGCTTTTACTACGCGTACGCGTTTGGTGGTAGGATATTGTTCCAACATTTGGCTGCCGCATAACGAAAGCTACCTCTAAATACTGCAGAACTATGTCTTTGTACTTAAGGATTTTGAAAACCGCGCACATTGAAACAGCCGCACTTCACATCTTCGTCCGTCACCCACCCATTCCAATCTTCTTTTAAGGCGTTTCATGCTTTATAACGTCAAAGAGAAGACAGGCAAGGTGTAAGCGCCTCCGGTTTTTTTAAAATATTATTATCGTTGAGAAACGGGGTAACATGATTTCGGGGTAGTATTTCGAAACAAAATCGTGCACAGGCATTTTGGATACAACCGCTCTGTTCGCCGATATAAACGGGGACCATAGATAACATCGGAATAATTTAATTTAGATAAGACTAGCGACTCAACTAGTTGTGTACGCACATGAACACTATGGCCGAATTTTATAAGGAATTTTTAAACGATAAAAAAAAATTTAGTTAATTTGGTGACGTAGCTTTCAAAACGCAGATTGCAACTAATTCTAATCCTAGATTACGGGCTTCAAAAACCGGTGTCGATCCTAACATAATTTCAATGTTGTACGGCAGTTTGGCAATATTTAAATTTGATCCAAAGACTATGTACTTTGACTTGGATGGATTGAGTACAAGACAATTTTAAATGACCATTGAAGTACGTTCTCAAGATCAGCATTTAAACATCGCAAGGCCGTATTAAGCTCACCTGGTTGAAATGAAATGTATATTTGCAAGTCGTCTGCGTACAAATGAAGCTTACAATGATTAATACATTTTATTATGTCTGTGGTGTAAAGGATAAACAATAATGGCGATAATATTGTTCCCTGGGGCGGTCCTCTTGTAAGAAAAACAGGTTCTGATCGGATAGGCTCACTACAACTATTTACAGTGTCAACGTATTGCCTTCGATTGGTAAAGTAGCTTTGAAACCACTTTACAGCATCTTTTCTAAATCCGTAATATTTCATTTTGGCTAAAAGTAATGGTATGTTTATGCCATCGAAGGCCCTAGAGAAATCCAGAAGTACCAGAAGGGTACACATACCTTTATCTTGAGCGTCAATATTGTTGTCCGTGACGCTTTTCCGAAACCCCGACTGAAATTCTGGCAAGATGTTATTGCTCTCTAAGTATTCGGATAGTTGAAGCCATCCAGCCTTTTCGACAATTTTGGACATACACGATAGGATACTAATTAACTTATAAGGATTGTTAATTTTGGGCAATGGTTTTACTATCGCTGTTTTCCAAAGGTCCGGATATGTTGATGTTAAAAGAGAGGTGTTAGCTATTGCTGTTGTTGCTTCAAGCTTTTGTGGCACTGTCAAACGTAACATTTTAAGAGATATGCCATCTATTCTTTCTGCGTTTGATTTCAGCGTATTAATTATGTTAGCTATAACAACCTGGTCGACAGGTTTGAACGAGAAATTTGACAGTTAACTAACTCAAAGGCGCGAAATACAGGGATATCTCTAAAACGAACGACAAGATGCTTTGGAAAAATAAATAATGGACACTGACATTGGTTATAATTACATTCTATTATGTATAAAAATAGATACATAGTTTCTAGGTTTATGCACGGAAAAATTCAAAATGATTATTTTTAAGATTATTCCTATCTGTCTCCATAACTAATCAAATGTTGTTATTAACATGACTTACTGATGGACCGTGACAAATCTCAGTAAGTATTCATACAATATTATGTACAAGACTGATCAATGTGTGACGCCACTTCTTTGCTGTGGATTGCAATGTTTACGCCAATTCCAAGTTTAAATTAACCTAGAAAAGAAAAACTTATTCAGTCTCAATAAGCACGGTAATTAAACTGGAAGCCGCTACTATGCCACTGCTATAAGTAGGTATATTATATATAAATATATTATGTAGGATACGTCGTCTGTCACGTCTATTGTTATCTTGACAGATTATTTCACCGTCATGACGATTATATAAGAAAGCTTTTAAAAATAGGCAGACAGATAGACAAAAATTTTAAAAGTTCTTGTTTTATTATATATACCGATTATCTTTACATTACAAACAGTCGCTCAAATTTACATTATATTACATCATTGTTAACAAAAACAAAAAACTTTTAATCTATTATTTTGCTTACACGAATACTACACATTATTGAATAAAAGGATTTTTTACGGATTTTATCGCGTTTTTTTCACATTTTAAATTCCTCACGTTTCGAACACTTTCGCAATAAGAAACTGAATTAACCATCGCTAGGAGATCGTTGTTTTATTTATATTATGCAAAAGGTAAAACGGACAAACAGTGTAGACGTACTAAGGCTGGCTTATGAACGGCACTACAAAGAGTTTGAAAAGCTGGTAATAATATAAAACAAATAAGCGCAACAAAACAGTGAAATACTTTTATGTGATCTTGTGACCATTAACGTCAATGAAATAAAGTATTTATAAATGTGGGAAGAAATGAAAATATCGATGACACCGAACTGTCAATGAATGATCATATATATCAATACAAAACTCAATTGTTTAACGTCGAATGTCAATATATAGTATAGATATGTATAGGTACTAAAGCTTTATTAGAGAGCATGATAAAAAGAAACTCTTCCGAAAAATCGCGGAGGAAAATCTTTTATGAGTATATACTGGTGTCAGTTGAAAACGATACAAGCGGCGTAACAATAATACGTCACAGACAATTCCATTGAGATGCGTTTCGCCTACTTCTAGCGGTAGTTTTAGTTCAGCGTTCAGAATAAAAGAAATAGCAGATCATTCCAATTAGCAGTTAACCGTTTACTGCTCGTTTTAACAACGCATTCGGAATACGAACACAACGGACTAAGAACATCTATTATGTTGTTAATTATGTTGTGAATATATTTTACTTTATTAATGGCAAGAACACTTTTTATAATCTGTACAAATAAATAAAATTTAAGCGTCTGTTTTTAACATCAAATTAACCGTTTTTAAATAATTTTATTGTGATAAATTACCAGTACATATAACAAAACAACTATATTTAAAGGTTTTTGTCATTCTGTCTGTCTGTTTGTTCTGGCTAATATCTGGAATAGCTCAACTGATTCAGCTTAGAGTTGCACGTGTCAGTGTACGGGCTCAGTACCTATGGCCTGGTCTGCCGCGGGGAAGCTAAGAGGAACCTGGTCGAACAGTAGAGTAAGGCCTGCCGTAAACGCGAGCTGGAGAAACCCGCTTTGGATGCGACCAAGAGGGTTCGGCAGTACCGCCAAAAAGGCAGCAGGCATACCGTCAACCTGACCTCTGCAGCTATAGAGTAGTCGTGGGAAAAGACGAGTGTTAGTAGTCTGTCGGCCGTTCTTCTTTTCCTTCGCGATTCAGCGCAGCCACATTGCTGATGCGGTGTGCGCAGGGGCTGTAGGAGAGAAGACATTCGGTATAGTGTTATCAATCTCTCTTGCGGCCAAAATGGTGCTAGCGGGGAACCTTGTACATATATGGGTTGAGATCTCTTGGCTCCTATGGCCCCTGGATAACCGATTGAAGGCCCGATGTAGGGCGCCGAGACAAAAAGCACGTCAGTTCCAACGTGCTCTAATTGACCCAGTTTATTCTTAAATACATGACAGCTACTAGTTTCCATTTCATCAGACTATCTAGTAGTCTACCGGTAAAGGCGTGTGCTTTAAAAACCGGAGGTAGTGGGTTCGAATCCTGCGAAGAATAAACAAATTTTTATTGTTGTTTTGTTGGTTAGGGCAATTTGACCCAATCGCCTGAAAAGTAAGATGATGGGCATGTAAAAAGTCGGTCCACCTACCAGCCCGCATTTTATCCAGCGTGGTGAGATACGATCCAAAAACCCCCTAATGGATAGGGCATGCAGAAGGGGAGACCCATGTCCAGCAGTTGACTAGCACAGTAGAGAATCTTAATAGTGTAATTCCTACACTATCAAAATTCTTTTTGAACTAGAAATTAAGTAACTTCTTATCACAAAACCAATTCGCTCTGTGCGAGGTTAAGTGTGCGATAGTTTATATGTTCGTTTTATAAAGATAAAAGCAAGATATAGCTATGTGTAAGTCTAGATCGCTTTGCTATGTTATAAGTGTAACGGGTTATAGCTATAGTATTATGTTGGCATAGCAGAATTTGCGAGCAAAAGATGTTAGTTTTAGCACTTTCAAGTCATAACAACGTAAGATTACATGAGCTTTGTTTTTTTTAATACATTCTTTAAAGATTTTATCTGGAATGTTTAAGTACTTTCGTGATGATTTTCAAAAGCCTTTGTAAATGAAAAAGTTAGCTGTAAAATAAGGTTTTGTTATATATATATATATATATAGACACAACTTTAGCTTGAATTTAAACGTTATCCATTCCAAATGTTAAAAGTGCATATCATATATTGGATTTGTTATTAAGCACAAATTATTTGAACCAAAAGTTAAGTTTACTTTTTCAAAAGGAATGAAGAAACAAGTGAATAATGGTCTTTATATTACCATTTCTTCACATACTGCTATTGTTGTTACCCCTGTCAAGACAACCAAATCATATTGAGAGTAGTAACCTCATACCACAAGTAATTTCTATTGCATAAATTATAGAAAAGCATGTTTATTAGTTTCAGCCAAAAAGCCAGAATTTAAGTGCAATGTTTTATTTGTTAGGGTTATGTTTCGTCGTTTGGAGACAATTATTTAATAATGGTGCAAGTGGCATAAGGCAGCCACAGTTTGGCGGATAATATAGTTGATTATGCGGCAAAGTTAGACAAAATGCCGATCCTGGAAATAAATATATTTTATTATAATGAATGTTTTGTGACGGATACATTAGCAGTATTTTTGTTTATTGCTGTTAGTTATCATTAAGGAATGTGGTACTTCTTTTTGATCGATTAGTTAGATGGATTTTTATATTATATACTTTTATGCAGAAAATTTATATATATAATTAAAATTATAACTTATGCTCTTTAATAAATGGATGTATTTTGTTAATCTTTCACGGTGAAACTATGAAATAAATTTCAATAATGCTTTATATTAAAACAACTTATATATCTGAGTAACACAGGATCAAAATAAGCGGCTGATCCAGTCGAGGATAGGCCCACCTGGTCACCCTCGATGTAGCTTGCTGACAGGAAAAATGTAGTGGCAGCCCGAGCCGAGGTCTCCCTGTAGAAACCTCTGAGGCAAGCCACTAGCATAGAGGTAAAGGTGTTCTTAAGTTGCATAGTCCATCACGACTCCACCAGGCTGTAGCGGTTTACTCCACCAACAAAATATAATATCCAAGCTTGTAGAAAAAATCTGAGAGATATTCCGGCGCTTTACACAAAAGTTAGAAATCATGTAAAATATATAAGTATCTATTCACGTTACTTGCATAATATATATCTCAAAAGATGAACATAACACTTTACTGGTTATTAGTACTTTACATGCATATTGTTTTAGGCTATAATCATAAAAGGCGGTGTCATAATTCTTTCTAAATTTTGTCGTTGTTTTATTGGCGGTTTTATAGCAGTACCCATATGGGCTCAATGGTTCCGTTTAATAAATAATATATCATAAAAGAAGTCTCTCACGTAGGCTATGAAAACATTTATAAAGAGTTTGTTACAATTTTCTATTTTCATTTCTTATTATACCATTATAGTTTTCACTGATTTCTTCTTCTTCTTCTTTTAGTACTAATCCTAATATTGTTGACCCTAATAAATTTGTAGAGAGTTATTTGTTATGTATGGTTCTGTAAAGGTTAAAAGAAAAGAAATGTTAACAGGTCTGGGAAAGGAAGGAATAGGTCATAAAGGGGGATCGTAAAATTTCTGCTAGAAAAAAATATATGTATCAGAGAACCCTCTACTAGGCCCTATTGGCACATCGAATGATTAAGTATACGTTTTAGCTTGGCTAAAAACTCTGGGGAGCAAACATGTCCCAAACGGAGTCGAATAATCACGGATGTGACTAGTTTAGGGAAGTATTTGAACTAAAAAAACCATGGTCATGTGCGGTTGGATGCTGGCATACAATTTGCCTTTCATTCTACTGGAATTTTGCCAACAGGTATTCCTAAACTCCAGCAAGTGAGTTTTTGCCATAGAGCATAAATCTTGAAATAGGATCCATGATTATTTTGGATTACCAATGACAATAGCTTGCTTAGCATAGTTAACAGCTGCATCGTTGCCTGTAATACCTGAATGGCCTGGAATCCACGCTAAAGTTGTCCCAACACCAGATTTTTCAAAATGAAAAAGTATCTCTTTTGTGGATAGAACGAGAGAGAGATGAAACGGGGGAACTACTTTTACAGTCACTTAATATTAAAGCTTTGATTTGCCTCTAAAATTGTAATGGATTCACCAGTAAAGATTGAGAATAGTGGTGGGCACTTAAAGCTTAAAACGGCATTAACCTTGGGAATGTATACAGAGGCACCAACGTGAGAGTTATCAGATTTTGATGTATCTGTAAATATCAGAATATAGTCATTCCATTCCTCGCTTATAACTGAATTAAACAAAAGGTTAGCATTTAGTGATCTCTTGTTTATGCCTAAGTTTAGGATGACATTAGGCTGGTAAATCAAGACATCGTATTGAGGAATGTAGAGAGGATAATTTGCTTAATTGAGAACGGGTACTGAAGAGTTCTTCTTGTTCTATACACTCTACTTGGAGGGCATTACTGGAGAAGATTTCATTGCACCGCTAATTATATGTAGACATTTGTACTGTATTCTGTCCAGCTTTCCCAGAGCCAGCTTGCTTCATGGCTCTAGAATAAAGCTACCATAGTCCAAATGGCTACGTATGATTACGTTGCAAAGGATTTTTGGGTAGCGGGATGTGAGTCCCAACGGACTCCTGACAAGGATCTAAGAGCATTGACGTTTATTTCACATTTGCTAGCTTTGTATTCCAGATGTTTTAGTCCAGTCATCTTATGATCAATAATAACACTAAGAAATTTTGTGGACTGTTTAAACATTATTGGATCACCAGCTACAGATAAATTTAGGTTGGGGATATGGCGTTTTGGCTGAAAACAACCGCATGACATATATTTTTTTGGGGTGGACAGATTCAACCCATGTTCCAAAAGCCAGGTGGTCAGGTAGACCATAGCTGAATTTAGCCGGGAACAGCCATTATGTAATGAAGTACAAGGTGCATACAAAGCTATACCATCTGCATATTGTAGAATTTTACAGAAGCTATTTACAGTTGTGTCCAGGTCAGTGGTGTGTGTTGTGTGTTGTGTGTTGTATAGAAGAGGACTTAGCACTGAGCCCTGAGGAAGACGCTTCCAGACAAGATGGGTAGGAGTGAGAGAGCCATGATAACGGACTCATATTAAGTGACAGGAAAGAAAGCTGAAGATAATGTTAACCAACCTCTCAGGGATACTCAGATGAAGCATCTTCTGCCTGAGTATTAGAAGCTGGACATTATCATAGGTAGCTGAGATGTCAAGGAAGACCCCAATAACATGCCCATTATTAGATAGAGCAAGTCTTATATCAGATGAAGGGATACCAAGACTATCCATAGTGCTCATGCCACGTTGGAAACCAAACTGGGTATTTAAGAGTAGACCTCTGTTCTCGAAAATCCACTCTAATCTGTTTTTAACAAGATTCTAGGATTTTGGCCACAAGAGATAATAGGGCGATGGGGCGATACGAAGACGAGTCACTTGGATCTTTGCCGGGCTTAAGAATTGGGATGATTATTTGAGTCTTCCATGACTCTGAAATGCATCCAGAGGAAAAAATTTCGTTTATGATGTTAAGAAAAACTTGCTTTGTTGCAGTAGAAGATTTAGTTACAAAATAGTAGGAAAGTCCATCAATGCCTGAAGTCGAATCTTTCAAGTTATCCAGTGCACAGGGTAATTCAGGATAGGTAAATATCTCATTCATCCTGTCTGAGGTAGGAGGTCGGAAGAAGTTAAAGAAAAGAAAACATGAAACAAAAGGGGGGATAACCTATTAGTGAAATTTTCAAGCCATATGCCATCAATAACCCCATTATTGGAACTTACGTTTTGGTGATTGAGAGATCAACGGAAATGAGAAATTTGACGCCATACGGTAGACAAGGGTGATCGAGGAGATAAAGCTTCACAGAATCTTAGCCAGCCTTGAGACTTCTTTCGAGCCAAGATTCTTTTAGTTTTGGCGCATGTATGTCGGTAAGTTAAGAAATTTTACATACTATGTCAGCCGCGTATGTCTTTTCTGCTTGATTTCCTTGTCGGACAGAAGAAAGTATTGTGTCTTTTAAGAGAAAGGTTATATATATATAAATTATTTTTTCTATTTCTACCTTACAAATATTTGCACCTCCCTGCATTTTTATCGCTGCATCACCCCAAGGCAGAAAATGCCTTTGGCATTAAGTCCGCCTATGTACACTTTGTGCAAAAAGTTTAAATAAATGAATAAAGAAGTACACCTTGAGTCCCACCATGGAGGAGAGAAGTATCGGCCGCGGGAACCGTTTTGATAGGTATAGATGCTACTGCTAGGAGGTAGGCAAAGATCATCTCTTCTAGTTTTTACAGTACTTGACCCAGTCTGCATCAGAGAGTCTGAATCTTTGCAGGGAGGAAAATTTCTGGGAAGGAGGCGAGAGAGGGTGGACTTGATTAGTATTGGAATGTGATCACTGGCATAAAAAATGGCAATACTGCTACTTGGAACAGTGTTTTGGTAAGAACAGGGAGGACAAGGAGAGATGTGGAGCATTGGAGGTTTGGCCGGGTGGCGCCCTTCGTCGGAGATCCATCATTTAGGATAAAGAGGTTGTTGTCATTTATTTATTTATATTCATTTATATTATTCTTTTGCTCAATTACATATACAAAGGCGGACTAATGCCATAGATTATGGTTATGAAAATTTAGCTTAGCGATGCTCTTAAGGTACAATATGAGAATAACAAAGAATCAAAATAGGTGTAGATTCGAGATAAAATTTTAGTACAAGGTAGCAAATATATTTTTTAATAAATAACGATAAATTAACTATAGGCATACTAAACATAAATACGTATATATAAATATATACTACTTATGCATACATATATAATATAATATATATAAATATGTACATATACACAAATATGATTATAAATACATAATTACAAAGTCAGTGTTTAGTCCTGACATTCTTCTTCCAGTAAATGTTTACGCACTTTTCTTTTAAACTGAAAGACGTTTTTATGTTTTTATGTCATCTGTTAACTCTTTTCGTCACGCTTTTAGTTTGAGAATATGATCAATGTTTCAATTATTGTTTTGGCATTATCTACGCCTATAATACCAATGAAAGTATGAAAAAAAAATCTAGGTATGAAGGCTTTCGAGGGATGAGGTGGCACTAACCACCGTGACTAATGATAGAAACAAAACAGTTATGAGTTACTTATATTGTTTAATAATATTATATGTTATAATAAAAATTTTCCACAACGAAACTAAGTTAATTTTTTTTATGAAAGTCTGAAAAACAAGCTTTTCCCTTGCGTAGACAAAGAGGCACTTTGCATATACTACACTGCCATACAGTACGGACTGGAGATATTTTAGTGCTGCATAGACAGCATCTTCTTGATGTGCTTCTTTCAGGTTAATGACGACTGTATTCAAGACGAATTTCTGAAGGGACTGTTGGCTTGTGACGTTTTATAAATGCAGGGTCCTGCGAAGAAGCTGTAGAATTGCGGTTGCTGTCCACTGATTCGGGCCTTCGTTTGTCTCTGACATATACTGGGGTCAGTAAACCCTGCTATACGCTTCGTCTAAATTCTTTCAAAGTCAAAGGGCTTAGGTCCATACGTAAAGAGGTAGTTCTTTGTAAATTAAAAAATCATTGACAATACTACAATAAAGGAAATAAAAGAAAATCTTGTGCCACCAATTGTGGGATTTTTTATCAACAGCATAACTTTCAGTCAGTTGATCGAATTTATCAACGAAGTTCATATTTGCATTGTAATCTTTCACTGATTCCGGACACGATACTTCAATGCTGGTACCATCACGCTGTCGGCTGGTAACTTTTCAGACATCCTTAGGGTCATGATAATTTGATAACATGAAAACTGATCTCTTATCTTTTCATTTCAAAAAAGATATTTTTGTGTCACTCATCCGGTAATCATGTTCACCTCTTTGCAAATGCTTGTCTTCTTTTAGCGTTGGTAAGAAGTTTCTATTTGAGTTCACAGTTCCACAGGCAAGAATATTATCTTCTCGTAATTTAACTTGCAATGGGTAACTGTTGAAATAATTGTCAAAATAGACCTTATGATTTTTGTGTTTCATATTTTCGCAAAAATTTCTTACAATTTTACCACCTAAGCCAGTTTCACGCTAGCATCCTGTTTTCCCGTGTAAACATCAAAATCCAGGCAATAACTTGACTGTGCACACATCATCCAAACCTTGTACCCTCAAATAGTAGGTTTTTTCGGCATGTATTGTTTCAGATAGTTCCTGCCTTTGAATATTATCATACTTTCATCAATCGCAACTTTTTCTGATGGTTTGTAGTTTTTTTAATTAGTTCGCATGATGTCCAGTAGTGGTCTAATTTTATAAAGATTCAATCAAATAATCAGTCACTTGAACTTCTTCAATCGAACCGCCTTACTTGATCTTCTCTATCCTCATCGCTACAAATACTCTCGATATCTGAAAGAATATCTTCCAACAAGTATTCTTCGATTTGTCTATTATTTAGCTTGCGCGGCATACTGAAATAAATATAAAAATACATGAGTACTTACATGCCTAACTCATATGTAGATTAAACCTATAAACCTGCAACAGTCACGGTGGTTAGTTTACTAACCACTATATTTATGGTCGTCAATACACATTGAAAATATGAAATTGATGATAGTTTCATACACATACATATAGATATAGGAGAATAAGTTGAATACAAGATATAAAGAAAAATGTTACTTACCCGCTTTACAGATATTTTTTATCAAACACAAGAAAAAATGTAGGTTAGCGCATTTTTCGAACGAAAACAAATGAACTGTCATCACAACCGGCCACCAACCGGTCGCATCTTGTCATAAAAGGTACAATAATTCATGATAATTCACGCGATTGTCGGTACATGACGTGGATTGTAATATAAAAAATCGGAAAGAGGTGGTTATTGACACTAATATACTATACACACAAGATTGAAAGAGTTAAATCGAGGAAATAAGAGGAAACCGAGTCGGTATGATTGGAACCCCAAGGGTGGTGACAATTAAAATCTCCATAGACTATGTAAGGGCTAGGGATAGAGGAAAGGATGGAGTTCAATTCAGAGATAACTAGACTATAAGGATTAGGGATGTAACAGGAGATAATGGACATATTGCTAACCCTGACCGCCACTATGAGCAAGTCAGGGCTATGGGAGGGGATTGGAATCTGTGAAAACGTGATAGATCTAGCCAAAAAGAGAGCACAACCAGCCCTTCCATCATCCTTGTCATCCGGGAAGCATGAATAACCAGGAAGTCTAAAGATAGACCTCCGTTTTAACCATGTCTTCGAGATGGCAAGGACTATAGGTTTATGTTTATTTATTAAATAAATAAGGTCTGGTTTTTTTGGGATTATGCTTCTCCAATTCCATTGAAGAATTGTTGCTATTTTTAAATACAAAAGTTTTGAGGAGAATTATGACATTGTTCGGTAAGGCATCAGAGAATTTAGACAAGATGTTGATAAGGGAGCAGGTCAGTAGCTCAACAAGCTTGTCGTTTGGAGTTAGCAAAGCAGTAGACTCTGAACAAGATAGAGCCCAACCATCAGCCTGTAAAGAAACCGGGGAGCTAATAATATCATTGTGAGATTTGACATTATAAGTTTTTCCAAAGGGTACTTTTCGCCGAGGGGATTTAAAAGTGGTCTTAAAGTATGATGCCTGCATATTGATTGATTGAGGGGACTTGCTGAGTAAGAGGAAGGATTTGGGTGGGATGAAGAGCAAATATTGGTTTGTGGTTGGTAGGAAGAGTGAGAGATGGCCATATTAGAGTAAGTTCTTTTGGACTTAGGAAAACGAAGTGCAGCCTCAGAATAACTTATGCTCTCCTGGGACACAATCATCTTTATAGAGTTCTGTCTTAAATGTTCAGGGCATTCGGAATGTTGCCCTGTGGTTACCACTACAGAACAGACATTGAACAGCATCTATGTTTTTAAAACCTTCACCTCGATATCCCTGAGCACAGACAAAACACCTAGGTTGTGATCTACTTTGTGAAGCAATGTGGCCAAATCTACAACAATTCCTACTTTGGATAATTGGGAGTACATAAGTCAAGACAAGAACGGAGCTATAGAAGAAAAAAACTTTTTCTAGAAGGATTTGACCAGAAAAAGTCAGGACTACAGTGGTAGATGGAACCCATGTGTATTTTTTTTCAGTGCGGACTTTGGTGTTTAATCTTATGGCTCTAACAACTTCTCCACAGTTGGGAGGCGTTTTAGGGTTTTCTACTAGTTCTTCCAGTGTCCAATCAGTTGGGATACTGTTAACAACTCCCATGCGGGTGATGTTAAATGTAGGGATGGAGGCAGTAAAATTATTTTTAGAGAGAAATACTTTTAAATTCGACCGAAATCAGATCTATCCCCAGTGCTTTAATATCTTCTTGAGTTATGCCCGAAACATAAGATTTATGGATAAGTTGAACAAATTTAAGTAGGTCAATGGATTGTCCAGCAGACAGGTCAGGGACAGATCTAACAATGTGGCTAATAAAAGGTCCTTTAGCCTAGTCTGACTAAAATAGATTGGCGTCGCTTTCATATCCTTTTTTGAAATATGTTGACTAATAAGATGAGGAGGGTGAAACGATATTTTTATTCGCGACAGCTTCGTGTTTTTAAGCCGGGCGTTTTCTTATATTAGTGGGATTTTTCTCTGTTGTAGAATTAGCACTAGATGGTAATGGTTTGAGAGTTCAACGATATGTCAGGGGGTAGACCGCCGCCTCCATCCGGACGCTTATCTTTCTCCATAATAAATACGAACAATAATAATAATCTAATAAATATAATAATAATACAATAAATACGAACTTACTAGAAAGAACGTAAACCGCCACCAGACAAACACAAAGCAGAGAATTTAGGTTTTCAACAAAAAAAAGTAAAGTAAACTTGAAAATTCTCACGACTGCGTGTTTCCACCAACGCTATGACAAGCAGAAAAAACTATCACTGATTTGCAAACAAGAATATAAAATATTTGAAACGCTATTTGACATTAAGGCCTAAAGCTACAGACTTTTTTATTTAACTTACACCAGGAGCTAATCATTGCGTCTATGTGAGCATGTTATGATAAAGAGAGATTATAGGGAATAGGAAAAATGTAAAAAACTTACGTAAGATGTCGCACATATTTCCTTTGACAATATTTTTTGTATGAGAAGGTGGCAAGCGAACTTGTGGCAAGTGTTACCGCGTACGGAACTGCAAATGCGTTGCCGGCCTTTTCAGAAGAAGTAGGCTCTTTTCTGAACCCTTAGTTATATCGGACCGGAAATAGCGCTGGCGACAATTCGTTCCGTAGCACACATGTGCGCGGTAGGAAGTGACGTGTGAAACACACGGCAGTAGAACGCCAGCCATATAGGTGGTGTTGATGGTACTTGGCATGAATTCGCGTTTAACGGCAACAAGACGCATGACATCTCAGTCAACCCCGTGACCACGGCCGCTGGAAAGTATACGAAACGTCGGGAATTTATATATGTAAAATAAACGCGATAAAATCTGTTAAAGGCGTTTCATTTAAAAATGTATTTATGTGTTTACTATTTTTTTTAAACAAATAAAATAATGCTACAAAGAACCATAAGCCTGAAAAAGAACTTAATTCAAGCTAAATATGCTAAGCAAGCCGCTTAAAATGTTTGATATGACACATGGTCGTAATATTTAAAGCGACTTAAACACGAGTAGAAACTAGTAGGTAATGAAACAATTAAAAGTTCTCGTGCCCTCGCAGATGCAATAACCATTTAACATAGTTTTGCTTTCCACAAACGGCGGAAGCCTAATTAAGACAAATGTTGCCATGTTATGCAGTGCTTTTATTAAAAACACGTTGTTCTCCATAAATACTTTCCTTAGTACTTTTAACTTAATAGATTATCGATATATAGGAGTTAGGTTCAACTCCAAGTTTAAAATTGAATTAAGTCAATGGTTCGCACTGTAAATTCTCTCACCTAAAAACTGAACGGTAACAGAAGAATCATACGTCTTATAAAAAACAAAATAATAACATATTATAATTAAGATGATTTTTTTATTGCCACGCAGGCAAACGAACAGTCGGGCCACCTGATGGGAAATGGTCAACGACCCCCATAGACATCGCCAATGCTAGTGGTATTAGAAATGCGCTGCCTACCGTGAGACATGGGGTGTTGAGTCTCGCTTACCCAGTAAATACGCATGCTACGGTGCCCTCCAAACCGGAACACAGCAGTGTTTTCACACTACTGCTTTGCGGTAGAATTAGGCACCGTGGTGGAAGCAACCCAGACGGTTTTCTGTAAAAAGAGGAACTACCACCAGAATTATTTTTAATTTAATCTCGTTGCAAGAAATATTGCATTAATGGTATAATTTAAGTATTTTTTATAATCATAGTAACAGCCATTGGTATATTTAATAAGTTTACAGATGAATAATCGATACCTTAAGAATCATATTTGATGAGGCTGTAGTTAAAAAGATCTGTAACTAGGGTTTACATCAAAATATATGACACACAAACACGCTGTAAAATAAATGCAGCAACATTATGCCACGTTTAATTCTTAAAATTAAACGTTAATAACAGAAACATGTATTGAATATTGCGATTGAGTACACAGCAAAACTTGTCTTTAATATTATAACGAGTGAGGCAACAATATGTCAGTGCTAGCTTTGTTCCGCTGCTTAATCTACGTGCTGTAGTAGTTTTTTCAAAACGTCATCAAAAGGCCAAAAAAAAATATGTTTAGTGGAACAATATTAATTTCTGTATAAAATTTTTAAAAGTTTAAGTTTGTCACGCGACCCTTATTAATTAACAATAAATTCGTTACAGTGTTACCAAAAATAAAATTTGTAAACAATCCGAATACATACAAAACAGTAAATAATCGGATGAGAGTTAAAATAGTTTTAACTCGTTCGGGATTGACAAGGATGTTTCGAAAGTTGCGTCAGCTTCCTCTGACTTGATAAACTTCAGTATTATTGATACCACAAGTTCCTTCACACTTACGGCCAGTTTGTCTATTTTGAATGAAATATATTTATATATATTAGCATTTTTTTTTAATTAGATTTTTTGTAAGCCAGTGATCGCTACTAAAATCATTTAACCGTAGAAAAGTTACAAATTAATATGAAGACTCTTTAGCAATTGCTAAATTGCATTGAGACAAATAAAAAATATTTTTAAAGCTTTACTTTACTTTATTACCTCGATCTATAATAAACATATGTATAACGGTCACATATTTTTGATCTTTGAATAAAAATTATAATAGAAGTTTTAGTAATATAAAAACCAATATAGAATAAGGTTTACTTCAGTATAACTGAAGATTGTATGGTCTCATCTAAAAGGTATTTTAAACTACCTTTTAGATACATTGTAACATATAAACATCTCATGAGGTAGCTCATTTGGTGCTAGGGTAAGGTTTTTTGCGTGTCACTTTGTCTTCACCTTGTGTATCTCGTAAGCATGCTGAATCGAGAGCTGCCCAGGTGAGCTGCGACCTCTGCTCGATTCAGACGCTTTCTTAAGGACTATATTTTATGACTTGAAGAACTCTAGCTAACATTCTTGTCACTTCTTAAAGCATCGGCGTAGGGAGAACAAGTGGCGCAAAACTCCAGCAATGCTCCTCTCTGACATTTCGAACACTTACCAGCGGTTGTGGTCAAGGGATAGACTGGAATGTTCTGTGTGTTGTTGCCATTGCTGAAGCAGGACTGCCAGATCTAAATTATGATAACATTTTAGTCTATACCCTCCTATGCAAAACGTTATTTTATTCAATAATGTGTAGTATTCGCGTAAACTCGCAACGAAAAAATTTGCGAAGGAATTAATTATGGCATATAGATTCTATAAATCTAAGGTTAAACTATAAGGTTAAACAATACTGACGACTTAAGAAACACTGACGTCCTATGACTACCAGCACAATTGGTCTTGACGACCGAGATAAAGTTTTTTCTTTTCCATTCGATACGTGGATTCTCTGCCTTGTCATAAAATTGGCTGACCGATCAGGTGAGCAATATTGCTTTAATCATCATCATCATCAGCCTGTGTTTAGTCCAATGCTGGACATAAGCCTCCCCTAATGTACGCCTTCTTCATTTAGGGGGTTTTTGGTCCACATCGTACCACGCTGGTCCAAAGCGTGTTGGTGGGTGGAATGACTTTTCACATCCATCCAGCCCATCTGACGCATGCATCATCTTACTTTTTAGACAATCAGGTAATCGGCCGAAATTGCCCTAACCAAATAGGAAACAACAATGAAAATTTCTCGAGTCCCCACAGGATTCACATCCACGACCTCCAGTTTCTAAAATACACGCTGT
Source organism: Lamproptera curius (assembly GCA_029286875.1). Lineage (NCBI taxonomy): Eukaryota > Metazoa > Arthropoda > Insecta > Lepidoptera > Papilionidae > Lamproptera > Lamproptera curius. The sequence continues at coordinate 1,877,434 of JAGSMT010000060.1, forward strand.
TACCACTAAGTTGCACCGTAGCTAATGTATTTATTGGGTAAACGAGTCTCTACATTTAAATGCTTATTGTGCGCTATTCTTAAACGACATGAAATAGTTTATGACATTATGATAAAACAAAATGTAAAACTGATATTAAAATATACCAAACAGAATTGTATTTCACCGGATTACTGAAGAATAACTGAGTTTTGTTCTGACCAAAAAGATAAAATGGAAATTTGAACTCCGGCTAATTGTTTTCATCATCCCAAACAGTTTCAGAAATTCATTACTAATTGAACTGAACATGTAGTTATGGTAAGTTCAATTTAATTTATGCTATTCTTAACGACATGAATAGTTTACATTATGATAAAACTAAATTAAAGATTAATAAAATTTATTCATAGATATCAGTTCTTTCTGACAAAAGTTAAGACATCGAAAATTTGAACTCGTAATTGGTTATATCCATATACATAGAATATATACATCTCGAATGAACTAGTATGCAAATTAATTGTAGTCATTTCTGACTTAGAAAGAAACTAAGTTATTAAATTTTTATCTTATCTAAAGTTACACTTCATCATAATTTAGGCTATAGGAAGATATATATATATTACTTCCTTTTGGATCTTTATCATGCAGTATTGGTAGTGGTAATAAGAAACAAGTTTAGTCCTTTACGTCTTTCAATGATGTATCTCAATAATTATTTAGTAATAAAGATAGGTTATTTTTCTGAATTTTTTGATCGTTTGGTAGTTTTACAATTGCTTTAACTTCATACAGACGTTTCAGAACAACTTTATCCTTACGGTCTCTTAATGAGTATCCAGGGGTAGACTGAGATGTCATGTCTTGTTAATTATTCATTATAGCTCTTTTTGGGTGCTATTGATTGAATACCTATAATATTAATAAGAATTCTTGGGCAAGTTAATAAAAAATATTTCCATTCCATCTTTAAATGCTGTTCTTAAAGTGTGTGATTGATTTCATCGCAACCTATACCCGAGTGCCGGATTTCGAAAAGATTCTGTCATTTTGTAACCTCGCAATACACAAATGCAGTTGAAATAACCTTTATAAACAATTACGTGTCTTGGCTCTCGCATTTATCATTTAATATTTAGTAGCATGGCCTTTGCTATTATTTCTGTTTCGGTTTTCATACGGCAATTTACCAAAGCTAAATATTACCAGTGTGGTTCTAGAGTGGGAGGCTACGTTTGGGAAGACGGAGTTTTAGTCGATTCCAACGAGGTGAGTTGCCGATGTTAGTCAGTTCAGGTTCTACGAGGATAGATGGCCGATTCCCTGAAACGGCCGTCTTGGCGCTGATGAGAGCAGGATCTGATCTAATCGGGCTGTTAATGATGATACAAGATTAAAATCGTAATAATTTTTGGTCGCAGATACATCAGCTAGCTTTCAGTAAAAGTCATATCAAAATCGGCCCAGTCATTCCACGGATTACCCAGAACCAAGGGATAAACAAAAGATGTAAAAAAGTTATTATTGGTTGCAATATGTACAGTTGCATAAAATATATTATGCGGCTTATGTTATCCATACATTGTGATAATCTGTATGTAATCTTAGAAACAAAAAATTGATATTAATAACAGACAAGCATTAATTATATTGAAATTAATTTCATTCTTCGACTTTATGTAGAATTATTTTCGTGTACATGGATATTCTTCCATCCATTAAAGAACGGTTATTCAGACACTCCAATTTAATAAAATTGTATAGATTATAAAAAGATTTCAATCAGTTAATCAACTGTTAGGTTGAATCAAAATATCAAGCTAAATAAAAAAATCCGAGTAGAATGTGTAACTAAAAATAAAATCTATAACCATTCGGAATTCATGCTAAGCGGTGACTTATCCGAGTCAAGAGTTAGTCAAGAGTTTAAGTTAGTTCATAATTGATAGAGAGGTTTCGTCTGTTGACAAAGTTTCTCCCGACTTGACAAACTTTAGTGGCGACAATTTCACAACTTCCTATTAAATACCGACCAATACTTAATCTGCAACTATTTTTGTTAATTAATTTATATTCTAGTTTTATAATAACCTTTCATAGCAAAAATAGCTCATGAATGGAGACCGAGACTCGGAAAACGTAGTGTGAAACGCCCTCTGGCAAGACTACATTCGCAAAGTAGCTGATGTGGGATGGATGAGAAAAGTCGGTGATAGGAAGCGGTGGCGTGCATTAAGGAAGGCCTATGTCCAGCAGTCGGCTGACACAAGCTGATGATGATGTTAAATAATAAAAAAATAAAAAGCAATTATTGTATTATCAAATCTTTTTACATTCGAGGCATTACGGATTGAGCGTCACTGAAGTTGAATTTCTCGAGTAATATGTAATTTATGTCAAGATTGTCTAATATAAATCCGGTGAATACTCTCACTTGAAGAAAACTTATAATACTTTAGGAGAATTGTAATAGGTATTTTTTTTTGTGACGACCTCACCACCCACTTTTTTGTTTGTGTCGACCTGCCTTACATTGGGAGTAAGAAGGATCCGCAAATCCACAGACAATTAGTCAACTACTAACCCGCTTGCTCAGCGTGGCAATTACCTGTGTTAATCCACTGTCTGACAAAGGCCTCCCCTAACGCATGCCTCCACCATTAGGGGGTTTTGGACCGTATCCCACCGCGCTGGTCCAATGCGGGTTGGTGGGTGGACCGACTTTTTACATGCCCATCTGATGCATGGATCATCTAACTTTTCAGACAATTGGGTGATCAGCCCAAATTGCCCTAACCAACTAGAAATAAACAATGAAACTTTGTTGAGTCCTCTCAGGATTGGAACTTCGGTTTCTAAAGCACAGGCTCTTACCACTATGCTACGGAGACAAAGGCGATCGATTTAATTCCTGAATATTATTATAACGGCCTCGCCGCTGACAAAGGTGGTTTAGAACACACATAGGAGATGTTTATCCATTAAGTCAAATCGGTATATGAGTTTATCCCTTTTAACAAGGGGCTCTTTGGGCAGTTCATCTGCGTTGCCTATTTCTGTCGCAAAGTACTGTAAGCATTACTGTTTCTGGATTTAAATGAACCGATGTCAGTGTAATTACTAGGTTAAAGACATTCATGTTATGTTTCAGGGCAGTGAGCGAATTTGTGGCGTCCTCTTCTGCTTTTCTTATGAGCCGGGCAGGCGTCACATATCATTAAGTGAACGTTTTGCTTATCGAGCGATTGCGTTCAGATTGGTAATTTGGTTTGTGAGATACGTTTTTTTTTAATTGCATATCGCACAACTAACAATTGATTTCAACCATTTCTACATTAAGATATTTTAAAAAAGTCTATGCTATTTTTCAAGGGAAATGGAACCAGCTCGAATAATATTTTCCATTAACACATACAATTTATCATAACATTTATTTTACTGTGGTAAGTAATTACGTATTGTAAAGCTGATTACGATGATGTGTACATTATGACTTTATTAATTTGCAATCAAAGAATCAATCTGAATATAATAAATATGTTTGAAATTCTAGGTTGAATACGAATTATTGAAAATGCAATCTCGGACAGGTAAAACGGAAAATAATATTTTTGGTGTAAATATATTATCACAAATTTTAACTAAAATATGAACGTTTATAAGAGAGCAGGAAATTATTTTATTCTAGAATTTAATTCTAATCATATATACTGGTCAATACCGGAATGTTGCGACTTTTGTAATAATTCATTGACGTTTAACGAGTTTACTGAAATGTTGCGAATACATTGACGTTTTTTCTATAATTTATTTGGTTATTAGGGCTACTTTTTAGTCGATTTTTGAGACTTTCCAGCCTACATGATCAGATTGCACATGAAATAGTTCGAAACGTCCGGAATTAAATATGAAAAATAAACGCAAAGTATGCGTTACAAAGGGAAATTAATATGAATAGTAAACCTATAGTAACTAAAAGTAATAATACATTTAGTTATTTAAACACTTAATTATATACAATTATTTGCTATTTTATTACTTTTCTTCATCATTGTCAATAGTATCAGTCTGTGTTAGTCCTAGTGTTACTATACATAAGCCTCTCCTTATGCACGCCTTCTCCAATACGGGGTTTTGGACCGTATCCCACCAGGCTGGTTCAATGCACGTGGAAGGTGGACCGACTTTTTACATGCCCATCTGACGCATGGGTAGTCTTACTTTTTAGAACATTGGTGATCGACCCAAAATCGTCCAGAAAATAACGATAACACGAAATTGTTTTCCTGCAGGATACGAACCCACTACCTCTGGTTTGTAAAGCACAGGCCAATACCGCTACATGTAATACAAATTTGGTTAAAAACTTGTATGATTATATTTTACCTAAAATTAGATATTCGTTACCTATCAGTTTGTTCCAAACAAATATATTTTACTGCCCTTGTTGTCTTAAAAGTGATTTTTTCCAAGGATGTTATCCTTCTAGCCTCATGTCTTTAGTAAGCTTAGGCTACCGTCCCCAAGATCTTAGTTCGCCTTATTTAGGCTACCCATAAACTTATAGCAGCAATAATTTTAGGTATCATTAAACTATATTAATGACCGCACGGCTGTCCTGCAATAGCCTATTTGGCAACGTAGCTTATTAATAATTCAATATTATACATATTTGACATATGTAAAATATTAATTGGATCACTTATATGTTTTGGCAAATATTGATATTTTTTAGTTGCTTATTTTTTATATTTAACTGTTTGCTTCTAAAATAAAAATTGGTTTTATTCTTTATGTCTTGTGATTTATATCTTGACCTTTAAAATATATTTGTATTTTGTAGTATTAAAACCCTTTAACGTGTTTTTCCTTTACTCATAAATATGCAAATTGAATCTTGAACCTTGTCAACCTTCGTTTAGAATCAGCGAATTCGAATTTAGTAACTGACTTAAAACTTATAAATATAAATGTTCATCTATTTTTTTCTATATCACCGTTTTTGTACGATGAGATACAATTATAGTGATGGTTTTGCAAAAAGTGACTTGTATATATTATTTACGGTAGCTTTTTAAGGTACCTTTAAAATCATTAAAAATAAAGATTAAATCGGGTCGCTGATTAAGTCCCACGCTCAGTTCGGGTTATTGACGGCTTAAAACTTTGCTTTCTTATTCCTTTATCTCCTTTTTTATCATTCGTTGGAGCATAAAATTGAAAAAATGTAGTTTCATTTAATGTTCAATTTGCAACGAGTCATAAGTTGAACGCATGAGATGATGTTTTGATCGTTGAAATGAAGATGGAATGTATCGAGTTAGTTCACAGGTTGCGAACATAATTAAGCCTAGCGTGGGTTTTATGAAAGAGAAGAAATACACGTATACATCTATACAACTTTTTATGGCATACGCGACAGACGAACATTCGGGCCACCTGATGGGAAGTGGTCACCGACGCCCATGAATGTGCATTACCAGTGGTATCGCCAACGCGCTGCCTACCGTGAGACTTAGGATGTTAAGTCGTTTACCCAGTAAATACGCTGGCTCGGTACCCTTCAAACTGGAACACAGCAGCGTTTATCACTATGCTTCGCGGCAGAAATAGGCTACCCGCTGGTACACCCAGACGGTCTCCTGTAAACAGGGGACCTACCACCGGTGAACAGGGACCTACCACAACTTTGTAAACAAAAACGTTTGCAGAAGAATGAAAAACGTTATAATTTATATTATAACGTTTTTCGTTAAATTATGATCATCTTTTTACAATTGTGTTGAAATATTTTACTATATTGTATCTAACGTTCGTCAACAAGGTAATGACAAATATAGAGTGTGTGGTGAATAAGCCTGTATATACATTATTCTAATACTACTTAAGCTTTACTTATATCAGCACGAATGCGTTATTATTTTGTTTGTTTTTGGTGTTGTGTCGTCAACTCACTTTTATGTTTTTCCCTACTCTTTCGCAGTATCTAAGATAAAGATTGCATTATATTTCATACAATGAAATAAAAGATGCACTTCCTCCATATATAGATTTTCTTGAATAATGAATTAATGCATATTATTATTGATTTACATCAATAACGGTAAAAGGTTCTGACTGTTATTTAATTAATTTACTAAAATATACAAAATGGTTATAAGATAACGAAAAGATTTAAATAAATAAATAAATAAAATTCTTATCTTTTGAATAAAACATAAAATATCGCTATACGAATTTCAATAAAGAAATTGGCACTAAAAGCTTATTATTGCCGTACAAGCATACTTTATCAATCATATTTAATGTTTATGAATTTAAAATGAAAGGCGTAGATGGCATGCGGATAATCGGCGAGTTATTGCCTTTTGCAGCCTCTTTTAATTTAATTCTTTTGTATTTTCCATTAACGCATAGTTTCCACTAAAAGAATAATGGTGTTTTAGCACATATATTGTCATTGATTAAAGGTAGTTTGATTTAAAAGGGCTATATTGTCTTTAACGGTAAAATTTGAACATCATCATCACATAGCCGGTGTTAGTCCACACGGCAAGCTCAAGAACCACATTAGGAGACCTATCACAATGTTGTCCACGGTGGCAGGTGACCCGTTAACATACCACGACGCAGGATAATCTCTTTTAGACGATTGAGGATCGCCAAAGTCTTAACCACCAACAACGAGCGGTTCAGGTTGTTCCAGAACGAACCACGACCTCCTTATAAACCAAGGTCAATACCGCCAGGCCACGAGGTTTTAGGAATTCATTTTATTAAACTGAAACTTCAAGACTACGCTTTACCCATTACTGGCCTACGAGCCAGTGGTAAGGCGTTGCTAGAAGGAGGCCGTGGGTTCGAATCTGCAGGGCCAACTAATTTTCATTGTTGTTTTATAGTTGGTTGGGTTAAAACACCATTGTCTGAAAAGTAAGAGATCCAGGCGTCGGATGGGATGTAAAAGTCGGTCCACCCACCAACCGCATTGGACCAGCGTGGGGTTACGGTCCAAAATGGCCTAATGGATAGAGGCCTATGTCCAGCAGTGGACTATCACAGGCTACTGATGATGATGATGAAAATGTCACTGGTAAATAATAACGTTGACTCCACAGTTGTCCTTAAGCCAGCAGATTAACAAAAGTCTCACACACTCCGCGCCATTTATTAATATACAAAAAGAAATGGAATAAAATACTTAAAATAAAATTTTTTAAGTTCATTGGTACCGCAGCTTTTTTAATTAGAATGACAACCGTGACCTTTAGGTTTGTCTAAAAACCACGTTCATATTAACACTTCTGGAACTTGTTTCGAAAAACATTTTACACACTCTTTGAAAACTCCAAACGTTTCATGTGGATTTATCAAACCCGAGCGGAAGGGCAATCGGGCTGAATTCGCAAACCGAAAGGGCAAAGTAAGCAAGTAGCATTATATGATGTTAGATCAAAGGGAGGGCGGAACACCATTCAGCGAGATTCAAAACGTTTTGATAATGTAGTCTGCAAGAAAAGAATTTGGGATAGTATAAGATGATAATTATTAAGATGTTAATGATTTATTTATTTATTTATTTATTTAGACACACCAACAGCAATACACACAAAATATTCAACATTACAATTCGAATAATAGATTAGGTAGTAGTAAAGCCAGTTACAGGCATGTACAGCGATCTCTGATTACACATTATGACATGTTACAATAATTTTGCAAACACGAACAATAGTCTTAACCTTAACCTTATGATTTGTTCATTTTGTAATAAAAATAGGTAAAATGTTGTCTAATGTTTCGAAAACCTCGGTAACAGTAAAAATGTGTTCAAAATTGTTTTATTTTATTATGTGTAGCATTAACGTAAGTAAAAGCTTTATTTCTTAATAATTAATTAGTAGCACCAACCCACATTGGACCTGCGTGGTGTGACGCAATCCAAACACCTCCTAATGGGTAGGCAGGCAGGTAAGGCGGGCAGGTTCCAATGGAAGGCGTGTATTAGGGTAGGCCTATGTCCAGCAGTGGACTAACACAGGCTGTTGATGATGAATTTATTAGCTTTGCTGAATTAATTAGTATTCCATTTTAGAAATACGCTTATCGTATTTAACTACATATGGCTTGTTTATTTATCAATAATGTTAATTCCATTCCCGTTACGAAAAAAAACGGATAGGTAAAAGTCAACCGGCCGTCTAAATAAGCCTTGAAATTTTACTTCAATGTTTATGCGTGTCGGATTTTTTAGTGCTTTATTATATAAAAGAATTTGCATTTTTTAAAATGGTGCATTCGATTATGATTTATAAATAATCTGTTTCTGTTATTGTTATTATTTTAAACAAAATGATGGTCAAGCAGAGGATATACTTAATATTCACAATAAGTAATGGCCAAAACTAATTATGCTTTATGCTAAAGGTTGCCCTGGCGTAAACAACAACAGGACAGGAATAATAGGAAGAATTTACTAACCAATGGTGCCATTATGTAAGACAAGTATATTACGTTTCCTTTATACGCAATATTTTTTGCTGATATTTCTGATATGAAGTTAAACTTTCTTTTCAACTTTTTATGATGCAAAACGACCATTGTACTCATTATAGGTAGTACCATTTTATTTCTTTACGAGTTTAACATGAGAGCCCTAACCTTTTAACTGTTTTTTTAAAATATCTTTAGTGAAAGTTGTGTTCTAGAGTGGCCAATGATAGAGACAATTCTTGAAGTAACAATAAAAAAAAGAATGAATGTTTTTCGATCGAAAGTATTTTCTCTAGATTAATTATTAACAACCTTCACGTTTATGTGATACCAACTTAATTAAGCTTAGTTAGAAAATTAATATTTATACAGATAAATAAGTACAGATTGTATATAAGTAATATAAAATATCACAGTGAATGATCGGAAAAACCGATCGTCGATGGCAAAAAGGTTCTGGGGTTGAGGCCGCTTCGGGAAGACTGAGCGTTGGTCGACCCCCGACAAGTAGGATGCCAATCTCCGTGTAGTAACCGCATTAAGTTGGCAGGCGAGTAGCAAGGAATCGGCTGTCTTGGCGTTCATTGAGAAAGGCCTATGTCCAGCAGTGGACGGATGAGGGCTGATAATGATGATGAATGATTAGAAGTTTTTAAGTTTAATTGTTGTTTACTTTCTTAAAGCTTATACTAAACTACTTGCAATATTTTATTCTGTTATGCTTTCAGAATATCGCAGATGATCAGGCGCTAAATAGAAACATTTCATAGGTCGGTCATAAAACAATATAGACGACGGACGTTTTGAACTGTACTGAACTGAAAAGAAATTTTACTGTAATGGCGGATATTAATTTCATTGATGCAGAAATATAACCATAACAACGATATGTAAATTTTTCTTATTATTTTATCAAATAAATAAATCATAAAAAGTAAATCATAGCCATTATAAGTAAATATTTACTAAACTTAATGTTATGATATGCCTTTTTTATAATGTTTCTAAATTAACTTTATGTACATTCCTTAAAACTTTAATATTTGATTGATTTCCGACAACTTCCACGCTTCAATCCACCATAGGCATAAAATCCTTTTAATATTCTCTCTAAAGGGTTAGTGGGAATGGCAAATAAAAGTAAAATTTTAATATTTCAGAGACTCACGGTTTACTTCAATTGTTTGTTAAAATGGATTTCATAAGTTATAAAAACATAGGTTACAGTATTTGCTAGTTAAATAAGTCCTTTTATATACGTTACTAGGTTTTACGTAAATTCATGCCGTAACAAGTATCGTAGCATAACGATGAGTCAATAAAATTTTATTTGAAATGGTACAATATATTTAAATTCCTTAATACGTTATAAAAAAGAGGAGGAAATATGTTAAAAATGCTGTTTCTATAACAATTCTTTAAAAATTGATATAAAAGCGAAAAACTATAATATGTTTTTAAAAATCTTAGCAAATATCGTCCATAAGCAAATAAACCCCTTGGTTGCAAGAACATTTATACGTTTTGAATATTATTGAGTTGTCCTCTCCCTCTCTTAATTTCCCTTTAATTGGCACTTGTACTTCTTGCCTTTTGAGTCATTAAAATTCAAAAACTCCTTTACACAATACCTTATTATCATTAGAGAAACAAAATGACATTAAGTTTTCTATTTTGCCTCAGTATTTTATAACTATACTTTAACAGATAAATCAAAATATATAAACATACTCTTGCTTATTATATACTTGCAAATTAAAATGCAATTCATATGTTGCCTGTACTAAACATTTTCGGCCATCGTTTGCTGTTTCCCAATATTGTTATTATCGCTGAGATATTATTAAAGCAGGTGTGACTTAATAATTGTCTGATTTTCAAAATCGGCACAGTATTTGTTTTTGACATTTTTTTTTCAATTATATACGACAGCAGACGCGCAGTCAGGGCACATGATGAAAAGTGGTTACCAACGCCTGGACATCGGCGATACGAGGCATATGCAAGGCGAGGACATTAATGCGCTGCCCTACCATGAGACATAGTATGTAACGTACCGGTGGTAGGTCCCTTGTTTACGGAGACCGTCTGGGTGGGTACCACCGCGGTGCCTATTTCTGCCGCGAAGCAGTAGGTGTGAAAACATTACTGCGTTCTGGTTTGAAGGGCACCGTAGCCAGCGTATTTACTGGATAAACAAGACTTAACACCCATGTCTCACGGTAGGCAGCGCGTCGGCGATACCACTGGTATTGTCACGTCTATGGGTGTCGTGACCACTTCCCATCAGGTGGCCCGACTGCTCGTCTGCTCGCGTATGCCATAAAAAAAAAAAAAAACGTCTCGTTTACCTAGTAAATATGCTGCTACGGTGCCCTTTGAATCGGAACACGATAACGTTTCTACACTACCGCTGTGTTGCGGAAATCGGCTTCTCTGTAAAAAGGGATCTGTCACCTTTAGAAAATGTCTTTATAATGATAAAAATATCTCGAAATTATATAATATATTTTGCAAAAAACTTGCTTGCAAATTACGCGACAGAAAATAGTAAAATCAGATGAATGACATTACGTCCCCCCTTTGATCCGCCGCCGACAAATTTCTACGCGTTACCTTTCCCTTAACGACGGCACAGTTCAGCTCAATGCGTAGTTTGTCACGTAATTTAGGTCGACATATAAATTGACCTCAATCGTTTCACGTTTTCTAAGAGAAATTTAAACGCCTTCCACGAAGAAATACCTTTCCGAATGTACATAAATTGAATACGTTATCATGATACCTATTCTTAATCAGGAGGTCAAAATTAATTAGTTTGTGGTAGAAATAGGAACCTTGGTGGTAACGTTCTTAAAATTTGTACTTTGAATAGTGGTCTAATCATTAAAAGAAAAAAACATATTCTAGTATGTTATGGTTTATCATAAATTTTATGTAATAAAGTTTTAAAATGTAACTCATGAATTATGTATATGTAACAACTAACAGTTTTTTCAGTATAAATAGATTAAAGCAAGTCTACTATAGTACAATTGTGTAACAAATAAATAGTTTCAACTCAAATTTTTCTTTTTGAATGCAACGTGGCAATTATTGCACATATACATAAATTACCATAGCTTATAAATTTAAAAAAAAATGCCGGTCGGTGTACATTTCTACTTATTTTGGCAATTTATGAAAAATTATTTGCTACAGAGAAAAATTTTTGGACAAAAAGATAGCTGGAAAAATTTACAATAGAAGTATATTCTCATGACTTTTCAGAGGTACTTTTATTACCATTCTTGAGAATAACACCGTTGAAAGTCGTACTAATATGATTTTCGTTTTCGAAGATTTAGAATTATTATCAATTCCATTTGATTTAAGGTTTAAAGATTTTTTTATATCTTGTGAAGAGTATTACTTAATTCACTTAATCTATGAGAAAATTGTAAACTACAAAAAAGAAGTAAATAGAAGTGTGCTGGCCATCGGAAATTATACATCCTGCATTAAGTATTGTTTTAAAGGCTAATAGGGGGCTAATCTTTATATGATCAGATAAATTATTTTAATTTAATTTCATATTGAAAATAATACATTTCCAGAAACGTGTGAGAGATTATAAAAAAAGGGAAGTTTTCGAGCAAATTTTAACTTCTGGCAAAATAACTTCCCTAGCTTAGGATCGCTTAGTCTCAAGGTCATATTAAAACATAAAAAAGCCAGAACATGATATGTATTTATACAAAAATTTGAAGCTTTTGAAATATGCCCTTTTTAAAACGCTTCTTGATTTTGTTACGTCTAACATATTTCTAGGAATAAAATCTTTATTTACTCTTCTTTTATAAGATAACCTAATCATGTAAAACCTAATTAAAAAAAATATAAAAATTCGAGTTGTATTGTGTTGATTTGACTTCCAGCTAAGGGTGTTGTCAATGTTCAAAGGCCAAGTTTTTTCGCTATGGCTGAACGGTATTGGACTGTCAAAAATAACCTCAGGCAGAGTCGTTGAATCGATTTTAGCTAAATTTCTTGAACTGCACTATCACGAATGCTTGATATTTCGAGGTTTGAAAGCTAATCCAAGACCGATCAGACCAAAATTTAATGGCAGTCAAATCTAATTTTCTTATCACATCTCCAAGATCATCAACGTACAGAAGATACGCATTTAAACATCGGTGGTAAGGAGGTTAATAAAATATAAAATAATAGAAGTGAAAGAATTGGCTTGAGAGACGCCAGTTTTACAGCGCCGAGTTGACTGAAGACTCAAAGGTGCTCTGAAGATAAGAAGAAAACCAATCCATACATCAAAGTCATCAAAATGTGATAGGATGGCGAAAACAATGTGACTGACAGTACAAAGCGCATTGGACAAATTAATTAATACAGTACAGTAATCTTAGTAATTTCACGACTTTTCTAATATCACTTCTAGGAGGCGTAGTTATGGTCTGAAACCGGATTAAAATGGACTAATTATGTTATTTTGATAAGTAAATTGGGAAAATTGCTTAAATACGCATGACACAAAATTTTGATAGAAATGAGAATTGAGGTAGGATAACTGCCTCTGTAGCCTAGTGGTATGGGCGTGTGCTGTAGAAACCGGAGGTCTGGGTTCGAATTCTGCGGGACTCAACAAATTTTCATTGTTGTTTCTGTTGGTTAGGACAATTTGGGTTGATCACCCAATTGTCTGAAAAGTAAATGATCAAGCGTCAGGATGGGATGTAAAGGCGGTCCACCACCAACCCATCATGGGTCATCATCATCATCATCATATAATGATGATGATGACCCAGTGTCTGAAAAGTAAGATGATCCAAGCGTCGGATGGGCATGTAAAAGGCGGTCCACCCACCAACCCGCATTGGACCAGCAGGTGGGATACGGTCCAAAACCCCTAATGGATAGGGTGTATTAGGAGGCCTATGTCCAGCAGTGGACTATCAAAGGCTGATGATGCCGAGAAGTTATAATTTACAACATTTTGGAATAGGGTTGACAATTGCTTTACTTAATGAGGAAGGAAAGGATCTTGACCATAGGAAAAATTATAATATTCGTGATTACAGGAAGAAGATGACAAGGACAAGGAAAGGACAGGATCAATCATTTATCTCGATGACCCATTATGTTCGGTCCGATAGCAGTAGACTTTTATAAGATAGACCTCAAAATTTTAAGTGAAATGATTGGACTAAAGTAAAATGAATATAACTTTATTCAAAGCAAGTAAAATAAATTAGATTAATATAAATAGGCACAAGACACGAATGCCAGAACATAGAAAGTAGAACTGGACATTTCTTAAATTTTATGTTCCTTTGTAGTATATTCATTAATAAAATGTTATAATGCTTATAATTTGTTTTGAAATTAAGTCGTTTTTGCAAATTCTGCAAACACTGATAACAATTCAAATAAATCAAAATCACTATAAACAAACGTATTAAAATAAAATTAGAAAATTATATTTATGGGTTACGTAATAAATTAGTTACTTTTAAAAGCACAACATCAAGTCTACAGATATCAATGATGATCTGAGCAAAAGGTATTGGACTGAATTCGCAAACTAAAAGGGCAAGGTAGCTAGTAGAATCATATTGATGTTGGATCGAAAGACGGACGGAACACTATTCAGCGCAATTCAATACTTTTGTGTAACCTTCTATCAGGCAGGGATTTGGATTGTACATGAAAATAAACATCAAATTAGCTTTATCTCTATGCTTTCATTGACAAGTATTTTTTAATTAAATTATAAGTTTTCTAGTTTTATTACAAAACTTGTAATTTAGGCAAATCTTAGTGTTATGTTCATTAAGGTTCATAACTATATAAAACAATATTATTTAACGATATAATTATGTTAAACATTACATTTTTATTAACTAAAGACCAAAAAATTAAGATTACGATGCATGACGGATGGTCTCATACCCACGATTTATTAAATAATAGCGAATTGGACTTTATAGCTTTGCTATTTACATTTACAGGAAAAATCAGAGCAGATATTTACTTTAATTCGTCTTAGTTAAAACTTACGTTAAATAATACAATTGAGTTTAACGATAATTAATAGGACAAAGCCTGACAATTGTGGAATTGTAATATATTAAAATTTCAGTACCTATTTCGTAATGTGTAAAATTATATGAATTTCTTCTGAGTTGACACTCACTTGGCACTCTTCATTAATTTAATGCACCTATTAAGTTTGAATATTATTAATAATAATATTTATTAACAATATGGTAAAGTCATCATTAGGCTCTATTGATTTTGCGATAACAAAAAATTGTATTAGCATTTAACTATTTGAAGCAATATGAGCAGGTAACAAATTGGTCTTTGTACTAAATTGGCTCGCGATATCTGCCATCGCATTCTAAACCTCTGATATCTTTTAAGGAATTAATTTAATCAAAATGTCGTCTAAGACACATTTTATGCATTATCACTTATGTAAACTTTCACTATATTACCTTAAATGAGCTCTGAATATGACTATTTAACGATACCATTTAAAGAAGGATAATTATATAGAAAATAATTTAAGTCTATCTTTTGGGGCTTCGGCAGCGTTTTCAATTTAATTGCAAGAGATTGTGATTTTTTACGCTATAAATTTATTTTATACATGTTAAAGTACTTATTACAAAATTACTTTAAAAAAATGGGATTAAATGTCAGCATAGCATTAATTAAAGAGCGAACTAACGAGGTTACATTTATGTAAAAATAAACATACGCTCCGAATTCAGTACCTCCTTCTTTTAGGAAATCAATTTTTTTTTTAAAAGTGATGTTGTAATGTAGCTACATTTTCTCCTTTTGTATATTTTACACAAAAATGACAAAGTATGCTATGATTAAGTACTTCAGGTTCTTAAAAGCAGAGCTTTACTTACGTAGCCAAAGGAGTTACTGCCGCCAAGGGACGCCCTACCACTATCGCTGGCATTATTATTAGATCGCAAATCCCCGGCAAACAGTATTAACGTCCGCCTATCAGCACTTTCTACGTTACTTTACGGTGACAAAAAATACATATTAGTTTATAAATAAATAAAACTGAATTAATGGTTTGGTTTAAAAATGGAATATTAAAAAGCATGACTTTTGGCACACAAGCATTCCTAATAAATCTTACATCTATGTGCACGTCAGCTAAGATAAAAGCATCTATTAGTTTTTAATTTTTAATGTGAAATGCATTGAAAGGCTTTGAAATTTGCAATATATGATATATATAGCACAAGAAAACTACCACTAGTTATTAAAAATAAATGAAATCCCATTGCAAGTGTACCATTAAAACATTTATATCTCTTATAATAAAAACCAAAGGTATAAAATATGTAAAAGAAGGTATAAGCGACATATACCGAACATAAATTACCGCTTACTCTAAAAGTAAAGCCCGGTAATATATAGCTTGAAATGATTTAACTTCAAAATCTTTCAAGTTCGTTTTTTTGTCTCCTGATAAGCGGTACTTGTTTCCTTACTTTCTTCAGCCTGTAAAAGATACGATTCATAGCCACAAGTTTGACTGATTAAGATCATGTTCGTCATAAGAATGTAGCAATTAAGTAGATAACAAAAAAATGATGTCTGGGTCTATAATAATGTCCGGGAAAGCATATATCTGTGATTTAAGAAAAACACACCATGGCTATTTTAATGTAAAACATTGGTAAATATTGCAGTTAAGCATATTCAAACCTCATTTAGGGTAACTAGCTACCGGTAGTAGGTCCCCTGTTTACAGAAGACCGTCTGGGTGGGTACCACCATGGTGCCTATTTCTGCTGCAGAAGCAGTATGGTGAAAGACCTACTGTGTTCCGGTTTGAAGGGCACCGTCAGCCAGCGTATTTACAGGGTAAACGAGACTCTAACATCACTTCTCACGGTAGAGTAGCGTTGGCGTGATACCACCGGTTGAATGTCTATGATTCGGTGATCATCTTCCATCAGGTGGCCTGACTGTCAGTCTATCGATAGAATGCCATAAAAAAAACTAGGTAATTTAGAGTAACTTTGTAATACGTTATAACAGCTGAATACTATATTTTGGTACAGAAAATATTCTACAGAATGCAATAAATTAACATATTTATTACCACACAGGCAAAAGGTAAGGAAGTTCTATTAGATTTAAATGTTGCTGAAGGAAGTATATCAATTGTCTTCGATAAAGTTGGACAAATTGCATAAAACATCTCAATTGAGATTATATATATCAAACATTGCAATTGAGAGCATACTTTTACACTTGACTCTAGCTGTTTCGACAAAAAATATGATCATATTTTTACAATTGTGTTGTTTTATTTTACTAAATTGAATTTAATGCTCGTGAACAAGGTAATAGTAAGCTATTTAAGTGTTATTAAATATACAGTGTGTATTAAATAAGTTGTATGTAAAAATTCTTATAATATAAATAAGTTTCATCACAAATCTTAGGTAAAGTTTGGGCTATATTTTAGTTTGCAGAGATAGTTCTTGAAAGGGGCAAGTATGTGCCATGGCTAACTCCATTACATTAGATCTATAACAGTAAAAGTTTGTTATCTAACTAGTAACTGTTATCTACTAAATTTAACAAGCAATTAAAAAATTTTTAATTAAATTAAATTTCTACTTAAGTATAAATATGAAAATCGCAATAAAGAAATTCAACAACAGCCTTTTATTGCTGAAAAATATACATTGCCAATCATTTTTAATGTTTATGAATTGAGAATGAAAGGCGCAGATGGCGTGCGGATGATCGGAGAGTTATTGCCTTTTAAAGTCTCTTTTAAGCTGGAATTTAATCGTTTGTATTTTCCATTAACGCATATTTTCCACTACAAAAATAGTGGTTTTTTAACTCATTACTATATACAAAATTAATGTCTCGTGTATCAAATAGCAATAGAAAATATAGCTCTTAACTGGTAAAAATTTATATAATTTAAACCTGAAGAATTATAATTATTCGCTATCATTCATAATTGGTCACTGGTAAAAATAACGTTGACTCCACAGATGTTCTTAAGCCAACAGCTTTACAAAAGTCAGTCACTTACTAAATTACTGCGTAATTCATTGATTATTAAAGAAGTGCAACAAAATACTTTAGAAAAATATATAAGTTTACTGTTACCGCAACGTTTTCAATTAGAATGACAACCGTGACCTTTAGTTTTGTCTAAAAACCACGTTTATATTAACACTTCTGGAACTCATTTCGAAAAACATTTTACACACTCTTTGACAACTCCAAACGTTTCATATGGATTTATTAAACCTGAGCGGACGGGTAATCGGGCTGAATTCGCAAAACGGAAGGGCAAAGTAAGCAAGTAGCATTATATGTTGTATCAAAGGGAGGGCGGAACACCATTTGGCGAGGTTCAAAACGATTTGATAATGTAGTCTCTAAGAAAAGGACTTGGGTTATTATGAGATGATAAGCTTAAAGTTACCTTAAAGAAATTTGTTAATCGAATGCTTGCTTATTCTCATAAGTAATAAAATTAGGTAAAATGTTATCTAATGTTTCAAAAAACCCTATTGCTTCCGTATTTCTTAACAGAGTTTAAAAACCTTACCAGTAAAATTTGTTTTATTTCATTATGTGCAACATTTACGAGAGTGAAAGCTCTATTTCTTAATTAATTAGTACCACCAACCCAATTGGACCTGCATGATCCAGTCTATACGGTCCAAAAAACCCCTAATGGAGAAGACGTGTGTTAGGAGAGGCCTATGTCCAGCAGTTGACTAACACAGGCTGATGGTAATAATGAATTAATTTGTATTTACTTTTAGAAATACGCTCATCTTATTTGGCTACATATGGCTTGTTTATTTCTTTAAGTAGTTTTAAGTCCTTTCTCGTAAAGGTAAAGAAACGGGAAAGGAAACGTCAAACTTGCATTAAAATACACTATTTTTTTTTTTTTTAACAGAATATTGTTCAATCGAAGGAAGTAAATAATCTTAACCACAATTAAATCATAAATACATTTTGGTGTATTAACATATTTTTGATTTATGCCAATGCTCTTTGGTAATGCAACAAAAATAGGATAAATTTGCTTTCCAATGGTGCCATTATGAGAAACAAGTATATTAATTACCTTTATACTCAATATTTTATACTGATATATCTGATATGGAGTTATAGTTTCGTAGTCTTTTCAACTTTTAATTGAGCAAACCGAACGTTTTACTTATTACCCATGTACCACTTTCTTCCTTTACGAGCTTACTATGCGGGCCGTAACATTTAACAATTTTTTTAGTAAAGGTTGTGAATTGGAGTAGCCAGTGACAGAGACATTTGTAAAATAAAAATATAAAGAAGAATGAATGTTTATCTTCTTCTTTTTATATAACTACGGATAGTGTAATTAGTAGTGAGCATTGTTTTCACGTGTATCAGTCATAAAATTTCACTAAACTACTAACAATATTTTATTCTGTTATCCAGATATTCGGGCGCTAAATAAAAGTATCTCACGACAATAAAAAAATATAAACGACGGATGTACTAAACTGTACTGAAGTGAAAAGGAATTTATTGAAATTACGGATATTAATTTCATTGATGCGAAAATGTTAGTAGTAACGAAAGTATGTCGATTTATCATATCCTTGTTGTGCGTATTGCGAATTGAAAACCATTGTTGTTATAAATATATATTTACTAAACTTAGAGTTAAAACATGCCATTGAGTTTTATGATGTTTCTTAATTTATTTTATTAACATCCCTTAAATCTTTAGTATTTGATTGATATCCGATAATATTGTTACGCTTCGAATCCATCATAGGCACAATATCCTTTACATATTCTCTCTATAGGTTCAGTGGTAATGACAAAAATAATAAAAATAAAAATATTTCAGCGATTTTTATCAATTTACTTCGATTTATTTAGTTAGTTAGTTAGAATTTCGTAACTTATAGGAAAGGTAAGTTTCAACCTTTGCTAGTTCAATTTTAATAATAAATTTAAGTTACAAAGTGCAGTTTAATGTCGCTTCATATAAACCTAATTAGGTTTTATGAATGTTGAAGTTATTACGTATCGGAAAACTAATTTTTAAACTATTTCATATCGAAACAAGTATCGTAGCATTAGGGTGAGCTAATTAAATGTTATTTGAAATGGTACAGTGTATTTTAATTTATAAATACGTTTTGCGTTTATGTAATTGTATGAAAAAAACATATGGCCATTAAAATGTTACTAAACGTCGTCCACGTGCAAACAAATCCTTTAGTTGCAGAAAAAATTTAACGTTTTGAATATTAATGAGAAGTCCTGTCCCCTCTCTTCATTTCGTTTTATGGACACTTGTATGTCTTGCCCTTTGAGTTATTAATATTAAAGAAACACCTTTACATCAATACTTCAGCCTTTTATAACTATATCTTAGCAGATAAATCAAAAAACTTAAGGTTTTTTCAAAAATACTTGCTTATTTTATACCTGCAAATCAAAACGCAATTTATATGCTTACTGTAATAAATATGAATTTTTCAGCGCTTTGCTTTCCTAATCATTGTTATTATCCTTGAGGTATTCTTAAAACAGATGTGGCTTTATGATTGTAAGATTTTTCAAAATCGGCACAGTAGTTGTTTATAGTTCTACGACTAATATGATAACATTTTTTCATGTTCATCGAAGCAGTTGGGGCACCTGGCGAATAGTGGTCATACATCATCAGCCTGTGTTAGTCAACTGCTGGACATAGATGCACCCTTATCCATAAAGGGGTTTTGGACCGTATCCCACCACGCTGGTCCAATGCGGGTTGGTGGGTGGACCGACTTTTTACATGCCCATCCGACTCATGGATCATCTTACTTTTCAGAAAATTGGTGATTGGCCCAAATTGCCCTAACTAACAAGAAATCAACAATGAAAAATTTGGTTTGTCCCGCAGGATTCGAACCCACTGCCTCCGGTTTCTAAAGCTCACGCCCTAATAAATGTATTTAAAATATAAAAACATAATTTAAAGTGTCTAATTTATGTTGTATATATGTATCACTCAATACATACAAAAAAATTGCTTGCGCATTACGTGACGGAAAATAGTGAAATCAGGTGAATGACATTCCACCTTTGATCCGACACCGATAAATTTCTACGCGTTACCTTTTCCTTTACGACGGCACAATTCAGCTCAATGCATATTTTTTCACGTAATTTAGGCCGACATATAAAATCAACTCAATCGCTTCATGTTTTTAAGAGAAAGTTAAAAGCCTTCCACTAAGAAATGTCATTCCGCCGATTCTGAATTAATTAGCTGAGCAAAATTTGATACGAATTATTTTATTGAAGTGTGGAAATTTATTAAACTTTTTCCTTAGAATAGAGGCCCAATTAAAAGAAAGTTAAGATGTTCTAGTATTTTATGGTGTAACATAAATTTAACGTCGATGGTCTCCATTAAACGATTTTTATGGTATGGATGAGAACCCTTTTAGGTATTTAACTATATAATGTTGATAGTTGTGGTTAATATGATAAAATATGTTTTAATTACTCTTATTTTCGTTCATCCACAGCCTTTAATTAATGCCATACGTTTAGAAGTGTAATAAAAATGTAAATCAATTTACATTTAATGAAAATATAGTTCAATCTTATTTTTAAATTATAATGAGTCTGTCATTTAGTTCTGCCTAACGTCAAGGTAGTAACTTTAAATATTTGTCGGTTGTAATGACTATTGTACAGTAAAAGAACTTGGCACAAATACCAGAGACATTTAGAAAGCAATGAGTTAATAAATAACCAGTTTAAAAATAAATGAAAAAACCAAAAGACTAAAATGTTTACTATAGCTAACTTTAGGGTGTCGTTTTTGTGTATGTTCTCGACGATATGCGTATTATAAATATTTAACTATAATTATTTTACCCTAACGGGCTCAAGAGAATTATAAGTTTTAGTAAGAAACAAAGCAAAATGAATTACCAAAAATGAAAGCATAAACTGGACGTTATTATTATAGTCTTAGTTTTAGAATCAAAGCTTAACCAACTATTCGGATATTTTATTTAGAAATCTTATAGATAATTTCCAAAAAGTAAAAATGATGACAACAACTGAACATCTCTTATACTTAAAAACATTGAAATGGCTCACGTAATCCCTGAAACAGCCACTGTCGTCTCGTACGGACGAGTCGATGCTACACTCAACACACTAAGCACTTTCACGAAGACAACCCTTTATCTCACTCTGAGGAGACTTCCGTTTCGGCAGCCTGCTTATACAAAGCCGTATCGTTATATATCAGGCCCGTCTTTAATGCCAGATGCGGAGAGACAAAACGTCAGCATCGAGACTCCTTTCTCAAAGTACCACGCAATAGAAGTAGTATTATGACTATGGTTAATATGGCAAATAGTTATAATTCTATACTGTTCCTATGAATAGAATCCATAATACTCGTTAATTGTTTTATAAATAACTTAAATACCTCTTCTTCAGTCTTTAATGAGCTATTCTTTCCAAAATGTGCAGACTTCAGAATTTACTAGTCTTTTAATATGGGGACCTTATTCGATTAAATTAAATTTTAAGGGCTCCAACATCATTTAGTACTTTTTAAACGACCCAATTCTTATGTATACAACATTGTTTTTCTCTTTTATTATTACCTACGTAACATTCTCTTAACCACCCAATGGTTGACTGGCAGAGAATGCCTTTGGCATTAAGCCGCCATTGTACTCATTTTGTAAGAAGTGTAAATAAACAAATGAAACATTAGTTTATACCCTACGATTAACATAGAAATAACATATTATTGAAAAATCATGAAAACTCCACAAAGTATATTATTATATACATCAGAAAATCTTGTTTTGTCATTACACCAACTTTATATTTTAGAACACATTAATATGTAACATTTTTACTCCCTGTTATATGAGCTATCTTTAAGAGATGGTTCCGTAAAATCAGACCAATCATTACAAAGCTTAGTCGGATAAGCAAACAGAATAACTAAAAATTGGTTATATATCACATCTAGCGACCCGCACGGCTTTGATCGGGTCCAATGTTGATTTCGTACCTGTTACACCGCTATGTCCTTGCATTTTAAATCTGTAATATTTCCGTGACTTTTAATTTAAATAAAATGCTGCAAAAGGCTATATTTCACTATGTCAAATTCAAATTTTATTATATGTCACTCGATAATGATCCTATTTTGCCTAAAACGACTTCGTAATTTTATAATTAGCATATTATTCTGTAACATTTTTAAGATATAAATGGTCATTGTGGGTTATCCTCTAAGAGTGTCATAGACATCGCAGTCTTTGTTGCGCGTTTTAAAAGTAATTGTAGTATTATATATTGTATTGTAGCATAAGGTATAATTTATCCGTGCAGCGAGGTTCACCTTGCGTTTTTAATGTAAGCAAAATAATATGTTTATAACGACATCACGTTCAATACCTCTAAACTTATTGGGTTTTCTATAATATTATGCATGTTTATAAAGCTTCCTTAATTACTATATCTACAAAAAACAAATTAAAATCATTTGCGCGACCGACACATAGTGAAGCTATTTGTTTTGAACTTTGTCGTGATGATGGCGATGATACGATGATATGATACTTATTTATGTATTAATGACTATTACAAATCGGACCCAAAATTCTCTAATCTTTGCATTGCTTTGTATGTTTTCGTCCTTCGTTTAATCAATTTTTGTAACATTATCATTTAGTTAACATAAACACGATCAAAGCCTTACTATAGTTATAACAACATTTTAAATCCTGTGATATTTTCTAAAGTTTCATAAAGCTAGACTCATTAAGGTAGGTTTAGATATTAATTTGAATTATATACAAAACATCGTTTTTGAAACTGTTGTTTCTGTTGGCTGCTGTTTCTGCGACTAAGCCGCCTAGCTTATGGAGTGTGAAATTCAAATTGGCACCAGATAGGGCAGGAAATACAGAATGTAGTGATGATGAATCTACACTTTTCTTTAATTTTATACTCGCTCTGTGGTATATCCGTTGATTAAATGTTGTAAGACTTATGATGTATATTGTATTTTAATCGTTCATTCCAAATTTTGATTCCAGACATTAAGTAAAAATCGATATCAATTTAAATTTATTAGAATCTCTCAATGAATGATGTCTGACGTACAGTTCAGCTGTACTTCAGCCATAAGTTTATTAAAAAGTGAACTTTATAATTATTCTATTTGGACGATGATAAACATAAGAAGAGACTAATTAAATATAAAATATCGATGAAATTCTATAATTTTTTTATAAGTATAATAGCAAGTAACACATATTTATGACGACCAGAACAAAAGGGTAATTGGATTGATTTTGCAAACAAAAAGAGCAAGGTTAGCAAGTAGAAGTATACTGATGTTGGATCAAAGGGAGAATAAGGAAGGAACAACATTCAGCGAGATTCGATACTTTTGTGTACCATTTTCAATAGGCAAAGGATTGGGATTTGTACATAATGATAACCGACAAATTAACTTTACTAATTTACTTTCATTGATAACTGTTAGTTACATCATACATATTAGGTTATAAATAAAAAACGAGTTTGAAAAAAAAATTACTTAATTTGGTCTAAAAATAGAATATTGAAAAGATTGACTTTTGGTAAATAAGCATTCCCAATGAATCTTACATCGTCTTTTGAATTATTACTTATGTATAAAAATATATCTATGTGCACTTAAGTTAAGATGTAAGCATCTATAAGTTTTTAATATTTAATGCATTGGAAGGCACGATTCATAGTAGTTCGCTATTAGTTTGTGTTTGGAGTATAGTGGGCTTAAATAGTTTCACTGCCATCTAATGTACTTTTTCGTCTTAAAATTTAACCATAAAGATATTGTTAAACTGTATTTTCACAATCCTTCTTAAAAAAACGAATCATGTAATAATTATATTACAGGATTATATTATAATATTATTATTGAATAAAATATTAAAGTTTTAAAATAGTTATTAATGCTATAAATATATATATATATATCCTACAAAATTTCACACCATTATAAAATGGTTTTTAACTTAGTTAGTTTATAAATGATCTTAACAATATAATTTACAAATGATTTTTCATAAACCTTAGAAGCAAACATAATAGCTCAAAAGCGTTGATAGTTTGCACCTATTATGCACTATTCTAGGTTTACAATTACATATTAGTGAATTAAGTTTAGAATATAAACAACTCGAATTAATACAAAATCGTAGATTAAAAAAAATATAATGTCAACATGTTTACTTTCAAGTTCAGGTTAGGGAAATAAGGTTTTAGTTACCACTCTAATTACGATGATTGAACTTCAAACAAATTTTTAAGCGTAAATCCCTCCTTCAAAGGTTCAATAGCTAGCCCTAGATATGGACTATATACTGGTTGAACTACAGATTCATCCTTATTCTGGGCAAGCTGCGAAGCGATATACAAATGAGGCCCCATTTCTCCCCGTGGTTCGCCTATTTCTTCCAGTTCTTCTATTTCATCACACGTTGTCTTTGATACCTTAAACATTGAAATAAAAATAACTGTAACCATTTGCTTTACCCAAAACTTTTTTTTATCATGAAAATATTTTTGTGTGTAGCTTAGCAAGAAAGTACAGAAAGATAGTTAACTACGACAAATAAATTCTTAGATTTAAAATGTAATTAAATATTTATATCTGACATTTATTTTAAGAAATTTTTTGCAGAGGCTATGGTTTATTTACAAAGGGTCTTAATACTATCGTGAGACATTGCACTTCATATATGTACTACGAACGGCTGAACTCACGTGAGATCGGTATTAGTGCCGACTAGTCTGGCTCGCAGCGCAAGACGGGATGCGACCGTGAGGTTACCACACTCGTCCTGATGAAGAACCTCCGATTGTCATCAATACCGATCCCAAGTGAGTTTAACCGTTTGGATTACATATTTTAAAAGCATTGCTTATGGGTTACGCTCAAAAAGTTTTAACAGATGGACATGAGTCTTTATTGAATAACAAAAGTTATAATTAAACAGTATTTCTGTTAAGTGATTAACAGCAAACGAAATAAATAAATTAAAGGAATTAATTTAAAACATTGTTACCTCTGTACCCCAATTCATTTCGACACCAAAAATAGGTTTTTCAGTGTACGCTTGATGTAAAGTTTGAAGCTCCGATTGCAAAGGTTGCAGTCTTTCACGAGGATCTGCCCTGAAGCCAAGTACATAGCCACCACAAGCGCTGAATATCACAATCACCAGGGCGTCACCGAACTTGGAGTTTTTTATTGAAATCTGAAACATTAAAACATAATTTATGTAACTTTATAGGATTACCATATTGTTACATTAATTATGAACTAAATAGGTACAATGAAGAATAAATAATGAGACAGTTATTAGCAAGCAAGAGCCTGTATTGAACATACATATGCATATATTTAATTTTGAATTTATGTTTTCAGTTTTTTATGTTAGTAAACGTTTTAAAATGTAATGTACAGAGCAGTGAATTATAACCATTCTCGAAGTTAAGCTCTCTTGTTGGATTAATTCAGTAAAGAACTACTTTATTGATGAAAAGATTAAAAAAAGAAAAATTAATTATAAATAGATCTGTATTTACGTTTTCTATCGTAGTATATGGTATTGATACGTTAAAGTTTTCATTGATGTCCGCAAACCAAACGATGCGCACATTAGTAGCTATTAAGTTTCCGAGATTTCCAGAATCACTAGACAGATTCCATATGCCATGCTCGTGGAGGCAAATCTGAAAAATGAAACCACATTTATGTGAAATGATGAAAAATTGTTTAATTTGTCTAGTACAGTCACATTGTACCTTCTGATTCTAAAGCTAGTTATAAGAAGCATAAAAAAGAAATATATCAGTAATGGTACATTAAGTATGTGCGGAATTCTAAGTTAAATGATTTTTAATGTTGTCAAAAACATATAAATTTAGCTAACACAGATAAATAGACATAAAAGAAAAAAAGAAAAACATTTATTTGGCACAAAACATTTAAAAGTACAGTAAAAAAAAAAAACATAAATGGCTTGTGTACCAAAATGGCATCCACTCGGCTTAGATCACGAATACAAGAATCTTCGTAAATGCTGATTTTCAGTGGACCCGTTTAATGTAGAGGTTGATGGCGCTGTTTAACTTAATTTATAGAATACAAAAATATTTGAAACTAAATAAAAATAAGAGATAACTTATGCTGTATTATACCGGAATACATTTCCCCACCATGAAGACAAGACAAAGTAATAAAGTTTTGAATATTACATAATAATTTTAATTTTAAGCAGCTGTATTTGTTCACTAGATATGATATGTACGCGTATCACTAGATATGACTAATTACTTCGTAATGTAAGAAGAAAAATACGGTCCCAAGGTCATTTTTATAACCTGAGTGTCAATCTTGTCCCTCTATGGGACTATAACTTAGAACTTGAAAAAAGTTTGTTCTATTACAAAAAAATCATGTGATGTTTAATCCCAATAGGATCGTTATTATATAACGCATTACTTTAACCTTTTCTAATGGTAGCATTTTTAGCTGCTTATTCGATAGTATAGCACTCCTTAACTTCAGGTCACGGTATAGTCTAGACCCTCCGTAAGCCCTGTAACGAAAAGCAAAAATTCTGTATCTTTTTCATTGTTACAAACAAATATAAAGTTATTTTTTCAGTTTTCTATATTTCTGTCTCCTAGCAATTTTCCCAAGTTCTATACAAATTTACCAGACGAACAGTTTTACGCGGAGCGGCTTGCATATGACCCCCATTACTGAGTGGTTTCACAGCAGTTTATAGATAAATTAGTTGCCAGTAAACTTGAACACACTCACAGTCTATAAAGACGGCATAATATGATCTTGACAACCGGGACCGGCTTTGTACATACGAGGCAAAATGAGGATCATTTAAAATTTTAAAATAACTGTATGATTATCCCAAATTGTCTAACCAACTAAACAATGATATCAATTGTTTAAACCAAATGATTTTACCAGTATTACAGTACATCTATAAATAGTAATTTTGTACTATATATACTTACTTGTAGACTCCAACAACGGATGTATAATGGCGCACGCAGTTGGGCGACAGATTGGTGAAGACAAATTCATACTTGTTGCCCTTGAATGTAGCAAGAACGTACAGCGCTTGAGTGGTACCGCGTAGTCCAGAGTTAACGACTTTGGTGCTGGTTGATGTGACGCAGCCAAGACCGATTGCTGAATATTACATCATATTTAAATATAAATAAACTTAACTTAATAAAATATTAAAAATGATGAAAAGTATACACCTTTTCAAAGTGTAGAATTATTTACATACTTTGAGGTTTAACTATATTGATGTTTGTGTATCCTGTTATTACCATTAATTTACCTTATCAAAACATTTTTTTATTTTACCATTATTAAATCAATGTTTGTCACACATAATAAAAGACGAAGTCGCTTCTTCGTTCCTATATCCTCATGCATGCTTAAATTTTTTGATGCGGTTTTTTTTAAAAGAGTAATCGAAGAGGAAGGTCTATATGTATAATTTATAAATATTGTGTAGAGATATGGCGATAAATTTTAATTTTTTTAATAGATTTTACTGAAAGTTTTGCACCGTGTGAAGCCGGGGCTAGTTATGAGTAAACTCAAAAACTACACTGTTTATTTTAAAACTCTTTCATCATTCGAAAGCTGCATTACCTCTAGTTACAAACGCTACTTTTTACCCCGGGAAAATCCGTTCACATAATCTACAAATATCACGGGCAGAGTTGTTGACGTAACTAGCCATAAATGAACTGATCTTGGTTGTAATTAAATATACGTTACACAAGTTAATCCGGGGCGAGGTCATCGAGTGCCAAATAATCCTCAGGTTGGTGACCACCATACGTCCTTTAGCACCGCTGTTGCCTTTGGTGTCCTCTATCGGCTCGATTCTGTCGAAGATTCTCTCCCCCGAGCGTAGTTTCAGAAACCTCAAACATAAGAACAATTATGACCTAATAGCTCATTTATTATTTTCTTTTCTTAATTAAGTTGTGGAATGAGCTGGTATTCACTTGCTATCCTATATAAAACGTTCACCGCTATCGCAACTTATCAGCGGGAAGAGAAGATGAATCTACAAATCCTTTAATTTTAAAGTTATAGTTTAACAGTAAAACTTGGTAAGAAACAAAAACATAAAGAAACAAACTGAAAAACAACAGTTTTATTAAAATATTAAAAATTGTTTCTAATTTATTAATAAATATTTATAAATTAATTTTAATGCATTTACATTAAAATTAATGTTTAAATATCGTTTATAATTTTCATTGAAAAAACTTTTAACTCGTTTATATGATATTCATAAAACGCAATAATAAAAAGGTTTATACATGCTTACTTTAAATATTTTCTTGCTTGATTAGCAAGTTGTAGTGACTTCTTAAGTTTTATTTTTAATATAGTAACATATATAAATAACGCATTTATCAATGCCAAAATTCCATTCATTATCTTTTTTTATTTTCAAAATAACAATTCAAAAAATAATTAAATAAATTAAATAAAATTTTTAAAGAAACGTTTAAATATAAATGATTACAGAGAATGGAAGGTCAAAACCCTTTCTATCTTGCCAAACAGGGTTTGATTTATTTTTTGACATCTTTTCTTAATACATGTGTATAGTAATTTCACTTTCCCTTAAATTTATAACTTTTTTTTAAATTATAACACAACAATTTAGAGTCTATAAGGTTTTTGGCGGCAATGCTATGGCTTAGAGTAATTGGGTTCTTGATATCGACCAAACAAACAAAAAATAAAATTTCATGGGTCTTGCCAGTTGCGTTTACAAATAAAACTTTCTCCTTTTTTTATACAAAATAAAATCCAAAATAACAAATGAACTAAATAAATTAAAGGAAGATGATAAGGATATTAATTATAATTCTATAAAACCATAAACCTAGAGCTTTCGTAAACTTAAATTCAGAGTATTGTCTGTAATAAACTTGCTGGTTGGGAACAAAAGTACAAAAAAACTTTGAAGATTATTTGTAAAAAGATAATAATGTTTGCCATTAAAATAAATAAACTATAAGTAGTATGAGGTTTGACTCAATTGAGATATTTCGGCTCTGATATTTCTGAAAGATATATTTCTGCATTGGTTTATTTATTAAAAAATATAAGGTTTAAAAAAAGTGGAAGTCAACTAGTTATAAGATCAGAAATAGATCGCTACCCCTTCTTCATAGAATTTAAAACGATTACCAATCATTCACCCGGGAATCCGTTCTCAGATGGTGATAACCTTTGAAATATTTTTTGGCCCTATTAAAATTGACAAATAAAAGGAATTTATATTTTTGATAAATTTTATTTTTACTATTAAACCAATATGTAACCTTCCATAATGGTTTAAACTTTTATTATTTTTGGGGAACCTTACATTCCGAAATGTCTAACTCTTAAAAATATGTAAAATGTCTAAATATTAAAAATTGCATGTGAACTTATGTACCCTCGTTAGAAGTTATATTTTGGCGTAAGACGATAAAAATGTTTTCAAAATTTTACTTCCCTTATTCTGTTTTAAATTCCCTTTTTATTTTTCGTTTTAGGACTAACATCAAAGAAAGTGTGCGGCCATAAAATTTTCTCGTCGTTTTTCCTTATTTCCTTCGCCATCTTGTTCTATTTCAGGTGTAGTAAAAATAAGTTCAAAGCGTACTTTACAAGGTAATTGCCATTTGGATGGTTTGGGAGCAAAAGTCAAATCTATTTCAATTTTAAAAACTTTATCTTATAAATACCTAATTTATCCTTAATCTCAATTAATTTTAAATTATTTTGTAATATTTTATATTTTTAATTTTTAACAATTATTTAAATTATACATAATAAAACAAAATATTTTTTGCATAATGGTAATCATAATAAAATTCCACAATTTAAATATTCTATTAAATTATTCACTACTTACTAAATAATTAATATATATTACATTATTCACACGTTATCAATATATTAAAGCTATCATATTTATTAACAAATATATTAAAGTTTACAATTTTCTTTAAAATATTCATTTATGTTTCAGTAGCATTTTGCTAACAACAGTTTGCGCAGCTCATTTTCGAATTTATTTTCATATTCTATTTCTTTAATATAATTTGTAATTTTATTGTAAATTTTGACCGACATTGGTAAGGGCCCTGATTGAAATATCGCTAGTTTAGAAATTGGTAAAGCTAATTTATTTTAAGCGCGAAGGTTACGTTCATAAGGCCTTTGTTTGTGTACAAACGGGAACAAAAGTGGATTTTTTCGTACAAACTTACATGATTCAAGTACATATAGTCCTGTAAGAGTTAATATATTGTAACGGCTAAAGAATGGTTTACAGCTCTCCCTCTGGTCGTTGAGGTTAGCTAATATTCTTATACATTTCTTTTGTAAAATAAATAGTTTTTCTACATGTACGCTGTTTCCCAATATGATGCCATAGTTTAGCCAGGAGTAGGCATATGCATAATATGCGGTTAAAGCTGTTTTGAGATCGGTTGCTTTTTTTAGTTCGTGTAACGCGTAGGTGAATCTTGACAATTTTAATGTCACGTTTTGTACGTGCGCTTTCCAATTTATAAAGGTGTCCACGGTCAACCCTAATAAGGAGAATTCATCCACACATTGTATTTCTGTGTTATTTAGTGAAAATGAAATATTTAGTGGACGTTTTTGACGAGGTCTGTATTGCATTATTTTAGTTTTATTTAGGTTCAACTCTAAATTATGGTCTCTCAGCCAACTGATTATTTTTGTTAAATTTTTTTCCAGTTTTATGTTTAAATTTTCATTTTTATTATGTGGGAACATTATTGAAATATCGTCTGCGAAGCGAAATGTTGTTACCGACAGTTTTTTTGGAAGGTCATTAATATAAATTAAGAACAGCCTTCTACACCTTAAACGCTTCCTTGGGGTATGGACATATTTATATCAGCTTTATTGGACCTTACTTTAGATACGCGACCAGATTTTGAATAGTGTTCTATTACCACGCATTGAGTCCTATTTTCTAGATAGGAAGACAACCATTTATAAGCTATTCCTCTCATTCCTATGTCATATAATTTGGTAAGCAGTATTTTATAAGACACTCTATCGTAGGCTTTGCTCATATCTAATAAAAGACCTACAGCATATTTTTTCTTATTTATTATATTCAGTGCCTCTTGTATATATAAATATATTGTATTCTTATTATATATACTTGTATACAGCTAAAGTTAAAGAGTGGTTTTATTACAGACGTTTTGAACGTTGCTCCTCCGGAACCATGGCTTCTTCTAAAGACTGGCTGATTAAGATTGTTAGCGGTGAAGCTAATTCTTCTGCGCATTTCTTAATTAGAACTGGTGGTACTTCGTCATGACCGTAGCTGTATTTGGATTTTTTATGATATGCTTTACTTCATTGAAATCTGCTGGTCTTAAATATACAGAGTTTGTATTTAAACCAATGACCGGTCCTTTCCAATATAAGAACATCCTACTGAAGCAAAAAAGTTATTGAAATAATTCGCAATCGTAGTGCATCTTCTGTTAAATTTTTTGTGCGCTCTTTTATTACTTGCCACATTGTTATTGTTTTATTATCAGAGCATTTCATTCTATTGATATAACTGAGTCTTTTTGAAGTCGCAATTATCTTTTTAAAGTTTTTTCGTAACGTTTGTAATGATTTTTTAGAATTTACTGATTACTTAGAATTACTTTTACTGGTTAATATTCTAAGTAGTCGTTTGTGTTTACACGAAACTTTAATGCCCATTGTAATCCATTATTTTATGACCTTTCTCTTAATTTTCTTGGTTTTTTGGTATGTATGTGTTTAGTAAATGTTTTATACGATTTTGGAAAGATACATAATTTTCATTTACGTTTCTATCATTTGAAATGATATTTACCCAATCAATTTTCTTTAGGTTTTGTTTAAATAACGATATATTGATTTTATTAAAATTCCTTTTACATGTAACCCAGAAGTCTTTACAATCTGTTATATTAAAGGTAACGGGTAAAGTAATTAGAACTCCTTTATGATCTGACCATGCAAGTTCAACTGTCTCCACTCTGATATCTCGATTGTTGTTTGCAAAGATTAAATCAATACATGAAGCTGTTTTATAAGTTATTCTTGTTGGCTCTATATTTAACCATTTGGAAGAAGTTGTAACTAGCCATTGTATTGAGGAGATTGTATGTGCTAATATTTTTTCTAATACGTTGATATTAAAGTCTCCATCTATAATTATATTTTTAGATAGGTCTTTAGTACCTAGTAACCTTAGCAATTTTTATAATGAGCTATAAAATAATTCTATTTCTCTATTCTTTTGTGGCCAATATATAACAATTAATAACAAATTAATACTTTTGATTTCCATTGCGCAGATTTCAAATATATATTCCACTGTTAAATTATTTATGTCTAAGCGTTCAACGTAGCTGATGTAATCTTTCGAAAATATGGCGACTTGGTTTTTTCGACAATTCACAGTGGTGGTCAAACTGAATCCATCTATTTTGAGTAAACTTTTCTTCCGCTCAGTTATCCATGTTTCAGATATACAAATTGAGTTTATTGTATTATCAGTTAGTACTAATTCCAAAAGTTCTCTTTTGTTTTTGAAGCTTTGCATATTTTGATACAGTATTTTAAAGTTGCCCTCGAAATGTACAAATTTTATGATCAGGTTCTTATGAAGTAAGTGGATATTGATATGTACACCTTGCTGATAAAATGGTGTAAAGTTTGTTACGACAAAAATTCAAGGCACCGATTGCAGTTAGGAACTTTTAGTCAAAGCTAAAGCCGCTGCAAAGTTTTTGTATGGAAAAAGGATACGTTCCAAAACTTTGCCTA
This sequence comes from Lamproptera curius, assembly GCA_029286875.1. Taxonomy (NCBI): domain Eukaryota; kingdom Metazoa; phylum Arthropoda; class Insecta; order Lepidoptera; family Papilionidae; genus Lamproptera; species Lamproptera curius. Next base: position 1,910,939 of record JAGSMT010000060.1, read on the forward strand.
ACTTTTAATGTAGCCGCCACTGAGTAGTGCTAAATTGACACCAATTTTAAGTTTTTTAACAGTTGGGGTGTTAAAGTCGGTATCGCTTTGACTTTTGAACTTGTTTATTTGCACTGAAATAAATTCTCTTTCACTACTTGGCTAATGTTAGATTTTCACATTTTTAATACCTAAATGGGATAAAAAAATTATACCTGGGGTCATGGGTTAGAATCCCGCAGGAAAGCAACTTTGTATTATCATTGTTTTCCGGTTGTATCAACAATATGGGCCGATCACTCAGTTCAGTTCAGTTCTTTGGCTTAATGGCGTTTCCTTGAGATTTCGCCAACGTCAAGTTTTCGATTAGACTCTGCTATATGTAACAGGCTTCGTAAATGAACAAGGTCACAGTTAACAACTAAGAATTGATTATGGGCTGAGATAATCCACCACAATAGTTTCTGTTGATGTATCTAAAACAAAAAGAGACACACAATAAACACAGGGTTAGTTGGTTAAGAGACAAACAAACTAAAGTTTAATGTTATTATGATTAATGTAAGAACAAAAAATATGAACAAATGGGGAATCAACATAGGATAATAAAGTTTTTAAATTGGTGGGACTGGAATTTGGGAAGGAGCAGGTCATGAGAGAAGAGGTCTGTCTGGGACAATTGAAAAATATGTGGTCGAGTGTTCCTTCATCTAGTCCACATTCACAGAGGGAGGTGTCTTTTATGTGTAGCTTTGCAAGATGAACAGGGGTACATGCATGTCCTAGTCTTAATCTGCAGATGATACTGGTACTTTGTTTGTGCAGATTTTTGAAGTTGCAGAACCAAGGACGAGTAGGAATATGGGCTGGATATCAGCATAGTACTTCCCTTTAGAAGCACTAGCATTAAGCCAATATTTGTTCCAAGATGAGAAGAGGCGCTGACTTGCTAATGGCAGTAAATCATTTGAATACAATCTGTAGTGGTCCATGCATCCTGTTTTTGCTGCATCTTTGGCATAGGAGTCTACAGCCTCATTGCCATGAATGCCACTGTGCCCTGGAATCCAGGCCAGAACTACCTGAATATCTTTAGTATGACACCGTAAGAGGACTTCTTTAATTTTCAATATGTAGGGAAACTTATGTTTGGACTTAAATTGATTAGATGCAATAGCCTGTAGGCAACTCTTAGAATCAGTGAGAATAACAGAGTTTTTAAATTTGTGGGACTCAATAAATGTCAGAGCTTCCAGTACAGCTATGGATTCACCTGAAAATACTGATGTTTCAGGGGGGAATTTATAATTTAATATCACTTTGTACTTGGGTATCCAAACAGCAGCACCGACACAACTCTGCTCAGACAACTTTGAAGCATCAGTGTACATGATCACCAATCAGGCCAATGTTGTGAAATGAATTGATTAACTGGATATTTGCAAAACAGGAGTTTTATCAATACCAATATCCAGAAGAATTTGAGGTTTAAAAATAAGTGCATCAAAAGGTGTTTCATAGAGAGAAACTTTTGACACTGGAAATATAGGACAAAGGCAGATGAAGATAAGTGACAAAACTTTTGAACAGGCAGGGTAATCTTTATGGGATCCAGTATTTATTTGAAGAGATAAATTGGATAAACTGTGCAGCCTAGAAATAAGAGGGTGATAAGAAGATTGAATAACCTTGAATAGGAATCGGTCAGATAAAAATTGTCTTCTAAGATACAATGGAGCTTCTCCACTCCACCTGAAGAGCATTTATAGGTGAGAGTTTCATAGCCCCATATTATTCTAAGGCATTTATATTGGATTTTGTCAAGGGATTGTAAGGCAGATTTATTACAGGGTTCCAGTAGAAACATGCCATAGTCAAAATGGATACGCACCAGGGCATTGTACATGAGTTTCTGAGTATAGGGTGACAGCCCCACCAAGTGCAGATAAAGAACCAATATGTTCATGTTTTCTCACATTTTTAATTACATGGTTAATATAGTTGAATACCAGTTAATCTCGAATCTAATACAACACCTAGAAATTTAACATTGTCCACCACAGCAAATTTTGTTGCCCATAGAAGATTGGAACATCCAGGCGGGATCTGGCACGCGAAAATACAACAACATTGCTTTTACTAATAGAAGGCCTAGTCCATGGTTATCAAGCCATTCATGGAGATAGCTAATAGCTGAATTAAGACGGGAAGAGGCTTCCTCAATTTTTTAACAGATACATAAAGAGCCAAGTCATCGCAAATTGAAGTATTTGACAAAAGAATTTACTGAAAGCTCTAGATCATATGTGTAAATACTGTAAAGCAGTGGACTAAGCACTGAGCCTTGGGGCAGCCCTTTCCATATCTGTCTCGAGGAAGATATAAAGTTAGGAAAACGAATGGATACGGATCTAGGGCTTAAGAGATTAAAGATTATATTTACAATCTTCACAGGAATACTCAGCTGGAGCATTTTCTGCCTGAGTACTGGAAGAAGTACATTGTCATATGCCGAAGAAACATCTAAAAATACTCCTACCAAAGACTTACTTTCAGAGAAGGCAATGCGTATGTCAGTCACTAATGTGCTAAGGCTGTCAATAGTACTAAAACCTTTGCGAAAGCCGAATTGGGATTTAGCTAATGTGTTGTTTCGCTCGACTATCCATTCTAAGCGATTCTTTATCAAATGTTCTAGCACCTTAGCCATTGTACATGATAGAGCTATCGGGCGATAGCTGGACGGGTCCGAGTTAGCCTTTCCAGGTTTTAAGATAGGTATGATTACCTGAGTTCTCCACTCTTCAGGAACAGTACCAGTTAGAAAAATATTGTTTAGGATGGATAAGAAAACCTGTTTTGCAGAGGTGCTGCTATTACTTATGAAGGAATATGGGATCCCATCAATACCTGGGGATGAGTCTGTAAGACCCTCGAGAACCAATGAAAGTTCTTCCCCAGAGAAAGGGGCCTCAAAAGGGTTATTTGTCTTAAGTGTTAAAATGGGAGGGTAAAGCTCTTCTAATGAGGGGACATATGGAGGAGCTAATTTGGCAGAGAACTGTTCGATCCAAGAAGATGGATCAGTAGATAAAATAGCAGGACTGCAGACAGAGCTACGATAGTGTCTAATGCTGGTCCAGACTTTAGATGGGGGAGTAATAGGAGAAAGTTGCTCACAAAAACGGAGCCACCCGGATCTTTTCGTGTCTGCTAGAATTCTAGTGGTCTTTGCAGCTACTTTTTGATAGTTGGTGTAATTTTCCATCGTCATGTCATGAGCGTAAGTTACTTCTGCCTCGGAGCGTCTCTTACAGGCCTCTGTACATTCAGAATTCCACCATGGTGGGGAAGACAGTTTACGTTTAGCCAAACTTTTGAGAGGGATGGACTTGGTAGCAGAAGATAAAAGAGCATTTTGAAACAAAATATATGAATGTTGGACATTGTCTGGTTCAATAAATGGAATGTTTACCATTTCTTCATTTAAACATGATTTAAACAGGGACCAGTCTGCTTTGTGAACATTAAATTTTAGGAGTGGGGAAAGGTTAACATTAGGAACAGATCTAAGTGAGTCAGGGGCAGAAATAAAGATAGTAAAATGGTCACTTCCATAAGTGGAAGACAAGACCGTCCAGTAGAGACTAGAGGACAGAGAAGGAGATGCTAATGTAAGGTCAACTGCAGTCTTTGGGTTTTGGAAAGGAGAGACTCTGCGAGTTGGAGACCCATTGTTTAAAACACACAAATCTAATTCATCGCAGAGATCGAGGAAAGGGGAAGAATTGGCATCGCTATAATAACAGCCCCAAGAGGTATGGTGAATATTAAAATCACCTAGGATAAGTATAGGAGAAGGAAGACTAATTATGATATGTTTTAACTCAGAGAGGAGAGCAGGATTAGGATCAGGAATGTATATAGAGAGGAAAGAAATATTGCGTGCTCTAATAGCAACGGCAAAAATGCCATTACTGTGGGAAGGGAGATCTATTTGGTAAAATACCATGTTCCTAGAAACTAAAATGGCACAGCCAGCATAACCATCTGACCTGTCATCCCGGAGACATGAGTAGCCTGGGATCCTAAAGATGGACCCAGACTTCAACCACGTCTCCTGGACTGCAAAGACAGAGGGTTGGTATTTGTTAATAAGAGAAATGATATCATTTTTTTTATGACGAATACTATGGCAATTCCATTGAAGGATGTTTAGAACTGTTAATGGTTTTGTTAAGCTGAGAAAGTTTAGATATGACATTGTACGGTAGTTGGGGTCGTCAAACCGAGAAACTATATTTAAAATTGTTGAAAGTAACAGGTCTAAGAGGTTATCATTAGGAGAAATATTTTCAGGTGGATAAGCATTCCATTAGGGAGACTAAAAGAAGGTGTGCTATAATCGCCTGATGGGCTGCTTGTCATAGCCTGAGCTTGATGAGGGCATTGGAGAGGTTCTCTGAGAGAAGAATGTACGACGGTAAGAAATATTATTTGATGAGGGTTGTGAAGGAGTAGGAGATTTAGATGCACTCTGGAAGGATTGTGTAGGATGAAACTGAGGCGAGGATTGGGAAATATCAGCAAAAGATTTCCTCACTAGAGGAAATCTAACTGAAGCTTCTGAGTAAGATATATTTTCCTGAGACATTACTATCTTAATGGACTTCTGTCTGGAATGTTCAGGGCACTTTCTATCAGTTGCTTTATGGTTACCGGAACATAAGACACAAGTAGGAATATTAGATTGATTGGTACAATCAATGCCTGCATGAGGTTGTGCACAAATAAAACACCTCTCTTTTGATCGACATTGAGTAGCCACATGCCCAAATCTACAGCATTTATGGCACTGAATGGTTGGAAGAACATATGTTTGGACTGGAAGAGCTGTGTAAAAACAATAAACTTTTTCTGGTAGCTTTTGACCAATGAATGTTAAAACAACTGATGGGGTCGGGGTCCAAATAGCTGTATTGTTTTCCATGGATTTTCTATTAAGGCGGCGTGCTCTAATAACACTACCAAAACCTTCAGGTACTTCGATGGACGAAACTAATTCCTCTAAAGTCCATTCAACTGGAACATCTCTAACAATACCCATGCGGGTTACATTATAAGAAGGAATAATGGCATTATACTTATCTGCAACAAGTCCGGAATGATCTAAAAATAGGTGAGCAGCCTCAGCAGATTTAAATTCCACTGAGACACGATTACGGCCAATACGTTTAACACCATCCTATAACAATACCCTTAATTTCATTGTGATGTAAGAAGTGACCGAACTTAATTGGTCTTAATGTAGTACTAGAAGAGGGTTCAAGTCTTTACTCACATGGACCAAAAGGGGCAATGTCTAGATCGAGTATCGCTTTTGGAGCCTTCATATTGAGGTAAAGTAAAGGTTGACTGGATGGAGCCGACTGCTTGGGCAACTTGTTTTTTTTTGAGAGTTGAGACGAATCAGGAGTAGCACAATCTGTCTTTTCCTTAAATTAGGTGGAGGATCGGTAATCATAGGGAGTTGAATTGGAATGGGAACTATGTTTGTAAACATAACCTCCCCGGGATCGGGGTCACCTCAACCATACTTATACTTAAATAATACTTACAAATGGACAACACAATATATAAATATCAACACACACACACAATACTAGATAATCAACAGAAAGAACAGAAAAAAGTACAATAAAACGTTGAAATTACGAAAAACACTTGTGTCAATCACTCAACCATAGAGCAGAGCCGGCCGATCACTCAATTGTCTCAAAAGTAAGACGATACAAACGTCGGATGGGCTTCTAAAATGTCAATCCTAGTAGTCAAGACCATGTCTAACAGTCGTCTGGAAATATGGCTAGTCCAGGTAAAAAGGGTTTTGGTTAAATTTAATTTGACGCAAGTTTCTATTTTTGCAATATCTAATTAGGCAGGAAAAATTAACTTCAAAGAGTATAATTATTTGTTTTTAGATAACAGGTGCTGCGTGACAACAAACTTTAAGTTTCACGTCTACGGCGCAATCAACCTATAAGCCAGCCACACTCGAAAGAGTGCCTACCATCTTACCTTCCATCAGAGGAGGCACCGACAAAATTGGTTTTATTTTAAAGTGAGCTTCTATTTAAACATGTTATCATCCGCCGAAGAAGATTGGCCAATTATTACCATCCGTCGAGTGTAAAGTTCCTCTACAAATACTGGGTGTGTACAAGTTAGACTGTGATTGTGGTCTCTCTTACATTGGACAAACAAAACGACCAGTAAGAACCAAAAATACTATCAAAAGAACATCAATTTGTACCAATTATAATTTTTATATGTATTATTATGTAATTAATACAATATATGATTCGGGAAGCTATCGAAATTAAAAAAATATCCAAATTATAATAGAGTGGAAGTTTGGTCTTTGTCACCTGCATGGGAACCAATAATTTTAAAAATTAAAACCAGACATTTAAAAACTTCAAAACACCAATTTAGTCTAACCGTGATCATGGATACTAGAAAGACTCTGAAATTTCCGGATTAAATATATATAAACAACGCCCAAAATCCGTAAATTAGTGGATTTAATTCTAAAATAGTAAAATTTATAACAATTCTAACAAAAGCGTGGTGTGATACGGTCCAAAGACCCCCGAATAGATTGGGGTGTATTAGGGGAGGCGTATTTCCAGCAGTGGACTATCAAAGGCTGATTATAATGATGATTTAACAATTATTTCAGATAAAGAAATATTTAATTACATAATTTTATTGTTTTGCTCATATTATACATTATAAACAGACTTTACCCTATTCAAATCCATTGTAATCCATTGCGAGCGTGGGCTTTGTAGAAAATAGTCATTTTACCACGGTGCTAAATAACGTCGGCTTATAAGAATTAACTCGGCATGTGTTAAGTTCGTTAGGCACTTAACGGATTTACAAGTTTGTACTCGCGTCTACGTCCGCGTGGAATAGCGATGTGTTTCTGAAAACAACAAAGACATATTTTAAAAATGGTGTGTTTATTTTGTGTCTTTTATTAAGTCACAAATTCTTAGGCATCTTTAATAATGACAAATTTCCATTTATTCGAATTCAAACATAATAGTGATATACTCTCTTATTGATAGCCAAAACGCTACAATCGGTTCCGAAAAGGACGCCTCTGATCTGAGAAGAACCGGTAGAAGAAACTTAACGTAACTTTTTTTTGTCATCTTTCACATAAATTACAAGCATAAAATTATCATCTTATTCAATAAAACCTGGAACAAACATTCCATTTTTAATGTGTTTTATAATTTAGAAAAAAACTGATTGACAATGTAGTAACCACAACATTGTTCATTGAAAACTTTTTTTAATGTTGAATTTTTTAAACTGTTGATTTGATATCTCTCATCCCCCATTTTAACCCTTTCAACTACATTTTCCTGTAAAAAGTAGCCTGTAACCTTTCTTGGAATCTATTTTTTGTGTATATAAAATTATATCAAAATGGGTTACTTGGTTTCATCATCGTCATCATCAGCCTTTAATAGTCCACTGCTGGACATAGGCCTCCCCTAATACACCCCTATCCATTAGGGGTTTTAGACCGTATGCTCACTACGCTGGTCCAATGCGGGTTAGTGGGTGGACCGCCTTTTACATACCCATCCGACGCATGGATCATCTTACTTTTCAGACAATTGGGTGATTGGCCCAAGTTGTCCTAACCAACTAGGAAACAACAATTAAAATTTGTTGAGTCCCCGCAGTATTCAAACCCACGACCTCCGGTTTCTAAAGCAAACGCCTATACCACTAGGCTACGGGGGCAGTCGGTAATTGGTTTAGACGGTAAAAATTACCAGACCGACAGAAAGACAGATAGACAGACAGAGTTTCTTATTTATAATTTCAAGTATGGATTATGGTGAAATGTTTTCAACTTTACCAGACATTAAATTATTAGATTACAAAATCTTTGTAATTCTAGTAATGTAATATGTGGTAAAGGGTAAGGTTATTAGCTGGTCTTTGTTCTTATGAAGTTCTCTATTTTATTGTTTTAGACTTCAAGTGATTAACTGGGTTTATGTCAAATATTTTTTAGGTAACGGTTTTCCAGTAATCCACGTATTTTCTTAACTTTAATTACAGAATAAAAATATTTAAAAACTCATTTAAAATAATTTCACTTCGAAAAAACCACATAAACCTTAACATTATATAAAAGAAACGTTAAACCGTATCAGTAGTTTGTTCTTATTTTCTTTGTAGGTTGTACAGAGAAATATGCAAATTGCATCTTGAAAGTAATAACTTTATATACAGTATATTCCATGCCTTTACCGTTCCGCGCTCATATTGTTACATTTGGCTACGTTTTATCTGTGTAAAAGTTTTAATAGAAAACAAACAGGAGTTCAATATAGTAAAAATTATAGATCGCAAAATTATATAAATTTAAATATAGACCTTGCGTATGTTTCAGCTTCGTTTAGAAGTTTAGATAGAAAAAAAATCTGCCTTTTTAATATAGTAAAAATTATAGATAACAAAAATAAAGCTATTTAAATAGGCCCACATTTAGGTCTTAATATTCCATTTAAAAAAGTGACTAATGTTACTGATAGATTTCAATCACTTTTGTCATATTAGACATATACTTACGCAAAATCTATTTATTTGTCTGCTCCTTGAAAATCATCACCATCATCGTCTGTGTATGTCAGTCACTGCTGTACATAGGCCTCCTCTAATGCAAGCCACACTTTCCGACTTTCGGCTAATCTCAACCAGCTCATTTTTACTTTGCAATTGTGGTCACATTATATTGCCGTAGGGCGTCCCGTACTACGTTTACTGATCCTCAGTCATCACTCTTAATCACCTTTTAGACGCAATCGGTCGTCAGTTCCGCTTTTTTTTAGTAATTTATGATATTATAATGACTTTATTACGTAAATTGAAATTCCTTTTGTGGCTTACAAATAGCAGTTATCATTTATTTGTTGAAAACAAATAAGATTTAACAAAGGAATTATTACCTACCGTCAATATTCTTAGTAAATAGACATCCATCACGAGTATGAAATATTTAGGAATTAGCCATATTTTGCAACATAAGCGGATAATACAGTGGTTATTGCTCTACAGTTGCATTGCGATTTTTGGCACCGCATTTGAAATCCAATTTTAAATGCGGTGAAGATATTTTAAATGCCACATACTAGCACATAGAATCTCATTGAGTTCTCTCACATTATCTTTGTTTATGACTTTTGCATTATAAATTATGTTTACTCTAAAATTGTTGCTGTTATTTACTGCTTACATTATCCAAAGCTAGCCAAATATTTTTCTGTAATTTATTCCACGGTGTACCATTGTATACATCATTTTCTTTAGACCTTAAGTTTTAGACAGCGTTTTTTAAATAATAGCGTAAGGTTTTGATTTTGTGATTTACAACGACATATTTTTTATTAAAAATATCAATTCATTAGCACAAAGTAAAATTGCTTTTAATTAAGTAGTTTTTCTTTTAGTTTGTCGGTCACTAAGAAACTATGAATGATACGTCTAAATTGAATACGGATCAGAGATCATGTTATGAATTAGACTATCATCGTCATCAGCTTGTGTCAGCCCACTGTTGGACATAGGCCTCCCGAAATGCACGCCACCGCTTCCGATCTTCGGCTATTCTCATCCAACCCACACCCATAAGAGTATATTATTGTTTTAAATCGTTACTGATTATGTTTACTAATAACAATAATCATTAAGTTATACATATTTTTAATTATCTTCTGTAGTACTTGCAGTATAAATTAAACAGTTTCGCTGTTCCAATTTGATGTTATTTTCATAGCCGCTTCGACGAAGTTTACCGATTGCAAAATAATATCGATTAAAAGACTTCGATTAAACTGTTCAAAGTAGTGCAAGGCCGCTGTTACTATGTAGACGGAGCGTTGGATAACTTCTAGAAAACAGATTCTGGATAGGAAAAAAAAGAGTTGAGCCAAAATAAATAAAAAACTGTGTTATTAAGATATCCCCTCCCTAAATCTCTGCCTTTATGGGTAAATATTTATAAAATACTACGTAACATCAAAACCTGCTAAATTGTGGTATTAAACACGGTTGAAACCAGCGGAGCGTAATTTTGATATGCCAATTCTGGCACTAAACACTTTTTCAGATCAGAATTTTTCCTACCTGGCGCCTTAGAGAGGGGATCACAGGAATGCTTTCGAAATCTTCTGCGATCCCACCAGCGCTGGCCGCCAAAGCAGCTCCATCTCAGCCCTACGGCCTCCAGCACCACTGGGAGCGTACAGTCGAATTAACCTCTTAAAATGTTAGCGAATTTCTTTTTTCTTTCTTCTTTAAACGCGTATAAGTAGTTGCTTGAAATGGGCATAAGAATGAGGAAATGGAAATATATCAGCCTTTACACACAATAAGTTGGAAAGCCGTAGCTACCACTTCAAGGCACTAAAAACATTTGACGTTCAGCGACGGTATCTAGAGGGTTAGATGCTACTGGAGTGGATCCGTTAAAATGTTATGCTGCTATAAGAATAAAAGTGGATGGGGAACGTCCTCCGCCTCCCTCACTTACTACACGTAAAACAAAAGAGATCTTGAAAACATAATGCAATTTTACGACCTGCTTGGCGTAGCGTTTAGTGACCCTGACAATCACGCCAAACTGCGTGGGTTGGAATCCTACTACGGGAAAAATACGTTTTTATCCATATAATAAGTATTCATATGCAAAAGAAAGTTAAGTAAATGCACGTCTATGTATGTATATACACACCACAGTACAAGCTTTGCTTAGTTTGGAAGGACACGATGATTTGTTATCCGTCCAGAAATATTATAATTATCTAAAAGCTGGTCCGGTTGACACGACAACATTGATAAGATGGCACTTAAAAATGCTTCTTACAACCTCGCGGATGACCATTCCTATTATTTTTAGGAGACGGTCACGTTTTCGATTTGGAAATATAAGTAACGTCACTTCAGTCAAAAGTGCAGTGGTAGTCGATTCGTCAACGATGATATCATAGAGCTTTTACCACACTTTTTTCTATGTTTATTTCTTTTTCGATTTCTATCCATGGAATTTTATTTAATTACTACCAAATACTGTAAAGAACATGTTGTATCTTTACTATATATAAAGATAGCATACTAAAAGAAAGTACTATTTTCACTAAATTTACAGCACCGTACAAGTACGCCACAACTGACACGAATATAATGAACATAATAAAACATAATAATTAACAAAACATTATTTCAAGTTTTGAAATGTAACCGAAACAAAACTATAGCTGGAAATATTAAAGCCAATGTACATTATAATCATGCTTTGTAGATAGATTACAAATAAGTATCCAGCTGTGTTTTACATAATTACGAACGTAAACACATAATAACTACACACAGACGGATATAAAACAGGTAGCAGATCCATTTTTAATGCTAATGTCGCACACCTGTTCCCGATGGCATCTACATGACTGGGTATAGGCTATTTTTATATTTCACGACGATAACAGTTGAAGTAACTACTTGTTTATAACTTTTCTTGTTAAGTAACTTTGGTTTAAATTTTTCCAAATTTGAAGCATACTAATTGAAAAAAAAGTTTGAATTACTTTTAAAATACTATTTGTGTTTCAATCTATTTTAATAGCACTAACTTCAAAATGTGAGTTAGTTTGTTTCAGCTTGTTTCATTAGTTTCTTAACTTCCAAACTAACTACATTTTGAAGAAACAATTGATGGTAATAAAATTTTAATTTTCTTTTCAAAATTAAATAGGGCTGAGTAATGATATAGCGTCATCATTAACCTTATTATTCAAGCGCGTTTTTTTATCATGGTTTTGTGGCGTAGGGATATGACGACCCCAACCACTTGACGGCGGATCTGCCTTACATAGAGACTATGATAGATCCGCAATACAAGTGCAGTTAGTCAATTGCCAATCCACTTGCTCAGCGTGGCAATTATGAGAAATCTTTTTAATGGTCGCCAACAAGATCGGCAGTCTTGCCATCCATTAAAAAGGCTTATGTCCAGCAGTGGGCTGCTAAAGATTGTTTATGATGATGATAATAATGAATGTTTTAAATCACTTCATAGACTACATACGATTGAACAAACGAAATGTACTGTTCTTATCGACGAACCAAACCCATGATCATAATCGAGGCAGCTGACTTTATAGAAACCACCTAGAATACATTATTTGGAAAAGATGGTACGGTGTTACTTCTTGCGTAGTATTTAAAATTAAACTCAAGCATAACAAGTTAAATTCTAATAAAAACATGTGACCAGCTTTAAAGGGTATATAACCATATTTCGCAATATAGACGGATAGCAACGTGCTATGTGCCCGAAACTGCCGTGTAATCTGCCGCCACGGTCTAAATCTTTGATATCTTTTAAGGTATTCATTTTATTAAAATAACATGTTTAACATGTTATATTTAAAAGATGATGAATTTTTTAAGTGTTTTACTTTCATAAGGACTTGCACTGTCACTGTTGTGACATATAAAACAAATATACAGTCTGCATTGAGTCCTCTTACTTTTGGGAAGTCGGTCAGAAATACAGCTGTTGCTCTGTCTAAATAGTATAGGCTCTACATGCGCTATTCAAATTCAAATATCTTTATTCAACATAGGAACAAAACACTCACTTATTGAATGTCAAAAATCTACCACCGGTTCGGAAAAGGACGCCACTGACCTGAGATGAACGGGCGAAAGAAACTCAGCGGGACTTATTTTTTTGTCATCTTTTACAAGCATAAATTTATGATATTACTGTAAAAGCGAGTATTTAATTACCAGAGTGTGTAATCATTTAAAAACTCATTTACATTTTAATAACCTTTAACATACGAACGTTCCTTGACAACTTTTTAAAACTTATTAATAGTTAAATCTTAAACGTTTTCTGGGATTTTCTTGTTAAAGCAAATACATTGTCCTATAAAAGATGTCGTGACCAGTTAAAACTTTCAGAGCTAGCCGAATCCATTCCGTGATTATTGATGCTGCAAACGATCAGTAGGTAATATTGTGCATAGAATTTAATGTGATAAGACAATTAAATAAATTATAATTTACTATGTTTTACTAAAATATAGTTGAGTAACTGCAAGCCTGTACCAGTACAAAATCTTAAGAATTATTGACGCAAGTGATTTAGTGATTAAAAAAAATATAATTGTGCCGTTGAACACAATAACTAAATAGACGAGTAGATTTTTAATCGTCCTCTGTTTTCTGTGCCTCTCTTATTACTAAATTTTGGCAGTCAAGCGCCGAAATTTATATCTGTCTAAAGCGATCTCGAATAACTCTTCTATTTCCGTAATCCCTGTCCACTTTTGAATTTTCTTTAGTCATGAAGTTTTGGGCTTTACTGGTTTGCAATTCTTGCAGATTTTTCCCATCAATATGGTTTGCAGAAGATTTTTAATGTATTTTACTCTACTTTTTTTCAGGTGACTTCCCGCATTTATTTTATTTGTAACATGTATTTCTAAATTTGTTTTTCCTAAGCCACATTTTATGCTACATCTAATAATATAAGGAAAATTAATAGCAAATATATTTTCTTAACTCTTAGTACTTTTCCAAGCTACGCAATACAATGAGATTGATTGGGAAACTGTTATGTAACGTGCTATCCGTTCCCAACCATATTGATTATTATATTATATCAATTGTGTAATCCGCTTGGAATCAACATTGACTTATTTCTAAATGAGCAAAATAAATTTAAACAGTATACCTTAAATCTGAAATTCTCAAGTGATCTGGTGAGTTAATCATGAGCAAATCTTTCAAAAACTAAACCACTTTGCAGAAATGGTGCCGAAGAACTGTGTTTTTGTATTTGATAAATTAATAATACCAGATATAATTAGATTTCAAAGAAACTGTCAGTAATGATAAGAACTATGTTGAAGGAAACCTCGAGGAAAAGCAGGTTTGATCACCACTAACGCTACTGACTATTAAGTAGAGAAAAAACATAGAATTTACACAAAAAAGAACAAAATCACAGACGTACATAAGTGATAAACAAATGTAATAACAAGTGAATGTCAGATAACGGTCTGATTATCCTCACAATGTACACTGTGCTCACACCGACTTATAAAATTAATTTCTAATAATTATAGTTAACCGAATTGTCATTAGTACTAAAAAATATATTACTGCTTCTGTGGCCCAGTTTAATTCGTCTTGCGCTTACAGAACTTTGTGTTATCGAATGCCGTTTGCCTTTTAGTAGAAGACAATGTTGCTGTTTTGCGTAAAAATGCTAGTCAGGAAAATCTGGGCGGATTAAATGCCGATCACGTAATAATGATCAAGTTTCTATTTGCATTTTTTATTTATTTATTTATATTTATTGCACTAATAACACAAACGCGGCTTAATGATAGTGGCTTTCTCTGCCAGTCTGTTCGTGAAATTATACTAGTAATCTTTATAATATCTGCTCATTCGAGAGATGCCACGTTTACAGATCATTTGGTATAATAAATAATGAACAATAATAACAGATTTTTGTATTCATAGCACAACCATTATACTGAATAACAAAATTACAAACGGTTACGTACGCTGACAATGCGAAGGGGCAAATCTGAATTAATAATCTAGAGCGCAGGTGGTCAGCGTAAAATCGATATTTAATTACAGAGCCTCAAGCTGAACCCGATACTCTAGAAATACGAGCATAGTTAGAAATAAGTTACATGGGCATATGTTACATAAAATTTATAATAACAATAGTTTTTACATTGCACAGAAATTATATATGCTATTGATAACTTGCTTAGTAGCTCAAATCTTAATTAAATAAGTGTATCCCTTTAAGCTTTTGGTTATAGTGTCATAAAAAGATTTTGTAAGAAGATCATCCAATGCTTGAAAACGGCTTGCAGCCTTGGCTTCACGCGCGATATTTCTTATGTGGAGGGCTTAAGAAAAATAAAACTTACTGTTGTAATATGCTTCAATCCACTAATTACAAATCCTAAATGAAATTCCGTTGTTAGTGCATGTTATTTGAGTACTTTACTTAGCCGTTTTCCATCTTCGGGTCGTTTTTGAAATGGATCAATTTTGACCGAATGACATTTTTTAGGGAAAGTGACTGACGTCTAACCTTTTTTTATTTTAAGAGATAAACTAAAAGCGATGGATAAATACCCTTTCCTTATATAGGAGATAACTTTCTATACTGTTGAAGATTCAGAGAAGATATTTGGTTTGCACATTTCAGCACCGATTGATGTTTTTCAGTTTATTACTTTGAATACAATATCCAAAAATAATTTTTAACGACAATCAAATACAAATTTTAAGTTCAACTTGCACTTTTGTAACAATGCCAACCTTTACGATTTTCTGTTGGAAATACGCCCGTATATTGAACACCCGGTTCGACTGTGCTTGCTTTCGATTGCCCTGGTTCTAGCTTGTTTGTGCTATAAAACGAGCTATTGTTTTCTCTTAAAAGTCTGATCGTAATTTGAAGTTAATCTAAATGTTAATGATTTTTTTTTTGTGTAAATTATATTAACATGGACTTATCTTTTTTCCGTTATAACTCTTTTTTCTGTTATATTATTGTCTTCTTTTTTCTTACATGCCTATATGCCTATATCTACCGAATAAAATAAGAATAATCAAAATCGGAGCGCTAGGACCGAAAAAAAAAAATACGTACCGAATTGAAAACCGTAGCACATTATAATAATATTAATTGTGAGACTAAGCGTCCCGTCTCATTATTTGATTGTTTAGAAATTATAAAAATGTTAGACTTTTTTTCATCAAGATGAAATTTCGCTTATGAATGCACTCAAACAATATTAAATATATTAAATCCAACTCGAACATTCACATTTAACGTTCATCGAAAATTACATTTAGTACTAATACAATGTGTGTGGAAGTAGATAATATTCTGCATTAACTAATCTCCTGGTAACTTAATAACTACACAAACGATTTATAAATTAAAATTTTGGAAACGATCTATCTAGAAAAGATATATGAACATATTAATAGTAATGAGTACCTAAGAGTAAAATTTTGAACGGGTGTAATTTTTTGACATTAATACACGTAAGTTCAGGATAGCTTTAACTAAATGAAAAAATTTTGATCTACTTTAAAATGTTACCATATTTAAATATAAATCTTTTAGATATTGCCATATATTTTAGATATTTGCCATCAATTTTATGTAAAGATTTTTGTAAATATTAAAAAGCTTATATTAGCATCAGTTTCTGTTCCATAATAAAACAAGATCCATGTCTAATAAGGCGGTGAGCCGAGTTTCCTTGACACTAATAGGACAGCTGATTACTTGTGCTACGTCACCAAACATTGTTTATGTACATGTATTATAAAACCTTTTTATAGTACGCTACATGTTATAAAAAATGCTTTTACAATTCTTGCTTCGGAAAAGTATAAAATTGACTGTAGCTTGCAAAAGTAGTACGACAAATAATAATCTATTCGTTCAATCGATTATGTGGCATTTATAGACCTTACCTTACGCTCCTAGAGCTCCGATTTTGTTTATTCCTTCTTTAAATGATAGATACTAGCTCTCCATCAGTTCCATTTTTTAATAATTTTATAATAAGTAGTTTAATAGATATTTGAAAAATAAAAAAATACATTTTAAATTCCGACGTTTCGAACACTTTCCAGCGGCCGTGGTCAGGGGTAGACTGAGATGTCATGCGCCTTGTTGCCAGTGCTGAAGCGGGTTTCCAGATCTTAATTTCAATTAATTTTTTTAGTCTGTACTCCTATGCAAAATGAACTCGTTTTATCTTTACAGCCAGCAGTGGTATTATGCTTGGGTTTAAATTTTAGTTTATAATTATGGGATCCCAAGTAGGTGGTAGAACCAACCATCTTCTCTATTGAAATTTGGATGCTTTTCTAATCTCAATACCCTCTCGGATCATCCTTGGTAGGAATCGGTGTTCTTTAGCGAGGATTTGTGGTCGATCAAATCTGATGTCATGGTTTGGGTGATTTTAAGTATGGTCCACACTGCCAACTTGTTGGGTCTTTTATGTTTAATGTTGCTCGCTTTGTCTGTCCAATATAGAGAGGCCACAATCACAATCTAGCTTGTACACTCCTGGATCTTGTAGAAGAATATTGCACTTGACAGGTGGTAGGAATTGACAATCTTCTTCAGCGGCTGAAATAAGTTTTGATTGAAGCCCGCCTCAAAATGTAGCCAATCTTGTCAGTTACGCCTCTCACAAAGGTAGAACAGCAGGTACTGCTCCACTGTGCTGCCTTTACTCCAGTCACTGTGACGCTGCCGTGGTGCAGCAAGCTTGTTATCTCGCAGTAATTGCTTAACATGGTGTAGCTCAGACGCCAGGTGTTCATCATCACAGATCCTTGTGCTCTCTGAAACAAAGATTTGCCCAAGGTAACTGGGATGGATGTTGGTATGAATTACTGTTTAAATATTTATTTATATGGGTTGGTTTCCTATACACAGTATGGCTCAAGGTGTTATTAGGATTGCGAATAATTAAAACATCAAGAAAAGCTAAAGAATTATTATTTTCTAACTTCATAGTAAACTGTATTTTCAGGTGGTTTAAAATGCATTTATTTTATCATATGGTAAGATGGTAAAAGTATCATCTACATAGCGCTTATAAATCTTGGATGAATGGGAGCAGTGAGTAAGGCCTTCTCCTCAAAGTCTTCCATAAAAATGTCAGCAACAATAGGAGACACTGGGCAACCCATCGCTGTTGTAATGTAAAATAAACGTGATAAAATCCGTAAAATCATTTTATTTATTAATGTATAATATTCGCGTAAACAACAGAAATAATAGTAGGCAAATTAATGAGAAATATATTTTCCTAACTCTCAGTACATTTTCGTTTTCGAGGCACGCAATACAATAAGATTGATTGCCATACTTTTATTATGTAACGTGCTAAACCGTACCGAACTCTATCAAACAATCAATTGTATAATACACTTGGTATCAATATTGAATTATTTCCAATTAAGTAAAACCAATTTAAAAAGCATACCTTATACTCGGAAATTATCAAATAGTGTTCTGGTAAGTTAATAATAATAGCTATGATTAGATATAAAATAAACTATCAGTTATGATAAAAACTATGTAGAAAAACACCGAACCTATGTCGAACCGAGGCTCGATCAACTACTTATATTATGGAACGATTACATTTAGTTTTCTAATGTGTGTAATGTTTGTCTGTGGTTTTTTTGATAATATCTTTATGATTTTATTTATTTGTATGTTAGAATTAAGATAAAGACGGCTACCATTAGTCTGCTTTGATCACTTCGAAAATCGTTGCTGCTGAGAAAAGGAGGGGTAAAAGGATCACCACTAACGCTACTGACTATCTTAGAGATACCAATATTACTCAATTTGTCAAATCAGTTAAATATATATTAATATTTCCGGTTAACGTTACACACAGTAACACTTAGTCCGAAGAAACATAATTTATAAGATTATAAATTAACTAGCGACCCGTTCCGGATTCGCACGGGTACAATACTGATATCTGTAAAATCTATGGAAATATATTTTACCAGCGTTTCTCTACAATGTTATGCTTAAGTTATAAACCTTCCTCTTCAATCAATCTCTCTATTATGAAAAACCGCATCTATGTCCGTTGCGCAGTTTTTAGAATTAAGGATACATATATCCCTATATGGACAGAGAAAGCGACTTTGTTTTATACTATGTTGTCATCATCATCATCAGCCTGTGTCAGTCCACTGTTAGAAATAGGCCTCCCCTAATGTACGCCACCGCTTCCGATCTGCGACTATTCTCATCCAGCCCACACCGGCCACTTTGCGAATGTCGTCCTCCATCTTGCCCAGGGCGTCCCACATTACGTTTGCCGAGCCTCGGTCTCCTCTCCAGAGTTTTCGACTCCAGCGGTCTTCAGTTCTGCGGCTTATGATCCGGCCCACTGCCACTTCACCTTACTAATCCGTGGGCTATGTCGGTGATTTTGGTTCTCTGACGAGATCACATCATTTCTGATGCAGGTCCTTTAGAGATACTCCGAGCATAGCCCACTCCATAGCTCGCTGAGCGACTTTAAATTTTGGACCAGTCGAACCTAGCGTGTCTTGCCGACACACTGAATACTTCAATCAAATTGTCAATGAGGATTTATTTACAAGAACCCGACTCCGCCCTGTGATGAATTTTCTCCCTCTGAAGTCGAAGATGGCCCGATTCTAGGGTTAGAGTATCCTCACCCTCTCTACGGATTCCTCAATGCCAAAACGTGCCATCTTATGCACCTTCCAGTTGGGCCAAATGAGAATCTAGCCGTAGCGTGCGTCCTTGTACGTTGCGATGGTCAGTTGGTTTTGGCGGCCTACGTACTGCCGGATGTTCTTAGCACCCCCCGCCCTGCCGTTACCGTAGGCCGTCGCCTTGGACTGGAATAGCAAGGCTATCGGGAACTGGGGGCGGGTGTTTTCGTCTCACCATTAGGGGTTTTGGACCGTATCCCACCACGCTGGTCCAATGCGGGTTGGTGGGTGGTTCCTTCGAACCTCGTCCGTTGTTTGGCAGGGTGCACCACGTGCAGGTGAGGTTGGCTTGGGTTCCGAAGATGTTGTTAGGATCCTCTTACACCCCTATATAGTCATAACAATTTATTTTTACCGTAAATCGACCGTATGACTAACATTATAATACTATTTTGGCTACGTAACATGTATTGATATTAAATATATAGCCATTATCCTAATCACTAGTTTCTCAAGCGACATGAATGGATGGGATATACATGATTAATGGTTAATAATACAAGACTTAATATTGAATAGGTTTAAATAAAAAGGATCACCATCATTATTATCGTCAGCCTGTTATAGTCCACTGCTGGACATAGGCCTTCTCTAATATACGCCTACTCCATTAGGGGGACTTATTTGGATCGTTTCCACCAAAAATAAAAGATAAAGGATAGCATTTAATTTTAATATTTTTTCTTAGGACACAGTCAACGTTAAGTAGAAAACATAGAATTTATAAAAAATAACAAAATCGCATACGGTACGTAAATAGTATTAATTAAATACGATAACCAACAAATGCTAAAAAAACAATTTTTAACAATTATTATTAATTAATTGTTAATAACGGTAACAATTTGAATCACCACCTCAGTGGCCCGTTTTCATTGGCCTTGCGCGGAAAGAACTTTATATTGTCAAATGCAGTTTGTACTTTAAATTCAACTCGAACGAGAACAGAGGAGAAGAGAAGTTAGTCGCTTTGCTTAAAAACTGTTAGTAAGGTCAATCTGGATGGATGTATAGCCGACCACATTATACATTTTAAAAGGCTTAAAGAATGAGTGCATCAAGTTTTTTACTGGATTTTTATTTATTTATGCTTTTTTGCACTAATAACACAAAGCCAGAACCTGTGACATTTTCTCCCAGATTTTACTGGCAATGAAAATGCCATTCAGACCTTTTAATATAATATGTAATAAAAAATAATAACAGATTTTTGTATTTATAGCACAACCATTATACTGGGTAACGAAATTACAAACGGTTACATGCGCTGACAATGTGAAGGGGCAAATCTGAATTAATAATCTAGAGCGCAGGTGGTCAGCGTAAAATCGATATTTAATTACAAAAGCTCAAGCTGAACCCGATACTCTTAAAATACGAACAGTTACAAGGGCATGTGTTACATAATTTATAATAGCAATAGTTTTTTTTTAATATTATACAGAAATTACCTACTGCACGCCTTCTCCATTAGGAGGTTTTTGGACCGTATCCCACCAAGCTGGTCCAATGCGGGTTGATGGGTTACTCCCGACCGACTTTTTACATGCCCCTCCGACGCATGGATCATCTTACTTATTAGACAATTGGATGATCGGCCCAAATTGCCCTCACCAACTACGAAACAGCAATGAAAATTTATTAAGTACGACCACCGGTTTTTAAATCACACGCTCTTACCACTAGGCTACGGAGGGTTATCTTGCTATGTATTTGCTATTACCGAATTAAATTAATAATAATTTAAATTGCAGCGCTAGGACCGGAACGAATAGAATATCTAAAATATAATCTTTTGGGAAGGTTTATAATACTTATGAGTTATGCGATTTACCGTTTAGTCCTATTATTTGGTTGTTAAGTAAATTATTATTAAAAAAAGAAACCTTTGTTTTGTCAAAATAAAATTTGGCTTATAAAAGCACGTAAATGATAATAAATGTATTAAATCCAACATCGAACATAGCCTTCTGGCTATGTTCGAGCTGGATTTATAAGAATAATAAAAATTACTTTGGTTACTACTACATATGTGTGAAACAGTGCTTATTTTGCTAAAACTAATCTCACGGTAACTTTATAACTATACAATGGATGTATAAATTAAAATTTTGTATATAATGAAATTAAAAAAAATGTATATAAATGTATTAAAAGGAAGTTTTTTTCCTGAGGTATTTTGGACAGGACACAATGGATTTATAACTGGTGAATATTTTTTAAAAGTATAACAGTGTTTTTAAAAGTTGTAACTTTATACATAATTTACAAACTTGACTTTAAAACTTTAACGTTTCTTTTTGACTGGATCTCATGCTCTGTGGAAAAAATCAATTAGAACATACCGGTGTGGGGGGCAGGTTGCCACAGGCGCGTCTTCTCACCAAGTGACTTAAGTGCACCAAGGGCCCTTCGAAGGGAAGGCTTCGTTTGGGCCGTCACTTTATGGTTCCCGTTAGCATGCTAAATCGAGGGCTGCCCAGGTGGCTGCGCTTGCCCGCTTTAGTGTGACCAGTAACATACCATGCGGGCGTTTGGTGCGTGGGTAGCACATTTGTTGTACCGAAAGTGTGGGAATGTCTTGTGCTTTTATAGCACATCAGCTATCTCCGAGCATGGGATCTCCTTAGGCAGACTACTTACTCTCATGAAAGATGACCGTCATGAGACTGACCCTTTTCCAGAAGGGAAGAGGTCACCTTCTGATATTTGTCGAGAGTAGACAAACGAAGTTTGATCCCCAAATTACTATCAGAGGCCTCAAAATTAACGTTTTTTAATAGGGCCAAGCGAATGCGAGATTTGCTTGGCTATCGCTTGCTGCATGTACCATGTTCACCTAAAGTGCGAATGCGAGGAGAAGTTGTAAGTATTATATCCGGTCGGGAATAAACGCGTACGAATTAAGTCAGTTTTTATCGACACTGTTGAACGATTGGAGCTTGAGCTAAACGTAAATGGTATCCTTGTTGCCATCGGCACAGCGTACAGACGTAATTGGTTCAATTTGTTTATTGACGCACTTACTGAACAGTTTCCGCCGTAACTATAAGCATACCATTTTACTTGGAGATTTCAATTTTAACCTATTACAATTGCATAATACCAACTCGCTTACGCTACATAACTTTTTTAGGTATATGAAACTTACTCAGTTTATTAACCAGTCGACTCATTTTTCGGTAAATAGATAAACTTTGATTGAATTAGTATGCGCTAATACCGAGCTATATAGCGTAACAGTTAATCACATTGCAGGTCTCTGCAGCCATGCCCTTTTCACATGCCAAATTAATATAAAAAAACATTAGAGAGCCTCCTAAACTAGTTTTTTATGGACCTTTGAGCAATATTCACGTAAATAGTTTTAAATTTGACTTCGATCATTTTACAATGTGATAGTATGCCTAATGGGGATGTCAACAATGTAGTATAAAATGTTACGAAATTAGCACTTAGTTTTTTTAATATACATGCTCCTACCTGAAGCTATTTATCCAACGAAAAAGTCACCCGTGGATAACTTATACCATAAAGAAAATGAGGAAGCTGCGTGAAAATTCAAGCGCTAAAAGCAAATCTACAATATTAGATATACACAAAATTCTTGTTAGTAAGTAAATCAATTTGAGCAAAAATCGTAAAATCTTATGGAAAAATATGAAACAAAGTGTTGAAAACTTCAGAAAAGTAGATTGTAATATGACGTCCTACTCGTGTAATAATACACATTCGTACTACAGGTGCAAAACCTGATAATTTAGCAATCTTAAATCGGTTTGATTCGGATACATTTGTAACAAATATTTTCAAGTTAATGACAGTGGATGAAGCAATTGTATTTAGCGTAATAAAATATATTATGACGAATGCACTTGGCGATGTTGGTATTAAGTTAAATGTGCTTTTATTCACGTTACCCCAATCTCTGCCAGCTATTACAAAAATTGTTAATTATTTGATTAGAACTAACGTTGTTCCTTATAAATGGAAAGTAGCATCTGTAAAATCAATCTCAAGAAAATCTAACCCAGTTCAATATGGTGATCTACGTCCTATCAGTATTCTTTCAGTTATGTCATAGGTCTGCGAGCAAATTATCTTTACACAAATCATAAAGTTCCTAAAAGATAACAAAATCCTACCTGCTAAACAATTGGGCTACAGAAAGTCCCACAGTAATATGAGATGTTGTAGACTATGTCCTAGCAGCAAAGGACAAAGATTTCTCTTGAGATTTTGATACCATAGACATAACTCTACTACTTTCCAAATAAACCTATTATGGCTTTGAAGTTCCCACTAGAGAATGATTTAGAAGTTATTTCACCAATCATCAGCAATATGTTAAAATTAGGGGGAATAATGGCCCTGATATGGTATCCTGATAAGGCATAGTTGACTATGCCTGTTTCTGCAGGCGTTCTACAAAGTTCTATTTTAGTTTCTATTTTAAAGTTTTTTATACTTTTTATACTTTACAGAGCAGACAATGTTATCTCAATAAAGTTTAGCAAATATCACGTTTACGCAGACGACCTACAACTGTATACATCAACCTTTTGATGCTCAGTTAGCAGTTAGTGGAATTCAGGATGAGTTAGTGGAATCTATCGAAATATGGTGCAAATACAGTCCAGTTATCAATCTCAATAAATCATAATTATTTTTGTTAGTCACTCGTCAGCAATATCAAGAAGCCCAAAAATTTGTTGTATACAGCATTTGAAAATCCTGCGTGGAATCTTTCGAGAGTTCTGACGCACCAAGTAACGCGAGCCGCTTTTCGCTCTTTACAGAGCAAATGCGGTATCCATCGGGCAAACAACTTTTTTACACCTCATTGTTTATGCAACATTATTTGTATTTGACTCATACCAATGTCTAAAGTTACTTGAATTTCGGGTATGAGACATGTTGATCTGACCTCAATCAGCTTACGCACAGCATCAACGTTCTGTTGTGTGCAGTTTTTGGATGACCTTGACGGGGATCATCACTGAGCTTTACACGTCCACGTCGAAATTCAGCAAACAAGCGATAGATTGTGATTTTGGATGGGGCTTCATAGCCCAAATGCAAAAATCATTCGGTCAACACACTGTTTTTGTGTTAAACCACTTTGAAAGTCAAAGTAAATCATCGCACCGGTGGTAGGTCCCCTGTTTACCGGTGGTAGGTCCCCTGTTTACAGGAGACCGTCTGGGTGGGTACCACCGCGGTGCCTATTTCTGCCGTGAAGCAGTAGTGTGAAAACACTGCTGCGTTCCGGTTTGAAGGGCACTGTAGCCAGCGTATTTACTGGGTAAACAAGACTTAACACCCTATGTCTCACTAGTAGGCAGCGCGTCGGCGATACCACTGGTATTGTCAACGTCTATGGGTGTCGGTGACCACTTCCCATCAGGTGGCCCGACTGCTCGTCTGCCTACGTATGCCATAAAAAAAAATCGCTCTTGAACATTCTCGATTCAATTCCATTTTCTTAACGATTAAAAAAGTTTGTCAAGACCGTGTGTCAAGGCCGAAAATCTTTTTTAAATAAATAATTGGGTTTATCTAATATATCTGCATTTTTAGATGTTTCCCTTATGGAGACATACTAGTCTATAAATGTGTAACTTTTAGTAACGATGACCACTATAACTATTTTTATTTAATTAAAATGGCGTTGGTGCGCGGAAATATTAGAGCGTGAGGACTACCACTAACGTTTTTATTGGAAATTGACGGTTGCGACACATTAATCCTACTGATGCAGCCCTCAGCATTCAATTATTAATTTCATCGACTCTCTTGCAATTTTTTGAATAAAAGATACATGTTTAGTCCAAACTTAGTACACTATTAAGGACATAAATAATTATTAATATGTTTTGTTTTTCACGATCGAAAATATTGTGCACTTACAATAACATTCTATGTCACCCCATGGGTGACAGGTAGAAAAAGTCTTTGGTATTAAGTTAAATATATGTATGTATAATAATTAGTAGTTAAATATATGCATAAATTTTAGAATCATCATCTTCATCATCAGCCTACAGTACACTGCTGGATTTAGGCTTTCACTAATGCACGCCTTCTTCATTACGAGGTTTTTAGATCCTTATAGGATCGTAGCGGAGTGGTACTACGCTACGGTCCAATGCGGGTTGGTATCGGTCCAAATTGTCCTAACTAATCGGAAAACAACAATAACACAAAGTTGTATTCCCCTCGGGATTCGAACCCACGACCTCCTCACGTTTATAAATAATCATAAATCTTTATTAATAGATAAAATAGATCCATATTCATACAAAGTTAAATAAAGTGAAACTAAATTAATAAAACTATATATAAAATGTATGTATTCTACACGTTTAGATTGTATAGAACACAAAACTCCCATTACATTTTAGGCAGCTATATCTATCCATCGTTTCTACATTTTGCTTTGTATCTCTCGCAGACTCCTTATGATAACATTATCACACGAGTCAACTCTAGACATAAATGAAGTATTATTTTCGCTGAATAGCGTTAAATGTGCCTACGCGGACTCAGTGAACACTTCCGAAGCGCTACAAAAACGCTTTAAACCCATCAGGTGTCTAAAAACGTTGTTATACGCAACACGGATGCTATCATGCGTGCTTTTTGTAATCGGTCCAGAGTTGACACGTGTAAAGTCTTACAAAAAGTCACAAACAGTGTCTTTTTCACGTCAGCGAAGATTTATAGAACTTTCTCGTTATCATGTTACCCACGTCGCAGAGAGCTCTTCTCTGTCGTTCTAGGTCCGCGTCGTCTTTTAGATTGGACGTCACTATGTGGCCAAGACACCTAAAATTATCAACTATTTTAACTTGTTGTCCATTAAGATATACTTGAGGCACATCTTCAGGTCCCTTCCCGATCTAAATATCACCATTTCGGTCTTTTTGCATTATATATTAATTGATGTTGTTTCGCATACCTTTCCAAATTGTAATGAGTTTTCTATTCCTTTGATCGAGGCCAGCAGCACCATATCGTCAGCGTAGCTCAGATTGTTGACGTATCGATTATCTAGTGAGCCCTATGGGTACCGCTCAGCTCCACGATCAAATCATTCACATAGTGTTAAAGAGGTCAGGAAAAGTGAGCCCCCGCCTCACCCCGCATGAGAGGCGGTAGATGTCAGACAGCTCGTCGCCCCAGACGCTGTTGGTCTGCTCTGCGGACCAGTATCCGAGCAGGTTCACAACCTCACCCGGCACGCCCGTGCTTGGTGTACGTAGCTTTTCCACAGTAGATTATGATTGCGGGTATCAAAGGCTTGTAATAATTGACTACTTGCTTTAATGCGAAAAGTCGGAACCCGAACTGCCCATCGTCATGATTTATACTTCTTAAGTGCATATGGATGACACGTTCAAGGACCTGGCCATAATCGTAGCTAACGAAATGGGTCTGCGGTCGGCCATGCTCGATATATCACCCGTATTGTTCTTCGGAATAGACACAACCAATGTTCGAATAAGCTCCTCGGGTAAGTAGCATACTTACACAAATATTGAAAAGCTGAGCCAAAACTTGACAAATATGCTGGCCCGCATACAACAGGTGTTTTATACTCAACCCATCATGCCCCGGAGACTTACCACGCTTCATTCTTCTTAAAATGATTTCTATTTCCTTCGAAGTAACCGACACGCGATGAGCCTGCGAGTCATAACTGTTTGATTGATTATTTATATTATTTAAATTACTATCAGTTGAAAATTTAAAATGCTTGCAAAGTAAATTAGCTATATATCTTTTGTTTTTCTCTCCTTCTACGCTGACAGGTAAATTACTTTTTCGATCCAACTTTTTTGTTTCTTTCCAAAATTCTATAAAATTACTAACACTACGATGTCGTGCCAGCAGATCCATCTTGATCTGTTCTTGATGGTTTTAAATGTATTTAACTGCGGCCTTTAATTCCTCTGCGCGAAGTCGTCGTCGTGTCGTGTGAAGTCATGTTATCGTATAATACCCGAGCATGGCCTACCATACGTAATCCATTGTAAAAACATTCTCTGGCCTTAACATGTGATTGCCTTACGTGAAAATTCCAACCTATCAATCGATGTCTTCTACTCAGCCCTCCTTGATTGTAACTATGTACTTCCGCCAATAGTAACGATTTTATAATATGTTTTTATAAGAACCTTGTTTTTACATAATCTATTTTTATCAATACATTCTTACATATTACTATGCTTAAATAAATTTACCCATTAATTTTCATTACAACATTAATAATAAGAATTTATTTGTTCGGGTTCTCTATGCCCCCGTATGTATTTACTTTTAAGATTATCATTCTCATTACAATTTTCTATTTTTGGCTGAATAAAATTACTATTACACTTAATTACTAGAGGTAAGTGATCATAGCGCATCGTACTGAACGTTCATGTCTGTAACTAGAGTAGCCACGGCAGCAGTCACCACACAGTGGTCGAGCCAGCGACACGTCCCATTTGCTTCGCTTATGGATGTGTACGAGTCTCTGTACGTCAAGAATGCGTTAACTTTCATCACCACAGAATTCAGCCAGCTCTTTTCCAAAAAGAGAACCCGGGTGCGCGTTGAAATCGCCCAGGGCTATCGCACATTCAGTCTCAGAGCTCTCGATCATGGCACTAACCTGAGCTAAGCTGTTCATAAAGAAAGGGCCAGTACCGCTAGACCACGATGGCGAATTGTAGAATATTATACAATTCGCCCCCGATATCTTATTGAAACATTATAAAAACATGCATTTAACAAAACCATCTAGTTTACTTCAATCATAAATCGATCATGTATCATTAATATTATGAAACGAATTAAGCTATATAAAGTATATTGGTATCAAATATACAGCCATTAACCTAATCACTTTTAACTCAACCAACGGCAAAATATGGATGGATGGGTTACACATGATTGATGCTTGATAATAATCTGCGTGCTACACATACATTAGCTTAACGCGAACATGTTTTAGACGGTTATACATTGTCGTCGATATCATAAAGAAACGGTTTGGTTTGATATTGTTGATGTTTTTTGTTAAAATTCCACTTGTTCTTATTTTTCACCGACTTCCCAAATTAAGGAGGTACTCAATTAACACCATTTGTTTTAAAATATATTATATATATTATCTCGATGCTGCGCTCCTAGTGCTTTTATAAAAGATATTAGTCGTCATTTGGTCTCCTTTTTTTTTAAATAATTTTGTGATAATGAGCTTAATGGATATTTGAGGAATAAAGAATTCTATGTCACCCAAAGTCATAACGTCATGCGATTAAATTGCAAACTGTAAAAGATGAACTCAAACCATCTAAAACATTATTGTACTTTATAAAATAGTCTATAACGCATATATTTTATGATTAAGCTACAACAACCATTTTTATGTAAAGCATTGTTAAAAATTTCAATGCGGCATATTCAAAGCCTACTTAAGATAGTATAACTTAACGTAAAGGCTAATGCTTTTTAAAAAAAATTCATTCTATGTGCATAAAACGTCCCATTAATGATAGTTTGATTAAATGCATACCTTAAAAGATATTAGAGATTTCAAATTGCAATGGCGTAAATCGCGACCTTCAAATTCACTTATAAAAATACCCATTTAATGCGCTCTATCCTTTGGTTTGTGGAGGTCCATTGCGGGCCTAAATATGTGGTTCAGAGTAACACTTTTTATCAGTTAAAGTATGGTTTATAGGTTAACAACGTGGGAAATCAGCTAGGAGAATAAAAGAAATGAGCAGAGTAGATTGTTGTAGTTGTTAAATTATGTATATTTGTTACAATAATTAGTCTCTTTGAGGATGGAACTTTTAATAACAATAATTATACTGTGTGACAAAACTATGAATGACGTTCACTAACAGTACGAAGGGGTAAACCTGAATTAATAATCTGGAGCATAACAATCCGGTGGTCAGCGCAAAATCGATATTAAATTACAAAAGCTCAAGCTGAAATTGATTTAAAAAAAAATGATCTAAAAATTCGATTTAAAAAGTAATAATGATGACAACAACGGATCATCTCTTATACTTAAAAACATTGAAATGGCTCACGTGAAGCCGACAACAGCCACGATGTCTCGTACGGACGAGTCGATGCGTAACACCGCTCAGCACAGTAATACTATCACCGATCCACAACACTTAGGAGTTTAACACAAAGAGTAATTCTTAACAATTGTAGTTTAAAAAGGATTATAAAGCTTCCAATCGCTTTTCGTGAGTTATGATAAAAACTGTAATTCCAATTAGAATTGCATATTTGCAGACATAAGTTTAATGGATATTGTTTATTTTTATGCATTAAGATAAAAATTAACAGGACAGAAAATTACACAAATACTTGAAATAAGACTAGGGAAATGCCATTGTGGCGCATACTCCTGACGCTAATTACGGGGTCGGCTTTTAACTGAATTCATGTCAACTGGTGGTAGGTCCCCTGTTTACAGGAGACCGTCTGGGTGGGTACCACCGCGGTGCCTATTTCTGCCGCGAAGCAGTAGTGTGAAAACACTGCTGTGTTCCGGTTTGAAGGGCGCCGTAGCCAGCGTATTTACTGGGTAAACGAGACTTAACAGCCTATGTCTCACGGTAGGCAGCGCGTTGGCGATACCACTGGTATTGCCAATGTCTATGGGTGTCGGTGACCACTTTCCATTAGGTGGCCCGACTGCTCGTCTGCCTGCGTAAGCCATAAAAAAAAAAAAAAAAAACTGAATGACACTCTTCCGAAAGGCGACTGACATCTGACCTTTGTTGTCTATAATTGTAGATTACTTGTTAAAATATTTTAAGAAAATGAACTTCTATGCTCTTTATGATTTAGAAAAAATAATCGTTCAATTTCGTTCGCGATTCAAGTCAATTTAAAAAAACAAATTTGAATTGAACATCAAACAATTCAGCTGAATACTCGTTGTACTAGATGTAAAAAGTTTTATCAGCAATTGAAAACAAAATATAAGTTTAACTTGCACTTTTATAACGATGCCAACCTTTTGGATTTTATGTTGGAAATACGCCCGTCTATTGAACACCCGGTTCGACAGTGTTTACTTTCGATTGCCCTGGTTCTAGCTTGATTGTACAATAAAACGAGCTGTTGTTTTATGTTAAATGTCCGATCGCTGTTTGAAGTTAATCTATGTCACGATGGCAGAGGTTATGCAAATTATTTTTAATTGCAAATTTTTTTTACGTTTTTCGCATCTTTATTATCGATAATTTTTTTAATTAATTTCCACTTGGCTCTTACCACTGATAGTGTTCAAGAACTTTACAATTGACCATCTAATAGCTAACTATTTGTTACGATGTAATATATGGACAGGCCGCCTTGCATTTTCGCTTCGACAGGTGTGAATTGGGTCCAAACCTAAAAAATTATGAATTTTTATAAAATTCTAGCAAAATAGCTAGGTTTTAGGAAAGAAACAAAACTTTATAGCTTTTTTTATCGATCTTGAGTTTCTGTGGGAAAAAGATTCGATAATGTTAAAGCTTGTTCACAAAATGACTCACTCTTATCGGTACGGCATAGATTTTTATGGTATATGTTTATTAAGGTAAAATATCATTTTTTTTAAAGTTTTTTAAAATAGACTTTAACTTATAAAAGCACGCTATTTTGGTACTAAAACTTTTATATCCAACACAATTATAATTCACGTTCTTGTACTACTAAGTAGAAATAAATATTCCTCCTTGAAGTTGACATCGATACGTTCTTGTATAATCAAGCAATCTTTACAATTTTACAGGTATTATTTAAAGGAGTTTTTCTACACAAAATAAAAAACCCCAAAGGCAGTGAGCCGAGTTCCCTTGACACTAATAGGACAGCCGATTACTGGTTTAACGTCAGCATTATTTATGTACATGTATTATAATGACATTTTATTAAATGCAACTTCGTAAGATATTAAAAATGAGTTTTCCTTGTCTTTAAATATACTATAATATAATTTTATCCGGGACACTTTTTTACTTTATAAGATTAACTGCCTCCGTAGCCTAGTGGAAAGGGCGAATGGGTTCGGATCCCGCAGGGACGCAACAAATTTTCATTATTGCGTCCTAGTTGGTTAGGACAATTTGGGCCGATCACCCAATTGTCAGAATTATAACAGGCTGATGATGATACACTCCGAACTTTGTAATCCAATAATGTCACATTTAAAATTTTAACACTTTTGATGTCATGATTTGGATCAAAAAAATTTTGAGTATTTTTTCGTAAGATCTTTAAATAAATATCATGAACAATTTATTTCAGTTAGATAGCGTCCTTATCTTCCAAGATATGATTTTTTAAAGACCCTTTATTTTTTCTTATGGCTATATATTTAATATTCATTTTTAATTAATAACTTGCCCTAAAAACTGAGGCGAAGCAAAAATAGTATCATATATTAAGCAGAGTAATTAAAAGTTTTAAATCCTAATATCATCATCATCGCCATCAGCCTTTGTAAGTCCAGTGCTGGATATAGGCCTCCCCTTCACCATTAGTTTTAATGATTTACTATGAACCAACAATATAATTTTAAGCTTAAAATAGCTACTTTTATTCACATCACATCACATCATCAGCCTTTATTAGTCCACTGCTGGACATAGGCCTCCCCTAATACACCCTATCCATTAGGGGTTGGACCATATCCCACCACGCTGGTCCAATGCGGGTTGGTGGGTGGACCGACTTTTACATGCCCATCCGACGCATGGATCACTTACTTTTCAGACAATTGGGTGATCGGCCCAAATTGCCTAACCAACTAGGAAACAACAATGAAAATTTGTTGCGTCCCTGCAGGATTCAAACCCACGACCTCCGGTTTCTAAAGCACACGCCCATACCACTAGGCTACGGAGGCAGTTACTTTATTAAGTATAAATAAAAACCTTTCAAATAACGTTGCATATGAAATCACAGTTTTATATCTAAACTGCTCGGAAAGGCGTTCATAATTTGGCCAAATGGCAGACTATCGCCCCAGCTACGTATATTAAGAGTAATATACCAGCCGGGCACGTAATAATGCACCATTTTACTCAAATTGTTTCACAACGGCCGCAGGAATAATGATAGAGGATGGCCGCCGTAACTGTACTTTATGGCACGCGAAAGTTATGTAGCCAGACTCTCTGATATAAATGGAGTCGTGTTTATTGAATTGTATCAATTTTTTTTCGTGAATTATATACACAGAATAATATTCTGAAGCCATTTGAGCATAATGATTCAACTCAGTAGATAATAGTCATCATCATCAGCCTTTGATAGTCCACTGCTGGACATAGGCCTCCCCTAACACACCCTTATCTATTAGGGGGTTTTTGGACTGTACCCCACCACGCTGGTCCAATGCGGGTTGGTGGAGGACCGACTTTTTACATGCCCATCCGACGCATGGATCATCTTACTTTTCAGACAATTGGGTGATCGGCCCAAATTGCCCTAACCAACTAGGAAACAACAATGAAAAATTTTTGTGTCCCCGCAGGATTCGAACCCACGACCTCCGGTTCTGAAGCACACGCCTATACCACTAGGCTACGGAGGCAGTTAGATAATAGTTGAGTTGTTTAATTGTAACAGCAAAACTAAAACATGAACAGGACTTTTTTTGTGAAGCCATCGGTTATTATTTATGTAAGTATGACACAAACTAGTTCATGTAACACGCACGGAAAATATCGACGAGTTTTATTAAAGCCCTTTACGCCGACCTCTAATAAAATGGAGTTTACGACACCAGCTAATCTTAGCATATAAAACCAAAATAATTGGCAGTAAATGGACGCTATGCGACTAAATAACGTTGTGGACAGCCGGGTCAGTTTCAAGTTTAGGCCAAATATTCTAAAGTTTATTATTAATAAGCATTAAGAAGTAATAGTCATTGTAATTATGACATACTTGGATCGTACCGCTTGGCAGCTCAGCCTTTGCTCAGTAATGGACTTGATAGGCTAATAAGATGACGAAAATTAATGTTTACAGTATAAAACAAATTGTAGCAGTTTTAATGTTTGATTTTAAAGTCGGTTATATTTGTATGTAATCGGTCATATTCATGTTTGTGGTGTAAACTTGTACAAAGATAAAATTATTCCGATCGAGTCGTTTAGTGGCCTTTACTGTAAACGAAAATAATAATACAAACAAATTAAAACATTTCGCTATTAATTTTATTTACTTAAATGCTGGTTATTTCAAGGCCTAGAATAAAGAATTTTGAACTATTTTACTACACCTAAAGAAGTAGGAGAAACCAGTTCACGTGACGATGAGCGCCTCAAAATTATTTAAAGTGAAACATTTTAATTTATCTACAGATACATTTTAAGATACCTTGATTTTTTATAACTATTCATTATTTTTAAAAAGTGTGTGGTTCTTCAAGACTTCCGGTGTTTATGTACTATCGATGTACCTTAACTTACTCTAACAATACCATCCTATTTCCTGTAATGTTATAGACGCCAGTCCAGTCCTACCAATATTGTAAACCACTAAGTATGTCTATATATATCTTATATATATATTTATTTACAAATTCAGTGTCTTTTAGTCACGCGATTACTATACATATTAAAGCCATTTTTACGGATTTTTCGGTCAATCAGTCGGGGATTTTGTTTAAAAAACAAATAAAAACCTCACTGGGTATACAAAACACATTGAAGTACAAACTTGTCTCATCTTAGTCTGCATGTGATCATGGACGCTGGAAAGAGTCGGATCATTCCGCAACAATATATTATGGGATGAACGAAAAAAATTCGTGATTAGTGTTTTTATTTACATAGTGTATCAAAAGTATTACATATTTAAAGTGTAACATATAACGTAGAACTAAAAGCTGTCAAATGAAATAAGGTAATATAAAAGGCACTAAAACTAATCAATGGCCACCTTTAAAAGTAATAAAGCATAAGTGAGACTTTAATAATATTTAGCTATTAAATGTAGAAAAATAAAATAAGTCATAAAAAGTTTATGGTGGCGCGACACCAACCATCAACGGATTTTTGTACTAAAAAATAGAGCTATAAACCTGATAAAGGCATAACTCTGATAAAATTTTAAACACCCTTTCATTAATTTACGAATAGGGAGGAATTTTTTAAAAGGGATTTGAAAACAATATGAATTATTATTTATCCCCATTATAACTCCTGCTATTTCTAATAAACTTTAAAAATATCATAAAATTGATCACCAAACATCATATTCTAAGCTCACTCAATAATCAGATAAACTGAATTGCTTTATTTATTTATTACTTTAATTATAGTTCTTTTATTCTTCTAGTATTATTTAATAGAAGCGGTCCGTCACGGCTTCTTATGGGTGATTATTTTTTTTATTGTAATATTAAATACCGTAGATATTTAATTGAGGTTAACCACATATCATGACTACTTTTTAAACATTGATTTAGTTCGTCATTTCGACTGTTCGATACTCAGCGATAACATAACTTTGCAATCACAAAACAACCTTTAGAAGATAGTGATTCTATGTCTTTTCTTGATGTTCGTTTATATATGATAGAAAATTAAGCCAGTCGAATAAATATTTGAATAGTAAATTACAGCATCATTCATCTTAATTAGCTAACGTGGGCAATTTTTTTCCAGAGACCAACAAAGAAGTATTAAGATGAGCGCCATGGCAGCGTCACTGTTATCTAGAGAATGTGACTACAGTAAGCAAACTATCAAATGTGTGATGTGGAGCGGAAAAGACTGGCTAAATCTTGAGGCGGGCTCCAATTGAAATATTCTTCAAGCCGCTGAAGGAGCAATGAATTTTACCAACTGTAAAGCGCAAAATTGTAAGACCCAGGAGTGTAACCCACAAGATTAGGTACATCTTGAAGCGAGCGTCAATAAAATATTCTTCAAGCCGCTAAAGAATCAGCCAACTCCTACCATCTGTCAAGTGCAGTATTCCTTTACAAGGCGCAAGATTGTACAAGCTAGATTTTGACTGCGGTTTCATTTATACTGACAAACAAAGCAAGTAATAAGAAGCCGCGAGAAGGAACATATAGCTGATACAACACAAAAGATGTGTGCATCACAAACACAGACACACGCACACATCTTTATGAACTATAATTTAAAACAAGGACGAGGTGGACACTAAAGAAATTTATTGGAATATTATTAGTTAAAAATACTGAACAGAATTTGGACAGATAGATCGATCTTACTCATAACCAAAATTAGGCTGGCTAAAAAGTAGCAGGACAATTAGTGGTAGTAAAAAATCATTTCTCAATTGTTTTAACACAAACATTTGCTATATTTTAATTATTTATGGATCTGTTAAATAGAGTAACAATATAACGAGAAAATCAAATGAACGAAGAAATAATTTCACTTCCCTAATTGAACGATTCAACGCATCTGGGCCAATAGTGAGACCACTTTAGAAACGCCAAGTTCATTTCAAGACTTAATAACTGTAATAAGGCAAAACCAATTGAGTGAAATTAAGAGAATACGACTTTAATTATTTGAATGAAGACGCCTTAAGATTGCTTTCGGAAGTTTGAAATAATTTGCTGAAGGATATACTTAATTACAAAGGGAGTAAAATTTCTTTTAACAACTTTTTGTAATTAGTTAAGTCTTCTTAATGTTTGATACTAGCAATGGGTACTTATTTCGTATTTTTTAAACACGTACGTTTAGTTACTTTTAAAGTATAATAATTGCATATGGTTGCGCTACTTCTTAACGTTACCGTCTCGCAACCTCTGTCAATAAAAGCCAACGAAAATCGTATATAAAATTTTATACAAATATTAATATTATAATTCATTAGAAACATAAATGAGGTAAAATATTTGGCCAAAATTCTTTCGTGTTATAAAAAAATATATTGTATCAATAAGAAAAAAATATTGATACAAGCTAAAATGTTCCCCTGTTCACTGAAACATAAGCTCTGCTTGTTTAAAATAATTTTAGACGTTTCATAATTTACTATAAAGATTGCTCTTCTAAAACGTGTCTATATGCAATAAAATGCTTATGACATTCGATGCTAACTAGATTGGAGCGATTGCTGCATCTGTATTAGACTTAAACGCTTCCAATCAACCTAAAATGGATGTTGTCTCAGTGTTATGGCGTCAGTCTAGATTGCTAATGATGCGGGCGACAGACAGGGCATACATCGTCGTTATAGGGGAGAGAATATATTCGACGTTTCTAAGCCTTTTACTGGTATGCGGGTGTGCAATCGCTTGTCTCAGCATTACAGTTTCGACGATTTAGGGTTAAATTCTCACTTCCCTCTTATTTTTCCAAGTGGCAGCCAAATTTTTTAACGATATAAGACAAGCGGCATGTTTTAAGGTAAATGATGCGCCCTGTCGATAAGAAAAAGTTTAAGACGTCAAAAATTCACTTGCCATGGGTATACAAAAAAAGAACACCTCGTTATGTTAATGTTTCGTGTTAACCCACTTTAACTAATTAAACCTAGTGTGAACGCTTAACATGTCTCTCGGCGACGAGTAGATATGCGTTTGTCACGGTGTGTAGATATGTGTCAGAAACCTGATCATCAAAAATTGATGGTCAGGTTTCTTACCATCAAATTAAAAGTAAGCAATATAAAATTAAAAAAAAATATAATGGCGGTAGTTTATTCTATAGTAGTATGGCAATGCATTTTATCGTATGGTCTTAATCTTGAAACTTAAACGTGTCTCAGTTGTCCCGTCGATATTACTTAAAAAAATTACTTTTTAATGGCTGTTTGTTTTCCTGTACCGAAACGCATATTTTGTTTTTTTTTTTAAATATTAATTAGCATAACGCGTCGGGTAGTTTTCCGTATTTCTCTAAAGCATTTTTGTGGTTGTTGTTTTACTGTAGCATTATTAATACCTTAGGGCACCTACTTCATTTGGTTTATACCACACGATGATTGACTAGTAGTGTCTTTTTGGTATTAAGTCCGCTATTGTACTAAATTGGGAACTAATGTGGGAAAATTGAATAAAAAAGTAAATATGAATTGAAAAAAATATTTTCATTGTTTTGCATCATATGTCATAATTATTTATTTAATTACGTGATAATATTTACGAACATTGAAAACAACTAGAATGCAGTTATTCAGAAGCCGGTCAAGTTTGTTGAGTTGATCTGCATTCAGGTCAAAGTACCACACGTCACCATAGTCGATTAATGGGAAAATTAAGGACTTTTTTTTATTTATTTTTTATTGCATACGCAGGCAGATAAGCAGTCGGGGCCACCTGATGGAAAGTGGTCACCGACGCCCATAGACATTGGCCATACAGGTATTACCAACGCGCTGCCTACCGTGAGACATAGGATGTTAAGTCTCGTTTACCCAATAATTACGCTGGCTACGGGGCCCTTCAAACCGGAACACAGTAGTGTTTTCACACTACTGCTTTGCGGTAGAAATAGGCACCGTGGTACCCACCCAGACGGTCCCTTGTAAAAAGGGGACCTACCACCGGTAACTGCACTGCACGAGCGTAATTTTGGTTCGAAAAGGGAAAAAGTTTTTTGAATCTATAGAGTGCCTCGAGGAAATTGGTAACTCTATTAAAGACCCAAGCTAATTTATCTTACCAACTTATTGTTGTGTCGGTCATTAGACAAAGGTTCTTAACACAACTGTTTAAGGGTAGGGACAGTTGTTAAACGTAATCGACAAGATTTAAAGTTACTATTTTACTCAAAATGTGGTAACTTTCAATAATGATAGCTTGACACTTAGTTGGATTGGCTGTTAGTACGAAGTTATAAGACCATCAGTTTATAGCGAGGTTTTCATTTTACTTGCTTATCATTATCGAGAGTCTGTCTGCGGTGTCATGTAAGTAAAGTTAAAAATCATCCGCGTATACATAGTAAGAACATCAAATTTAAGGGGTGATGAAGTTAATGAAAAAGGAAATAATGTAGGAGAAGGAATAGCGCCTTGCGTTCCGCCAGTAGTAATGTTAAGCCAAGTGGACAATTATTTATTGACTTTAATTGCTTACTGGCGACCTTAAAGATAGGAAGCCCATACCAGTGCTTCATCAGAAACCATTAAATGAAAGACAATGGCTATAAAGATGAACTGTCAGCATTAAAATCATTAGAAAAGTCAATTAAGACCAAGACTGTAATTTCCTCCGGTTTCTAAAGCACGCGCCCTTACCACTAGGCTATGGAGGAAGCTTAAAGTATATAAATAATAAAATAAAATAATCATAAACCATAAAAAATCATAGTGATCTGATGTTTACATGATATTTTTCCATAACATGCACTTTAACAGCAAAAAGTTAAATGAAACAACTTTGGCCGACCACCTTCAATGACTAATATAGAAAACATAACATGATGTAAACTTAATTTAATTTACTAATATTATAATTAAAATAAGTTTTACAAAACAGTAATTAACTGGAAAAAAATAAATAGTTTTTAATATCAATGTATTAATAAAAACAAAATATAACTATTAGTGCTTAGATTAAAGATTGATGTAGAAAAAAACATGTAATTCATGCAGCCTAAGTAACACAAGAAATAAAACGCAACATCAAGTTCTCACGTAAATAACATGACAAAGTGACAATGTAAACTTAAAAATTACACAGATTAGTCCCAATGGAATGTGTCGTTAGTAAAAAGTAAATATAGTTTTGAAGATGGCATGATATAAAGATTCTAAAAGGTACATTAAGTTAAAAAAATACAAAACAAAAAAACAGGAAGTTTACTAAATAATGTTTAGTGGATATTGGTTATGATTTTGATAAATATAAGTTCAACTTAAAGAATATTTAAATATGGAAATAAAGTTGTTTACACTAGACTTGAAAACTTTTAAATTACACTTTCTAATTATACCCCTGTCGAGATTTACACAGATGGTACTGTCATATGTTCGAGAACAAAGAGCTGTTCGCAGAGACGTTTTGACTTCACCACCTAACCACGACCATCATTTATCGAGCCTACATATACTCATAACGGTTGCAGCTTAGCAGTATAAAACGTGAAACAGATCTATTATTAATGCGAGTGTACATGCACCTGGTCCCACAGTTAGCCATTTCACTTGTGTAAGTCATGTTTGAAATTTCTATGCGGTAATTGTGGTAAAGTCTACTCGCCATGTTCTGTTGACAGTCTCACATTTTTTTATAGTAGAGTTTTGTCTTTTACGTTTGGGATACGGTCCAAAAAACCCCTAATGGAGGAGGCGTGCATTAAAGGAGGCCTATGTCCAGCAGTGGGCTTACACCAGTTGATGATGGCAGAGCGTCCCTCACTGCGTTAAATGGTAAAGACAGTAAAGATGGACAGACATAATTACTTTGGTATTGCTAATATTAATATGGATTCACTACTACCGACGTCAATCACAAAAATGACTTCTACTCTGTCTTTTAAGTTTTAGCCAGCATTTTGAAATGATTTAAAAAAGTAAATAATAATATAACAATCCTATGGTTGAAATATTTATCTAAATACGTGGTTATTTTAAATAACACGACTAAACGATGAGTATTATATCATTGGAACAAAAAAGAATTATCGCAATTGTTTTTTTAAACGAAGTGAAATACTGAAAAACAAATGTTCCAAGTAAATGTACATTTCCGAAGTCGAAAATCGAGATTGTATTTAAAATTCAGTTAAGTAGTAATTTGATTTTAGTACCTTTGTGCTCCCTATTTTTAGATACCTTTTAAGTTAATTACCTTGCGTTTTAATTTATTCTAAGAAATCTTTACAAATAAAAGGCGTTTCAACATTCTTACGATTATTTCGTAAAAAATTTTTTCAAATTATTTCTGAGATTTTCTCGCAACAGTTATTTCTCTGATTTTATTAAAATAATTAAAACTTAGAAACTTTTTTACCCAATTGATATATTGGTTAAAACTACTCCCATGACAATTATTATTAGTTAGCATCCCTAAACGGACATTAATACAAACATTGTTTGTATTTAATAAGTTGAAATAAAACCCGGTAAATAAGCAACACAACGAACAAGACGCCAGCGGAATGAAAATGTACTGGATCGTGAAAACATAAAACATAGTTGTTGGGGACCCAGACGCTAATAACGGGACCTTACTTTACCTTTGGAGAACATTAAGAGTTATACTGGTAGCCAGTACCAGTTTTTCGTGTCCCTTACTACTAAAGGTGAAACTATTGTAACAAAGGAGAGGTCAATGGTAAATTTTTCCCTTGTTGTTTTTTTTTTTGTAAACGTATCTTTATGCTCTAGTGTTTCTGTAAAAGCAATGCTAAAAATAGACAGTACTATTCACTACAATTTCTTTTTAATATGAAATTATTAATAGCCGACAAGTTCAAAGAGAAATTGGGCGGACAATCGATTTAACGTGTCTCGTCATATAATAATATTGTATCGGTTCTAAACGAATAGAAAGGAGGAAAAGTTAATGAATTTTTACAAGATTTTAGGTCTTTAATACGAGGTATTCAATTTATCGAAATGCTCTCCAAGGCATAAAAATAACTCCTTGCATTTTTTAATGTGATTTCATTTTAATTATTAAAGTAAATACGTTATTCTTAACACAGAGACACAACTGCTCGGTGACATTATTGTAAATAAATTCAACACGGACAAATATGTGCAACATAGATTTCGAGAATAGGCGAATTTGTAATTTTTACAAGTTTATTAAAAAAAAATGGGACCACATGGCAATCATTACGTCAAACAATTCCTAATTTAGAAGGAAATAAAGCTCCATTTGAGGATTCTTGTTTTTAAGTCAAAATAGTACCCTTACAAGAAACCAACCAAATAATTTTTTATTTATTAAAAAGTCATTTCAAGTTTTTATGGAAGAATTGAACAAAATATTTTTTACATTTACATGATATGAATAACTGAAGCAGTTTATGACTTTTACTAATCATAAAAGGCCATATTTCCACCTGAATTTTATTTTTGGTTCAAGGAAACCTTTAATTTCATTTTAAACTTTTCTAACTACGTGTCGATGATAGTTAGGCTTTATAATTCATATACACATATATTTTGATGTAAAATATTTTGATAATTTTTCCACTTTCTGTTTTAGAGAGAAGATATCATTTATTTTTTCCAAAACATTTTTGTTATTAATAAAATAATATTTAAAAAATTATTTTATATTAATGTTTACAAATCAAACCTTGTCGGCAACTAAAAAGATTTTTTGGGATTTTTAATTGTTAATATTTAAGTAATATTTCTCAAAACAGTGTTACGGTAAACATAATAATATTTCCATCGTTCTTTATTTTTTTTTTTTTATTGCATACGCAGCGACGAGCATCGGGGCCACCTGATGGAAAGTGGTTCCGACCCCAGACATTGCCATCTATCACCAACGCGCTGCCTGTGGACATATTATTTTAAGTCTCGTTTTCCCAGTAATTACGCTGGCTACGGTGCCCTTCAAACCGGAACACGTGGTGTTTTCACCTACCTTTGCGGGGAAAAAACCGTTGGTACCCACCAGACGGTCCCTTGTAAAGGGGACCTACCGCAGTTTATCGACACGTTTTGAACAATCTTAATAAGTAAGGGCATAAATTGTATCTAATTCATAATGGTGGTCCAACATTACTTTTTTTGGGACAACGTCTTAAAAATTGGGTTTTAAATGGGAGGCCTCTCGGCTGTGTCAAGTGCTGCTCGCGTAAAGCTCACCCCGCATCATCATCAGCCTCCCATAGGCAACCATAAGGTGACAGGCGGCTCTTACTCGTATTGATTAATGAAATAGGGGGGAGAGGAAAAGAAGGGGCATGCATTTGGGCATCGTTCACTTCTTTCGCCGTGTCAGGCACCATTTTTTGTATGATCATTGGCAAGCAGTACTCACCACAACCTTCCATTAGTTAACTTTCCTCTTTGTTTCACAAGCATCAGCTTCTTGTGATTCTGTTCAGTAAATTAAGTCGTAATTATAAGCTTGATATAACGCACAGGTTATAATGAGCAAAAGTGAGATTTCTAAGTGTTTACATTGAAACATACATTTTCGTAGGTTTAAGCACATGTTTTCGTTAACAATTTTTTGTTGAAATTATTTAACTCTTAGTTTATTGTTATGACATTATTTATTCGAATAGAGATAAGTCAGTGATTATTAATGATGTAAGATCAAAAAGAACTATAGTAGGAAATGGAAAAAATTTTTACAAACATATAATCCGTATAATTTTCATTGTGTATCTACTTTGCTAACTGTCAATAAATAATTGATTTTAAAAGCATATTTATTATGTTTATTATGAATAAAAACATAAATATTATTATACATAGTAACTAATGTCTCTCTAGGATATAGAATCAAGTATTTACGAGCAAAGCATGCCAAAGTCTATTTACAACGAAAGATTAAATTGATTTTGAACCGAAGCATTACATTGGTTTGGAATAATAGTACAACAGAGCTGTTGTCTGTGGACCTTTCAATTTAAACGATGGTTTGTGCGGTTTGAGACATCGATAGCATAAATGCTAAGCTAGATTATACTTAGTTTCTAAGATATCGTCAGCAAACTGATAATATTTGTGGCATAAATAACCAACACAAATAAAAACAAAAAATAATTATAATCAGAAAAATATGTCTTCTACGCCGTAGTAAATGGTCTTTCTACTGCAAAACAAAGAAGAAAAACCGACTTTTTCCCTTTATCCGACATGGATCATCTTACTTTCAGGGTGATCGAGGGTGTCCTAACCAACAAAACAACAAAAGTTCCTGCAGGGTTTGAACCCACGACCTCTGATTTTAAAAGCACTCCACTGAGGCAGTTTATGCTTAATATTAAAGGTATATTTTCCATCAGCATAGCTCCTGTGCGAAAAAGGGGCGGGACGCTATTTATTTATAAAACAAAGCTTGATGTGATCCTTTAACTTATAAACCTTTTACTCAGTTATCAATCTCACTTTAAAAAGATATTTAAAGCCTAGAAATACATTCTTTAAAGCATCATATAACATTAAATGTAGAATCAATAACAGTCCCAGCGTCAAATAAAGAAAATAAACAAAGTTTCTTACTTTCTTTCCTTTAAAAAAATATTTAAAAGAACCAAACTAATCGTTTTCTAACTTAAAACTTTTTTAATATCTATGCAACAATAGATAACATGCATTTACATAAAAAATATTTATTTTTTTTATTTCCATTCTGCATAATTAGCTTATAAAGCCTTAAAATATTTTTAAATTATTAAAAAAATTTAAAGTGAAATCATTTAAAATTAAATATTAGTATTCACCTGCGCTTAATCCTAAATATCTGTTTTTTAAAAGTCATCATCATCATCAGCCTGTATTAGTCCACCACTAGACATAGCCCTCCCCTAATGCTCGCCTTCTCCATTATGGGGTTTTTGGACCGTATCCCACTACGTTGAAAATAAAAATATTTTCCACCATTGTATCGTAAGAAAAGAACTTTATTTTCAAGAATCAGAGCTTTGTGTATTGAACAAAAACGGTGCTCTGAATTGACTTCTTTTTTTAATCTGGAAAAAGATTGTTATCCTGAAACTTTACTACAAAAATGTTGTTAAATTTTTAAGTTATCGAATCGGACCTTGATGAAAATTCTAAATCTATGATAAACGATACTTTATGATATTTTCAGTACGACTTTCAAACACTTTTTTTTAAGAATGGCCAATACAGAAAAAACATGAATACTTTTAACATATTAAATTCACTAATTCACGGACTTTTCACATTAGTTATATGTATTTATTGACGACGTTTCGGACTCTTGCTGGCATCCATAATCACGGGCAGACTAAGTTGGTATATGTCTCATTTAGTAAGATTTGGTTTTGGCACTAGATTCCGACGTAATATTGATTCATCTTCACGTATGTCCTCTGAATCTTCCTTTTGGATGTTGTTTTTGAACAAACAGTTCTCAACGATACAAAATATTTCCTTATACGGAATTCAAGAATTTGTGACGACATGTAATGGACGGCACGTTGCATAGTAATGGTTTGTTGTTTGGCTCCTGATCTTTTGGCAATTGATTTATTATAAAATTTATATATATATATATATATTAATATGATTAATTTATATTAATTAAATTTGCATGTCGCTTACTCGCTATCCTCGCTTATCTAGCATTTTTAAACAATTTTTGTTATCAAAACTGGTTAAAGTTGATTGTAAATCTCTCGGCAAATTTTCTATAGATTTGCCGATTGCGAATAGATCGGATCGTGTCTAAAGGATTGCTCTCTTTAATAATATTGTGCTTGCCTGATTCTTAGTGCTCCCTTGAATGCCCTTTTTGGTGAAATTTTGTCACACGATAGGATAAGGTTTTTTCCTTACATCT
The DNA here is from genome assembly GCA_029286875.1 of Lamproptera curius. Lineage (NCBI taxonomy): Eukaryota > Metazoa > Arthropoda > Insecta > Lepidoptera > Papilionidae > Lamproptera > Lamproptera curius. The sequence continues at coordinate 1,955,835 of JAGSMT010000060.1, forward strand.
TCAAGAATTCCTTACATCTACATTCTTCAAGAAATTTAGAGATGTTACGATCCGCGCGTTTCGTCTTTAGACCAGGCGGCGTGTATCATTTGCAGTATTTTAAAACCAACCATCTTTACTAATCAAAATTGGAGGCCTCTTAATTTTAATAGGCTCAGAGCAAGATTCGTAGTCCTTCAAATCAGATTTAATAGTATGGATGGTTGTCTCAAAGTCAAAGTCAAAAAGTATTTTTTTCAGTTCAGGCTCTACCGAGCACTTCCAAACAAAAATCAAAAATCTTCTACCGGTTCAAAAATTCAGACCTCTGCAGAGAAGAACCGGCAAAAAACTCTGCACTCTTTTTTTTATCCATATTATTTTTTTTAAATAACAGTATTTACAAAATTTGATTATTTTTTTAATTTTTACTTAGGGGATTTGCACGTGCAGAATATAAACTACTTCCGCACATCTTGGTCCTCAATATAATTTAGAACAGAGTAGAAGGCTTTTTTGATAAGTGTTGTTTTGACAACAGTTGTATTTGGCTGTCATTTATTGTATATTCTTAGAAAGATTTTTTGGTTCTGGTAAGTCTAAGTCTAGGGGCTCAATTTGACCACTGTGTGACCTTATATCTACTTTAGCAAACATAGGAATATTATGTACGCGCGTAAAAATATTCCTATATTTGCTAAAGTAGATTGTTGTCAAAACAACACAACAAGATGTGTGGAAGTAGTTTATATTCTGCACGTGCAAATCCCTTAAGTAAAAATTTAAAAATTAATCAAATGTATAAAAGAAGGTAAAGTGAAAATTTCAATTTTATTGAAAACTATCTAGATTATAGAATGCCCTAACAGCCTGTTTTGTATTAATTTATTGTGTTTAAACCGGCTGCAGATCCTCACAACAATAATTAATGACAAATAAGGCTGTGAAAGTTTAAGTAATAAACTAGTTTTGCAGTTGCCGGTGGTAAGTCCCCTTTTTACATGGGACCGTCTGAGTGGGTACCACCGCGGTGCCTATTTCTACCACAAAGCAATTGTGTGAAAAACTACTGTGTTTTGGTTTGGAGGGCACCGTTGCTAGCGTATTTACTGGATAAACGAGACTTAACATCCTATGTCTTACAGTAGGCAGTGCGTTAGTGATACCAGTATTACCAATGTCTATGGGCGTCGGTGACCATTTTCCACCAGGCGGCCTGACTGCTCGTCTGCCTGCGTAGGCAATAAAAAAAAAATTTCATCGTCAGTCAGCTGCATAATCTGCATATGGAAAAGATTTTAGTACTAGGTATCTTATAAAGTTTATCAATATGCGCTTCCCACTGCATCATGAAATCAATAGAAAATCCAAGAAAAGCAGTAGAAATTTTAATTTCATTAAAGGATGACCTGATCATCAATTTTAATATTCTGTAGATCCGGCAACTTACAAAGAGTAAAACGCAAGCATTTGAGGCAACCCAGTTAGATACACTATCAATTGCCTTACTTGGTAACTAAGTTATGGTATTTTCTTTTTACCTTTAGCAATAGAGAAGTGTCATCTGCAAAAAGGGGAACTCCAAACAGCCTCTCCATCACCAAAGGCATTTAAATAGACCAGTAACAGAAAAGTATTCAAAATTGATCCTTAAGGAACACCCATCATCACAGTGGAATCAGAGGACAGATATTGTTTTCTATTACGTAGATAAAGAAAGAAAGATCAAGACCAAACCCGCGCACACAGTAATACTTTGACTTATTGAATAATGTCTCATGGCAATGACAAATAAATTTTTATCAACATTGCTAAAGGTGTCACGGCGCCTAAATTTCCGATGTAAACTGTTACTTCTGTTTTTGTTTTGTTGAACGATTGTTCTTCTGAATATATATATCGATGCAATCTAGTACGTTAAAATATTAGGACCCACTGAGTTCACCTAATCAAATATATGCGATTGCTTTCTTTACCCGATTGTAGTATAAAGTCAGTACAAAACGGAAAAAAACTTTATGATATGTATATGCGTACATTTGTATTCGAAATCGAATTCCTCACATCCATTGCATACTTTTGAAGATTTATCTTCATAACACTTTCTGCTTATTTACTGTGTATTCAATTTCAATTCAAATTCAAATATATTTTTTCAATACACAAGTTTAAACTTGCTTATTGATTGTCAAATACGCTACCACTATGGTACTTTAAGTTATTTAAACTTGGCTTTATGCAGAACATTTTTAAGGTTAGTGAACAGAACGAAATACCGCGAAGCCGTTGCAGCGGGCAATAAACTGAATACAGCGCGTTGTTACGTTGAAGGTGCAATTTGCATATATCTTAATAAAACCAGAAGCGGGAAAAATAAAAAGAGATAACTTAGATTACAAACAAGCTGTAAAAGTTCTATGTAAGTTTTATTACGCCATAAAACGTTTAAAAATGTAAACAAAATTAGAAGAGTTAGTTAAATAACATAAACATCAAACTTTCAGATATTAAATGAAAGCTTTGTTATATCTTATTATAATACCAAATAAGTCAAAAATTTTAAAACGTGTGAGAAAGGTGAACTTGCAATAAAAAATATACAAGACATATTAAAATTTCGTTGTAATAAGAAACAGTAAGCCTTTATCAATTCACAAGCATAATTCAATCATTTCGCGAGCATTAATTTCACGCACACGGTTTGCTTTTTAACCCCTAAATGTGTTTCCGTGAAGTAGCCGGTCCAAGTTGGTAGCTAGTAGGGGCGGGGATATCGGCGTTTATTAAAAAAGGACTATGTCCAGCAGTGGACTTATAAAGGCTAATTATGATGACGACGAAGAATGTGATAGTTATACCAACAATGCTATCACATCTGTGATAGCATTGTTATTATCATGTTATATATGAAAATACATTAAATTGGAGTGTCTGTATGTTATTATAAAATAACCGTTTTTAAATATAAAATGAATATGTTTTAGTACACTATCACGCGGGAAATGTCGTGGCCTGCTGTTAGTTTATTTATATAAAAGATAAATCGTAAAAATTAAGCAAAGAAATCAATCTATGCATCTAAAGAAAATGTTAGTAATTTCTGACGATCAATTACCAAAACCTTCTTACAACAAATGTAGGAATGAATGGCTAAATTGTAATTGATATAATGGATAAATTTCATTCACAATATTCAACGATTCAATTTGTCTGAATCGTCTATTGATAGGTATTTTTTAATTAATTAAAACGACGTACGTTCGCAGGTTTTTGTTACCCCTTTACTTGCACAACAATGATAAAAGTGTTAAGAGTTTACGCAGTTTATGGTCCCAATGAAAGCATTAAACTGAAGGTTATACAATCCGATGATCTTAGAAACATTACAATTTGTTCTTGAATCGTGCGTCATAAGGAGAAATGTTTCGAAGCCGTGATAAAATTCTACAGAAATTCTGCGGCACTATTTTTATAATTTTTTGTCATTTCATTTTATCACCAGTTTTTTTTAAATATATTTTATCGGCATACGTGCAAGCCTTCTCATAGCACGCTGAGCGGCTTTCAATTCGCGGACCAGTTGAACCATGAGTGTCCAAGTCTCGGCACGGTAGGTCATGACAGGTAGGACACACTGATCGAAAACTTTAAATTTAAGGCACTGTGATGACTCTGGGATGGGCGACGAGAAAACTCGACGAAGCTTATGAAAAGCTGCCCAGCCCGGCCGAATCCTTCTATTGGCCTCTCCTTCAAAGTTGTGTCTACCCTTTTTTTACCGTGGGGAAATGCCTACGCATACCCGTCCTCGCGGGGGCAACGACGGGTTTTGTCGGACTCGCATCGACTAAAACCGCCACGTTTTTACTTCCTGACGCCTTTAGAGTGGAATCCAGAACTCATCTGCAACCCCACCAGCGCTGGCCTCCGAAGCAGCCCCATTTCAGCCCTACTGGCTATCTGCGTCCCTCTGGGCGCGTTGGAACTAGCACGTCCTTCGTCTCGGCCCCAGTAGTTAGGTAACAGACAGAGCCAGGAGTTCCCAGCCCATCAGGGGCAAGAATCCCAGCCCCAGCGGCGGCCCGGATGTTAAGCTCCACCGCTAGCTTCATTTCAGTGCAGAAAGAGGAGAGATTGACAACACCATGCCTCCCATCCCTCCACACCGCATCGGCGGTGCGGCCCCGCCGAGTCGCGGAGGATAAGGAGCGTGGCCTACGAACTACCGACACTCCTCTTCCCCCGCGGCTCCTCCTTGGTTGCGAAGGACAGGAAGGGCCGCACACCTACCTCCCGCAACCCAACACTTGCACCCTCCAAAGGAGCATTCACAAGGAGTAGCCTCCTCTTTAGCCGGCCTTGCGCCACAAGCCGGCCAGGTTCCTTTTAGCTTCCGCGGCTGGTAGGCGCAGGTATTGAGCCTCACCGCTACGACAAAGCAAGGACCTGTTCGGGGGGCAAGTTATGTCTACCTAGTTCAAGCGTATGCCCTAGGTAAACGTACTTTGAAACCACCTCCAGGGAGGTGCCATTAATTGTGATCGGTCCCGGATTGACGTGCTTGTTTTTATGGCATACGCAGGCAGATAGTAGAAGCAGTCGGGCCACCTGATGCGAAATGGCCACCGACGCCCATTGACATTGGCAATACCAGTGGTATCGCCAACGCGCTGCCTACCGTGAGACATTGGGTGTTAAGTCTCGTTTACCCAGTAAATACGCTGGCTACGGTGCCCTTCAAACCAGAACACAGCAGTGTTTTCACACTACTGCTTCGCAGCAGAAATAGGCATCGCGATGGTACCCACCCAGACGGTCTCCTGTAAACAGGGGACCTACCACAGGTTGTTAAATATAACTTTGGTTTTACCCAAGTCCCGACACAGATGCGAGGAGAAGTCTTTGTGCCATTTTCTGCGGGTCCTTTGCGGTCTCAGCCATGATCAGAGTCAGAGTACTAGAGTCACTGACATAACCAACCGGATTATTAAACTAAAGTGTCAGTGGGCCGGTCACATTAGTCACAGAACTGATGACCGCTGGAGTGGAGACTGATGCTTGGTAAACGTAGTGTGGGACACCCTGCGGCAAGATGGCCGACATATCAAATTGGCTGGCGTGGGCTGGATGAGAATAGCCAAATATCAGAAGCGGTTTCAAATGTCTCTTACGTGGATTTTTTATTTGCTGTAAATAGTATGGTGCTTAAGTGTAATTATTGCAGTTTACTCTTGTAGCATTGAATTACGAGTATCCATCATAAGGTGTTTCATAGATTAAAGTGATTAACGATAAGCGGTATAAATACACTTTATGATATTTGAGGTAGATAAAAATTTTGTACTCTGAAAATTTGGGTTTATCTTTCATAATGTTGCTTTTAACACTAGGTTTTATTAAATTTCATGGGCAGACTATCTCTATATACCGCTTACTATCAAGTAAATGTTTCACTCGCCACGTACCTTCTAAATTATACATTAATTGTACAATAAATAAGTCCAACTTATAATTTCTTCGGGCTCCCAATTTCCTTCTAGGATGCAAAGTTAGCTATAGTACCCGCCCTATAGCTAATATATTCATAAAAATTCCGCGACTCCATCTAGACTGCAGACGACAGAGATAGCAGCACACCTGCCGCCTTCGTCCCAGTCCACCTCCCAGGCATATTCCAAGCGGGCGTCTCCCGCTCGCTTGAAGCTGCCTCCACGGCCAGCTTTCCCCGTTAGGCCGGCCAGGTTCCTCTTAGCTTCCTAGAGACTCAGCAGGCTCTTGGTACTAAGCACCATCGCTACCATAAACCGATAACCTATCGTTGGGCACTACTAGAAAGCTATACTATGTTTGAGTAATATAAGTTCATTTTTACCGGAAGAAAGTTCAATCTGAAAGTTTTAAAGTAACATGGGCCGAACTGAGGGGGGCATGCTGATGCAGAAATGACGAAAGTAATGTTTAAAATGAATATTCTGCTTTCACATTAGGAAGCCACGAAAAGAACTTTACAAACAGGGTATGTGCCCTTTTCACAAGCAGGCCGTCTAGGGTGGTATAACCACGGTACCTATTTCTGCTACAAAGCAGTAGTTTGTAAACACTACCGTGTTCCGGTTCGAAGGGAACCATAGCCTGCGTATTTACTGGGTAAACAAGACAATAAATGTTATGTCTTACGGTAGGTAGCGCGTTGGTGTTGTCAATGTCCATGGGTGTCAGTGACCACCTTCCATTAGGTGGCCCAACTGTTCGTCTGACAGCATAAGCAATAATAATAAAAAACACTATGTACGATATGTTCCACCGCAATCAACATAGATTTCAGATATCAATCGCACAACTTCAAACGATCGCTTTTACTACCGGAGTTATGAGAGTAAACAAACAAATGCATCTGACGTGGACTTCCGCCGTTCCGTATGGCTAAAGGGAACCAAATGTTTTAACGAAACATTTGTGTTATGAAACTCGTAATAATTTGTACTTGCGGATGTTACGTGCTTAAATATATATTAAACAGGAAAACTATGGCCAGAAGAAAAAATATTGTCACAGTTGAAGACGAAAGTGTTTGTTTCTTCTTAATTTTTATGTGAATATTGTGATAAGTAAAATAAAAACAGTCAAAGTCCAGTTGATACTTAATGTAAATACAAATACTTAACGTAATGACCCAAAGAGCCGTTATAAATAAAGCGTTTAAAAGTTAACGATTAAAGTAATATAATATTTCTCTAATTTAAAAAGTACTATTTTCGATTGTTAGGAATTTTTGAGCGGAATATTTTTAAAATGATGTTGTTAGAATATATTTCATTTTCTTGACAATATGATTTAAGTATTTTACTTGTTTCTATTAATAGCTTTATGTTTTATCCATTACATAACATATTATTTTACCACATATAATTTTATAATGTTCTATCGAATTAAAACATGCCTTAAGGTTAATGATCGAATCGGAGTTAATATGCAATTCTTTAATTCATACTTATAATTACCAGCCATGACTTTTACAGAAATAAAATTTGTAGTATTATAAACAAGCTCATAAAGAAAATTGTTCAATGCCGCAACAATACACAAAAGTTGAAAATAATTATTACCTGTAAAATTACCTGAATAACAGGTAAATCTGGATGGATTTACGTAGAGTAACTGGCATTTGACCTCCACAACCCAAAGGGTAAGCTGCATTCTAAGGATGAATTAGATGTCAGTGAATTTGAAGACAATGACTTCCTTTAACGACAGCCAAAGATGGTCTTGACAACTTTTTAATTTTAATATATTTTGAGCAAACTTCTTTTATTACAATTCAGCATTTGTCCCATAACTCTTAAAAGGTAAGATCGATTCAGGCAGACACAATATGGAAGTTATAGCGTGATATTTTACACCCAGTCTCTTGCTACCGGGCTAAGTAAAACTAAACAAACATGGGAGTGTGCATACGCTTGTCACACAAATGGACGCCGTAAAGACTGTTTCACATTGACGTGTCAATATGATGTTTGCAAAGCTGCCTTTGTATTTATTTTACTTTGTTTGCTATATTTGTAAAAATTTAAAATGTTGTTAAAAACATTTACCTTTAAAAGTATTTTTTTATATATCAATAAAAATATATATAAATATAAAATAGTATAAATTAATAGAAAAAAAACTATAATTAAATAAAAGGAAGAGATATAGATACGTTTTATAAAATTATATTTTTTATTATTTTAATTATGAAAACCTTATAGCATTTTTCGGTGTATCTGTCAAGGCGAATGAAATAATTTATATGATTTTTTTTAATTTAACAACTCCACATAAGAAAATTATTTACTCATTCATTACTCCTTGATATAAAATTGATATTAATAATGAACAATCCTATAGCAAATATATCTTGTAAACTATTTATTTACTATTACTGCACCACTATTTTAATACAAAAAAGATATCGGTTATTTTTATTTAAATTCAGGCTTTACTTTTGAGCTTCATGATCCAGCTTATAATAAACTTCATTAAAATTGCTGCTCCTATAATAACAACTAACTCATTAATATAAATACTGTTTACAGAAAGAAAGTATGTACCATAATTTTTTTTACGTTATTCTTCCATAAAAAACTTTGGTTAGAGCTTTACATAACACATTCTGAAGTAATCGATAGTCCATTGGGTTCGCTATCAAGGTATTCTTACTTCTATGTAAACATATGTATCATGCAATTTTTACTATGGTGCAACTTAAAAGGCACCATAGATGATTGGTTACTTAAACAATTGAGAAAGCCTTAAGATATTATATCTCAGGGTGCGGAAACGTGGTATTTTGCTATGTCGTCTTTGACTCTGAAACCACAATTTAAGCTTAGGATTAGATACATGCATGCTCGTTTTCTCGCTCTCTTAAAGTCAAAGTCAAAGTCAAATATCTTGATTCAATATGGAAGCATTACACTTTTTATTTATTGTCAAATAATCTACCACCGGACTTAGAATATGAACTAATAGTTTCAGGTAAAACGTATAAATTACCGTAACTATTGAAGGTAAAATTTTTACGAGCTTTCGGGTCGCCTGATGCAAAGTGGTCACCAACGCCACATGAGATCGGCCATATCAGACGTATCACCAACACGCTTTACGTCTCGTTTACACAATAAAAGCGCTGGCTACGGTGCACTTTAAACAGGAATGTTTTTACAATACCACTCTTCGGCAGAAATAGACAACGCGGTCGTATTAACCCAGACTGTAAAAGTGGCCCTACCATCTCTACAAACCTTTTGAATACTTAAAACAACATCAATCATTAGAGGGCTGTAGTTAACTAAAAAAACATGTCTCAATACTTTTTATCAGGATGTTAATATAATTATTGGAGCTAGATACGTCTTAATAAAAACGCTCTCTATCGCAAATAACAAAAGGCACTTTAATTTCTTCCACACAAATATTATAAGTGTTGTGAATAAAGTTACTTTCATAATAAGTTTATATTCGCCATTCACTCGTTAAGTGGCTAAAAAAAATGTTACGAAACGCGTCCGTATGAATTGGCTCTAAGAAATAAAATTCAAAGCTTGTTTACACCGAGCTCGTTAGCCCGCTACGGAAAAACTTCCATTGGCTTATACAATCTTAATCCTTGGTAGCATGTTATGAGGAAACGCTACCAAATTGTAGAGGCTATTTTACTTATAGACTCGGTCGTTACCGAGGGGTTGTTTAAATTGGTCGGGTTATACTACGGCACCCTCAAGGTGCGAACCTTTATTTTCTCAGTGCGCACTGAGCTATCAAGGGGGACGGTTGTCGTTCTGGCAATTTAGTTAACCCCGATCGCGCGCGTCGAACTTTTAGCGTCGGAACTGTTTGTATGTGGAATATTTAAGTGCTGCTGGTTAAAAAAAGCTGTTTAAAAGCAGTGAAATAAAAACTATGTAAGTTTAATATTATACAAAAGAAATAGGGATAAACTATTCTTAAAAATACGTTTATTTAACTTAACATATGCTGTTCTTTAACGTAAAATACTTTCATTCTCATTCATTTGCCAATAAACATACCTACAGTACAGTTTTCTTGTTTTTTTTTTCTAATTTTACTTATGAACAATTTTTAAATGCAAAATCATGGATTTAAAGTCATATGATGTTAATTTCATTTAAACTTTTGCTTATTATACACTGATGAAGTACATCCTTATTTATTAAAGACGCGTAAAGAAGTAGAAAGTGATTTAATAATTAAGACAAAAAAAATTGATAGGTACGTAATGAGTTTTGATTATAAAAATATTCGAAGTTTTTTCGAACTTAAAAGCTCTTATCCTTACCATAGAAACTGTCTCTAATTATAGGCAAATATTACAAATGTTAAAATGTTTATTGACTACGTAAATATGATTTTCTTTTATACGTTTTGACAATTTAATTACTTACTTGTCGCTAATTAAATATAATATACAGAACAATGTTATTATTGGAAAACGTTAATTATATTATAAGGGTATACGAAAAAGCTTTTTCATGTCTGCTCAATTCAATTCCATTATGACACTATATAGCTTTTGTACGTTTTCTATTTGGAACTTCGACTTCTAACTGAAGCTAGTTAATTTTTATGATTATAATGAAGAACAAGTATAAGTAAATGTACATAATTGTATAATGTTCTTTACAATAATTATAGTGTATTTGATTTAGCATTAGTGTCTTTATTAAATAAAATTACTTTACGGATTATATAGACTCAGTCAGTCTACCCGTGACCACGGCCGCTGGAAAGTGTTCGAAACGTCGGGAATTAAAATGTAAAATAAACGCGATAAAATCCGTAAAGTAATTTTATTTAATAATGTATAATATTCGCGCAAGCAATAGAAATAATTATTAGTGTCTTTCATCTGAATAGTCTTCGTTTATCTAAAGGACCTTTCTTTTGCCATCAAAACATCATGTGATCAATAATTTAGTTGTACAATTTAAAAAAATCCCGTGGTATACTTTTCATCATAATATAGACAAATTTACAATGTCTTTTAATAAACGTATTGAAAAGTTTTTGGCCTTAGAGAATGTTAAGACGGAAGAAAAATATTGTAAACGAATTAACTTGTGACCTACTTTGTTGTTAAAAAATCATTGTTTATGACAAGCAATGATACGTATAATAAATGTAGGAGATAGTAGGGTGTATCCTTAGGCGGTCTTCAACGTGGGAATTTAATCATCACTGTTGGAATTTACGCGTGCACGCATAAAACCGTTTATGCGACTTAAAAAACTTTATGCCCGAAAGTTACTCCGAATTCGTGGTAATGGATCGTATCGTGAAAATGTTAAATATTGAATACCTTAGTCAAAACTCTTTTCGTATTGGTATATTTATTTTGCGACATTTTCGTTTTCTCTCACCGCTAGGTCCGAAGTCCGACAGGACCGGAAAAAGATCAGGCGCAGGACCGATTTTCTCATCATACATGCATCTTACTGAACAGGCAATGAAATGATTAGCTTACAGTGATAAAATAGCTAGGAAAGAACGACGAAAAGTTAATAAATTTATTGGACAATTAGCTAATAAAATGCATATCCGTACCATGATGTTACATAGATAATAAAAAAATAAAATTTTAACAAAACGATATGATTGACTTCGAAAAGTGTATGACTAATTTGTGCAATATAAGTGGGTAACAACGTGCTCTCTGTACGAAAATGTCTTGTTATTTTTGCTACCGCCCTTTAAAACTCTGATATCTTTTAGGGTACTGATTTAATCTAAATAGTGTGTATAAAATGCTTTATGCATATAAAATTAAATTTAGTTTATGCGTTAAGTTTTATGTGAACTGACACTGTATTACTTTAAATGCTCCTAGTTCAATTGCTTTTTTTAATTTCAAATTAAAATTCTTATGGTTGGTTATTCTTATAACTTAGATATGTACTCTCACGAACTTGTAGTGACTGTCACTTATTCAAGAAGTAAAAATCCATCTCAAATATATCTCTTAAGGTCGAGGCAGCATTTATAATTTAATCAGACGATGTCGTGATCTTTGATGCCGTAATTTTTTTAATTGCTTAAATATCTATAATACCACTAATCAATGAAAATGGCAGCACATGTTAAACCTACCTACCTGTTAAATAAGAAAGATCTAAATCGGAGCTCTAGAAGAGGAGCGACAGGGCAACACAAGCAATTATTGCTTAGGCAATTACATTAGATATAAGTAACATAAGTAGACAATAATTTTTCATCATAAAATCAATTCTACAAGACTGAGCTATTTTAAATCGTACAAAACATTTCTTCACTATTGAATACCAAAATTGCTATTTCTTTTCAAATGAAACACGCAGCGTTTTATACAATATTCTTTTTTGAATCTATTACAAATTCAATCGGCTTATCGCATTATCTAAATTTGCTAAAGAAAGAAGATTTCTAGACTTGACGATTACCATTAGAGATATACAAAACGGAGATTACCAGATAGATATACAAAACGGAGGATTTGTCATACAAATTTACTGCACCTCTACAAATTTGTTCTGAATACAAATGTCGATAAAGGATAAGTATGCCTTCCACTAAGTTGCTGTTAAAACGGATGTATTTTTGTAGATACTTAGAATCACATAAGATCTATTCGTCTATTTATCCTTTTACTAACGTGGTCATCGATTGTGTTAATATTATTAGTATTTAGGATTGCTACCTTAAAACAAGTTCGCCACAAATGGTGTCATTATCGTTCCATTCTAGAATATTTTATTAAATATGATCACGTCTTAGATAAGACGTGACTAACAGATTTATTTTGGATATAAATAGTTTTATGTTTACTTATTAAACCACTTCTAGTATTAGGAATAATTCGTGATAGATTGTTGACTAATTACTTACTTTATCGTGTTTGACCAAAAGAAAGAGGTAATAATTACTTACTGTCTCTACTTGTGCCCTCCTACTCCTCCGATTTTGTTTATTATTTTTAAATAGTAGGTATAAGCTGACATTTGGTCATATTTTTTAAAATTTTGTGATGTATAGTATAATATGTTTTACATAATTTTATAATATGAATTGGCCAGCAATGAAGTCCGTGAGAGCATATATTAGTTTTTTAAGAGTAACACACATTAAGCTTTTTAATATATTAAAAAAAATTGCAAGCGGGCATATTCAAAGATCATTTAAGATTATACCGATTAAATTTACATACAAGTGATTGCAATTAAACCTTTTTTCACTATACGTACATAAAACGTGTCATAGATGACATTTCGATTAAATATGAACGTTAAAAGATATCAGAGATTTTAAATGCGGTCGCAGAAATCGTGTGACAATTTCGTACAAAGACCACGTTGTTACCTGCTTAAATTGCATAAAATAGTCATACGCTGTATAAAGTCAATCATATTTCGTGTTAAAATTTTACTCGTTGTTTTCAATTAACACTTTTAAGCATTTGTGCATTTGCATTATAGGATTACAAACATTTTATTATGTAATGTTAGTAGTGTAGTAGTTATAGTTGTTTACTATTAAATGATGAAAAACTATACTGATTCGTGGCGGAACAATTTGCGTTGTAGGTAATAAAAGTCAACCATAATAAGAGGTCTCGTTATGTAAGCCAGAAATGTATTTAGGCAACCCCGTTTGGTAATGGTGATGACTTTAGATTCGGACATTCGATAAAGCCAACCTTATTTCCACGTAGCTAATAATCAAAAAGTAGAATCTAGCCCGAATTGAAATATCGTCGTTTCGTATTTATCCCGTTAGGGAGGGAGACGCATTTAAATGGGAAAAATTTGCTTATAAAAAACTTTTTCATTGCATTAATTTGGGATTTGCTGATTTTGTAGATGATAGATGAAAGAAATACTTCCTTGGGTTAAGGCCGACGCTATAGAAACCGGAGGTGTTGGTTCAAATCCTAGAGCTTAATAACTTTTCCTTGTTGTTTAAAGTTGGTTTAAGCAATGCGACTAATTATTGATGGACTAAACAGAGCGATGATCAATGCGTGTGAAAAGAGGTTCCTGAAATTTATCTCTATCGTGTGGTTTTATATTTTTATCTCTTATATGAAATGAACCTGAGTTTGTGCGCGCATATACACATGCATGTGCACGATAATATTTCTTGCGTAGTCAGAATGAAGAAATTCATAAAATATAACAACGTAAAATCAATTTTTTGTCAGCTGTAAAATGTAGTATAATACAAAGCTGTAAATAAAATAAAACTATAACCTAAATCAATCACTTCATTGGTCTGTGATCCGAGTCATTGTCATATATTTGCGTATACGTACACCCGTGCGTTTGCCGTGCGTTAACCTATTTGGATTGTCAACTCGCCCCTTAATGCGCTATCTTTTGTATTGCCGCCTAAAGCACTTGATGGAAAGTGGTCACTGACTCATATGAACATATGGTAATAACAGAAATATAATCAATGCGCTGCCAACATATACAGGCAGGTCATCGAAATAGTAGGATGTTACGTCTTGTTTACCCAGTAAGTACGCTAGCTACGGTGCCCTTCAAACTGGAACACAGTAGTATTTTCACACTACTGCTTGGCGGCACAAATAGGCACAGCGGTGGTACCGCCCCAGACTACCCCTGTATAAGGGGACCTAGCACCTACCAATATTTAACTTGCACGTGACTCATTTTAATACGCAACACTATTATATACAAACAATGTGTAATAACATACAAAGGTGTGACTCCATGGTATTGTTAGTTAATAAATAAGAAGTCTACCGTTGAAGTTCATGATCGTTCACAGGATCCAATTATTCAGATGGTTTAGTATACTGTCTACAGTGATTTGCTACTGACAATATTTTTTTATTTAAAATTATTAAAACTATTAAAAAATATACTTCGGATGTTTTGTTAACATGATGTGTAATACACGAATTTATTATTTTTTAAAGAAAAAATGATTCATCTTAGCGTATAGATTAGAATCATCGAGACCCCTATGTAAATTTAATGTAATATTATTAAAAAAAATATCTCAGAACGTACCTATTATCACTATATTTGAGAAGTAGAAATACATAACAAGCACAAAATTTTTAACAAAAAAACATTTAACGAAATCGATCTACTAAAAACATTTTCTTCGAATTGAGAACCATAAGAAAAAAGCCTAATTGTTTTGTGTTTGTATACTAAATGAAGAAAGATTCTCTGAACGTACTCGTTATCATTAAATATTTCACTATATATTACTTTATAGACAATCTTTTCATAGATAGTACAGAAAATGTTTTTACACACGGTTTGCGGAATTTTGTTAAGCGTATAATACGATTTGAGACATTCATTGCTTTCTACTAAGAAATGAATGTAAAAAAAATCGAATAACTTAATGCTAATACGAGTTTCTGCTATGCGAATCAATAAAATATTAAGACAAATACTACTAAGAAATCACAAATTAAGCAGTACATTTATTAAGCGCACACGTACACGTACTGAATATCAAAGTCTTATAAACAAAATACAACTCAACAAAGCCATAATGATTCCTATAAAGAATATTTTCTCTTTCAGGTAACCCGGTGAATTGCCATTGAGATTTTATTATTAGAGTGGTTTCAAAAGATCAAAACATTCACATAATGACAATGAATCAGTGAACTTTCAAGATGGCAGACGTGTCTGGCGGGAAAATAGCCTGGAGTGTGCTATTGCTGGCCGTTGTTTTCGACAATGGCTTTTGTCATCTGGAAGAAAGTGAGGATCTGGGTGAGATTTTATATTTCTTTCGTCGGGACTTATTAACCGTTTTACACAATTGTCTGCGTTCTATTGAATGGACTTACGTATTTTTTAACACCGACTGATATAAATTTCACTCAAATGTCTTTTATATTTTTACATCCTATTTAAGTATTATAAAAATTGTGTCGTGATCCTGTTTGTAGGCCAGTGTAAATTATTCTATTATCGTAATTTCGTTGCCTCATGCTAAAAAGTAAAGTTAATCGCCATGTCACTTAATTAGTACAATAAAACAATTAAATCACTTCAACATATAAAACATATTTTTATTAAGTTTTATGTAAACTTAAATTTGTCAACGTTACATTTTGGAATACAAAAGGACGTTGTTTCTACTTTAAATTTACGTAAATGTCTTTAAAATTAAAATCAAATATTTTAAATTAATATTTATCGAATTTCCGTATAAGTTTGTATATATACATTTATTCAAGGTTTATATTATAAAAAATTATATTATACATTGATGATTATTATTTTGCATCTTAACCCCAAATCAATATACGTAAGGTCATTAAAAAAAACTGATAATTTGTAAGGACTTTCCATGAGTTTTCAATACCGTTGTATATCTTATATAAACTAATCAATATCAAATAAGTGTAAATCGAATTAAAAATACGTATGCAAAACGAATTCATGGAATAGAAACGTACATTGAATGAAACTGAAAAAAGCGCTTTCATTCTGAATATTTCGAATTCACGAGGGACGAAGAATCTTTTATATAGGTTTCGGCTAATAGTGGCCGAGCTCGGTCGGAGCCGGCGTAAATAAAAAATATGGCAACACCTGACAATAAATAGAAACGAGGTCCGTTACGTTTTATCGAAAAAGTAATGATATCGAAACAAATTCGTGTTAAAATTTATAGCAATATTATTGAAAATCAGTATTTGTACGGAAAGCAGGGAATAAATGATGTCAGTATTTTATTTTTTATTAATTGTTTCTTTGATGTCGCGATGGAAAGCTTCTCTCTGATAAAACCAAGTCGAAGAGGAGTCTAATTCGAGGTTTATTAAATAAAGGGAAGAAACAAATACGTAGTTTTGAAGTTAAACAATACGCCCTAGCTATAAGTAATAGAGTCAGGCGCCATAAGTGCGCTCGGTGCTCTAAAACATTAAATATTACATCTCTTTAAAGCACTGTTTAAACTAACTAACTCTTCCTCAATCAGCTTATGCACAGCTCCTACGTTTCCTAGCGTGACTGCAGTTTTAGAATGACCTTGACGGGGATCATCACTGAGCTTGACACGTCCACGTTGAAATTAAGCAAACCAGCGATAAATCGTGGTTTTGGACGGGCCTCCATCATCAAATGCAGAAATAATCCAGTCAACACTGTTTTTGTGTTAAACCACTTCGAAAGTCATAATAAGTCATTGCTCTTGAATTTTCTCGAGTCAATTCCATTTTTTTAACGACTAAAAAAGTTTGACAAAACCTTGTGACAAGACCGAAAATCTTTGTTTAAATAAATAAATGGTAGTATATATATTTTATATAAAACCGATGGCTTTGCAATTAAAACGATTTTAATATGACAGGAATAGTGGATATATTTTATTCCCGATACTTTTAGTGCAGCACTCGTATCTTTCTGACACCGCTGCTTTAATAAAAACACAAATGTTTGCTAGATACCGGTGGTAGGTCCTCTGTTTACAGGAGACCGTCTGGGTGGGTACCACCGCGGTGCCTATTTCTGCGTAATTAATATTGTAAAAAGTACAAAATCAAACTATGAATTAACCCCAAATCCTTGTAAGAATGTTAAAGACCGAGATAATGTAATAGGAACGCACACTACCGGAAATAAAGTCACAAGGACAAGAGAATAAATTCTATATTCGATTTAAATTTATTGTAGAATTTTAATCCACCAAAGAACTAAAGTCAATTAGCTTGTTGTAGTAGCAGTGGGTCGATCATGAAGTAAGAATCGATAGTTGGTAGGCCAATAAGGTTCTGGTGTGGAGGCCATGCTCGGGAAGACAGACCATTGGTCGAACCACGACCATATAGGAGTTGGACGCGAGTCAGTTAGTCAGTCCTGTGCCGGCGCAGGTGATCGCCGTCTTTGAAATTCATTGAAAATGTCGACGTCCAACAGCGGACTGCTTTAACTTAGTTTAAATTAGCTATAATAACTACACGTGAATGAATTCAGTGTTAATTATATCATCGAAGCTAACATGATTGAATGTTCAGGTAACTATAAAATTAAATACCTAATTACATATGATATATGTAGACTATTTTTTAGGGAGATGTAACTTTTAGTCCCTCCAATTTTAGATAGATATAGTCCTATTATTGGAATAATTGTTACCAGCAGTTGTTGATTTATAGATGCGGTATTCGAAGTAACTAAACTCGATTAGTTTGAACGCAAGTAGTTATTTGGAAAAGCAGACGTTTGTGTAAGCATTCATTTAGCCCAGAAACTCATTTATAGTCTTCAGTTATATTGAAAATAATTAAGACAAAGTTGTGTTGTTAGCTTTCGGTACGAACTTGGAAACTATAAACAATAAACTAAACTCAACTTAATGTATTTTAATGAACTTATCCGTTAATTCTTTAAACGATAGCGGTGAAATATTTAAATTTCTAATTAAAGATTCTGTAATTGTTTCGAATTCAGAAACTTATTCTAATTTAACTATATACAATAAGATTGGCTTATTTTGTTACAATGGCGTTTTATTGCGCATTTTATGTCGAAAAACGATGAGACGAAGCATTAAATCGCCACCTTGGGACATAGCGGTTTACGTCTTGTTTACCCAGTAATTGTTTTGCTCGATCAAACCGGAAGACAGTAGTGTTAATGCTCTTTAAACAGGCACTGTAGTGATATATACCTGGTTGGTTACGTGTGGGAAGGAGACCAACCACCTTCTGTTCTGTTCTGTTTCCTTTCCAAGTACGGGCAAATTTTGAGCGATGCGTTTGATCCACTAAAACAGAGATAAAAGCAATGATAGTCTAATAAAAAATAAAAATGTACTAACGTTGCGTAGCAGCTAATTAATAAATCATTCATAAAAATATTAGAAAAAATTATTTAAAAGTTAACCGGAACACAACTTATCTAAAATTAAAAGTCACCTTTAGGCCCACGCTACCGCTAAACTCCGTTAAATATCATAATTGCGATCAGAAATTGTTGCTTGCTAATATCAACAACAGACTAAAGAAAAATCAAAGGGACTTTTATAATTTATTTGAACCTTGATCGACATTTCAATTTAATTGCTTTCAAAACGACGGGGTGAACATCAAAATTTGGGCGAAAAACAAAAGTTTCTAAGGAAAAGCGTGTTATACTACCCTCTCTCCCTGGATTTCTACTCTTCAACGGGGTCTCAACTACTTTTCATAGTTGTTTTGATGTTGGTTTAGGCAATGCGAGCTGATCATCTCATTGCCTTTCAAGGGGATCCATGCATCGGATGGTTTTTGGAAAATTCGGTCCCGTCACAATGTACTGTGCGAGTGGAGGAAGAGTGCTTGCACTTATATTGTTACATCTCCTGCGACGTTGTGTGATCTTTATAAATGTTTTCTAATAATCTCTATTAGGATTCGGCTACTGTAGTAAAAATGGGGGCAAAGAAATTATTACATTTAATAAAAAAGCTATCAATTAATCTAATTTACATAAATATGAACATGGTAACTCTGCAATGAGCATTACGTTTTCTAATTAATTATAAAAGCAAGGAAATAAAAAAGGGTTCACTTTACAATGAAACAATTCGTGTTTCTTGGTTCTAAAACCGTTTGTAAATGCAAGATCGGCATCGTTCACTAAATTATACCCTTTTTTTACTCGACTCATTGCGGATAAGGTTTTTTTTTTGCACAATAAACACTGGATTTTATTTTGGCCCCGTTTTCGCCACTCCCGCTCCTGCGTTTTATATTCGTTAAATTTGAAATGCAAATTCCCGGACGTGACTTATGGGTATGTTAAACATTTAATAATAAGGATTATTTACAGCGCCAACTGTTTATCTTAAGGACTATCGAAATATATTTACATTATTACCTATGTATACGTGTATTTTTAAAGACTAATAAGAGCAGAGTAAGTAAATATAACAGCTTACGACGAGTTGTCCTTTTAAAAAAAATCAGTATTAGTAAAGAGCAATAAAGACAACAAATAATATAACAAAGCTCTGACAGAAAAATCAAGATTTTGTTATAAAACAGTTTTATTAAAGGTCATGATTGATTAAGATTTATAAATGCGACTAAGTTTTTTCTTAAAAATACAATCTAAAAATGTTTTCGTTATTATTACTTGCATGTGATTAACAAATTTATGGTTCGAGTAATGAAGTATAACATTTAAATTATTTTAGTCGCATTATGGAAGATAAATCAAAGCCACAGGTAAAAAAGAATTACGTTCGAAAAGATTAGAGTAATTATATTCTGGATAAATCCGATTTATTACCTTGTTCAAGCCGAATGAGTGGCATTAAGCATTGATAAAACTCGGGCATTGAGGCACGTAGGCCAAAACTTGGAAAGGATGGACTCGTTTTTCTCGATTACGGTATAATTCGAATAAATTTCAGTTATTTTACTGAAAGCAGATTAATCTCAATGGCCCTCAAAATCTCATACGTACCATCCACCGCTGACTGAAGATATTTAGGGATGCTTTTTTAAAAACTACCGTAGAATATTCTACTAACTTACATAACCGCTAGCTAGCTAACTAGTTGAGTTTCCTTCACCGGTTCTTCTCATGTCGGAAGCGTTCTATTAGCCAAAAGGGTTGTAGCGTATTTGACAATGAATAAGCAAGTGTAAACTTCTACGTTGTTTTATTTTACGATTTACACACATCGTCGTCAAATCTATATCAAAAATCATCGTCCTGAACTTTTACGTAAAAAGTTACGAGCAAATCAAGAAAAGTTTTAAAATATATGTTATTTAAATTTAATCTTCATATATTATTTTAAATTCATCTTTTACTTTTAGTTAACTGAAACTAACAATTCAAAGTACTTCCATACAACATTGAATTTTATTTTTGGTTTGAGTACAAATTATATGCAGCACTTTCTATTTACATAAAACTATGAAATTCAGTAATATATAGAACTAATCTAGAGATAAAAGTTATAAAAATTTTATTGTAACAGTATTTAATTGGTACGTACGGAACCCTTGGCGTACAAGTAACATTCGCACTTCTTTCCGTTTTTCTTCAACACTGAAAACAACTGTCACAAAAAAGGGCAAATTAGATAGTTAAAAAAGGTGACATCCGTTATTATATGGACGCATAACACCTTATTCGTTACTGTTATTCGTTATAGATGTTTCTGTTAAGATGTATAGTGTTGTTTCCTTGATGAAAAGTAGAACCTAAAACAAATACAAGTGTAAATATTTCGATGTACAAGTTATTCAAGTATAAAGTAAAAGGTCTCTTAGATTCATAATCAGCCTGTGATAATCCACTGCTGGACCTCCCCCAATACACCTCCATCCATTAGGGGATTTTGGACCGTATCCCACCACGCTGGTCCAATGCAGGTTGGTAGGTGGACCGACTTTTTACATGCCCATCCGACGCATGGATCATCTTACTTTTCAGACAATTGGGTGATCGGCCCAAATTGCTCTAACCAACTAGGAAACAATAATGAAAATTTGTTGAGTCCCAGCAGGATTCGAACCCATGACCTCCAATTTCTAAGGCACACGTCTATACCACTAGGCTACGGAGGCAGTTTCTTAGTTCAGTTCAGGCTCTTAGATCCACCCCTTATATTGTAGTACAAAAAAGGATTAAAGTCAAGTTTTTATTTGGAAAAAGACAATGGAAATTTTAATGAAGGAAAATTATTTAAATAACATTATGGTAGCTTATTTTTTTTTGAAAATTCTTACAATGTACAAATAATTGTTTTTTTATTGTAACAAGTACCGAACCAAAAACATACCCTAAGGCTTTTCTTGTACAGACTTTTTTCACAACAAATTTGAATTGCTAATTGTCCCGGTCTTAACTGATTCGAATATATTAAAAATGCTTTGACTTAAGCGAACCTTTTTCATCTGATTAAGCAACGGTCTTTGCCAATCGTTGGCTTATAACGTCGGTCACTATAGATCATCATTTGTCTTCTTAATGTTTATTTTCCGGCGAGATGGAGTGACGAAGTTCGCAAAGAGGCCGGTGTGGACTGGATAAGAATAGCCGAGTATCGGAAGCGGTGGCGTGCATTAGAGGAGGCCTATGTCTAGGACTAACACAGTCTAATAATGATGATGATAATGATGAATATTTACTTGAAGGAAAGTATTATAAGACAAACATGCTTCATAGAAAAATCCGCGTTTTAAGGTACTGCTCTGTGCATTTCTTTTATATGCACTAAAATTAATCACCATCATCAGCCTGTGATAGTCCACTGCTGGACATAGGCCTCCCCTAATACACCTACATCCATTAGGGATTTTGGACCGTATCCCATCGCCTGGTCCAATGCGGTTGGTGGGTGGACGACTTTTACATGCCCGTCCGACGATGGATCATCTTACTTTTCAGACAATTGGGTGATCGGCCCAAATTGTCCTAACCAACTAGGAAACAACAATGAAAATTTGTTGAGTCCCCGCCGGAATCGAACCCACGAACTCCAGTTTCTAAGGCCTATACCACGCCTATACCACTAGGCTACGGAGGCAGTTTAGGCAAATTAATGTATTGATTAATATATATAGTATACCTACATACCTATAGTAAAGAGTATCAATTACTTGATAGTCTTTAATGTATTAGTTAATGCCATACATCGGTAACATCTAAAAATAATTTTTAATTTAATCAAAGATAAAATTACACAACGAGGAAAATTATATTAATAACGTCAACGTATTTATTAAATTGACAATTCTGATTCAAATCAAGTCGGAGTCGATTGATAGACGTTACTTAATCGATATAAGTCAGTAACGAAAAAGAAATCATAAAAATGTAAAAATGGATGGCCCTTTTATTCACGATAACACAATAATTCTACTAAATCTCGCTTATTGAGTTACCGGCGGCCAATGATTCCCGGCGGCCCTCAAAAATTCATACAATGCCGTCTGGCCCTCGTCGCCTGAATACAAATTTTTTTTCTAACTTCCCTTGGGGAAGTACACTGGCACTGATATCAACATGTGACGGCCGACGCGAAATCATGAGTATATTAAATATTCGAGATCATATGACGACTTGGCAGCTCGCAGAATTATCGTCTTTTGTTGCCTTTGATATATCCACTACTGTTTTTCCTGGTGTTTTATCGGAGCTAGAGAATGTTGTGTTCAGCGAAAGGGTGGATCGTTGGAGGGATATGTGTGCGTATTGATTTTAGAGCAAATTGTTTAAAGAGTGTGTTTTTTAGATTAAACTATTTCCGGTTTATTGACGAAAAATAGTTCTTAATGAGGTATATACCGTTGTTAATTTTATTAATCTTTTATACATTTTTATATTTATAACAATATTTAATTATTAATAATATGTGAAAGAAATAAATGTAAATCTACTTAGGTTTTGATATAAATACAACTTGATACAAATGAATATAGATACAACCAGGTACCATTGCTATGACAATTTCTGCCAGAAGAATAAATCAGCAAAGAGAAGGTGCCGTATTTCGAGTCAAAAACACCTTCGCTAGTGTAAAAACTACATGTTAATTGCAAATTAAATCCCAAATAGTTAAAATCAAATATAATAAAACGGTAGACTATCCTTTAAGACGTTCACGCTTTTATATTCCCTATGTCTGATGCATTGGTTCAATTTCGATACCTTTTTTAGGAGCTAGATTACAGCAGAATTACGTAAAGTAACTATTATGATAGAGGTGTGGTAGCCATCACTGTAATAGCTAGGAAAAAAGTATAACAAAAAACCTTTTATTCTATAAACTTATACAGATAAAGTTTATATATCATTAGTCTATATTTACTAACACCCTTTTTTCAATACCCGATGAACTTCGCATCTCATGCCATTTTAAAACGACATGGATCATTAAATCTTCATTGTGACATATACTGATATTAGAAATAGTTTCTAACAACGCTTTTTATCATTGAATACCAGTTTAAATAAAAAATAGTTACTAAAAGAAGGGTACAGTTTTCGGTTTAGAAATAAAATCAAATCAGATAGTTTACACTCCATTTGCATCATTATAACTTATAACCGCCTGTGTCACACAGGCGATTAGAAGTTAGCGGTATAGGCCCTTGCTTTACAAAGTGATGGCCATGGATTCATATCCCGCGAGGAAATATCTTTGTGTTGTGGTTATTTTCTGGTTCATTAGGATAATATGGACTGATCATCTAAGCCTCCAAAAGGTAATATAATATATATGTTGGATGATTCATTAATAGCATGCGATCAATAACTAATTAAAAAAATATTTATTGAGTAAGAAGTTTTAAAAGGGACCAAGTAAAATTTGGCAGTGACTACCAACACCAACAACACTTAACGACATAAATTTCTTTGCACTTTGTGGAGATACATAATTTCGTGCTCCCTTTTACAAAAAAATATCAAAACCAAGTGAATAACACTTTTATAATATATCCATAAGGTAAACTGCATCCAATCGAAGCTTACCCGGCCAATGGAATTAATACTACTTTTCAGGTGATTTTCAACTCGTATTGTACAATTAAACCTAAAAACTATTACAACACAAAAAAAAATTAGGTGACGAAGAAGTCAAATGACTTGCAAAGAATGTAACACAGGGTTAATTTACAAGCAGGTGATCCAACATATATGATAAATATGAGTAACGAGTAACATTATGTTGTTTATGTTCTTCAACTACCAATTTTCTTTGTCAATAAAATAATAAATATAAATAAATGTTTTATATAATTTTTGGCTTCTCTCAGTATTTATTAAATTGAGTAAATGCTAGACTAAAGAAAACAAAAACAAATAACCTTTTTTATGCTTAAAATGACCGCAAGACATTGAAGGAAATTATAAAAGATTGTGTTTTATTTAAGAGAGATTGGAGCCTTTTTGCCTACGGAACACACTTAATACAGATCTTTTTCAGTATTCTCGCTTTTATTTTGTGCCATAGTTAAAGATTTATTTTTCTAAAAGTTTCTTCGATCAAAATAAGAATCTATTATTATTCCTGAATTGTGGCGTTTGGTCAATAAATCGGCGTGTTATTCTTTGCTTTTTTTACTATAAACTTGAAATGCTAATACCCGGCCTTAAGTAATGCAAATAATTTAGAATATATAGTTAAAATTCAAGCTTGCCTTATTTACTTGTTTGCTAGGGACGTTCAGAATTGCGTGTTGTTTTTCAAATGTTTAATTTTGAAGAGGGTATGTGTAACTTAGCTTGCCTTTTGTGAATACAGAAAATGTTTTGTATATCATTATTGTACTCGTTACTCCCAATAAAAAGGAACAAAATTAGTTTTTGTGACAAAAAAGGCAACAGATATCTTTGTAACTGATACATTACTTATAAAAGTAATTCTTATTTTTTAAATATCTGTCAATTAAGTTATAAAAGTTATCTACAGATATTTAAAAATAATATGAATATAAGGGGGAAGGAGGACCCCCACGAGGAGAGTAACGACCTGTACAAATGTGCAGAAAGTGGATGCTGGTGTCGCAGGACCGTACCTCTTGTCAGCTCATGCGCATGCAGGCCTATGTCCAACAGCTTGTTTGACAAGATGATGTTGATGAGATAAAAATAAATAAAGGTAAAAGTGATAGTCCACTGCTGGACATAGGCCTCCCCTAATACACCCTAATCCATTAGGGGGATTTGGACCGTATCCCACCACGCTGGCCTTATGCGGGTTGGTGGGTGGACTGATTTTTTACACGGCATCGGCATTATTATTTCATGTGATCGGCCCAAATTTCTCTAACCAACTATGAAACAATAATGAAAATTCGTTGAGCCCCGCAGGATTCGAATCCATGACCTCTGGTTTCTAAAGCACACGCCCATATCACTAGGCTAAAGAGGCAGTAACAAAATAAAATCAAGTCGTATTAAATAATATTTCTCATAACATAAAATTATTATGAATACTAAAACAGAAGTGATGTTAGTAAAAATTGAGGCAAAAAAAGTATAACCACCTTCAGCTCATTTATTTTTTTTGTGCCTAAACTTTCGTTTACTATTATCAAAGTGCTAATAGAAAACATTGGTAGTTTTTATTTAAAAACTAATTCACATTAATTATTCTTATTTACGCGTTTTTAGCTGAAACACTACGATAGGAATATCGTAGATATTTTAATGTAATAAGAAGAAATATTATTGATGACATTCAATTAGTCGCCGTCCAGAATTCTGTTATCCTTTAAATCATCAGAAATGTAAAGGCCGACGTGATTAGATTTTGTGCAATTAACGTTCTATGCAAACAATTTGTCTGCGTAATTTCCAAGGGGCTAAAGGCGGGCCTTTTTCTCAGCAAAGACTCATTAGCAGCGAGTTGAATTAATAAATCTAAACAGTTGGCGTCGAACATAAAAAGCATTTACGCACTCCCGTTGCGCATACTTAGTAGACCGTCTTTCTTTGACAAGTTTAGCACGTTCGCCTGAGCTTTTATTATATTTACTACACTTAATATTTTTAACATTACTTCATTTGTTCTAAAATGGCAAAACATAATACAATGTATATACTAGTGTATACTAAAATTCGCTTTAGCATCTATCAATACCATATTAATTGCTGATTTGAACGAAAGTCAATTGAAAAATTAGTGCGTTGCGTACAAGTCAAAAAAAGAACCTTTATTTCCCATCAAAGATGTAAAAATAATGAAAAATTTCATGGCAATGATTATTAAGCCTTGACACTGTAAAGAATAATAACTTTACATCAATTTAAAGCGGCACTACCGATGTGACAGACAGTCTCTCATTCCACATCGTATTGAACTAGTACCTAAGCGTCACGTTCACATATTATAGAATTTCGTATGCAGCAGGTGCCGCAGAACTCGCAGGGGCTTTTATACATTCAATGCATGGGAAATATTGCTTGTCGGGAACAGTGCAACATTAGGACGCGGTTTCAGAGCGTGATTTATTCTATACAATCTTTCACTCCCGGCTTCGCACGCGTAAATTTTTCAATATTCGAATTTCAGCATCCTGATTTCACTATTTATTTATTTATAGCCTCCTAATCAGAAAACATAATATTTTACAAATTTGTGAAATGACAGTTATTTTAGTATACCTTTAGTTTCCTGTGTGCCCTCTGGCATAGTCCTCCTTCAAATCTTTCTTGCCTGTTCTGATTAAAGTTTTCCGACTGTCTGTTCTCGATCCATCTTAAGGGTATCTCACATTTACGGTCTATTTCCATTTTATCTTCCCCTGTTAGGTTGCTAGTAACCAGCAACTGCAGATTACAGAACCCAAACCTAATTTAAAAAGGTAACCGTGTCATACGTAGAATATCCATATTAATAATGTATAATTTCTTCTCTGCTTAAAAAACAATTCTAGGGCAATTAGCAAGACATTTGATGAGTATTTTCAAAATAATACCAGTTTATTATTAATTTTTACGAAATATGCCACGAAGAATGAACATGAATAACTGAGTTATCTTTATTTTTATAAGTTTCCTTGGTCCATGTTTCGCTTTACGGTTGGGCAATATTTTTTGTAATACGAGACGTTTTTATAACTCAAACGCCCAATAAAAACCTAAATCGAAAAAATATGGACGTTTAACTGTATACTATGGTGAATTAAATAGTATAAATATCTGTTTATTATTATAATTACTCAACAAATTTCAAACATATTAAATTATCATTACAGGAAATTAAATTACAGTTTAGGCCATTGTTAGACAGAAGTATTAATTCTGAAAAATTGAAACAATTCTTTAGTAACTTAAAATTACAAAAACCTCTTAGGAATTAATAAAAAAAAGGTATTAAACTGACTTATGAGTCTTTCATGGTAAATGAAACGTGAAAAATAAAAGTACTAGAAAAAATTGTAAAGAACTGAAGCGTAAGTTTGTGGATTAAAAATGTTATTTTATGCGAAAGTTTATTTTCACAATGTTACCATGTGCGCCCATTTCTGTACACTTTCATTTCACGATTCCAAAAGTGACAACATTAAACTTTTGCGAACGTAAAGTTGGCTGGGTCATGAAACTTTTCAGTTAATTTAAAACAGTGCTATATCTTTATGAAAAGTAATAGCAGGGTAGTAAATAGCAGGGTTTAATCATAATTAAAAACTAGTTTTACCCACGTGGTAATGATGATTTATGATAACATATGCAAGAAGGTACATATCCTTCTACGTGTTTTATGCATATTCGCTTTTAACTATAGCATGTATAATCTATGTTATTTTAGATTCCGTCAAGTATTTTTTTACAGTGGATAAATTAGAGTAATAACATCGAGGTAGCTAATATTAGATAGTTGTAGTCGGTAAGCCCTGCAACGCTACCCTTTATTTGATATTTTAATACCCTTTTCAGATTCATAGTGCCAAAATTTATTATTCTTGGCCTTGCCTGACCTTAGTACCATATATACGTATGCCCCATTTGTTTTGATTTTTCATAAAGAAAACTATTTACAATTGCATTGAGGTACGTAAGCGAAACAGAGTGATTCATTGAGAATAAATTACAATCACTACTTGGTAATAATGTAGGTTTGCTTTTATAAATATTTGACTGCTTAGTATATAAATTAATGCACCAACTTCAGGCACAAACATAAGGAAATCTACCAACTGCAAGGAGAACAGCTCGCTAGGGATAATTAGGAACGTTAATCTGAAGTTCAACATAACAATCTAAATCAATATAACATTTAACGTTGCTACCCACATGGGTCAAAAAGAACGTGGTGTGTGGTTTATGACTATGTATCATAGAAATTTCGGTGCTCATTATCATTCATACACGCAGTATCTAAACTGAGATAATATTTTTATCTATATGGTAAGTATTACTTTTCTAACTTATTGAACTATAGTAGTAAAATTAACATCAAGAAAAAAAATATTAATTTTTGTATGAAATGAGCAAATAAAAACGATACAACGCCTTCTAGGCTCAAATTTGACAATGCTTGCATATTAAATTAAATAATTATTTATATAAACACAGAGTGAAACAACGGAATTAATTTAATTTTTTATTCAATGTACTTGAAGCCAGAGTGGCGTGGAACCTAACCTCTGATGTAAATAGTAGTTGATGTCCCTTACCATCATACAATATTATATATCTCAGACCCTAACAAGTTCATATTTAGTTGCAACCTTCCTAACCATACAACGATATTAATTTTCACCGTTGGCAAAGTTCTGGGCCCGAGATTGTGTTTCCAAGTAATTGATTAAAGGTGATATAATAACATTAAAACAAAAAGTGTGTTGAACAGTTTATGTGAATATTTTGAATAAAGTTTTTCAAAGCATTTTTCTTTAATCATTATCCCAAATTTATCTAACAATAAGAAATTTAAGCATAAGGAAGAAATCCTTAGGTTAAAATAGAATGCATGTTTTTTTTATTTAAGGATATTATGGAATTCGATTAGGCAGTTTTTTTTAAGTTTACGAGTACTCTCAAATGTTTATGGTAACTGAAACCCTGTAATTAGCTTGATTTTAACAATTATCATAATTTTTAGAACTACCACCTTTATCTTCAATGTCGTTTATATCAAAAGTAAGCCACGTGCTAGCTAATTATAAAAGTAGAAAAAATATGTTAATGATTTGTATATAAACAAAAGGAATATTTGTTTCTGTAGTCTTGTGTTTAGGCAGTAGAAACAAAAAATACTAAAATTCCGCACTTACTTTAAAATATGTATTTAGGTCTATAAGCTATCTGAAACGTAGTACAACTTATGCCCTCGACCTACTGTTGACAAGAAAGCCGGTACTTTCCTCGTTCAAAGGAATAATCGTGAAAGTTAAAAGGCAGCTAAATTCTTTGAAACTAAACTTCAGAGGGTTGGTTGACCATTTAAAGCTATAATTTCTTATACAAATACATTAAAATCACACAAATAAACAAACTCTATAAATGTGATCAAGAAAGTACATTAAATTGGAAATATATTATCCTCCGGTTTCTAAAGCACACGCCCATACCACTAGGCTACGGAGGCAGTTAAATACTTGACATATGAAAGTATTTTTATCACGTTATTTTTTTTCGTAAACTTACATTAAATAATTATTTAATTTTATTATTTTTTTTTAAATATTCAATGACGCACAAAACGTAAAATTTTAACTAACAAGATAACTACTATGACCACAACAATATTAAAAAGAAATTAATATCCACTTAATAATCATCTTCAGCCACTGCTGGACTTCCCTACTGCACGCCTTCTTCATTAGGGGATTTTTGGACCATATTCTACCACGCTGGTCCTTTCGGGTGGTGGGTAAAGCGATTTTTTACATGCTTATCCGACGCATGTCTTTTTAATGTTCTTTCGCTTTTTATTTTTATAATAATGGACATAAATGCATAAATTCGATCCTTAAATAATATTCAAGTATATCTTTTAAATTTCATTCTTTCTTCTCAACTATAAAATAAGGTTTCCGCTGTAACAAAGTGTCCCGCTAGCGTATTTGTAAATTCTGTATGCACAAGACGTACTCTAGAATTTACTGGGGCCGTTATAAATTCGATGCATGAAGAATATTGTATGTCTGGAACAAAACACTGATTCCTACGGACTTGTGAAAATATTATATATATTTAACTTTTCAGAAAATATTTATTTTTGTTTAATACACAAATTATACCTAGAAGTATTCTTTCTATTATTATTTGATTTTTGGCAGATAATCTTAGATTGATGTTCATATGTTACGACATAAACTAATAATTAAAAATCACAGCAATTTTAAACAACAAAATAGTTTAATTCACTCTGTTTTTGTCTAAAAAAGAATAATAGTTAGTTAGCATTAACTTAAGTCGTTGAAATCAACTGATATGATCAATCTAACGAATTCCACTGCTGGACTTAGGACTTCACCATCAGCTGCAAGTATGATTTCTGCGCATTTGCACAAATTGTCACTTCATCTAATTGGGAGGTTGATTCACACTGCAATGAATGATGATGATGCCAGTAAGAGGCTGCTACTCGATAATCTTTTCTTCCCATCGGTTATGGGTCCTATGAGCTATGTGGGCGGCCTAGTACCACTTAAGGTTGCTAACTCTGCGAGATATGTCGATCATCATCATTTTGTCATCAGTTCTTCATCAGTTGCGGATTAAAAATTAAGCTACATGTTTTATATATAATAAACTATAATTGAAGAATAATAATAATAAATGATCTACACGGCTCCGCTAAAAGTCTTAACCAATCCAGGCGAACTATTTTGCTGAAGTAATAAAAAATATTTGGGTACGATAGCTAATATATCAAATAAACCTATTGCTGTATTACAATGTCTCGTTATTTCTAGGAACAAAACATATTTAAAAAATATAATTCAACAGTAATTAATAGGTCAAGTTTCTCGGAGTAGTTCCATTTATTAAAAAGGGTATTAAACTATTGGGTATTGACTGCCTCCGTAGCCTAGTGGTATGGGCGTGTACTTTAGAAACCGGAGGTGGTGGGTTCGAATCCTGCGGGGCTCAACTTTTCATTGTTCCTAGTTGGTTAGGGCAATTTGGGGCCGATCACCCGATTGTCTGAAAAGTAAGATGATCCATGCGTGGGATGGGCATGTGAAAAGTCGGTCCACCCACCAACCCGCATTGGACCAGCGTGGTAGGATACGGTCCATAACCCCCTATTGGATAGGGGTCGTATTAGGGGAGGCCTATGTCCAGCAGTGGACTATCACAGGCTAATGATGATGATAATTAAACTAAAAATATGTATCGATGAGGTAACCCCGTATCGAAAAACTGGCTTGTTTTAAATGTTTTATTGTGTTTCAGACAAAGTTTGTAGTATATAGAAAAAGTATATAAAAAAATTATGATAATATTATGTTATTTTGTCTTTTCCTATGAATTGCTAATGTATGATATTAATTAAAGTTTTCTTTGCGTTTTAAACTGTCTCTTGAATATGGTTTTTCTTTCACTACACAGCTGTTTAAATTTGAGCAATACAATGAGTATTCATGTGACGATAATAGTTACCTAAATTTAATTTACTAATAACTTTCAGAACTGTGCCTTTAATTATCCTGAATATTAGCAATATTGTATTGAGAATAAATCGCTTCAGTGGGGTGTAACTGTAACATTACAACATAACATTAACTTAACAGTATTAATTAAATAATTAACAACGCCTTTTAACTATAATACGTTGAAAGGTTATATTTGCTCTTATTTTTTGTTTCTTACGAAGACTTACTTCGAAGAAAGTAAGCTAGTTAACGTTGCAGAAGCCATTTTGCTTACGTTAAAGTTAAAAAGCTTATGCGATAGAGAAGCTGGTGTGGAAATACCGAGACCGGTATAGTTTTAATCCATTGTTCAAGAAAAATACAATGTTCGCTTACTAGATATTATGTTGCTGTAATTTTATTACTATAAATGTAGTAAAGATCAGTTTATAATACCATTTCTGTAATAAAGTTATATACAACTTCAAATAGAAATGGTATAAAAATTTACATATCAATTGTCTACTACAGCATTTAAGGATCTTATCATCAATCATTATCAGCCTATATAAGTCCACTGCTGGACATAGCCCCCCCCCCCCCGTCCCCCAACGCACGATACCGCTCTCGGTCTTCGGCTATTTTCAATCAGCCCATATCGGCACATTTGCTGAGCCTCGGTTTATCATATAAGATTGTGTATTAAATTGATATAATTACTCAATCGCATCGTAAAATAAGAACTTTATCAATCAATACTAGTACTAACAATTTTAAATTAAATCTTTTAATGCGGCAAACCGTAGACACAAATAATGATTACGTCATACTATTATATGAAAATTAAACTCATTAATCATTAAAGCGCATCCGCTGCAGTCTCTCGGTTTCGTGTTCAAAATAATTCTAAGTAAAATTAATGATAGTCAAACAATGCGCGGGCCAATTAACATAAAAACGAAGTAAAATAGGCCGTCGTTTTAATTGCCTAACGAACCAATAATATTGTTTTTTTAGGCTTTACATCGCGCGTGTCGTTATTTACTTTTGTTAACATTTTCAATATTGGTATATCTAATAGAACTTAAATGACTGAACAATTTAGGCAGGGATTGTTAATTTTGTTACATGAAAATAAAAAAAAACTTCTTTTCAAATGAATTAGAACGGTTGCGAAAAAATCCAAACTAAATAGATAAAGTTATTATTTGGGTACACTGTTAGACCATCTTGTCTTTAATTTATCTTCATCGTTTAGAGCCGAGTACCGTTTTAAATAACTGTGTATAACTTGTGCAAGTAGTTAATCTGAGTTCAAACCAGGCCAAATAGCTTTGCCATTAATCAAAGGATGGTTTTATTACGTTTTTTCTTCCCTATAATTTCACATTTTGATGGATTCTACGTTGTTGGAATAAACCTTTAAAACCCGCGGAGTCGAGGTGGCTGTGTAACTTGAAACGTGCATCTCTTTTTTCTATCTTAGTTTCGAGGTGGGCGGGGGCTTCACTACTAATCCTTCTACCGTGGTAATGGTGTAAAATCGATTTAAAATCGCGTATGCCGTATGCTCATATATAGGTAAAGTAATTGATACAGTAATCTATGCACAGTTAGTAAAACTTTTTGTTATATGTAGTCGCCTAATAAATCCGTTTTGTGTAATGGAGACATTAAGATCGCATTAAAATTAATCATATATAAATAGATAATTAAACGAATTTATACATCATGAGGCAAGAAAGTAAACACAAATTAAATTGATATGTTTATTAATGCTCCCATTTATTTTGATCCAACATAACAACCTTATAAAGCCAATAAATACTTTAAAAAAACAAAAAAGCCATGTCTAAGCAAATGATAGTGAAGAAACAATATTAGATTTCACACACATTACCATATTTTCAATATATTACTAGAGCGATAGTTTGGAAGTTTATACGGAAAAAGTTCGCTACAAGTTGTTATTTCGTAAATTTATTTATGACAATTCGACATCAATGATACTGACCTACATATTTCGTAAATTTTCTCTTTACATTATTTCGTCATCTAAACCACCAACTCACATTTTTTCTTGGTACAAAAACTAATATAATCTATAATAATCCATGGAAATTAACCGTTGATACATCACTAATAAATTTTCCGCGTCAATACCTCGGTACGATCGCATCCCGTTAAAGAGATAGCCAAAGGTAGATTGCCTGTCAGTCGCAGAATAATTGCCTGACCGGCCAGTGCGTCGCTAGTATAAAGCCCGCATTATGGCCCCGTGCAGTGTAATTATGTTTCGTTTTGATTGAATCGTGTTTGCACAGTCTCCGTGTTGGTGCTACACTAATGTTATTTGCTAACAGACGGGTCGTGTGTGCATTGTTATAATTAATTTTACTTCTGTGGAACTTGCTGTATTAAAGGTGCTATTTACGTGTAAAATATAGTATTTTAGATGAAATGTAACTCGCTGTTCACATGTAATTTTTTTATATAGTTTGCTTTCAACTATGCCCTGTAATCACTCACGTCACTTCACCATCGCTGCATAAAAATAGTTTTGAGTTTCAAATTTAAGGATTTAATCCTTAACAGCCTTTATCCGTCCACTGCTGGTCATAGGCCTTTTTAAATAACGCTCTGTCTTACCAAACGCTGCCTCTATTCTAGAAATTTTTTGGCCCATCAATCATCTGTTCTTCCGGCTATATGAGTTCTTTGACGGAAAAATTCGTTATAAATTTAATGAGACAAAGGAACTTTGAGCATGGTGCGCTTCATAGCCCGTTGAGCTACGGCAAACTTGTGACCCAATTTTACAGACAGAGGCCACGTTTCGGCCCGTAGTCATCACAGGGAGTACGCATTGCTTGAAGTCCCTCATCTTTAAACTCTGTGGTATCAACCACGCGAGAATGTGGTTGATCTTCCTAAATGTTGCCCAGCCCAACTGGATTCTCCTTTGGGCTTCCTTCTCGAAGCTGTGTCTTCCCAACTGCTATGTATGCCCAAGGTCAATATATATTGACAACTTCGAAAGTAACACCATCGACATGGACCGGCCGCGAGAGAACGTGTTTCATCGTGGACATGATTTTTGTCTTAACCAAGTTCACCCTGAGGCCAATGCGTCGGGAGGATTCATTCGAACTGTGCAACATCAGCTGCAAGCCCTCCGACGTCTCGGCCAATATAAAGATATCATCGGCAAAATGGAGGTGTAAAAAGTAATCGCCATTGGTTTTTATGCCACATCCAGCCTAGTCTAGGGTCTTGAAGACGTTTTCAGAAGCATTAGTGAACAGTTTCGAGGAAAGAACATCCCTCTGGCGCTCTCTTCGATGCATTTGGATTTGTCTTTTTGAAAAACAGCACAACCTTGCCTTCAAGTCACGCCATAAATGAAGTACGCCGTCAAATAATAACTGTAATTGTAGTAATTTTTAATTGGTAAAATTGATTGTAAATACCGTATTTTACCATTGTTTACTATTAAAAGTAAGTGCATCCAAATTTTTAATCAAATATTCAGTAAAGTATATACGACAGTGCTCTTTATTTAAAACAAATTTAATGCTCTTAAGTTGATTTGTACCCATATCAAAATGTCACATATCACCTGACAGGATCACATATCACCTTATTAAATATTTTAGCAAAAAATTTCAACTTGCCATCGACAGATTTAGAGAAAACCCTAACTAGACACAAGAATTCTTTAATTGGTTGCTCGTAGGCAAGTGCTTTCTAATATTGAGGAATGCTTCAGGGAGTGTTTTGGTGGACTTCTGAAGGTATTACTCTGGGTCAAAGGCGCAAAAGATCAATTGATACGCACATTGAATATCAATACTGAAACTAGCTTGAACTGAAAAAGATAATCAATAATGCCGCATCTACTAAGGCTATCGAATAAAACTTACAATAATTCCCCAAAATCGTTAGACGGATAGCATGAACCGCATAAGTGATTTCCTAGCTGATGTAATCAAAAGCTTTAGCTACTTTTATAAACGACAAAATTGTTTATCATTTGTCCTCATATTGGCTTATACTTTAATAGAGCTGTGTTGTACTAAGAAAGAATGGGACATTAGCCTCCAAATCGCAATGAATCTCTTGCGTCGTTAGCTTTTTTAAACAAAGGTATCTAACAATAGCGCGCACTTCATTCGTCTGCATGTTCGAGAACATTTTTCCACATGAAGTAAACAAGTGTACTACGTACAGTAAACTATGCTGTAAAGCTCCCTATTATTGAATATAGAAAATAAAGAAACGGTAAAAGTAATAGCCACTGTACATTTACCAGGTGGCTTAAAAATAAGAAAGGTCGACCCCCTTCACTCGCGGTCAAGACTAGCAAGGGAACATTGCATTTGAGCAACATAATATTTCTGTTGCATGAACTATTGAAATATGGGTCAAGAGAAAGCGGTCTAACGTACGTCAAGAATGATATTAGTCACAAACATAATATTCCTTGTCTCTGTACACAGAGAATACAAGTACTATTACAATACCAACGATACATCGTTAGTATTGTAATAGTACTTGAGTTCTCATCAGTTTATTTTCCATTATTTAAATAAACTTATAACAGACTAATTCATACATACATACATCATCAGCCTGTGATAGTACACTGCTGGACATAAGCCTCCCCTAATACACCCCTATTCCCACCACGCTGGTCCAATGCGGGTTGGTCGGTGGGCCGACTTTTTACATGCCCATACGACGCATGGATCATCTTATTTTTCAGGCAGTTGGGTGATCGGCCCACTAATAAAAAAACTAATAGTTATATATATATATATACAAGTAGATATATGTATATATAAGTACTTGTTATATACTTGATGTTGATGAAAGCACTGTATAAAGTTGTTTAGTTTTTGATAAGCGATATTTTGATTCCATTTTTTAACATGCAATTTAAGATTTCTTAATTTATGTGAAATAACCTTAAGCGGTAAAGGAAGCCAATGTTCTGCACAATTTAATTATGTATATATTTGATACATTTCTAATAAAATCTAGTAAAATTATACTTGTCTCAATTAAATAAGGGTTTTCTTTGCCCTCCAACGGACGGCTTTTAATTAATTTGACGTTATTTTATTTAATCACAAAGGAGGATCGTTTTGATAAAAAAAATGTTTGCCGTGGTTCGTCTTTTTGAGTAGTAGTCTCATTAAGAGGGTCCGGATTAATAGAGTTAAGCTGTTAGTCCGTGAACCGTAGAAAAAATATTTGCACGGATCCACTAGAACCCTAAGCATGCCTGGAGGAGATATTCGGGAAGCTTTATCCGCGATTCATTATGGGTCCGCATAATTCCCGAAATAATACGGCCGAGGGGAACCGTAATTCGTCGGCGTCGCGGACGTTTAAATGGAAATTTTCGGGTTCCGTACAAATTGTATGGAGATTATGAACGATATGAGCCCCTAAATCCCCCTTGATTGACTGACTTAAGGTTGCTAAGGTAATTAACCTTATCTTTAGATTTGAACTCGGTACCATTTTTGCCGTTAAAATCAGTACATAACTAATTTGTGAATATAGTACTACGTTATGAAGAAACTTAAAAGTTTATATTTTTACAATTTTTAATAAAGGAGGTCAGACATTATTTAGACCAAAGAATATTTTTTATGGAATACTTAAGTTATTACGTACCTACCCTTTTTTTTGTTAAAATAAGGATTTACTCGAGAAATTCCGCTTCTGTTACAGTTTAACATAAAATCATGACAAATTTGAATACAACTGTTAGCGGAGGTGGCGGAGAGCTCAGCAATTCAAATTCTTTATAATTAATGTTAGTCATTACCATTTTGCATAATACCCTCTATTTATAACAATAAGCACGTGTTGCAGAACGTGATAAGTAAAGGTTATATAGTTAAACATAGCGTCTTATTTATGTTTTTGAAAAACGTTAAAAAAAATCGACTTTGATGTAAAATAAGCTGGGTCTGCGATATCGTCAATGTTTTTCTAATTCGGTTGCTCCCGTTTATCTTCTTAATAGCTGTTTAAAATAACCTTATTTTTTATAAAGTATTACAGTTATTTTAACCTATTCGGCCTGAGAGACCTATCACACATCGGTGTAACACTTTTCGACACCCATTACCGCGGCTTGTTTTGAATTTTAAGTGAACGATATGTTGAGTTTAATAAATTTGGTTAATTTTTAAACTTGCTGCTAAAACTGACCAGTATTTTACCAGATGTCGATTGTAAATACAGCAATGTGTCCGTAAATGTTTTTAATTAAACTAGATAAAATCAAATAGACTCAATAAATCTAAAGTCACTTTCATTCTTATATATTTGTAATAAAACAACACCTTTGTATTATAGAAAGGCTATAAACCCTGCTTATCTTCTGGTTACTTTATTTAAAGGGTGAACATACAATAAAACAATTGATATGGCTTAGTTTATGAAGTCCGTATTCACGTTACCAAGGAGTTTATGTTTACAGAAATAATAAAAAGTTGGACGTGCACGAGCGTTACGTTCCTCTTAACTTCGTAGATAACAAATATTTATTATTTAAATTTTACAATATGGATTAAGAGATAATTTAGAATCATCTGTACGTACTGTTATTATCTAACGCATAATAAAGTATTAGATATAGGCAAATATATTTAATAGCGTATCGTAAAAGCCTGTAAGAAGACTAATTTAAATATCATAAAAGTAACGTATAGGACAGACTCACCTGACTAAATGTTAGAATTAAATGTTTTTTCCTAGAGGCCTGAACATGGTTCATTGCTTCTGCCATTCAGCAAAATAATTTTTTTAGCTTCGGTAAAATTCACTATTAATGTCGTGTTAAATCCATTTACTAAGCCATCACTCATCGTTTTAAATATTATTATTTACAAAGATTATATATAAATAGCTTTATATCCCCAAAGTTATTTGAATACTGAAAAAACTCGTCTAATATTAGGTTACTATGATGACTGATTACAGTATCTTGTAATATAAAGTCGTATGGACTAACGACATTTAAATGGAAAGCCCGTTGTCGACAAATAGAGTGGCAGTTTGCATAATTGTACACGTTTATCCGACGCTCCTAATGCAGCCGCTGTTTACTATCGCTTATTTAGTTTACATGTAACGTTGCATTGTGATCACAACCAAGTTTCACTTCCCGAACTCTACGAAACCATAAATGTATTATGTGTAGTATTTAAATAATATTTATATCACACGAGTTATGAGACAAAATTTTATAATAATTTACTTACAATTTTTAAATAATTCACAACTTTTAAAAGCGCCTAGCTTTTTGTAAAATACTTTTTTTACTTAAAGATTAATATCTCCGTGATTTATTATATGTAGTAGTTTTTGTATGATTTTTAATTGATATACAGATTTTTAAATATTAAATTATTTACATGTTTATTTATAGTGTAATGTTACCTTTTTTGTATTTACATGTATATTTTTTTATCAGTCTATAGTAATATACAAAGTTATATTGATTTTGACAAGCCTGTTTGTTTTCTGATGGCACGAACCTACCTCATAAAGAGTTAATTTTGCTCAAACTATTAGCACTGAACTAGTATTTAACCTATAAAATGTTTCAAATTTCAAAAATAATCTGTCTTTTGATATAAATAGAATTGCTTTATAATGTTTAGAGTTTGAAATCTAAGCACTTAAGTTGTTACAATTTGAAATAAACCGCTATCCAACCTCGGATGCAGTCCAAGCACTGAAGGATTTATCTTAAACTTTATTACTTTGCAATAACACAGACGCTTGTGACATTCTGAGTACACTACTGTTCTTTGAAAGGCATTGTGCAAGACATTGTACACGTGAATGTCGTCGCAGTGCAGAACTTGATTAGTCTGTGTATGACAGGCAATATTCTCTAGCTTTGAGACCATCTGACCCAATCTCAACCCATTTCTTGTTATTGTCAATTGAAACTGTCTATCTAAAGCATCGCAATTATGTCCTAATATTAACAATCTGTATAACTCTTTATACAAATTTCTTAATGCTAAGTTTGGTGCATGCGATCAATACTTTAGGATACTGCACCAGTTAATGGTACTTACACCAAAAAAATCTACTTATTTAGTTCTATTTATTTTTTTATAAGTTTATATGTATTAACTTCAATATTCCATTAGAAACAAATGAAATAAAATATTTGTACTCTGTTTAACATTAAAAATATACGTATGTATTCATATATGTAATATTTCCTTTTGTCTGAACATTAATTACTCGTTCCATTATTACATAATTACGATTGAAATACGAAAAAAGCATGTATTATTTTGAACTATAACGACCTGACAGGTATTTTTAAAAGATTTATAGATACAAGAATGTGAAGTCACGAAAACAAAAACGTAATAAAAAGATCAGGTCAACGACCTTTTTTAAAGTGTTGTTATTGGTTTCCTAATCCGGTGTAACGTTTATAGGATCAAATCCAAGTAAACTATACAAGAAGCCTTGGAAATTTCTAATCCTCAATATTTTCGTAACCTTTCTCCGTAGCCTAGAGGTATGGGCTTGCGCGTTAGAAACCTGTTGTAGGTTCAAATCCGGCAGTGTATAAACAATTTGTCTTTGTTGGTTACGATAATGCTGATCAAGTGAATAGGTGAAACCTAGTATTGTGTACGATTGAATTAATCATTGTTTTTGACTTTTTTTTGTTTTATGGCATACGCAGGCAGACGAGCAGTCAGGCCACCTGATAGGTAGTGGTCACCGACGCCCATAGACATTGGCAATATTGGTATTACCAACGCGCTGCCTACCGTGAGACATAAGGTGTTAAGTCTCGTTTCAGAAATCGTGGCAGGTGCCCATCAAACGAAACACACGTGTTTTCGCTACTGTCTGGCAGAAATAGGCACCGCGGTGGTACCCACCCAGACGGTCTCCTGTAAAAAGGGAACATACCACCGGTGGCTGTCAAAATCTGGCATGAAACATATTTCATATCTTGCTAGAAAGTTAAATGTTTATGCTTACTTTATTTATACATCCTACAGTTCTTGACGCATCACGTACTCGACGTTTATGAGAAAAGTTTGGATTTTGGAAGCTATACTTGTCAAGATTGAATTTTTAAAATTAATTGTATGATTATGTCTAGTAGAAGAAAAGACTAGGAATTATAATAATTTCAGAAACTCAGTACAATGAACGAAGAGATATGTAAAGTAAGCTACGTAATCATACATATGGTATAATTCCACAGTAAAGATTCTATCACTAAGCAACTAATGTTTAAATTTCACTAACCAGTACTTTAATAATTACTAGTCCCTTGATGTAGATGATAAAGAGAGACACATTATTTGTTAGCAGTCCCTATTAACCGACTTATTTTTTTCTTCTTCGGAATGCTATGAATTTTTATAAATAATCGAAACTAATATATAAAGACGAAAGATTTGTATTTTTGTGTGTTTTATTGTAAATAATGAACTCGAAAACTAATGTGCCGATTTAAAAAATTTTCACCGTTAGAAAGCTACGTTCTCAATAAGTAACATAGGCTTATGCTTATTATCCCTATAAAATTTATTTTGAAATTCTATATCATAAAACGATAAAGTAGCATTCACGAGCTGAGCCGTGGATGCTAGCTTATTAATAGGCTTTTTTAGGTTAGCTTAGCTAGCTAGATTTTGATCTTCTTTTAATCATCTAATTAACTCAAAATTTAACATATTAATATTAAAACAAATAACTAAAAAAATACCCTTTTCTATGAAATCCAACTAAAAAAATAAAAAATAAACCTAAATAAATTTGAACTATTAATAGTGTTAGAAAAATTATTTTTGCGAAAATTGCGAAAAAAAAGGTGTACTGCTTTTAGGATATTACCAAATTAACATTTGTACTCACATTCATAAAATATTAATAACTATTAATACAATGTACCCCACCCTTTTTTAAAAATAAAAAAATATTCTTACACAAATTATAATTAAAATTTTTAACTTTTTATTTTTTAGTTGTATTTTATAAATGAGCGTATTTTTTTGTATCTTTAAATTATTATTAATAAAAATTTAAATTTAAATTCTAATTTATAAAATATTAAATGTGACATATCTATTTGTAACAGTAATTTTCCTATAAAATATCTCTTATTGTGTCAACAATAGTCTCAATCATAAGTACATCGTAAATAAAAATACTACACCGACGAGAAATAACAATTTTCATTAGAAAAATATATTTGTTCTATAATAAAAACCGTTCCCTGACTTCTAACAAAAGAATATAATAAATATACGGTGTACTGAAAAGACGCTTCATTGAAGCGAAACTCAAACGGTACGCAAACGAAAGAAAAGACAATGTTTTCTTTCGAGTGTATATTATAACGCTCAATAACTATAATTTTATATAACATATTATTGCTATCTAACAATATCCATACTAATAATATAAACGTAAAAGTAGCTCTGTCTGTCTGTCCGTCTTTACTGTCGAAACCATTGAACCGATTTTGATAAAATTTGTTACATGTTTAGAATAGATTCCAAAAAAGGACATAAGCTATTAATCATTGTGGTAAACGTGTTTGAAAGGGTTGAAATATGGAATAAAATTTTACATAAAAATCGTCTCTGTTTAACATTAAACTATTTTGAAATTTTGTGTTTATATCCCGAGACGAGCCATAAGCGTTGTTTT
Organism: Lamproptera curius; assembly: GCA_029286875.1. Taxonomy (NCBI): domain Eukaryota; kingdom Metazoa; phylum Arthropoda; class Insecta; order Lepidoptera; family Papilionidae; genus Lamproptera; species Lamproptera curius. The sequence goes on from JAGSMT010000060.1 coordinate 1,998,118, forward strand.
TTTGAACAATTTTGGAGTTTCAAATCTGTGTGGGGATGAACTACGTATCTAAATGGGGATTAAAGAACTTTGTTTCTCAAGAGAGGCACATACATTAACTCATTTATATTATACAGTATATTTTAATACACCTTGCGAAAATTTCTCTATTCGACGCGGACGAAGTTGCGCGCAAAAGCTTCGTATTTTGCAACTTTAAAAAATAAGACAATGGCAGATTCAGTTACCTGAACCTAAATCAAAATAAAAAAACATGAGTGCGCGACATAAGAGTGTAGGGTTTATTGGATTCTGAAGTCAATATGAAAAAATATAGACTTATCTTATACTTATTTGCGTCAGAAGAATATAAGACTTGGAACATACTTTATCATTTAAATATCTGCCACTAAAGATATTTGCACACATCTTCCATTACCTGTACATTAACTGCACAATACGTATGTTTACTTTACCCGGCGTCTTGCCGCGGGCGGGATCAATATAATCTCGGGACTTTTGAAAGTCCCTGACCGAGCAAATACGAGAGCAAGTAAATACGGGAGGCGGAAATGCGGTCGAAACTACTTATACTCGATCGGGGATAACTTTCTCGTATTCAATATGGGGGTTTTTTAAATTCGACACAAATCCAAATAGTTAATACGCTCTCTTTAATAAAAATGCAAGTATTGAGCTTTCTGTCTTCCAACCACACACCTAAAATGATAGATAAACATAATCAGCCTGTGATAGTCTACTGCTGGACATAGGCCTCCCCTAACACCCCTATCCATTAGGGGGTTTTGGACCGTGTCCCACCACGCTGGTCCAATAGTAGTTGCTATGTATACATAATGTTAGTACATAGAAAGTTATTAATGTACATACATTATGTTGTCTCTAAGATAACTAGTAACTAAGTGACATAGAAAAAATAAATTGTTCAAGAAATTGACAATATAAGTACAGTTCTTTTAGGTTTTATAAATACGCTCTTCAATATAATTAATAAGTTAGAATTTAAAGTGTCAGATTCACAACTGACGCGAAGCGACTAGTTTGGTGGCGTAGCAATTTACTTAATAGTGTGTGCATACAAGACGCGTGTGACACTGATTACACGCTAATCTGTTTACGGCTACACTAAGCAACTAACTGTTTGGAGATTAGCGGAATATGCGACCGCAAATTACCAAGTTTGTGAGCTAACTGGTACCGTTAAAATTTAACGATATGCCATAAGGGAAATCTGCTCCTATAAATTAATGTGAAACATGATCTTATTGATTGGTGGTTCCATTAAAAGCATTAATTTAAATTCAAACTCCTTCAAACTAACCCGATACATAATAGCGTTATAGTTGCTTTTAAATCGTCAAAAAGTTTGCTACCTTCCAGAACGACTTCAGAAGAAGGGGCAAAAGAAAATCAAGGGCCTATTTTTATGTTACCTTCGGTTATAAATTGAGGTGTTAATGGTGAAATTATAAATTTAGCACGGCTTTAACCTTATATGTGAATTTCGCGAACGGGATAAAAGTAAAAGGCTTACTGATCACATAGTGGCCGATGGATTCAAATTCAAAGGAAGATCTTTACGATTCTCTTTATAATAGAAACCCACGTAACGCTTCACGCTGCATTTTTTTTAACTTAGAACGTTTGTTTAGCGCTGTATAAAAATTCTAGCTCGGACATCTTTATTTCGAATCAGTGTATATTTTTTCTTTATTATTTATTTTCGCTTATGGTTATTCCGCATCACCACTTAAAAATCTTCTACTGGACATGGACCGCGATGGCCGATTTTCTACCACTCGCTTGAAACTTGAACCGGGTATTGAGATAGACTCAGAGATTGGTATCCCACCGGGTTGAGGGTCAACGAACGCTCCGTCTTTCTTTCCAAAACGTCTCCAGAACCTCATTGGCCCGTCAGCTCTTGAATACATGACCGGCCCACTCACCTTAACTAACTAAACTTTTGCAGTTATTTGCTAACTTTACTTTATTAATGTCTCATATACTCCTAAATTATATTAATATTCGCGCATCACTTTTTTACGAATATAATTACTGATGTAAGATTCCATCAAAAAGTGATCAAGATAAAGCAAAGAAAAATGTCGATTTATGGTTATTAATAATGTCGTTATCAACAGTAACTTTAATATTTTTTTAGAAAATTTTTAGTAAAAGATCTGATTATAGTACTTATAGTATTAATAAAATATATATCTGTTATTTAAACAGATACTAAATAATAGTCACCGCCTTTTGATTTGAATAATATTATAAAATAACATTATTGAAAGAATAACTAGAAACTTGTCGTTCCGCTTATCAACTGAAATTTCTTTTTTCTTTTAGTTACAAGCGATCATTTTCCTGTTGGATAAGGAAGCGTGAGCAATGAAAGAAACTCTATTATTGTTTTGAAAATGTGTATTGTATCGCAAATTCCATTTGCCATCTCCATTATGTCTGAACGGTTTCCCCGATACATGTGTTCCTAAATCGTCATTATCAATGATATTTGCTTCGGGGAAATTGTCTTCTCATTTTATACAATGTGACGGAAACGTTGGAGAATAGATTTTCCATGGTTATAGGGTTTTTATTCATAACATTATTAGTAACAAGTATTTTTATATATTATTTGTTTGTATCACGTTCACAATAGGGTCAATGACTTGTGCACAGAACAAGTGTTCTGATAATAATATATTTTCTTACATTGTTTTAAAAACATTGTATATGATTAAATACTAAATAAATAGTTTGTCTAACTTCAGCAGTCATGTACTTTTCGTTCTACGTACAGCCTGGCTGAATCACGCATAGTTTTACGATAAATAAAATTTTAGGGTTTAAGCATATTCATGTATTTTATTACTGTCTCCGTAGCTTAGTGGTATGGGCGTGTGCTTTAGAAACCTGAGGTCGTGGATTCGAATCCTGCGGGGACTCAACAATTTTTCATTATTGTTTCCTAGTTGGTTACGGCAATTTGGGCCGATCACCCAATTGTCTGAAAAGAAAGATGATCCATGCGTCGGATGGGCATGTAAAAGTCGATCCACCACTAAATCTAGTACTGTAAAGCAGCGGTGGGATACGGTCCAAAAACCCCTAATGGAGAAAGTTTGCATTAAGGAAGGCCTATGTCCACAGTGGACTAACACATGCTGATGATGCTGATGAGAACATGCTTACTATGTGGTTGAATGTAATTTTAGAGAAACTTAAAAATATACTTCGACATAAATCTCAACCTCTTGTCACTGACTTTCAAACCTAAAGTGATAAGGTTTTACAAAGTTTTACAGACTAATGGTGTGCTTTTGTTGATTTACCATGAGCAATTGCCGGCATCTATGTCTGCATACGTTAAAAGTACCAAAGAAATTGTTCAATCAATCAAACCAATCACTACCCTTAATAGCAACCAAATCTTGGTTGACATGACATAATGCATCTGCTAAGTTGTCAATATTTGCTTGGGCATACAACTGCAGACCTTATTAAACAATATGATAAAATACTGAGGAAAGACGAGAAAACTGTCTTTTGCATAATGTTTACTTCGCAAAATAGCAATTCAAGTGAATCACAACCAATTCAACCACTGTGATTATATTTACATAATTTTTCAAAAAATGAGAGAATCATTTTGTTTTATGAAATGACCCTTATAGCTAATCGGATGATAATCCATGTAAACGAACACAAGATTCGAACAGTCTTAGCGTGGAAAAAGCAAATCGCGTTTTAGCAGAACTCGTCAGTTTATGTACCTACCATTTTAGCCTAACGGGACCTTTTACGAGGGCAAACATTCTTCGCTCTTCTCATTTTACTACGGCAAAGCCTGCGCGGATACCGAGTCCCTGTAATAGGTTCTTTTTTAGTTTATATCAGGTATTATGCTGGCAATAGTAAGTAATGTGAATGAGTAAATATACTACTATTTAGTTGCTGTTGCCGGCGACTTCGTTCGCTTTGTAAAATACCTTTTTTTATAAAAAAATCGCCTAATTTATTCCCAGTTACATTAGCTGTCTTACAGTGCAAATTCCTTTAAAGTCGGACCAGTTTTCGAGAGATTAAATAGACCAAACAGAAAGGCAGATACTCAAACAATAATTAAAAAAAATATTGTTTGAGTATAGGTATCGGTTGACATTGCTATAATTGAAAAACGGTTGTTTCGATGTTACAAATCGAACACTCCTATTTTATTACTTGTGTAGATCATCGTTGAAATAATTTATTTTATGATTTGTACAAGACAGCCTTTTACATCTATGTTTCTTCTTTTATTTACACTAAAAGTGGTTCTGGTATACATAAAACCATAAATTTGACTTTGACTCAAAGAAGTAAGTGACTCGAAGAAAGTAAGTGATGATATTTATACCGTGTCTATCGCGACCGACTTATATCGTTTGAGTTTTTTTCCTTTTCTTTTTATAATGTCCGTTTGGTAATTGACTTACACGTCCTTTAAAGTACAAATAAACACAACTGAACCTAATAACAATTATTAATCTCTCTGCCAGCCTATAATATGCTCTTAATCTATATGTTACTAGAATAATGTGTTAGTCAACTGCTGGACATAGGCGTTCCTAATGCAAGCCTTCTTTATTAATAGGTTTTGGACCGTACCCCACCACACTGGTCCAATGCGGGTTGGGTGGACCGACTTTTTACATGCCCATCCGACGCATGGGTCATCTTACTTTTCAGACAATTAGATGACCGTTCCAAATTGTCCTAACTAACCAGAAAACAACGATAACACAGAGTTGTCAAGTCCCGCGGGGTTCAAACCCACAACTTTCGGTTTCTTAAGTAAGGCCCACTACCGTCACCTCATGGAGACGGTTAAATGGATGAATTATATAATTTGCATTGAATATGACCTGATATTGTATTTAACGCTATCTTGTTTTAATAAAAATTATACTATCATTGTAGTTTTTTATTGAATTCGGTTATTGCAAACTTTAGCCTGGTACTATCACTTTGCTTCACTTATATATTACATTTATAAATACATTTCCCTTATTGTTTCTTAATACTAGAGTAAAAACAATCATCTAGTTAATTTTATATTTTGGGTAGGTGGTATTTCCTCAAAGGCAACTCGTATTGAAAATGATCAGCCACCCACAATGCTACGTCAGTCAGTCCTATCCGCAATTTATTCGACCAAAATTAATTCGTTTAAAGAGTTTTGTTACATGTTAAACGTATTCGTGCTCAACTTTGATTGAAACCAACTGAGATAGTTCTAAGCTTGAACTGTTTCAATAGGTATGCTAATATGTGAAACCGATTTAAATTAAGCTTTCAAACCCTTTGCGGTTGCCGAATGCCCAACTGATGGTTCTGTTTATACGAATAAAATTTTCAATTACATCACCGTGAGAATAGAAACAGCTAGTAAAACGTTTGTTTAAAATCGTTTAATTTTTTCCAGTTAGAATTATGATTATAAAATATCCAGAAATATTATAATAATATATGGTCTTATTTTGTATACATACACAAACAATTTAAACGTTTTGAAAATAATATTGTTTAAAAAAACGTCTTCATTTTGACAAAACTGAAATTAAAATTATTGCCATAAGTTGATTATTTAATAAGGTAACAGTGAATATCTTAAGGCGATTCAGAGCTTAATAACTGACTTTACTTATTTGTAATAGTTTATAGTGTAATAGTTTATAATGTACTTACATCGAGTAGTGGCATTATATTATAACTATATTAACTTTTAATCTCTTTTTAGTATCCACGATAAAAAATTAGAACGATCTAAAAGATGTTTCAGTAATTTTGATGTCATAACTAGAGAGGTAATAAATATTTGAACTCCTCGCGCTATGCACGACAGCACAGCAGATGAAATTTGTATAGCGAATGTCACATAATTATGGTATTTATTCAAGTCATTTAGTAGTTAAGTGGCTTCGAACAAAAAATATATGTCCATCAATAGAAAAAAGGTTTCTAACAATGTACTTAATGCTAATGATAGTCCAATGGAGTAGAAATATTTTTGTGAAATTGTAACGATGATATAGATATTCGTTAAATAAATATTTTTATCGAGTATTCTTTTAGATATATTTAAACACAATGGATATAAAAATAAATAAAGGGCTGTATTAGATAGAAAATCGATATTGAATATCTATTAAAAAACAACAATAATTTACAAACCGTATTAAATTACTTAACTCTGTTCTGTTTGTAGAAAATAGTCCGTATAAATGTCATCCTATTGCATCTTTATAAACCTCTTTACAAGAGTACGTCTGCGTGGCTGATCGTATGTTACCAAGACTGTCAATTGAGCGGATAAACAGCTTTGTGCGCGGCTAACGGCAACACCTATTTACGGTCCACTGACCAACATCCCTTGCTCTGCATCGAACCATCAAGAACATTAAGGGAAACGGCGATCACAAATTGGTCGCATGGACCTTGTACAGAAGCTTATGTAATGATATCAAACTTATTCAGATCACGCGCCGCGTAGGCAAGTAGCCAAACTTCTTGACTCTATTATCTAGACGTTAGGCATGAAACGGCCTGAACTTTTGGCAGACGCTAAAAATCAGAAGCGGGACTTGCTTAAATGTTTCCTTTGGCTGGGAATATATCCGTCTGTGATATGCAAATGGCAGCCGATGTAAAAAAGTTTCAAGAGTAAGCTTATAGGTCTTATTTTGAAGAACTTTTTTTGTTCATTCTATTACAGCTGTTGCCCGCGACTATGTCTGCGTTCTATGTATATATACAAAAAAAAACTCTTACATATTTTTCTGAACAAGTTAGTCTTAGTTACTCCTGTTTATATCTTCCAATGAAAGTCCTGTTCTAATCAAAATAGAAATTATCCAGAACAAACAGCTAGACTGACAAAAATAAAAAAACACATATTGCTCTGTTAAGTGTTCTGAATATATATTACAATGTATTTTTTCAATTATTATAAAATGTTTGAAACCTTTCAAATTGAATAAAGTAAAATCAATAGTACACTCATTTTAACACAATACGTACATTACAGTAAAAACTTATAAACGAAAAGTGAAAAGTTTTACACTTAAATAAAAGTCGTAACTTTTATTAACAAATTTTTATATTTAAAGTTGAAATTATCAAGTATAAATATAAATAGGATTTTTTGTCTGATAAAGTTCTATTCATAATTATATAATTGGTTTTTAATAATAATACAATTAAAAAAGATGCTTAAAGTATTTTATTCTAACTCTAGAAATCAAAGACGCATAAAAATTCTAATACTAAAAGTATTAAATCAAAGAAATGACGATTTTGGGGAATAAATCATTCTTATGTTGGACCGACTGGAAAATATTGCCAAAAAGACTCATATTTGAAGGCAATGAGCTGTCGTTTCTGTTATTTATAGTTTTGTTCGTTTATTTTTATTAGAACGGTCCTTTTGTAATATACCCAATATATTATAAATGTTTATGTTCGGTCGAATAAAATATGTTAACATGTGTCATCCCTTTTTGTGTTGTTGAAATTAAGTAAAGTAAGCCGTTCATACTTAGGAATAAATATTTTAGTTATAGTTCAGTCAACATAATATGAATGCCAAAGAAGTTAAAAAGAAAGATATAAAATAATCTATAAATATAGGTTATTGTCTTGTTCTGGGTGTTTTTTATTGACTACCCCAGCAGGGAAGCAGTCGGGCCACCTAATGGGAAGTGGTCACCGATGCCCATAGACATCTACAATACTGGTATAACCAACGCGCTGCCTACCGCGAGACATAGGATGTTAAGTCTCGTTTACCTAGTAAATACGCTGGCCACGGTGCCCTTCCAGGAAGTGGTTTTACATTCGCAGCAAACGGGAAGCCATGGTGGGTTTTTTTCTTTATTAATGGTTTTTACCGACCCCCACCACATTCCCAATGGGTTTGGACCATTTTACATGCCTATCCGACCATGGGTATTTTTATTTTAGACAATTAGATGACCGTTCAAATTGTCCTAACAACAGAAAACAACGATAACAAGGTTGTTTCAAAGTCCCGCAGGTTCAAACCCAAATCTTCGGTTTCTTAAGCAGGCCCACTACCGTCACCTCATGAGACAGTTAAATGGATGAATTATGTACTATCATTAAATATGATCTGATATTAATTTCACGCTATCTTGTTTTAATAAAATTATACCATCATTGTAGTTTTCATGCAATTCGTTTATATGCAAACTTTCAGCCTTGTACTATCACTTTTTTCACTTATATATTACATTTAGAAATATATTTCCTTTATTGTTTCTTAATACTAGAGAAAACAATCATCTAGTTTATTTTATATATTTTGCAGGTGGTGGTATTTCTCAAAGGCAACTCGTATTGAAATGATCAGCCACCCACAATGCTACGTCAGTCAGTCCTATCCCAATTTATTCGACCAAAATTAATTCGTTTAAAGAGTTTTTACATGTTAAAACGTATTGTGCTCAACTTGATTGAAACCAACTGAGATAGTTCTAAGCTTGAACTGTTTCAATAGGTATGCTAATGTGTGAAACCGATTTAAATTAAGCTTTCAAACCCTTTGCGTTTGCCGAATGCCCAACTGATAGTTCTGTTTATACGAATAAAATTTTCAATTACATCACCGTGAGAATAGAAACAGCTAGTAAAACGTTTGTTTAAAATCGTATAATATTTTTCGGTTAAATTATAATTATAAAATATCCAGAAATATTATAATTCTTATTTTCATACATACACAACCAATTTAAAACGTTCCGAAAATAATATTGTTTAAAAAAACATCTTCATTTTGCCAAAACTGTAATTAAAATTATTGCCATACCTAAGTTGATTATTTAATAAGGTAACAGTGAATATCTTAAGGTGATTCAGAGCTTAATAACTGACTTTACTTATAGTTTATAGTGTACTTACATCGAGTACTGGCATTATATTATAACTATATTAACTTTTAATATCTTTTTAGTTTCCACGATAAAAAATTAGAACGATCTAAAAGATGTTTCAGTAATTTTGATGTCATAACTTGAGAGGTAATAAATATTTGAACTCCTCACGCTATGCACGACAGCACAGCAGATGAACTTTGTACAGCGAATGTCACATAATTATGGTATTTATTCAAGTCATTTAGTAGTTAAGTGGCTTCGAACAAAAAATATATGTCCATCAATAGAAAAAAGGTTTCTAACAATGTACTTAATGCTAATGATAGTCCAATGGAGTAGAAATATTTTTGTGAAATTGTAACGATGATATAGATATTCGTTAAATAAATATTTTTATCGAGTATTTTTTAGATATATTTAAACACAATGGATTTAAAAATAAAAAGTGTTGTATTAGATAGAAAATCGATATTGTTTATCTATTAAAGAACAACAATAATTTAGGAGCCGTATTAAATTACTTAACTCTATTCTGTTTATAGAAAAAGTCCGTATTAATGTCATCCTACAGCATCTTTATAAAGCCCTTTACAAGAGTACGTCTGCGTGCTGATCGTATGTTACCAAGACTGTCAATTGAGCGGATAAACAGCTTTGTGCGGCTAACAACGCATACCTATTTACGGTCCACTGACCAACATCCCTTGCTCTGCATCGAACCATTAAGAACATTAAGAAACGGCGACCACAAATTGGTCGCATGGACCTATTACGAAGCTTATGTAATGATATCAAACTTATTCAGATCACGCACCGCGTAGCAAGTAGCCAAACTTCTTGACTCTATTATCAGACGTTAGGCAGAAACAGCCTGAACTTTTGGCAGACGCTTAAAAATCGAAGCGGGACTTGCTACAATGTTTCCTTTGGCTGAGAATATATCCCTCTGTGATATGCAAATGGCAGCCGATGTAAAAAAGTTTCAAGAGTAAGCTTATAGGTCTTATTTTGAAGAACAGCTGTTGCCCGCGACTATGTCCGCGTTCTATGTATATATAAAAAAAAAAAAACTCTTACATATTTTTCTGAACAAGTTAGTCTTAGTTACTCCTGTTTATATCTTCCAATGAAAGTCCTGTTCTGATCAAAATAGAAATTATCCAGAACAAACAGCTAGACTGACAAAAATAAAAAAAGCACATATTGTTCTGTTAAGTGTTCTGGATATATATTACAATGTATTTTTTTAATTACTATTAAATGTTTGAAACCTTTCAAATTGAATACAGTAAAATCAATAGTACACTCATTTTAACACAATACGCACATTACAGTAAAAACTTATAAACGAAAAGTGAAAAGTTTTACACTTAAATAAAAGTCATAAATATATTTTTATATTTAAAGTTGAAATTATCAAGTATAAATATAAATAGGATTTTTTGTCTGATAGAGTTCTATTCATAATTATATAATTGGTTTTTAATAATAAAACAATTAAAAAGATGCTTAAAGTATTTTATTCTAACTCTAGAAATCAAAGACGCATAAAAATTCTAATACTAAAAGTATTAAATCAAAGAAATGACGATTTCGGGGGATAAATCATTCTTATGTTGGACCGACTGGAAAATATTGCCAAAAAGACTCATATTTGAAGGCAATGAGCTGTCGTTTCTGTTATTTATAGTTTTGTTCGTTTATTTTTATTAGAACGGTCCTTTTGTAATATACCTAATATATTATAAATGTTTATGTTCGGTCGAATGAAATATGTTAACATGTGTCATCCCTTTTTGTGTTGTTGAAATTATGTAAAGTAAGTCGTTCATACTTGTGAATAAATATTTCGGTTATAGTTCAGTCAACATAATATGAATGCCAAAGAAGTTAAAAAGAAATATATAAATCATCTATAAATATAGGTTATTGTCTTGTTCTAGGTTTTTTATTGACTACCCAGCAGAGAAGCAGTCAGGCCACCTAATGGGAGGTGGTCACCGATGCCCATAGACATCTACAATACTCGTATCACCAACGCGCTGCATGGATGTTAAGTCTCGTTTACCTAGTAAATTTGCTGGCTACGGTGCCCTTCCAGGAATTGGTTTTACCTTCACAGCAAACGGGAAGCCATTACGCGACGCTCCAGCCACCAGCTAATGGACCACCAAGGCGGAGCATCGTACGGACCAATAATGAAGAAATAGTATCTCAAACTCCAACAAGTAGAGGCGAGCACGACGCCGATACCGTACGAGGTAGGAAATACACACGCACAACTATCAAAACGGTTAACTTTAGCTTAAACCGCAAAGTTTTTGACTCAGAAGCGGCGGACTCGTCTGCGGCTGAGTCCAGCAGCAGGCTTTGTGCCCTTGCACGCACGCCCTCCTGACGGGCGCCCATATCTACAGGAATTACTGCTGTTGGGTAATCGGCCGAACTGCGGTGTGGATGAGGCTGGACACCCAAGAACTGACGGTCAATAAGCCTAACACCAGCCCGTGAATATGGATTGCTTCGTATAGTGTGTGCGCCTCGTTTGCCAGCAACACACTATGCGAACAAGTCCAACATGCGACCTCGTTGTCCTAGAAAAGCCGGGGTCGATAAGCGACGCTTGCATGCCTCGCATGTTGACCCTGGTGAGGCTTCCGGGGGTGTCCGTGTAAAAGCGGATGGCCTCGAGCGCCCTCTTGTGACAACGATGCTGTTTGTTGCGTTGTCATTTATATGACGACGTAAACAAGTTAGCCACCAGAGAGCCGCAAGTACGGACAGTGCCCGGGGGGACTGTGTGCCCCTGCGTTGCAACTCGGGTCATGGGGATAACCCCCGATACCCGCACCTGCACCTGCCCTGTCACCAAGGCAGTGTGTAGACGACCCTCACGCACGGTGCCCTTTCAACCGAAACACAGTAGTGTTTTCACACTAATGCTTTGCGGCAGAAGTAGGCACCACGGTGGTACCAAACCAGACGGTTACCTGTAAAAACGGGACCTACCACCAGTAAGGCTCTGTAGACATTTTTCTCTAATTATAACATCACCATTTACAATTTCTTTATCTGTTTTAGAAATAGTCAATACAATTTAGTATTGAATAATGTAAATTTTACATGAAAAAGGAAAAAGTGTTGTTATTTGAATATTACTAAGACAACGTCTTTCTGAGTAGTATAACTTTGAAAGGTTATTTCAGAAGGTGCCCGACAAATATCAACAATAGTCGCTGTGGGTTGCAATTGCAAAAGTTTAATAGGGTGGCTCAAGTAATGATGTACTTGACGCCGGCCTCGGTCATGCCGGAGAAATTCCAGACCAACCGGCGTACAACACAACATTGCTATGTATATTTGTGCTCCGGATAGAGGTTGACATTAAAAAAGAATTTAAGACTTTTAATACCGACGTTTTTTTTACACATAACCAAAAGTAGCATTTTAATGTAATTTTTATAAATTTCTTCGGTTTTGCATTACAATAATAGATTGTATGAAAAATATTTTTGTAGTAGTTACAAAAATTGCCTACCGTCTACAGCCTCCGTAGCCTAGTGGTTTGGGCGTGAGCTTTAGAATCCGGAGGTCGTTGGCTCGAATCCTGCGGGGACGCAACAAATTTTCAATGTTGTTTCGTAGTTGGTTAGGGCATTTTGGGCTGATCACCCAATTGTTTGAAAAGTAAGATGATCCATGCGTCGGATGGGCATGGAAAAAGTCAGTCCTCCCACCAACCCGCATTGGACCAGCGTAGTGGGATACAGTCCAAAACCCCATAATGGTTAGGGGTGTATAAGCCTTTGTCCAGCAGAGAACTAACTCAGGCTGATGATGTGTAAAAAATTTGAGTTATGTTAAGTTAAAATTATAAACAAAATAAATTGGCCACGTTGTTACAATATAAACAAATCAAACCCACGATTTTGATAGTTAACAAATAATACTAAGTGATGAAGAACCACAACTTGTTAAATTCGTAGTACGTAAAATGTTTAAGGAAGTCGGTCATAATTTTTATATGGCGTTTTAGGTTTGTTTAGGTTTTTATATTAGGTTTTGCGATAAATTAAAGATTAATAAACAAAATCACCAAAAATAGGCATTTAAACATATACTACAATCCGAGATTGACAACAATCTAGATTTTAGTCTAGCGTATTTATTCGTGTAGTATTAAGTATCTCGTTTATGTTGCAAAACGTTAAAATTAAGTTTGAGAGGCGATTTTTAAGCAATTGGGAATTGTTCCCCAGTTCACCGGGGCGTGATGAAAAATTATTTGCAATCTTCAAAATCGATTTTGAAAAATATATTAAATGGTATATATATATATTTGTATAATTGGAAGAAGCACCTTCCATTAAAAGTTTCAGTTTTAAAAATTGTAAGCTCGCTGTAATGAAAAGAAAAATATAACGACGTTAGACATAAGGGAATTCGCTATTCCAGGTATAATTTTCGCTTCGCAATTTCTCTTTCTTTCAACAGATGTTTCATGGAACGGACAGGTGAAAAATCTAAAAATATGCGCTATATAAATATTTTTTGAGCAGTGAATACCCTACGTTTTGTACTTGGTAAGTAATTTGCCTTTGACTTAGATTAATATCAAATTAAATTAATTGAAACTAAATAAAATATTAAAATCTCTGAGTCTTTTTATGAGTATCTGAAAGTATATGAATGGTTCCGATTGACTGATAAAATAAACATTTTTTTGGAGGACAAGTCAACATGTCTTTATATCGACGTCAAAATTAAATATGCGACTTTTTGCTTAAAAATACAAAAAAGATTATAACATTGGTCCCATTTATTTTATGAAACGTATCAGCGCATAGATTCAGCTTTTCAAGTTATTTTTACGAAGCAGTTTAGTAGAAAAGATCAAAGCTATTATTATATTAATAAATGTAATCGTAATCTCCGCGATGAAATCATTAATTTTTATTCAACCAGTAATACCACCACGTTGTCTTTTAAAACTGGACTACTCTGGTGTTTGCAATCATCAGAGTGATTTTTCTTGTAACCACCTTCCTTTCTTCTAGGAAACTTACATTCAAATAGTTTTTTATGTAGCTATGAGTAAAAATAATGGGTCGAGTTAACAGAATAGTTTCGGTTAACATTTTCTTTCCCGACGTATTCTTTCAACATGATACACAGACTATGGATAATATTTTATAATAATGGTAAATAAATAATATGTCGTTGAAATGAATTCTTCCGAATATCTTAAAATACTAGTAAATATTTCATTTGGATTCATATATAAACAAAAACGATATCTTACGTAAACTTGGATGAATTCAGAAATTTCTACAGTGTTTTTCTCAAAGTTTTATTATATAATTTTAGTGTAATTGCTAGTCTTTCAATCGGCGTTCATGCGGCTTGTTACGATGTTCACCGAGCTATGGTAGTAAGAGAATATTCCCATTCCTCTTCCAGAACAAGTTTGAACTCAGTCCTAAGCGTAGGGTCAAAACCCTTCCAAGGTTGACTACCTTGGATGGGTTTCGACCTACGTCGAACAGGTCGTCCCAGACATCCTCGGTCTGGTTAAAATCGAGACTGCGTTCTTGCCTCTCCATTCTGCTTATATTAACCTCTTTTAGGTAATCATTAACTATTTGAACAGCATAGGACCGGGCATTTAGTGCATAAAAACATTATTTTCCTCCATGCTTGCCACAAAAGATCCAAGTTGGATTTTGGTAGCATTTATGGATTGATTCAAGGATCTTGTCGACATATTTTTGCCTGTTAAAGCCCCATTTTCTTTTAGCATCAGCTCAGTGTAAGTTCCAAAAGAAATCTGCGACCACACAAGTACCAACAGCACTTTTCTTTGACTTGAATGAATCATTGCTCTGGTCTCCTATATGGTTTTGATCTTCCGTCGTTGGTATAAGCAAAAATGTGGATTTGTCGGAGAACATGACCGTTGCACAATCCTCGGTTGTCTAGTATAGTGTAGGCTCGTACCAACCGTTGACTCGAAATGCGATGACTTCGTTTAAATTTTGGGGTAGGAGAGTCTAAACGGTCTTATAATTAGGTTCCTCATGTTGGTTCCTTTTACGGTCTATTAGAAGACGACATGAGGACATTAAAGAGCGATTTAGAAGCTTTGTGTGAACCACCTATCGGACGTTTCGTGCAGTGTTTTAGCGGGTTCGGCCATTCCCCGATCTGCGGCGATTGGATCCAGTCTCCCGATAGCGATGGTCCCGTTCAGCCTGGACCCGTTGCACTGTCGACAATGACCGCTGACTCTTCGGCCTTCATCCAACATTGTAATTATTCTCGTACATTCTTCTGTTGTAAGTGACATTACCGCTTTGAGAATGTTTTTATGTATTAAAGTGATGTTGATTATTAACATTTCAAGTCGACAGAATAGCATAAACAACAAAAAAGATAAATAAAATCAAAGTTACTTTTGCATAAGTATTTTTTTAATTTTTACTTTTTATGACATAATTTAATTACAACCGAAAAGTTTGATTACCTTTATGTAAAATAAATATTTGTGTTAAATTGACTATTTATCATAATTTATTATAGTAAGATAGCGTTTCCATTTTACAAGTTATTCAAACTTGTTTATTTTTCCTCACAAGTTTTCATTATCTTAATAGCATTCAAATAGTGATGGCGTTTAAAACCTATTAGTTTAAATTAGTTATTATTCTTATACAACAACATAATTTAACACAATTTTAAAAGACTGAATAATTCTGTTAAATTATTAAATTATGGGAGAAAACCAACGCAAGTTTACCGAAAATTAACCAGGGTCAACAAGAACGTTTAATTAAAACTTGTTGTGACTTAATTTTTACGAGACGTTCCTTTTAACGACTCTGCGCGTTAGCAGCGGCGGCTGCGTAAATTAATCTTTTATGTTTGCAAATTGTGATATTAAAAATGGCCAACGCTCGCAAATCGATTTAGTTTTTTAGATTAACGTTGGCAATATTTCCTTAGATTTTTTTCGATACATAAAAAACCTTTTAATAATTATAATGTTTATAATCTGATATTTGATTGTAATATTGTAAGCAATTTTATCGAGGTATTCGAATATTGAAGTTGATGCTTTTATTCGATTACTTTTAGCACAAAGTATAAAGAAGCGAAACATATTTAAATAAAAATAAAATTTTACGAGGGTTAACTTTACAACACGCGGTAAATATTTTGAGATATATTATAACTTTTGGAATCGTTGAAGGTTGTTACATAATTTTCTGCAAGCGTTAAGTAAATAGAGATATGAAACTATGGTCAAAGATGGAAGGAAATGTAAGCCTTCAAGACGCTACCTGCGTGCGCGGGCGGGTGGTCACTTAAGTTTCGTCAGCCAATTTTGATTGGACCAACTCTAAGCTCCAAGCAGAACTGGCGATTTGAAGGACCATGTGCGTAATCCGGCTCGGACAACGTGGCTATGAAGCTGGATTGGAAATGCGATGAAAGGAAGAATAGATACCTCCTCTGATGGCGGCACAGCTGCAGGCGTATTCGGTGATGCGGTTGGGGTTCGCGGAAACTTAAAACTATTAGAACGGAGCGTTGGCTATTCGCGTCGCGTGACATTAAAATATGATGCTTGCGTAGGAACTACCTAAATTATTGCGTAACCAATTTGCGGCTGTGTTACGCGACATAGAAATGTTTTCTTTTTTTTTTTTTATGGCATACGCGAGGACAGACGAGCAGTCGGGCCACCTGATGGGAAGTGATCACCGACACCCTTAGACGTTGACAATACCAATGGTATCGCCGACGCGCTGCCTACCGTGAGACATAGGGTGTTAAGTCTTGTTTACCCAGTAAATACGCTGGCTAGGTGCCCTTCAACCGGAACGCAGCAGTGTTCACACTTCTGCTTCGCTGCAGAAATAGGCACCGCGGTGGTACCACCAGACGGTCTCCTGTAAACAGGGACCTACACCGGAAATGCGCGACATCCTCCCACGTTGAGAAAATAAAATTTTCTCAAAATATATGCGTGACACGAGGTTCCTTACACTAAGCGTTAATTACAATTAAATACAGCGTTTGTGGATAACTTGCGGTTTTAAAGTTTAACAAAATTTTTAAAGCAATATTTTAAAGGCGTGTGAATACTTAAGTTATATAAAATACTTAAAGGCGAGGTTAAAATAACCAAAGCGAAATTAAATTATAATATTAAACTAAAGCGATAACTATAAAAGTAACTAAGTGTAAATTAAAGAAGAAGAATATTTAATAATATAGCTTAATATAACATGAAGAAAACTTAAATACTATTAACCAATTGTAAGGGACTTAATTTAACTACGGGGCGTTTTAACAAACCAGTAGCCGTTTTAACTAAAGCTACTCGTACAACGCCATCCGTACTAGGGTAAACTTCGGAAATAATCCCTATTGGCCATCGTAATGGTGGAATATCGTCCAGGTGTATAATAACTGTTTACTTCAATAGCATTAGATTTCTTATCAAGCTATTTATGCCTCACGTGTAAATATTCTAAATGCCATCTTTTCCAGTAAGATTGCACCATTTTATTGTGGGCAGGCACTAAGTGAACAAAATATTACCCTTACAATAGGTAACATGCAAATATATGACACTGCCATACTTTAAGGCTAACATCTGCAGAATGTTACAATATTAACAATTGATCTTTTGAAAACATTGAGATTCCGCGTTATTTTAAGTGAATTAAGTAGCTGCAGTTGCGCTTTAAATTTTCAAATAACTACATATATGAGCGGAGGATGGCTATGCCATTCAATTCGTTCTAGCCACAACTGTTTGATTAATAATTTTGCGAAAAGACTAACTGCAGCTAGCCCTAATACGTCCCATAAGCGGGCAACTAACGAAAGAACATTGCGTTTCGTGCAATCACGATTATCTTCCATAGTTTTAAACATAAAGGTATCGAACGAAGGGTCCGATGCTAAACCTAAAATCTTCTGCGTTTCTAATAACAATAACCTACGAAGTGCACCAGCACGCGAATTTCTCAACTCCCGAGGGTTTCTGTTGAAGGGCAAAGCGATACAATAGCAACCCGAATGAATGCGTTTTATAGAAGAAGTAAATCTTCTTTCACATTTTTCCTCCTGAGAATTTGACAATATTCATTCCGGAATCTCTTCGAGTTCAAAAAAGTTACGAAGCGATCGATCCTATGAATCTTTATTGCGAATTAAAAAAGAGCCATTTATTTTTCTCAAAGAGCTATGTACCATGGGGATTGTTCAAAAAATTATTATTATCGACAGCAATAGGTACTTCACTCATTAGTATGTATCCGAATACGGTTTCAATAGCAGGGGGCTGGAGGTGCAATTACTATATCACCTAAAAGCAAATACGGAAACAATTGAGCGCCTAACAATAAGTTAACTTCACTTGGCTCGTGCCAATGAGGATCAGCTAGCGGAATATTGACTAAGTGTTGCACTACTGAAGTATCAATGTTGTCTAAAGGTAACGTATCAGTAATACGATCAACAATTAACGCGTTTATATTATATTAACTTTTTTGTTTAAATTAATTTGTATATCAACGTAGCTCATAACGGGACATGACTCTAATCCGATACCCTTAACAGAGGAATTTGAAAGCGGAATAACATTCAAATTAAGCTGTTTACATACATAATATAATAACTAATATTATTTTGCGACCCGTTGTCTATAAGTAAACGCACGGGTACAAAAATACCATTGCCATTGTTTACATAAACTTGTACGGTAGAAATAAGCACGGTCGTAAATGGTGACTCATGTTTAACTCGACACATTGACCTTAACGATATCACAGAAATAAAAGATTGAAAATCATTTCTTGGTTCCTCCTAGTAAATGACACTATTATGCGGCGATGATGACGTTTTCCGTAAGGCAAGTATTTAAACGGGTCGAGCTATAATAAGTTGACTGATTGTTCATAAAACTTTAGATTGAAATCGAATGAAATTAGCAAACTATCAAAAGAAAGTATATCTTCTTTGCGCGATTCTATCTCAAAAGTATAATAATGTGAAGAATTTCTTAATGCATATTAAAACATAAAATCTGCCAGGTTATAAATTTTAATTTTTTAACGCCCAACAGCTGACATATATATTTAAAAACTAAAAGTACTAGGGAAGCGGTTCCAACATTTTAAAATTTAACAACTGACCGAAATATTATGACGCTAAGGTACGCGTGTCCTCATAGCGATAATTTTCATATTAAGGAATAATTTTCTGGACATGGTGTAATACCAGCAAAAACATTAGAAGCGTTTCCAGTTAGTTTGCCTAAAGGTAATACAATTTGTCGTCATTGCTTAGCGAGTCGTTGTTATGCACGTTAGACTTAAAACTTATGTAGAATAAGGGCCATTGTCGGATGTCACCGTCAAACGATGCAATTTCAATTGGCGGTAACCGAGATGGCGCGTGCGACACTTGTTTATCTTTTGAAGCGGGTTGTGATTCATTGCACAATGAAATAATGCGTAAAATATACGAATATCTTTCTTCAAATGCAGTAATCTATTTTAGCGATTGGATCAACAGTGATTAATAAAGCGTTATAATTATCTACAATAGTACTAAATAGATTTCTCATGTCTTTCTAGTGTTTGAACACTGAGAAATATTTATTTACTTTCGTTATTGTTAAGAGCGCATTGTGCTTTATCATATATATTATTTATGCGTGTATATAAAGCGTCTCGTTTAGCGGTTAAAATAGTTAATTGATTAGCGTCAGTTATAGAAATAGGTACAAAGCGAAATGAAAATGAAATTATTAATATTTAAAACTGCGAGCGGCGTTTGGCGTAGATGCGTTGGTATGCGTAAGCGTAAGAGCGTTGAAGTAGATAAAACTACCTACAAGTTGATTTGACGCGAATGGCTAAATGATGCAATTATATGCGTAAATATAGGTGAGCGGTTATTATATATAGCGATTTAAAATTAATGCGTTTAGTACCTAAGCCTACTATATGTAAAGTATATGGAATATGTACTAACAAAAGATGTATACGGTGGCCGATAAGCGTTAGGTGAAATAATGAATAAAATATTAATGAAATAAACCCAACAATATCGAAATAACTAAAAACAAGTATCCACATGCGCGTGTATTATAAAACCACGTGGTCAGGTATTTGTAATATTCGATTAAAAGTATTGGAAAATTACAAATATAAGTTACGCAATCTACGATATTGTAGAAGGACTATATGACTGTCCGGCTCGTATGGACTAAAATTTTATGCGCGCGGGCGCGAATGGTCACTCAACTTTCATCAGCCAATTTCGATTGGACCAACTAGCTCGAGTGACGGGAAACGGGAATATGGTGGATCCTATTAAAGGACCAGAAGCGAGGATGCAGTTCGAAGGACCATGTGCGTAATCCGGCTAGGACAACGTGGTTATGAAGCCGGATTGGAATTGCGATGAAACGACATAGAAATGCGCGCGAACACTACCTAGGAAGTAGCGTCTTGAAGGCTTGAAATGACGGCTACTATGAGAAGTGGTCACGTGCAGCAATAGGAGGAGGTTTCGGGCACAAACCAAATATGCTATTCATCAATGGCTAAGCTCTGTCCTATCCTATCTAAACTGGGGGTGTACATTTGACCTTATTGTGTTGGTAGTCGAAGCTTCATTCCCATAGAGCATGAAGTACATGGTATTGAACAGTTTTCGTCTGCATAAATTATTTCTGTAAACGTAGTGCGATCCTAGCCATTGACAGGATTTATTAATGGTTAGGCGCATTTGTAAACTACCGATGCTGCAAACATATTGCTGCTTGTAGTCCCTATACTTGTACAACTGTATGAGGATTCCGCAGCAACTAAAAAAAATACATTTAACTATTTCTATCTAGCCTAAACTAAGATCACATATACTATTTTTACACCTGTTTCATCGTTCTATCCCAATAAAATGCAAATGCAAAATGCCATGAGATAACTTAATGTGCAATGAATAATGAGCCTAATTTAGAAATTGACGTTGAATGCTATCCGGGCAAGATGTTCATCTGAATCCTAATGAGAAATACGAATACTTGTACATATTACAATGTTTACAATTTCAGCGATAATGAAACTAAAATCAAATAGAAGTTGAAATTTCAAACAACGAGTTCTATGCTGCGAAATCCCTACTTATGCAAAACGAAATAACCTTAATTTATTTAAAGCGAAGTATCGCTTACACAGAAATTGTGGCGTACATTCCTAACGCAATACATTTTATACCACCATACAATTTACGCCGTAAGCGAAAACAACTTAGACGGAACAACAGATGCGATGGCGATCTATGTAAATACGTTTCAGCCGTGCCGAGCGGCTGTCGTCCGCGGTACAAGATAATGAATAATGCACGCTAAATCCTTGGGCGAAACGGCCTCGCAAATTGCGCGGGAAATGAAAAAGTGGCCGCACTTAAAAATGGAACACTCCTACCATTTATCGGTGTGGTAACGCGAAGTTGTTGGCCATTTTTTTTTAGTTAGATACTTTTTCATTTCGAATTGTGAAACTCGTGGGAATTGTTTTTGTATTCTCACTCGGCAAACAAAAGTTTATTTGAAGTAGTTTTTATGTAATTAAGCTATGTTTGGAACGTGACAAATTGGGCAATCTGTAGCCGGTTTACGAAACTGTAAGAATTTGGATACAATAAACAAATGGTCGATGATGAAAAATAAAACTTTTCCCGGAACATTGCTAATGGCTGCCTAATACCGTTTCATAATTAAATGTCATTCAGAAAGAGACATCAATTTGTTATTTAGACATTTTTATTATTTCGTCTTATATTTTCCTTTACTGTTTTATGACACATGCACGTAAAGTTTTCGCTATCAAGAAATAAAGTAAAATATTCTTTAGAAAATGAATTTAAAACGTCTATCCCAAGCTATTTGGTCAGCTTAGGTATACAAATGTGCAAATTTGTATTATACTGCTTATAAAAAGATGTAAATAGGTATCGGTAAACTTTAACATTTTTTGTTGTTGCAATAACAAACACAACATATTTTAAATTATTATTAGATAACTCATAACTATTTATAAGTAATATTCCATTATTTGTAATATATTTTCTGTGCCGTAGCAAGCTAATATACATAAATTACTACTTCAACGGCTTCGCTTAGAAATTTGTTCGCGGAGTTTTAACAAAATTCACTTTAGATACGTATGTATGTGCTAAATTCGGTAGTGAAGTTCGCGACTTTAACATCTTGAATCAATGTTAATGATCAAAGACAAGCAATGTTGCCAAACTAGTAGTATCTATTTTGCGATATATTAATTATAGAACTCTTATTTATCTATCAAAAAGACTTTTATTAAATATTTATCTATCAAAATAACAGATTTTTGTTTTATAAACCAATAAGCCTTTTGTAATTTATGTCACAACGAACGCAAAAGTTGAATGCTTAAAATTAAATGAAAATTCTTAGATTTTTGTTTATGGAAATGCAATCAAATAGTTTTATACAAGTATTGGGGGTTAAATAATATAGGCAAAATAATAATTAAAGAACACCAGTCAATATAACAAATAGGACCTATGAATTGTACGGTGTCGGAAACTAATTGTTTCTAAGAGCCGAGTATGAAAACGGCTGAAGTGGGTCCGACTAATAAGAAGTTACGACTCGCCTTGCAAATACCTCAAAGACGCTAGCCAACGTTGTTCACTGTACAAACATTGTACTCGCAAATGATATTTGATATGGGAAAAGATCCGTAATGTAATTCGGCCCCTATCGTAAGTAATAAGCACGGATAGTTAAATGAAACAAATAAATATATTTAGTTTTGTACGATTATACAGAAGCTTTAACTAATTCAATAGCCACCATATCTGATAGTTTACTTTATATAGTGTAGTGAAAGTTATGAATACAAATCCAGATTAAAAACAATTGAGCATTATATAAATTACTAGGAGACTAAAGAAATTAAAGTTGACTTAACGCGACGACGCATGTTAGGAAGCTATTTTATGAATTACTTTTTTATTTAATGGCCTGGTATAAAATAACGGCGTTATGAAATTTCATTTTTATTATTAACAATAGATAATACTTAATAAAAAATTAAGTAACAAAAATTAATTAATTTTTAGCAATTACATCTTATAGTCTCAAATTTCCTATTATCAACAAAAAGTTTATGCAATTGAACAGTTTGTAGCAAACATTTTGCATGAAATAAAAACAGAAAAATAAATCGCAATAAAACAATATTTTGACTATAAATTAAGATGTAAGCTATTCTATCTTTCATATTGGAGTCAAATCGTCACATGGTCTGAAACTATATTTTAAAATCGGTTAGGTAGGCTGATGATGATGAGGATCGGTTAAGTAGAGGTTTAAGAATCCATCGCGGACACACATCGTGACACGTGATTTATAAATATTAAGATGTTCTCTCTCCGTTGTATCACGCTGTAATAAATGAGCTCTTCATCTGTATACTACAGATAAAAACTGATATATCATATCATAAACTGAAACATGATATTCAATAATAGTAAAGAAGATGCAAGTTGTTCATGCTTAATATTTTTTGATGATGCAGCCTGATACTTATCGGCATGGACGATGACGATGACGATGCGGCCTCGACTCGTAGGGAAATTAAACAAAATTTTAATTACATGTTTGTAATATAAGTCGGGCATATGCGACCAAGTTTGTAGTTATTTGCAATTTAGTTTAACATAGTCATTAACTACCCCCTAATGAATAGGGGTGTATTAGGGGAGGCCTATGTCCAGCAGTGGACTAACAAAAGCTGGTGATAGTCATTAAAAAGATTCACAAAGTTTTATCTAAGTTACCCTTGTCGGGATGTAATGATGTTGGAATTACTTAATTTTTATGTAAGCTTTTCTTAAACTATCTGTTTCATATTCCCATCGGGATTCCACATTAAAAGAGAAATAGAAAATATTCTATTGTGATTGGTGGAATTAAAAAGTGGCATAAAAGTTAGTTTAGGATTAAAAACGTGCCTCGGGTGGAATTGGTTCTCGCATAATCTAAGCGAGCGAAACACAATGTTACGTGATTCTATTTGAGAATGCGGTCCCGTGTTTGGACGTTACCTGTTAATTCCACGATAATACGGTTTCGAAAGATTATCAGGCTTGTTTTTTACGTTTAGAAAATTTCGTTTACAATATTTCAAATTGTGTCATTATGAATTACCTACGTAATTGCTGTTTGTAGATAAAACCAGTTTGAAAAAAAAAATATTTTGATTTGCTTTGAGTATACATTTAAATTATTTTAATTTTCAAATATAATTTTCTATCTTCCATTATTCGTTAATGGTATAAACCATGAATTTAGATTCGTCGGACTAATCAACAAGAACTAATAAACAAGACTAATCCTCGGTTTTCTTGAATATGTGGTCGTTTGTAATTCGTTGTCCCCAAAAGTGATAATTTCGCGCCAACCGGCCGTTTATGAGTCTGGCCGGTCGTAAATCAGGTTCGCAAGTCCTCTTCTTACAGTCCATCAACTTGGGTTACTTTCTCCGAGTAGTTTCTACTGGTGTGTGAGGCAGTTCCAGCGAAAAGGAGATTTTAGAGCCTTATGTTAACCAACTATCGGTCGTCTCCTGCAGTGGTTTAGTATGGTTTGTCATTCCTGGTCTGCTGCGGTTGGATCCAGTCTCTTTATACTTATGGTAAACCTGTTGCACTGTCGACAGTGACTGCTGACTCCAGTCCTCATCCAACATTTTGATTATTCTCGGACATTTTTCTGTTGGTGGCGACAGTATAATAGTTTCAGAATGTTTTAAGGTTTTAATGTAATGTTGTTTATATACATTTCAAGTTGACAGAATAGAATAAACAATAAAACAGATGAATAAAATAGAACAACATTTTCCGCAAAGGACAATTGTTTAATTATGATTCTTTTGATAACATGATTTAATCACAACCCAAAAGTTTGATTATTTTATTTGAAATTAATATTTGTGTTAAATTGACTATCAAACATAATTTATTTTAGTAAGAAAGCGTTTTCATTTTAGGAGTTATTAAAAATTCCTTAAACGACCCTTTATTTTTGCCCACGAGTGTTAGATTGATTTGACCACATTATCTTAAGGGCATTCAAATAGTTGTGACGTTTAAAGCAGATTAGTTTAAATTTAGTTATTATTTTTATACTTTAAAAAATTTTACACAATTTTAAAGCAATAAAAATAATTAAACAATTCTGTTAAAATATTTAATTATGGAGTAAACGTCTAAGTTTCGAAACTAATCGGGTCAACAAGAACGTTAATTAATGTTGTGACTTAAATTTTACAGAGTTTCCTTTAACGACTATGCGTTAGCAGTGGCGGCTGCGTAAATGAATCTTTTATGTTTGCAAACTGTGATATTAAAAATGACCAACGCTCGCAAATCGATTAATTTTTTAGAATAACTCTGGCAATATTTCATAAGATTTTTTTTGACACTTAAAAAAAGTTTTAATAATTAAAAAGTCTATACTCTGATATTTCATTTTAATATTGTTAGCGATTTTATCGAGTGATTCAAATCGGGTGTCGGAAGTTGTTGCCTTGATTATCTTTAGCACAAAGTCTAAAGAAAGTGAAACATACTTCAATAAAAAATAAGATTTTATGACAGTTACTTTACAACACGCGGTAAATGTGTAAAGAAAGTAAATATTTGCAATATTTTCTTAGATATTTTCGACGCCGAAAGCCTTTGAGTAAGTAAAATATTAATAATCTGATAATTCATTTTAATATTGTTGGCTATTTTATCGAGTAATTCAAATCTCGCACCGGAAATTGATGTTTTTATTCGATTACTTTAAGCAAAAACTTATCAATAACAAAATAATATTTAATGTAGTTAACTTTACAAGACCCGATGTATGTAAAAAGAAATATTAATGAAGGTTGTAACATTAATTTTCCGCAAGCGTTAAGAACAATTACAAATTATTCTTAGTTAATGGTATTCTCCAAATATGAACTCATGGCCGAAGTTAGCAGAGTCCCAGGAAATGCATTGCTTAAAGGCCCACGATTTCTATGAGAAGTGGCAATCGTGCAGCATGAGAATGAGGTTCGAGGCACCAGAAAGCAAATATCGATTTATTGATATCATAGGTCTGTTTTCTACCAAAACTTGAGATGTTACTAGCGGATCAGACATCTTAAAAGTGCAAAGTGTGCATAGCAGCAAGCTCCCGGTACAAAAGGCTCATTTATCAAAAGGTTAAGCAGAATGGACTTTTTTGTGTTGATCGCTAATGCTTTATTCCAACATCACGAGAAGAACATGGTGTGTGCTAAAGTTTTCGTCTGAATCAATGACGTCTACCTCGTCCCTGATTTCAAACGAGATGCGATCCTTGCCATCGAAAAAGTACATTTAGGTGGTTGGGTTTATTTGTTGCCTACGGCTGCTGATGGAGCTAGGAGCTACCGCAGCACCGTAAAAAGACAATTTACTATTTCGATCTCACATATCGAACTTTTGTACCTTATAAAGCGTTGAAGCCCGCTAAAAACGCCATCAAATGCGTATGTGCGAACGAGACAACTTGGTACGCAATAAAAGAGGCAGCCTAAGTTGAGCAGTAACGATTAATGCTATCTGGGCAAGAGCTTCTTCTTTATTCATATGAGAAATAATTATTCTGGTACATTTTACGATATTTACAATTTCAAAAGAAGAAAGAATCTAGAAGTTGATATAAAAGCCGTTGGTAAAATTTTGAACCACGATTTTCCATGCTGCGATATTATATGCTTGTGCAAAACGAAATCACCTTAATGAATTTTAATTGTCGTATCACTTACAGAGAAATTCTCTTGTATATTCATTGTTGTATATAGCGTAACAATACATTTTATACCACCATACAATTTGTGTCATAAGCGAAAACAACTTAGACGGAACAACTGATGCGATGCGATCTATTTAAATACGTTTCAGCCGTGCCGAGCGGCTGTCGTCCGCGGTACAAGATAATGAATAATGCACGCCAAATCCTTGGGCGAAATGGCCCCGCAAATTGCGCGGGAAATGAAAAAGTGGCCGCAATTAAAAATGGAACACTCCTACCATTTATCGGTGTGGTAACGCCAAGTTGGCGGCCATTTTTTGTATTTTCAGTTAGATACTTTTTCATTTCGGATTGTGAAACTCGTGCGAATTGTTTTTGTTTTCTCATTCGGCAAACAAAAGTTTATTTGAAATTGTTATTATTTAATTAAGCTATGTTTGGAACAAGACAAATTGAGCCAACTTGTAGCCGGTTCACGAAACTGTAATAATTTGGATACACTTATCAAATGGACGTTATTGGAAAATATAACTTTTCCCGGAAATTACTAATGGATACCTATTTCCGTTTAATGATTGGATGTCATTGAGAAAGAGATTTCATTTTCTGTGAAAAATGTGTCTGAGCATTTTATGATTTATTTTTTATTTCTTGCTTAATTTTATGTTTTTTATTTGACAAAGCATGCACATAAAGTTATATACTTTAAAATCTAGTTATAAAAATTATATCACAAGCAACTTTATCACAGAAACCTATGCGCATATTCGTATTACGTTATTTAGAATAATATCTGGTAGGGCAGTAAAAAATAATAGTTAAAGAAATTTAAATCCATAATTTACATTATCTTGTTATGGCATACAGAAAAAATATAGTAAAATTTGTTCTTAGGTACCTCATAGTTTTAATTATATTTTTATGAAGTAAGTATTAAAATCCCTTTATTTGTAATAAATTTTCTGTGCCGTAGCAGCTAATTTGCATAAATTACCTACTTCAACGGCGTAGCTTGGAAATTTATTCGCGGAGTTTTAACAAAATTCACTTGAGCTACGTATGCATGTGCTAAATTCGGATGTAAAGTTCCCGACTATACCATCTTGAATCGATGTTAATGATCAAAGAGAACGAACTTTGTTAAACTAGTAGTAGTTACTTTGGAATATATCTAACGTAGAACTCATATTGATAACACTTTTTCATGACATTTATGGATTTTTATAACTATATTTTCATGTTTGAACTATAAAGTAACACGTAAATTATATACTAGTCCACTAGAAAGTTTAGTGCTTCAAATTAAAAGAAGATTCCTACATCTGTGCTTGGTAATGCATTGAGACATTTTTGTGCAAGTAATAAGAGTTATTCACTAAAACCAAAACAATGAACTCTGGACGAATATCAGTCAATATAACAAATAGGAAATATAGGAAAGGAATGAGTTATACTGTGTCGGAAACTAATTGCTTCTGAGACTCGAGTATGAAAACGGCTGAAGCGGGTCTTACTAATTAGGAGTTACGACTGGCCTCGCAAATACCTCAAAGTCGCTAGCCAACATTGTTTATTGTGCAAACATTATATCCGTAAATGATATTTGATATGGGAAAAGCTCAGATATATTATTTGACCTCTTTAGTGAGTAATAAGCACGGACCATTATATGATATAAATTTATTGTTTCATACAATTATACACAAGCTTTAACTGACTCTTAAGGTGGTATCATGATATTTGATCGTGAACTTGTTAAAGTATAGTAGAGAAATATAAAATAAATACAAAAATAAATTTAAAAAATGGGGCATCAAAAATGTTCTTCTGCATTACATTTCGCTGCTATTAAATAAGTTCTCAGTCTATAGCATTAACAGTAGTAGTAGTTACCTACAGTACCAGAAACGTTGTGGTTAAAATGTGTCTAGAACGCAAATAAATCTGCTTAAAAATTGTTTACTTCTTAGTATCATCTGCTTACACGTCTACAGTCGATTAACTTATATAGCCAAGCATCATAAAACTGACTTGGAGGAAAATCCACTACATCTAAGTTGGGTTTGTTATTTTAATTTCGTTTTGAAATCAACAAACAGTTTTGTAATTTTGCAAGATTGTTATAATATCGAATTCATCATCATCATCAGCCTTTGATAGTCCACTGCTGGACATAGGCCTCCCCTAATACACCCCTATCCATTAGGGGGTTTTGGACCCTATCCCACCACGCTGGTCCAATGCGGGTTGGTGGGTGGACCGATTTTTTACATGCTCATCTTTCTTTTCAGACAATTGGGTGATCGGCCTTAACCAACTAGAAAACAACATTGAAAATTTCCCCGCAGGATTCTAACCCACGATTTCCGATTTCTAAAGCAAACGCCTATACCACTAGGCTACGGAGGCAGTCATCGATTTACAAAGCTTTATCTAAGTTAAGCTGGTCGGGATGTTATGTTGTTTGAATCACTTTATATTTATGTAAACTTTTCTAAGACTATCTGTTTAATATTCCCATCGGGAGCCGACATTAAAAGAAAAATAGAAAATATTCTATTGTGATTGGTGGCAGTAAAAAGTGGCATAAAAGTTAGTTTAGGATTAAAAACGTGCCTCGGGTGGAATTGGTTCTCGCATAATCTAAGCGAGCGAAACACAATGTTACGTGATTCTATTTGAGAATGCGGTCCTGAGTTTGGACGTTACCTGTTAATCCCACGATAATACGGTTTCGAAGTATTATCTGGCTTGTTTTGCACGTTTAGAAAATTTCGTATTACAATATTTGATGTTGTATCGCATTACATACAAAATTACTGTTTTTAGATGCTAGCAGTTTGAAACAAAAACTTTAGTTTTGACTGGCTTTAGATAAACATTTTTGTTTAAATTCTATTTTTATTAGCATTGCAAATGCTAAAACTACTAACTGCTTAAACATTTTAAAAATATCTCGTTGTAATTATTATCTACAGACATTTTTTAAACTCGCAAAACATTGGGCAAAGTTACTAAGGTCTTGTTTTGATTAGCTTTGTAATACTTTCAAAATCTGTATATCAAAAGTATAAAACAAAGTTACTTTCTACAATGGTATATGTCTATCACTCAAGGATTCCCAAACAGCACCATCAACAATCACCATTTTTCATCTTTTAATATGCATAATAAAAGAGAAAAAGGCTAATTAACGAAATAGATTTAAACAATACAGAAATAAATCTTTATCCAATAAGGTACCTTAAATACATTGTCCATTTAATATACCAACTTGAAAGTCGCCCTTTACAGCATGTAATTTAAATGATTATTTCCAAAAATATTACAGATATTAGTGTTTCATCAGTGCAAAGCTGACGTAGATCATTAGGCAGGAATATAACTTCCGTCGTGGCACTGAAAAATGATTTTTACAAAATTACTATCAATCAACAACCACTTTACTGGCAAAGATGCTTTGGTCGCATAGGTGATAACAGCCTCTTTATTCTACTAATTTTTGTAGTTGCACGGTATTGGTTAGAGTAATGTGGTCTGATCACCCAATTGCCTGTTAAGTAAGATGATGCATGGGTCGAATGAGCATGTAAGAAGTCGGCTTGTTCCTAATCTCTCTCTGGTTGTGTCGGTTATCCATCCCATCGGACTTTGATACTATAAAGGGATGGGGGTGTATACCTTGTCCTGCGCAGTTGGCTGAACGCCGATATATATCGGATGCCATAGTCGAAGTCGACTTGGAGGTCGTTATTATTAACACTAAATGAAAAAAATTCTGACTATTTTAATACAAAACAGCAATTTCATAAGTAAAAAAATCAAAAACTTGTAAAATTAGAATAGTTTTTAGAAATCCTATAATAATAACATAATTTTTCTTTTAATTAGTTTTGCTCAAGTCTTTCTAACAGAATTTATTTATACTAAGCACAAAAAAAGAATACATTTTATTATCTAAGTCAAAGTCAAAACTTCTTTATGTAGTTTAAACTCTTTGAAGCACATGAAAGTCACCGCCGGTTTGTGACCTGTCTCGAGAGATATTTTTTTAATAATTCTTGAAACATAGGTCACGATTTTCATTTATGGTACTATGTATTATATATAAGTATTATAAATAAACTAAATAAACAGTTGGCTTTAACTATTACGAGATAAATACTTCTACAGCTTATAGGAAATACTACCTAACTATAATTAATAAATATAATTGATGGTCTGTAATTGACATGTAATAATATTTTATCATCTATATAAAATCTAATACTTTGAGTAAAAGTATCGGAAACGGAGTTGCGCTCTTCCGGGACCCCAATAGCCCTAATTACAAAGTACGACCCTTTTAGGACCTAAGGCCTTATTTAAATCGAACTACCTTTTTTATGAAAATTAAAAAGTAAATAATATGCATTATGTGGCCATAAGATACACGCATTATATTTATAAAAAAAAAGCGTAAAAAGAATCCACTCGTCACCCTAAAACGCATTTTGCCCATAGCACCATCTTTCGACCTACAATAGCAGATTAACAGGCTGTAGACCTTAATTGTTGATGGAAGTGGTTGATTAGAGTAAAAAGGGATGAAAATAAGTTTTATTAAAAATTTAAGAGTAACTACACTTACACGATACTATTAGTAAAATGACCAATTGAAACAAAATATAAAATTTTGTTTATTCGGTAGGTTTACGAATTTATTAATATTATTTAATCATATACAAAAAAACTGGCATTTGCAAATAAAGGTATTTTGGGTATCATACCTACTTCTTCGAATTTTATTTCTTTGTTTGTTTATTTTTTTTTCAAACTAGAAGAATCTATTTTAATAAATAACAATTTTATTAAAAACGATCCAATTTTATTTATCATCATCATCAGCCTGTAATAGTCCACTGCTCGACATAGGCCTCCGCTAATACACCCCTATCCATTAGAGGGTTTTGGACTGTATCCCACCACGATGGTCCAATGGGCGGGTTGGTGGGTGGACCGACTTTCTTACTTTTCAGACAATCTGGTGATCAACCCAAGTTGTTCTAAACAACTAGAAACAACAATGAAAACTTGTTGAGTCACCAGCAGATGCGAACCCACAACCTTTGGTTTCTAAGCACACGCCCATACCACTAGGCTACGGAGGCAGTTATTTATAACCCTTAAAGAAATGTATGTCATAGATCATCTCGAATTTCATAGAATAGTAGTAGATAGTCACAGATTCGTACCAATTTCAAATTGAAGGCGTAATTTTCATAATATCTAAAGTATAACCTATATTCTGTGAAATTTTAAGCACTGAGATTCTACTACAAATTTCAAAATCGGTATAGACAACCAGGCCGGCCTTTACATAAGCATGGAATACCTTACTTTTCAAATCATAGAGTTTTTAATTAGTAAACAAATTTGAAGCCATATATAAAGACAATTAACTAATCATTTCTGGAAATTGTCGGCTCATCGACGGGTATATTAACTGCTTTTCTATCGATGCAAACTGATTTTCGAAATTTCCTTACTATACTATAGTTCTAATTGACCGTTTTCGTATACTGAGCTCTTGAGAAAGCACTAGTTCACCTGAAAACAGTGTTTATTTCATGCAAATTCTCAGCGCCATCTAAGCTTGCATGATATTTATGCCGAAATCTAAATGAAATTCCTTTAAACTGCATCATATAATTTTGCTCGTTGAAATTGCGAGAATAATTTTACGATGCTAGCACCTGTACGACGGGCGTTATAGTAAATGTTTAGAACTCGAAATTAGTTCTGCAGATTGCAAATATAACGAGCTGAATAGATGTTTTAAAGCATGGAATATATAAAAGCGAATTTATTATATTACTAATAGCTTGCTTAGTTAATGCAAATACCTAATTTTCTTTTACAGCATTAATTATGTCAACATTTTGACATCGTTAATGGTAACAAGGCATACTGATCTAGTGAAATAAAAGGCAGAATTTATCTAATTTCAAACTGTAACGGCGTTTAACGACAGTACTCTGGTGGACCGACATCATGTTCAATCAATAAAAAGCCCTTTTTTTGACGCCAGTCGAGTTTGACAAAACTTTAAAATAATTGGTTGACTTTAATTGGTATAGTGTTCAAATTTAATTAAAAAAGTTACAAGGGAAAAAAGGAATCTAATGTTTATCACTATTGGATTCCGATTTATAAAAGTTGTATATTTATAAAATCTTAATGATATGAACGTTTATGTATTACTTAACGTATTACTTACAAGCGAAAAACATAAATATATTCAAGCATTCTCATGCATCGTCGCAAATCATAAATTTAAAGTGCTCGACACGTTTTTGTGTTGCACTACTTTTTTTGATGAGAATCGTCGCTACACTTACAATTCAGTCATCCGCTCGAACGTCAAATCAAAAGGGCGCCTATGCTTTGAACGGAAGAGAGCGTGTTTTTGTTCACGTGACACGTGCATATCGTCGACTAAACACAAGAGACGTTTAACAAGAAGAGATTTTCCCCTCGTTTTAATTTCCTCCGAAAGCAGCCTTGGAGACTTGGAAAACTGGCTGACTATTTTTCTTTTAAGTATTACTACTTTTTTTTAATTTGACCCTTGCTGCTAAATATTAATTTTAATATGAATTGTGACGCACTCGTACATTAGATTGACTAGTATGAAACAGTATCGATCGTGGCACATGTAAAAATATAACTATGATGCCTTTTTCGTTGTAAAGGAATGTATTCGAGCAGTTCAAAGCTAAAATGGTACTAAAGGTAAATTGTTATAATATAAAAAGCTTTTATCTATTTATTTTTAACTATTTCAATATTTGTGACGTTCAAACGTGTATGTATGTAAGTATGTATGTATGTGACATAATTTATTATAAGTAAACATAAAATCTTGAAACGACACAACGGTCACTTTCATTTAAATTATTAACTCTTTGTTCGTTTCTGACTAAAATAAGAAATAGATATGGCTAATTATCATTTTATTATTAGCTTTTATATCTTTTGTGTGTAATATCCTTTACACAAACGTACCATGAATAGAACAAAAATATTATTATATTTTCACTAGAAAAACGCGTCACATCGCAAACCGGAAACATATTTTAAGTAAAACAAACAAAAGCCGTCCCGCTTCGCGTTTAGCCTGAACGATCAAAGTCCGGTTTATTTTAGTTTGCACGTTCACACTGAGTTCGGAATGTTGAATTTCTTGAAGCATACCTGTGGTCAATTATGCTAAGTAATTCCGATCTCCAGTTGGGAATATATCTCAGGATTAGTTTCGTGTTTCGGTCAGCCTGTGGCCGTTTTGACTTAGCAAGGCAAGTGCAGTGTAAATGTATGGTTTGAACGTTATAGCTTTATTTGTAGATTTTCAATACGTCCTTTATTTTTATACAAAGAAAAATCAATTAATAGCTAAAAGTCACATTCTCAAAAGAAGCGAAAAATATCTACGGTAATTAAGTTTGTAAGTTTTATATCACGTCAAAACGTTAAATACATTACTTTTATCAATTTAGCATATGACAGGAATATTGTTAATTTTTTATTACTTTAAAAATATTTTTTACCCCATAGGATACCGGAGGTTACAGAAGTCAGTGAACACCTTACATTTAGTAAAAATTGTGGGCAAGTTCATTGTCTTCAATAATCTCAGGTACGACTATTATCATCATTATAAACAGCCTCTAGCACATAGGCCTTTCATAAACAACGCCAAGAAGGCCGATGTTGTTAGTGTCCAATAAAACGAGTTGCTCATAATTGCCACGAGCCGGCGGATTGGCAATTGACTAATTGTTCTTGTACTGCGGATCTGTCTTACTACCATTGTAAGCCAGATCCGCCGTCAATGGGGGGGTCATCACATCCCTTCCCTAGGAACCAGGTCGCGATTAACTGTTCCTTTAATCCTTTCATTTTAAGTATATAATACTTAATATCTAAAGTAATATAAGTCTGAGTAAAATTCATTTAGACTAAGAAACTACACAGTAATTTTGTGATCAAATATATATAATTTTTATTTGTTTAAACGTTTGAACGTTTTCATATAATATACCGATTTTTGTTTGAAGTTTCCCTCTCTTGAGGTTTTGTGATGCATCGAGGTATAGTTATTCAAAGTTTCATAACTTCCGAACTTGTTTCAAGAATGATCTTATATTTTTCTCATCTCACAACCAACAATATTTCGTTTTCAGGCAGTTTAAACATGTACCAAACCGTTATTATATAAACTTATAGTAACAGATGGTATAACTATCTTTTGCACACCAAAAAACTTATTTTAACGAACACAATATTCACTAATATATATTAAGACATACAAACTTTAGTACTTTAAATATAAACAGGGCCTAATACAAATGAGAACTTGCATTTATAAGCCGGTAGTAGGTCCCCTATTTACAGAAGACCATCTGGTAGAGTAGTGGAAAACACCCCTGTGTTCCGGTTTGAAGGGCACCGTAGCCAGCGTATTTACTGGGTAAACGAGACTTAACATCCTATGTCTCACGGTAGGCAGCGCGTTGGCGATACCATTGGTATTGCTAATGTCTAGGGCGTCGTGACCACTTCCATAGTTGCCCGACTGCTCGTCTGCCTGCGTATGCCATAAAAAAATATAAAAATAAGCGGTTGTTTAGGCTTTGATTTGTGTGGTTACGTAAATTTTACAGTCAATTATTTAACCCTATAAAGTATATTACATAATATTATGACAAAGAATGTATTGTGGGTCATAACATTGGAACGAACTTAAATAAGAATATTTCGTTCTCGTCCAATCGTATTTCCGAAAAGGACAATAGTACAGTCAGAATTATTTACTAGACCAGACGGCGCATATTGAATACTTAATGCGTACTTAACATGTAAGCATGAAAATGTAATAAACCTGACCTTGAATAAAGCTTATAAATGCGCAAGGTAAAAATAACTGAACATCATGCAAGTGCTATAACTTTATACTTACGAAATCTTGTTGAGTTACTTATACTATTTTATGAGTCAGAGTTTCAAAATCTATAAGCTTATCTGTAATCTTTTTTAATGAGTACATCTGCTTAATCTCTCTTACTGCTATATCACTGGGACGTTGGTAGATTTTAAACAACTCATATAATTACCTATTTTTATTACTAAATAATTATAATAATATTTCAAACTATTAATAAAATAGAACCTCTATTTAATAACATTTCTTTGTCTTCTAATTTGTTGACCATTATGTCGTGTAAAAACCAAAATACTATACATAAATGCAGATAGATTTTAGATATAAATTCGGATTAATTCTAGTATAAGATGATAATTTATTTTAAAAAAGTCAAAATTTATTTGGGGATTTTCATGGGTGCTCTTAAATATTGTCGGTGTGTTGCAAATGTGACGAAAATGAAAACTCGAAACATATTCGTTGCGACAACAATACGGCAGCTGGAAATATTCAGTACTCGATAAAAGCCAACAGCCCGTCTGGGGAAATGAGAAAAGAATTGTTTCACACGCGCTATATACGAGTTTTTCTTCTTAAATAAGGATAATCACATTTAAGATCCGGTCCGTACAAATTTTATGCGCGAACGAAAGTTATGATCGCGTGACGGACCGACGTAATGGTAAGGCTATTAGGGTTCCGCAACGTAATGACCGTTTAGAGATATCAGTATCTGATATGCTTTGGTGTTATGGCTTTAGGTATTCATATTCATTGTTATTCATAACATTTGAAGGTCGCGATTGTGACAGGCGTTGAGTCAAAATAATACCGTTTCTGAGTACGGACACAACTTATAATGCGGAAAAGTTTGTTTGCTTGAATGTGCTAATACTACATTAATATATCCAGACAATTAATACAACATACTAAAAAGATTGTGCTATGGAAACCAGATGACCGCTAAATACATAAACTTAGTTTTCATATGTAAGTAAATAAATATAAAATAGGTACTAACACACAGACGCGAGAAAAACTCTAGGTACATCAGACAATATTTTTTCCGCAATGGGAATCGATCGCACCCTCACTGGTTTAACAGTTAGGGTTACCAACTACTAAAGCGTATTGGCGTAGTGGTACGCCAATCGCTTCATCATAATCATATAAGATTGGGTTACATTTCAAAACATATCTAAGTGTCAGACAGGCCATTAATTATATATAAACCTTTAGTTTCGGGCTTTAGAATAGGACTTAGGAATAATGTGCCTGTCGTAAAAGGCGACTAAAAGATATATGGTTATGAAAACTGAGATGGCTCTGACCTAAAGTAAGATTTGCAATCGTGATAAACAGTGATGGTAGAAGTGAGGAGACAATTGAGAAAGGGCAAGCAAGCACGTATAGAGAGGTACCGATGCGTTCCGTAGGAGATTCCGGTGCCTCTTATAAAATACAGATGATAGGCGCTGAGGGGGTTTTAGTGAGTAAAAAGGGTATCTTTTGAAGATTTCCCCCTCCTAAGAAAAAAAAGGCCATTAATTATATAAGGTTAAACCATTATTCAAGGATCAATGGAAACAGAGCACCAATGCATGACTCATCAAAATCTTCTTAAAACATTCTCATCCGAATTAGTTAAAAAAATATGATTGGAGTTACGGGTTAAAAAAAATTAAGCGGTAAAGTGACTATCCACGCAAATAAAATTATTTTATAATTATTATTTACAAATAAAATGAATTATTATTTATTTACAGTTGGTAAAGTTCATTATCATAGAAACTGTAACCAAATTATGTATTCAAGACGAAATTGAAATATGGTTACTTATGACGTTCTAACTGCCTCCTTAGCCCAGTGGGATGGGCGTGTGCTTTAGAAAATTTTAAACTGTGTTAAAGACTTAGAGAATAATTTTTTATGAGGCGATGTTTAGGTAATAACGGCTTTTGTTAAGTAATCTGTACTGTTCCTCTGTAAAGTTCGTTTTCATAGATTTCTAATTCTTTCTCTTACTTACCCAACATGTTCAAGAAACTGCGTACAGCAGAATTAGCATTAGTTGTAATGGCTAAAACATTAAGTAAATGTACGGAACCTTGTTCACCGTTTCGCAACGCACTCGGCCTTTATATTTGCCTATTTAGTTTCCAAACCCTAAAAAGGTTTCGTAAGTAGGTTTCTATCCTGAATCTAATGCCACAGCGATAAGATGGTTTAATGCGAACGATACCTTAAGTCTAAAGAAATAAGACTACTTTTAGCTCGTAACCACACTTTTCTTATAAGAATGCCTATAGCGTTAGGCCGGTAAAGAAACGGTAATTTACTTTTTCATAGAAAACTATTGAGCGGTCCATCCGAGCGCAAACTTTTTCCGCTGACTTTTATTTACTCTTTTCTCCTTTACCTGTTGTTATTTTCAATTATCTAGAAACGTTGAAATACATTAAAATATATTATTACAGTAAAATTCTTTTACCATTAAAATTATTGTAATATATATTTTACGCTTTTCTCTTTTAACTTTTTTAAAAACAAATTTCAATTTATAAATCACTAATAGCGTGGGAATGGAGCCATGTGACAATGTTACGAATATGATGTTGATGTACATATGTCTTGTGTGTATACACACATATAAGTACCATGTCCTACATAATATTTTACAGTTAGCATTATGAATTTCAAGTTTTTCAGAACCATTTAATGGTACTATACTTTTGTCAGAAAGATAGAATTGTAAAATATGTTAGGTCGACAGTTGAATGTCGATCAATTATTCCTCTTTAACAGTTTATCAATACAAACGCATGACTTATTTTGCCACTTCGTTGCTACAGGTTTACATTGTTTTTATTAATTCCGTACTTTTTGGTTAATTATACTTAGGAGAATAAAGTACGGTAGAAAATTATTACTCAGACTATATGGAGTAAATGTTGCGAGATAGCGCGAATATTTTAAATTCACCTCGTATAAAGTATGGCTAAAATAAAATATGTACAGATATTTAAAATATGAATCCCAATATTTCTTTTAAATGTGAAATGAAACGAAGAAATGTAATGCTATATAATTTAGCTGACATAAAAGCATCAATCAATCATCAGACATTTGAAAAGTCAATAATCGCGGGGGTTCATCTCAGCCATTTTCACATTGTGTACCGTTCAGCTTTTCTTATCGGCGCTGATTTATTCTCTATTTTATTTTGCAATCCTGCCGATTTCGTGAATAACGCCGGAAGTCCCCGGAACGTGTGTGATAAATTGTCAGAGTTTGTACAGTTGAGGAAAACCTCAATGTTCACAGCACACGTATTGTGGCTTCGGGTGCGAAATAATCAAACGATTTTTAAACATCCATTGATAATACATTGCTTATAGCTGAATAAAGAAAAATATCTTTACCTCATCTTATTTTATTTTATTTTATCATATCGTATTTTACCAAAATCTTGTTAGTTGCACAAAATTTTATTTCCTTGACTTTACTAAAAGTTTATACATTGAATACAAGTACAAGTTATTTAAAAGCTCAACGAGAGTAAATTCATTTTAAAACTAAACCTAAACTTATCAGCGATAAAAGTAGTGATAATTTTTTTTAAACTTAATCATTAAAAACATCAATATTCCATCTACTCTCTCATTCATATCGCATATTTTTGCTGTTGCTTCCCGAATACTATACACAATAAGTAATAAAGTTTCTATGGAGTTTATAGTATTTACGTTTCAGACGTTTCAAACCCTTTACAGAGTCCGTGGTGATGGGAGTGACAATCAACCGATAAAATCCCTAAAAATTATACCATTTATGGTGTATTCTGACATATATTTTTACAACTCTTCCTTGAAATTATATTTAACATATTGCAGTAGTGACTCTTTTCAAATTAAAACCAACAACAGTAGCGACTATGCTGACGATATTGCGAATTCCGATCGCATCCAGCAACGCGTAGGGCGTCAGCGGAAATTCGATGGCGGAACAAATGCAAAATGTCCACATTTCCCCAGATACGGAGCTCCGTTAATGTCGCCCCCAGCATTAGGTTTCCGGGAAGCTCGCAGGAGTAATATTCAACGGTATCTGTTCACGATAGTGGAAAATACTACGGGCGTTCAAGACGTTAAACGTTCTTTAATTACCGGCCGTGTTAGGAACTATGGTTTGTTTAAAACGCTGCTCGCGCGTTAGTGCAAGTTAAATTTATGAGATTACCCGCCTTCGTAGACTTGGTAGCATGATTGTATAGTTAAAATAGAGCTTTAATAGGAAATTATCAGACGATCCATTTCATAGAAGCAGCAATTTTTTTAAGTTAAAGTAAAATCTACGAAAGGTGTTTACCTGTCCTCCTCAGTCCAGGTGACGTTTAGATTTCCTGTCTCCCTGAGGGAGAGATTCGGAGTGTTCTATTAAGTTTATATTTATGGAATTTCGCGGATAAGTGGTGAAAACATACCTGCGTAGGTTCGAATCCCGTGGGGAAACAACTTTGTGTTATCGTTGTTTTCTTGTTGGTCAGGACAAATTGGGCCGATCGCCCGATTGTCTAAAAAGTAAGATGATCCATGTGTCGGATGGCCATGTAAAAAGTTGGTCCACCCACAAACCCGCATTGAGCCAGCGGTACGGTCCAAAAACCCCCTAATGGAGAAGGCGTGCATTGGGGAAGGCCTACGTCCGGCAGTGGACTGCATAGGCTGATGATGATGAACTTGCGGAATATCTTGTCTTTAGATTAAAAGGGCTCCTTAGCCAGCGTTATTTTAGGCTAAACTATAGATAGCATCCCATAACTCAGTGCAACCGGTTTTTCCATCTTACTCTACTTTTTTTACGGGCAGGGTGTATAGCTTACCATTAGTCCATTCGTCCCGCTCGTCTCATCAATTTCACAAATAAAAAAAAAATATATCCTTGCCTAAGTCCACAATTAAGTAAATTTATTAGAATGAGCCAAGAAATTACACAATAATCAGATTTTTGACCGCACTGAATTGACGGTTAGATATATGTATAAAAATTTAAATGAATTCACGAAATTTTCCATAATTACAAAGATATGCGGACGTTAGCCTGTCCATGAAAGAAAAAAGTGCAAAATATTTCAAATTTAGGTTACCAAGGTTGCGTGAAAGTGCTATCAGAAATGTAACTCTTTTTATTGATATTGAAATTTAAAACTTTGTAAATTTAATAATTTTTAATGGTACAAAATTAAAAATAATCTTTTTTAATATTTAAACCATGATTTTAATTAAATTATTAACGACGTTATTTTAAAAAGTGAAGTAGAATATAAAACGTTACAGCTCTTTGATATAAAAAAGCTTTAAGAGCATATTGTTCACTAAAGTATTTTGATTGTTCTGCCCTCTTTTTATATTTCTAGTTAAAATAGAAAATGATCAGTGCGAAAGGAAATGGAAACAGCTCATTTTCCACAAGAATGTCGAACGATTTATCGTTGCACTTGACTACTTGCAATGACGCACACCAAAGTACCTATTTCTAAAGAACCTATTCTACTCTGAAATCCGATTTCAAGTAAGCTATTACAAATTTCAAATGGAAAAATAACTTTTTAGTGTGAATAAATTACATTAATTTGTAAAATTTAATCTTAAAACCATATAGTAACCAATATTAGGGTAAAGCAGAATTCAGTCTATGACTGAAGCGTCTATAACCTAAAACCCTCTCAATACACTTGTGTCTTGTGTTTGAGCTATTTTATTAGCAAATAATGTCCTTTTAGGCTTGTGTAATACAGTTGATAACGCCCTAACACTACTGTGTCCTTTTAACGCCTGGCCGTTCCATTATGCATGCTGTAAAGTTAAACAGGCCACTTCAGGTGCGATTCGAGCCGCCTTTACTTCAATCAATCAGCAAATTAGACTAAACTTAAAAGATCTGACGACAAGGTAGCATTATTTTTAAGCTATGCTATTTTAGTTAAGATGAATTCGGCCATGTCTTTTTTCTCCTGCACCATTTCCCAGCAGCAACGTTTTTAGAAGTGCTTTGAAGATTACATGAAGCTTTTCATGCTTTTATACAAATTACTGAAACCCATCTGAATCTAAATATGGATCCTGGGCATTTTAAATAGTGTAAAAAGAAACCATATAAATCACTCTGTGAAGGCTACACGCGTATGTATAACTTATAATCCGGTTAAATCTATGAAGGTTTAGACACGGGACGCTAAATAAAAATTGTAATAATATGAGATTTTTGTGCCAACTATCTGCTGGCGACGATGTGCTCTGCACCTTGCGTTTGCTATAAAATATTTCTACGTTTTATCACCTTAAAAGTTTTATATACCCCACTTGAATCGAAAAAAGACACATTTTTCTATCCAATTGGCCTACCATTCCGATTGCGTTATGACAACAACTGTTGAATGTCATATTGTATCAAATATTGTTCTTTTTTGTAACAAAATTATGAAGTACCCTATTCCTATTTATTTATTTATTTACACTTCTTGTACGAAATCAGTTCAATGGTGGATGTAATGCCAAAGGCATTCTCTGCCAGTGAACCATTGGGTGGTCAAAAGAATGTTAAGTAGGTCCAATAAGTAAAAAAAAAAGAGAAAATCAAGGTTTTATATATAAGAATTGGGTCGTTTAAAAAGTAGTAAATGACAAAATATTAAAAAAGTAATACACGTACATATATATGTACACAATACATACACATAAATTTTTGTATATGAATAATTGATCATTGATGGATATGAATAATTACATAAACTTACATACATAAGTCCATAAACATAATTACACTTATTTTTTTTATTAAAAAAAGTTATACATATCAGATTAAATAAAATGATCTGTTTCATTGCTGTAATTGACTTAAGGGTTTCTTGCGAATTTTCCGTTTAAACTCATTACGACTTTTAGCCATTCTGATTTCCTGAGGTAACTCATTCTACAAGTAAATCGCCTGTTCGGGGAATGACGAATGGGTGAAGTCAGAATGGTGAACAGGACATTGAAGCAGACGATTATACGTTACTACTAGAACATCTTATATAGTATGTATATAGGTGATTCATTATATTGTCTCTAAAAATTGTCTTGTATGATTATTCTAAGTTTAATGATTGTTGAAATGCATACAAATGCTGCACACAAGAGAAGAGTTACGAGTTACGTTTCTAGTACATTTTTAAGAATAAGGATAGGGTTACAGCTATTGTACATAAATTACTACTAATAAATATATAGCTCTTGAAATAAAACGAATTCTGGTATACAAGATTTTTGTTTTAAATTTATTATTTATTTATTTATTTACACTTTTGTACAAAAAAAACAGTACAATGGCGGACTTAATGCCAAAGGCATTTTCTACCAGTCAACC
Source organism: Lamproptera curius (assembly GCA_029286875.1). Classification (NCBI taxonomy): domain Eukaryota; kingdom Metazoa; phylum Arthropoda; class Insecta; order Lepidoptera; family Papilionidae; genus Lamproptera; species Lamproptera curius. Next base: position 2,041,334 of record JAGSMT010000060.1, read on the forward strand.
ATGGATAGTGAAGAGAATAAGAAGTAGGTGCAATGATGTATAAAAAAACAACAAATATAACTTAATACATAAAAAATATATACATTCACATTCATTCATATATATAAATAATTATAAATATCAAATGAAAAATTCTATTCTTATTGTTCTTATTGTCTTAAAAGGTGTTTACGAGTTTTGCGTTTAAACTCATTACGATTTTCGGCCATTCTGATTTCTTGAGGCAACTCATTCCACAAGTGAATCGCTTGTACGAGGAATGACGAGTGGTAAAGTCAGAACGGTGAATAGGACATTGAAGCAAACGATTATATGTTGAGCGAAGGTTTTTGTTACTGACTTCACATAGATACTGAAAATGCGAGGATATGTCAGTCGGAGTAGAAGGTGAATCTAGAAATGCCTTTGAAATATGGGTAGCCACTGTAATTGAGCACGATTGGCCGACACGTGATCAAATTTACTTAAAATTTATTTAATATAAATATATTAAATACTGTTATAAATAAATTAATAAAATATCTTATTAAATAATAAAATTTACAAACTTTTTAAATAATACACCACACCACCTGCCAGCTTTGACAAATGTTTAAATCAGAAATAACAGAAAAATTCCCTAATAAAAAAATAACACATGCGAAAGAAAATAAAAATCATTAAAAAAAATACAGTTAGGGAAGTGAAATGAAAAAAATATAATAATATTAAAATGCAAACGATAAAAACGTACAAAATGGAATATAAAAATGCGAACGCAGCGCAAATGTCATAACGTAACTTTAACATAAATGTCAAGTGATAATGACACTTGTGTGCATCTGAGTTTAACTTATAATTATATGATTACAAAATAACTAATTGAAGACAAAAAAAGCTTATCGATAGTAGTAGAGCATAGTAAATAACTATTAAAACGTAAGATAAACAAAGAAAAAAATATATATATACAGCATGAAGAATGTTTACGGTAAGGCTAACCTTCCTAACTATTGTGAAACAACAATATCTTAAATATAGACATAAGAAAGGTTAATATTAATGTATAATTGTTTAAGACTGCGGATGTCTTAGGATACTTTTTAATCAAGAAGTCAGTCCTCTTCATCAGTGATTTTATGAGTTATTACCAAAGAAGTTTTAAATGAAGATGTACACCCAACGTCCAGACAGAACGCATCCCAAACTGAGTCGGGCCTAATCAAAAAGCCTGTCTATTTTCAAACCTCAGGTTTAAAGATGCCATTCTCCGCTGTGTATTTTCCACATATGTATTTTACTGTCTAAAATTAGAGAATTCTATCCAAACTGAGTCACTTTATGTGTCTTATTTCGTTCACAAACTTCGGTAAAGAAGCTTCTTCACATCCATTGACATGTTGTCAGCTCCTAAAGTTTATCATTAAACAACTTCAAGAAGTAACTTAGGCAGTTCTCGTTATCATTTCTTGAGACATCCATACATTCAAGCAATATTTTTAACAGTCTCAGCGTCAAAGTATCTATTTGCTTGACCAGTCTTTAATCTGTGCTCAGGAGACCAGATACAAATACAAGTTTCTCAGCTAGCGCAACTCGTCACTATTTTAGCAACTGTATCCTTTGAAGATCTGGAATGCATTCTGAGCCTGAAGATCATCAAAACGCTTCGAAATGCTGTCTTCCAATGTTTTAAGAACTTGCTATTAAGAAGAGAGTTAAGAACTTCTTACAAGTTGGACATCTTGGTTCAAGTTTTTTTTTTTAATTGGTGCAATGTTGATGTAGTGCTAGTAGGTGGTGAAGAGGTTAGCGGTGAGAAACTACATAAACTGTTTTGCAACAACTATTTTTTATTTTTATATTTATATTTGCTATTTACTTTTAAAGATAAAATTTATGAAAATAAAGGTAAGAACTTTGATTTTTAAAATTAAAATTTTAGGACCTTAGTTAAAATATTTTCTATATTTGAAAGTTAATTAATATTATAAAATTTAATATCGACGTCAATACGCTTTATCAAAAAACTGCTTTAATGAATAAAAAAGCAAAATATTCGAAGCTGAAGTATTGATAGGAAAATATAGGAACTCCCTGTGGCTGCTGCCAAAGTTAATAATAAAGTTAACGAGAAAACTACTCCAGTGAAGCGCCAAACATAATCCAACAAGTAAAAGTATTGCGCAGAAATATACAGTCTGGAGACTGACTGCACGTGCAATAACCTGACGTAAAATAATCCATCCTAAGGTGCATAATCGTTTGAGCCTAGTAGGCCATTCGACTAGCAATGCCCAAGTTTCCTTTGATGTACGTATTTGCGATATGTGTAAGTATAGATTGTGTACGCATGGCATAACGTGTTGAATACGAACGATGGATTTTGCTTACCTATTCAATATTAACGTATAATATGTCGGAAGCCATAACATGATGAGGGTTTTCCTCTTATGTGATTGTTCCTGATGTAAAGTCACTTACGCGTAGTTATTATTTCTTGTGGCTAGATCAGAACTTGTAATGTATTTAATATAGTATTATTTATTTATCGTGGAATCAACAGTAATAATAGAAAAGTAGCACTTCCAACTACATATTCCCATTTTTTTCACAGCGCAAAAGGTGGACGCGCATTAAAATAATTCATAGAAAAAAATTTTTGGTAAATTTATGGTACTGCTTTTTACCTTTTATTAGTTGGCCACAAAGTTACTTCTTGATAAAACCTTAAATCTATTCCTAAAGATATTAAATAAATATTTAAACAAATATGCAGCAGTATTATATATAACAATTAAAAAATATTCGTTGAAGTGGAAAAAACACATATACAATCTTAGCATAAAGATTGTCAATTCGAGAAAGAATACCTTACAAATAATAGTAAATGTTATTTTAGTAACGAATTTTATTCGTAAATCAATGGCAATTTTAATCAGGCGGAAGGTCTAATAGTTGCAAGACAGTTCAGTACGTGCAGATGGCGATTGAAATACCACGCCTATTAGGAATCAAGTTTGTAAGTGCCGTGACATGACCATCGCCTAAATAAGGATAAAGATTTATTTTACCTCCTTTCTTATGTTGTTTAAATCCGGGTCAATAATTTTATGTTTGTAACTCTTCAATTAAATCTATATATCTATATATCTCTTCAATTAATAATTTATATAAAGATAGAATAAAATGCACGCAGATCATATGCAAAACAATAGTATTAAACTTAAATGCTTTATTCGTCAACCTGCTCATGATCATTATCAGCCTGTATCACTCCTCTGTTGGCCATAAGCCTCCCCTAATGCACGCCACCGTTTCCTATCTTCGGTCATAAACATGCTAAATTATCTTTATATATCATGTTCTGTAGTAAGATGTAGATATGTACTTAGCAAACAATAAATATTATGGACTTTACTCCATTAAAACGGCTTATATATGAATAGTTACATTATATGCGTTGTTGCCCAATATTCCCCTAACACCTGCAAATGGATGCCAGATGTTACGTTATTGGCTGTGGAGATAAGGCGACACAATAACGCTTGAAATAATGTTATAGTATGTTGCAATATAGGTAATGGCTAACTTAATGTTGTTAGTATACACACATCAAATGCAATTTGCTGCCTCCGTAGTGGTTAGGGTAAACCGAAAAAAATGGCCAAAACCTGCGGGGACTTAACAAATTTTCACTGTTGTTTCCTAGTTAGTTATTTTTTTTATGGCATATGCAGGCACATTAGCAGTCGGGCCACCTGATGGGAAGTGGCCACTGGCGCCCATAGGCATTGGCAATACCAGTGGTACCGCCAACGCGCTACCTACCGTGAGACATAGGGTGTTAAGTCTCCTTTACCCAGTACAGACACTGGCTACGGTGCCCATCAAACCGGAACACAGCAGTGTTTTCACACTACTGCTCCGCGGTAGAAATAGGCACCGCGGTGGCACCCACCCAAACGGTCTCCTGTAAAAAGGGGACCTACCACCGGTAAGGGTTATATGGGCCGAATACCCAATTATCTGAAAAGTACAATGGCCCATGCGTCGGTTGTAAAAAGTTGGTCAACCTAGAGCCAGGGTACTGTTCACTCTTAGTGCTCCGAGTTTTATCTTTTTGTTACCTGTAGCTACCAGCTGTTCTGTGGTCCCATCTCGTTTAATACTTTTGTGATAAGTTCTTAATAAGAATTACTTAAAGTAACTATTTAAAAAAAAAATTGTTAAAAATGCAATTAAACATATTCAAAGCTCATTATGGGCAATACAGTTCTAATTCTCGTAAAAATAAATGCATTTAAAAAAAAATCTTTCCATGGGCATAGAACTTGTCATAGACATTTCGACATTGGTGTACATTAACTAGTTTAGCACTATAAAACGAGAGTTGTCACCAGATGTTTAAATATTAAAATATATATTTTTATCAAACATTCAATTATTTTAGTATGAAAAAGAAAATAAATGTAATAAAATTTTGAATGGAGAGGCCCTGTTGAAACCATTTAAACAGATAACATAATTGAAGCTGAAGCAACAGCGCAATAAGGAACTCCCTGCGGCTGCTTCTGAAGTTAGTAATAAAGTTAACGTGAAAAGTACTTCAGTAAAGCGCCAAGCGTAATCCGACAAATAAAAGTATTGCTGAAAATTTCTCTGTCAGAAAGCTTAAAGTGTATTTGATAACTTGTCCTATAATAAAGGAAGAAAGGCGCAAAATTGTTTGAACAAAATACCATTTATAGGAGTACCTAGTCTTGAATTTTGTTTGAGGTATTTGCAAAACGTATGTGTATGACTTAAATAAATATGGTTCAACATAATAAATAACTATGACGTTGTTTGCTTGCCTTGATCATTATTGACTACGTTTTAGCAGAAGTAAATTGTTCACTTACTTTTTTGTAATTTTCATTAAGTCTGATAGCTTTTTCTCGTACCAATCGACCTCTAAATTTCAAGTAGTAAATTTCATTCAACAGATAAATAAATAAATATAAATTGACTGAAAACCTGCAAAGACTGCTTGAGAAGATCTCGGGAACTGGCTTTGGATAGCCACCGTCCTGTATCTCAGGCCATTTAGATGTTAACTTACATGGCAAAATTTTGCATTGATTTAGTACTGAAGATTAATAAAAGCATTACTATTAATTAATCTTAAATTACATCTACTAATAATTAAGTGAAATAGATAAATTGAGTGTAGAAAACCAAATCTATTCTATTAATTTCTTTGTGCTTTTATTATATAAATACAGCTAACATTCTATTCAATTCGATTCAGCTAAAATCTAAATCCAAAGGTTTTTTGAATTAATAGGCTTAGATAACTTTAGAAGAAAGTTACGAACTAAAGCCTAACGACACTAGCCTCAATACGTTAAGTATATTACCAAACGATATGACTAAGAAGTCTTTTATATATCGTAAAAGCAGAATGTTCTCGAATGTTTGACGATGCTTCCAAGGTGGCCTTAATAAACTTTTCCAATGAAACTACAAGTGTCGCGATCCTTAACGTTGTTATGCAACATTTACTTGCGAAATTGTCCTTTCCTATTTGCTCTTGAATACTTTGACCGCTTTATGTTCCAATAAACTGGAATGCGATCAGATAAAGAAACACGCGCTGTTGATCAGGGCCCGTTTACATTTACGGTTGGGTACTTACATCTATGTCGATTCGAATGATGATGATAGATTTACGATCTTACATAAAACAACCGTTTATAGTTAACAAAAAACAAGAATAAATAGAAAGAGGATTAAATAGTTTACTTTTATAGTAGCGTGTTTAATATGTTTTCTGTTTTACAAATTCATTATTTGTAAATTTACATGTACATAAACTTGCTTTTCTGAAGTGAATAAAAAACCTTTTATTTATCAGTTTCTATGAATAATCGAATTTTACCGTTCTTAATACCTTAAAGTTATAGCTACAAGAAATTAAAATTATGCTTGACGTTTCAGACCTTAAGTCATAGTCTCATCATCATCATCAACATAAACAGCCTGTGGTGTGATAGTCCACTGCTGGACATAGGCTTCCCCTAATACACCCTTATCCATTAGGGGGTTTTGGACCGTACCCCACCTCGCTGGTCCAATGCGGGTTGGTGAGTTGACCGACTTTTAACATGCCCGTCCGACGCATGGATCATCTTACTTTTCAGACAATCGGGTAATCAGCCCAAATTGCCCTAACCAACTAGGAAACAACAATGATAATTTGTTGCGTCCCCGCAGGATTTGAACCCACGACCTCCGGTTTCTGAAGCACACGCCTATACCACTAGGCTACGGAGGCAGTTAAGTAAGTCATAGTCTATGTTTACGAAACTGACTCAGACGCTGAGCGTTGCAATCCAAGCTCACTGTTCCAGGAAAACTCGCTGTATTGGTGTTTTTAGTCTAAATTTTTGAACTAATGGGATCCCGATTATGTAGTAGGACCCAACCTTCTTTTCTAAATTTATATATTTTGTATTATAATTATAATTTCAATAGCCTAGTAAATAAATCTTTTGAGGAGTCAATTTTCTTTTGCGAGAATTTCTGATTTATTAAATCTTATATAGTTGTAAAAATTTTCATGCAAACTGCAGACTTTTTCTAACATCAGAGCTTTATATTATCCAAGAACACGTCTTGGCCATTCTAGTCTGGCCTAAGTAAGAGTGCGACATTCACAGTCCAGCACGTTTACTCCTGGATCTTCCAGAGGGATATAGATCAGTTGGTAAATGGTATCGGGTGTACTTTAAAATTAAATTCTTTTTTAGTAATAAAACGCGAAAATATCCATAAAACTGTATCAATATTATGTAGATATACTATTCGCGTAACAACAGAAAATATTACTTGTCTTTTTTATTACCTTAGCAGCTATCGAATCTTTCTATACACTAACATTAGACTATTTTATTACCAGTACATATCGTTCGATTTGTTTTGGGGTACTGTATTTAAATCGAGCGGAATGTTGTAAAAACCAGTGAAACAGTATATTATTGTCGTTTTTGTGTGAAACGAAATAAATTGTATCTTGTTTAATACATGCATGAAAAATCGCAACATAGTATATGCTGCTGATAAATCGTTCGGGTATCAAATAATAATATAATATTATTTGTGAATAGATACAGCTCCATATTTATAACTGTAAAAGCTTATCATAACAATGCAGTAAACTGAAATGTAGCAGATTGCTTACGATATTGCAGCCGACTTTTGCCGTTACCGTAGTATTGCCTTTAGTGTTGCATTTTAGTTTATACAAATTCAAATATCTTCATATGTAATGTTATATCATTTTAAAAATATTACAACTAATATTGTTCTGCAATCTTTAAATTTTAATGTACAATCACATGAATAGAACTACGCCGCTACATTTCTGTTTGATATTAATTCTTATGACTTGTAACAATTTCATGAATACAATGTTTATTTTTACATCCACGAAACAGACGTCGTGATTAAATGAATACTGATATACATATATGATAAAAATTAAAAACCTGCATTAACATACTTTTAATGAAACAATTCGGTGTTAACGTTTGTATTTCTTAAATAGGTCCAATTTAGAAACTAAAATTTATTTCTAATTACATTCTTAAAGAATCTCCTATTGATAACAATATTTTATTCATTTATACTCGTGAGGGTCACTTAAAAAAAGGCAAAAGATTATTTTGAATACTTGTATTATCTTCATTATTTCAGTTAACATTTATTTCATTTCCGTTTCCAAATAGCTACGTTAGCATTGAAACATTTAAATTACGGATTTGTCACAAGGATTACTTGTCAAAAGTCGCAAATCGGGGATATATAATTTATTGGAAAACAAATACAGACTCGAATGGTGTAATAAATTAACGATGATTGAGCGAACCATTGAATCGGTGAATGAAATATGAATCACTTGACAAGGACTCGCAATAAATTTCGTTTCGTGTTGTTCACAGGAGGGTATTAATTGCAATTATTTTTGACTTCGACCTAAATGTTAATGTATTTCTGGCAGCTTTAATACAAAACATTTTAACAGGATTTATCAATTGAAGGAGGGATATAAATATATTATTCGAATCTAATTTATCCTATTGAAACATTTATTTTATAAACGGGTGTTGCTCGCGACTTCGTTCGCGTGGTAATATCAAAAAAATAAATCTTTTGGTTATTTTTAATAAGCAAAAGAGTATCCTAAGACTAGTTTAACAGGCAAACAGACAGACGAATATAAAAAAAAATGTTATTTTGCTATATATTTTATTATAGCATATATTATATTAAACTATATATTATACAATAAAGCAAATTGCCTACAACTGCAACGTCTGAAACAATATAACAAATCGAACACTGATCGATTTGTTTTATGGTGTCAGTGCATTATTTTTTCAAATCGTGCGGAATTTTGTTGAAATCAATAAAACGATATATTATTGCTGCTTTAAGGTGATAATAAATAAATAGTATATAGCATACGTTTATTGCTAGAACATCTTGTGTGCCTTTTAGATAAGTCATCGATTATATTGTCTTTCAAAAAATGTCTTGTATTATAATATAATGTAGCTGAAATGATACTCATCATCAGCCTGTGATAGTCCACTGCTGGACATAGGCCTCCCCTAATACACCGCTACCCATTAGGGGGTTTTTGGACCGTATCCCACCACGCTGGTCCAATGCGGGTTGGTGGGTGGACCGACTATTTACATGCCCATCCGACGCATGGATCATCTTACTTTTCAGAAAATTGGGTGATCGGCCCAAATTGCCCTAACCAACTAGGAAACAACAATGAAAATTTGTAGAGTCCCCGCAGGATTCGAACCCACAACCTCCGGTTTCTAAAGCACACGCCTATACCACTAGGCTACGGAGGCAGTTGAAATGATACTAAAATCCAATAAATCAACAAAACAGATTGTAAAATTAACGTGATTTTTATTAAAATGCTTTATCAGAATTGCTAAATATAATGACTTTGGGTGATACTTTTGGAACGTAGAAAATATTTAATCGAAAAATTACAATGAAAATACCATTTAACATTCATGACCACCAGACAGGCTACAAATGCTGCAGACAAGAGACAAGTATAATATTTTTAATGTCATAATTGATATGCAATTAAACTGTCGTCGTGCACTAAAAATATGTACTAAAAATGGCTGCACTCACGTAAAATTGATATTGGTGCCGACTAAAAGACAGAGGGGGGTCTAAAAACATTCATCATAAAGGTCTTAAACATTTCGCGAACATAAGTCCAAGGGTCGCGATCTTTAACGTTGCGTTGGTTATTTCAATCGCTTCCTGTGTACTGAACTGTGCAACTAGTAACTCCACGCCTATAAGGAATCTAGTTTGTAAGTGCCGTGATATAACCATCACAATAAGACAAAGAATTATTTTACCTCCCATGTTGATTAAATCCGGATTAACAATTTTGTTACCAGTAACAACTACAGCGCTTTGCGACCAAAATAAGTCGGTACATGATAGCACTACAGAACCTCACCAGTTATACAGCGCATATAAAGAAAATATTGATATTTTTTGTCTATAACTCTTCAATTAAACCTTAATTTACATAAAGAGCGAATAAAGATGCACGCAGATTATATGCAAAACAATGATATTAAACTGAAATGCTTTAATCATCAACGTGCTCGTGATCATTATCAGCCCGTGTCACTCCACTGCTGAACAAGGGTCTCCCCTAATGCACGCCACCGCTTCTTATCATCGGTCATAAACCTGCTTAATTATTGTATATATCAAGTTCTGTAGAAAGATGTAGATATGTACTTAGAATAAAAAAGATTTTGTAGACTTCACTACATTACAACGACCTATATATGAAAAGTTACAATATATGCATTTTAGCCCAATGTTCCACTAACTTGAAGATAAGGCGTCATAATAACGCTTGAAGTAATGTTATAGAACGTTGAAATATAGGTAGAGAAGTAACAAAGGAAATGTATTAAAATTCAAAATTGAGAGGCCTTGTTGAAACCATTTAAAGAGATAACATTATTGAAGCTGAAGGAACAGCGCAATAAGGAACTCCCTGCGGCTGCTTCTGAAGTTAATAATAAAGTTAACGTGAAAACTACTTCAGTGAAGCGACAAGCGTAATCCAAGAAATAAAAGTATTTCTGAGAATTCCTCTGTCAGAAAGCTGTCAAGTTATCGCTTGCACTTTTTGTACAAGTGATAACTTGTCCTATAACAAAGGCAGAAAGTCGCAAAATTGTTTAAAAAAATTCCACTAAAAGGAGTACCAAGTCTCAAATTTATGTGAATTAAATAATGGATAAATATAAAACAATAATATAAAACATGGTAAAATATAATAAGTAAATGTTTGCTTGACTTAATCATAATTGGCTACATTCTGAAAGTGTCAAAGATAATTGGTTCGTTTACATTTTATCGTAATTTTCATTTAGTCTAACAGGCTTTTACTTTATCTAACTTTTAATTAGCAAACTTAATTCAATTGATAAATAAATAAATTTAAATGCACTGATAACCTGCAAAGACTTTTTTAAAAGATTTCGGGAACTGGCTTTGAATGGCCACCGTCCTAGATCTCAGTTCATTTAGATATTGATTTAAATGGTAATATTTTGCATTTATATAAAAATAAATGCATTTAACATTGAATCTTAATTCAAAGATTCTTTGAATTTACAGGCTTTGATAACTCAGATAAAAGTAACGAACTAAAGCCGTAAGACGCTAGCCTCAATACGTTAAGTAAATTATCAAACGGTATTTTAGAGGAGTCTTTTATGTATCGTAACAGCAGAATGTTCTGAATGTTCGAAGATGCTTCCAAAGATGCCTTAATAAACTTTTCCAATGAAACTACAAGTGTCGAGATCCTTAACGTTGTTATGCAACATTTACTTGTCGAAATTGTCCTTTCCTGTTTGCTCTTGAATACTTTGACCGCTTTATGTTCCAATAAACTGGAATGCGACCAGATAAAGAAACACGCGCTGTTGATCAGGGCCCGTTTACATTTACGGTTGGGTACTTACATCTATGTCGATTCGAATGATGATGATAGATTTACGATCTTACATAAAACAACTCGTTTCTAGTTAACGAAAGAATAAACACAAAGAGGATTAAATAATTTACTTTTATAGTAGCGTGTTTAATATGTTTTCCTACATTAACCTACATTAATATTTTTATTTTTGTTTTAATTTTAATTTTAATTATAGTCATTTTACTTAAAGTCATGTTAAGATTTCCCTTTATATATTAAATTAAGATAATTAATTGTATTAGTTAAAATTCATGTTTATTCTCTTAATCATGTTAACTTTTGCAGTAACCAGTGACAGATGGTGTGGGTTTTATAATTATTTAAACTTTAATTACTATTTCGATTTAAGACTTCTAATTGTGAAACTGTTTGTTTGTGCAAAAAATAAATAAATAAAACATTCTTTTAATCAAAAATTCGGTGTTAACGTTTGTATTTATTTCTTAAATAGGTCCAAATTAGAAACTAAAATTTATTTCTAACTACATTCTTATAGAATCTCCTAGATAACAATATTTTATTTCTTTATACTCGTGAGGGTCACTTAAAAAAGGCATTCAAAGATTTTTTTAAATTGTATTATCATTCATTATTTCAGTTCACATTTATTTCATTTCCGTTCCGAAACAGCAACGTTAGCATTAAAATATTTAAATAACAGATTTGTCACAAGGGCTACTTGTCAAATATCACAAGTCGGGGGGATATAATTTGTTGGAAAACAAATACAGGTCGAATGGTGTAATAAATTAACGATGATTGAGCGAACCATTGAATCGGTGAATGAAATATGAATCACTTGACAAGGACTCGCAATAAATTTCGTTTCGTGTTGTTCACAGGAGGGTATTAATTGCAATTATTCTTGACTCCGACCTAAATGTTAATGTAGTTGTTATTTCTGGCAGCTTTAATACAATAAATTTTAACAGGATTTATCGATTGAAGGATGAATGTAAATATATTATTCGAATCGAATTTATCCTATTGAAACTTAATTTTATATTCGGCTGTTGCGTGTGACTTCGTCCGCGTGGTATAATACATCTGTAGGTTTTTTTTAATTAGCTAAAGAGTGTCCTGAGATAAGTTTGACAGACAGGCAAACAGACAGTCAATAATTAAAAAAAATGTTATTTTGTCATATGTATCGGTTACATATAACATTTTAATGATTTTGAAACAGTTACTTTGATGTCACAAACATACGCCCGTTTTATTTATTCGTACCTATAGATAAATAAATTGGTTGCTTTATATAGGGGACTGACTAGGATGGATTCATTCAACTTAAATTATTATAAAGTAGAACATAAGTAATGTTTTTTTATTTATTTGTAATTAGTCTGAAATTGTTTACGTTTCGTTGTTCATTTTACATACATTTCACACACCAGCCGAGTCAGCCGTCTATGGATTTTATTTTATTTTATGCATACATAAATTTTATAAAATAAAAGTCACACGCCTTCAAAGCCAGTGCTTCTTTGAAGATATTTTTGCAACAAAATACACATTTTGTTCGCCTTTGATATAAATAGAAATATAGATTTTTATTTGTATTCGAAGCGACTGTACATTCACGATACGACCACTCTATAATGAGTTTCCTGAGAACGGACCAGAATTGAACTCAGAAATAAAGAGAATCCGCAGCCATCTTGCATTGCTCGATTTTCGTAAGATGAGAGCGCTTTGAAAATATTTAGATATTATTTTTCACACAATGTACTGATGTATCCAGCGCTTTGTGTTGCATAGAACTAGGATATATTAAAAAGACTTTTTGAAAAAATGTTTACCGTGAAATCATTTCTTTTTAATTTGAATAAATAGTAGCGAACTTCATATTTTTATATTTTTAGTAAGAAAGGCGAGCGGAGCGTCCGCTGTCTTTTCTTAAAATAATTACAGTGTTCTCATCTATATACATTTAAAATAGTTTAGATCTTTTAAATGTTAATTACGCTATCAAATTAAAACTTTATAAAAGGTAAAGTATATACGGTAAGGTATATAATGTTATTTTATCCGCTACATGGCTACAATACTAGACAAAATTTAACGAAACGGTGAAAAGGCAGTATATTAGTATTATCTACATTATTGTTCCTCTTGCAATTGTACTGTAGCTATAAATTCAAAGTTTGTTCAACGGTAGCCCGTTAATTTCGTGGCAAATGTTATAGCATTTGGAAGGCAGCGTGATTGTTGGCTTGATCGAGATAGCAAACGTTTGTTTTACTTGTTGATTTTTTTTGCCCTTTTTGTGTAGTTCGTTTATATTGTCACTGTGCGTCGTTTATACTGTTGAAAAACGTATTCTACCTTCAAAATGTAACTTGTTATTTTAATTTATTGACCTTTATTAAAGTAAAACAATAGGTTGGGCTGGGTCGAATTCCCCGGGATAAGTTAACACTTCATAATGGTCGGATTCTAAGGTAGTTGGTCACAGCATTCTGGGAGTGAAATGTAACCTGGATGATCTGAAGTATAATGCCTTGATATAGAACGTAAGTTCACAGTCTATGAGTGGAAAGTAGACAAAATATCAGAACTATTATATTAACTATCTTGAGAGGGTTCGTGAGGAAAAAGAAGATTCGATATTTTCTTTGTAACTCTTTTACTGCATAAAAAGCGCATTGAAGAGGCGACGTGAAATTAAGATTAATCATTTAAAAACTACCATTGCCGTCACTGGTTGAATCTACTATTGGAGCTGCCATAGCAAAGTTGAGGCCTCCTTTTTGATAAATTTAGACTAACCTCTTGCCTCGACAATAGCTTTCGCCATTTTTTTAAATATATTTACCCCGTGTTAAAAACTACATCTAAAATATAGCCCATGTAAGAAAATAGAATAGGACATATGTCAAATGGCTAGCAGTTATAGTATTTTTAAACACATATTTTATAATATAGCGTACATTTGCTAAGACGGATTATTATGATCCGCCTTGTGCGATGCCTAAAAGAGCACGCTACTATCCGTTGAATTATAATATTTAAAGAGTTTTAGGTTACAAAATAGAGGTACACGTCAGAAGCAAACAAATCATTGTTGGACACATTTTTTATATTATTACTGCCGTTTTTAATATCGAATATTTATGTATTTAGTTATATCAACTTTATCGTACACTTACAGCACCGTCGCCGAATGAGATATGCCCCAACCTTCGCGTTTCTGTATTCGTAACAAATTGCTCTTGCGGTTACATTTTACGGCATCGGTATTTCCACTCGACTTCGATACGGAATGAATTATGAATGAACGAATGATTAATAGGCAGTGAATGAACGAATGAACGCCACAAAGATATCCAATGAATTATCGGGTTTGTTTATTGCGTTAATGCTCGAAATAATGTTCGTACATTTTTTTGTCAATACGCCATTCTGAACTCATGAATTGATTTAATGCAGTTTTATCTATATTTATTCCAAACTGAAAAATTTATTTTTGATTTATTTTTTAAATAATATTGAAATATCCCATTGCTCATTGACTGTCAAACACGCTATACCGTTTTGATTGGACCTTCTCCATTTGGGGGTTTTCGGACCGTATCCTACCACGCTGGATCAATGCGGTATGGTGGATGGACCGACTTACTTGCCTATCCGGCGCATGATCATCTTACTTTTGAGACCATTGGGTCATATGCCCCTATTGTACTAACCAACAAGAAAACAGAGATATCAAAAAGGTGTTTCACCGCAAGATTGGAACCCTCGATCTCACGAAGGCGGATTACGCTCATATGTGCAGCAAAATTTTTAAAGTTATATGTTTTTTACTGTACAGCTCGTATGATCCCTTAAAAATTAGTTTTAAATATATTACCGATTATCAACTTTAGTTTGAACTGTCGTCTAAAGAATTTGTTATCACTATCAATTAATAGAATTAACAGACATTTAATATCAGCTTGTTTGACGATTTTTGATAAATTAACTTTGTGTTGATTCATCATCAGCCTGTGATAGTCCACTGCTGGATATAGGCCTCCCCTAATACACCTCCATCCATTAGGGGATTTTGGACCGTATCCCACCACGCTGGTCCAATGCGGGTTGGTGGTGGACGACTTTTACATGCTCGTCTGACGCATGGATCATGTTACTTTTCAGACAATTTGATCGACTCAAATTGCCCTAACCAACTAGAAAACAACAATGAAAATTTGTTGAGTCCCCGCAGGATTCGAACCCACGATCTCCAGTTTCTAAGGCACACGCCTATACCACCTACTACCAGGCTACTGAGGCAGTAGTGTTGATTAGTTTACTATTATTCAATACATTAATATTCTTTGGTATGTTATACCGTTTACTTTCAAATAATGTTTCAAAGGTACAAAATATTATCCACCAATCTGCCGTTTGTTGTCCCTGATTGCCTTAACAAAAGTAATTTCAACGACGTGTAAATTAGATTACATCCACACTAACCGGTAGCTAAGCAACGGACGCCACAATCGGGTTTATTAGCAGTTATATCGAGCCAAATTAGACCTGATATTTAAATGAATATTGTTTACTGTCCAGATCGATTGAAATCAAAATATTATTGGTTGATAATCACGCATTAATTGACTATGGAAACCGTTCACCAATCAGGTCTAGATTAAGGGACCATTCAAATTGAGCATAACATTTTTTTACTAAAATTTTTTGGTAAAAATATTTAAAATTAAAACTATCTAGCCAGCAATTAAACTAAAAGCCCTTTGTATTCTACCTTGTGTATATTTTTTTACTTTGCCGTTCTTATAATAATGCATTACACTGAGCTGTTTATTTAAAAGTCGATGAATATGACAAAACGAAATTACGCATCTTACGCAGTACATTAATTTAGAATGCAAATTATTTTCGACGGGAATTTGGATTCAATCAATAGTGACTACAGCTTAGCTTGCCATAAATTATTTCACGGTTAAACGATCGCATAAATTAACGATAGCCAAATGTATCGCCGGTGTATTAATGTAATAAATAAGAACATTAAAACTCGGACAAATTTGCGAATTCTAAGTGCTATTTTATAAAGAACAAAGAGTGCCTAATATAACTGAAGTCGCTACGAATCTACTCGTCGCTAAAATAAGACGATACGTCTCCTTTGACACAATTACACTAGCTACAATGCTCCTCAAACCGAAAAAGAGCTATTCTTATACACTTCTGATTTGCGAAGAAAAAGCTTACACTTTCGTTGATGGACTCCTGTGAATGGAGACCTTTAAAACCTTCGCGCTTAAAATATTACTAGTTTATTAGGATACATATACTAGAATTAGAATAAACTGTACTTAATCGGCGTGTAAGCAGCTCAAACAATTCAGATGTAGTCGACTTTGTTCCAGTTTCGACGGTGGACGTCGAGGCCGTGGTGGGTCGTACTGCGTCCCTACCATGCGACATCGAACCGGATACGAACGAGGACCGGGTCTACATGGTCCTGTGGTTCCGCCACGCTGGTGGAAAACCGCTGTACAGGTAGGTCAAATTGTTTGTTAAATTATTTGATTGTCCATAGAATTCAATTTTGTTTACCGAGAAGACTCGCCTGTTATGAAGTTACAAACTTACCATATGAACTTTTACCTACATTTATAATGATAGTTGTATGTTTGGTGAGGGTTATTTGTTAAAATGTTGCTCAAAATTTGTAAATTTCGTAAGCTTATCAGCTATCACATAACTAGCTGTTAATGAGCCATTCACATTAATAGCTGTTAATGAGTTCGATAATCGGGTTAATCGAGCGAAAAAATCAAAGGAAAAAGCTATAGTAAACAGTAAAAACCTGTCCTTTTTCTTAGTTTTATTTTATTTTGCCGTATACCAAATGTAGTTCTTATGGCGTAATAAAAAGTTGACTCTTACCATGCAGAGCTAAACGTAACCGCACTCAATGGGTAGCTTGAACCTATCGTAGAATGTCCATTTAACGAAACTTAAATTAAAAAACTGTTGCATTCATTCTGAGATACTTTTTTTAACCGCTGTACAATTTATAGCGTGAAATCGAGCAGTAAGGCATAAAAGACTGACCACCTGTTACTTTAGAGCTGGCTAGTTTGTAGATATCTGGCTCGTCAAAGCTAAGATAAATGGCGTAGTTTCTGTATTAAGTATTTATATTTTGAATTTTTTTTTTTGGTTTTAAACCCCCTTAATGAACACTGATACAATATTGATGAATTTTATATAAGCCCTTTTTTAAAACGCCAACTTCTTATTAATAATAATGAACGTGTATAAAAATACATTTTTTCTGCTGTTAAGCAGAAGCGCAGCAGTTTTATACATTTTTTTTTCAATACATAAATAGTTTACTATGGATTCTTTATAAAATTAATTCATCACTAACAAATCCAGCATTCCATTTAGCGTTGGTTTGCTGTATCTGTTAGTATAGTTTATGAGTGGGCATATTTTAACTATAAAACGTCATAGTCATAAGTAGACCCATTTAGACCTGCAGTCCAAATCATCAAACCCAAGTTATCATTACGCCAGCCAAATCAGACTAATGGTGAAAAAAAACAGAACGCCCCGATTCGCATAAAAATTGAACTCTCCCGCATCGAATTACGAAATCGCTGCGTAGCGGCAACATCAAAAGATCGCTTCGACAAGCCGCCGCTGGGGCGGCAATTTTCAAAGCGCCCGGTACAGCGGGTTTGTCAATCATCCGCGCGTGTCGCGCCGTCTCGTGTCGCGGTCGCAATCCGTTTTGCCGTTCGCTTCGTTAGTCGCAACGCTAACGAGCCGCGGCACCCTCCAACCCCCCATTCGGGGAGAAGCGATATTCCGAGGTGTTACATTTTTTACGTTTCGATTTGGCGGACATGCGATACTGTGTTGTTCGTGTTACGTGTTATTGAATACTGAATCACGTATCGATCGTCGTATTCTTCACTTTGCTGTATTGTACGTGTTTTGTAAAATGTTTACGATGATACCGAGTCAGTTTTTTATAACGTTTTTAAAATCGAATTATTTATAAGATATTTATGCGAAATTTCAAATTGTTGAGAATTGTTAAATTATTAAAAACAAAATAATAGTATATAATTTAAATTGATAAAAATTCTTTAGTTGGTATTGTAATATACGCTTATGACTATATTTTATATAAGGAGTAATCTATTATTACAAAATAATATAAAGAGCACTTCCGTTTAATATACCAAAATAAATACACAGTTATAAATCACGAGAATATGAATAAAGTTAAAGTTAATTTAAAAGTTAAACAACAGTGGCGTAGAAAAGTAGTCGTCTGTTGAAATATCTAGCTTAAGTGCAAAGGAGTGCACTTTAAAGTTTTAATTTAACATTGAAAAGTGAACTAAAAGACTTTGAAAAGTCAATAGTCGACCTTTACTACTTTGAGAGACACTTTTAAAGACAGAATTAACGTGAAAAGTATAAGCAGCCGTCAAACATGTATTCATTTTATAAAGGCATAAAATATGTAATGTAACAAAGGATGTTACTTAAAAACTTCACTGGGTTTAGATCATTATCATCATCACGTCTGCATGATAAAATTCCCGCTGAACATTTGCTTTCCCATAGTTACCAAGAGGTTCTTTCCTGTGCTGCCTGCATCCACTGATTCACTGCACATTTGGCCATTTCGCAACTTCATCTTGAGAGAGGTTGTCCTACGAGCTATGTGACCGGTCCTTTGGCACTTCAGCTTCCTAACTTTACGAGCTATATTGGCTACCATTGTTCTGCGGCGGATGCTTGCATTACGCGCTATATCACGTACAGAAATTCCGAGCATAGCCATGACCCATTGAGTGATTTGGAGCTTCCTCACACGACCAGCAGTATAGGACCATGTAGTAGAGCGATAGTTCGTTACTGGCAAGATACATTGGTTGGACGAGTGCGAGAAGCTTAGCCTATTCTACGCTCAAGCTTCCCTAACGCTGCTTATCCAAGTTTGATTCATCGATTAATCTCTGCTCCGAAGTTGGACTTAACTAGCCGGACTACTTGTCCGCGCACAGCACAGTACTCCCAATAAACACTGGCGTAGGCAAAATAACATAGATGGCGCTGGTAGGTTTATTTGATGTCAATGTTATACAATTTTAACACCCCAACTACAGAAAATAAACCAACATCACAATACAAACAATCTTTTACTTAAGATACTAACAGTTAATATTACTAACGCTTGAACATACCTATGCCTTCTATACACTTAAAATGTTTCAAAGGACTTAAAGCTTTAGTTAAAACATCAGCTGGTATAGCAGTTGTTGGCAAATATTGCAAGTTTATAATTTTATCATTTACTACATCTTTGACAAAATGATATCTTGTGTCAATATGTTTACTCGTTCTATGACACACATGATTTGCCACCAACTTCTGTGCACTTTGACTATCATTGTACAGTTTTACAGTGCATAAACTACCAGTAAGCTCACATAACAACATTCTCAAATATAAAGTCTCTACATGCTTCTGCTATTGCCATATATTCAGCCTCCATACTTGATAATGCTACTGCTTTCCCATGAAATAGCTGAACCTGACAGTACAAAACAATATCCTGTATAAGACTTACGATAAACTGAATTGCTAGCCCAGTCTGCATCAACATATCCTACAAGTTCAGTCTCTCCTCTTAAATATTTTAAGCAACATCTTTTTGCTTTCTTTAAATATCTGAGTATTCTCTTAGCATACTTCCAATGGACATTAGTATGACATTTATTAAATTGGCTAAGAAAGCTCACACTGAAAGACATGTCTGGCCTGGTCACCACCGCCAAATACATCAAACTTCCTATCAATTGTTGATAATGAATCTCGCTATCACAAGTTTTAGACTTTTCAATATCTAATTTAAGTTCCTCTTGAGTACTAGCTTCTTTACATTCCAACATATTGAATTTATCCAATAACTGATCTATATATTTCTCTTGATCTAAAGTCACAATATTGTGTTTTGTATCAACCTTAACCCTCATACCTAAACACTGTTGAACCTGTCCTTAGTTTTTAATTTTAAATTTAGAACTTAATACAGAAATTAAATTTTCAGTTTCACTCTTATTGTTAGAAGAAACAAAAAAGTCATCGACATACAAAGCAAAGATAATCTTTACATCATTACCGATCTTTGTAAAAACACATGGTTCTAAGCAGCTCTTGTTAAACCCTGTTGCTGCTCCTTGTTCCTGCATGACCAAATGGCAAGCGCGACTGCTTTCCTTCACAACATACTGTACACGTACTTTTGCTGATCTCTGACTTACCTGAGTATGAAATATCTGTGACTGCTTCATCTCTCGTCTTTCATGTTCAAATATACCATTCTTCTGTGCCAAACTTCACTACTAGTATCTACAGTAGGAGCAGTAAACAAACACTGCTTGTTTTACAACCTCAACTTGTAAACGCCATTCATTTCATCAGCAATTCCAACCAAACTGTTTGGTGCACTACAAATATAACAGCAATTGTTTTTGAATTGCACACTGTTGCCGTTTTTGAGCAACTGACTATTAAAAATTAAATTTGTGAGGAGGTTAGGAACACATGAAACATTTGTTTTTGTAATTATGTTTACATCACACAGCACAATACGGGCATGGCACTTTTGTTTGCTGCTATTATCTCCTTGATTCGAGGTGTAAAACATGGATTCTTCACAATGTTTACATCTGGGGTCATATGAATACTGCACGCTATCCAAGTAAAAGTCATTTTACAATAATTTCACTCAGAAAACTGCGGAAAAACGTTCGTCGTCTTCTTTACATGTCTGGTTTTGTTCCTTGGTGCACTGAAGACTTGTAATGCCCAATTCTTTGCACTTATAACATTTTATTCTCTGTTTATCTGTTTTCTTTCGTTCGACCTTGATCACGCCGACGGCGCGCCATTTTGCTACGAGGCTGTCATTCTTTTATTATTCTAACATTGCGATGTTGACGATAGTGCTCCCTCTGCTGAAAACGCATTTCCTGCCTCGAACTTTCATCGGACAAGTCAATCAACTTCGTTTTATTACGTCAGCTGTAATGGGGATACTGGAATGCTCGATGGCCATAATCATTGGAAAATATTTGTCAGGCAAACCAGCCAACATTAAACATCCGATCCACACATCCACTTAACTGGAAATCCTGTACCTGCTAATTTTTGCGCCGTCTTGATTATTTGAGTGATGTAGGTAGTCATTGAGTCGCAACCGTCCAGGCGAATAGATGATGAGGTTACGTAGCAATGTCATTCTCCTTGAGAACCCAGAATCATCAAACATCAACTTCAATTTCTGCCACAAATCCTTAGTATTTTTTGCTACCTTAATGTGAACGTACAATGATGGATCTATTGTCAAAATTAACTGGCTTTCGCTTTGGGATCTTCTGCTGCTGCGTTGCTATTTTGTTTTCTGCCGATTTTTTGCTTTATACAATCAGCCACATCTTCTAAAATTAGCAAATTCTCCGCCGCAAACGCCCACTCGTCGTAGTTCTCCCGACCTTACTTAGCTTTAGAATGCTGGTTAAGAAAGAATTTGTAGCCATTTCCGTTAATTTGATTCACTGATTCTCACAGCTGTTTATTTATATTACACACCGCGCCTAAGCTAAAAAAAAATTACTTCAAATTTTAACTATAGGACATACTGGGCCCATAACCTAATAAAACGACAGTTTATTTGAACGCAAAAGACACGACTAATTTATTCGGTACAAAAAGTGACATTACCTATTAGCAACTGCAAAATTTTAACATAGATGGCGCTAGTAGGTTTATTTTATGTCAATGTTATACAATTTTAACACAAGATATGAGCATTGAACAAGACTTTAATTTTGTCCTTGTTCATTCTAAAACCCACGTGCGAGGAAAAACTGTTGAGGTCATTGAGCATAGCGTTTAAGTCCACCAACGACTCCGCCATAATGAATGAAGCCATTGATACTTATTCCT
This sequence comes from Lamproptera curius, assembly GCA_029286875.1. NCBI lineage: Eukaryota > Metazoa > Arthropoda > Insecta > Lepidoptera > Papilionidae > Lamproptera > Lamproptera curius. Next base: position 2,063,406 of record JAGSMT010000060.1, read on the forward strand.
CGTTCTTTCCAATTTAAAATTTACAGGGATTTAACGTTGCTTTGTATTAAAATTGTCTGCAATTAAATAGGCTTCATACTAGTAGATTGTAGCCGGGTGGACATCGTATCATTGTACTGTAAAGTTGTTTGTGTCTATCAACATTGATACACACCAAGCATAAGATAACCAAATTATTTTCATCAGTCTTCTGTATAATCCAGCTTGCTTGGATTGCTGGAAGTCGTTTAGTCTAGTAAGGCCATTTTCCTGCAGTAGACTGACTCAGGTTGTTCATGATGATGATAATGTTGAGGCAATATACATCGCCACCTCATCAATGAAGTGTGTGGTTTTTGTTGCATATATCTGTATGACGTTCAGCGCAGCAGCAGCAGCAGCAGTTATTCTGAAATATCGTTCATCGATGTTGGTAGGCGAATCCCATCCGTGAATTTTAGCATCTCCTGCCCCACTGTTCCCATTACCGCTACCACAGAAAGAAATGGCAGGACTGCAGGGACTGATGACCGTACGTATTTATCAGGGTATTATGTTTATAACACTTCATACGGGGTTTTACCATAGTTGCCATGCTTGGCGAGCGGGTTGCCGACTGCAGCCCCTCCAGGCTCTTCACACATCCAATGCTACTTTAGTGGTTTGAGCACTTTGGCATCTAAGGGTTAGATATGGTTATCCCACCATTTGTAGGCCACCACTGAATGGTCCTAAATTTTAGCTGTTTACTTAATCACTTCAAGGAAATAGGGCGGCTAAATTCTATGCTCCAGCCACACGACTCATCTATATCTAATGACACAGCCTTACGGCAGATCTATATCTAGTGTTACTAAAACTTAATAATAATTTAGAAGTTTAGTACTGTCAATTCTTCATTCACTAATTTTTATTTAGAGCTCTAAAATGTCACAATAAATCTTGACCTCAAGAGCTCAAGCTATTTATTCCATTGATTATTTAACGTTGCTTATTTAAGCAGTAAACACGTTACTCCTATTATTACTTTTGCAGTGGTTCTTCATAAAGCAACGTCCGATTCCATTACCTGGCTCAGCAGTCCTATTAACTTACGTGTTTACGCCACTGGGGATTACATAATTTTACTTTGTTAGTTAAGAGGTTTGAAAGGCATTATCTCGAGATGAGCTGTTTGCTGAAACTTTTGTAACACAATGCTGTAAAGAAATTGCATTAGGGTTTTTTAAAACTCTTGGAATGCATTCGTAGCTGGATGAAATTAATAAATTTTAAGATCGTAAACATGGCTATTATTATTATTTTTATAATATGTAACTCTATGGGGGATAAAAATTTAACAAAACTATTATAGAACCTTAAGGGAACAAAAAACCAAAACTTTAGGATATTATACAATATAGTTCGCGTTGGCGCATTGGTTAAGACAAGTAATCCTTGGAAATTCATGACATTAAATGAAAATGATTTTCATTTCATCATCATCATCATCAGCCTGTGATAGTCCACTGCTGGACATAGGCCTCCCCTAATAAACCCCTATCCATTAGGGGGTTTTTTGGACCGTATCCCACACGCTGGTCAATGCGGGTTGGTGGTGGACCGACTTTACAAGGCCATCCGACGCATGGATCATCTTACTTTTCAGACAATTGGTGATCGGCCCAAATTGCCTAACAACAGGAAACAACAATGAAAATTGTTGATTCGAACCCGACCTCCGCTTTCTAAAGCACACGCCCATACCACTAGGCTACGGAGGCAGTTATTCATATTATTTTCATTTATTAATGCCTAACTTCTGAATGACTGCATCAAACTGGATATATGTTTTGTATGTAATTATGCAGAAATTGGGCACCGAAGGGCAGATTCACACTTAAATGCAATTAACATGATGGAAAAGTTGGAAACCACTTGAAAAGTTTTTTACAGAAACTCTGTAAAGTAATTCAACATATACGCACCAATTGTTATTCTTATATGTATCAATTTACATTGATTTATATATTTTACATATACATGTCATTTAATCATTTTATTTTTATAAATGTACATTGAGCCTTTGTTCGCGGTCTATGCTTCAGAACCTCATTGGCCCATCGGCAATCGGTTCTTTTTACTATATGACCGGCCTACTGCCACTTTAATAAGCTAATCTAATGCACTATGTATATATGTATAACAAAATTCGTTACGAAATTAATACGACAAAGAAACTTCAAGTATGGCGCTATATTCGAGAGTAACACCATCGATATTGACCGTTTGGGAAGACAGAGCATTGGTCGGCCCCCGACCAGATGGGTAAATCTCCGTGCAGGGGCCGGTTCAAGTTGACAGCAGTAGCAGGGGATCGGCCGTCTTGCCTTTTATCATAAAAGGCCTAAGTCCAGCAGTGGACGGACAAAGGCTGATGAAGATAATGATGACATGTACATACTCGTAATAAGAAAATAAAACCGTGTCTATATAGAACCAAAAATGCGGTCTCAATAAATTTGTTGTTAAACGCTTTGTTTTCAAAACTGATAAAATTATGTGACAAAATTTATTTCATACTTAAAAGTATTTTTTTCTTATTTTATGGCCTTAGAGCTTGATTCTCCGATTTAATATATTAACTGACTCAGGACGGATAATTTTAGGAAAAATATATCATTAAAGCAACATCTAAAAATGACTTTAATGCTTAAGTTCATCACGAAGTAATTATTTACGTTTATTCCCATATCGAATAACATACATTGTGACATAACCCACTAGACGATGAAATAATTACACCTTAATTAATGTTCTAAGTATGAGCAGAGTTACAGGTGTAATTAAGAGAGACTCCAACGTCAAACTAATTGGGATGCATCGCGTAGAGTGTCACTCTTCGTTACATTATATTAAATATGAAATGTTATTATACAGAACTGCCATGTTTGTGTCATAACGTCGAAACAAAACAATGTAAACAATAAGCGTTTATTCAATTCTAGCGTAGATTTTGTAGTTAGAATAACGACACCTTAGATCCGCTCGTGGTTACAGAAAATCTACAGGGAAAGCTAATTAGAGTAAGAATTCCTATATGTTAGACATAACAGATCGGTGACAACATCAGATTCGAGATCGATAAAGTATTACACAAAAACCGTAACAAGTTAATAAAATTTAGTACAAAGGAATACGATATAAGGAGCAGGATATTTGATAGTAATAGATTAATCTTTACAGAACTGTAAAATTTTCGTACCATCTAGTATTTAAAGCAGATAATTTTGCTTAGAAACTCTTGGTTAGTTATGACTGTTAAAGACAGGTGCACGATACGATGTGTGTGATGTAAGAATTTTTCAATTTGTTGGGTAGTATATGGTACTTACTATCTACAATCATCATGGGTTGGTCTGCGGGCGTAGCTAGAAATAGTTAAACGTATAAAGAAGATTGAAAGCTTTAAAACAGTACAGTAAGCATTCCAAAACGGAATTTAAAGTCGAATTATGTATCATAAATTATATTGATATCATAATTAGTATATATCATAAATGATTTGTCATGTTTCTTGTACTTTAGTAGATATTATCAATAATATTGTGAGCACAAAAATTCTGTTAATATTTAATTGGATTAAAGAAAAGTTTGAAAATGATTTACATACTGTCAATAAAGGTTTAAAGGTGTCTTGAAAAGTCTTGTGAATAAAGAATTATGGATTTATATGTTCCCATTTTGATTATTCTATTCGCCTCAAGGTTGATTTCTTAAGTTAATAATTAGGACACAAACCACATCTGTAATTGCGTAATCATTATGAAATATATGTATTATGATAAAAGAAAACTACTCAAATGCGGTGTAAATTAACTATGAAGAGTTTGTTTTTTATTATTTTCAAAAACTGTGACGGATAAACGTAAATTTAGGCACATGTAATATTTCTTATGTGTACGTTATAAACTCTATAAATTGTATGTATTTTTTATCTTACACGATAAGTATTTCTTAACATGGCTTATAGATTTTTCATCCAAAAGTATGTGTATAAAAGGGCCTGATGCTTCAGCAATATTAATCTTATAGTTATTTTTTCTTTACTATTCTTTCCTCATTTAAATTTTAATTGACAAGTTGTTCGTCTTTTAAATTTACAAGGTCCTTATTATGCTTTTCAACGCAAATTTGAGAAAGAATTTCTTGACAAAAGACTTTGCATCAACATTTTCTGATAAAAGGAAGTTTAATTAGCTTACAACCGTCTGCCTCATGACCACCGTTTCTGTTTCAAAACAACGGAAATTTTATAACATAATTAATATATAAAGTCTGGAAAAATATTTGTTGCCCTTATTTCTTCTATCACCTGAAGGTTTTAATAAACTTCGTTTTTTTTCGTTACTGAGGTAATCAGCAACCTCTTCCAATATACAAGTACGCCGCGCCACGCCCTTTAAGCATAATGTCTAATTTTTTGCAAAGCAATTATGAAAATGTGATTTTGCTTGTTATCAGTCTAGGCTAAGTTATTTTAAAAACTATAACTATGCTCATCGTACCCACGTAGTAATGGTTTTTTTTACTTTCTGATGGTTTTGTGTTACGTAACTTTAATCCTTATACCGTCCTATTGACATCTTAAGGGATGTACCGTAGTCTACGTAGCACACCGCAAAGATTACAGTAGGTTGGTTTGGTCGTGCGTGCACAGCATCTGTCTAGAGCGATATTGGCGTCAGTTCTAACGCTTCGTTAGTCACGGCTAACGAGGCGTGTCGATGCAGTCATCTGAGACTCCAATTCTCTCTTAGGGACGTTTCGAATTTAGATTTTGGAAAGCGTTTAAATTTCACCCTCCTGTCAGTTGTTTTGCAATTCTACAGGCTTCGTTGGAATTTTACCGTTCTCTTCTATTCTCAATTGTTTTATATCAGATGTTTTAATCTCGTTTTTTATTTTCTTTGCTAAATTTTTATATTTTTTCTCTCTAGTTTTTAACTTTGTTTAATTTTTTGTATTATACAAAATAAAAACAAAACTTGCAAAAATAGTTGATATTTCCCTTGATTTTAAGTTGGTAAAATTTAAAAAACATACTCGGGATAATTTTGCATTTAAAAAGATAGTTTCATTTTGAAGAGACTTAATATCAACACTTTATCCAAAGTTGAGTAATTAGTGCTCTGTATCTCGAACAGGGTGAGGGAAGCGTAACGTTTCACGTTTAATGGACGCTTTGATGTTAAACGTAGATGACACGATACACGAACAAACGTACATAAATTACGTTTGCACCTAACGCATTAAATTGTAGAAAACGACATGGCTTTTGCAATTAATGTAAATTAATTTCTTGATCATATCCTGTGTTAACTCGATTTAAAATATTGATAGTATATTAAATCAGTTTTAGCATTTCCTAAAGCACAATACAGCGATGCTTTTAATAAGGTTAGAATCTTTATATGTAGTTATCAATCTTAACGAAGTAAATTAGTTTTATTTAACAAAAGAAAATGGATCTGTAGATATTAGTAAAATAGGGGTTTTGGACTTCTCATGTAAAAACCAATAAAACTAACTATAAAGTGTCGTCGCAATTTCATTGTTAACAATGTTACGAAACGTTTCAAAATTAGGTTTCAATTTAGTTTTACTGTGTGTAAAAGCCAAGTACGATGACTTGTTTAAAATTACATTCGAAGATGATAGTTTAGATTCTATCGGCTTTAATGATATTGGTACCATAGTAAGACAGTACATGCATATTTTGACAATTATTTTTTATCGTAATGTGTTAATTAGCATGCATTTATGCATAATAATTTTAGCTATGAGACGGCAATGCTCAGAGCACCTCTAAAGTACTGCATCAGAAATTATGTGATCTTCAGAGAACCAGAGTCATCAACATAGCCCTCCGGATTAGTAAGCTGAAGTGGCAGAGGACCGGGCATAAAGCCACAAAGTGGCTTGTGTATGGGATGGATAAGAATAGCCGAAGTTAGGAAGCGGTGGAGGGATTTAGGGGAGGTCTATATCCAGCAGTGGGCTATTACAGGCTGATAATGATGAATTTTGTAGATAGTATAATTACTTTATGGCCAGATAAGAATAAGAATCAGTCAGGCGGCCGATCAGTAGTAGAGATCAGCCAATTGCGACGGAGATATTACAAAGAAATAGATAGATAGCCGGAGATATTAAAAAGACATTACAAGTGTATGCGCGAACACAAGTGCACTCTCTATTCCTTTACACTCTTAATGCCCGATAGAATAACCGACACGACCGGAGAGAGATAAGGTGCACCTTCCTTTTATGTGCCCATTCGACGCATGGATTATCAAACCTCACAGGCAATCGGGATATCAGCCCGCACTGCTGTTACTAACTGGGAAACAACAATTTAAAAAATGTTTTATCCCCGCAGGGTTCAAACCCACGACCTCTGGTTTCTACAGCGTATACCAATACCACTAGGCTACGAAGGCAAAATTACCCAAAACACAGAATAAATGTACAAACAGTTAACAACAAAGCAAAAAGATACGAATACGTTCATATATTTCAGATAAAAAACGATACCCCAGGCGATTAAGCCTTTTTCGGAACCATCGGATTTATTCAATCACTTTGCTGTAAACGAGAACTCATAATGGCGAGTTAAACGTTACCCGGAGCTATCCATCTGCCGCTTACCTGGCGCAGTACCAAATAAGCCGTCAATACGCCCGAGCGACCGACTGAGCTGGCAGCGGGCCAGCTCTTTTGGGCTCTTATATTACCACCCTCTTCAATAACCTGTCGCTAATGCAAATCGTCCGAGCACTTGATTCTTTGAGTTGTTTTTGCAATGTCATCAAAAATCAGTTACGTTCTTATACAGATTTCAGCACTGACGTTAAGATATCAGTTATATTATAATATCAGTAAAAAGTGTTAAGACATAATTTTTAAAGATTATAAGATAGTTTTTAATGTAGCACACTTAAACATTCGCTTATTTAGTATGAAAAAGCAATTAAATATTCACTTTTTATCAATAATACTAGACGTGGATGTAAGTTAATATTTATCTTTGGAATTACAACAGTGGAAACATTAAAATAAAGGCTAACACGGTCAACAAAAAGTCGATTGTTTTACTTTACGATATTTGTTGTTTTACTTTTCTAAACGTGAGAAATAAATTGCAGAAAAGCCAACCATTTTGGCACAGTAGATAAATAAATATTAAAGCAGTTAGGAACAGCCAGACATACAAACTGACTGAAACATTTTCAGTTCTTTGTGAATAATTAATACATTGAGTCACAAAGTTCACACGTGTGATTGTATGCATGCGCATGTGTGAGTTTCATTTGCTAGGCGATGGAAGCAGCGGAACTGCGAGACGCCTCGTTACTCCCGATACTAAGCGTTGTGTTGTCTAAGTCATGGGAGCAAATGGTAAATGTTAAATAAAAGCCACAAGCTTAAGCGGAAATTTTTTTTTTGGTGTTTAATACTTTTTATTTTACATAATATCATAAATATACATACGACAAATCAACTTTCAGTAAATAAAAATAACCGTTTTTAACTGACTTTCTAAAAGGAGGGGTAGTTAATTCGGAGTGTATGTTTTTTTTTTTTTATTATTATATATGTTACCTCGTTGCTTTGCTCCTAGTGGTCCCATTTTGTTCATTCTTTTTAAATGATAGGTAATAGCCTCTCATTAGTCCTATTTTTTAATAATTTTGTGATAAACACTTTAATAGATATTAGAGAAATAAAAAAAATACGGCACCAAAAATCACAAGTTCGTGCGATTAAATTACAAACGCTGCCAAAACCGTAAAAGATAGACATAAAGTATAGTTCTTGGTAACTGTACTTCTTAAAATGGTCGATGATGAAGTCAGCGAGCGTATATATGTTTTAGGAACAACACAAATAACAATTTCCTTTTTTTTTCATTACAAATAAATATTGCATATAAAAGTTAATTACATTAAAAAATTCTTCATTCTAAAAACTTCAGCAAAAACATGTCATAATTAAATGATTATTTTAAAACATATGAGAGATTTAAAATGTGGGGGCTGAAATCACGGGGCAATTTCACTTTGTTACCCGCTTGTATTGCGTAAAGTAGTTCTGTACTGTTTGAAGTCAGTCATATTTTTTTGGTAAATTTTCAATTGTTCCTATTTATTTCATCGATTCGACCTATTCGAACATATACACTGGCTAAGTATGTATAAATATAGCGTTTCAAATTGAAAATGAGATTTTATTGAGCGATTATTCAGTTCTGAAATGATTTCCATGATCCCATTAAATCTAGTGGAATCCTTCATGCCTTAATATCAAAATTCAAAAGGTCAACCAATATATAATTTCTTTTCAACAGTGTATGACAAAGTCATTATTTTTTAATTGATTTATAAAACCCTTAATAATTTTAGCAAACTTGATAACCGTACAGAAGCTGTAATCTTGAATCATAATAAAATTAGTTTTACTATAGCGTGGCTTACCAGGGACGTCTCTAGATGTTTAAATCAAGAGATATGTATACACTTAAGTTATTAATAACAGCATATATATATTCAGTATCCTACCTGCCTCCGTAGCCTAGTGGTATGAGCTTTAGAAACCGGAGGTCCTGGGTTCAAATCCTGCGGGGACTTAACAAATTTTCTTTGTTGTTACCTAGTTGGTTTGGGCAATTTGGGCCGATCACCCAATTGTCTGAAAAGTAAGATGATCGGATGGGTCCAGCCACTAAACCGCATTGGACCAGCGTGGTGGGATGCGTTCCAGAAACCCTTAATGGATAGGGTGTATTAGGAGAGGCCTATTTTCAGCAGTGGACTATCACTGGCTGATGATGATGCATTATCCATGCACTCTGGTAACTGACGATTTCATTCGTGATTCCTTCGCATTTCCTTTACCTTTCAATCGTAAAATAATAGCCGCCCGTAACGTAGTACGCTATTGCTTACCGGTTGCCTGCTTTGATGTTATTCCAATATTGCCCCTTCACTTTGTAGCAGGAATTTATTTTTCAATATGGCCGATGACAATATAACAGTATCGCCTGCATTTTAACTAGGACGTAAAAATACTAGGCGCTTTTAATATGTGTTTGCCATTTTCTATGTGACTATAATTTTACTACTTGTAGATTTACCTTATAATCTGTAAATAGTGTTAATAAAGTTTGAAACGTTTCTTTTTTCAAGTAAAGAAATGATTTTTATTAAGTAACTAGATTTTTTAAACATTATAATAAACTAATTAACGCCGTTTATCCCTATCTTTACAAGTAAATAGTAAGGAAAGCGGATACTTCTTCTACAGTGCTTATTTCAACGGCAAAGTCGTAGAATTAATACAGAATATATGTATATATATATATATATATATATATAATATACAGTATATTAAATAATCAGTCACCAATTTTAAAAGGCACCATAGTTAGTGCAGATCCGTTAGCCTAGGGTTGTCAAGTGGGAAGAGAATGTGTGGTGTGTGGCTTCAGGGATCGCTATCTAAACTCATTTGCAAACGACCTAACACTGACCGCCGAGGGCACAACGCATCTTATGAGCTCCATGGCTCCTTGCACCCTGGTGTCAAACAGCGTGGCAGTAGAATTCCGGAATCTGTTAGCCTAGGGTCATGGGAGCCAGGAGATGGCCTCGGGAGACTTGTGCCTGCAGGATTCCATTCCCAAACGCCGCCTAAATGTTGCGCTCGGCCGCAGAGTAGGATAAATTGACCACGCAATTCCGATGAAGCTAATCTCATAGCCCTCCTACTGCTTCACCAGTACGGCCCTGTCGAGTCACGGAGGATAGGGAAAGCGGCCTACGAAATACTGGCACTCCTCTTTCCCTGGGGCTCCTTTCCTTGGCTCCAGAGACAAGGGTGGCGGCAGCACGCCAACCGCATTCGTCCCAGCAGTTCAGGCACATCCACAGGGGCTTATCTAGCCCTCCTCCAAGGCGGGCTCACCGCTACTTCAAGACGAGAACCTATCAGGGGATGTGCAAATACTAAGTAACATAACGGTTGCTAAGTAACTAAGCTATGGCGTCGCATGAATAGGCCAACATTAAAAAATAATGAAATTGAACTTCCATTGGGATAAGATTTGAAATAAGATCGCTCAATTTAACAAAAACCTTCGGTCATCATAATAGAATTTAATTTAAAACATTTTAATGCTTATCTTTGCACTGTATAGATGATATAGTACTCTTTAGTTTTCAGTTACGTAGAAGTAAAAAGTTAAATGGATTAGTATTTTATCTGCATCTTACTTCGTGTGTAGAAGGCACCTTGTAATCTAATTTATTTTATTCAGTAAAATACGCACGGACTGTAAATAGAATGAGTTTGTTAGATGTGGGGTTTAATACTTCTCCTGAAAACATGTTTCGCCTAATCAATTTATATTGGCCTAACTAATTACTTTTGTTATGTCCATGCCTATGTTTATTCTTTCATATATATACTATTTCATATAAGTATTTTACTCTTGAAACAGTAACTTTTTGATAAATGCAATAATAATTTAAATTGTTGCATTGGGATCTAAAACAAATGTAATTTTAATTAAAAATTCAAAAACTTTTTTATTATTTTTGATAAACAGACGCTTTACGGTGTTCATGTTTTTCAACTTGTATAGTTCTTGATGATTTAAATTCAAAATATATTAACGTGTCTACAATAATCCCGGCTATAATTTGTTAAAAAAGCCTATTTTAAAAATATTTTTTAAGCCTTTGTCAACAGGATTCTAAAAATTGTTTTTTAACTTATATATTTTAATAATACAAAACATCAATGTTCATGAAACATGGTACTAGATAAAGAATGAAATAAAATAGTTTAGATGTTTTATATAACTAAATAGACAATACCAACATAAATAATACATATTCGTCTATCATTTTATGAAATAATTTAATGTACGATTCAAGAAATATAAGTGTAACAGCTGGTAATAATGTTTATTTATTTTTTGTCTTCTTTTCTCCAGACAATAACAAAGTCCTTGGAACATACAACATTCTATTTGACTTTACCAATTAAAAATGTATTTCAATCATAAATAATGCGCATAAAATAAGCTTACGCGCGTTTTATTTTAACTTATACAGTACGTACAAATAAGCATTAATCACCCTATCAAATACAATGACAATTAAAAATGGCAATAATGAAGAAGTTTTACAGATAGAACTTCTTATAAGTTTAACATCACTTTACAAAGTAGTGTAACAAAAATGAGTACTCTGCCACTAGTAAAATTCAATGTTCGCATTTGCGCAAAACTTAAATTTTAGCAATATCACAGACTTCAAATATTACGAGGGCGGCACTGAAAATTTTGGGAATTAAGGAAGTAACACAACCTTTCTATCTAAATATGTATTTATTGTTTTTCGAAGTAATCTCCGCGAAATTTGACACATTTTTTCATACGATGGAAGCACTCATTGAATCAACCATTCCATTCGGAAGTTTCGGTCTCCAAAATGGTCGTTTTGTAGGCGTCCACAGCTTCTTCAGGTGAAGAAAATCTCTGACGACGCAATTTATTTTTTATTTTAGGGAAAGTATACAAATCATTAGAACTCAGGTCGGGGGATTGTCCAATAATTCTGTTTTCTTGCTCTAAAAACTCTTTTGTTCTGCGCGCGGTATGAAAACTCGCATTGTCGTGATGGAGAATGATGCGTCGGTTGCAGTTCTCTTTACGGAGTTCAAAATAGACCTGTGGCAAAGAATGCTAGAGTTGATATTAACACCAAAAAATTCGACCAAGAAAATTCAGTCGTAATAGTTGAATGTTCTTCAACTTCATTAAAAGAAAACCTCTGCAATCAAATACAAAACGGAGCAACTAAACTCATCACATCTAGGCATGGAAGATAGACAAGATGTTCAGATAGAAATAAGGAGATATATCTATCTGAACATCTTACACCACAAACGTCCCGTCTGTACTATCTTGCGCGAGAATTTCGAAGATCAAATAATTATGCGTATTGTTGGACTGTAAATGGATTATTTTATATACGCTAGAATCATGTTGAAGATCAATTACGTGCACTAAAAAATGACTATCTAAAGACGTAAATCAAATTGTCTTTACCATAGAGACAGAAACAGTAAAACTAACCCTTACACACACGCAACACACAAAACATTCATACACGATAACAGAATACACGAATAATCATTTTATAGCACATCAGATACTATTTTTTAGTATTAAATATTTTCTAAACTGCCTCCGTAGCCTAGTGGTATGGGCGTGTTTCTAAAGAAACCGGAGGTCGTGGGTTCGAATCCTTGCGGGGACGCAAAAATTTTCACTGTTGTTTCCAGTTGGTTAGGCATTGGGCCTGATCCCCAATTGTCTGAAAAGTAAGATGATCCATGCGTCGGATGGGCATGTAAAAGTCGGTCCACCCACCAACCGCATTGGACCAGCGTGGTAGGGATACGGTCAGACCCCTAATGGATAGGGGTGTATTAGGAGAGGCCTATGTCCAGCAGTGGACTAAAACAGGCTGATGATGATGATGATGTAAATATTTTCTTACTAAACATCAACTTATAGATCATTTTACAATTTAAAATCTGGATATGGATAATCTTGAACTAAACAGTAACATAGATGACTCAAGTAACGTTCTCTGCAAGCTGATTGATGACCCAAGCCATCTTCGCCCTGAACTTGAAAAAATTAAAACAGGTAATCAAACTAATTCAAAAATACTTACTTTTATTATTAGAAGTATAAGTAAAAATTTAGATAACTTTTTAACTTTTTATTACAAGGCTTAAAACTAACATAGATATTATTGTTTTAAATGAATGTTGGTGCGACGAAAACTCAGTTAGCTCATTAATAGACGGGTACGTTATGTCTTCAACGAAGCGTAATTACAACCAGAATGATGAAGTTGCTAAGTATATAAATAAAAGTATCAAAGCTTCATTCCAAGAAATAGAACTGCAGGAAGCTAATTGTCTAGCAGTCAAGATTGGCAATATGACAGTCTACGGAACATACCGTCCGTACGCCTTTAAAAATTTAAACATATTCTTAGATGCCCTAGACACACTGCTATTAACGAATAGGACATGTAATATTATTATCACGGGCGGTATAAGCATTGATACCTTAGATAGTAATAATAATCAAGTCAGAGATTATTTAGATATAATTGGAACTCACGGTTTACATGCTGCCATCGATTCTCCAAATCATGGACGCACATGTATCATTTTATGTGTAAGCTGACTGCAGTTCACCAGTTATTTGTTTTCATAACGGATATTACCCGATAATGCTAAGTGTCACAAGTTCACTTGTACCGAAAGCTTGTAACTCCAATATTATTACTAGGACGAAAATAGATTTCGAGGTAATAGATAGAGATATTATTAAATAACACTGGGATACATTTCTATATAATACACAGGACCCAAATATCGCTGCAAAAATATTAACTGAAACGCTACAGAATCTTATAGCACAACACTACTCTCATTCAACTGTTACTTTCACTAGAACAAAACACCCACTTAAACCATGAATCACTGCTGCTATCGTCAAATGTTTCAAAACTAGAGACAAAATTCATAAAGATATACTTAAAAAAAGTAGGAAAAGTATGATAGGAACTTGGGAGACAGTAAAGGAAATATGTTGTTTAAGTAAAAATCGTTCACATGCATCACATCTGCTTAATCTTAAACCATCACAAGATGAATCGTTGAATTTTGTTAACCAATATTTTACGTCTGTAGGAGAAAGTTTGGCTGCTGAAATTTTAACTAAAACTAAAAGGAGCATACATAATCTACTAGAAAGGGAAGGATCATCTATAAGATATGATACTATGTGCTTAACACCGACAGATTATAAGGAAATTGATAAAATTATTCCTAATCTGAAAAACAATAGTGCTCCTGGTATTGAAAAAATGACACCAATAAAACTTAAAAATTCCCATTTAGTTCATTTATGCAATCTGAGCTTCTCTAGTGGCGTTTTCCCTTCCATTTTTAAAAAAGCAGTTGTAGTCCCTGTCTATAAAAATGGCGAAATGGATGAAGTATCGAAATACAGACCAATCTCTTTACTAAGTACAAGAAGCAAAATTGCTGAAAAAGCTTTTAATATCAGAATGACGAAGTTATTGAAGGGCAAAGATATTTTATCAAAGTCTCAATAGGGTTTTCGAACAGGTAAAAGCACTGAAGACGCGGTTTTGAAATTATCAAATTTAATCACAAAGAGTCTCGATATGGGCAATAGATGTGTTGCTATTTTTCTTGACCTTAAAAAATGAATATGTAAACATGCTTATATAAATATGTAAACATAGGCATACTATTCTGCATTATTCATTATTTGTTCCTCAAGAGGAATAGTCGCAATATGGCCGGTTTTAGAGATAAACGTGGCCACAATTTTTTTTGCAACACTCCGTGAACGAACAGTTTTTGTGGCTTTAACTCATGTCTAAATACCCAAACTCATGACTGGTTTCTAGTTTCAGGTTCATACGCGTATATCCAGGATTTGTCACCTGATATGATGTTGTATACAGCATTTGAGTATCCTGCGTGGAATCTTTCGAGAGTTCAGACGCACCAAGTAACGAGAGTCGCTTTTTGCTCTTCACAGAGCGAATGCGCTATCCATCGGGAAAACTACTTTTTTACCCCTAATTTTTTATGCAAGGTTATTTGTATTTGACTCATGCCTATGTCTAAAGTTGCTTGAATTTCGCGATATGTCACATGTCGATCTTTCTCAATTAGCTTACGCACAGCATCAAAGTTTTCTTGTGTGACTGCACATTTTGGACGACCTTGATGGGGATTACCACTAAGCTTGACACGTCCATGTTGAAATTCATCAAACCAGCGATAAATTGTGGTTTTGGATGGGGCTTCATCACCAAATGCAGAAATAATCCGGTCTACACACTGTTTTTATGTTAAACCTCTTCGAAAGTATAAATACATAATAAATCATTGCTCTTGAATTTTCTCGAGTCAATTCCATTTTCTTAAGGACTAAAAAAGACCCTGTGACAAGACTGAGAATATTCTTTTTGAATAAATTAAAAGTATTAAATTTTCAACACCAAGGAGTTTTCAACTAAAAAGATTTTAGTATGACAGAAATAGTGGAAATTATCATTCCCGATTTTTTAGTGCAGCCCCCGTATTATTTTCTAACATAATCCTAGCACTCTTAGTGACATAAACAAGCCAGAAGCAGATAAGTCAGATTCACAAAAATAACAAAAGCGACCCTATCTAATCCACGTTTTTACAAGGTCCTAGGTTTGCGCCATTACCGCACTATGCCCGTGTCACGTGTACTCTAACTATAGTCGACATCTTCACGAGGTCAGCAAAAACGTAATTCCTGTTAAGTCACTCTGACGTACTCAAACTTGTGCACTATAAGTTTGCTCGTCTAGTAAGGCTTACTGGAAAAGTAACTTTAGACAAAAATATACCTGAATAAAAAAATTCTATTACACCTTAAAATTTTAATTCATCATTTATTTAATTGTTTTAAATAACATTGAAAGTTCAAAATACTTCTTTAATATCTACTATATACTACAATAAATTCATAAAAGGGATATGAAATAAACATAAATTTGAATTAAAAAGTTTAAAAGGCGGAAAACTTGTGTTACCTTTTGATGCAATGTAATATTTATATGGTCTTAGCGTACCCTTTAGAACAATTGATTCTTAAACTCCCTATGGAGGAAGACTGTTAACTTAGTTTTCTGTCTCAAAGATCTGTTTGTCATACAGAAGTTTATTAGTGAAGCATAATAGAATAGTATATGATGTGTAGTTTTTCGGGTCAGGTAAATTTATGTACATTCAAACTTTTATTTTTAATTTCTTTTGTTATCTTTATTGTTATATTTTTCAAATAATAGCTACTTATGTCTTAATCCAATGAAGTAGTATATTTTTTTGTTTCTATTAAGTAATAATACTATACAGATGTCTCACACTACCAGCCACATTTATTTATTATAAAAAAAATGAGTATGAAAAACCAATAAATTAAAAAAAATGCTGACATCTTTGGACAAGTCTGTCCTGGCTTGCCTGCATTCATTACCAAATAACAATAATATTAAGAAACTACCGAATTGTAAATTCTTAGATATTCTAAGAACATTAATGGTACATTAACTGTTAAAACGTAAAAACAATAGTATTCATTAGATATTTTGCAAGTATTTGACTTGATACGACAACGCATTGTCTTATATCCGGAAATGGCAAACCGGCACGGGCGGGACTGCAATTAAATTGTCAACAAGAATATGTTTCAGTTAGCCTGTGCTATTAAGATGTAACGTACAAAAGACCAACTAGTTACAGAGTAATTACGACTCTGTGAACGAATGGCACCGTAGAACGTGATGCGGTTGCAAAAACAGTTAGAAATGCATTCGCAGTTATGTCCCGAGGCTCTATTCAATTTCATTCTGGATTTTGACGAGAGAGTAACAAATGTTTCATTTAAGTTGTTTTACTCTCCGTAAAGCGCTTTAGCTGCATATGTATTTGACATATTTATTACATTAAGTATATTAGCCGATGTAATATGGATATGCCAGATTTGTGTTATAATGTGTTATTATTATTTTTGTTCAACCTAATAGAGTAAACTAAACTTAACTTCTTATCTAAACTAATTAATGAAACTTTATAACCAAGTATCTTCGTCAAACACAAATTAAAAATCGAAGCAATTAAAAACTCGAATACGTTCATATATATTTTAAATAAATAACGATACCCCGGAACCATCGGATTTATTCAATCACTTTGCTGTACGAATAAACAAGAACTCATAATGGCGAGTTAAACGTTACCCAGAGCTATCCATCTGCCACTTACCTGGCGCAGTACCAAATAAGCCGTCAGTTACGCCCGAGTGACCCACTGAGCTGGCAGCGGGCCAGCTCTTCTAGGCCTTTCTTTTATATAACCACCTCTTCAATAGCCCGACGAATCGTTGGAGCACTTGTTTTTTGAGCTGTGTTAGTAATGTCATCCAATAGCTGTTACGTTGCGTTACAGATGCGATAAACGTCGACATTCGATCGATCGATACTATAATAAGGTTTTGAGCATTATGTAATAGTAGTAGCTATTCAGGACGTGGGTGTAAGTTAAATTGTGTCTTTGGAGCCACAAACAAAAAAAAATGAATTACAAAAGACCACATCATTATTGGTTTTCCAAATCATATTATGCATATTATTGTCGTTATTGAAAACGTGTAAAATAAACCTAATCCAAATGAAATACTAATAACAATAATTTTAAAACCGTGGGCAATTAAATATTAAACAATTTGAAACAACCAGACTAATTTGGTAAATATTTACAGTTCCTTGTGAATAATTAATACACTCTAGTCACAAAGTTCACACGTGCAATTATATGCATGCGCATGTGAATTTCATCATAAGCTCGTCGTTAGAACAGCGAGCTGCGATACGCCATTCTCCGATACTAAACGTTGTGTTGTACAGGGGTCTCAAAGTCCTTTGATATAAAAAAAATATAAAATAAAACTAATTACATTATAGATTAAATTTTTTTTTACAAAAAAAAGCAAAAACAGGAATTATTTTTGAAAATAACATCTTCTAAATGTAATCCGTTGCGATCACGGCACTCTTCAAACGACGTCTAAAATTGTCGATGACTGCGCGGCACGTCACTGCTGAAATGTATGTCATTTCTCTGCAGATGTTTTCTTTTAGGGCCTCAATTGGCCGCGGGTTTGTGTCCTATACTTTAGCCTTAAGGTAGCCCCACAAAAAAAAATCTATCAGGGCCAGATCTGGACTACGTGGAGGCCGAAATGTCCTCTCTTAGAATCACTTTGCCAGGAAAAAGTTGACGGATACGGGCATAGCAGTGTGGCATGGTGTGAGAATCAGCCCCATACTGTAGAAACCACATCATGGCATTAAAGCCTGAAAAGTTTTGCAATCTTGGTATTAAAACTCTTCGATCATAGCACATATCGCTCCGACAACGTAACTGCGCCCTCTGCCATCCTCAAAGTAAGGCCCTAGGATACCATGGGCTGACCTAGCCCATTAGGAAACAGTACATCTTCGGACTATGTAAGGGCTCGTTACCATGTTTCAACGTTTGGATTGTGGGACTACAATGCAACTTCCTGGCGGACTTGTCTGCTGCGTGTCATAAATAAAAAACTCGACAACGACTTTTTATTCGAAGAGTAACCGATTCAGAGCTTATGCAATTAAATTGTCTTAAGAATATCGTTCAGTTACCTGTCTATTTAGATCATTGACAAAGAGCAACTGTTAGTAATTACTTGTGAACGGATGGCACATGTAGAACTGATGTTTCAAAACAGTTAGAATTGTCCAGACATGTCCAGCTTATTCAATTTCATCTCTGGTTTTGACGAAGAGTTACAAATGTTTTTAGTTTTTCTCTCGTAAAGACCTTTGCTGCATGTGTATACTATTTATTATATTCAGTATTAGTCCATTAATGGATATGCCAGTTTTAATGTAGTTTTATTTTTTCTAACTCAAGCAGTAACTAAACCTCAACTTCTAATCAACATCTAATTAATTGAACAAATTCTGTGTGTAACAAAATTAAATCGACAACTTAAACTGAATACGTTCTCATATATTTAAAAATAACGTCCCGAATCAGTTGCGATTATTCAATACTTTGTTAGAATAAACTGAGAACTCAAAAGCGCTAGTTCAACGTTACCAGAGCTATCCATCTGCCGCTAACCTGCCAGTACCAAACAAGCGTTCTCGCCCTGAGCACCCTAGCGGCGCGCCCTCTTCTGGCCTTTCTTAATTACAAATTCCTTTCAAAGCGATAATCGTTGGACACCTTATTTTGAGTCATCTGTTTATAATGTCATCAAAAGGTTAATGTTGCGTTAAGATTGATAAAGTGACTTCGACAGCTCGACACTGAAAAAGGTTTCGACTTAAATACAATAGTTTCTTATTAGATTTCGGGTAAGTTAGAATTGTGTCTTTAGACCTAACAACAAACAATCATTACAAAAGACCATATCAAATTGGTTTCAAATGAATTCGATCGTCATATTATTGTCTTACTTGAAACTGTAAAAAAACTAATCCAACTAAATCTAATAGATAATACTAAACCGTAGTGAATTAAACTCTTAAAACAGTTTGAAACAACTTTTAATTGGTAATATTTACAGTTCTGTAATAACAATACTCTAGTCAAGTTCACATAACGTATGCTGCCATGTGAATTTCATGAACTCGTGTTAATTAGGAGCTGTTTACTTTCTCCCGATACTAAAGTTGTGTTTAAGATTATAATGATAAGCGTTAAATATTATTTAAGTAATCCAAGCTCAAAGTACAATTGGCATATTTGAAATACATCTAGGTTTCGAGTTTATTACAGATCATTGTAGAATGCAGACAACATATCAGCAATAGCTATTACAAAATCAATTTTAATGAGAAATTCGAATCAGTCACATCTTTATGAAGAGCAACTAGCAGCTACTTAGCTATGTCAACGATAGGGATATGCACTTAAAACGAGCGTAAGTTTCAACTGGGCTGAACATTTATATCATCATTACTTTATCTAAGTATGTTAAGAAAATTATAATGGGTTTACCATAGTAATTAAGATTATAAATTAATAAGTAAATGATTCAGCTCGATGGGCATGTAAAGTCCAGTGCACCATTCTCAAAGCATCTGGTTTCCAGCGTGGTGGAGATCAATATATCAAAAACTAATGGACTAAATATAAATATAGATGTTATTTCAAATGAAAGTTGTGCAGTACTTTTATAATTACAATGATGATTTTAAAAATAGTAGTGCCCGTAATTTCTCTTTCCGATTTATAATGGTGTACTGAAGAATCGTATGTTTTGAAATTTTTGTAAAAACCCTAAAATGTCTAGCAAATATTTTTCAAACTCAAAACTGGAACGGGAACTGTTTTAGTGAGCTATAATTAATCTAAAATAATTTTATGAATGAGTTTTATTTTTGCGTTGCAATACTCACCAAAGTATTAATGTCTACAGTGTGAACGCACAATGCACCAATATTCGTTATTTCTTCGCATTTCTCGATGAATTTCTTTTACCTTTCGATCGTAAAATAATAGCCGCCCGTAACGTAGTACGCTATTGCTTACCGGTTGCCTGCTTTGATGTTATTCCAATATTGCTCCTTCACTTTGTAACAGGAATTTGTTTTTCAATATGGCCGATGTCAATATTACGGTATCGCCCGCCTTTTATCTTAGACATGAAAATACTGGACGCTTTCAATTTGTGTTTGCCATATTCTATGTGACGATAATTTAACTACTTGTAGATTTACTTTATAATCATTTATTAGTGTTCATTAAGTTAATAACTTTTTACATTCAAAAATATGTGTTAATCGATGTATTTTACCAAGAACAATTTTTTAAACGTTATAATAAACGACTTAGCGCGGTTGATCCCTATCTTTACAGTTAACTAGTAAGGAAAGCCAAGACTACCACTGCGCTTATATCAGCGTCAATGTCGTAGTATTCATACAATACTCAGTATCAATTTTACAAGGCAAGTATCAAACATATTTACAGTGGTGTACACGCAAAGTCACTACGTTGTTCCTCCCTGTCGTCCTTAGGATGGGGTCACAGCGACGCTTTCGCATACATCTGCAACCCACCTAGCACTGGCCGCCGAGGCATTCCCATCTCAGGCTTATGCTCCTCGCACCCCAGGACTTCTTCCCATAAACTTCCAGTTAAGATTTGACAACAGAATGCTAAGTTCTTATTCTTATTTCTCAATAGAATTTAATTTAATATTATTTTCATGTTAAACTTGTATAGGTAATATCGTACTCTTTGGTTCTTCAGTTAATTTATATAACGAGTAAACGTTAGACGGAAGTAGATATAGAGGTCCAAAATGCCCTTCGCTTACGTGTTAAATTGATTAGTATTTTATCTGCTTCTTACTTCGCTGTGTAGAAGGCGCCTTTAATCTAATTTATTTCATTCGGTAAAATACGTAAGGACGTTAAATAGATTCAGTATGTCAGATGTTGGGTTTAAATACGTCTTCTGAAAACATGTTTCGCCTAATCCATTTATGTCGGTCTTACTAATTATATTAGTTTTGTCCATGCCTGTGTTTCTGTATTCATATAAGTATTTAGTGGTCGTAGTCTACCCCGTGACCACGGACGCTGGAAAGTGTTCCAAACGTCGGGAATTTAAAAATGTAAAATAAACGCGATGAAATCCGTAAAGTCAATTTATTTAATCAGTTATTCATATGTTGATGTCGTAAATATTTATTATCATTATAGTTGCCTTTATCATTGACTTATTGCCTTATTCCTACATTTTATTTAGGAAGTTTTTTTTGGTTTCGAATACATAGTATTAAAAATAAAAAAATTCTAAAGATATTCTTTTGTTTGTAAAATTATTATTTATTCATTTAAATAAGACATACATACATACATACATAAGTACATACATCATCAGCCTGTGATAGTCCACTGCTAGACTTAGACCTCTCCTAATACACCCCTATCCATTAGGGGGTTTTGGACCGTATTCCACCACGCTGGTCTAATGCGGGTTGGTAGGTGGACTGACTTTTCACATCTGACGCATGCCGCTTTCCCGTAGCTTAGTGGTTTAGGCGTGTGCTTAAGAAACCGGAGGTCGTGGGTTCGAATCCTGCGGGAACAACAACGAAAATTTGTTAAGTCCCAACAAATTTTCACTGTTGTTTGCTAGTTGGTTAGGGCAATTTGGGCCGATCACCCAATAGTCTGAAAAGTAAGATGATCCATGCGTCATTTAAATAATGTTACGCTTTTTTTATTAATACTAATTAAGTATTTGAAATGCAGTGATATGTTACAGAGTAAGTAATTTATATAACTTTTAGACAATAACAATATCAACCATATTTTTGTAGTTTAAGTTTATATCTCAAGAAATATTCGTATAATAGCAGTCAATAATGTTGTATATTTTCCTTTTGAATTCTAGAAACAATGACAAGATATTATTCGGAGTCTTTGGTACAGACAATATTCTATTCAATTCAATGAATTTTAAGATCAAACGAAAAACTTCATTGGAAGTTGTATTCATAAAATAAGTACTACTTTTCTATAAAAGATAGTAATATAAGAATTGATCGACTTGTCCCATTTGCTAATTCGTCAATATACGGAGAAGCACTGAAATATTTCGATCTTACTAAAGACGCGTATGTATGGAAATATAACATTAATTTATCGAAAAGGATTCTAATAATTAAAGTTTGTATTTGCCCAAAAATAAAATTTTACATGGTTATAAAAAATCTTGTTATAAATATAAAAATAACGCAAAAATAAAGAAAATAAACAACGGACATCTTCTGTAAAGTTCGTCCTGGCTTGCCTACATTGACTAGCAAATGGTAATAAAATTGCGTGTTTACCAAATTTTTAATTATAACATATCCTAAGACTTTAAAAGCACTGCCATTAAAGTACTTTTTCAGCAATTGACTGACTTGATAGGACTAAACATTTTTGCCCTGTTGGAAATAGCTAACCGGCACAGGCGTTACTGCAATTAAATTGTCAACAACAAAACGTTTCAGTTCGCTTGTGCTATTTAGATGTATCGTACAAAGGAGCAACTAGTTTCAGAATAATTACGACTCTGAGAACGAATGGCGCCGTAGAACGTGATGTGGTTGCAAAAACAGTTAGAATTGCACCCGCCGATATGTCCCGAGGCTCTATTCAATTCCATTCTGGATTTTGACGGGAGAGTCACAAATGTTTTATTTAAGTTGTTATACTCTCCGTAAAGTGCTTTAGCTGTAAATGTATATATCATTATTAAAATATTATTTATCATAAGCCGATGTAAGAGGGATATGCTAGATTTGTGCCACCACGTGTTGTTAATATTATGTGTTATAATCTAATAGTGTATAAGGAACAAATTATATATAATAAATGTATCTCCGTCGAACACAAATTAAAAAACGAAGCCATAAACAACTCGAATACGTTCGATAAATAACGATACCAAAGGCGGTTCCGCCTTTTTCGGAATCATCGGATTTATTCAATCACTTTGCTGTACAAATAAACGAGAACTCATAATGGCAAGTTAAACGTTACCCAGAGCTATCCATCTGCCGCTTACCTGGCGCAGTACCAAATAAGCCGTCAGTTTCGCCCCAGCGAGCGACTGAGATGGCAGCGAGCCAGCTCTTCTGGGCTTTTCCCTTATATTACCTCTTCAATAACCTGGCGGTAATGCAAATCGTCAGTGACACTTGTTTCTTTGAGTTGTTTTTGCAATATCATCAAAAAGCAGTTACGTTACGATACCAATGGTGCTGCCATTTAGTGTCAAAATTTAATAGAAACATTACTTAAATCATCATTATCAGCCGGTGTTAGTTTACTATTGGACATAGGCCTCCCCTAATGCACGCCTTCTGCATTAGGGGTTTTTTTGGACCGTATCCCACGCTGGTCCAATGCGAGTCAGTGGGTGGATCGACTTTTTACGTGCCCAAACAACGCATGGATCATCTTAATTTTTAGACAATTGAGTGATCGCCCCAAATTGCCCTAACCAACTAGGAAACAACTAACAAAAGTAGTTGAGTCCCCGCAGGATTCGAGCCCACGACCTCCGGTTTCTAAAGCACAAGCCCATACCACTAGGCTACGGAGGCAGTCATTACTAAAATATTGTTTTAAAACATAAAAGAGAATGTAGGATATTAAAATTATTATTTGAGCATCTTTTATAAATATAAGGTACAATGTTGAATTTATGAAATATTAGTAGCTGTTCGGGACGTGGGTGTAAGTCAAATTGTGTATTTGGAGCCACAAATAGAAAAATGACGTAGAAACGCCCACACTGTCTACAAAAATTTCATTAATATAGATTTTAAAAGGGATGTTACGAATATTATAGTCGATATTCAAACGTGTAAAATGAATTTAAGCCATAAAAATACTAAAAGAATTACTTTAAAACCTTGGGAAATCGACTCTTTCTACAGATTGGAACAACCAGATCAATTTGAAAAATTATTTTTAGTTCTTTGTGAATAATTAACGCACTCGAGTCACAAAGTTCACACGTGTGATTGTATGCATGCGTATGTGTGAATTTCATTCGCTAGGCGCTGGAAGCTGCAGAGCTGCGACACGCCTCGTTACTCCCGATACAAAACGTTGTGTTGTCTAAGTCGTGAGAGTAAGCGGTAAATATTAAATTGAAGTCTACAAGTTTATAAGTAACCCTTCGCGTCGAAGGTATGGTACATATTTCTTTATCTAATTCGTAAGACTACTTGCAGAATGCAGACCTGACAACTATTCAGCAATAAGTACCAATATATTCAAATTAAAGTCAAATTTTGATTAGAACGTATCATTTAAAAACGAACAAATCAAACCCTATGTTATTATATTTGACGTGATAATGTCTATATCCGTCACACTGTTTTATTATATGAAATTAACTAGAAAAAGTGTAATAATGAATTATTAATACATTTGAGTCACAAAGTTCACTCGTGCAATTGTATGCATGCGCATGTGTGAATTTCATTTGCTCGGCGTTGGAAGCAGCGGAGCTGCGACGCGCTTCGTTACATCCGATAATAAAGGTTGTGTTGTCTATGACATGAGAGAAAGCGTTAAATATTTAATTGGAGTCCACTATGGTATGTGGCAAATTTGCCATGGATTGTAATGCCTTTTTTATTAAATTCGCAGGATCAATTATAGATTACAGACATGACAACTATTCAGCAATATGTTTCTACAATACTCAAAATTAAGGATGATTACGAGTCGATCATATCCATATCACCTGAAATGACGAACTGACTAGCCATTGTGTACTATTTCAACGATGGCGATAGTACATATTTAAAACAACGTACATTTGAAGTGATAAAGTTAATATCAATCACACAAATAAAGATATTTCAGTAAACAATTAAAGGCCATTGCCATTATTCTTTTGATAGACATCCTAGGTTTCCGACAGCTACCGTACAGATATCAATTTATATTCGAACATATGCAATGGCTAAATATGAATAGTAAAGTTATTTAAAATAAAAAGTTCCTTTCAGTGCTTTTATAAGTACAGTGGTGATATTGAAAATAGTTGTGCCCGTCATTTCTCAGTATAGCAATTTTAAAACAAAGCATTTCATCATCGGTGTACTGCAGAATTGTACGTTTTTAAATGTTTATAGAAACCATAAGAAAAAGGGTAAAAATTGCTAGCAATACATATCTTAGGTATTAATGTAGACATTGTGAATGCACGCCAATGACAGAAGACTTCATTCATGATTCCTTCGCATTACCCAATGAATTTCCTTTACCATTCGATGGTAAAATAATAGCGTCCGGTAAATTTTTGCTTACCGGTTGCCTCCTTTGATGTTATTCCAATAATGCCCCTTCACTTTGTAGCACGAATTTGTTTTTCAATATGGCCGATGTCAATATTACATTGTCCACCTTGTATGTAAGATATGAAAATCCTGGACGCATTTAATTTGTGTATGGCAATTTCTATGCGTTTATATTTCTACTGAAAAACAAAAAGGAAAAGTAAGATATTTAACAATTTGTATATATACCTTATGGTCTTTATATAGTGTTACTAAGTTTGCTTCGTTCCTTTTTAAAATTGAAAAATGATTTAAGCGAGAACTAGATTTTTTATTTAAAATAACAATTAACTACTAATTATTTCTTTTGTTTACGTCAATATTATACACTATTGAATAAAATGGCTTTTTTATGGCATACGCAGGCAGACGAGCAGTCGAGCCACCTGATGGGAAGTGGTCACCGACGCCCATAGACATTGGTAATACCAGTGGTACCACCAACCGTGAGAAAAAGGGTGTTAGGTCTCGTTTACCCAGTAAATACGCTGGCTATGGTGCCCTTCAAACCGGAACACAGTAGTGTTTTCATACTACTGTTGCGCGGCAGAAATAGGCACCGCGGCGGTACCCACCCAGACGGTCTCCTGTAAAAAGGGGACCTACCACCGGTAAAAAGGCTTTTTACGGATTTTATCGCGTTTATTTTACATATTTAAATTCCCGACGTTTCGAACACTTTCCAGCGGGCGTGGTCACGGGGTAGTCTAATAAACGCGATAAAATCCGTAAAAACACATTTTATTCGATAAATAATCTACTAACATAAAAAGATTACCAACTATCATCCTTAATAATGATAACCAGAATATTGTAAAATCACTACTACTTCAAGGCTCTGTAGTTAGTACAATTACTTTTTAACATGCGTAACGTCTCATGACTCCGCCGACATTGAAAAGAAACTGCAGTTTAGGATTTTCTTTTATTTTGAACATTAATTAAATCGCTAAATTAAATTTAGGTATAAATCCATAATTTGGAATTTTCTTACTTAAATATATTTATTCCTAAGTTTGACTCTTATCTGATCCGGACGTTGTATAGGTCACGTACATGGATCTTGGTTTTAGTTACTGAAATCCTAAATTATGGATTTATGATAATCGCGAAAAAAAGAAATAATTAAACTTAGTATTCGTAATTGAATTTAATTATAATTTTCAAAGTTGCTTTGCTTGTAAGATAATATTGTGTACTTAGTTTTTTTAATTTATATACTGTGAACGTTAGACGAAGAAAAGAGCAGCTTCCTTTAAGTGTTAAATGGATTATATTTTATCTGCTCTTAACATCGTTGTAGAAGCGTTCCAATCAATTTATTTTATTCGTAATTACATGTGAGTTGAATAGATTCAGTTTCATGGGTAAATAGTCTTTAGAAAACATGTTTCGCCTAATCCATTTATATTGTCCTAGCTAATCTAATCTAAGCATGGACAAAGCATTTAGTAAGTTAAATATAGTATTATCTGTACAAATGCAATAATAATTTGAATCAAACCATTACATCTAATTAAAGTCAGTTATTCTTATTTTGATGTCGAAAAAATTTATTTCATTTTCACATCTATTATTATGACAGACGCCTATATCATTGACTTATTGCTTTATTCCCACATTTTATTTTAGAAGTTCTATATGGTTTTAAATGTTATTGAAATATTAAAAATTAAAAAAATATATTGTTTTGCCTAAAAACATATTCTTTTGTTTGTAAAATGATTTTATATTAATTTAAATAATACATACATACATACATCATCAGGCTGTGATAGTCCACTGCTGGATTTAGGCGTCCCTAATACATCCCTATCCATTAGAGAGTTTATGACCGTATTCCACCACGCTGTTCTACCAGGTTGGTGGGTGGACCGACTTTTTATATGCCCATCCGACGCATGCCGCCTGCCCGTAGCCTAGTGCTATGGGCGTGTGCTTAAGAAACCGAAGGTCACGAAAAGTAAGATGATCCATGCGTCATTTAAATAATGTTAAGCTTTTTTTATTAACACTGATTAAGTCCTTGAAATGCAGTGATAAGATACAGAGTAGATAATTTGTATTACTTTAAGACCATAACAACATCAACCACATTTTTCTAGTTTAGGTTTATATCTCAAGAAATGTTCGTGTAATGCCAGTCAATATGTATCTTTTCCTTTTGTATTCTACAAACAATGACAAGAAATTATTCGAAGTATTTGGTACAGAAAATATTCTATAAAATATAATGAATGTTCAGATCAAACAAAATATTTCATTTTAAGTATTACTTTTCTATAAAATATAAAAATGTAAGAATCGATCTACTTGTCCTATTTTCTCATTCATCAAAATACGGAGAAGTACTTAAAACTATCGATCGTCCATATGGAATTATTACATCAATTTACACAAGGCTACAAATAATTCAAGTTTATATTTCGGAAACTAAATTTTACTAATATATCAGACTTTAAAGTATTATTATTCTCCAACGTAATCCTAGCCCTCTTAGTGATATGAACATTAGGGTAAAGCGAAAAATGTATTTTTTTACTTTTAATATTCCTGTATTATTACTTGATGATACATAGTATTAAAAGTGTTTATACATATCTTAAGGTGGCGCGTTAGGTTTAAAGTTTTGAAATAATGCAATTTTTGATTATCACATATATGATTTATTGAAAACGATGTATAGACCTATTTAACAATTTTAATCAAAAACTTTACTGAAATCATAATAATCTAGCAAAATAAACTTAAAAAATTCCTTTTTGTTGTTTAAATTCAGTAGTTTCAGGGCGCTCATAAACACGAAAATATTGAGATTTGGTGTCTGTCTTTGGTGGTGGTGGTGGTGGGGTGGAAAATGAGTATGTCTTGCCGGGCTTTTATCTTTGTACGAATGAATCCATCTCTAGCTTCTGGTTCACAAACTGCTAACGAAGCCTCTGTTACCAGCTTGACACAGCCTGAGTGTGGCAAGGAAACTTTTCGAAATCCATCAAAACTCCTGAAGTAATATGGTTTGAAATTTCTGTGTCGCTATATTTCATTGTCATAGGAGGTTCTGTAATCTTTTCTTTCGTCCAATCTATTAAATCGTAATAAGTAGATGCGTCAGCCCTTAGTTCTGTAAGTTGAAATTCGCGAACCTTCTTTCCTTTAGTTCTTTTTTCGTGCTTTTAACACTCTTCGAAGAGCTCCTTTATGTGAGAAGCATCATCTTGCAACATAGCCAGCAACAAATTCTCTGGGTGTGCGATGAATGAATTTCTTTTTATAGTTTTCAGTGAAATACTTTTCAGGTTATTTGGTAAATATTGACATCTAAAACCGTGTTAAAAACATGAATCATGAATCATCAAAAATGATTTTGTCTTTATGTCGAACTAGGTTGGTGCATACATAGCATACACTTTCATAATAAAAGTCACGAGATCCCTCAAATTCTTTGTTGGTTTTGCTGTTCTAATGTATACTCGGAGAATCCTGTTTGCGCAAGTCAACCATCGGGAATGTGCTACTATTCCTGGATGACACCGAATCAGAAGAAATTGCGGTGCAAATCGATCAGTACTTAGCAAATTACGATTCAAAGCTGGCAATTCTGTGGAAATGGCTTCGAATTCCTCCACTTTAAAATCAAGGCACTTAGCTAGCTGTTTTCCTATGTTGCCAGAAGAACTATTAGGGCCTGTTGTAGTGCCATCTAAACTGGAGAATAAATGACGAAGTGGTAATTCATTTGCATGTAACAAGCACACAAACCATTGCAATGGACGTTTCAGGTGTGTGTCTAGTAAAACAATAACTCCATTTTTATGTCCTGTATTCACAGCTGTGCTATCGCAACTAACGCCCATCAAAGAAGATTGATATTCAACCCTCAAGAAAGTCAACAATACTCTTCTCAATAGTCGTCGCCTTTCCAGAATCAATGGAAAGATGTCCGATGTATTCAGAATCTGGCTCTGATATTGAGCCGATTCTGAATACATCGGACCTGAAACGGACGATCTGAATATTGAGATGTGTTCTTCTATAACAGTCTTGTAATGCGATGTATTGTCTGTGGTTGTCATCACTAAGGTTTTGTCTTTTTCACCTTCAGGTAATGGCCGTAAGGTTTACTGGCAATAACACTCTCCAAATATGACGTACTTTATTTCGCTCTCGACGTATTTTGCTTCAGTCATAACTTTATTGGTTCTCTTTGCTAATCACTTTAAATAAACTAATGCACGTTCAAATATATGCCGCAGATCGATCAAACTTGTTCTATCGCACGCTGAAGCTAGATTTTGCGGCTTACCTCCCATCTGCTGAGTTTCAGTTGGATACCGTTCAGAGGTTTTTTTTCTGTTGCCATGATAATATCATTTTCATGCCATTCTGTTTCTATAGAAGAATGTCAGACGACAAATTATGTTAAAACAGATGAAAAGTACTAAGGAGCACGTTGATTTTGCCAAAACTGGTCATACTTCCTAATTTTGCCTTGCTGGATACATTGGATCATGACCTTGTCCACAGTCCCTATATACATTTTGCGATTAGTGCGTTGGTCATGTAAGAATAATTTTTCAGCAACAGGCACTTTAGTTACACATTTGCATACTTCTCTGGATATACATTCACATGTTGCGATATCAAATAACTCTTTAGACAATCTTTATAAAAGGTATGTTTTTTAGGTCATTATGCAGTTTTTACATTATATTGGTTTTACACAATCAATCTTGCGACGAGTTGTTGATGGCTAATTCTAGGGGATAAAGCTTTAGCCCATATATTTTCGATATCGGTGGCAATTATTTTAAAATATCTTTTGATGAAGGATCTTTTCCATTATTCAACTCAGTGATAGTGTCTGTGCCATAACATTTTTATCCATCACTTGCGTTGGCAATATATACCCTTGGTTCTTGCGGATCGCATAAACAGGACACCTCAAATCTTTTCAAAGTTTTGGCATTTTAACCTTCGCTTTCAATGATCACCTCTTCGCTTAAGCTTAATTTGGTTTACTTCATATAAAACCGATTGATATCGAGATGACAATTTGATACATTAAAAAACGCGATTATAGTTAAATCGTAAATTGACTTCGAATAATACGAGCCAATACTAACAAAATTTAGGTTTTGTAAACTACGCTTAAAGGTGCCACGTAAATTAAGTCCTAGATGTCTGAATTTTGGTATGAATAGAGGTTTTGTTTAGGATCATTGATAATGATAGAGGAAACTGGAAAAAAAGAAAAAAAAATTTTGGTTACTTTCACTCCACCCTAATGTCGGGACAACACAAGTCCAAAAACATCAAAAGCGACCCAAATCTAAAGGTTTCTTAGGTTTTCGTTATTACTGCACTGTGCCCGGCGTCATGTGTACTCTAACAATGATCGACGACTATACGAGGTCAGTAAAAAGGTAAAGCTTGTTCAGTCACCCAGACGTACTCAAAGTGGTGAAAAATAAGTTTACTCGTCTAGTAGGTTCGTATGCTTACTGGAAAAGTAGTTTTAGACAGAAATAAAAAATTTCTATTAAACCTAAAGATTTCAATTTATCGTTTATTTATGTAGAATAAGATGTTTGAAATAACATTGAAAGTACACAATACTACTATTATATCGTCGTAAATTAGTACTAAAGTATATACGTATAAGCATGAATTTGTATTAATAAGTTTAGAGACTGAAAACTTGTCAATTTGCCTTTTGTGCACTTTAATATTTATATTGTCCAAGCGAAGCCTTAGGAACAATTGATTTTTAAATGCCCTACGGAGGAAAACTGTTAACTTAGTTTTCTGCCTCAAAAAGCTATTTTTCGTATCGTGAAGCATATTACAATATTATATGGTTGGGTAGTTTTTGAGTTACGTAAATTTATTAACATCCAACCCTTTTTTAATTTCATATTGTCTTTATTATTAAATTTATCTTATAATTGCAATTATGTATATTAACTTATATGTCTATCAACTTGATTGCCAACTTAGCTTAGCTCAACTAAGCGTAAGGGCGTGTTCTTTGTCATCAGGACTTTGTCAAAGAACACCAGTTTGAGCAACTTACCTCAGAGAAATACTTCCATACTGCGAAGATTCAGAGTGTTAGCAGTTCCGGGCTGTACAGACTGATCCACCTCCGGCGAGGCGGCGCGGCTTTTGGCTAGCTCCTTGCTCTGGGACCTGCATGCAGAAATCGTCGCGTCACTCTTCTTCTTGCGGCACGAGGCAGATCTGGAGCTGTAGTCGCTAGAGAAGAAATAAAGAGGCACTGAGACATCGCTCCTTGCAAATTGATGAACTCAGCGCTTGACCATTGAACAGTTGAGACCATACACCGTATTAAAGTGGTAGCTTGAAAGAGATGCTACTCATTCCGACTGACACTGAGGTTCTCTTGGGGCATCACTCTTTGGGATACTTGTGCCCGTGTGGAACATGTCCTAGTGCGAGCCTGACTAGGAGTGCCACCACTGTGGCGTATGTGAAGAGACAGCCTAGCAGCGCTGGAGGTGGCCAGCCTGGGTTGAGACAACGCCGAAAATGCGTAGTGTGTGGGGCATGACCTTTCGCTTCCTGTTGTAGTGCGCAGGATGTTAGAGCGAAGGTCGTGAGCGCTCATCCTTGCGTTCTGCGAGGACGTGATTTCCGGAAGGAAACCGCGGAAGAAACAGGAAGGCTTACAGGCTATCCGCGTGAAGCCGCCTAGAAGGACTCAGGAGGGTGATGTGCTGTTTGCTTCAACACGGCACCTAAAGCGACACCAGGTGTTTGTACACCTCGGAGAAAAAGGCCCGCATGCGTTACGTCGCGCCAGGGTCGCTGGAGGTCATAGAGTTCGAATCCTGCGGAGACTTACTCAATACTCTCCGTAAAGCGGTTTGAACTCATATGTATATGGATATACCAGATTTGTATTATATGAGTTGTTTGCGTTTGTCACATAACAGTATATAAAGAATTATATATAAAAAATGTATCTCACGTCTAACACAAATTAAAAATCGAAACATTAAAACTCAGATACGTTCATATATATTTCAGAAAAACAACAAAAGCGACTCCAGGCGATTCCGCCGTTTCGGAACCACGGATTTATTCAATCCTTTAGCTGTACAAATAAACAAGCACTCATAATGGTAGGTTAAATGTTGCCAGGGCTATCCATCTACCGCTCACGCTGGCGCAGTCCAAAATATCAGTTTCGCCCCAGCGAGCGGCAGGCTGGCAACAGACCAGCTCTTTTGAGCTCTTCCTATGTTCCACCCTCTTCAATAACCTGGCGGTAATTCAAATCGTCGGAGCACTTGTTTCTTTGAGTTGTTTTTACAATGTCGTAGAAAGCAGTTAAGTTACGTTACAAATGGTGCTGCCATCTGGTGTCAAGATTTAATCGAATTGTTACTAAAATAATGTTTAAAAACATCGAAGAGAATGTAGGATACTAAAATTTTCTAAAACATCTCTTTTAAATGCAAGGTACAATATTGACTTTATGTAATATTAATAGCTATTCAGGTCGTGGTAAGTAAAATTTTGCCTTTGTAGCCACAAATAGGAAAACGAAATCGAAACGCCCTCAGTCTACAAAAATTAGATTTCTATAGATTTTAAAAAGGTTGTTGCGAATATTGGTATCGTTATAAATACGTTTAGAATAAACTTGAGCCATATAAAAATACTAAAAAGAATCATTTTAAAACCGTTGGTAATTTACTATTTATACTTTTTTGAACAAACAAACGAATTTGCAAAACTTTTTCTGTTGTTTGTGAATAATTAACAGACTCGAGTCAAAAAGTTCAGATGTGTAATGCATGGGCAGATGTGTTAATTTCGCCTCGTTACTCTCGATACCTAACGATGTGTTGTTTAAGAGTAAGCGGCAAATATTAAATTTAGTCCAGAAGCTTAAACGGGAAGCTCGCATTTTATTTATAACGCCTTCTTTTATCAAATTTGCAAGATCACTTATAGGTTGCAGACGTGACATTTATTCAGTAATACATTTTCACAATATTTAAATAAAAATCAGATAATGAATCGATGAAATCATTTTAAGCCGAACTTAGCAAAGCTATAGGTAATAACAACAAAGGTTACATTCAAAAAAGCGACAACCTATATTTAAAATGACAAAGTTTGTTTGTCACGTTATTTTACTACACATAACAAATAAATAAGACCGTGTTGATCTAATTTTTACTAAAATACTCGATAGCACTAAGTATTACTTAAAAAAAATCTTTTTCATTAGACAAACATTTACCAATATCACTATTCTATTCAGGTACCTTTTCTCGCTTAATTGTCTGATATGAACTGAGAAAACTTCTAACGTCGATAATGATTAGAGAATGTGCAAATGTTGTCTTTAACGATGATCAATGTTAAAATGTAGTCTATCTTAACACCTTAATTACTATCACTTTATCTAAAATATCAGGGTACGTATTCTCTTTATATTAAGATTTTAATACAAAGACACCCAACCGATAAAATATTTGAGATTCAATTTAATAAGACTAAAAAATGTCAAACCATTACGAATGAATTAAACTTAAACTGAAAAATTTATTATAACGACCATTTACTTAATGTATAAATAATATTTAATCAAATCTCAAAAATAACTTTACCTTCCAACTTAGCCTACATTAAATTAAATTGTAAATGGCGACCTTACAGCGCAATGTTTACAACGCTGTCATAGAAAAAATTCTGAAAAAGTATAAAGCGGCTGAATTTTAACAAAAATAGTACTTTAAAAGAAAGTTTAAATCATCAGGCAGAAAAGTAAAATACAGTTTGTGATAATTAGTTGTTTCAGTGAAAGTAAAAGCCCATATAAATATATTATGACAGTGGCAGATAAATTTTGATTGTCAACTGAAACGATTTTCATCATGAAAAACAGAAAAATATAAATTAGACAATTCATTCGTCTTTAAAAACTTTCACCAGGTGAAAGAAACTACTTTGCACTTCACTGAAATACAATTGAAATTAAATTAAAAGAAACAAGTTGGACGGTGCATTTGAAATAAGCGCCATCTAAAGGAAAGTAGAAGATTTAGAACTGTTTAACATAAATCAATTTAGATCAGAATGCGGTATCTACCGTCGAGGAGAAATATTATTTAGAGTAAAACACACAAGAAATATTTATTAAAATATACAAAAATTGGAAAACAGATAATGAGACCATATCATACCATGACGTTAGCTACCAGTATCTCATAAATGACGTTAATATAACCAGTATCAAGACTTCATTCGTGATTCTTTGCATTTCCCAATGAATTTCCTTTACTTTTCGATCGTAAAATAATAGCCGTCCGTAACGTAGTACGCTATTGCTACCAGTTGCCTACTTGATGTCATTCCAAAATTGCCCTTCACTTTGTAGCCAATTTGTTTTTCAATATGGATCAATATCACGGCTTTCAGTCTTTTCTAAGATTTGAAATACTGGACCTTTTAATTTGTTTTACCATTTTTATGGACTATAATTTTTACTATAAATTAAAGGAAATTATATAAAATCCTAATTTCATATATTCCTCCCAGACGTTTCAGACTCTTTCACTCATGATGACAGGCAGAGAAGATGGTATATGTCGTGTTGTCAGGGTTTTTAAAATTGACTTATTTTCTGTTACGACACAGCTTCTGCCTCCGTAGCCTATGCTACGTGCTGCCTTAAAACTGGAGGTCGTGGGTTCGAATCCTGCAGGGACTCAATAGAATTTTCATTGTTGTTTCCTAGTTGGTTAGGCAATTTGGGCCGATACCCAATTGTCTAAGTAAAGATGATCCATGCGTCGGATGGGCATGTAAAGTCGGTCCACCCACCAGCCCGCATTGGACCAGCGTGGTGGGATACGGTCCTAAATCCCTAATGGATGGAGTGTATTAGAGGCCTATGTCAGCAGTGGACTATCACAGGTGATGATCATGACACACCTTTGATAAAAGAACTATGCTGTCTTGTGGCTTTTGTTTTATATCTCTGAGTTTAATTATCAACGTTCTTTTGCAACTATTTTTGTTTTATCAAATCTAATATATTGAATGAGTTTGTCTAGAGTATGGTCACAAAGTGCAGATTTTTTCATGCGGCTTTTCAAACATCGGCTATATTTTTCTTATCCGTCATTTTGTTTGTCCAATATAAGAAAGACCGCAACCACAGTACTGATACGCACAACCATCACCTATAGAAAATTTTACAATTGACGGACGGTAATAATTGACCAATCTTCTTTGGCAGCTTATATTGTTTAATTAGAAGCTCGCTTCAAAATATAACCGATTTTGTCAGTTACTTCTCTAATGTAAGGTGATAGGCAGGCACTTTTTCGTATTTTTATGCAGCACCGCTTGACATTCTTCAGTTCAGCCGTCAAATACTCGCAGATCCGCTGTGCTCTCAAACAAACATTTATCGACGTTCATTCCAGAACAAGTAGCTAGATGTAGAACAGTGTTTAAGTAAAAACGCATATTCATTCGAATTTATTTTCCTCAAGAATTGTAACTAAAAAAGTTACAATTGAGATGCAGTCTTAAATAAGTAAGTTTCATAATAAGAGAGGTCATTAATGATGTGTTAATTCAGCAAAAAAATAGTAAAAATCTCTAGTGAACGCCTCAGCGTGTCCTCGTAGTGGTGACAAAACTTCTCCAAGGAATTGTGCCAGTTTGTATGTTGTTGAATCTATGTGGCTTACGATTGGTCGTAATGGAGTCTTAGGTTTATGAATCTTAGGTAAGGGATGGCACAAGAAGGTATCATTACTCGGATTACTCGGATTCTTTCCAGCATCCATGATCACGGGCAGACTAAGTTGGTATATGTCTGTATCTCCAATGTTTTGGAATAACCGTCAGAGTTTTATTTAAAAATTGACATTATCTTTCTTTTCTTAATTTTGATGATTGGTTTGACAAAAAAGTACTAATGCATAGTCCTTCGGTTTTGTAGTTTTATACTCTGCGTTTACTTTTGAAATAATTGGATCCCAGGAAAGTACAAAGACCGACCATCCTCTCTATTAAAATTTGGATATTTTTTAATTTCTATTGCTTCCTGAATCATATTTGGTATAAATCGATGTTCATTAGCCAGTATTTTTGGTTCATCAAATCTAATATAATGATTGGGCTTGTCTAGAACAGGTCGCTTATCATGGTCAGATTTCTTATAGCGTCGGTGCTTAACATCAGCTATATGTTCTTTTGCTCCTGGTTCTCTACTGGTCTTTTGTTTGTCCAATGTCAGAGAGACCACAATCACAGTCTAGTTTGTACGCACCCGGTACCTGTAGAGAATTTACATTTGACGGATGGTAATAATTAGCCAATCTGCTTCGCAGCTTATAATATGTTTTAAAAATTCGCAAAACTCGCTTTAAAATATTATTGATTTTGTCGGTGCATTGAATAAAGACTGAACATCAAAACTGACCATAGTTTTATTGTTCGTGAGATGTAGATGTTTAATCTCATTGAAAATGGTAAAAATCTCTTGTGTCGCCTCGTCGTGTCCTCGTAGTGGTAACAGAACTTCTACAAGATATTTTGCCAGTTTGTATGTTAGTGAATTTATCTGGCTGACAATTGGGCGTAATAGAGCATTAGGTTTGGATCTTAGATAATCCATAAAGCTTGGAGATGTGGCAATGGAGGTATCATTAGCTTTACGTCTAGATTCAATTTGTCCGCATAATTCTTTACAAGATCGTTTGTTGTTTTAAGCGTTTTGTGTGTAGGGGTCAGTTTCGAGCTTTTTTATAAGTCATTTCATCCGATAATAAATTTGAATTTTGAAATGTAATCTGACGTGTCCATTACAATCGTAGCATTTCCTTTATGTGCATGGAGAATCGTCAAGTCTGTGTTAGAGCGTAAAATATTCAGCGCTTTTGCTCATCTTTAAAAGATTTGGTTTTGGCAGTACTCCGACGTAACATAGACGATACATCTTGACGTATGTCCTCGGAATCTTCCTTTTAGATGTTGTTTTTGAATAAACAATTCTCAACGTTACAAATAATTTCCTCGAACGGGATTTTTCGCGGTGCTATTGCAAAATTTAAACCTGTTAAAGATGCATTATACCTATATTGTATGTTCATTTAGTATTTGTGACGACATATAATGTACGGCACGTTGCCTAGTAACGGTTTGTTGTTTGGCGTCTGATCTTATGACAATTGATTTATTATATAATTTTTCGTATTTATTAATATGTTTTACTTTGCATTCATTATATTTACATGCTTCTAGCATTTCTTAACAATTTTTGTAATCAATATCGGTTAGATTTGATTGTAAGACTCTAGACAAATTTTCTCACTCAACTAATTAAATTATTTAAACACAAAAAGTAATAATAAAGTTCTTAACGCGGTTAAAATTCCCTTCTTCACTAAGAACCAGTTAGGTAAGCTGATATCACTGCGATGCTTATTTCAGTCGCAAAACCGTATTTTTTATTGCAAACGTAGGCAGACGAGCAGTCAGGCCACCTGATGGAAAGTGGTCACGAAGCCCATGACAGTTAACAATACTTGAGGTAACGCCAATGCGCTGCCAACCGTGAGATATATGGTGTTAAGTCTCTTTGCACCCAGTAAATACGCTGGCCAGGTGCCCTCAACGAAACACGTAGTGTTTCACTCTGCTTGCGGTGAAATAGGCACCCGTGGTACCCACCAGACGGTCCCATGTAAAGGGTACTACCACCGGTATCACCGTATCTATCAATACACTATCCAGCACTATTTTTATAAACACCATATTTGGTACGATTAATGGGTTAACAAGACTTAACGTCTTATGTCAGCCAATATTGAATAATAATAAAATAATCTCATGTTTCAAAATTTCTTGATACTTACTTAAAAACATTAATTTCTTCACTTAAATAAACTAACTAGGTAGATCTACTTAATAATATTGCATCCATAAAGAAATGTAGATTTAGTTGTTGATGGCTTGAAGAAATTAAATTAAAATTCTTTCAAAGTTTTATTTTCGTACTGCATTTATGATATTGAACACTTTAATTCTTCAGTTAAGTTATATACGAGTGAACGTTAGACAGAAGTAAACATAGAGCTCCAAAGTGCCTTTCCTTTACGTGTTAAATGGATTAGTATTTTATCTGCTTCTTGCTTCGTGTGTAGAAGGCGCCTTCCAATCTAATTTATTTCATTCGGTATAATACGTATGGACGTTGAATAGATTCAGTATGTTAGATGTGGGGTTTAAATACGTCTACAGAAAACATTTTTCGCCTAATCCATTTACATTAGTGTAACTAATTAAATATGTTTTGTCCATGCTCATGTGTTTATGTATTCATGCAATATATTTCTCTCGAAATTAGCTAACGTTTAGATAACTTTTTAGTCCCTTCAGTATATTACATTTTTCAATGTAGTCAAAGTCACTGGACTGAAATTAAATCTGTTATCTTATTTTAAATTTTTAGTCTTTAATGTGCTTTATTTATATGTCGTTTGTTAATATTATTATATACGTTTCTACTTCCCTTTATTTTTATCTTCAACATTGTCAATCTTATAAATTTTTGATGCTTTAAATAACAAAAAAAATAAAAAAAAAAAGTTTATTTAAAGTTTAAATAAAAGTTTTTATTTCATGTTTTTTGCCTGTGATACGATTCCGGAATTTATTTAATTCTTATGTTTTTATTTCTTTAGTTGATGAACAAAAATACTTATAAGTAGAGAAATAGAAAAAAAAAGGATACAAAATAGACTAGGTATTTTATATAACTTTATAGACAATAACTGTTTCATCAGTCTTCTGTATGCGTATTTTTTTAAATTAAAAATATACGTCTAATAGTAGCCGATTATATTTTGTATTCATCAAATACTGAAAATATATTCCCCTTAAAGTCCTTGGAACATACAACAATGTAATCAATTTGACTAATTTTGAAATGTAGTAACATTTCATACATAAATGCACATGAAATAAAAACTATGCGAATATATTAATTCTTTCAATAGTAGACAGAAATATAAGCATTGGATTAGAGTCTGTTTACTAGAGTCCGACCGAAACTGTTTTTCGGCCGAAACCGAAACCAGAAACCGAAAGTTCGGCCGTGGCTTCAGTTTCGGCCGAAAACCGAAACCGAAACTCACGTGATTAAGTATAAAAATTCTTGTAATACTAAAATATGGAGCTTTATGCCTATTATTTTGCTTTATTTTAGTCATGGTATGGAACAGTATATTAAACGTGTGGTAATCGTTTATTTAGTTACTAATAATTTTTTTCCAACAATTTCTTATAGCAATAGAGGCTATTAATAAATAAATTAATAATTGTGACTATTGCATTGAAAACTAAGTATTGTATTTTAAATCTTACTAATTAATACTTTGGTTTGTATTTGTAGTTCGAGGGGATCAAAAAGTAAAATGAGATAGAATACAATGACTATGATAGCTTAATTATTTATTTTCTACATAATCTCAGTCCACCTACACCAAGTCCAGCGTTCCAAGTTTCAATGCTCAATTCCTTTAAAAAGGTTGTCTTGGTCCTGCAAAGGTCACCACGGCATCGTTCACTTGTTAATATAGTTTTAACACATGTTTCCTCTTAAGTATTGCGTCAATTTGAGAGAAGATGAAAGGCCAGATCTGAATGAGGGATGCGCAACCAATTGTCACTAGCACGCTGAACGGTGGCCATCCTAATGCTAACCTATGCGCCGATCGTTGTCAAGATGAAACAACTCCCGTTCAAATTTGCCTCTTTCTTATCTGACGGCATTTCTCAACCTCGTATTAAAGCTGCATAGTCTGTAATGATGGTTCCATGCTCCAGGTAATCAAACAACAATATCACTTCTGAATCTCAAAATATTGAGGCCATCCCGGCCAGGCCATATACCACGGCCACGGCATAAGATCCTTCAGGATAAACCCGTGTTTCGTCCACTGCCACAAAACTAGATGTAAGTTTTAGAATCTTCTTAAAACTTATCAACTTTATCTTCGAAGTCGATTTTGTTTCCGATTCTCGCACCCATCTTGGAGACTTTCTCATATTCAAAATTTGTGTCAATATGCGTTGATTACCTCTATTTGAAATGCTCGTTTCTTGGATTGGGTATCAGATGGTAATTCTTTAATCGCTAAAAACAGTTTTTCGAATATAGCATATTCTTATTGTTTCTTGATTACTGGCTTCGATGGACATCTGCAACTATGTTCGTCTTCCGTGTACGTTCTCCTACTCGAAATTAGAAGCCACTTTGCGACAATTGATTATATGAAAAGCAGTCTCTTCTCATGTTGCCTTTGAGCCACAGTAAATCTCTTGCGTTGTTAACCTTTATAAAGTGGTTTTTAATGACAAGGTCGCACTTGGTTTTCTCTTTTTCGAGAACATTTCGCCTCACATAACAAACAAATGACTACATTCAGAAAAAAAGAAAGAGACTAGAAGATTTTTTTATTAACCAGCTAATATCTAGATTCACACTTTCGAGTATTGTTTTATTTTTGGTTACAAGGATATATATTTGTTCTCACTACTATTTGTTTCCCGCCTCGTCTTTCTAGAAGAATCATCTATTTCTTTTGTCAAACTTGGAATGTTTGTCTGAACTAAAATCAGCTGATCTGAGCTCGATTGTAGCAATGATACATTTAACTTTCGCTACTATTTTGAAATTGAAATCACTTGAAACCAGTTTCGGTTTTGGCAAAAGTTCGAAATCTGGCCGAAACCGAAACTCGGTCGAAATTGATTTTTGGCGAGAACTCGGCGAAACCGAAACCGAAACCGAAAGTTCGGTCGGACACACTGTTTACTGATTCATCACTGACACTTAAAGTACTTAAATAGATAGATCTTACTAGACACGCAATGTCTGGACTGATTACTGCGGTTAACAAAAATGGGTAGTCATAATTGATCTTCGCATGTGTCGACAACTTAAATTTTATCAATAATAAAGACTTTAAAGCATTATTATTCTCCTACATAATCCTAGCACTCTTAGTGACATAAACAAGCCGGGAGCACATAAGTCGCACTCCCAAAAACAACAAAAGCGACCCAAATCTAATATACACGTTTGTACAAGGTCTTAGGTTTGCGTTATTACCGCACTGTGCCCGTGTCACGTGTACTCTAACAATAGTCGACGTCTTTACGAGGTAAGCAAAAAGGTAAAGCCTGTTCAGTCACCCAGGCTTACCTTAACCACAGATCAACTTTTGCGAAATAAGTTTATTCGTCTAGCCAGTATTCAAGGCCAAGCTAAAATTTATACACCTAAGTCTGAAAACTTCTACATCTAAAGATTACTGCCACATCACGTTTAAATTATTGAGCTTTGCTAAGCTTATTTCCAGATGAAGGTTTTTAGAAATATTTAAGGACTTTTATAGAAAAACACAGCGTTAACTAATGTATATTTATTTATTGCAACTGAAATTATTTATTATTAAACGTAAAATTCCATTATATTAATTCCACAGTTTTCAGCAACATTTTTATAATATTAATATATTATGCACTAAAAGTTTGGTTGAGATCTGGAAATAATTTATTAACTTAAACTTTTATAAATGTTAACAAATTGACACGCTGTACTAGAGGACTCCCACTTTACTTGCACTACAGCTACACTATACACTGAGCTTTCTAAGTATTTTTAAAACACGTTTACTAAAACGTTACAAGAATGACAATCTGTTTACACTTACCTACTTTCTTCTGAGAGTTATGATTAGGTCGGTGTCTGATCCATCTTAGTTCTCCACAACTTTAACTATTAATAATTTTAAACAATTTAACGCATTTTTTAATGACATGGCCATAAAAATAATTTAATTTTTAGAACTAATAAAAGTCCTACATACTATTTTTATACCGCCCAAAATGTATACTACAATATTTACGTAAGATAATATAAAATATACACGAATTTGTCTAAAACATTTTAAAGATAGATAACGTCATGTTAATTAACTTTTATATCGTCCAAGCGAACAACTGATTCTTAAATTCCCTACGGAAGAAAACTGTTAACTCAGTTTTCAGTCTAAAATAGCTATTATCATTATAGATTTAATTAAGTGTAGTTTTTAGAGTTACGTAAATTAATGTGCACCAATTCTTTTTGTTAATATATATTTTTTTTACTGTTAAATTTCTGTTATGATTTTTTTACTTATTAACTGATAATATTAATTATTAATACCTAACCGATTTATCACCGGCCGTTTTTCACATTGTTATTTTTTTCAAGTTTTCATACGTTTTTTTATAGCATACGAGCGGTCGGGCCACTTGATGGGAAGTGGTCACCGACGCCTATAGACATTGGCAATACCAGTAGTATCGCCAACGCGCTGCTCCGTGAGACATAGGGTTAAGTCTCGTTTACCCAGTAAATACGCTGGCTACGGTGCCCTTCAAACTCGGAACACAGCAGTGTTTCACACCACTGCTTCGTAGCAGAAATAGGCACGCGTGGTACTACTCCAGACGGTCTCCTGTAAATGGAGAGACCACCACCGTATATAAGTAAAAAGATGACACAAATCAAATTAATTTAAAAAAAACGCAAATTGATGACTTATTTATTGAAGTAAACCGTCCTGTGGCCGTGCCAGTATTACAAGGATATCCTGAGCTATGTTAGCGCATTGTCTGATAGTACAATAACTCTTAAAGGAATCAAAAAAAAATGCGAATGTTCGATAGATTTTCGGCAAATTTTCAACTCGATACGACAACGCAGTAGGTATCTCCTAGTAGAAAATGACAAACCGGCACAGGCGTTTTCATTTCAGTATCGTTTCTGCAATTAAATTGTCAACAAGAAAACGTTTCAGTTAGCCTGTGCTATTTAGATGTAACGTACAAAGGAGCAACTAGTTCCAGAGTAATTACGACTCTGAGAACGAATGGCGCCGTGGAACGTGATGTGGTTTGCAAAAACAGTTAGAATTGCATCCGCTGACATGTC
Organism: Lamproptera curius; assembly: GCA_029286875.1. Classification (NCBI taxonomy): domain Eukaryota; kingdom Metazoa; phylum Arthropoda; class Insecta; order Lepidoptera; family Papilionidae; genus Lamproptera; species Lamproptera curius. Next base: position 2,107,046 of record JAGSMT010000060.1, read on the forward strand.
CTGGGGCTCTATTCAATTCCATTTTGACGTGAGACTTGCACATGTTTTATTTAAATTGTTATGTTCCACATTAAGTTATTTTTCGTAACTGTTAAAGAAAGAAATAGAAAAATATTAATTAGATACAAAATAATATGAATTAATTATACAAATTCGAAATAGAAACAAAAAAATAACACAATTTTTTGCACCAAATTGATTTCCCCTTAAATGCTGATTTTCAGTGGAACCAGTCGTTAAGTAAATAATCCGAGGCCTACATATATAACATAAGTATAAATTATTCGATGTATAATTATATATTAATCAACATAAGCCGAGAACTGATAATATTGATATGCCTGATTAGTGTAATCACGTGTTGTTATTGTGTTGTTAGTATTTCGTATTGTTTATTAATGTAACTGAGTATTAAGCGGTAATTATTGTATTATTTAATATATACTTTATTCCCTGCCTAACAATGAAGATGGCTAAAGCTATAATAAAGTTTTACTTTTATAATTTATAAAAAATGTACGATCTTTGTTTGTGTAAATAAAAATATAATGTAACATCAGCTTGTGAAAGTCCACTGCTGGACATAGGCCTCCCCTAATACAACTCTATCTATTAGGTGATTTTGGACCGTATCCCACCACGTAAATCCAATGCGGGTTGGTGGCTGAACCAACTTTTTCCATGCCCCTCCGACGCATGGATAATCTTACTTTTCAAACAATGCGGTAATCAGCCCAAATAGCCCTAACCAACCAGGAAACAACAAAGAAAATTTGTTGAGTCCCCGCAGCATTCAAACTCATGACCTCCAAGCATACGCCCATACCACTAGGCTACGAAGGCAGTAAATATAATGTAAAACTATATAAATTAGGTGCATTAATTTTATGTGTCTATAATTAGACATAAGGCTTCATTGTAGTCTTTTTTAAACAGTAACGAACGTCCTTATAAAATTTCATTTCCCAATTTAACCCCTTTAAACTGTTTTTCGCAATGACAAATATCCTACGTCCTTTTCTGGAATCTATTCCACGTATGTATGGATAGTAACAACATACGTTAAAGTTTTAATTCCTTTAATACTAAAAACATAAGTGTTGCTCTTAAAAAGGAATATATATTTTTTAAATTTACTTTACGTTTCTTCATCATCCAAATATTGTCAATTAAATTTAAAGGTTAATATATTTATTTCATAAATATTATCCGTAATAAATAATCAAAATTTCAAGATCCTTGGAGCTTTTTTTGATAATACACATATACATAAATAGAAAGTAAAAAAATAAATGCAGTTTAGAAAGATTTTATCTTTAATTTCTTTATAACTTTTTTGACAGCAAAATATATTTCCCTTAGTACCTACAATTTTCTGAAATAGAATAGACAAAGTACAATACAATATATAAAGTATCCTTTTTCTTGATAAATTACATTTGAACGTTATTTGCTATAATACATTTAAACATTGTAATGATAAGTTTAAAAAAAATATTGCTTAATATCACCATAATCAGTGATTTAAATCTAAATGAATATTTAATAGCATTTGGTACCATCTAAATGAAGCTATTTACTCTTCCTCATTATTCATAGCGAGCTTCAAATTAATCCACGGCTATTAATGTATTCCCTTAGGTAATGCCTTACTATATACTAATATAAATGGTACTGGTTGAATGTTTAGATGCTTCACGCAACCGACCTCTTTTATCAACCTTTTTTCAGAATTTTTCCGATACTTAGTTTAAACTAGCGTTAAAGCTCTAGCCATTACATGTGTCGGATAAGTATGTAAAGAGTCGATCCAGTTTGTCAAAATCATCTTCGACAGTCGTTACAGGATGTCGTATCGTCCAAAAAAATTCCAGACTACTAATTCATCAATAGAGTGCTTGTTTATTCTTTCGGTTGTGGAGGTCAAATTCCGGTTGCTCTGCGTAAAAACTTTTATTGAGGTATATCTGGATGGATTCGACAATAAAACGATGATAACTCGAGGAAATGGCTAGGTGGAAGTAGATGACTTAAACGCTATCTAGATGCAATTTATTTACTTCGTTCTGATAAATTGGAAAACGCTCTATATATTTCGATCCCGTAAACTTCGATCTCGTGTGTGACATAAATGAAACCATAGAATCGTCGAGGAATGCAGCAATAACTCTAACCGGAATTACACATAACCCACCCGTGTCATGTATTCGACGGTATTCGGTGTACAAATTAACGTTAAGGCGACGCTCTAACGCCGGAACTATTTGTATGAGACAAACAGTGAGGATGCGCTCCAGAAGTAATTACGCGGCAACGGCGTTCCACTTGAGGGACACGTTTTGAATATTCATCTTTGGTGAGTGGTTATTTCATTTGACATTCACTGTCTGTCGTAGATATGAATAATATGAAACAACCTTTAAACCTGGAGAATGCATGTAAAAGTGGAATACTGTAACAAATGAAAATATTAGTGAATGAAATGTTGAATTACCTGTTTAATGGCAGTCAAAGTTTTGCACTTAGCATAATCAAGATGTGATCTTTATTCAGAAAAAAATATTCATAATCTGGCATAATAAAATAAAAAAATAACATTGTTATATTTCAAATGTCCATAAATAGCTCTTTGAATAAATCAAATTCATTGAAGAGGCTGTGCTTTCATATAATTCAATCTCGCTTTTGCCGTGTAGTACTAAAAACCATAGGACATCAAAACATAGATACATATCTCAGTATTGACAGTCATTTAACTTTAAATAGTTCTGAGGACCTTCATAATCGTTTAAATCAAAATTACTTCTGGGATGTAAAGTAGATTAGAGATGTTAACACAGAATTTCCGTAATAGAAAGTCATGATTAACTCTGGGGTTTCGAAAAACACCTTGTTTGTTAAATACACTCTAGAAATCATTCGTAATGACAAAAAGTTCTGTACAAAGAAGATAGCAGGAAAAATTACCATCAAAAAGTATTTTTAATGTTTGCGTAGGTGGTACTATTCTCTACAAAAAGCTTTAGAAAGTCGTACTTAAGATACGCTTTTTGCAGAAGGATTGTTCACCTTAACTGAAATTGAAGATTTGTATGAACAACAAGTTCACTTCATAATTTTTGTGACTGCTCTAGCCTAGTGTGTATGGGTGGGTGATTTGAAATCGAGGTCGTGGGTTCTGAATCGTCAGGACTTAACAAATTTTGATTGTTGTTTCTGGTTTATTGGGCAATTGGCCCATACCCAGTTGTTAGAAAAGAAGATGATCCATGCGTCGGATAGGAAGAAAAGTCGGTACCACCCACCAACCTGCATTATGCGTGGTGGGTTATGGTCCAAAACCCCTAATGGATAGGGGATATTAGGGGCCTGTCATTGCCGAAATGGACTATTTGAGCTGATGTTGATGATAAACTTTTCTGTGGCTTTAAAAATGCAAATAATCGGCACTTTTCAAAAGCTTCTTCGATATCATCATCTAGCTGCCAACAAAGAAGAGCTTGTACAATGGAAACTAGATACCTCATTAATGAATAGACTTACTTTTCTTTTGTAAATAAATACATTTTATATACATACAAACACCCAGACACGAGAAAAGCCCTATGTTCATCACATAATATTCTCCCCGTGGTGGGAATCGAAATTTCACCCTTTGACGAAGCTGAAGCGGGCTTGATGTTTATGAAAACTTTTCTATCACGATTATTTTTGAGAATTTCAAAATGGATTTACTGGAACCTGCAACCGACCTACGGATGTTCATGAATTTTTCAGCTATGGTACCCCGATTTTGCATCTCGAAAAGAAAATTTGAGTCCAAATTGATTACGAGGTTCAAATCTTTATTATCTTTATCTACGATGTTAATGGTGAAAGTTAATAAACACTTCAAGCAAAAATACTGTTCCGATTTAACGATAATTTTTTGTTTAAATGTTTTTAATTCTTCTCATACTTTTATTTATTATTAAATAAAATTAAATAAATAATAGCTTGATTACAGTAATGCAATATTATGTCTGTATACTGCATACAAAATACACCGATAATATTAACTAAACGTCTAATATCGTTAAAATCCATTCGTTTAGAACAAAAATAATATACGGTATACAATAATACTGATAAACAGAAGCAAAAGAACTCTCTACAATTCAGAAACAAACATATTTCACGGGGAATAGCGCTATGATGATTGAATATGTGAGGGAGAAAGAAATACATGACACAGAACATTACTTTGAGTTGCCTCCGTTTTTCAAACGGTGTCTTATCTAAATTCCCCCAACTCCAGTTCGTTTATCTCGGCGGGAAAATGTATACGGGCGTTTATTCCACGGCCTCGTTAGCAGCTGTCGCAACTAAATAAGCCTTCGCTCATATAGCCCGGGGATATTATATGTACTAACGTTGAACGATGTCGCCGAACCCGGTCATAACCTTTTACATTTTTTTATTCGGATGTTGGGGACGTTAAAGGATTTTTGTGTAATAACGCTTTTGCACCTTTTATATATATTTATTGTATGAATGGTATTTATCCGATAAAAATTACACCAAGAGATATATAAACTATATAGCCACAAGACGACATAAGACCTTTTTGCCAAAGCAACGTTCAAATTTAAGAAAATAGAAAGATACGTTAAATTTTAAATAAAAAAACCTGATGGTTATTCTAAACAAGTTAAAATACTGAGATATAATGGTCATAAATGATGGAAAGAGTCCAAAAATTCGTAAATAAATATATATAGGGAACGCGAAAATCCGTAAAATTGCGGATTTGATACGTTTAAAAATCGTTACAATAAAATAAATAATACGTAATTCAAGTACTGGCTTACTTCCTTGAGCGTAGATTCTGACAAATCCAATATATCTATTTATTATAAAGAAACAGCAGACACTATCTAAAGTAATATATTTCAGATAGGAAACTATATATATTTGCTTTTATTTTTGATTTTTAATTAAGATAAGGATAATTGTAACTTCCAATGTAGCCTTGAATGGAAAAAGATTTTTAGTTGACTTGAATTTTTATTTACCAGTAACAACATTGGTTTTTTTTTTAAATATTTATCTATGTACCCGAAATAAAAGGCAGTTTCAGTTATAAACTATAGTTTCCGAATTTAAGCTTCCGATAGAATTTCTTAGTAATGAACTAAATGTCATGTCTGAGAAATGTAATATAACAAACGGAGTGTCAATGTTTAACGAAGCGTAGACGACAAATTACGAGAAACCGTAGCCTATGACGTTTGTAACTCAACGTCTGAGGGTTCATTTAATTTGCATATTACGTTATCAGTCAACCCTGTGATGCGATTATGGTCGTATTTGTCGGGTATAATTTCGACCGACATGTATACCGCTGTGTAAAGATATTTGCATATCATTATGTTTAAATCAAGTGTTATAATTAATTATTGTTATTAAAATTAGAAAAAACTAAACAGCTAATACTTCGGATTATTTTAAAATAAAATAAAATAATGTGACGAGACTGGAAATTGTATGGTATATAATAAAAGGTAATGCATTTTGTGTCCTATATATTTCTTACGTGGCCTAAAGGTTACATCAAAAACATTTGTATAAACAGTAATTTGATTTAATATTTAAAGATTTATATATATGTTGGTTATTAATTCCAATTACTGTTGACCAAACATTTTCCATAATTAATTTGCCCGTAGAAAAACTGTCCCATAAAATCAATGTATTGTTTTGACTAAAGTTAAATCCAAAAAAGTACCTAAATTCTCAAAAAATATAAAAATCATCTACCATGACTCGATATTTTGCTTAATGACGATCCAAACTCGCATTAGCCTCCGTCGAACGTTTGATTAAGCAAAACACGTATCGATCACGAGGGCCGCGGTAACGCTTCGTTATCCGGGCCCGTCTAACGAACCGAACCGTCTAGGTTACGCTGGAACACGCCTGAGCGTTTCTGGATGTACTTTCGTAAAGTCACACAAACCGTACTACCATATGAGATCTAAAATAAATTAATCAACGTCATAGTAACTGGTACAGACTGGAATGACTGTGATGACGATGATATGAGATCTGCTCAAGTTATTTTTATCCTAGTACAAGTATCAATTCACCATATCTGTCTGCTAATCTTTATTATTGTATTTTTTCTCTCTTCTTTGTTTCTCAAAATCATTTTTATTATTATTTGCTAGCAATCATGTCCACAGCAGGACGTTTACATGATGGTAAATGATGCGCCCTGCCTATAAGAAAACCAGCGTCACCACAAATCCGACAATAATACCAAACGCCCCAAATACCCGGTTAACCGGGAGACAGTAGTGTTTACACACTCACTGATAAGTGGCAGAAATAGGTACCGAGGTGGCACTAAACTGGACGTTCCGTTGTAAAAAAGAGATCTATCACTTTCGTTTAATATTTTAAATTGTATCTAATATGTCTAATAACTGGGTGAGATACTAGGTTTAATTTATTTTAGTAGTCTTTTGCAAAAACTTATGTACACAGGCGAGCTTAATGCCTCAGGATTTGTCTAACAGCTGACCTTTAGGTGGTTACGAAAAAAATGGAGCAGGTGCTCAAATATAAATTGACCAAATTTAAAAAGAGCATAAAATGAATGACGGAGAATGATGAGTATAATATTTATAATCGGAGTCTAGTCTAAGTTTTACGACAATTAATTATTGCGATGATAGTGGTCGAAAGCGTTGAAATAGAAGATGATAGTTAATATGTGTTTGTAGTTACAAACTGTACGGGTATGAACCGTGGATTGAAATAGGGATGAAGGTCAAAATAGTTATTCGTAATCTTCGTAGCAAAAGCCATAGAATTTTATGCCTATTGATGGACCCATACAATAAAAACACCACTTTTATATTATCTATTCAAATATCATCATGCGAAAGTAACTCTGTCTGTCTGATCGGTCATAAGATCCACCATACTGTTTTCTTTTTATTTTTGTAAGGATGCTGAATGTAAATTCAACTTTAATAAATTTGTTTTACATGATGTTTGCATTTTTAGCAATTAAAAAAATGTGTTGCAATCAAAAATAATGCAAATTCTGATCTCATCTATGCAATTTTTTTCCTAGTACTCATGGGGATGATCTGTATACCAATCATACTGGTTCAAGAAATGCATTTGAATAATATTTCAGAAGCAAAGTGGCTAATGTACCTGGAACAGCTTTCAGTTTATAAAAAGTACACTCAACGTCTATTGGACGTTAGTGTACTTGCTTTGTAGTGAAGTACCAAATATGATTTTAAACAAGAAATGTGTCATACACACCCAATACCAATAAAGCGTGTAAAATATGAAGATTCTATTGCCTGAAAAGTAAGTTATAAAGTAAGATAGAGGTTCAGGCAACACTGAAAAATCAATAAATGTAACTTTAGCCGGTCAAGCGATCTATAGCAGTGTTTTCTTACATTTATATCCTAAGTGAGTCTGGTCAATGGTATTAAGCAACAATACCGTGGCTTACACAATGCGTTTGCTGTGATCGTTTTGCTGTAGTCTACAACGGGCAATCCAGTCGGCTCGTTGGGTCGATGTAGGGTAACCAACCATCCAGCTTAATGCACTGCATTGCCGCAGTAAATCGCTTCTTGCGAAACAACTAGTACACAATTTTATATTTGAACCGTATGTAGTTTTATCGGTTGTTTACTAAGTAATATTTATAATAATATTTTGGGTTTAAAACATAATTATCGTAGCCATTATAGTCTATATTGATATGAGCTGATACTATGATTATGCAGGCACAACTTATTGATATATGATGTTACAAAACTGTCAGCATATAATATATTTAAAGGTAGGTTACAATGGGAAAATCATAAACGATACAAAAATAGTAACAGTATAATAAGTGTAGATTCTGAAAACCATTTAGTTTATCAGATAAAATCTTAAAATATTAACAATGAAATAGTGTTTTGAACGTAATATTCATTTAGAGCCTTTTCAGTATTTAATAAAAGTAGTTTTTGAATTTGTATTTAGATCGCGCTTTTTACTTTATGATTCTTATAGTTTTATATCCTTCGAAGTGTTAATGTTCACGCAATTTAATTATTCGGACCACTACATGTTAATCAAATAATAATAAAACAAATTTAAATGTACATAAAACTTTTTCACTTTTTGCTCAATGTGTAAAGGTGTGAGAATCTAAGAATACAAAATACAAAACAAATGTTTAACATCCAGCTATTTCATAATATCGATCAAATTGCTTATAAAATTTTATTCAAACACTAGAGAGTTACGTTTCAATTTGTGATACTGCATCGTCAAATCAGTAGTAGCAGTTACAAGGTTTCCGTGTCTAAATAATCGATGTTCGAACTATTTCAGCCGTAACTGTTTCGAAAGCTGCCGGCGTAAGCCTCGTTTCACATTAACAGTAATACTACAATATTCACCGCGGCGCTCTTTGAAATACTCGAAACAGCGTTCGGATATGTGTTATTCTGCATCATTAAAATGGTTCGGTTTACCACCCCTCTAAGGATTCCATATAAATATATATATATATTTCACGAGCGTGGTCATAAAACACACTTATTCCGACACATGTCTCGCAATAATATTGGATACCGCGTCAAAAACATTTGGTAGGTATATAAAAAACAAATGGAACCTAATAAATGTCAACTATACGCATGTATAGACTGCTAATATTTATCGTTATAGGTCCGATGATGTGTTTTTATCTAATGATTTATGTGGTAACTTTTATTTGTAAGTCTTTAAAACATTTAGAGCGGGGAAAACAAATTAATCGTTACAAATTGAATTTAGCATTCGATTGGAAACTCGAATCAAAAATTTTGTAAATTACCGATTAACTCGAAGGTTCCCGTATAATTCGAAAAAGTCGATTATAATTATATTCTAATCTTTTGAATCATTAATTTATTCGAATTATTCGTTTTTGTTTCAATTAAACATGGAATTTCGAATAATTCGAAGTAAAAGGACTACATTTAATGTTCAGAAAATTAAAGATAAATTGTTTATATCATAACCATAAGTATAGTTTAAAGTTAAAGTAAGATTTGGCATAGATGTAAACATTTATATGTAACAATATTCATGAGGTAATAGCATAAAATTAAACTTTATATATTGACGAAGTAGATCATTAATACCGTGTATCTGCCAAAACAACTACCCCCAAACTTCACATATATTCATAGATATTACCAGTGTTGGAAGTATACGTTGACAAACTTTCAGCTTTTATAAAATAACAAAGGTCTGGCAACCACATAATATTCATAGGCAAAGTTTAACCTATTAGGACTCGAAGTAGCAAAACATACGTCTCATCATCATCATCAGTCTGTGCTAGTCCACTGCTGGACATAGGCCTCCCCTAATGCACGCCGCATATTAGGGGTTCAAACATCTAGCGTTCTTATACATGTTTTGTTACACACATTCAAATTATAACCACACCATGATCACGATGCCGCTTCGATGTTATGTGTTAACATTTATTCAAAGTATAATGTGGCTATAATTTAATAAAAGACTTTACGAATTTTATCAAGATTAATTGGGTTTACGATTTTTCTGACTATATTTTTAAATCCGTAAAATCTTTTATTAAATCATGTGTATATTTGCATAAATATAAAAAAGTACATATTAAATCTATTATGTTTCAATTTGCTGTATATTGATTCAATAAATATGTTTTATATGTATAATGGTTATTGTCTTTAGACATTTCCACAAACAATATCGCAACAACATGTGTCAGCTATCTATCCGTTTCTATTTCCTCCGTATTGCTGTTCCAGAACATTCATTGTTGCCTGTGTATATAATAGAGAACGTGTTTAATAACATATTGATGCATACATATTATATATTAAACTAACTGAAACATACATCCCGTTAGCACCGATATAATAAATACAAAAACATGTTTTTATTTTGCATACATATAACTATCTATACTAGAGTTAAATAATTAAATCTATCGTGAGACATTGCACAGAAGATATATTCTATAAAACGGCTAAACTCACATCAAATTGGTATTGGTGCCGAATAATTTAGGAACTATAGGAGGTCCTTCAGGTTATTATGTTAGAGTTGAAAATAATCGGATTTTGCGTCAATAAAATTTTGGTTTAAATCCCAATAGTAACAATGTCTGGATTTTCTATTCCCTAATTTTCTATATATAGTGACAGTCCATCAGTTAAAAAGATTCAGGACTAGTCTCCAAGGGAGTCTGACACTAAATATTGCTTACATGTAATATGCATATTTTTGGCACAGTGACAATGAATTTATTTTGCACCTAACTAGTTATCCGCTCCCGCATTATTGTACTACAATTCTAGTATTTCTAGAAATATTTATATAGCCTGTGTTAATCAAGTTTAATGTAGCTTTTTAATGGTGATTTTAAAATCAGTACAGTAGTTTTTAAATTTATTTATTGAAAAAATATTTGTACAAAATAAAAATTTCTATTATTAATAGTAATAAAGAGAGTTACGGAACAATGAGTCTCCTTCTATTACCTAAACTTTATTCTCTTCTATTGAATCTTTAAAATATATAAACTATAGACTATAGACTCAAATAAACTTCCCGAGACAATAATTTTCTACTCGTCAACTGAGAAATTCCGTACTCAATCACTGCCTCTTACAGTTATTTTGTATAAAATTTAGTATTTTGGTTCCATTACTCTGTACACCGCTTGAAATGATTGATGTAAGGATATCGAGAAATGCTCCATTTTACGGGCACATGCGTAAAAGGTCAAATTACCCTCTCAAAAACATGGTATGCTCACTTACGCAATATACGATTTTGTAGGATCGTTACTTACATCTCAATAAAGCGCGGGTCCGGCCGCACATGGAATACTAAAGAACCAAGAAGCAAGAACCAACCTTTTACTGATTGGTTCCATTCGTCAGAATTATAAATACGGGCAGCCTCGGATATTTTTTGTGTTTTATTATTTTACCGGGTTTTATTTCGGTTCGGTTTTATAAACACTGTTACATTTAATAGTTCACAATGTTGTTACAATCAAATAAATAGAATTTGGGATTAAGTCTAAGAGAGTTGTCTTCGAAGAAAGTTTTACTTCATTCAAAGAAGAAAAAAGATAAATTTTGTGAGCGAATAATTCACAAGACGTATTACTTTGTTTATATAAAATTCTTTCAAGAAACAATTTAGAGGTACAAAAAGTAATTTTATTGAAACAAACTTACATTCTCTCTTACAATGTTTTTTTTTGTTTAACTGTTTAACTGATCAATCTTTAATTTTCTCTTTGTCTATACGCAAACAGAATTTTCTCAGAAAGTATTAAAATTTTTGAAAATATTTTATACACCGGCAGTTTATACAACCGGCTAAGCTCAAGTGAAATCGGTATTAAGTCCGTTTAGTTTCGGACCTATCCCTCCGTTAGATCCTTCATCAGGACGAAATAGATAACTTCTCCTTTGCCATTCCTTTTGTATGATGATGATGATAAGCCTTTGCTCTAAAAATATATTCTACAAAAGAAAACATCATCAACCTGTGTCAGTCCGCTGGATATAGGCCTCCCCTAATACACCCTTATCCATTAAGAGGTTTTGGATCGTATCCCACCACGCTGGTCAAACGCGGGTTGGTGCGTGGATTGACTTTTTACGCGCCCATGCGATGCATGGATCATCTTAATTTTCAGACAATTGGGTGATCGGCACAAATTTTCCTAACAGACTATAAAAAAACGATAATTCAAAGTTGTTTTCCTGCGAAATTCGAACACACGACCTCCGGCTTATAAATAAAGGGCCAATACCACTAGACCTCGGAGGCGGAGGCAATGTCTCAAGGAAGTTTTAATTGTTTGCTTACTATTCTTTTTGTTCACAGTTTCGACGTCCGCGGTCGCAGTTTCAATAAAGCTCTCCACTGGTCGGACCCGATGGCCTTTGGCAGGCGAGCATACTTCGTCACTATGTCAAGACCTTCCTCGTTAACAGTTGATGCCGTGCAATTGGACGACGAAGGCATCTATCGCTGCAGAGTAGATTTCAAAAACTCGCCCACAAGAAATTTTCAGATCCGCCTGAACGTTGTGGGTAGGTTGAGAAAATGCTAGTTGCGTATTTATACTCGAAGTTGTAAATACAAAGCAGATTATGAAAATTAGTTCCTAATTATCATAATCAATCTAATAATATTATAATATATAACTAAACTGAAGATTTTTATATCAAATCCACAATTTAGGATTTCCGTTCTAAATATATTTATTCCCGACGTTTCGGACTCTTTCAGTTTTAGTCTGCCCGTGATCATGGATGCTGGAAAGAATTCGAAACGTCTGGAATAAATATATTTAAGTAACCGGAAAATCTAAATTAGTATTTATAGTATAATAATCGCGTAAATAAAAGAAATAATTATGTAAAGATTTTAATCAATATAAATATAAAAAGACATTAGATAGTAATTAACATTAAAGAAATTCTATAAAAATTCAATGAAAGAGATAATTTAAGCAAAAAAAATGTGTTTTATATTAATTTAACATGATTTTTACAGCAATCTTTTTAGATGTAAGTTAAATATAAAATACCTTTAAAAGTGAAACATGCTTCATATAGAAAATTGCGTAAGTTATACATGTCATAAAATTATTATTCTATTATCAGTGCCGCCACATCAACTACTGCTCTATGATGAAGACGGGAGAGATGTTGCTGGTGTAGTGGGCCCATTAGAAGAAGGTGGCAACTTCACTCTTCTTTGCGAGTTAAGGGGAGGTAAGTGCAAGTAGACTGTTTTCACTTGAAAGTGCTTATAAAGAAGTTTTCGTGGGATGGATGTAGTATCAAATAAAAGAATCAATATATAACAATCAAGGACCTCTTTGCCAAAACGTAAATTACCTAGGGATTATAACAATTTCCCAACCTATCACTTTGGTAACTTCACTTCATGTTGATGGTAATAAATAAAAAATAGTTGCATTGCAGTATATAAAATAGTTACACAGGCTACGATTACAGTTCAAAATTTCGATATAATATATCAGTTCTCTATTATTATTATTCTTACAGAAAGTTAACCATAAAATCGGTGTGGTGTCCTTATCATAAATTTATAGGTTATAGTTTATAATGTAAAAGGTTTCCTGTAAGTTTAAAACGATTAAGAAGGTAATTGCAATTGTTGCATCTAACGCAATATTTATTACGGGCAGGTTGAATTGCTTATTACAAAGTTAACGTTAGTTGTTTATTAAAGTTAAAAAGAAAATTGATTTATTCTTTCAATATAGTAAATAATAGGTTAAATGTTAAAAACAATTTATATTATAAACTAGGACTAGATAGGATTTGACAAAAAATATATAAACAAAAACTTCGACAGACTTCATTGGCGTAGGAAAGTAACATACGTAAATAATTTCAGGTGGAATAATTTAAAACTCCTCGTTGTCGTTTCGAATTTGCAAATGAGCACGATAGTAAAAGATCACATTGAGTTAGAATAAGGAGCTGACAAATGACATTATCCTGAATAGTTTCATTTGAGAAATTCGGGATTGGAGGTTTAATTTTAGTTCAAAGAGTGAACACTCGCCGTCTGGCTAGGAATGTTGTTATCTACGGGTCTTGGCAGAAGTTCCCATCGCCTTTGGTTTCACTTTATTATACTTTGAGTGAGCAACTATGAATGTTAATATCTTGAAACTTTTCGTTTTTATTTGTATGAGAAACTAAGCGAGTAATTCGACGTAAATCAACGTAATGTATATAATTATTTGAAAAAAATTTTGCCCATTGCAATAACAATATTTAATACATTACCCAGTAAATTAATATTTTGGTTGAAAAAAAAAATAATTTTACCTAAGAGTCTCTTAAGAAGTCTAAGTTCCAAAAAAGTTGGAAAAACAATAACTCTTTATTGCTGAAAATATTTGTACAATGATATTATATTGTTATTCAATAGTTAGTCTCAAGTCTTAGTTATAAGAATTATCACCAAAATTATTAGTTTGTATTTTACACAAGACATGATTGTACCTACATTACTTAAAAGCAAAAATTATTTGAAACTTAACAAGTGCAACATGAAATACTCGTAAAAGGATCTGTCAACGTACCATGATGCGAGGTGAATGGATCTTATTTTTATGTATAAGATACATTTGAAACCGGATCAAAGAAAGACCCTCTGATGTCAGTGGTTTCACATCGTTATAGTAATCGACATAGGGCAAGGGAAACCGTCTTTGTCTACATTATCTTATTTCCTTATGGTTTATTCGTGCATTTGGTAAAGAATACTGAGTCAAGCAAATAATGTTTTTCGTTCATTTAGTATTTTTATGTTTCTTATCGCATATAGTTTATTCATCATCAGCCTGTGATTGTCCACTGCTGGATATAGGCCTCCCCTAATACACCTCCATCGATTAGGGGATTTTGGACCGTATCCCGCCACGCTGGTCCGATGCGGGTCGTGGGTGGACCGACTTTTTACATGCCCATCCGACGCATGGATCACCTTACTTTTCAGAAAATCGGCCCAAATTTCCCTAACCAACTAGGAAACAACAATGAAAATTTGTTAAGTCCCCGCTGGATTCGAACCCACGACCTCCAGTTTCTAAGGCACACGCCTATACCTCTAGGCTACGGAGGCAGTTATATAGTTTATTACTTTACCATAATTATATCAAATATTTCGTTTATTATTATTCTAGTTTTCTTAACTAGTCTACAAAAAAAAGCAGAATGGATACGTACGTTTATCACTGTTATGGCTATATCGCAGTTATAATTATGTTCAAAATATTTTTAATTATTGTTTCAAAGTTAGAGACAAAACACGAACAGTTTTTCTTGAAAGTATTAAACAAAATACCTTCCAGTTAAATAGCATAACGCGGTAAAATAAACTCCCCACTCGGCAAATGAAAATATATTATGTGCAAAAGTCGAGGAGAAAAGTCGAGGTCTATTTTGCTGTATTCAACAGGCTTCGACGCACACTTCCACTTTTATAAGGCTAATTGTAACAAATGGTTTAGTTTACTTTCAAGCCATTTTCAAAATGATTATCAAAACTTCTTACTTGTCTACGCTTATATAAAAATATTTTAAACGTATTGAAATGTAACTTTTTAAATCAGAACCTATGAATTATTTTATAAAGAATAATTACAAACCAAGGTTCTTTACCTCATCTTTACAATACATAGGTAAATTTATTGTATTACATTTAACATAATTAGAAACTGTACATACATAAATTACCTAAAATAACTAGCTATATATTAAAGAACACTAAATTTGCTTCCTGCGGTATTTCAACTACGGCTAGTACGTTCTGTTTAGTGAATGCATCATAATATTTGAAATATGAACATTTTTTAAAATCTTTTTATCATTTTATACGTCAGTTTATTTTATCGAGTATCCTTAGCACTTCTAGGCTATCACAAGTAAAATTTGAAAAAAAAATATGAAAGACTTCATACAGCGTATAACTATTTTATGCAATTTAAGCAGGTAACAATGGGCTGTCTGTACGAAATTGCGTCGCGATTTCTGCCATCGCATTTTAAATCTCTGGTATCTTTTAAGGTATCAATTTTATCAAAATTTCTTCTGTGACACGTTTTAAGTGCATAGAATGAAGATATATTTCAATTTAGTAACTCTTATGTTAATTTAAAATGTATTATCTTAAATGAGTTTTAATTATGTTAGATTGTAATTTTTTTTAATTTTGACATTAAACGCTTATTGTGAGTTATTCGTAACACATAGCTCAATGCTCTCACGGACATTATTGTAGACCAATTCAAGTAGTCTAATTATGCAAAACGTGGTTCAAATCTATCTCTTAATGTTGAGCCAGCGTTTGCATATTAATTGCTCGAGGGTGTGGTTTTTGTCGCCGTAATTGGCTTAAGTTCTCAAATATCTACAAATTACAAAATTTATTAAAAAAAAAACAAATGACAGCTAATATCTATCATTTAAAAAAAGAATGAACAATATCAGACCGCTAGGATCGGAGCAATAATATATATATAAACACAACATACACTCCGAATGGAGTACCTCCTTCTTTTGGGACGTCAGTCAAAAAGCAATACTCAAGCAGCTTTTTTTTTAAATCAAAGAACCTCATTAAGTGACTAAAACGTTTAGTAACACTTTGATCAAAAATCAATGTATGTGGTAGCAATAACGTTACATGAAATTAATTTATTATTAAACTTTAACCGTAAAGTGATAAAAAATGGTTCTAAGAGTAGTGAAATAAAAAAAAATCTTTTTAAAAATATACGTTTTGAGTGAAAAAGATAGTAAAAATTTTAAGTGATCGGCTGGAAACTTATACATATTTACCAATTTTATCACGTCTAAGCTCCTTCTAATGTCCATGAACACAGGACACATAGCGCTACAAAGGGCCTAATCTTCAAACCGGTAAAATTGGTATCCCTTTTTACCGGTGATAGTCCCTTTACAGAAGACCGTCTGGTGGGTACCACCGCGGTGCCTATTTCTGCCATGAAGCAGTAGTGTAAAAACACTGATGTTTATGCTTACTGCGTTGGCATGCGCAGCAAATAATCTTTTTACTTACAAGTATAAATAAAATACGCTTACACTTTGTATTTTACCGCATGGATGAAACTGCGAAGCAAGGCTGGTGGAAAATGTATAGGTATTGTGCCTATGTTCTTATTGGTGGAAGATTGCCAATTGTTCTGTCGACAGCTAATCGGTCATCCATCAATACTAGCGCCGTACCTACGATGAAATTGCTACGAGTGAAATGTTTGCAAATTGAAAGTTAAATTCAGGTTTTACTGTTCTGATAAAAATAACAAAGAGTTTATACGTATTATTTAATTTACGTGAACAAAATAAGCATTAAATAACATTAATTATCAATTAAATTTATTCTTATTCTAAAAAAGCTTTCAAAGTCCAAAACTTTAATTTAAAAAAAAGTAGGTATGTAAAAAGTTGTCAGGTGATCCTAAAAATTTTAAACATACAAAACCTATCTACATATAAAATTCCAAAGCCAAATCTTAACTCAAACTAACAAAATGAAATGAAATAATTTATAAAGGATACAATAAGAATATAATTTTTAAGCGCGTTCTCATATATTCAAAATTATAATTAAGTACAGATATTTTTAGCACTTTAGTGCTTAAACCAATTTTATAAAACCACGTTAATAAACAAGTTGAACCTCTAAGTTCCGCGTCCCCACGGCGATGACTTTGAACCATTTTATAAAACAAAGAATATAAACAAATATACACGCGTCAAATTTTTCTAACTTTAACATATTTTTAAAACTACTTCTACAACGATGAATTCTTGAGAGTCTCATGATAATTTACTGCAGAGAAAGTTTTATAAAAAGCGTGGCATTTTTAAGTTTATATTGGAGAGTTGCATCTGTGTTGAGGATATTACAGCTGTGCTGTTTGCGTTGTTACTTTACCTAAAAGCAGTGTTTTATTGCAGCGATAAGAATAAAATTGACAGAAAAATAACGTAAAAGTTTGAACGTAGAAAAGAGATGGGGTGTCATGACACTGCAAGATATAAAACGTTAGCTCTGTTTCGTGTTGACGCGCACAAGACTATTTCGCTATACTTTTTCTACTCGCGTGAGTTTTATTTTGGCATCAAAACATTTGTTTATAGCTTACTATTATAAAGATTCGTAATTAGCATGATTTATAAAAAAGTAGTTGATTTCGAGAGCATTTTTGGTGAAAAAACTTCTCGGTGTCTCATAGTACTTGCAGACGTTAGAATAAGAAGCTGACAAATGACCTTATCTCGAATAGTTTCGTTTGAGAAATTCGGGTTTGGAAGTTTAATTTTAATTCAAACAGTGAACATTTGTTGTCTGTCTAGGAATGTTGTTATCTACGGGTTTTAGCAAAAGTTCTCATTTCCTTTGGTATCGCTCTATTTTAGTTTGAGAGAGCTGCTATGAATATTAATGTCTTGAAAGTTTTTGTTTATATATCTTAGAAATGAAAGTTCTATCGAAGTACATTACGTAGTGATTTATAAATTATGTTTGGAAAACATCATTCGATCGTAAGATCATTGGTAATGACAATAATACTACTGCACACGATACAATGTTTTGGAAGCTTTCAAAATAAAATTAACATTAACACTTAAATAGTGTTAATTATTAAAATAATTAATCTTAAGTCATAATTGCAATATTTGATATTTACCCATCATCTTTAGTTCAACTTTATTTTAGTTTGAAGATGCAACAATAAAAAAAAAAAACAAAAAAATGTTTTTATTTACATATGAAACAAACCACGCATTTTTCTTCATCTTAATATATATAAATCTCGTGTCACGATGTTTGTCCGGGATGAATTCCTAAAATATTTAACCGATTTTAAGATATAGCAGCCCACCATGTGCAGTTTAATCCAACTTAAAAGATACTTACATTTTAATATATAATCGCAATAATGTTTTATAACAATTTATATTTCTATTATTATTTGATGCAAAATGTTTGCTACAAATAGATATCTATTGTTATCGTTGTGTGTGTCAATAGATGGCGTGGTTTAATATTATAAACTTTTCGTTAATAATAGGAGAATTGGTCAAAAAAAAATGCTAAAATTAATTAATTTTAGTCACTTAATTTTATAATAATTTTATCCATTGTTAAAAAAAAAAAACGCAATTTCATAACGCTGTCATTTTTACACCAAACAAATAATAAATTAATGTTTTAAACATTGAAATGGCTGTTTAAAAATGACGGGGAAATATCATAGTTTATAAACAACTGGTGGAAACCCTATAAAGCTTTCCTTGGGGATTTGGGACTTATCCCCAACCTGGTCCAAGCGGGTTTGGTGATGTTTCATGCCCATCAACCTGGATCATCTTTCTTTTTCAAAGTGGGTAATGGGCCCAAAATTGGTAAACCAACAAAAATAGAAAATTTTTGTTCCCCGAGGATTCGAACCAACGATCCTTTTCAAAGCACCCCATACCACTAAAGGCATTGGAATTATAATGTAAATATAACAATGGAAATTTTTTATTTTTGTGTGTCTTCATTTATTCACTTCTGAAAGGCCTTCAAAGTTTTTTATTTATTGAAGGTAGCTGGTAATTGAGGTTGATTGAAAATTTTTTAAATGATTTATTTTTTATTTAAGGGGGCGGTCGGGGTTAATTTTTTTGTATTTCAAAAGAGTTTTAAGTTTGGAGGGTTGTTTCATGCAAAAAAATGCAGTTTTTTTATTTGGTTTATTTTTAGTAAAATGAAAAAAAGTTTTCATTAAGAGAAATGGGATTTTAAAGTTTTAAAAATAAATTTTTTTTTGAAGAAAAGAATTGGATTTGATTTCGCCCAGTTTATTTTTTTGGGACAAATTGTTTCTCTGATTATTATTTTTTAATAAATAAAAAAATAAAGTTTTTATTCATTAAAAAAAAATTAATTGAAACATTAGGTTCCTCTTCCAGGCCATTATTGGTTCCATTGCTGTATTTTGGGCGGAAATATAAAAACCTAATTTTATTTTAAATTCAAATTTTAATTTTATTCCTTTGGTTAAATTTATAATAAGAGGAAACAAGTAAACCTTGTACTTTGGTCATCCGTGTATTTAAACAAAAATCAGGTATTAGAAATGGCGTAAAAATTTTTTCTCCTTCACATTTTGAAAACAGTATGTGTAATTTGAAAGTTCCATTTATTTCCCAGAAAACTTTTATGAAAATTTTTTATACACAATGAATTTAAGGGTTAGAGATGAACTTGGGAAAGTTTCGATGTTTGTGGAGACTTTATAAAAGATTTTTTGCCAATTAAAAAATTGAAAAAAATAAAATCAACGTACATAAGTGGGTAAATATCAAAGATTGAAAAAAGAGCGTTTTTTTAGGAAAGATAAAATTTGACTATTTTTCACTTGGGAGTTTTAATGTCAATAAAACTTGTTTTGTTTTTTTGAAAAACGGCAAGATAAATAAACTTATTTCCCGTTCACCTTGGTGTTATTTTAGATTTGAAAATTTTTTGTAAAGAATTTTCCCAATCTTCATTTTTAATAGTTTTTCAGTTATCTCACCATTTTAAATAATTAGTAGAATAACGAAACAAAGACAAAAGGGCATACTAAAAATGAAACTTATTTCAAACTTTTCGGGGTCTTCAAATTTGAGATGAAGATGGAAGGAAAAAGATCATAGCGAATAAAGAGCTGACAATGACCTTATCTTTGAATAGTTCCGTTTAGAAATTGGATTGGTTAAATTTAATTTAAACGGAATATCTTGAATTTTTATCTTCCTTTTTGGAAGAAGTTCCCATTTCCTTTGGTTCTACTTCATTTTAGTTTGTAAGAACAACTATGAATATTAATGTCGTCAAAGTTTTTGTTATTATTTATGTAAGTATTTAAACTAAACCCCGTCAAATTAACATGAAGCGAGGTGAATGGATCGAATTTAGTCAAATATACCTTTTTTACTATGTCAAATCAAACCTCTAATGTTAGTAGGTTAATGTCGTAATGTGACGATGGGAAAAAAATTTTGTTTACTATCTTATTTCGCCCTTTTTTTAACTGAAGAAATTTTGCACACGAAATACCCATCGAACTTATTTAGACTAGTGAACAGGTGAACAAGAAATAGGTACCGACTTCCTATTTTCTTCACTGTCCAAAGACTTAAGAATATTTTTATCTTTCTACATATTACATGTTTAACTATTTTATATGAAAGTAGGTAGTTTTATATGTAAACCCCCTTTTGACTGCTATTTTCTCAGAATTATTGGTTGTTTTACAATAGAGGCATTACGTTTGCTATGATTTTCCAATGAAACGGATCACAAAAAATGTTCAATTTTATCTCGTTTTTACGCTTTAATATTGAATTTTTTTTCTTTGAACTTTAATCGTAAACAAATAAAAAAAATTTGACAATGACTTAAAAGATTTATTTTTATAGAATTATAGGTTACTTTTTTTTATAAAATATTTAAGAAATATGAAAGTTTGAATAACATTATTTTAAAAAATATTTTTGAAGAAAACCAAATTGTGACTTTATTTCCCAACTTTTTACAACGCTACAAAAATTACAAAAATTAAGCAGGTTTCAATATGCATTGTATATAGTTATCGATTACCTAGTTTATGTCGTTTTTTTTTTCACAGAAACTAAATATTTTTTTTATTAAACAGACGTTATATTGAATTGCTGCTTACACTTCCTAAATGTTATTTGCATATAAAAAGTAAATGTATCAAATAAAAATATCCTAAACTAAATATATAAAAGGACACATTAATATTTTTGCACGAAAAAGCGTCTTAAGTAGACAATGCGCCTGGCCAATCATAATATATTATGAGCTTAAGTTGTGCGTCAACGCTATCATAGTTACAAAACAAAAAAACCAAGAATACATGATGTGTACATGCATCACAAAAATGACTTAATAGTATAAGGGTTTAGTGACCAAAATCGGATTTTAAGTCATGTTCGGGCTCATCAAAAAAAAATACAGGACCCGGTTGTCGGATAACAAGGGGATCATCATCATCATGTACATGCATAAAATTTTACTTACCTTCACATATTTTTAAACCATACTGTATTGTAAGATGAATTTGAAATTTTTATTTACCAGAAATAAAATTATAAAAAACGTGGGTTTTAAGTTTATATTGAGGTTGCATTTGGTTGAGGGCCAAAGCACGTGTTTGCACTGTTACTTTACCTAAAAAGCGCGTTTTATTGCAGGATAAGAATAAAATTTGTGGAAAAATTAAAGTTCGAAAGTATAAAAGCGATGGGGTGCCTTCAGACTGCAAGATATAAAACGTTAGCTCTGTTTTCTGTTGACACGCACAAGATTATTTGCTATTCTTCCTCTACTTGTGTGAGTTTTATTTTATTATCTATCTAAATATTTTTTTTTTAATTATAAAATTCATAAAAGATCACCATATTATAAAACAAATTCGCTTTTCTCTGTCCCTATTTTTAATTCGCAAAATTTTTTAAAGTACGCAAACCCCTGATCGGTTTTTAATGATAAGTGATTGAAGGGGTTTGATGTATAACAAATTTTGATAAATATTTATTGGTATACCCCGAAAGAGGGTAAGTCGCTAATAATTTTTAAAGTAATTCTCGACGATTTGCTTGTTCTTTTAATTTTTAAAATTAAAAAATTTTCTAAATCACATAGTACTTTTTCCTCTTTTTGCAATTTAAAAAAAATTCAAATCTTTTTATTATATTATATTCGTAATATCAGAAAATTCAATGGAACAAATACCGCCATAACAATTAAAAAAATAAAACTTCATGTCTCTAGCAGGGTCCATAAGTCCTTTGAAAAGAAAATTTGAATAAAAACGAACAGGGCGCGGGGGGCAGGAAGCGGGGGAATAACTTGGTCATCCAACACAGTCAACCGGCCGCCGGCTTAAACGTATCCAGGAATAAAAATTTTTGAAGAAAGATTTACAATGTTTACAAAATTCTGTTGGTTCAAGAATTAAAGGAACTGACGGTTTAAAAAAAATTATGAATGAAATGAAATGTTTACTTCCTTCCCAATAAATAATGTTTTGACGAGGCTCATTTCCATCTTGGGGCATTTACTAAACAAATTGCCATTGGGAGCCCCATCAACAAAATTAACATCAAAGCCCACAAGCCCGTGACTTTTTGGGCCCTTCGCCCATGGTATCCCAGGGCCTTACTTTTGAGGATGGCAGGGCCGGTTACTTTAGTCAGCGATGTGGGCATGATCATTGCATACCAGGATTGCAAAACTTTTCGGTTTAAACCAGGGACGGGTTTCAACAGGATGGGGTTCCACACCTCAACATCTCCGTTATCCTCAACTTTTTCCCCGGGAGGATTCAAGAGAGGGGAATTTCGGCCTAGTATCCAGACTGGCCCAGGATTTTTTTTTTTGGGCTAAAGTATACGACACAAACCCCGGCAATTGGGCCCTAAAAAAACATCCACAGATAAATGACAAGTATTTCAGACGACGTGCCCGCGATATCGACAATTTTAGACGTCGTTTAAGGTGCCGGATCGAACGGTTACATTTAGAAGATGTTATTTTAAAAAATAATTCCCGTTTTTAAGCTTTTTTTGTAAATAAAATTTAATTCATTGTAATTAGTTTAATTTAATATTTTTTTTCATATCTTACGGACTTATAAACCCGTTTTGCAAAAGCACAAAAGCTCACAAATTACTTTATGTTGTATGAATGATCAATGATGAATAGTTTCATTTGAGAAATTCGGGATTGGAAGTTTGATTTTAATTTGAACAGTTAACATTTGCCATCTGCCTAGGAATTTTGCTATCTCCTTGTCTTGAAAGAAGTTCTTATATTCTTTGGTTTTACTTTATTGTAGTTTAAGTGAACAACTATTAATATTAATATCGTGAAAATTTTTGTTCTTATTTCAAGAATCGAAAATTTCTTTAAGTAAAATGTAAATAATTTGTTGGATAAATTAAATTAAATTTAGTTTAATATAAAAGGAATTTACCGTCTGGTGCAGGAATGTGTTTGAGAGCTTTTGACAAAGTTTTATTTTTTTGTTTTTTTATTTTAGCTTAGAACAACCAGAATAAAACAAATTTAATGTTTTTTCATATTTTTAAAATCAAAATTTCTATTGGAAAATTGTCTTAAGATCACTGATTGACAATCACAACAATAAAGTAATAAAAGTTCTTGAAACTAGAAAAAGTGAAATTTTAACAAAACATAAGACCGATTCAAACAGATTTCATCATTTTCCCTTTTTAAGGGCGTCAACGTGTCCTCTGCAAAAACTACCAGGGTTTCCACCACTTCATTTTAAATCTGTAATGTCTATGAAGGTATTCATAAAATCAAAATGTGTGACACGTTTTTGCAAAGAATAAAAATTTTGGAATCAATCTTTTCTGCCTCCGTACCAGTGAAAGGCGTGGTTTGAAACCGGAGGTTTGGGTTTGTCTTCGGGGACCGCAAATTTTATTGTGGTTTTTGTTGGAGGGCTTTGGACGATCACCCAATTATTGAAATGTAAGTGATCCATTTGGATGGGCATGTAAAAATGGTCCCCCCACCAACCCGCAACCGCGTGGGGAAGGTAAAATCCCCTAATGTTAGGGGATTAGGGGGCTATTCCAGCAGTGAACTATCAAAGGCTGAAGGAACATGTAGCAACGAGGAACAATAAAAACGCAATACGCCCGAATTGTAAGTCTTTCCTGGGAAAGTCGGTTAAAATCAATTTAAAATTAATTTTTGAGTCTTGTTGTTTAATTTGAAAAATAATTACTCTTGAGACATAGTGTTTTTTATTTTGGATTTTGGTTTATTTCATTTTAAGTTGAGGGAAGATGTATGTTTCATTAATTTACAATATACAAAATGAGGAATGAACAAAATCTTTACATTTGTTATTTTCTAAAAAGGGTTTTTTTAAAGGTTACATAAAAAAAAACAAAGAAAGTTTGTTTATTTTTTTAAAATCCATTTACTGCTCATTATTAATTAGTTATATTTTGGACAAGGAACTGTCAAATTGACATGATGCCTAAATAGATCCAATATCGTCAAAGATACCTTTCAAACCATATCAAAAACCTTCCGATTTTAGTGTGTTTGTCCAAGGGACCGACGGGAAGGAAAACCGTTTTTTTCAATTTTATTTTTTATAATTCATATTTAACCATAGAACAATTAGTTTACCTTTACAAAAATTGTCCATCGAACAATTCTTCCTTTGTCTAAAACCTTTAATATGTTATACTTCCATATAAAATCTTTAACAATTTTCGTATTTTTTGTACATATTAAATACAGATCAAGCAAGCTTTGTACAAAAACCCATCATTTGACCTCTATTTTGTCGGAATGAATGGCCGTTTTACAATAGACGCATTACATTTGCTATGATTTTCCTAGGAGAGATACGAATCTCAAAAAGCTCTTTGTGTTTTCTAACCCTTATCGGTGATCCTTTACGCTTTTATACTGAAAGTAATGTTTTTCATTGAACTTAAGGTAAAATACATCATCAGCCTGTGATAGTCCAATGCTGGACAAAGGCCTCCTCTAATACACCAATCCATTAGGGGGTTTTTGGACCGCATCCCATCACGCTGGTCCAATGCGAGTTGGTAGGTCGACCGACTTTTGAAGCCCGTTCGCGCTGGATTCTTCTTTTACAGACAATTGGGTGATCGGCTCATTTCCCTCCAACTAGGAACCACAATGAAAATTTTTTAGGTCCCCGCAGGATTCGAACCCAAGCCCGGTTTTAAAACCCGCCCATCCACCAGGCTAAAGGGGTTTTAAAATAAGCTAAAATGCGAAAACATATTAATCCAAAATGTTTAACAATAACTTTTTGATGACCATTTTTGCTGCATAGGCAAATAACAGGAGGAAATAACATTTGGTGGATAATTTTAAAATGCGTTTATTTCTATAAAGTTAGCCAAGTTTTGGCCTTAACTATATCAATTACCTTAAACTTTTTAGAATGCTTAGAAGTTTTGCAGGTTTTAATTTGCATTGTTTACCAATTATCTTTTGTTTATACGTATATGTTTTCATAGAAAATTATAAGAACAACGCTTGTTTTTTACTTTTGCTACAGGATTTTTATAATTTATACTATCAATTTATTATAATTTAATACTAAATAACTGAAAACAGTTACTATCGAATAAAAATGTATTGTTCTAAATATATATAACGACAGATTTAGATTTCTCACACGAAAAAGCGTCTAAAGTAGACAATGCGCTTGGCAAATGATAATATATTATGGGCCAAAGCAAAAAGGACAGTCAACGTCCATTTTGTTCTATTCAACAGGATTCGAAATAAATTTGGACTTTCTTGAGGATAATTATAAAAAATGATTCCTTAAAATTTTTTTTAAAATACGCAGCTATTTTAAAAGGTTTTTAGTTGTAAAATGGACCGAAAAATAAAAAACATTGATATAATATGAAATAACTTCTACCCCGTCTACACCGTGACCGCTGGAAAGTGTTCGAAACATCGGGAATTTAAAATGTAAAATAATCGCCATAAAATCCGTAAAGTCATTTTATTTAATAATTTATAATATTCGCGTATACAATAGAAATATTTAACATTGATATAGTAAATAGTACTGTTTTAAGGATTTTATTACAAATTAAACGTGATTAAATCAGTAAAAACTGTATTATTGATCTTTTAATATTGGGTTAATTTTATATGATTTGAGTTATTTGAAGAGACGAAATATAAAATGAGAAATTCAATGCATTAAATATCAGTTCAGCTGTTTAACAAATTTCAATTACCTACCCAAAGCCTGCGGTCACACCTGTTAGGTGAAATGAAGCTTATTAATGATATTTAACCGAATTCGGATGGGGGTTTGTCGTAAGTTGTTGAGAATAATATATTCTTCGTATTTGGGTTGAAATATAATTCGATTTAGATTCTAAAGCAACATCTTCTAGTTTTCTATTGGAAGAAAATGTTTTGGAATAAATTCGCTTTAGATTTATAATATACAGTTCAGCCTGATGTTTCTTTAACACATTGTGTTTAATGATAATAAGAAAAAGGTTGTTTGCTGTGAGTTACTCCTGTAACATAAAATTTGCGTTTACTAAAATTGGGTGCTGAATGTTTAATTTGCTGTTATAAACAATTTTTAATTTCCTTTTTTATTTGCCAAACTCCGTCGCCCATCTAGATCTACGATAGATTTCTTTTAACATTTTTTTAAGATCATTATTAACTATGACTACTGATTGATACAGAAATATATATTTATATATATTAAGATTTGAAAAGAATACATTTTTACTTTTAAGATTTGATATAGCCCGGGCCGCAAAGAATCACTAAGAAAGTTCTTTACAGAAATAAAATTAATGACCGTTACTTCTCAATATATATTTAAAAATTAAATGTATGTGAAAAAATAGGATGATTTTGCAAGTCTTTTTATGAGACAATGTACACGTTTTTCAACAGAATCCTAGTAAACGTTCAGAATTTACTATTGATAAATTAAAAAAGGTAGTCAAAAAACGTTTTTGTTAAAGTTTATTACAATACTGATGAATTTTTAAAGGATAACACAGCCTGGTATTGGAATGCTCGCTCCAGGTTTTGTTTCAATTTTGCATAATATGTTAGGCCTTCAAATTGTTTGTTATTTTCTAAAGATGACAGAAAAATAGCCTGCTGAGTTTCTTTCCCTGGTTCAGGTCTGAGCAGCGGCGGACTAAGTCCGTCAGAGGCCCGGGCGCAAAGCTGAATGAGAGCCCCAAGCTTTAAGCAATATGTATTTCTATAAGTTTTTATTCAGTTCACATTTGTATGTATAAGTCATCATCATCATCATCATCAGCCTGTGATAGTCCACTGTTGGACACAGGCCTCCCTAATACACCCAATCCATTAGGGGGTTTTGGACCGTATCCCACCACGCTGGTCCAATGCGGGTTGGTGGGTGGACCGACTTTTACATGCCCATCCGACGCATGGATCATCTTACTTTTCAGACAATTGGGTGATCGGCCCAAATTGTCCTAGCCAACTAGGAAACAACAATGAAAATTTGTTGAGTCCCCGCAGGATTCGAACCCACGACCTCCGGTTTCTAAGCCACACGCCTATACCACTAGGCTACGGAGGCAGTTGTATGTATAAGTTATATGATTAATTCGTTAACATCTGGCAAGTTAAATTTAAATTCGGCTTAAATTATTTAAGCTTAATAAATATAGGTATGTACCTACAATTATCATCATCATCATCATCATCAGCCTGTAATAGTCCACTGCAGGACATAGACCTCTCCTAATACACCCCCATCCATTAGGGGTTTTGGACCGCAATCCCCACGCTGGTCCAATGGAGGCTGGTGGGTAGACCGACTTTTACATGCCCATTCGACGCATAGATTATCTTACTTTTCAGAAAATTGGGTGATCAGCCCAAATTGGCCTGACCAACTAGGAAACAATAATGAAAATTTGTTGAATCCCCTCAGAATTCGAACTCACGACCTCCGGTTTCTAAAGCACACGCCCATACCACTAGGCTACGTAGGCAGTCGGACCTACAATATGGACTGAATATGGTTGAGGAAAATAAAATACAAATCGAACGACAAAAAGGTAAATCGAAGGTAATTTTATTTTCAGTAGATATGAAGTTAATTATTATATGTGTTTTCGTGCCTTCAATTTACAGAACTCTTAAATAACTTCTGTGAAATCAATTTCTTTGAAATTTTTCTTTCAATCAAAAGTACGGGTATATTCAAGTGCTTATGACCCATTGTAGATCGAACATAATTTTTAAGTAGTTTAAGTTTCGATAAACTTCTCTCGCATGATGCAACCGAGATACAAATGGTAAAAGTATTGAAGTGTAATCGATGTTCAGGGTAATGATTCACTGAAATCCCATTTTATTATAAGTTTTAGGATTTCTTGGGTTGTCTATTGGAAGCAACTCCATAGTCGTATCGGTGGCTTTACATGTCTGCGGTACCTTTTAATTTCTTAAATTTTCAAAACTTGCTCGTTATCAAATTCACTATAAAGATTTAATAAATTTTTATCTGCTACAGCTAGAGCGTCATCTTATGCTTCTAGCAACTTTGATTCAATAATTTGGAAAATGTTATTGATTTGCTTCATGGCCTCGTATCGTGTCGACAATTCTGGTATAAATCGATCTACGCATTCAAACATTGACCGTCTTATTTCTTTTTGAATCGTTATTTCAACACCATGAGCTAATTCACCCGCATCGTTCTTTTACCTACCCTCTTCCTTGTTACTCTATGTCGATGTCCATATCATTGCATTTTTGTGCCAAAGTTACAGCATTATGTACAATCGTGTTTCGTTCGGTCACTAAATACTCATTCAAGGCTTTTAGTTTAACGATTCCTATATCAAAGTCATTATGGGAGACTGCAAATATTAGTGAACTAAATTTACTACTCCCCTATTTTAAAGGTAAAATCACAAACAGCCGACAGGAGGCAAGCTTGCTCCTGATATTGTATCTAGATTTGCCTTTGTTGGATCTTGAAAATGTTCCAAACTACTTATAACTTTCTCTATGTTTTCTTTTACGAATTTTACTGACTCGTAATGAGCCCTCCAGCAAGTATCAGATAAACGTTTAAAATTTATTCCAGTCTTCTCTTTTAGTAATTGCCATCTCTGTGTAGATGATGAAAAACAGTACAATTTCTCTACTGTTCCAAAACACGTGACGCTGAAAGGAACGCATGCAAACCATGAACTCCACAAAGATTCAAGGAATGATTAGAACAGGGACTGAATAGTGTTTTGGATTTATTTCTCGGATTTTTGTCGTAACCTTGAGCCCTGCACATCGCAATATCTAGTCCATCTTTTTCAGCTGTTGCTGAATGTCTTTGACATATCCTCAGCAGTTTTCCAGATATCAAAAACGAACCTAAGAAAGATTCCCGTACTGCCACAATGTCATTTTCTATATGAATGTCAATGTCATTTCTAATTTACCGGTGGTGGGTCCCTTTTACAGGAGACCGTCTGAGTGGGTACCACCACGGTGCCTATTTCTGCCGGAAACAGAATTGTTAAAACACTGCTGTGTTCAGGTTTGAACGGTAAACGAGACTTAGCACTCTATGTCTCACGGTAGGCAGCGCGTTGGTTAGCACTGGTATTGCCAATGTCCATGGGCGTCGGTGACCACTTCCCATTAGGTGGCCCCACTGCTCGTCTGCCTGCGTATGCCATAAAAAAGAACGAATCTAATGATTTGACTCATTTGGCCTGTTTTACTTTCGTTAAAGTGCTGTCAAAATTATTCCTAATATTTAGCCTTCTTAATATCTGCAATCATTTTTGCCTTACATGCTAACTAAACATAGAATAAATTCATTTTGATGCCTTTTGACAAATAAGATGGTACTCTCTTTGACCGACCAGCGACCTCTTCTAGGTTTAAGCAATGCTCTTTTAGCACCGGATCATATTTCGCTAACAACTGTACTAATTCTAAAAAATTCCCGTGGTTTCCGAAGAAATATCTTCCGATGGCCTCTAAAGCAAGATTTTGTTGAGGCTAAGACTAACGTGACATCTAGAAGGCGATGTTAAATGTTTCCCCTTTTCTTAGTTTCATCGTTATTTCTTTTCACCTCTTGGATTTAATTTCCACCACTGACAAACACCAGAGACAAATTTATTTGTGTGATTATCAACCTCACATGCAAATAGCCGGCAGCAGTAGCAATATAATTTCTTTGTTGATGGTGAGTATAGCATCCATTTCTAATTATTTAGTCTCGTTTAAATGTGAGTTATACCACTGCAAAGTTAAACAACGATGTGTTCCTTAGTATGAAAGTACTTTACACAGATTCAAAGGTCCGTCCTTATTTTGAAATACTTCACTACCCTTCTCGATAATGGAAATGCTGATGTGCTCTGTTTGCTGTCTCAATATCAACGATTTGTACATTGCATCCCGATTCATCAGTTTGACTAATTTCTTTGGCAACGCAACCTTTCTTCTTATCAAAGTTTGAAAGGTGTTTGGATAAAGACCAACAAGTGTATGAGGCCAATATATATTTTTCGACTTAAACGTGAAATATTCACGCTTCCTTCAGTGAACGTGAAATATTCAGGGAAGTACCAGATACACAGACAGGAATCCCCAGAGTATCTGACGCGTTCAGCATAAAGTTTATTAGTACCACGTTAACACTTTCGATGGCTGTAGTGGGCTAATCTTAATGAACTAAGGTACTAAGCATATTTTTAAGTATTAGAAAAACGCGAAAAACATTTGGGGCCCCAAGACCTGAGGCCCAGGGCGGGCCCTTCCATCCGCCCCTGTTAGTCCGCCACTGGGTCTGAGGCGCCCTTATCCGAACCGATGGTAGCGTGTTTGACAATCAAGAAACAAATGTAAACTTCAAAATATTTAAAAAAGGTATTATAATTTGAATGTGAAAATCCTTTTCGTTAAGTTTAATAATTTATTATTTTATCGTTATAGTTCTAAACGTATTTTGGTTGCGGCGTCGCATTTACACTGTGAAGAGAACTAATGCAATATTTTTTATAACTAACATCACCGTTTTATTTCTGCGTTACGAATAAAGTCGACAGAAGAATAAAGTTTATGCATTAAGGCGAAATGGGGGATTTTAAAGTTTGTCGAAACATAAAACGTTAGCTCTGCTTTGCCTTGAAGCGTCAAAGCCCATTTGCGAGTAGTGCATTTCTCGCTTCAAGTTTATTTTTATTGGCGACTACAATATGTGTTCTCAGATTATTGCTATTAGAACATACAAAAAGTCAAGTGTTTTTATTTAATTTATTAGGATAAGATTTCAGAAATAAATACAATTGGAATGTCTGTTTGTATCATTAAAATAACAGTGTTATAATGATTACATAATGAAATAAAACAAGACAATTTTTAGATATAACAAAATAATTTTTGTTGTATTTTCGTCTGTTTGTTGTGGATAACCTCTGGAATGGCTTGTCCGATTTTGAAGGGAGTTTAACTTGAAGATGGCTGATGTCACTTGAAGCAACTTTGACTACTTTTTTGTAAAAAATGTGGGAAACAGCTAGTATTAATAATAAGAAAAATTTATTGAGTAATTTTATAAGAAACAGTTTTTATTTAATTCAAATATTAATACTGAAACAAAAAGATCAATTATTATTCGTGTTGTTATTTAAGTAGTTATTTATTTGTTGATACGACTGACTCTATGAAATTAAGTTTAACCATTTTTTTTATGTACAATATCAGTTACCCTAAGCTTCCATTTTCTTAAAATGATTTGCCGTTTATCATTTGAAGCATTACATTTGCTACGATACTCTTACGAGATATAGGGATCTAGATAAGGTCTTGGGTAAAGGGTTTTGCGTTTCGACCCTTGTCTCTGGCCATTTACGCCAACGTTTGTGAAAGCCTCAATCTTAGGAGAGATTTTGGTCGCATTTCCTTCTGTTTGTCGTTACCATTTAATGGCATCACATAAATATATGTCTATTTATGATCTTATGAACCTATAGAATACATTTTACTTATTACTTTATAAAAAAAAACTTTTGATGCAAATTAAAGTGTATTTTTAGGGTGTAAGTTAAAAATATTAAACAATATTTGATATCGGTGTAATATTTTTTATTTATATATCAACCTGACAAAAAATACAGAACAATATCATTTTTTTTCCGCCGTCCCAGAAATAAAGTAAATGCTATAAAGAACTGTTTTAGATCCTAGGTAAAAGGTAGGCTTTTTACTACATGGTATTCATTTTAGAAATAGAATAACTCCTTGTGACTCTAAAGTCCAAAGAGTCTGTACCCCATATTTTTTTTTCGACGTCTATTACTTTGAAATGTTTTTTTAGTGCATTATATTTCACCCTATAAATCTTTGATTATTCACTTTTATCACACAAAATTTATACCTGTACCTATAAAGAAATCAATATTTTTTGTATAAGAAAGAAATATTCCAGCTTTTCATATTATACGTATATCTTGTCCTTAAGTGTCATATACATCCTTATCCATTTATATATTTTTATAATGAAGCAACGTAGCGGCACATCAACTGATTCAAGGGTGACTTTTTAAAACATTTAGTTAAGCTTTAACATCGATCATAACAAAACCATGTCCACCATTGTCGTCAGGCCTAAATGCTTCACAAAAAATAAACGTACATTTTTTTTTACCCCGGCACAAAGGAAAATGTCAAGTTAACAGAAAACAGGATTAACAAGATCCAACTTATCAAATGACACGCCGCCGGCAACATCAAAGGCTCACGACACAAACATAAACAGGTTTTGAACGGAGCTCTGACGTGAAATTTTCGAGGTAACGAAAAATAATATTTATACCATACATAAGATTTGTATCGAAGACATTTACCAGGATATATTTAAGCGTCTAGAAATGATATAAATTGTCACTTATTTATTAAAAACTAAAATAAACCTTATGTTTTGACATAAATTTTTCATACCTATAGCTTTTTCATCATTCGTATTTATAACTTTTTTAAATATGCTCAAATACACTTTACTATAGAACAATTTTACAGCGTATTCATGTTATATGGATTTCAGTACATATTAATTAAGCTTAAAATCAAATAGTATTTCTACGAAATTGCTTTGAATACATTGTATGGATACAAATTTTGTAAAGGTTTCTGGATTAAAATTAGAATTTGTACGTGAATTGTGTTACCGTGCTGTTTTATCTGAGCCCATAACGTATCTGCTAATATTAACAGATAGTAACATAGACATATTCCATAAAAACAAATAAACTTGTGAACATTCAAGGCATTCAAGGCTAAAAATAACTTTGCAGACTTTTGAGCGTATTCATTCTGTGTTAAACATTTTTATTTAGAAAACATAAACTAAATATTTCTCTTTGTAGTCACAACCAGGAGAGATTAAATGAAAATTTAGAATACATTTACAAAGCTTTATAAAAATATAAACTTGTATTTATTCAAAGTAAATAAACCTAAACATTACGAGATCAAAAGCTATTGTACCCTTCATGGTCAGCTTACCAACTGTGATATCTAATAAAATGTTTAACACATACACTGTATTCTATGAATTGTATTATATTCAAGCTGAATAACTAATTTATAAAACAAAAACACAAAGAATAATTTAAATGCAAGTCGTCCGAATAAAATTTATGCCAGAGTAACTATAAGTGAAGTAAATTTTGAACAATTTTACAAATTGCGCACGAAATTGGCTCCAAAGTTACTTTCATGATAATCATAGGAATGAAAGTAGGTGACCTAAGAGAAATATTCTATTCAAATACAGTACATTGTGTATAATGGTTAGTTTTATAATGTGTACGCCAGTTACAGAAATGGTCATGTTACATTATCTTTTATTTTATTTTATCATTATCATTTTAATATGTTATACAAGCAATCTTGCAATCAAAACATTCCGCTATATATCTTTATACGATAAAAATTGCACGTCATCCACGTTTTATTCTTCTACTATAAAAGTAATAAAGAGTTTATATTAAAGTAATTTCCTGCAATTTTAATAACCATACATGCGAACACGTAAAAGTGGCTTTTCACCGAACAAACTATTCAATTCAATATTTATATACTACAAGCCAGATCGATGAATTGCCAATATTTCCCACGTCAAAATTGTATTGGCCCCGCTTACATAGAAATCCGTACAATGTATCCAATCTAAGAGGCAATAAGCGGCGTGAATCGAAAGCACAGAGGGTCTGCAATACGAAATAAATGACGTTTCAAACGGAGGTGGGAATTTATCAAAGCCAAATAATACGCGGTTTCATCATAAATCTTGCTACGACCATCCTATTATAGCTTCACTACGAGATTTGCACCAACGAAGCGATAGCTTAGTCACTCCATTTTGTAGATTGTCCCAATGCAAATTAATAAATTTCGAAACGTTTAAGTTTATGTACACAATTTTCGTGTAATAACGACAATACACTACAATCAGCTACTGACAGCTTAAAAGTCTCATAACCAGTAATATTGAACATAACGTTGTAAATTTTATTTAGATTTTACCGCAATGATTTTGGATTATTGACCAATATTTTGAATTTAAAAAATGTGCGTCGACATTTGTATTGTGTTTAGCGTATTGTTACTTAAACATCTTTTTGCCCTTAAAACTTCAATAAACCATTAAGGCATTCATATTAAATTAAATAGAAATCAAAATAATACAACGAATAACTGAAATGGAAAGCATTAAGAATTCTTGGCTGGAAATTACACAGAGAGTACAAAATAATAAATTAAGACCGCGCTGCAAAAGTTAACAAGTCGATCGAGTGACTGTTTAAGACATATAGATGGAAACAGTTACTGTAACATATTGAATACGAGTGGAACTTGGCTGATTGAAGAAAACTGGGAAACTTTGTGACAGCTTCGATGGCTTCTGCCGACTTTGGAGTTTGCCCCGAAGTATTGGATTTGGCAAGATTGGCCGGGGGCGCCGGCTCGTTTATTTTGAAAACTTTTTTAGCCTACACCGGCTCTCTTGTTTCTTAGTTTCGTTTATTTTGATCATAGACTTCTGACTTCAGTTAAAGATAACATAATTATCAAGATAAAGTGTATTCAATTTTTTTATTTGCACAGAGTAGTTGGGCCACCTGATGGAAAATGGTCACCCATAGACATCGGCAATATTAGGGGTATCACAAACGCGCTTCCTTCCGTGAGATATTAGACGTTACGTCTTGTTTACAAAGTAAATACGCTGGATACTGTTCTCTTCAAACCGGAACATGGTAGTGTTTTAATACGCTACCGTTTTGCGGCAGAAAAAGGCACCGCAATGTTACGTCCCCAGGCAGTATCTTGTAAACAGCAGAACTGCTATAATCTAGCGGAGATTATAATAAATTCAAAAAAATATTTAAACCATTAATTGTTTTGTGCGCGGGAATAGACTCTTGTTAAGAATAAGTTATACGTGTGTTGGTTTGTTTTATAGAAAATGCAGGCTTGCAACAGTTGTTTTTACCCACATTTTTTTATGTTTTAGCATTTCAAGAATACTCTTTTATAATACTTTCTTTACGGCCTTAAAGTAAATGTATCGCAAAAGGTATAAATATCGTTATTCGTCAAGTAACTTTTTCCAAATTCAATCGTACGATAAAATATTACGAAATCCATCAATAGTTGTACCAAGTTTAGATTTGATCAGCGTATGTGAGAGTTTTTCGAAATACGAAAAATTTGCCGCAGGAATATGTCTTCCCTTGGCATGATAAATTACTTTTGAGCTTAAAATAAGTTATTGATATTTCATTTTTTATGGAAAAATGATGATGATGAATGATTATTAAAGTTGTAATGTCGGATCACTCATTGTCTATCTCTAAATAATAATACTTTTTGGGATGTCAAAATTAATACATGATTCTAGTTATGATTTTAAACTGCGGAGGTTTCTGAATTTAAAAAATTTAAAATAGAATTGACTTTACTTTTTACCTGTCGGTTAGGATTTAAAAAGGTAGCGCCTTCCTTTAAAGTTGACAGTAGATAAGACAATTTAATCAAACTTATCTCTATTTAACAGATAGTCCAAAGGAAGCTGCCATTCCTTTAAAGTTTAGAGCTTCTTGTAATTGTTTTATATTACCTATATAGTGTTAGATTTTTTGTAATTTTACTTTACAATGCCATCATTAACCGTCAGCCTTTTCATCATCATCATCAGCCTGTACTAGTCCACTGCTGGACATAGGCCTCCCCTACTGCACGGCTTCTCCATTAGGGGGTTTTGGACCGTATCCCACCATGCTGGTCCAATGCGGGTTGGTGGGTGCGCCGACTTTACATGCTCATCCGACGCATGGATTATCGTAATTTTTCAGACAATTGGGTGATCGGCCCAAATTGCCCTAACCAACTAAGAAACAACAATGAAAATTTACTGAGTCCCCGCAGGATTCGAACTCATGACCTCCGGTTTCTAAGTCACACGCCTTTACCACTAGGCTACGGAGGCAGTACGGCGTCTGCCTTTTATTGTAATAATATATAGGAGAGCATATTTTCTTAGGTTCTTGCGTGTCATATGCAAGAGAAACAATCTAAAATATTGCAGGAATTTGGCATCAAAAGTACCTTCTGAAATAGATTTAAAAGAATTTATAAGTACAAAAATGTTCAAATTTCACTGTGGTAGTGGAATAACCGCTAGCGAAAATAAATCTTGTCATTCATACGGGTTCACATACAATTGTTTTATAGTATGACAGTGTACCGCAAAATTCCATTAACATCAGCGTGTTTCTATCGAATTTTAATACCTGTGCCGCAGTAGGTCGTTCGTGGCATATTTTTGTATTGAAAATAACCGATTGATAGAATTTCGCAGGGCAATTTTATTCTTTATAATAGTAAGGTTATTTCGTTGAATAAGGCACATGATATTTATTCACCATTGCATTGCATAAAGACTGTAAAATTGTACATATGTGTATACGAAAAAAAATGCGTAAACTTTTTTAAATTAACGACCAAAATTATACTTGTCTAGAATCAGCAATGACGTTACACGGTAAAGTAACTTAAATAGAAAACAAAAAATGCTGAAGTTTGGTTAGACATTATTTGATTACTTATGTACCGCAACTCAAGAGTACTAATAGTCCACTAATTATATATATAATAATAATGATAATATTGCAATCTAAAAATTGTAGAACAAGTTGAAAACTATAAAAATAACTTACATTCTCCTAATTTACATAGAGTTGCATTTGTTTTTATATTTCAAGTGTGGCTTTTCTTCAAATAAATGTTGCCAAAATGTTGTTTAATGCAAATCAACTAGTTTAAAATTTAAAAAGATTTCTATCAACAACTGGAACTTTTAACAGAATGATAGGCCTAGAAAACCCTGAACAACTAGGAAACAAGAGCACATATTTGTATTCCTCAGAGTCGGACCTATAGACATCAGATTGGCAAAACTATTTCTTTAGCAACGTTAACGTTTAAGGCAGTACTAGTATTAAATTAATTAATGGATTCCAGGCTAAAATCACTTATAATATAAAAAAACTTGTGAAATGCTAGATGTTTTCATAAATAATAATAATTTACCTTTGTCCTCAGGTCGGCCGCAGCCCACCCTCACATGGCTTATTAATAACAAAACGATAGATGATCACACCATACTCAAGAATGATGGTAAGGTGATCATCAGTAGGATCAGCATCGGAGGTGCAGAGAGGAGCTGGCTGAACACAACCATTCGTTGTCAGGCCACCAACACGCCACTGTTAAGTCCACACGAGAGGACTGCCAGAGTTGAAATGAATCGTAAGTACGATAACACTAACTTACATACGTATAAAAGTTTCTTGCATTGACGAGATTACTACACATAATTTAATAAACCACTAACAATAGCATCAGAATCACATTTGTGGCTGATGTATTTGTAATTAAATAAAATTATTTTTAAAATTGAAACGTAACAGGCAGAAGCGGTTAGTGGTAACTGTTAAATTGTAAATATACTAGCGGACCCGAAAGACGTTATTCTGCAAGATATACCAAGCGATTAAGATATTTAATAAAGAAAGAAATCAAAGCTTAAGTCTGCGCAGCAGTTTGCTTGCAATGTAGATAAATAACCTAAATCCACTTGAATACACACAAAAAATATTTCGAATTGGTGCAGCCGTTTAGGAGTTTCACTGTCAATACGCTTAAAACAACAAAAAAATTATGTAATTTATAAAGATATAACATAATAACCAAAATGTAATTAAGACTAATACTTGTAAGAAGTTCTCTAGTACTATGACTGTAATACGTAAGGTGTCAGTTATTCATTATAATTGAGTAACAATTCCGGTATTTTATAGGTATATATATGTTTGACGTCGATGTAAATATTGAATAAATGGTATATCACGCCCTTCGTGGCCTAGCGATATTGGCCCTTACTTTTTAAACCAGAGGTCGTGGGTTCGAATCCCACGGGGAAACAACTTATTGTTTATGTTATCGTTGTTTTATGGTTAGATAAGACAATTTGTGCTGATAACCCAATGTCTGAAATGTAAGATGATCCTTGCGTCGGATGGGCATGTAAAAAGTCGGTCCACCCTCCAACCCGCATTGGACCAGCGTGGTGGGATGCGGTCCAAGGACCATAAATATAATAGAGAGGGCGTGCATGGGGGAAGCCCATGTCCAGCAGTAGACTAACTCAGGCTGATGATGATGATGATGATGGTATATCACAAGTCTTTAAAGATACTGAATACTCTATTTGGGTTGTTTAACTACTCATATATTAATTTTGTATCTCTATCAAATTTATTTTCTTCTCTATGATACGTCAACATTACATTGTGAACAGTGTTAAACATAAAAAAGTATAATGATAAAATTACTTTGTTACGTAGCATGCCAGATTCTTTGCATCGTAGATTAATTTCGCTGCATATACATTTCATGCTAAGCTCAATGAGCAGCGAAGGGGGGGATGTTTAATTGTAAATACCGTGCAATTAATTGCCGAAGGACGCACAGTAGATCCAAGGCTGAATTCGCCAAAGGCAATTACCGGCATTAAGTCGCGCTGGAGCGAGGCACGATTCGTGAGATACGGAATTTGTCTTGGCACGTGGCTCAGACCCTGATTAATGCAGCTAGGATTTGCAGCTGCAGTAGGCGAGGCGCTTTGAACGGTTTACGGGTAACGACTCGATACGCCGGCGAACGTTTCAACGTGGCAATCGTGGTAAACATTTATTTACGGCGATAATTCGTGTTCTATTTGAGAAAATCTATATCTCAGACGAAACACGTTCGGTATTTTGTACAAAGCCGTTTTGAAGTCTGTTGGTATCATTTGGAATCTTGTTATTGAAAATAGATTATTCTGATCCAAGCTAAGTCCCCGCAATCTCACTATAATTGCTTAGCGGTACTTTTCATCATCATCATCAGTCTGTGATAGTCCACTGCTGGACATAAGCCTACCCTAATACACCCCTATTCATTAAAGGGTTTTGTACCGTATCCCATCACGCTGGTTTAATGTGGGTTGGTAGGTGGACTGACTTTTTACATGCCCATCCGACGCATGGATGATCTTACTTTTCAGACAATTGGGTGGTCGGCCTAAATCGCCCTAACCAACTAGGTATCAACAATGAAAATTTGGTGACTCCCCGCAGGATTCGAACCCGACCTCCGGTTTCTAACTACACACCCATACCACTAGGCTACGGATGCAGTTATATTATAAAAGGCTAATTTTATTTTCGATACTCATAGACCCAATTATTATGTCACAAATATAGGTATTCTCATTTACGAGTACTATATTCCATACAGCTTTTCGTTTTTTACTATGTATTTCTTACCAAAAAATATGGCAACACGGACAGTACGTCTTAACATAGTCATTCTTAGGTGCCTCTGTTATCTAAAACCATTCTGTAATTAATTAAGAAGTAGTTAAAAAATCTATACCTCAAGATAACATTGATTAACTGCTCGCTTTGTACTCTATTATTTCTTTCATGTATATTACAAATATTTTTAATCTTATTTTTAACGGTATTTAAAATATTTTTTAAATGTATAAATAAGATTGTGTTACCAATTTTTTTTTATTTTAATCAAACTCTTATATACTGACGTCATACTCCCTCGACCACAAATTGCTAAAGTTAAGTCAAATGGCTTTTAATATTTGTAGCAGTAGTAGTTTAAGCCCTCGATATATCTGTACGTATTCGTGTTAGGTATTCACCACTTAGCAACTAAGTCGAACGCCGGATGCAGCTCGAACATTGAAAGTTTGCTAACTCCATGATTAGTATGTGAGTTAGCCTTGAAGCAAACGTCTGCTTCCTGACAAAACTGGAGCAAGAAAATAAATCGTTTTGACCTACGACTTTGATTAGTTAACGTTTTAATAAGATATCGATTATTTAGGTTAGTGACCTTAATCTTCGACCTGGTGGTTATACGTTTTTTTTAGGGTATAAGTTCTTATAACAGTCATTACTTCATAAAAGCGAATAAGTATGTACCAATATTACACCATTTAATCAGTTCTTTTTAAGGTCATATGAGATTTCCTTCGGACTGAGATAAATTCGGGAGTTTGACTAACAACTGACCACTTTTGTTCAAAAATGCGTCAGCGCGTACGAAATTAATGATTGGAAACAATTAAAGCGTTATATTTTTATTGACAGTTCGTCCGACTTCGGTGTTCATAGTAGAGAAGCCAACTCTGATGTCAGCGGATGCGGAAGTGACGTTGGTGTGTGTCTCACACGGAAGCAGACCTCCGGCCCAAATCACGTGGTTCCGGGAAAATCGCAAATACACCCGCGGAAAGGTACTTAACAATAACTTTTTACTTAATATAGAAAAAATATTAGGAATTTAGCAGAGAATCAGATTTTATAAAAGAATCTTAAAACTCTAATCTGCCAATCATATACTTTACACATATATTTCTAGGCAATCAGCATTATAGAAGAATTCATTTATAATACTAATCTTAAACATATTTTAAACATTAATAAAAAAAAGGTCTATTATCTACTTCAGGATTATTTTTATGACCACCCGATATTACGTGCTTTAAGAAATTGCAGCGTTGAACGCCACAAGTCCGCTCGTGCGTCCTGAGACTTAGGATATTACGTCTCGTTCACACAGTAATTACGCTGGCTACCGTGCCTTTTTACAGTAGAACACAGTAGTATTTTCACACTACTGCTTTGTTGCAAGAATGAAGGACCGCAGCTGTACTTCGTCATCCCTTATAGATCTGTAATGTCAACTAAAACGCAAAGTCATAGTTACATTAAACAAAATATTTAGACACAAACTTATTTATAAAATTTTTCACTACATCTATAAAAAGTTCGTTGCAGCATGGTACTACCAAAATACATTTTTTATCATCCAAACACAATATAACAATCAAAACACATAAAACGATAGTTATACACGTAGCGAAATAGAATGATAAGCATTAGCTGAGAAAAATCGAGTGCCCTGCAACGAAGGATAGATAAAACAGCATTCAAGCGCAAGTCACTGCATTATAAAAGGACCATTTGTTATTTCTGCTTTTGTTTAGAGTCGTAAAGCTTAGTGTAACATCGCTTGCAATTCGTTTGAAAGCACTCAAGCGATATGAGTTACCATCTAGGTACCGTAGTGAGCGAAATTTTCGGTAATATCGTTGAGTGGACTCTTACTACGGGTCCGTCGATGGAATTTAAATTGGCAATCGTAAATATGGACGATATAAGCATACAATATTCCATTCTAATACATTTTTTATTAGGATTACGTTTCGAGTATCCTTCAAGTAGTATGCTTGTAACTATTTAGGGTAAAGGCAGAGGCAAAAGTCAAACATGTAGTAGATTAGCTAGCTACCACTTTTTCGTTTTAAATCTTAATTAATATGTAATTAAAAAAAACTGAGTCGATATGTACAATAATTTTAATAAACTGTTTTGAACATATGTGATTATATTGATTATATCGTTATATCATGCTTTGCCTTTTAGACAGGATTTGGTCCTAATTTTGTACAATAAATACCTAAACTAAATAAATAAGGTGCGGTAAGAGAAGTCAATTTTATTTATATATATAAATTATTAATATTGTTAGCTGAAATATTAATATAGGTCGGTGCCAAAATCATCATCAATCATTGATCGCATCGAAATAAATTTAATTAAAAAAGTATATGTTTTAACATATATACTAATTTACATACATACATAGTTACATACATATTTTGAAATAACGCTGTTAAAATTATTAATTTTAAACAGCACTTTATCATCATATCAGACTAAAAAAGTCCGCTGCTGAACAAAGGCCTCCCCTATGAGCCGCCATCATGTACTATCCTGCACCACCTGCATCCAGCGACTTTCTGCACACTTGAACAGGTCGTTTCTCCATTTCGTGTGTGTTATATAAAGATAAATTACCCACAGCGCTATAAAGAGATAAGTTTATTAACCATGAGACCCTACACCTAACAAACATGATCGAATAAATATCGGTTTTCTGAATAATAATTTTAGAACCTTTACGTGGAACTAACGGACGACGTACTAATGTAATGGCTATTGCTAATGAAAAGCAATTGTTATAAATACTAATGTATTTCGGTTTTAAGGCCATCTTGGGAAAGTTAATTAGGCAAAGGAAACATAACATTATTTATCCCGTGGTGGTGAGCAAATTTATGGTGCCTTACAAAATTTTTTTTTTCAAGCTATACGTCTCCGGTAATTAGGTACGTTCTGAAGTACTATATTTTTCTATCATAAAATATGCAAGCTACTAAGGAAATTTATATAATCTTAAGCCTATTTTAGTTCTCCGAGTGCTTTAAATTGTATAAAACTTGCTCAAATAGTAAATACTAATACGTCTTAATACGGAATAACTTATTAAAGATACAGTTTTTTAACATATAACTCTACTATAATAAATTTAACCAATATGCAGACAGCGAAACAAGCACACCATGACAAAAATAGAGCATTATAGGCCTACTCATCATCATCATTATAAAATTACTTTTGCTCAATAATTAAGGAAGGTGTTGAGACACCTAACTATTATAAATTTTTTTTTTAAATTTTATGCTTAATTTGAATATAAACGGATTTTTAATTTAACTATTGCATTTGCAGCATACAGAATATTCTAACGAGACGTCTACTATGAGCAGACTTACGATGATGCCACAACCCGCCGACGACGGTGCGGTAATAAGGTGTCGAGCCGACAATCCTGTGCTTAGGGTAGCTCTAGAAGACTCCTTCAGGATGAGCGTTGTCTGTAAGCATGATTGTACTTTTAATAAGGCTAAGGTTAAATAACGACAACTGATGTTTAGTCATTGTCTCTTGGATGTTTTATATGTATCACGAGCATGTGAGCGAAGAATATGCAGCGTAGGAGGAAAAGTTTGAATGAATCTACATCTTTTAAATACAAGTATTTCGAGGCGCAGCTAATTCCTACAAACTTAGTACAAGATATTTACTTTGTAAAATAAAAGTTAAATATATAATAATTCAATTATTATCTAGTCCAAATAAATACATACATTATATAGATAAATACATTAAATATATTATATAGATACTAAATCTC
This sequence comes from Lamproptera curius, assembly GCA_029286875.1. Taxonomy (NCBI): domain Eukaryota; kingdom Metazoa; phylum Arthropoda; class Insecta; order Lepidoptera; family Papilionidae; genus Lamproptera; species Lamproptera curius. The sequence continues at coordinate 2,151,014 of JAGSMT010000060.1, forward strand.
AGACACGAGAAAAATGCTGAGTTGTTACAGAATATTTTTACGAGAGTCTTGACGACTTATCTTAAGTCAGTTAATGCCATTGACCTTCATGATATTGCTTTTTAATAAGGCTAAAAATAAATAATAATAACTGTTATTGTTTTATTGTAACTTGTAATTGATATTAAGTTTTTCAAAGTATGATTAATTTAAGTTCTATTATTAGAGAGTTCAAAAGACAGATCGTTTCTACGACCTTGGAGGCTGAGAAGTATTATAAAATTGCATTTTATAAAAATAATCGTCTATGTTTTGGGTATTGATAAAAAGAGAGATGATAAAGGATTTTTGAGGTGATTTAAATTTACAGATAGGCCCGTTCTGACTATGTCATTGGGTAGTACATTGAATCCTAATGACATTAAGGAGGGAGATGACGTCTACTTCGAATGCAACATCCGTGCCAACCCAAAGGAGCATCGAATTTCCTGGTATCATAACGTGAGTGAGTTAACCGTCTGCTGAACTGTCCCGATTTATTTATTGAAGTTATAGGTTTTATTTTTTATATTCTAAAGTACTGCTATGTACTTTGGATCCATTACTTAAATAAAATAAGATTAACAACACCTACAAGAGTAATATTTAAAAACGATTTCAAGACGAAATGCATCATTCCTACGACATGGAGCCATAATCTGGAAATAGTCTAGGTTTCTAGCAAGACAAATTCCGCTTATAGTATAATAGTTTTATTAATAATTTTACAGTTGCTATTTAATCTTAAAGATTGTAGAAATGTATAATAACGATTAAAAATAAGAAGATTGCAGGAGATTTACGTTAGTATATTTTTGGTCAGTGGGATAACTTTGTGCTAAAAAGCAAATTAGTTATTATTAATTTCTTTTATAAAAAGGCCAGGCAATTTTTTTTCTTTTATTATTAGTTTTACTTCTTGTTTAAATCATTTGTGGCAGGTTAAAGAACTATAATTTTAAACGTTTACATATGGCATATTTAAAAATAAACATTAAATTAGATTTCCTAAGTTATGAAACTTTTTCAAAAATTACTCATATATAGATTTTCTTAAATAGCATATTTCTTAAATATCACGAAACATTGCGTTATCAGTCAAAAATAACAGGTTAATCATAATCAGTACTATTGCATCGACGGTTGAGGTGATTGTCTAAGGTTGGTTTATGACGAAACACATCACGATACACCAGTTGCCTTATCACCATTTCTTCACACATTTGGTCTCATTCAATGATTGGAACAATATCAGCTTTAATCAGATTATTGCCGCTTGATATTCTAAATATTCTGTGTGCTATAGATTGTATTAGGATTCTATCTTCGTTAAAATATAATATAGATTATAATAATTAAAATAAATGATAAGAAAAAAAAGCACTTTAATTTCGCTCTATAAGTTGTTCAATAGCTGTTTGCATGACTGAAAATTATCTAGTGCTAATAGTTGCTTACAGGTATTAATTTCACGTGCTAAGTATATCGTGAAATTTCCAGCTTACAAGCAATTGTTGCGCTTTTTCTCAAAGTCAGTGTGTGTGACTGTGGAACTATGAAATATAACAACTAATACGCACTAAGGCCTTTAACGGCCTCTACCTTCTATAGCATTGCCGAGCAAACATCACACTTCGTCTAAACCTTATCTAGACGGCAGACAATCGTTCGCATTTCCAGCCGTCAGACGTGCTCTTCGTCAGAGGACGCTTGCCTTTCGGACACTGGCAATTGCGGATAGCTAGGTCAATGCCTTTCACGGCCCCTTCCCTCATTAGCGGTCGGCCTCACTGCGAGCGAGACATGAGGCGACTCTCAACCTACTGAACGCCTGCCCATGACTCCTCCGTCAGGTTGCCAAGAAAGAGACGGTCGTTCGGCCTACGCTTTTTTTTTTTGCCGTTGGAAAATCCAGCTTACGGTTCCACCGGCCAGTGTGACGGGCAGCAGGAGAATAGGGGCCTCGAACCGAGATGGCGACCCTGGTATCCAAAAAAACCACGGTTGCCCCTTTTCTCATGATCAGTTGAGCCCAGGGGACGCAGGCGTGATGACGAGTCTTCAGCGACCTCCGGCGTGTCGTGGCCCCGCTGGCTCTTCTTCTCTCCGGGTGTGTTGAGACACCCGGACCGTCGCATGGCATTTCCCCACGGAAAAATAGAGGTTATATTCGGGTTATAATCAGTGACATACCGATGTAACCCGTCCCTAGCCTAGAAGAAAACGAGTATACGTAGGAATGCCTATGTAATTTAAAAATATAATATAAAAGTTACATTGAATGGCAAGGGTTTCAACTAGGAAAAACGATCCAACTTGGTTCCGCATTGGATTTTTATAAATTATTGTCCTTATAGAACATAACAATCTCAAGTGGCCTTCGTAAAATAACACTATCTATGTAATAATAATCTTATGGCATGTATGGTTCAAAATTCATCAGAGCAATCAAAATATATTTTTACGGATCTGATGTTTTTTAACTTCTTTAGATATTTCAAATCCACTTATTTACGGATTTTTCGCGTTACTTAAAAATATATTTATTCCCGACGTTTCGGATTCTTTTCAGCATCCATGATCACGGGCAGACTAAACTCACAAAAAAAAAAAAAAAAGAAAAAAAAAAAGAGTATAAAAAACTACAAAACCGAAGAACAACATAAATACTTTTTTTGTCAAACCAACATCAAAATTAAAACATCGAAAGATATGTCAATTTTTAAATTAAAACTGACGTTATTCGAAAACATACAGAGATACAGACATATACCAACTTAGTCTGCCCGTGATCATGGATGCTGAAAAGAATCGAAACGTCGGGAATAAATATATTTTAAGTAACGCGAAAATCCGTAAATAAGTGGATTTGATATGTATAATCGCGTAAATAAAAGAAATAATTCTTTAGATATACCTACCACATTCGTCACTAGGACAAAAATGTTTATTTTTCAATGATGTGAAACATTTCACTAGCGTTATCATACGTACTGTGCAAATAACAGTGATAGGCGATGAAATGTTCGAGTAATATTTTTTTATTTTGCTTGCCGGTACTCACTTTACGGCTAAACTTTTAGAAATCCCTAATAGGAAATGATATAAAATAATAAATTCTCGTATTCTTTATTGTTTCCATTAAGTATAAAGTACAATTTCTTAAATTACCGTACGATGTCTTATTATAAAGCCTGTGGAAGTTTTGTTTTGTTTTTTATTGACTTTTAGCAGTAACAACGTGGTTTTCTTTCATATTGCATAGTACGTGCTTTTTCAATGTCAATATAATAGTACATATTTTTATTTGCTTGTTACTTAAGTAAGAGGTAATCATTGAAAAATCTTAAAAAGTCAGATACGGTTAATAAACAGTAAGTAATCGAGATAATAATTTTGTAATATTTTATTTTTTTAGGACCAACAAGTCACACAAAATATGTCATCTGGGATATTTATTAGCACCAAATCCCTTGTTCTGCAAAAAGTTTTGAGAAGAGACGCAGGACTTTATACATGTAGAGCGGCAAATCAAATCGGAGAGTCGACCAGTCAAGCCGTATATTTGCGAGTTCAATGTAAGTATTTTAATTATAAAAGACAAGATGTGAGTCAGCTTAACTAAAAATCTAATTTGAGTAGCAAGCGTACTAACGTTTTTAAAAATTGTATGCTTCCACATATACATTTCAAATATTAGAAGAAAGTACTTTGCGTGAACCGTTTACTTTATATATTTTTTTATAGACAACTTTGACCCAATAACAGTTCTCCGAATTACTTTATGCAGAAAGAGTTTCATCAGCTAAAAATATGGCAAAGCGTACTTTGCTTACAATTTTTAATGCAAAGTTTTTGACTATATTTTAAACTAATAAAAAAGAGAATCAGCCGAAAAATGAACCTTTTCTTTTATTTAAACCTAATAAGGCTTGAACAAAAAATGTTACAGATCTTGACATTATATAAGAAAACAGAGCTTTAATCTTACGAGTCTACTTACTTTTTAACCTCGAAGTTGCAAGCAACTGACACACTTTAACTGTAGTTAGTTAACTCTTTTCAAGATTTCAATTGAATATCAAATCTACTTTTACGAATTTTTCCCGACGTTTCGGACTATTTCCAGCATCCATGATCATAAGCAGCCTAAGATAGAATACGTTGCTTAATATTAAGAGATAACGCGAAAAACAGAAGAAATAATTATGTAGACTAAACATTTTAAGAAGTAAACTGCTCTATTTTTAAGAACTTTTTTCGTTCGGGAACAGATGCACCAGTGTGCGAACAACCTTCGCCTTTGTTGATTGGTGCAAGACTGGACGAGTCCCTGAGGGTGCGGTGTACTGTCAGTGCGGACCCTGCTGACGTCAGTTTCTATTGGCAGTTCAACAATAGCGGCGAGAGCTTTCAAGTGTCACCTGCAAGATATGGTAATTTCTACAAAACTCTGAAATAGTCAGTGTCTTGATCCGCATACCGAGCATCGATAACCTTAGGCAATTTTAGTTTCGTTCTCCTAGTTCGAGGAAACTAGCTGTACCTCAGTAATAGTTAAAGCTTCGTGGAGACACAGGTTCCTCAATATTTTAAATAGCTTTGATTGTATCTATATTCATTCTGCTTTAGAGAATACAGATATAGATAGATAACAGTAATTTTGATATCTTTTAAGAAATTTGCCTTAAACAGTTACAGTGATAAATTTCTAAAACAGTTTATAATACCACAGTGGTATTACAAGTTGTAATTTTTTTAACAAGTATCAACGGGCGGTACTGCAAGCGAGTTGCGATACAGAGCTGCAAGCGAAAGGGACTATGGGGCGTTGCTTTGCAGAGCAACGAATTCGTCGGTCGACAGGATAAACCATGCGTATTCCAGATTGTACCAGCAGGCAAGTACATTTTTCTATCACACATCAAACACATTTATCTGAAATTACTAACCAAGGTAGCACATGAATGTGTTAACTAACCTTTAAATACCTTCAAATCTTTAAAAGGTTTATCAATATTATTCTATTAAATAATTATAATTATTTACAATTTTTAACATACCTCAAAAATACGCAATAAGTCCGATTCAAACTTATGCTTAGCCTTTAAATTATTTCATTATCATCATCATCATGATCATGATGATGATGATGAAAATATCAAAGGTAGAATAATGTATGAATATAAAGAATAATTAATAATCAATAATTATCCTAGGTGATTCCTTAGTTTCGTAATAAGTTTAAAAAACTAGTATCAGACGAATATAAATGTTTTCAAACCGATTGAGTAGCATCTGACATTATCTATCAAGGATGACTCTTTCGTGTTGATGAATATTCTTTAATTGGTTTTATTGCTCAAAATATCTTTCATGCACTGATCATTAACGTTTTCGGACTCAACAAAATCCCCACTAGGTTAAAGATTTTTCTACCTACATCTTTAATCCACCACAGAATTTTAAAGATACAATTAATAACATCCGGTTTCAGAAGCAGAAGAATTAATTCAAATAATTATACAAACTATGCTGCACAAAAGCGTATATCAGAAATTGAATACTATTTGCATAGTTTGATTCAGTGAATCTGTTATGTCAACACATCAACTGTTCAAATATGATCTAAAATCCTAATTAAGTTCAATTCTCGTGAATTTGGTTATACATACATACGCATCCACAAATTATGTTATTCTATATCATTGGTTCAAAACTGACGTGCCTTTTATTTAATGCATTCATTCGAATAAAATATTATAAAAGCTATTCACTTATATAATACGTAAGGAAAAAAATACATGTACGCTGTTGGTGTGCAGCAAAAGGCACTATACTCGTACAGGTATCTTTAGTCTTGTGTTCTGAAATTACAAGAAAATCGAAACGCCTAAGCTAGATCACTTTTTAGAGAACTTTTTATAATATTTCTATTAATTGAGATATATTCTTTCTTTGGACTGCCTCCGTAGCCTAGTGATATGGGTTTGTGCTTTAGAAACCGGAGGTCGTCGGTTTGAATCTTGCGGGGACTCAACTACTTTTCAAAGTTGTTTCCTAGTTGGTTCGGATAATTTGGATCGATCACTCTATTGTCTGAAAACTTAGATGTTTCATGCGTCGTATGGGCAAGTAAAATGTTGGTCCACCCACTAACCTACATTGGGCCAGCGTGGTGGGGTACGGTCCAAAAACCACAATACGGAGAAGACGTGCATTAGGGGAGCCCTATGTCCAGCCGTGGACAAACACAGGTTGATGATGATGATATTTATTTAAATATATTCTTCCTTAGTTCCTATCATAATTATTGATTACGTCATTAAATTGATCTTAATTTAGGAATTATAATGTAGATTGTTTCGTCAAATATCTTATAGTTAAATCAACTGTTATAGAAATACATTACGTGTATATTTTAAAACTTCAAGTTAGTAAGTTAAATAAACTTCACAAGTATCGATTTTCCGAGCAGGTGCATAGCGAAAAGTTTGTTTAACAAATTGCTCTGTTTTAGAAATATCGCCCAATTTGCAGCGTGGTCGATGCAATATATCGTTCATTATTATACATAACGTTTCTTGTTTCAAACCGCAACGTTTTATAGTGGTTAGAGAGCTTGGCTGAAATATTTCGTAGTTGAAATACGCCGTTAATTTTATTTTAAATATTGAATTTCACATGAGGGTAAAATTCCGACTGGTAATGGAAAGTTTTACGGTTAAAATATTCTTTATAATGTAACGTTTAAATTTTGATATTTTATTATTCAAAAGTATCAGTAACAAACAAAAATAAATCATTATTTTCTTAAGTTTATGTAATTAAAAGAATGTGATAGAAAACTCTTTGAGGAATTTGCGTATACAGATAGTACAAACTGTTTGACAATTTTCACTTTTTCGTTTTTTTTTGGCCTGAGAACCCGCCTTATTATCTCTACACCACCCAAAGGTTGACTGGTAGACAATGTCATTGGCGTTTGTCTGCCTTTGTACATAGTTTGTGCATAAAGTATAGAATAAAAATAAATAAATAAACTATATTTGGCGAAACAAAATCTATGGTCGGCAATAGCTTAAGTAATTTATACCATGTAAAAGGATTATTATTTTTATGATACGAGGTAGTCATCTCTTCTAGCAGAATTATTAAAATAATTTAAACGGCATTTTAACGTTTAAAATAAATTTTTTGATCAGTAGGACCATCAAAGTAATTGCAGTATTAATTTTTTGTAGTATTGTTATGTATCGTGGGTTCGAATCCTGCGGGGACTCAACAAATTTTCATTGTTGTATCCTAGTTGGTTAGGGCAATTTGGGCCGATCACCCAATTGTCTGAAAAGTAAGATGATCCATGCGTCGGATGGGCATGTAAAGTCGGTCCCCCACCAACCCGCATTGGACCAGCGTTCGGATAGGTCCAAAAACCGCCTAATGGATAAGGGCGTATTAGGGAGACCTATGGTCCAGCAGTGGACTATCACAGGCTGATGATGATGATGATAATTGTTAAGTAATTAAGTTATTAAGATGAAGTAATAAACTTATACAAAATTTAACATTTATGCGAAGCATACTGCTTCTACAAATTTGGACGACATTATTGTAGAGAACATTTTTTTGGAAATTCATAGAGATTACTTTGGGCTTTTTTATATTTAATGAAAAGGGTCCTCAAACTTTGTCTGTGCCTGTAGGTCTTAACAACTTTTATTTTATTACTGGTTAAAGCGGTGAAACAGTTTTGAAATTAATGGTACATGGTAAGTGGTAGAACTGTCTTGCAAATGGACATATGACACATCTGAATCTCTTACGCTCTTGAAACATGGGATGTTACGTTACTTTACCAGTAATTACGCTAGCTACGGTACTCTTCAATCCGTATGACAATAGTATAAACACGCTTACAGATTTTTATAACCCTAGAGTCCCCTGTAAAGGGTTTTAACATTGATGTCATTTGTACATGTTCAAGGAGTTCATATTATGTTGATATTTTAGTCAAACAGCAGTACAAATTTTTGAAATGGATGTTCCTGGAATTAAAGTGTTTGTTGCCAAGTTACTACAGACTTCTGAATTAAAGAATATTTCTAAACGGTTCAGCAGTTATGGAGCCTATACGGAACACACATTTTTTTCTCTTCATAATATTAGTATGGTTATAAATCACTGCATAACGGTACTCGTTTATATAACCATTCTCTTTGTTAGATGACGCTTACCAAAGACAAGAATATAAAAGCATACCTCCATAGTTTAAAAAAAACATTCTAGTAAATGTTACTGATTACGAACAAGGTTGTACTAAATAGGTGCGTTATTAAATTAAAATAGCGCATCAAATTTCGCGGCCTGCGTTAGGAATATGCAGAGTTCGCGCTAAAATACGACCAAAGTTAACAACTTCGGGCGATCACGAGAGCGGCCAATATGGCATGGGTAACGAGAAAACTTAGCACGTTCAACTTTCCACTTATCCATTCGGTTTCCGAATGCCCGCCGGAGTCGCTCGCCCGATATTAAAACTGAGCCACATCTAGCTAATCAGTTACGCTCGGCTTTTCGTTGGCTGCAATATTTTTTTTATTGCAAAATTTGAACTGCGGATATTGGGAAATTAGGGCAGTTATTCAGTACTATTTTTATATACTATACATAAAAATTAATATAATTAATGTTTTATTAAAGTATAAAACATCTAAATGTTAGTAAAGTTTTTAAAAGATGTGTTATTTATTTCAATATATAATAGTTACAATAATACAAGTCAGACACGGATGCTTAGGGGAAGTAACTAGATTTTAAAACCAATGAAATCAACGGTTATGAAGATCATGCATAAATCAGTCTCATGGCGTCCACTCAGTGGCTTTGGAGTTAACCTTCACCGCGAATTTGTTCAGCCCTAAAGGATAGTTACTCCTGACGCTAAAAAAACTTATTATTCTCGCTGAACTAATTTCTCCTTACGTGAAGAACAAAGACCTAAATGGTAATAACTCATTAAGCTTAAATTGTAACCGTTTACGCTCTTTCTAAATAGGTTTTTTTTCTACGGGCTACGAAGGCAGACGAGCAATCGGGCAACCTGATGGAAAGTGGTCACCGACGCCCATTGCTATTGGCAATACCAGTGGTATCATCAGCGTGCTGCCTACCGTGAGACGTAGGATGTTAAGTCTTGTTTGCCTAGTAAATACGGTGCTTATGGTGCCCTTCAGATCGGAACACAGTAGTGTTTTCATACGACTGCTCTGTGGAAGAAATAGACACCGTGGTGGTACCGCTACAGACGCCTTCTCCATTTAGGAGGTTTTTGGCCCGTATCCCACAACGCTTGTCCAATTCGGATTGGCGGGCGGACCGAATTTGTCCATCCAACGCATGGATCATCTTACTTTTCAGACAATTGGGTGATCAGCCCAAATTGTTCTAACCATCCAGAAAAAAACGATAACCCAAAGTTGTTTTCCCCGCGGGATTCCAACCCTAGACCTCCGGCTTAAAATCAAGGGTTCATACCGGTAGACCACTGAGGCGGTCGATAGATACATTAGCTAATTATCGGTTCTGACCCCCGCATCAGTAGCTATAAAGCATCGTTTCGAATTATCTCGTAACAGCGCCTGACGTAAAACCGATAACGGGTAAATTGGCGGCTTTTTCGATAACGTTATTTAAGTTCCCGCTGTTTTGCCGAGACTTGGTGTATTTACCACTCGACCCAGTGTTTATTGTATTTGCCTTTTTTATCTGAAAATGCTGGAATATTCTTTTTTCAATGCGAGTTTTATAAATATTGCCATTAAATTACTTTCAAGTATGGTATCAAAAAGTGAGTGCAGGGAATTAACATAATAAAACCTTATTTTTAATAATTATACCCTATCGTATAAGTTTAACTAGTGGGATGGTAATTAGGTATTAAGAGGGATAGCAATAGAGCGTGTATAAAACTGTGAATGATGTCACAAATTAAGCTGCAGATTTGAGACCTGGACTTGAAAGAGCCAACGTAACAGCGTAACATCGCAGTTGGTTTGCATTAACATTACTATGACCCTTAAAAGGGACAGCTATTCTTAAAAAATAAGACCACGACATAAAAAATAAGTCACTGTACATCTGACTAGTTACAAAAAATTTAAAAGAAGTAATGTGCTATTTAATATAATTCCTTTAATTTAATAGTTAACAGTATATGCATGAACAACGTTAATTATTTTCAACTCAGCCCGACCATCTCCTCCGAAGAACTGCACGGCAAAGAGAATAATGAAAAACGGTGAAGCATTCCTATCAGTTAAATGCACAGCCGGTTACGACGGTGGACTTTCGCAGCATTTTACTTTGGAAGCACTAGGGGACTCAGGGAGGGTTTTGGTGAACGCATCAACTGAAAGAAACGGTAGGAGACTCTTTTCATGACTATTTCCCATATACGTATAGCCTTTTTTATAATTGTTATTATGTGAGTAAAGTATTACATAAATTTTATCCATTATAAAATAATAACTAATAAACGTTGCAAAGATTTAAAAGCTCTTAATGCATGATTAAATTGAGACTTTAAGTATAATGGGTCTCTATTTACAGGGACCGTCTTAGGAACTTGTACTACGTTTTATATTTATATTGCAAAACAGAAGTGTGAAGCGTTCCGGTTTAGTTGCATCTTAGCTAGAACGATCTCTGGATGTTTGAGATATAACAGGTTAATGCAATTAAGTCAAAATTATTAAAAGAAAAATTTTTAAGGATTAACAGAATGCATGTTTTCAACTACTATTTGTAGTAACATGTAAATAGTTTAGTATGTGTGACGTAACGTCCGATATTAAAGTTACATTGAAACGTTCAATTATGGTGACACATTACGAAAATAATTCCCCGAAACATAGCTGCGAGGATAATATGCATAAAACCGACCACAAACACATTAGTGGGACGTAACCAAATTAAAATTTAAACGTATCCATTATAATAATTAATAATGGTTTAAAACTGATGGAACTGGGGGGTCATGGCAATAATTTGTTGACATTGTTTTAGATATAATGGTTTCACTAAACATAAGCATGATGGAACTTGACAATATTGGTGAAGACGAAACGCTGGCCGTTGTCGCTCGCAACAACAAAGGCGCATCGGATCCAGTAATACTCCGGGAATTGGTCTATAGGGATGCGGCTAAACAAACAGGTAAACCTCAAACTTTATTTTAAAAACATTCATTGCAATCATTTCGTGTATATTCTCAACTGTTCATGCACTAAAATTTAACTAAATCTTAATTTATAAGATAACAAAAAATATCTGAATATGAATATTTCATAGTTATCCCGAGAGTAAAAGTACTTCTCCTTTAACCGATCTTGTTACATAATTTATGAGAGTGAGCTGTCGAAGATAAATTTCCGTGCGCTTACTTTTAATATTAGGAACCGAAAAACATCTGTGTTCGAATTGTTATGTTGAAATTATTATTATAATCACCTTTAAATTCTTATTATTTTTAATTATCCATTTCAAAATTTATCTTTAATAATATACTGAACAAAGCAAAGTGAAAAATACTGGCTACTGGGTTAATTTATTGAGCAGCGAAAAATTTTTAACTGTTATAAGTGTCTGATAGAAGCTTCATTTAAAAATAAATTCCGATTTTAAACGCGATTTATCTGTTTTCTCTAACTTTTTATTCCAGTGAAGTTCCAAAAAAACTAGTAATAAAGAAAAATATAAGAAAAAAAATTATTGACAGATAAAAAGTGATACCGAGTCGTTTAATTATAAAAAATATAATTAAAAGGTTCCTTTTTTTGCTAGAGAGTACAGTAGAGACGGAGTCCCACTTTCCGGTGGCCGCGGCGTTTGCTGCTTTGGCTGCAATCCTGACGGCGATCGGCGCCATCGATTGTGCTGATAATCAAAAAGTAATTCAATTTCAGCTCATTCCACGACTTTATTAATATAAAAATCTGTGTTGGGAATAAAATAGGCTAAATGTATTTAATTGCAATTTGAAAAAAACATTTATTTGAAAAGAAATACAGAATTTTTGCCCCTTTTCTGTAGACATGTAAAAAGTTTAGAGCGACTAGAAAATTAAATGTTCATCACGTTCATCAAATCAATTTTAAGAAGAACGTTAAAATTTTGTTTCATGTAAGTAAAATCTTTATCCTAGTTTGTATATAACTAATTATAAAGTCTAAACTCAACCATCTAGATATTGGTAGAGTTTTTAATTTTGCGCTGCCCCTAAATATAATAACAAAGATAACTTATAACTGAAATTGACTCCCGCCGAGTACGAAAACGGCGGCCGATCTATTATCGTGATCAGCCATCTACGCCGGAGATGCATAAGTGTATGCGTAAACTCAGCACTCCATCTTCCATTAACTCTTATAGTCCGATACTACGGAAAATAGATTTTTTCTACTAAGCAGGCAATGAATGGATCAGCCCGCATTATCCAAACTAATTATGAAACAACAGTGAAAAGCTGTTGCATCCCCGCAGGATCCGAAACCACGACCTCCAGTTTTGACATTCAGTTACAAGCTACTCGGTTAAACGATGACTTGTAATTTTTTTATATCTACTACCCAAATAAATTAAATAAATGTAATTTATAGTGTATTAATTATATTATATTCTTCATTATAGAAATATTAAGTTAAATGTAATTATATGTTTGGATAATGATTTTTGTGTGTGATGTGACGTTTATACGGAATTATTAAATAATTTTAACAAAACTCTCCGCATCTCTAATACTAATAAGAGAATAAAAGTATCCACACGTCAAAACAGGTATTTTAAATTATTAACGCGAAAAGATCTATTAACGCAATTTCATCATTCGTAAGGCGCAGTGACAGTGCATCTACAAGTAAGAGACCTTCTCAGAGTGTGGTGCAGGTTGATGCAAATGGTAGGAGATATTTAATCGCCTACCCCGTGTCGGCTGATAAAATGGAGAGCAAACCTGACATCCTAAACCCGAAAACTGGTAAGTAAAATATAAGTTATTGATTAGAAAATAAAATAATTAGTGTTAATTTAAATTTTATTGATCAGCTTACATGTCTTCCTGTTAACCTTTTAATATAGATTTATTGCACTACTATGATATATTAAACACAAAATGTTTTTATAAGATTTTCGAGTTATTGGATAATAAATCTTTTCTTATGTTCCCGTCTGCTTTCTTCGCAGCAGATGGTAGTAATTCAAAACCTGAACTTATGTTGAGTCGGTCATTCTTATACATTTATGCGCCCCGGAAAAGTTTCGCTTCGAAAGCTTGTAATGAATAATTTCAGATTTCAACTGTACGAATTCATTTTAACTTTATACATGTTTTTTAATCAACCCGAGTTGAACAGATCAAAACGGAACACGGAGGAGGGAATAAATTTAGCAGTTTTTATATTATTAGATGCAAGAAAAAGAATTAATTTTTCAGGAAAACACTTTACTCATTTTTTAAATAAATGATCGACATTAAACTGTTCTTAATAAAACTATTTACGGTTCCTTGATCAAAATCAAAAACTGTTAAACATCTTCTTATTTGGGTTAACTAAGGTCTCTTCTTGTCTTATTACATCACTTTGCTTTCAGCCAAATAGCAGTCACGTAATCCCCTTCCTTCGGTAAAGAAAAATTTGAAAAACCTCAATAACTCCATCAGCTTAAGTAATAAAGATAACTAAATAAGTCTCTAAATTCTTTTGTTTTTGATAGACAAAATCTATAGTAGAAATTATTTATCTCTTTTAACCTGCATTTGAAGCATAGGGAAGCAATTAAATTAAACATGAAATAATTACCAAAACGCGTAAAACATCTTTTTGTTTATTTCGTTTTATGAACTTTAGCAATTAGGTTTATCTAACCACGGAAACTTTCAACGTTCATAACGAAATTAACTGAAGAACAGATTACTATGAAACAGAAAATACACCAGGGTGCTAAAGCACACGCGAGAAGCAAATTAGCAAGCATTGACCTTGTAAATGTTAGAAGCAAGGTGTTAATAAATTTCCAAACTTGGTAAATTATAGCAATGAACCACCGCGTTAATGTTACAAATTATTAACGTGGAAAATTTTCTTACAAAAAGTGGCAGTACATTTCGAATTAACTTTTACTTTGATATAAGCAGAAAAGATAATTCCGGAGTAATGTAAAAACAATGATTGCTCTGAACCTAAATAACAAAGAAGTATTTTATAAAATATAATACGCTAAATTTAAATGCTCCTTCAACTAAAGTACAGTTTAAATCATACGTTACTGAGACTCTAATCTCTGATCTAAAGTTTCCATCTTTTCAATCTTTGTATTGACAAATATATTATATACATCCGTTTGATTACGAATGTAGACCAAGACAATCGCTAGTCAAAGTGAGATCGATGATATAAACGTTAAACATATTATACTCTTCGTAATAAAAACATGTTTTTTTTATCTAATTGATTTTATTTTTTTATAAAAGTAAAAGTGAAAACACCGTAACTGAATATTAATTTTTGTCCGTAGACAGTGAACCTCCACGCGTGGTGTTAGAATCCAGTGACAGCAAAAGCTACACATTGCGGGAAATCCACAAGGAGGATGTCTTAGAGCCGTACACCCAGCCGCCACCTCATGATAATGTGGTATTATATATAATTTAGCTATATCTAACTTACATTTGAAGAGTATTTAAAACGATTTACTAGAAACTCGGTGATCTTGAAGATTTACTTAAATTTATCGAAATGATGACGTCAGAAATTAAATAATAACTTTTGTTTCAGCCATCTTTACAGGACTTATGTGTTATAAAAAGTAATTAAATGTACCCAACATATACCGATTCTAGAAAAGTTTCTCGATAAAAGATAAATCATATTAATAATCGTAATAAGAAAGAATGATCAATCATCATCCTTTATTATCAACAACAGTGTAGTGTACACAGGTGTTAATAAATCATACACGCAACACCAACTTATTATTATTAATGATGAATCGGATACATATAACGAAATAACATGTATTGATAACAAATGATGAATTCTTGTGTTTTCTATATTTAAAAACTTGAATTTGAAGCTATACTCATAATGAAAGGAAGAAAGAAGAATAACTGTATTTATTTTCAAAAGTAAACAAAATTATTACATTTCTTAAAATGCAAATACAGTGGATTTACTAATATTTGTTGGTTTATATACTGTAAAACCTGTATGTAAATATATTTAAATATGGTAGCCAGTATGACTGCCTCCGTAGCCTAGTGGTATAGGCATGTGCCTTAGAAACAGGAGGTCTTCGGTTCGAATCCTGCGGGGACTCAACAAATTTTCATTGTTGTTTCTTAGTTGGTTAGGGCAATTTGGGCCAATCACCCAATTGTCTGAAAAGTAAGATGATCCATGCGTGGTGGGATACGGTCCAAAACTCACTAATGGAAAGTGGGAGGCCTATGTCCAACAGTGGACTATTAAAGGCTGATGATGATGAGCCAGTATGAGAAGTAGGGGAGACCGGTCCAAAACCGTATGCCTAAGCAGTAATGTATATAATTAGCGTAAAAATATACATCAAAATTATCAAATCAACGTATTTATCGACCAGTCTTATTAGGTACGTAATTGTAACAAATACTGAAATATGTAACTTATCTATAAAATAAACATATTAAAACAAAAACACTCGAAATTACGGTTGTACCCCGGGCACCGTCCAAAACCGTACACCATATACAATTTTGCCCCAACGTTCACAGTAGACATTTAGTGCACAAAAAATCATCAAGATCATCGAATCATAGCCTGTACAGCCTTCATGGGCCTTACCATTGCAGGAAGTACTGTACCAAACCCTGATCAATGCGACTTCTAGACAGTCCGTTCCGTATTCTTCTAGACAGTACAGGCAATCTTTACTATATCCTGTTTTACTCTGTAGCTTATCCGTGTTTTTCCTTGATTTCTGACAGATCCAACTTTGGTTTTTTTCTCGATTGCAAGTTACTTAGAAGCTCGTCTTTATATGGAGATGATGTAAATTATTGATGTTAAACCTCTTCGACGGGTGGTACGTTTTGTGCTGTTTTCTACTCGAGGCAAAGGCATTATTTGTAGGGTATATGCCAGTCTTAGAAAAACAGGAGAGGCCATTCTGCATCGAAGCCGCTCTGGCGTAAGCTGCACAAAAGAGTCTAGAGAGTTGAAATTCTGTGACAAATCTGCCAGGATTGTTTCGCAGAAACATGTTTATTTCCTGCTTGTAAAAAGTACTCAACGGGCCCATCAAACTGACGTTTAATGATTGCAGCCTATGGGTGCAGTCTCGAGGAAAGCTCAACATAATAACTCCAGTGTCTCGGGCTTTCATTATCAATGGAAGGTTTTTTGTATGGATGGAATGTCCATCCAGCGAGAGCAAGACGGGGTTTTCTTTCGTTGGCTTTACAGATACGATCAGATGATCCAACAATTGAACAAATATTTCACTTTGTATCCACCCACTTTGATGGCAAACTGCTATAGAACCCGGTGGAGCGCCGTCAAGTAGTTCAGCCTTCATGCGCATTCTTAGAAATATTACTGTCTTTTAGGCTCGGTAGTTAGCCCAGTTTCATGTGAGTTAGTGGAAATTTGTATTCATCCATTAGGCCTTAAAGCAAATGAAAAAACTTAACTACGCTAACCCTATTAAAACCCATCGCTCTTGCAATAGAAGTCGGCTCAGCAGCACGCAGGGCCAGCTCAGGGTGTCTCTTTATAAAACCAGATAGCCAATCCTCTCCAGCTTCTTTCCGATCTTCATTAAAATTTGTTGGATACCATTGGCATCAGCGAGTTGGTAAGCTAATTGTCGCAGGTTTTTGTATGTTAACCCAAACAAACGTTGCTCCAATAACAGAACGTGCTGAACTAAAATAGCTTCATGATCAGTTGAAAAAACTGTCTTGAACCGACCTAATCCTTTAAGGTACCCAAGAGTTCCTTTGGTCACGCTTATTACGGCCTTTTTAGTTGTTCGACATCTCAGTCCTGTCTAGCAGTTGTTCTTGAATAATTGCGCGGCATTTTTGATCTATAAACAAAAGAAAAAATTTTAGCCTATCGGAGTACAACCGTATACTAACCGATTTTACCCCATACGATTCTGCCCCAAGGTCCCCACACCACAAGAAACAAACAGATTCGATTAAATCAAACACTGAATATACCTAATAGAAGGAACACGTACAATGATATCGTAAATTGCGTACTTAGTAGTGGTTATTTTGATAAAAATTAGATCACAGCACCCGATAAACAATAAAACTGTTTAAATCTGTAAGGAACCTGCCGGCACCAACAAGTTTTTGCCGACAAATTACTCTCATTGGTAAATCATATTGGCAGAAGTTTGAGCGCAAAATTCAAACAACCAGCAGCTATAAGGATATTACCCCGGTATACGATATTGGACCGGTCTCCACTACAATCACAGTGCCTCTTTATGCCGCAAGTCAGTAGTGCATTAACACTACTGCCATCCGGCTTGAAGGGCACCGTTGTCACGGTAATTCCTGGATAAACGAGACAAACCATCTCATGTCTCATGGCGGCTTTATGGCGTCTTACGCTGCATTTCTTATGGGCAGGGTAGGTTAGGCGAATAGTATCACATCCGACTAGGTACTCGTCTTATGGCATTCACCAAATAAAAAATAAATAAATCTTGTTCTTGTTTCAGATGCCGCTAAGGTAACGAGAAGAAACTAGAGCACGCGTCCTGTAAATAAATCATCCAAAGACTACATTGTAAATTCCAAATATTGCCAATGAATTATAGTAATAAGTAATTATAGATGAAATCTTCCATATCATTTCATCCTGTTTTAGTGCGGGAATTGATGAAGCTTCATTTTTGATTTCTAGAACAAAATCGCGTTCATAATCTTGTTTAAAAGTCAATTAAAAATATTATAATGAAAATATGAAATGTTTTCAATGATTCCTTGTATATTGAGATCTTTTATGTTTACCATATTATAACTTAGAATGTTTATGTAAAACAATTTTATTATTAAAACTTCCGACTATTTCAGATGCTAAATGTTTTTAGTTTTTATAGTTTTAAAATTTATATTATTTCTTATTAATACGTAATATGCTGTTTGACGCATAAGTGATGCATAAGGGTCAATTCATACATTACTTCTAAATCGGTTTACAGATCAAAACAAGGCTTGAAACATCTGATAAAATGTCGCTTCATGGTGTATTAATTTTAATAGTTTAAAATATAAATGTAATATAAATTCTATTATATTGTACCTATTAATGTTGATTCTTAAATAAAATTCTGTTTTTTTACATTACACATGTTTTAATGTTACCAAATTGTTGAAAAAATAGTAACTTGAAGTGCCATCAATTTATAAAAGCTTGAAGGTACCCTTTTTTCCCTCTACTAGCTTCAGTACCTTTCTATTTATAAATAAGGGTTGTTTGAGCACAATATCTTTGTTATATGTTATCCGTTTCCACCCCTTAATGATATCTTACATTTGCCACTATTCATTTCAAATTAAATTTTTTCACCTTTTCAGTTCTTGTCACGTTTTATATTTATTATTGCGTACCTAGATAACTCTTAAAAAGCTTAAAGTCTGTTACATAACCATTTATGGGATATTTCACTGCTTTGTTATAAGAGGGGTTAGTTCTCAGACGTAAATTGGATAATTTGCAAATTTTAAAAGATTTAAAGCTTTCAAATTATGCCGATTTATTTAACATTGAGGTTGTAGGTCCCCCTTTGTACAGGTGGCCATCTGGGGTCCTACTACTGCGATTCTGCCGCAAAGAAGTAGTGTGATAACACTACTGTATTCCGGTTTAAAGGGCGTATTTACTGTGTAAACGAGACACAACATCCTATGTCTTACGGTAGGTGGCACGTTGGCTATGCTATTGGTATTTCCAATTTTCAGGACGTCGGTGACTACTTTCCATCACGTGGACCGAATGTTCGTCTATCTACGTATGCGATAAAAAAAATTAAAATATCGTTTTCAAATTTTTAACATTTGATATAACTTAAAAACCTATTAATATCCATTTAATACGGTTCAAGATAAGTGTCGGCATCTTATTCACTGTCCCAGGCAAAAGGAACAAAATCTCCGTGAACGCTTTGAGCATTACCCGTTATTATTTTTTATTGGATAAAGGAGCTTTTAGCTTAATCCGATTACAAACATTAAAGAGGATCCAATTAGTATGGATTCACGATTCTTCGCTCGTTTAAAACTCCTAAAGGAAATTTTTTTGCTTATTATATTTTTATGCATTAAAGGCGACCAGATAGACGAAGAATTATATGTATACAAAATAAAATACTTAATAAAGATTTAAGGTTTTCTTAAATATATTTTATACTTTCTTATCGTGTAATGTCATTATATGAAGTCGTCACCGGTCAGTTCTTTTCTGATACAAACTGCATGCTTTATTTCACTTTCATAATCTTTACGGTGCGTTTCACTCGAAGTACTCACTTCGGCCGAAGCCTTCTTGTTTTATAACACACACACACATTTTACACCAGAGAAGCTACATTAAGCGGTATAATGAAATTTAAATTGTGACGTAACAAACCGATCACAGATGACTAGAAAAAAACTCAGTACCGGTTGAATTACAAATGGCCTATTTACTTTCCCGTTGTTCATCAACAATGTTTTGCTAATCCGCTGAATAAATATTTTTCCGCTTATGCAAATAAAGCCTACTTGTGTAATTATACATTAACACTTTCAATCAGATAGACTTGGAGAAATGCTTTCAAAATTGGGCAACCAAACTCGGGCTCTCCGAAAGTCTGTTTTTCTTTTTCTAAGGGTATAACTGCTCAAAGATCTGTATCTTAGATCGCCCAATTCCCTGTATAAGTCAACTTTTTCCTTTATTATTAATAAGCTACACTCGGTAAAAATAAAGAAGTCTTAGTCTTACACTGGCTGTTTCCTTTAATCAGCTCTACAAAACAATTATGTGTCCATAATAACCCCGTATCTGGCCAGGCAGCAAGTACCTATGTCTATATTATCCAATTAACCTGCTGTGCAACCTTCCCCCCTTACAATGGCCCGACAAGAGGGTATCCACCGTCCAAAAAGGGGATAAAAAAATGCCTTGCTATGATAGTCAGGCCCACCACATAACACACCCAGAGAGAGAAGCCTGTGCCACGTCGTACCGTGCGTCACCATAGATTTCTACAAGGCCCTGGTCAAACCGTCGTAAGTTAGGAGCGTTGCATTATGTTCTACCTATTATTATACTAAGAACGGAAGCAGCGTCTTTCGTAGTTTGGATAAAGCGCTCCACTTAAACGCTCCTTAAATTTCACGGCTTTCCAAACTTAAGGATCGTCCTCTTAGCTAGTAATAAATTGCTATTGTGCCAACTAAACTAATCGATAAAAACAAGCTTTATTGATTCAAACAAAGGTAAATTACCTTTGTTTGTAGCAAGTAAATATAGCAGTTAAATGAATTATGTGACCTCATTATGTGAATTCGTTTCCGTATAATAAAATCAGTATTCATTCAATTCTTAAATCCCCCGGCTTAATTAGTTTATAACGTTCATTTCGCGTTTGCAGTTTCCAATGGCTCACGTAGCGGATTAAAAATAAAAACGCGTTGTGTTGGGAATAGCGAGTGCCCGTATTAATTTTAGATTAATTGAATGTCAAAATCGATGATGCGTGTGGTTGAATTTTGCGGTAAATGTTGATGATAAATATAACAGAATTACACTGATTAAGTAATCTGCGTTTGCTAATTTTGTTTTAAATTATTTATGTAGTCACAATGTTAACTATTTCAATAAGCAAATCTGCACGGAAATTTCGTGCCTAAAATTGGGGCTTAAATAAAATAAATATATAATACCTAGTACACAAAGTGTCATCAGGAACAGTTTTAAATACCATTTTTGCAAAATTACCGCCTCCTTATGTAGGTAATTAACATTATTTGATGTTTATTTTTAAATATGTATAAATTGCAACTTTTTCAAGAAAGTAATAAAACCTGAAAAATTGTACATTATTTTTTACAAGAAAACGGTCGGTTTATAATAAACAAGCTCTGTTAAAAATATTATCATTTTCACCCTAAAACTTAAGTTTTCATATTTTTACGTCTTGCTCTCAATTGGTTCTCTACAATAATTGGATTTAATAGGTGTAGATAAGGTTTAAATTTTTGTATGTAAGTTGACTAAGAGCTGTAGATTTTGTTTAACAATATAATATAAAAATAAAATGATGACAAATTTTGTACTTTTCACTTGTATATCTTTCAGGTGTTCTTTACTCGCATTTCGTATTTTTTTTATTGAAGCGACGAGACAAGTAGAAATTTCACCTGTTGGTACGTGATACGCCCTGACGATAAGAAACGTAGCATGAAACAAAATAAATCTACTTTCCGCCATGAGGCGGACGACAGAAGTATTTATATGATACTGATTTGTGCTGTATACATTAAAACAAATATGTCTCAACGCTGGCTATACCTGATAAAATAACCAATAGTATTAATGAAACATTAAACAAAGCAAAAGATTTGTGGTCAATTGTGCTGCTTAATTTTTAATCATAATAATTTATGCTGCAATATCTAACATTTTTTCTCGTAATGTAAATAACCGGTGGTAGGTCCCCTGTTTACAGGAGACCGTCTGGGTGGGTACCACCACGGTGCCTATTTCTGCCGCGAAGCAGTAGTGTGAAAACACTGCTGTGTTCCGGTTTGAAGGGCACCGTAGCCAGCGTATTTACTGGGTAAACGAGACTTAACACCCTATGTCTCACGGTAGGCAGCGCGTTGGCGATACCACTGGTATTGCCAATGTCTATGGGTGTCGGTGACCACTTCCCATCAGGTGGCCCGACTGCTCGTCTGCCTGCGTAAGCCATAAAAAAAAAAAAATAATGTCCTTACTATTCGCAAATACTCATGACGTGCAATCGTATAACATCGTCATAAAATGGAGTATATACTAGTGATTGGTCCGCAAAGTCACGAATGCATCGAGCTGTTTCCTCTTGGGACGAAGACACGATTGATCTGTACAACAAGGGACGAGCACAGATAGACAGACATCTATCAATTCCACATGAAAATATTGTATCCATAAAGCACTTCCTTATTATTTGTTCGTATATATACATCACGAAATTCTCGTTATAATTTTTGCACTTATATAATTTTGACAACATAAAAATATATAGGGATAGATAATTTGATAAGAATCCAGTAAAATAAATAATTATAATTACGTTATACACAACCCAATTACAGATTCTGTATAACATTGCGAACTCTTTGCATATTTGATATTACTAAACCGGCAATACAGCAATAGAATGCCTAACACTCACAGGTATACACCATTTTATAAAGAAATAATGAAAAACATTTAAATATATTCAACTCTAATGGAATTAAGTTGCTTTTGCCAGCGAAGCCTTCTTACACACTGTTTTAGGGGGCACTTTTGCTGGTATAATTGCTAGGTAAAATAAGTGAAACAACCCATATCATTCGGTTATTAGTGTACTTCAGACGTCTTATACAGTGTCTTTTATGCGCAAGGTATAGCACTTTCTAACAGTTAAACGTCTTTTTCGTAACAGGTATCGTCATTTTCTTGAAATAGTGGAATGAAAGCAAAATTTTCTGTCTGTAAGCATACGTTCTTATAAAAGTCCTGGGTTACTGAATTTTTTTATATAATCCCACGAAATGAATTGAATTTCTTGCACATGCGCTCTCAAATCAGTTAAAATTTAACATCAACGAGACGGAAGAAATTTTAACACACCATCATCAATGTTTACAACACGAAATAAAAGACTCTGCGAGCGAGAAAAAACAGAAAGGTCAACGTTTAGTTCCAGTCTACTGCACGTGAAACATTGCTGCTAAGAACTCTATTGCCGCATGCATCAACACTAAAAGCTAGTGCTGTACAACGTTTAATATTTACATGAAATAAAAAATTATATTCGTTTTTATATTAGCGACATAAACAAATCCATTATTAATGCCTTAACACAACGATATCGTATAAAATATTTTTGATCGACTTCTTAAAAAAGGAGGTAATGTCTCAATTCGGAGCGTATTTAGGTTCTTTTTTTATATATGTTACCACTTTGCGCCGCTTCTAGTGTTCCGATTTACTTCATTATTTTATTTAATGGTAGATATTAGCTGTCATTTGGTCCCATGTTTTTAAGGTGTATCCAAACCTCATTTTAGATTATATAGTGTAAGTTTATACAAAAGATAATGCATTATAAACTTTTCATTATATGTACATTGTGACAATTTGATTAAATGATTCCTAGCCTAGTGGTAAGGGCGTGTGCTTTAGAGACCGGAGGTCATGTCTATTGAAATTCATTTAACTTATATTTTTTTCTAAATATATTTTACTAATTCCGTTTAAATATTTTTCACGCCATCGATCTAAATCGATGGGATACTAGAGGTTTCATTAAAGATTCATGATGGTGATAATGAAACATACATAATGGATTTTCACTAACGCCGAAATATTTAGTTAAGATCTGAAAGCCAACTGTCGATACATTTTTAAGTTATACTTCTTTTGGCGCTAAGGAAAAATATGAGAGTAATTTTCGGATGTGCTTACCATCACGTACAAATGACACCCTAAAATTTCCTACAGTGAAGTAAAAACTATATTCAAGATATTCAATTCTACAAACAAAGAATAAACAAACACTAATTACCTGTGGTAGGTCCCCTTTTTACAGAGGACCGTCTGGGTGGGTACCACCGCGGTGCCTACTTCTACCGCAAAGCAGTAGTGTAAAAACACTAGTGTGTTCCGGTTTGAAGGGCACCGCAGCCAGCGTGACGTTGTGACAGTTTATCGCGTTTATTTTACATTTTTTTTTGTAAAAATGTAAAATAAACCGATAAAATCCATAAAGCAATTTTATTTAATAAAGTATTATTGTTATGTAAAACATTTCTAACAATAAAAGTCGTTATAACCATTTTTGTAAATGTTTACGTTGGATACGGTGGTGACTCAACCACTGTCACAACTGTCCTTGGGGTGTAGTGCTTGTGACATTCTCCAATTATGTTCAAAATTGATGCTATAACCAATAGAACGGATTTTAAGACAAAATGTAAAGTATTGTGTACACAAATGTATGAATTGTGATTTGAGTATTTTAGTTCCAACTGAATAGTAAATTAATAAAGTTGTAGCTGGTCAAACCTAAATTTTCATAATCGTACCTAGTGTCTACTGCTATATACGTCGAATAGGAGGAATATCTGCAAGGTGTTCAAAACTCTAATTTAAATATACTGTATAGCAATATAATGAAAATGTCCTCCTAGTCCATCCCGACTAAGAGATGTAAGAGATCAGCCAACTGCGCAGGAGTTATTATAGCGCACAAGTGGACGCGCAAACACAGGTGCACCCTTTATACCCTCACCCCGACGGAAAGGATAACCGACACGACCAGAGAGACAAGGCGCAGGACCTTTAACTTGCCCATCCGACTCATGGATCATATTCTTTAAACAATCTGGTGATCGTCCATTGCTAACCAACTAAAATAAATAGAAAAGTAGTTGAGTTCCGAAGATTTTCGTGAAACATTTTCACCCTTTCAAACAATTTTATGCAAAAATTAAAGCATAATTCGTTTCGATCAACGAAATCGGTTCTAATAGTTAGAAGGTAAAGACAGACAGACAGAGTTACCTTTCGCATTTATAATATCTTGATGGATTTATGAATATTATGTTATGAATTACTGTAGATTGCGAACGTTTTGTTACTTGAAGCTTATTTAGACTTACGTTAGCGTGAAACTTTTGACGTAACGTATTAAAATATTTCACTCCAAGGCGAGTCCTATTTGAGGTAGTTTCAATAAGCAGCGTGGTTCCTAACGCACACTCAAGGCTACCCATAGCGGTTTGCTTTTGCGCCACAAGAGCAATTTACCGCCTGCATTACTAAAACACATTTATTTATATGGCTGACTTGACGGTGTTATACCATAATTTTGCTTTACTTTAAGGTATTGTTAGAATATTTTTATGTTTATTTTTATTTTTTTAATAACGACTTAAAAGTCTCCGCTGAGTTTCTTTCGCCGCTTCTAGGTCAGAGGCATCCTGTTTGAACCGTTACCATTGTTGATAATCTAAAAGCAAGTGAAATGCTAAATAATGAATAAAGATTTTTAATTTTTATAAAGCTTTTATCAAAATATATCGATATTACTGCATCATAAAAGTTATTTGTTATATTCGAATAGAAAGTGGAAGAAAATAAACTCTTTGTTGTCGAGCTATTAAATGAATTACGTAAACTCATAATATATTCAATTGTATATACAAAATCAATGTACATTCAACTTTTGTGCCCCCATTATTTTATATTTTTATTGCACATTTCCTTTGCACTTTCCAATACTCATGGTTAAAATTAATAATTGACACGGGGATTTTAATCAGATCGCCCCGACTGCTTGTCTGCCTGCGTATTCAATAATAAGAAAAAAAAAACAAATTTTGAACAGATTTTTATTTTGTTACGCTAAAGAAGCATATTTTTTTTGTAGACTTACATACTTTCAGAAATTATGATGTTAAAATATATTGTAGGATAGACTAGGTACGCTTGTGCCAAGGTACGCTAGTGACATTCGTTATAACCGCGAAACTATACGGAATACGGTGAATAGTGTGGGGAAAAGAAGCGCAATGCATGTTAACATATTTTTCCAGTATTGGTGCGGGACGTATACAAAAGTAGAAAGCCACATTGCTTTTCAACTAAATTTACTTTTATTGGAACACAGATATATTATAGCAAATATTTTTTGCTGTATATTGAATATTAGTAGTTAATAACATATGATTACTTTTTACATATATAATTTAGGTTAGTCGTGGTTTTGCATTGTTTTCAGAAGCATGCGTTGAATACGGTTGTGACAAATGAAGGAGGTTGGCTTAGACATCTTTTTAATTGTTTTTGATTTAGATCTCCAGAAACTTTTGCGGACCGAAAAGCGCGTTCTGATATTACACATTACATTGCTACAATAGCGATGCTGATGATGAAGTAAAACGTGGGACTTTCTAACGGAGAGTTGCAGACATGCATTTAATTTCATTTCATTGTTACGATTCATTAATAAACGTAGTAAAGCTAATGCGAATCACGATTTATGCAGCATCAGCATGGGATATGCAGCTCATAACAAAGTATTTTCTTAGCAGCAAAAATAGCTGTTAACAAAATATTTCACTCGTAGCACTGAAATATATTTTGGCATAACTACAAAAGAGGTACGGAAGCTATCCTATGAACAGGAAACAAAATACAACATAAACCGGCCTGCTACTTGGGAGTATAATGAGATGGCTGGTGAGCAATGGTTCTGTTCATTCAGGAGTAGAAGAGTAGCTCAAACTACAAGCTTATCAAGAGCTACAGGTTACAATTGTAGAAAAGATTTTCATATTTAGTATAATTCAAAAAGAATAAAAGTATTATGTGTTACGTAAAACATTTCTAACAATAAAAGTCGTTATAAACCATTTATGTGAATGTTTACGTTGGATACGGTGGTGACACTACTGACTCCAACCACTGTCACAACTGTCCTTGGGGTGTAGTTGCTTGTGAAATTCTCCAATTATTTTCAAAATTGATGCTATAACCAACAGAACGGATTTTAAGATAAAATTTAGGAAGTATTGTGTACACAAATGTACGAACTGTGATTTGAGTATTTTTATTCCCAACTGAATAGTAAATTAATAAAGTTGTAGCTGGTCGAACCTAAATTTTCATAATCGTACCTAGTGTCTACTACTACTATATACGTGGTATGAAGCAATATAATGAAAATGTCCTCCTAGTCCATCCCGACTAAGAGATGTAAGAGATCAGCCAACTGCGCAGGAGTTATTATAACACAGGTGCACTCCCTTTATACCATCAAACCCCGATGAAAAGGATAACCGACACGACCGGAGGGAAACAAGGCGCGGGACCTTTTTACTTGCCCATCCGACGCTCATATTACTTTACAAGCAATCGGGTGATCGGCCCGTAACTACTATCATAAGACATAAAGTTTCATGGCTTTAGCTTCGGCTATGAAGAATTTCCACGATTTAAATTTTCTTCCCATTCATACCCCTAGTTCATACCCGTACAGTTTGGAACTACAAAATCGCAGACACAAAATTGTATCGTTATATGTTCAAAAATGGAAAATTTTCGTGTAAACGTGTTTCACCCGCTTTCAAACAATTTTATCGCAAAAATTAAAAGCATAATTCGTTTCTCATCAACGAAATTGGTTCAATAGTAAAGAAGGTAAAGACAGACAGACAGAGTTACCTTCGCATTTATAATATCTATTTGGATTTATGAATATTCTGTTATGAATTACTGCTAGATTGCGAACGTTTTGTTACTTGAAGCTTATTTAGGACTTACGTTAGCAAGTGAAACTTTTGACGTAACGTATTAAAATATTTCACTACCAAGGCGAGTCCTATTTGAGGTAAGATTTCAATAAGCAGCGTGGTTCTGCTAACGGCACACTCAAGGCCACTCGTAGCGGTTTGCTTTTGCGCCACAAGAGCAATTTACCGCGCTGCATTACTAAAACACATTTATTTATACGGCTGACTTGACGGTGTTATACCATAATGTTTGCTTTACTTTAAGGTATTGTTAGTAATATTTTATATTTATTTTTATTTTTTAATAACGACTTAAAAACTCTCCGCTGAGTTTCTTTCGCTGGCTCTTCTTAGGTCAGAGGCATCCTGTTTTGAACCGTTACTAGCATTGTTGATAATCTAAAAACAAGTGAAATGCTAAATGTTGAATTAAGATTTTTGAATTTTTTATAAAGCAAGTTAATACGTTTTACATAATCTAATGCGATGCAGCATTAAAACTTTATCAAAATATATCGATATTACAGCATCATAAAACGTTATTTTTTATTTATTCGAATAGAAAGTGGGAGAAAAATAAACGCTTTGTTGTCGAGCTATTAAATGAATTACGTAAACTTATAATATATTCAATTCCTATATACAAAATCAATGTCCATTCAACTTTTGTGCCCCCGCCATTATTGCTTTATTGCATACATTTCGCATTTGCACTTTCCAATAGCTCACGTAGCGGATTAAAATTAATAATTGACACGCAGAATTATCTTATGAATGGGTTCATTTAGGAAGAATTGAAAATAATGTTTTATTATGTTGAAATGTTATGTGCTAACCCATTTTTATAATGTATTTTTACATTTAATTAGTCACACGTTTATATCTCATTTTTTTGCTTGTTTAATTTATTTGTTTTTAAAGGCTTATTATAAAATTTAAGGGTATTTTCATGGTGACATAGTTAAAATCATAAACAAAAAGAAATTAGCATAGCTAACCTACGTTGATTCTATTAAAAGAGTTGATATATATTTATATTTTGAACAGAACTCAATAAATTTCCTAAAAAAATATTAAATTGTTAAAACTAGCAAAATAAATATCTTTAACGTATCTAATTACAGGAATTTAATTTAATTATAAATAATAATTTTTAATTATATTTAATAATTTTTAATTATATTTAATTATATCTACACAAAAATCTATTTTATTATTTTAAAATCTTTAGAATCATAATACACATGAATGAATAATTATTGATTTTGCCAAAAAAAAACTACGCTTGTTTATTGTTCGATGACGTTTAGCATTAGATCACATTACACACATTATCAGCCTGTGTTAGTCCACTGCTGGACATAGGCCTCCCCTGCTGCCTCCGTTAGGGGTTTTCTGGACCATATCCCACCTCGCTGGTCCAATGCGGGTTAGTGGGTGGACCCACTTTTTACATGCCCAGCCGACGCATGGATCATCTTACTTTTCAGACAATTAGGTGATCGGCCCAAATTGCCCTAACCAACTAGGGAGCAACAATAATAATTTGTCGATTCGCCGCAGGGATCGAACCCACGACCCCCGGTTATTAAAACACACGTATTTACCACTAGGCTACGGAGGCATTAGAGTGTTTTGTTGCGATACATCTACTTCTTATATTTTGTTGTGCATAATAAAAGGTCTTGGATGCGGATGCAGACGTCGACATAATTGTCGTCGTCATCATTCGCAGGAAATGAACTCGATTATAGAACACAATTATCCGATCGCAGGAAATGAACTCGATTATAGAACACAATTATCCGATTGATCTGCACAACCGGGGACGAGCACAGATAGACTGACATCCATAAATATCACATGAAAATAATATACCTATATAACACTTCCTTATTTTATATTCGTATGTATACATTACGAAATTCGCGTATCCAGTTTTTATACGTGGCATGTTTTTCAGTAAGTATCGTTTTGGAGTTAAAAACGACATGCAAAGATATCCCAAGAATTTTATTTTGACATGAAAGCCTGTATCCTAATCTTCTTTTCTAGATAATTATATTATATACATTTATGTGTATAATATTGCTATTTATATTCAATATTACTAAAACGGCAATACAGAAATAGAATGCTTAACAGCCACAGCCAAAAATACTATTTTATTACGAAATAATGAAAAACGTTAAAATATATTCAACTGTAATGCTTTTCCCACTGAAGCCTTCTTACACACAACTATTTTTAATCAACCCGTGACAATGAATGGAACTTTTGTCGTCTTAAACAGTGTCTTTTACACCCAAGGTATACCACTTTCTAACAGTTAAACGTCTTTCTCGTAACAGGCAACGTCATTTCATTGAAATATTAAAATGAGAATTAAAACTCCCTGTCTGTAAGCGTACGCTCTTAAAATAACCATGGGTTACTGTTTTTTTTTGTAAAATACCATGAGATTGATCTTAGGAGTATTTTTTTCATGCTCTTACACATAGGCTGTAAAATTCTTTATCTAAAAAGAAATTTTAATATCCCATCATTAATGCATACAACAAGAAATAAGAGACTGCAAGCGAGAAAAAACAAAAGGCTCATCGTTTAGTTCTAGTCTACTGCGCCTGAAACAGTGCTGCTAAGAGCCCTAATAACTAAAATATGCATCAGAAACTGACAGCATGTTGTACAACGTTAATA
Source organism: Lamproptera curius (assembly GCA_029286875.1). Taxonomy (NCBI): domain Eukaryota; kingdom Metazoa; phylum Arthropoda; class Insecta; order Lepidoptera; family Papilionidae; genus Lamproptera; species Lamproptera curius. The sequence goes on from JAGSMT010000060.1 coordinate 2,181,321, forward strand.
TTCACATGAAATTTATCATCACGGGAAAAATATTGTATACACTATAAACATAGTGTAGTTCCCACGTTTGGTTGTTTATATTTGTATAATATGTACACAATTACAAGCCTTCGTAGTGGGGTGGGTGTGTGCTTTAGAAACTGGAGGTAGGGGGCTAGATGTTGTAGTCCAATCATCCTTTGGTCTAGAATAATACCCAAAATTTCGTAAACTGCTTAAACATTATTTGTTCACCTGTAAAGTAAGGTTGCGAGGAACTGACGTTTTCGGCTTTAAAAGATAACGGGGCATGGCATTTTGGGATAGGCAATTTAAACCCATCTCTAAGGGCCAATTGTTTGGCAGCCTTAGAGGGAACTTGAGATGAGAATAACCACTTTTTGCAAAGGAAAGCAATTGTGTTCAATGCCATATCTTGCATATTGTGTATTTTGCAAATGTTGTTTACCGTTGTGTTTAAGTCAGCAGAATAAAAGGTTAATAGAAGAACGGGACTGAACCTTGAGGAAGACCCTTCCGATGAGACGGGAGGAGAGAGAAGAGCCATTATTCGGAACTTATTAAGCGGCACATAAGTAAACTGAAGATAATGGTTTACCAACTTTCAGGGATACTCAGATGAAGCATTTTCCAGCCTGAGTATTTAAGGTTGGACATTATCATAAGTAGCCGGATTCAAAGAAGACCCCAATAACATGCTCATTGTTAGAAAGAGCGAGTCCAAATGTCAGATGAAAGGATAGGATAAGGATAGTAGACCTCCCTGTTCGGTTCCCCTAAATCCCAAAACAAGATGTTCCAGGTTTTACCCAGAAATGGGCGATGGGGCGATAATGAAGGAAGAACTGGGTCTTTGCCGGGTTTAATAATTGGTTGATTATTTATTCTTCCATGACTCTAAACTTGGTTTTAGAGAAGAATTTTTTGTTTATAATTTAAGAAGAGTTTTGTTTTGTAAAGTTGAAGACTTGGTTATAAAAAGTGGTAAATTCCATCAACGCCTGGGCTAGGTCTTTCAGGTTAACCACGATAATTCGGGATAGGAAAAGTTGGGTTTCATCCCATTCATGGGAAAGGAGGAGAATAAATGTGGTAAGAAAAGCAATTAAGAGAAGGAACAAAAGGAGGGATAGCCTTCATTAAATCGAAGCCACGGGGAGGGGTTATTAGAGAGGGTATTTTGGAGTGGCGGGTTCACGGAAATGGTGATTTTGCCCATACCGTGTCCATGGGAGGAGGAGGGATAATGTTTCGCAATTCTAAAATAACTTTTGAGACTTTTTTAGGCTAGGACTCCTTTTAGTTTTAACAAACATTTCATAAGCTAAAAATTTGACATGCAAAATTTCCGCATGCCTTTCTGCTAATTTTTCTTTTGTTGGACAGAAGCAGTTTACTCCAAGACCCACCCACGGAGGGAATATTCGGCCCAAGAAAGCGTTTTTAATAGGGATGGATTCTTCTGCCTGGGCAGTCATTTGGGCAACAAAAACATTAACAGGGAATTAAAGTTGGTATAGTCAACAGGAGGGAAGACAAAGGGTTTGAGATTCTAGGCTCTTGGGTACTTAATCCAGTCTGCTAGAGGTCTAAAACCTTCAGAAATTGGAAGATTTGGGGTGGGAAGAAGGTTCAGGAACTGGTTAATATGGAAAGTGATCACTGCCATAAGAAAGGGAGGACAAGGATGAATCAGGTGCATTGGGGGTTTTGGCCAGGTGGTGCCCTTCCGTGTGGAGGAGATCCATATTTAGGGTTTTGGGTTGTTGTCGTTCTATTAATTCAAGGAAATAGGAAGAGTAACAATCAGTATGATTGAAACCCCACAAGGGGAAATAAAATCAACCCACAAACCTTAGGATTGAGGAAAAGAATGGATAATTTTCATAAATAACACGACCATTGGGGCAGGGATGCGGAAATAATGGATAAATTTAATTAGTTCTAACTGTAACTATTTTTAGAGCTATAAGAGGGATTCAATTTAGGAAAAAATGATGGCCCAAACCAAAAGGAACAGCCTTCCTTTCCATCATCACTGTCATCCCGGAAATATGAATAACCAGAAAGTCTTTAAAGACCCCCTTCCAAACCATGTCTCGAGATGGCAAAACTAAAGGGTTTATATTTTTTGCCAAATTAATAAGGTCTGGCTTTTTTGGAATTATACTTTCCAATTCCATTAAGAATCCGCAGACATTGTGGGGTATAAACCAGGAGTTGTTGAAGGAGATTAATGACATTGTTCGGTAGGGAATCGAGAATTTCGACAAATATTGATCAGGGAACAGGTGAGTAATTCCAATTAAGTTGTCGTTTGAAGTAAAGCAACAGGTGAACTCTAGGGGAAACAAACTACTAGGTTGGTGAAATAGGTGAGCTAATTTTTTCTTTGTGGTGAGGAAAATCATTTTACCAAGAGGAACTTTAAATTATATCAATTTAACAATTTAAAGGGTTTTGAATATTTCCCGAGTATTGGGTTTTTGGAATAATTGGAAAGGAGGGAGGAAACTAGGGATCAGCAGTGGATTGGTTTGGGAACGCTGAGGGAGATGGTCATACCGGGTATGATCTTTTTGAGACAGGTAATCTTAGAGCAACCTCAGTATAACATAACTCTAAATTTACACATTTTTTTAGATTTCTGTTCTGGAATTTCAGGCATTTGGGGTCTTTGGTTTTATGGTTTCCATTTGGAATGGGCAGTGGACATTATATAAATTGTTGCAATTTTCCCCAGAATGGCCCTTGGCACAGATTAAAGCACCTAGATTGGGATTCCCAATTTGTCGGAATGGACCAAATCTACAGAATTCCTATTTGGATAGTTGGGAGGAGGTATGTGAAGAAAAGGGAACTATAATAAAGAAAACTTTTTTAGGAAAGGTTTGGGAAAAAACAGGACTTTAAGGTAGATGGGGAAATGTAACTTGTCTTCCGAGCGAACTTGGGTGTTATTCTACGGGCCCTTACTACTTCACCAAGTTAGTAGGTGTTTTTATTTCTCAACCGGTTCCTCTAAAGTCCAATCGGGAATGCCTTAACAACTCCCAAGGGTAATATTAAATTTTGGAATGGAAGCACTAAAATTATTAAAGGAAAAAGAATGGGATGAAATTTTCTGGCAAAAAGGTATTAAATTTTAATGAGATAAAATTTTCCCCAATTTTTGCCCCCCTGGGAATACCCGGAACATTTGATTTGTTGGAATAGGTTGGGCAATTTAAGAACTCTTTATTTTTCTTGCCCAAGGCGGACAAACCAGGGACAAGATCTTTATAACATGAATCATAAATGGGCCCTTATCTTGGTCTGGAGTAAGCTGGTTTTGCATCATTTTCATATCCTATTTTGCAAAAGTTTCATTGGTTTGAGGATGAGGGGTGGCACGATTTTTTCTTATCGACAACCTCATGTTTCCAGCCGGACGTTTACAAATTTAGTCGTTAGACCTTCCGCTTGCGGGTCGTTGGATGATGAGGGCTGGGAAACAAACGAGATGTCAGAGGAAGATCCACCGCCTCCCAACCCAGGCACTTCATCCATAATAGATAAATAAATACCGGACTTTCCAAGTAACAATAGAAATCACCACCAGAAATCAAACAAAAAATAGGTTAATAACACAAACAAGTAACGTTAACTTAAGAAATTCGCAGCAACGTGTTTACACCAACACAATGACAAGCAGAATCTAGTTTGAGACTTGACGATAAGATATTCGCCCGAAAAACATTATTATTATTATTATTATTATTATTATGCCAAACTTCATTAAACTTTAACTCTGTATATTAGGTCGTGTATTAAGCTCTTGAAGTTAATTTTGTTATTGGTGAAAATTTGAAGACTTTTTTTTTAAATATTATTTATTCTGAATAATTTTTATAAACTGTAGCGCAGCCAGACACTCCTTTGGTTTCACCACAGGTTATAATATGTTAGTCTCTTGATTTAAAAATATTTTAATATTAATAAGACAATAACCGAAACTTTAAATCACGACCAATTAGAATTAGCACTTGCTCTGAATACCTAATATTTGATGTGATTTTTGTTAAACGTTTCAATATATATATTATTTAGTTTTCAATTCGATGTTTATTTGCTTTTGAAACATATAATTCGTAGAATTATTTAACTTATTTATTTCTATTTATCTTTTACTAATTCCACGTAATACTTGTTTACACCTTCTTTGACGTAACACCAGTCCTTTTATCAAAGATTCACGATGATGATGATGATAATATATATTTATGCTGGATATTCACAAAATCTATCACACGTTTTATGAACATGAAATGTTTTTTTTTAACGCAATACCTTTTATATCAATTTAAACGGTATGATCTTAAATGAGCTTTGAATATTGATCGCAATTTTTAAAGGCGTACATTAAAATGCATATTGTAAGTTATTCTTGAAACATAGATATATGCACTTCTGGATTTTTGAAAGCCAATTCAAGTAAAACATAGTTTAATTTAATTTATACGTTAAGCCAGCACCATATATATAACCATATAAATGCAAGAGGGTGTGAATTTTGAGGACGTAATTTTCTCACTTAAATATGTGTGAAACTACATTTGACCAAATTATTGGACAAAAATGTCCCATTTTTTTTAATAACAGCTATCTATCATTTAAAAAAAACTAATTCACAATCAACAAATTCAGAGCACTAGGAGCGGAGCAACGAGGTAACATACATACCGGGTCATAAGGGCTGTTAAAGGCGGTAAATTAGTTTTTTCACTTTTTGTTACTGCAAGCAGAATTTACAATTACGTAAGCGTGTGCAAGATGTGACTTAAAGTATTATAATATTTCACAGCCAAGGCGAGTCCTATTCGAGGTAAGATTTCAATAAGCAGCACGGCGCTGCTAACGGCACACTCACGGCCACTCGTAGTGGTGTGTTACGACACTTAAACACCGGCTGAGCGCCACAAGAGCAATTTACCGCGCAGCGTTACTAATACACATTTATTTATACAGACTTGACGCTGTTGTACCCCCAAAATTGGCATTTTGAAGTTTGAGTTTATTTTAAGGTAGTGTAAGTAAAATTTGTAATTTGTTCCTGTATTTTTAATAACGAAAAAAATTGTCCTGTTTTCCTCAAGTCAGACGCGTCCTTTTCCGAACAGGTGGTAGCATTGTTAACAATCAATAAGTAAGGATAGTGCCTCTACGTATTTTAATTAATATTCCTATTTGTTATGAGGCAAATAAATAATAAAGCCTAACGCAGCACTATAACCTAACCATAACTGATTAAATCGATAATACAAAATTGTTACGTATTTCCTATTCAAACAGCATGATAAGAGACAAATCAACTGTTTGTTGTCGAGCTATCAAATGAATTACGTTAACTCATAACATATTCAATTGCTATATACAAAATCACTGTCCATTCAACTCTTGTATCCCCACCATAATTAGTTTATTGCATACATTACGCATTTGCACTTTCCAATAGCTCATCTAGCGGATTAAAATAAAAAAATGACACGCGCAGTCGGAATTATCGAATGGTTGAGTTCATTTGCGAAGAGTTGAAAAACAAAATCGATGTAAATCTCGGTGGTTCAGTTTTCCGGAAAACGCTATGTTTGCTACAGTTAAAAATATATTGGGTATTTATCAATTTTTATGTATCTTAATATGTTACATTCTGTGTTATGGTATGGATTAAACCATTTTAATATATTTTTTGTACATTTTACGTTTAGTACACATTCATATGAGATTTTCTTTTTTTTTGGTAATTTTGTAGCACCTATCTTATTATTTCTTCATCGCTCAAAGATAGGCTGGTAGACAGTGGGTTCAGTAAACAAAAATCTGTTTTAATATTTTTAAATCCGTAGAATAAATCATGACATGGATAAATAATTCTTGATCTTAAATAAAAAAAACGACGGATGTTTATTGTTTAATGAAGTTTTACATTAGAGCACTGTTGCGTATTGTTGATATTATTAAGTGTTTTGTTGCGATATATCTGCTTCTCATGCTTTGTTGTGCTTAACGGAGGGACTAAGATGTTTGAATGGTGGTGTAATAAAACTGATGACGATGTTAAAGTGTCAGTGCGTTGACAGCAGAGTCATACGATATAAGCTAAAATTCTTTCTTTTTAATATCTCCGCATACAATATTGACTTTAATTTCTTTATAATAAGAGGTACAGTCTGTTATTTAACCATTATTTTATTATTATCCTTAAATTGCGTTTTGTGGGCCCATATCCTTTGTAATGATATCAAAACGTTTCTGCAATTCAATCTACCTGTCCACCCCAGTGACTAACTTGTTTTTTGAAATGTCAGAAATAAAACATTGATAACTCCATTCAATGTTTAAAAATAATATCCACTTTTAATTAATATTTTTTCTTAAAATATTGCTATTTTTCAAAAATATTTGCTACACTTCATATATTAATATAGAATGTAGAAGTAAAACATAAACATGTTTTCGAACGCTGAAAGTTCCCTCATAAATCGCGTAGAAACGGTAAAAGTTTTAAAATTCAAAATACACTTCTCTTTTACTTATAAGGTTTCCAAATTATTAATTTTTCTTATTTATAAAAGATATGATATTGCTTTTTTTTTAAAACAAAAGGTTTTTTACTATTCGCTAGAAATAATCTGTAATTTATGAAAATCTACATATGATGTATTGGACAAATAGTATGGTTTGTATAGTGTTTTACTAAATTAAACAAAAATTTAATGTAAATTAATAAAAGAACGAAGAATAATACTTAACCCTTCCAACCCGTAAATATTTCTCTAAAAGGATCTAAAACATACCCGAGTTTTTTTACAATAAAAATCATATTAATTCAATTATTAATGGATTTCATAATTCTTATCATAATTCTTCTATGATGATCAATTTGACAAAATTACACTGACTAAGTAATTTGTGTATGGTAAATATGTTTTAAATTATTTTAAAAGTAATAAATTCAATTATTTCAAATAGTGTTAAAACCTAAAAATTTGTACATAGATACCCTATATTATAACCAATTTCGTACTGTTCAATTGTACATCGTTCAGATGTTCTTTACTCGTATATCACTTATATATGTCTTTTTTTATTAAAGCAACGAGAAGAAATTTCTACCTGTTTGGTGGTGATACCCTTTCCAAAAAAACATAAGAAAGTAACAAATTTCTTTTGCCATGCCAAAAAGCCATCAAAAATATAATTTATAGGTGGCTAAGGAAAATAAAACAAAAAATTTTATTATTAAAACATTGGAAAATCCGAACGACTTATTTTGGAAATTTTGCCAATTTTGTCATAATAATCTTTTCTGTTGGAAATTTTTTTTAAAGGAAAACCCATTATTCACAAACATCAAGACACGTAATCGATAACGTCTTAAATGGATATTTAATTAGTGTTGGTCCACAAACCCTCGTATGCATCGGCTGCCTAGAAAGGGAACCGAATTGGAAATCCTGCACAACCGGAGATTTATTAAGCCGGGAATGGAACGGAATATCAAATTTCCACCTGAGGTTAAATTATAAAGCTTTTATTTATTTCGTAAAAACATCACAATTCTGTAACCAGTTTTTGCACTTACATAACTTTAGCAAAATAATAATATCAAAATGAAAAATTAGATTTAAATCTAGTAGAATAAACTATTATATTTACGTTCCATACAACCCAAGTATAGATTATTCTCCGGAATGCAAATAGGGAAACCTTCCCCACAGATTATCAATATTTATTTTAAACCGAAAAAATGAAAAACGTTTAAATATATTCAGCTGTAATATAATTGTGTTGCTTTTGCCACTAGAGCCTTCTTACACGCCAATGTTTTAGGGGGCAACATTACTAGTATAATTAATAGGTAAAAGAAATGAAACAACCCTTGTCGTCCAGTAATGAGTGTACTCCTGACATCTTAAACAATGTCTTTTAAAAGTATATCACTTTCTAAGTTAACTTCTTCCTCGTTAAAGGCAACGCATTTTAAGTAAAATTGACAACAACGATACGGAAGAAATTTTCACATCCCGCCATCAATGTGTAGAACACGAAAAAAAAGACTGTGAGCGAGAAAAAACAAAAAGGTCTTCGTTCCAGTCTACTGTACGTAAACAGTGCTGCTTTGGGCCCTATTAACTAGAGTATACATTAACACTATAAGCTAGTGTAATACAGCATTTAATATTTATATGAAATGAATATTTTTACTGCTTCTTATAATACCGACATAATTTATTAAAAACTTAATTAATTAATCAATTAATCTCTTTTTCTATTTATTTTCTTTAAAATATTTCTGATTAATTATTTTATATCGTACTTCACACTATAAAAAAATTACGACCCACTTGATATAGTCACGCGTGACCCTGAGTATTACACCAAGGGATGAAAGTTCAATTCCCACCACGGGTAAAATATTTTGCAACAAACATCGAGTTTTCTTATGTCTGGATTATTGTATTTATTAAATATGTATTGAGTTACATAAGAAAAGTCAGTCAATGTACTTTCTTTTAACCTTCTTAAAAATCTATTAATGAATGCCCGATGTTTCGATTACAGTTTGTCGTCGTCATATACCTATTACCATCATCAGATGTCTGTTGAAAAAATTAAAATCACTTAATTAAATTATATTTTTCTTTCATTTAAAACTATGTTGACACTATCAAAATCGTTTTGTTTGCGTCTCTTTTCCCTGGGGGTAAGGGAAACAACAAAGAAAAGGGGTTATCTTTTATTAGGAAGAATTTTAACCGTTGACCCAAGGGTCTTGCATGGAGCTTTCCCACCGTATTATACGGGCCCGAAGGAAGGTCTTTAGAAACGGCTTCAAGACACCCACATCATTTTTTACAGTGAAGAACAAATTGGTCTCATCATTAAACCTTATAATTTGAATCTAAATTACTTTTCAAAGTGCTTATTCAAACCATGTTTCTGGCTAATTTTTCATTATAGTTATTGAAAGGATATTTTTAATAAGTTCATTGGTTTCAGTCCGGATAACCCGGAACTTTTTGAAATATATAAAATGTATTAAAAAATTAAACACCATTACCACTTACCTTAAATTACTTAAGGAAATTTAAACTGTTAAGTTTCTTATTCCCTGGACTCGTTAAATTCATCTTTCCTTACAAAAAAATCCGTTTCGTATCCAGATGAACTAGTAATTTAACTCTTTTCCTAAAGTCCGCGATGCCACGCGCCTTGTAATTGAGCTGGAAAAGTTCAGCAACGTACAAAAGGGTTATAAGGAACCCAACCCAAACCAAGATGTTTTAGTGTTTAACTTTGTCTTCGGGTTAACTGTTAAATTTAAGCAACTCGCGCAAGAACAACATCTCGGTTTGGGTGGCAATCCCAAAATTATCATTTTGTTCGAGGGGTTTTTCTTTAAACATTTTAAACATTTTAGCTACCCTGTCAGTGAATAACATCTTACCGGTTTGGGGATCCTAATGACTTTTTATGCGTAGCAATGTTTAAATATTTTCTCCCTTTCTGTTCTTAATTCCGTTTATTTCAATTTAGACACCTTCATATTCCTTTCACTAAATTTATCATAAAAAACGTCTTGCAGAGGGATGTTTTTTTGGTTACGGCAGTTTATTGTTTTGCGTTTTTTTTCCATTTTGCCCGTGGAGCAAAACAGGGTTGAAAATTTTGTAATTAATTTCAACTTTTATCTATACCAGTTTTACAAATAAATTCTCAAATTAATTTACATTTTACATCTTTTATTATTCGCCTTTTGGGAGGTTTATTTTTGGGCTTTGGAAGTAAAAAATTTAAATAGAAAAACTTAATCTATAGACGAAATTTGCTAACAACTGGGTGTTTAGTATGGCAGCTTTTTTAACAGAAGGTGGTAAGGGATGAATTTGAAGATTTTTGAACTTTGTGAGGGTTGGGGAACGATCCAGTGGCTGAATTGATGTAAGGTTGTGGGTACGGAATTGTGATAAGATAAACGTCATTGTTTTTATCAAAGGGTTTGTCTGCTCTATTAAGTTCAATTCTTCCAAATTCAAATTCAAATTCTTTATTCAATATAGAAGTTAACACTTTATTGATTGTCAAACAAACCACCGGGTTCGGAATAGGACGCCCGACCTAGAAGAACCGGAAAAAAACCTCGGGCCTTTTTGTCTTTTAAAATAATCAAATATAACATATAAATTTTTTTAGAGCTACATACGTACTATCAAACTTAAATTTGAAAAGCCTGGAGCGGCATTCCATTTAACCTTTTATCATTTATAAATTCATTTATGTCATAATAACCTTTAACACATAAACGTTCCTTTACTACTTTTTAAATTTATTAACAGTTAAATTCTGAACGTTTACTGGGATTTTGTTGTAAAAGCGTATACATTGTCCCATAAAAGATTTACTTATTCTTCGCAGTCTAGTTGCTGGAAGAATTAAATTATGTTTGTTTCTAGTATTTATGTTATGTGCATCACAATGTCTAAGAAAATCATTTCTATTTTTTTGCACATACATTAGGTTTTCGAAAATGTATTGAGAAGTAACGGTTAGTATTTTAATCTCTGGGAACAATTTTCTCAGGGATTCCTTGGGGCCCAGGTTATAAACCGCTCGAATAGCTCGTTTTTGGAGGACAAAGATCGTATTAGTATCCGCCTCACTTCCCCACAGTAGAATGCCATAAGACATTACACTGTGGAAATAGCTAAAGTATACTAACCGGCCGTCTCTACGTCAGTTAATTGTCTGATTTTCTTGACAGCATATACTGCAGAGCTGAGTTTATTCGACAGTCTATTAATATGAGGGCCCCACTGCAATCTGGTATCTATTGTTATTCCCAGAAACACGGTTGACTCAACAACGTCTATCTCTTCCTCATCTATAAACACTTCCATTTACTCGGTCTTCATTTGGAGTCATAAATTTAATACATTTTAGTCTTCTTCTGGTTCAGTAGCAAATTATTGACACTAAACCAGTGCGCAACTCTAGAGAGTATTATTTACATCGTCATTTATTGATGTATGTCGTTTAACTTTAAAAAGGAAGTATCATCAAATAATACTATCTCGTCGTTTTATTAATAACATATGGTAAATCATTTATATAGATGAGAAGAGAAAAGGCCCAAGAATAGACCTTGTGGGATACCCATATTTACCGGGGCCCCGGGAGATCTTTTACCATTCACGTCAACCCTCTGAGTTCGGTGGCTCAAGTACGAAGACAGAAGATTGAGTGCGGCGTTTCTTACACCATAGTGACGTAATTTCCTGACCAGAGTTTCATGCTGTACGCAATTAAAAAATTTTTGAGATTGTAAAAAATGCCTAAGGCATCCTGCGACGCTTCCCAAGCCTCAAAAATGCTCTTAATGAGCATAACGCCAGCATCAATCGTGGAGCGACCCCTAGTAAAACCGTACTGTTTGTTATTAATAAGACAGTTACTGTTAAAATGTTTCATTAATTGGTTTAATAATAGTTTTTCAAATATTTTACTAAAAGTAGGCAAAATGGAGATAGGTCTAAATAAGTAGGGTCCATATCACACCCTGCTTTAAAAACCGGTATAACTCTATGTGCTTCATTAGGTCAGGAAACTCGCCTCTCTGGATGCTTACATTAAATATTGTTGCTATTGATATATAGGTGATATTACATCAATAATCAATTTATCACTTTAACAGAGATTCCCCTAAGGTCTGCGGTTTTTTAATATCTAATTGTCTACATGCACTTATAATGTCCTTGCTACATACATCAGTAAAATTAAAACATTTTTGCATTGAATAACATTATCTTTTAATAGTGATTCGGCAACTGTTGGAGAAGACAAAAGTGACTTGAGTAGTCGAAACCGGAATGTCCGAAAAAATCTCTCGAAATAGGTAGCAACATCTATGTCAGCTTCAATTGTATGGTTATCAACATTTAAAGTTATTTTAGAGCTGCTCACTGCGCCCTTCCGGTTTCGCTATTAATAATATTCCAAGTCATTTTCACTTTATCTGATGAATTTTAATTTTATTTTTAAAGTATAAACATTTAGCCAGATAACACACTTTTTAAATATTTTAGAATAGGCGCTAACATGTGCAACAAAGTTATTGTTATGGTTATATGTTCTTTGAATATAAAGCTCATATAATCTCCGCCTGCTTTATGGATTCCGACTGTTGCCCACTCACTAAACACTGCAGAACCTTTAGATTTAACCGTTTTAGAAGTAAATATAGTATTAAATTCTTTTCTTATTAAAGTGAATAATGCGCTAAAAAGTACATGTGATTTTCATCATAATGTAAATAATTAACTTTTGTAATGTATTACTCTGAACTTCTCAATACGCTTTTTATACATAGGAACAAACATTCTTGTTTCTTGCGAACTTTTGTTATATATCATTTTATCTATTTGAAAGGAGGCAAATTGACCACAATGGTCAGAAGTTAACATTTTAATAATTGACTTATTTAATGGTTGACAATTAGTATATATATTATCTATACATGTTGCAGAAGTCTCAGTAATTCTTGTCGGTTCAATAAATAAATTTAAAAGGTTATATGAACTTAACAATGATCTGAATCTAAGTGTGGTGTTGCAATTATCTAATAAATTAATGTTAAAGTCACCACAAATTATAATATACTTATTAGATTCAGATAGTTTTACTAATATTTCTTCTAGAACAACTTCAAAGGTTCATATAACGCTGTGGGAGGTCTGTACACACATACAACAATGAAGTGCTCAAGCCTGCACAGGCTATCTCAATAGTCCGTTCAACAGAGAGGCTCACAATATCTTTACGATTTTAAATTTTAAAGTACTATTAATAATTATTAAAGAGCCACCGCGTATAGCTTTATCTCTACTGAACAGGCTAGCAACCTGGTGACATCAAGATTTAACATTAACTGATATTCTTGTAGCCAGTGCTCAGTATACATAATATATCAATTTTACAACTATTCAAGAAGAGTTCAATTTCAAGTTCTTTACTGGCTATTCCCTGAATATTATGATGAACCAGGTTCATACACTGTGTGCTTTTATTAGAAAATTTATTTTTAATAACATTATTGTTTAATAATAATAAAGTATTGTTTAATATGCAGAGATTTTCTCCGTTGTCTCAATATTTAATTTAAATTATTGCTTGAACGGATTCCAAATTATTAGATGTCACAATTTGTTCCTGTTCAATAGAAGCAGGAGTCAAGTTAGCCAAACATTTGGCTGAATTATTTAAAATACAATAATATAGCATACAAGCTATTTTTTTTCTAAAAAATTGATAGTGCAACCTACCATATGTCAAATGAAAATTGTTACAATTAATTATATTATTAATGTCAATAATATCAATTTTGTTATGGTATTTGTGGGTTAAATGTTTACAATTATTATTGTATAACATATACAAATAGTTATTTAACTTATATCTATGTTGGTTTTCCTGTGCAACTCCTTAATGTAGGGAAATGAACAAAATTACCTTTTTACATCTAGTTTATTAAGTCGTTCATGAAATTGTTGTAGGTGTTGTCTATTAACATTTCTACTCCCAATCAAGATAATCAAGATAGTGTTAGGGGCAATGAGTATCAGTCAATATTTTTTCATAATATGTAAGTAGGTTGCTCCTGGCATCAATAATTAGATACTGATTCCCCATACACTTTATCTAGAATTAATGAACCCATACTTCTTCCCAGTTCATCGCTGTATATTTTAATATAATTATGGGAAGAAATATGTTTTTCTTTACTATTATCTAGAAGGCTACCTTGAGGCACCATACTCTGAGACAGAGTCTTAGAATCACATTCCAGTTCTGAATGAACCTGTATGCTTTGACAATTGCATACACAATTTCTGGTCAAGGAGTCAAAACGGTCTGAGTTATTTTTACATAAATCTAATATGTCATTCATAGCCGAAATGTGTTCAGATATTTCTTTTTGAGATGCCTCATATTTCTTTGTTAGGACATTTAAGGATTGCAATAGTGATGCAATCTCAGCCTGCAGTGAACTGACACTAGCCTCATGAGACAAATGAGTTATCTTAGCCTCATTGTAGCATACATTTAATTTTGCTTTTAGTTTATTTCTATCTTATTATTTTTCCATAGCTTTTACAAATACTATGCCTACATTTCAACAATTTCTCTGTCTTCCTTATGTGTTTATTAATTTTTTTAAATTTCTTTTGTTTATTTTTGCTGATTACTGGACGGCAGGCTCCGCAGTCATCACCAGTCAAATCTATTGTGCTAATATTGTTACTAATATTTGTTACTGGGGATACCATATCTTGTACTTCCTCAACTTATTCACTATAAAGGCTTTGGGTTTGACTGGTCCTTAAGTTCTGATTCTTAAGTTCAAGTGATCTAATTGTTTTATGAGCCTCAAATAATTCAGACCTCAGCTTAGAGGTGAGGCGAGAGCTTCTCATATTCACCCTACACTGGTCAAACCCATCAACTATACTTTTGCAAATTATTATTTTGTTCTTGTAAGTTTAAATAATTTAAATTTAACTGAGATAATTCTTGTTTTAGTTTTGTATTTTGTTAATAATTTGCAAAGTTTCATGTTCGTTATCGTCCCTTTCCCTCAGCAATTGCTCACACTGCATTTTGGCTCCTTTAGCTCTTTCAGAGTCAAATGGAGTTGTTCCTCGACCTGACGGGCCTTGGTATTAGGGTCATCATTTTTATGTAATAATTGATATGAAAATTATAAGATTAAATTATAATGTGAGCTCTTGACGAGGATGTAGGGACACTAAACTTATTTAAACTAAAGTCGTTACCTGCGCAGTGACAGCTAGACTTCGTACACTGTATAAACACGATAACGCTATAACCTGGGTACACAATGATAATATTATTTAATTCTTACAATTATTTTCGAGGAGGCTAAAAACATTACAAATTTCACTTATATTTTTAAGTAAATATTATTATTTAATATAATTAATAGGGAGTATTTACATGACATGTAGGTCTTGGAGTTGCCACTACGAATCGTGGCAGTGGATCGTTTTGTCTGTAATTATTGTTCGATCCAGTAGATTTTAAATTGTTCGTTGTCTAGTATTTTTTGTGGTGTAATTATAGTATGCTATTTTTCTGTAGTTAACTCGTGTTTGAAAGCTAGGTATTTATGAATGATTGCTGAATTTGGTCGTGTCTGTGTTTATAATCTGTTTGAGATATTTATGCAAGCTCCGGTAATTGTTGTTTGTTCTGAAGCACTGTGACAGTGCCGGCAGAGGACTCAGATTGCAGGTTAGAGTCACGGATATTATATTTCTGATAGTTTTTTGTATTTATGATCTGGTCCTGAATAGCCAATATAAATCCCTCAGTCTCGGGAAACAATTCGCCCCTTTTCTACCATGCGTTCGACGCTGTCTTGTCGACGTTAGAATTGTTGAGGTCTTGGCGATGTCTGATTATTATTATTATTTTTGTTTTCATGTCCTCAAACTTAGAGTTAAAAAATCAATAGCGGTTTTGAGCTCTGCGAATTACACGGTTATATGTTTTAACTCTGAAGTCACTTGCTGACTTATAGCTTTCTGTAATTCTTCGGTTATTATGTTTCGAATCTGATTTTCCGTTAAATTTAATATAGAATTATTATAAGGTAGATTAGAAACTTCTTATAACGCGATTTTAAGCTGACCGTTTGCGCAGAGCGTAGGTCTCAGGTGATAGGTCGTAAGCGCCGTGTAATACGCGTCGCTTACGCGTTTTTGTCAGCAACTATTAATTGAGACAACCGATGCAATTGCACTAATGACTGTTTTGTTAGAGTTTTGTCATTACAATTAAAATATTACTGTTCACTAATGTAAATGACACAATTATACTAGCTTTTGTACTACACTTTTGTGAATATAAATAGAACTTTACTTAACTTGGTTTAACAAAAGGTATGGAAATTATAATCGGAAAATTGATAGAGCACTGTTTACTGCAGGCGCATCGAATTATATCGTGGTTTCAATCGTTCATCTCAAACCAAACGCAAAGAGTTGTCATAAACAGATATGAATCTTTTGAAGTACACAGTTCCTCTGGAGTACCTCAAGGGTCCATTCTTAGGCCATTGCTTTTTATTTTAGTTATAAATGACATCAACCAATGTTTTAACCTCTGTAAACTTCTACTTTCTGCAAATGATCTTAAATTTTATCACTCTATCGATGATCTTAACGACCAAATCTTAATTTAAAAGACCTAGACAGTTTCTCTTCTTACGGCATAAAGAACAAACTGTCATTAAGCATTGTAAATGTCACTCAATATTATATACAAGAAAATATAATTTTAGTCAATATAATTACTGTCTTTGTGGTCTAGAGAAAAACCCAACTCGTACGAGATCTTGATTCCAAACTTACCTTAAATGTTCATGTCAATAACATATGTAACAAAGCCTTAAAATTATATGGATTCGTTATTATAGCTTATAAAGACTTTAGAAAATCCTACCTTTATTTATATTAATCTCTTGGTAGGCCCCAATTGGAATATGCAGTACCCATCGGAAATCCATTTTAAAAACAATATTCAACTCAAATAGAAAAGTGCTGAAAAAATGTCTTAAAACGGTTGAGTACAAATGTACCGAAAAATATTTAGGTTACTCTTATCAATAAAAAAATATCTTATACACCTATATATATATATACCTTAAGGATAGGCGCCAACAACTAAACATTATGTTGATATATGACCTACTACACCATAGATATGATTCATCATCACCATCAGCCTGTGATAGTCCACTGCTAGACATAGGCCTACCCTAATACACCCCTATCTATTGGGGGGTTTTTGGACCGTATGCCACCACGCTGGTCCAGTGCGGGTTGGTGGGTGGACCGACTTTTTACATGCCCATCCGACGCATGGATCAGCTTACTTTTCAGACAATTGGGTGATCGGCCCAAATTGCCCTAAACAATTATGAAAAAATTAGTTGAGTTTCCGCCGGATACGAACCTAGACCTCCAGTTTCCAAAGCACACGCCCTTTCTACTAGGCAGTCGATATGATTGCATACGGTTAATCAATAAAATACGTTTTAAAGTTCCTATTTTTTTTCTTTTTACAGTGGGGAAAGGCCTACGCATTCCCGTCCTCGCGGGAGCAAGACGGGTTATTTCGGCCTTGCAGCGACTCCAACACCTCGCTGTTCCTTCTTGGCGCCTTAGAGATGGGATCACAGGAACTCTTTCGTAGGCTTCTGCGATCCCACCATCGCTGGCCACCTAAGCAGCCCCAACTTGGCTATACGGCCATGTGCCTCTCTCTTGGAGCGTCGGAACTAACGCGCCCTTAGTCTCGGCCCATGTAGTTAGGTAACAGACTCCCCCGAGTCCGTTACTCAGAGGCCATAGGAGCCAGGAGTTCCCAGTCCACGCAGGGACGAGATTTCCAGCACCCAGCAGCGGTGGCCCCGAAGTCAAGATCCGCCGCTAGCTCCATTTTAGCCGCAGAAGGAGGGGAGATCGACGATACCATGCCGAATGTCCCCTCCTCCTACGGCTCCTCCAAATCGCATCAGCGGATCGGAATACCGACACTCCTGTTCTCCCGTGACCCCACTTTGGTTACAAGGACAAGGAGTGCGGCAGACCTACCTATTGCAACTCGTCCCCCCCACCCTTGTAGCCGCATCCAAAGCGGGCTTGTTCAGACCGCTTGGAGCAGCCTCCTGTACGGCTGGCCTTGCACCACAGGCTAGGCAGATTTCTCTTAGCTTCCCCGTGGCGGGGCAGGCCGCAGGTACTGAGCCTCACCACTACGATAAATCGAGAACCTGTTTGGGGGGATTCCTGTTCGGCCTAACACAAGGTCAATTCGTGTCCTCAAAACTTTTGCATATGATAAATGTCGAACTAAGACTGGCTGCTTTGGTAACTGGCTCCCCACTTTCCTGCCTTATGTCCATATTTAATGCATATCTTAACCATATTGATATATTCTCGATGCGTGTCGGCAGCTTTAAGAAATCAGTTATAAAGGCACTTAGTGAAACAAGTCAAGCGAGCACTATATGCAATGGTCACTCATTACTTTGAAGTTACTAAAATGTTAAGAGCACTATTTCCATATAAAACAATATAAAATAAAAAAAGTACTCTCACACACATACACACACACACACATACATATACAACCCATGCACGTATTTTAGTTTTAATACTAGTTATTTTACTTAACTTCATGTTAAGATTTCCCTTTATATTAAATAAAGATAATTATTACGTGCATTAAAGAGTGACGGTGTTAGGCTTTAATTACTTCTTGGCTGTAATATTTTTAGTTGTGAAATTGTTTGTTTTTTTGTCAAATAAATAAATAAAAAAATAGAATGGATAGAGACAAATCAACTCTTTGTTGTGTGGGCTATTAAATGAATTACGTTAGCTCATAATATATTCATTTGCCATATACAAAATCAGTGTCCATTCAACTTTTGTATCCCCGCCTTAATCAGTTTATTGCATGCATTTCGCATTTGCACTTTCCTATAGTTCACGTAGCAGATTAAAATTAAAAATTGACACGCGCCGTCGGAATCATCGAATGGTTGGGCTATTTGCGAAACATTGAAAAACAAAATCGATTGAAATCTCTGCGATTAAGTCATGCAGGAAACGCTAAGTTGGTATTGTTACTAATATATGCATTTGCCAATTTTAAATATCTTAGTACGTTATCTTACGTTATCGTTGGGGTGTAAGGGGATCACACAACATCTTAGAACTCAACCCAAACTCACCTGCACGTGGTGCACCCTGCCAAGCAACGAACGAGGCTCTGGCGAACCACCCACCAACCCGCATTGGACCAGCGTGGTGGGTATACAGTCCAAAACCCCAAATGATGGACGAAAACGCCCCGGCCCCCAGTTCCCGGTAGCCTTCTATTCTGGCCAAGGCGGGCTACGACGGCAACGGGGCGGGAGTGCTAGAATCCCAGGAGTACGTAGGCCGCCAAAACAAACTGACCATCGCGACAGACAACGGACGCACGCTACGGTTAGATCTCATTTGGCCCAACTGGAAGAGGAACTGAGGTGCATAAGATGGCAGTTTGGGATTGAGTGAAGTCCGTAGAGAGGCGAGGATACTCAACCCTAGAGTCGGGCCATCTTCATACTTCAGGCAGGAGAAAATCCATCACAGGTGGAGTCGGTTCTGTCAATAAATCCCTCATTGACAATGTGATTGAAGTATCCGGTGTGTCGGCGAGGGTTGCGTACCTTGTGATAAAGCTGACCAATAGGTACAACCTGAAAATTATCCAAGTGTACGCACCAACGTCGTCATACCGTATGATGATGTCGAAGATATGTACGAGGACATCTCAAGAGGCCTTACACACCACCAAGGCTCACTCAACGTTGTCATGGGGATTTCAACGCCAAAGTAGGAGTACGGCATGCAGCGAATCCATGCTGGGATCATTGGCTACGGAGCAGAAATCATAGGGGGCAAATGCTCTCAATTTCCTCGAGGCGAGGAGGCTGTTCTAATGAACTCGTTCTTAGAAACAGCCCCAAAGGAAATGGACGGCAGAGCCCCGATACTATGACCAAAATGAGATAGACTTCATTATATCGGACAAAAGCGCATATTCAGGGATGTCTCAGTGATCACAAGGTTCAAGACCGGAAGTGATCACCGACTCTAAGAGCACCCTGAATATAGATTTGAAGCTTGAACGGTCCGATTGATGAAGTCTACGCCTCACCTAATCTGCTCCAGCCTATCATTGATCCTGGCAAATTTCAGATCAATCTGGAAAATCGATTTGCTGCCTTGAAAATACAATCAACGTGAACGTTGACGAGGAACTCCATCGAGTGGTAAAAATTCTTCGGGACGAGGTGCCAAACTCTGCGGTCTGCGACGTACGGGCAAAAGTCTAAACTTTCGGGAGAAACACTGGATCTCATGGCAAAGCGACGAAATGATCAACCGTCACTTCCTTAGAACAGCGGGTTTTCAACAAGACCATCTCAACTGGTAAGGCCGACCTCCGTCACTCCAATACGCTCTTAATACAGAGCTATTGAGCAAAACCGGGGTCCAAAGTCTTCGTACAACAGCTTGGAAGAAGCCATCAACGAAGTTGACCAAAGAGAACGGAGAAGTCGTCGCTGAGACAGAGGTTCTCGGAGGTTGAAAGCTTTTACAGCCAGTTATACGCGTCGCATTCGCACACCGGAGCCGGATGAGAAGAGATTCTCGACCACTCTTACCCGCCATGTCGGAGGATCTTCAGAAATCGGCCTAGACGAAATCGGGGAGCTCTTGAGCAACTTCAAATGGAAAAGCCCGGAGAGGACGGGTCACGACGGAGCTTCTGAAGGCCGCTGGTAAACTGGTGCTGAAGAGACTCGTCGTCATTTAACCTGCCCTTCTCTCCGGGAGAACTCCTGAGGCATGGCATGGGTTTGGTCGTATTGTTCTTCAAAAGGTGATAAAACCCTTTGAGGAACTATCGCCAATATCGCTCCTGAGCCATGTCTATAAGTTGTTTTCGAGGTCATCTCAGATCGTCTTGCATGAAAACTCGACGGCGCAGCCTCGAGAACAGGCCTGGTTTTGGAGGTTACAGCACCATAGACCACATCCATACAGTGAGGCAGGTTATACAGAAGACCATGAGATAACCAGCCCCTGTGCATGGCATTTGTGGACTATGAGAAGGCTTTTGACTCCATCGAGACCTGGTCTTTCCTTGAGTCCTACAGCGGTGCCAAATTGATTGGCGATATATCGGATGCTGAGATGTCTGTCAACGTCGCCACTAGTCTGTCGTAGTCCAAAGTGGGCAGACTGAGCCTATCTTCCCGCACCGCGGTGTGAGACAAGGAGACGTCATGTCTCCGAAATTGTTCTCCGCCGCGCTTGAGGACATGTTCAGGACGCTCAACTGGGAAGGACACGGCATAAATGTGAACGGCGAGTACATCTCAATCTGCGATTTGCTGACGATATCGTCATCATGGCTGAGACCGCAAAGGACCTCAGAAAATGGTGCAAAGCCTGGCTGAATCTTCCGCAGATCGGTCTCCGGATGAACTTGGTCAAACCAAGGTCGTTTAACGAGCACGTTGATCCGGGACCGATCACAATTGCGGCACCTCCCTCGAAGTGGTTTCAGAGTACGTTTACCTAGGCAAACGCTCCAACTAGGTAGAAACAACTTTGAGGGGAGGCCAACAGAGGATTCGACTGGGCTGGGCAGCTTTCAAGCTTCGTCGAGTTTCTCTCACCCATCCCACAGTGCCTCAAATCGAAAGTCTTCGATCAGTGCGTCTTACCCGTTTTGACCTACGGTGCCGAGACTTGGACACTTACGGTCTGACTGGTCCACAAATTTAAAGTCGCTCAGCGAGCTATGGAGAGGCTATGCTCGGAGTATCTCTGAAGGACCGCATCAGAAATGACGTGATCCGTCAGAGAACCAAAATCACTGACATAGCCACCGGATTAGTAAGCTGAAGTGGCAGTGGGCCGATGCATATAAGCCGCAGAACTGACGACCGCTGGAGTCGAAAAGTTCTGGAGTGGAGACCGAGGCTCGGCAAACGTAGTGTAGGACGCCCTGCGGCAAGATGGAGTGACGACATTCGCAAAGTGGCCGGTGTGGGCTGGATGAGAATAGCCGAAGAAGGAAGCGGTGGCGTGCATTAGGGAGCCTATGTCCAGCAGTGGACTAGCGCAGGCTGATGATGATGATGACGTTATCTTAAAGTTGCTGTATATAAGAAGTATGTTATATTATCACATATAAGTAGTATGTTATGTTAAGAAGTAATTTCTCTATAGTAAACTTGTCTATAGTAAACCTTCCAACGTTTGGCTTTGATCGATAATGCCATCAGCATTAAGTATGCCACTGTACAAATTTTGTGCTTAAATAATAAATAAAACTACGGCTGTAACATAGATAGAGAAGACAAATGTAAGAGAAACCGCCGTTGTTTGAAATATAGGTTGTTAAAGTAAAACGTAAATATGTTTTGGCAGGCTGAAAGTTCTTTCGTAAATCGTGCAGAAATGGTAAAAGTTCCAAATTCAAAATACACTTTTCTTTTTCTAATAAAGTTTTCTGAAATATTTATATGGCGCCAACATTTGTGTTAGAATTTTTGTTATAATGCCGGATTGGTTTTGTAATTTTTATTTTACACACAGACAAACGATTCTTTTAATATTTGTCTATGTTTGAAATAAAATCTTATATTTAAAAATAATTATAATTAAAACAAAATGAGGTATTTTAACAATTAATACAAATAGCTGGGAAATATTTTTTTTCAGTAGTATCGAAAATTTATTTTATTATAAACTGAATTGAACAAGTCTTTTAAAAAGTTTAAAGGACTTATTCTCATGGGAAATATTTCGTTAGGCACTAATCTACGTATGTAGAAGATCAGCCTCTATGGATGCAAAATATTCTCTGTGACAACCAAAAACTTATGTCCGTTATGTCCTTCATTTACATATAAACGACATTTTTAATAGATAAACAACTGAGGACAATTCTAAATTACCTCCAAACTGAATTCAGATACAATCCGTTACCACCTTTATTTTTTTTATTCATTACCTGAACTCATCTCATAGACAAACGACAATTAGCCGAAGTATATATAGACCCGTAAAAGTACAATTTTTTTAAAATCATGGAACATTTAACGGGAATGGCGATATTAATACCTAGACTGGCACCTAAATGTTGACAAAACTGGTAGTTATCAAACAAACTATAAATCACACTATAATCTCTTTCTTATGCTCACGAAACCTGCTTACCTTAAGCAATAGCTAGCTTCAAGCTAGTTGTATAAATTCAGTTGTACCGGTAAAGCAGCGCATTAAATTGCTCTTGCGCCCAGCCAGTGTTTCTCAAGTGTCGTAGCAAACCGCCACGAGTGGCCTGGAGGGTGCCGTTAGCGACGCCGCGCTGTTTATTGAATTCTCGCGTCGAATGCCGACCGCCTTGGCTGCGCTGAGATATTTAAATGCATTTCCTTTCTGTGTTACCAGAACATACAATACTTAGTATACTGCACAACTACTGTGGAATAAAATATAATAGTTTACTAATATATTGATTTTATTGTTACTAAGATAATATATTTAGGACAAGTATTTTTCTGAATGTACGTTTATATAATAAACACTTTAAGAAAAACTATGTACCTATTCAGTTCATTTAAAAAAAATATTTTAGAAATATCTTATAGCCTTATAAAATGTGGTTATATTGCACTTTGCTATCTACATATATGTATATATGTTAGTTACCCTTTACCTTTACATACCATACCTACTTAAGTGCGCAGCTACTATTGATTAAAATAAAATAGTGATATTGATTGTATTGTTTACAATAATAATACATTTGCGTAATTTTTTCTTTTCCTTTAGCCATATGTGTCCCACTGCTGGGCAAAGGCCTCTCTTCGCTGTGACCATTCATCTCTTTTTTGTAGTTATGAAATCCAGTCTTTCTCAAATTTCGTCCCGCCATATTTGCCTAGGCCAGCCATGCCGTCTTTTATTTCTGGGAGTCCAAAAGGTTTTAGCCCAGAGAAAGTCAGACATGCGGCAGATGTGGCCAGCCCAGTCCCAATTAAGTGCTGCAGCTTTTGATTCACGTCTGCAAGTTGTGTGATTGAGCGGATCGTGACATTGCTTATATGGTCTGTGAGCTTCATGCCTAGCATACTGCGTTCCATAGGTCTTTGGGTATGTACTATAGATGACTTCTGCTTATTGGTCAGGGACCAAGTTTGTGAGCCATAAGTTAGAACAGGAAGAATGCATACGTCCGTAAGTCTCCGTTTAAACTTTATGGGAAGACTACCTTTCATAAGCTCTTTCATGGATCAAAAGCTCCTCCAGGCGTTGTCTATACGGCGAGAGATCTCTTTTTTCTGCCTCGTAAGAAAGGTGACGATTTGACCCAGATACATATTTTCTTGGACGTATGCGATCCGTTCGCCCCCTATGTGTATGTCTATTTCATTATAATTTGTCATTGCCTTGGTCTTTGACATATTCATACCCAGCCCGATCGCGTGACTTGCCGTGTTCAGCTCTTGTAGCATGAGGCTAAGTTCATTAGCTGAAGATGAAAAAAGGACGATGTCATCGGCAAATCGAAGGTTTGTTAGCCTTTTTTCACCAACGACAACGCCTCTCTTGCTCCAGGTAGTTGCTACTTTTTTGAAGACTTCTTCTAATACTGCTATAAAGAGTTTTGGTGATAACCTGCTTAACGCCTTTTTCGATTTTGAATGTTGTTCCTGTTCTGTTTAATTTAACTGATGCGGTGCTGTTAGAATATATATTTCGAAGAAGTTGAATGTAAGCCGGTTTTACCCCTTGGTTTTGTAGTGCTTCAAAGAGTGCGGTATGTGAAATACTGTCAAATGAAGATTGATTTCGTGGTATTTTATATGACCTGATTGAGAGAGAGTGGTGGTGATCTATAGTAGATAGCCCTTGTCGAAAGCCTGCTTGTTCTACAGGTTGGTGTCTATCTAAGTCAGTGGCAATTCTGAGCTCAATGATTTTTGAGAATATTTTGTAGACGTGTGAAATGAGACTTATTGGTCGGTAATTATTTATATTTGTTTTATCTCCTTTTTTATGAAGCAGTATGATGGTTGCATTGCAAAATTTTTCTGGAATTTTTCCGCTGCGTAAAATTAAATTAAATAAATTGGTTAAGTAGGGTAACAATGTGCACTGACCCATTTTTAAGGCTTCAGTAGTGACACCATCCTGTCCTGGGCTTCGGTCATATTTAAGGGTTTTTAGTGCGCTTCTTGTCTCGTTTACTGTTACAAGTGGTATATCTTGGGAGTCAGAAGGATAGGGTGTTGGGTTTGTTAATTTTGTAGTTGCTGAGTAAAGAGATTTATAATAATCTGTACAAATTTGAACAAGAGTGCTCCAGTTGGTTTGTTTTATACCCTTTTTGTCTTTTAAACCGGATACAAGAGATCTTCCTTTGCATGTGCCTTGTTTGGCTTTCTTTAGTGAACATTTTATTTTGTATCTTCCTATATCTCTACGGATGTTTCTTTTAACCTGTCTATCTAATTTTTTTAAATATTGTCGAATTAAATGCATAGTTTTGCCTTTCTTCTATCATTTTCTTTGTAGTTACGCTAAGTTTCTGTTCTTTTCTATTTCGATTCTGAAATTTTTTACTGGGTTTAGTTACGATGTTGGACAATCTTTCGTAATATGTGGAGGCATCATTTCCATTAAGATACTCTGTATTTAGTTCCTTTTGAGTTCAAGATTGTATTGTTCGAAATTGTTAATAAAATTTTGTTCATTTATGTGCATCATTTTAAGTCTTACTATTTTTAAGTTAAATTTAACTTTACTCGTAAAGGTCTGTAATCTGAGCCGAACTTAATGCTATTATGAACTTGAACATCTTTACGAGTGCTTTGTTTGACGATAGGCAGCAATCAATCTATTTTTTGTTGTGCCATCCGGAGGTTGCCACGTCCACCGACGATGTGACTTTTTACAGTAAAATGAATTGCTAATATGCATATTTTGACCAAAAGTAAACTGCAAGAGGCTTTCGCCTCGGTTATTTCTTATTCCCAATCCGTATGGACCAATCACTTTGTTATCATCAAGATTTTGTCTTAGGCCAACCTTTGCGTTAAAATCGCCTAATACTAAGGTCCAGGTCCCTCTATTTTCATCGCATGCTTTATTTAGGAGATCATAAAAGTTTTCTATTTCAAAGTCTGGGTGTAATGTAGTTGGGGCGTATACTTGCACTAAAGTGAGAGTTTTCTTGTCTGATATGTGGAGTTTCAAGGTGGTTATTCTTTCTGAGTAAGACGTAAATTCTTTAATGTTGTTCTGCCATTTCTTTTTAATTAAGAAACCTATGTAATAAAATAAGTTTTGTTGACGTTCTAAAATATCTTCACCTTCCCACCGTACCTCTGACAGTCCAATTATATCCCAGTTAATAGTTTGTAGGGAATTGTCTAGTTCGCTTAATCTTTCCTCTGTTCGGAGCGTACGGACATTGTACGTTAAAATATTTAATACATCGGTATCCATAATTTGCTCAGTGGTTGATTGGCAGTTTGAGGTAGATCCCTCCCGGAGATTCTTAGCACCCCTGGTTCCATGGTCTTTCATCTTACTGTCATCGATGCCTTCTTTGAAACCGCCGGGGACTCGGGGCCTAGTCTTAGAATCCTGGTTCATTATTATACGTGAAGAGGTTCGGACATCATAACTTGCCACGATTGTCCAATCGCAGGTTGGCAAGTGCATAGTAAGCCTGCTGATTCGGCCTATAGGCGCTGCCGTTGTCATCCAAGTTTCTGTTGTTCATCCGCCACCACTCTGGGTTAACATCCTTTACTAATGGTAACCTTACCAACGAAGATCTTTCGTAGGTATTTTCCTACTAAGCCCTAAGTTAGTGCAATACACTAACATTACGGAAGTGTTGCGTAAATTATTTTACCGAAATTTAATTTTATCGAAGGTTCCTCAGACGTTTTAGACAACTATTAGTGTTTTAGAATTAGCTAGAAGTTTTAAAAAATATGCTTACCCTACACTTTGCTAAACCTAAAAGTGGCAGAGTAAACTTTTGCTAATTTTGAGTATATCATCAAAAAAAACAAAAACGGTAAAACGTGATAAATGGGCTGGATAAATCAATATGCCTTGTTATTGTATTATCTACGAACCCGGAATGACCCCAAAAATGTTGACGTAAAATTAACTTTCATTTTACGTCATCGCTTAAAATTTATTTTGCAGCTCAAAATGAGGATCCATTTTATCATACATAGTTTATGTCGAATTAAATGTGAGGGACTGCAGACCAAAAGCACGGTTATAGCAAACAGAGACCTGTTTCAGAAAGTTAAGCAAGTGACTGATACCTTCAAACCAAAAAGCCTAATAATTGATGACAGCAGAGGCAACACGTTGACTACGCTGGAAATGGTTCTAGATAGAAGGGAATTATTCTGGATCTCATTGCTGAGTGGTGCGATTAGAATGAGAACCCTACATCTTGCTACCACAGATACAAAATGCAATGTCGAAATTGCAACACAAAGCAACCGATCCTAACGGTATTTCAGCTACGATGCTTTAAAATCTAAGTTGTACAGGAACTAAAATAGTACACAAGATAAGCAATAAGGTCTAGAGAACAGGTCTATAGCCAAAAGACAGGGCCCCGTTTGCTGTTGTTCCTTGCTTAAAAAAAGCTCCACTGAAAACGCAAAAACTAACGTGAACTTCTCTAATCTCGCATGCAAGTAAAAAATTTCTTTATATTATAAACAACAGACTCTCATCTTTTATTGATTACTGGTTAACGGTAGAACAATCAGGATCAGTGTCAGAAGGCACGCGAGAATAGATCCTATTTATTTGTATTCTCATTGCAAAACGTCGCGAATGCAATAAACCATTAGTTTTACTTTTATACTTCATATAGTACTAAGGCATTTGACTCTTTGCAGTAGAGTACTATGTTCA
This sequence comes from Lamproptera curius, assembly GCA_029286875.1. Lineage (NCBI taxonomy): Eukaryota > Metazoa > Arthropoda > Insecta > Lepidoptera > Papilionidae > Lamproptera > Lamproptera curius. Next base: position 2,208,983 of record JAGSMT010000060.1, read on the forward strand.
TTGTGCTTGTGGCATTGGGAATACTGTACCACCTAACTTTGCTGATACAGAATTTATACTCCACTACTCCAGCATTTGTAATAGTGGGAAACCATGAGTCGAAAGCTTTTCGTGCAGAAAGAGACGTGCGTCAAGGTTGTATTCTGTCCCCAAAATTATTTAACCTATATGGGTATTTAACGAAACGGCTAGTGTGGTGTTGTTACAGTTGGTGGTCGTAGGGTCAGCAACTTGAGAAACGCAGATACCATGATAAAGTTGAAATGGCATCTCTTCTAAACATGTTTTGGTAAACATAGCACTCCGGAGTGCCCACGTCCAAAGGATACAACGGACCCTCCGTTATACGTAAATTGCGAAAAAGAAGGTCACCAAGCAAGTAACAGGGGCTTCGAAAAAACCTCAAAACCTCTAAAAGTAAATTCTCCTTCCGAGAATCGTCTCAGTAAATACAAAACGGGTGCGAAAAACATGACTTTTGTTTCGCCATCGGTGACGATCGAAAATGCCTGGGTTAAGCCCCCGGTAATTAAAATTAATAATCCATCATCCCAAATAGGTGTGGCCGCATCCACAAATAAATTATCTGAAGCACAGGCAGGTAGCGGGCAAATCGTTGCGCCTGCATAAATAATGGCGTTACCGAAAACGACGCCTATTGTCTCACAGGAGGTTCCCAGTAATGACACTCAATTAGAGGATAATATTAAATTGGTCCTATTAGTAATGCAACAAATAGATATCGTAGAACTAGGCATATTTTGCGATAAGCTTCGCGCCGCCAAAGACGGCATCCAAATAATGAACGCACTATCGCAGCATGTGCGCCTTTTGTAGACCATGAGCAATCTAAAAATTAGATAAACGCAGAAGACACAAGGCCGTAGGTTACCGTAGATAAAGATGGCAATTGTTCGTGTAGGTAGGGCCAAACCGCATTGACTAATCGTTTCTTGCTGTAACGCAAACGGTTTTAGAGATCAGAAGGCAGATATCACTAAAATCATACAAGAATATAATATAGACATATTTTTGGTACAAGAGATTCATCTTAAACTAGCAATACGCGTTCCCAAGATAAGCGGATACAATTTTATTACACACGATAGACTGTTAGTTCCCATGTCTCTAATCTATTATAAAAGATTCCTGCACATAACATCAATAGAAATGCCTTACTTACAAATTTAGAAGCTTTGGTGTGCATGATTGCACTTACCGGCCATAAGCCGCTTGTACTTGCCTCAGTGTATTTGTCGCCGCTAAAAACTATGTTACAATCTGCCCTTGAGCTGCTTCTCGGCCTAGGTCCATCAATATTATTCGCTAGCGATGCTGGCTGACGACAGCAGAAACAACTCAAATGGCACAATATTGCAGGGTCTCGAAGAGGTACTCAACATTAATATAATCGCCCCAGACCCCAACTAGATATCCATTAGATAGTAGTAATAAGTAGAAGGTCGCCTAGCACACTAGATCTGTTTATTTTAAAGGTGTCTCACTTGATGTGTTATTGATAGAGACACTGCACAAATTAGATTCTTACCAGAGGCCGGATTTACGTAAATTGGGCCAAGACGCCGTTCGGTCCCTATGACTAAAACCGTAGTGGATTGGCATCTCCTGAGGTTAAACTCAAGACAATGAACCCCCAGAATTGTGGAATCATCCCAGATGTAGTTTGTAATCTAGATCAGGCAACAATGCCATTAACAACATAAAGTCGCACATCTCATCGGCCATTGAAGAGTCCGAGAGAACGATAAAAGTTACGGCCGACCGGAACTTTGGTCCGCCTTTCGACATTTGATGTCTGATAAGAGACAAAAACGCCGACAACGAGCGTACGATAGATATCGGTCCGAAACAAAACCGCGCATTATTTAGGTATTTACAATTTCAGGTTAGAGAACGCATAAAGACTCACCGCGAAACTTCGTGGCAAAACCTAACGGAAGAATTAGAGCCATCGCATGTTGCCTACTGACATGTGGCTCCGAAACCTAAAGTTTCGATTCGATTCTGCCGTTATCCCGTCCTAACGGTGGCTTATTAGCCTTCGATGATTTTGAAAAAGCCAGATGCTTAGCGGACACACTAGAGTTACAATGCACGCCATCTCGCATACACACCGACACGTTTCATCTTGCGGAGGTGGACCGTGAAATCGGCCGTAGGGCGTCTTACCACCAGAGGGCGAAGGCTTAAAACTAGTGACCCCGGAGGAGGTCAAAGATATTATTAAGGTACTTAAACCCTGATCGGCACCTGGCCCAGACCGCATTAGCAATAAGGCATTAAAACTTTTACGGCCCAATTATTTGTCCACTAGCTAAGCATTTTCAATGTATTTCTAGTGCCTGCTCTTCCCTGACGAATGGAAGGAGGCCATTGTTACCGGCATACCAAAACCGCGTAAGCCACTAAACCTACCGACGAGTTATCGTCCAATCAGTCTCCTCAACTGTATGGGGAAATTGTATGAACGCATAATCTTGTCGAGATTAAAGGATTACGTTTTCTCCAATGGCCTCCTACCAGATGAACAATTCGGGTTCCGTCCCTAACACTCCTGTTCCGACCAGGTTTATCGCCTCACAGAATATATTCTGACGGGCCTAAACAAAACAAAGTCAAGCCTTAGATCCCATTACACTGGGGCTGTTCTATTCGATGTCGCAAAGGCATTCCATAAAATCTGGCACAACGGCTTACCCTACAAGTTGTACTCTTTTAATGTGCCTGGCAGGCTTGTGCACATCATACAAGCCTACCTTCGAATCGCTCTTTTGATATCGAGTAGAAGGCAGACTCCTCTCAACCAGATGCTGCCGGTGGTAGGTCCCCTGTTTACAGGAGACCGTCTGGGTGAGTACCACGCGGTGCCTATTTCTGCCGCGAAACAGTAGTGTGAAAACACTGCGTGTTCCGGTCTGAAGGGCACCGTAGCCAGCGTATTTACTGGGTCAAACGAGACTTGACACCCTATGTCTCACGGTAGACAGCGCGATGGCGATACCACTGGTATTGCCAATGTCACGGCGTCGGTGACCACTTTCCATCAGGTGGCCTGACTGCTCGTCTGCCAGCGTATGCCATTAAAAAACGCTCCTTGCTAGCGGGCGTGCACAAGGCTCCGTTCTTTCTCCTCTGTTATTCACGCTATACACTAGCGATATTCAAAAGCTCTAATGTTAACCTTTGCGCTCGCAAACGACACCGCCCCCTATCACTCCTCTTCCTCACCATCCCTTAACACCTGTAAACTCCAATGTGCAATCAATAGCCTAGGCAATTGTTTCGCAAATGGAGGATTGATGTGAATCCCGAAAAAGTGTAGCAATAGACTTTAACCGGTCTTCTGTCAGAGCTGACCTTACTCGTCCTACCAAACGTCCGTTCCAAAACCGCACACAATGCTCGAGTTTCAAAAGCCACGTCAAAAGGTTAGAAGAAAAGCCGCTTATGTCTCGCATCGTCTCTTCTATCTCACCAACACAAATAGCAAAATGTCTCTTAATTACAAACTTTATTATATAAAGCGTGCATACGGCCGATAATGGCATATGCTTTGCAATCTTTGGCCTATATATCCTCCACTCACTTAAATCAACTATAGGCAGTACAAAATAATTTTTAAGACGTGCCACTGAAGCAGAGTCTTATCAAAGAAATGTCAACTTGCACAGCGATTGCAAGATGCCGACATTACGCGCTAATTTTAAAACATTATCAAAATTTATATGAAAGAATAGAAACGCAAAATAACCCTCCGATGGTAAGCGCTTCAAAATATGACGCAGACCCAGAAGCTTCTACTAGGAAACGTCATCCCGTAATATACTCTTAGACCCAGATGAAGAAGGGGCTTAGGAATTCTGGACCTCCAAGGTCGCGCCAACGATAATACACACACAAGTAGGAATAACACACAATTTTTAGGTCTACCTCGCTCAAGAGCACGCGAGACTAACACACCGCGTACACGAGATACACCCGCATTTCAGGGCGGTTCTCACCGTCCCCAGCAATCGACAGTCAGACAGTTAGATAGACAGTCGACCGAACATCAGGCGCCTGGGTCCGTATACCGAATGTCGATGATCCTTAAGCGACTTCTTCAAATCAACCCAGCATCCCTAAATGCGTGGGCATTCTTTTGGTCACCAAGTTCGAGGGATCTCGCAATATTCCGAACTGAGTAATAGATGAAGATTCACACAGACACAGGCCTAGAAGCATAACTTCAAATACATAAGACATAAGACTCTTCTAAACAGAATTACAGTAGAGAACGCCAAATTCGGTCTTAAAATCAACCAGTCTAAGTCAAAAATAATGGTGGTGGACAGAACACAACAACTACCAGTTACATGCGCACTCCACGGCTAGGAAAAAATCGATGAATTCCTGTATCTTGGGTACCGGTAAGTAGCGATGGGGGCTGCAGGTGAGATCCGTCGTAGGACCGGTATGACTAAAAGTGCAATGGCTAGTCTAAGCAGGGAATGGAACAGTAGTGTACGACGTGCCACTAAAGTGAACTCAATTAGAGCGCTTTTATTATAAATTTTTACATACGGTGCCGAGAATTTGAGTAAGTTTGATGGTTTTGAGATGTTGGCGAAGGTTGTTACGCATACCTTCGGTAGCGATGAGGTCCAATGATTCAATCTTAAATATCATAATATAATGACGCGATCTGCCGCAACCAACCCCAAAACTTCCTCGGCCATTATATGCGGTCTTCCAAGTTTAGTCTCCTCCTAGTATGGAGAAGCAAATTATCGTTGGGTAGTTTACGCATAATCGCACCGAGTAGAGGCAAATATTTGTCGCGATTCTCATCAGTGAGGGATCTACGAAGAAAAATGATAAATGTGAGTTTCATCTGGTTTATTTTATTAACCAAACATTAAACTTAGGTAATATCCAAAACGTGAAATACTAATACTACTGTATTTTAGACATTGCATGTTTGTGTAAGAAGATGGCTGTATATTCTGAAATTGCTTTTTAATGGTAGAACTTCGGAGTACGTTACGATATTTAAGTAAATTGAGTTACTGAGCGCAGTCACTTCCCCGAGCGCTGTTGGCTACATCAATCTTTATTGTGGAACACCGCACCCGAGCAAAGTTATGTACATACATACATATGTGTTTTCTTTATGTTTTACATTGAAACGTTTTTATATGGAACAATAGATATAAGTTATACCTTATACCTAGTGGATACTAAGATATAATTTATATTTATATACACACGATTACTTTACATACTACCACAACTTTATGACATCACATACGCTTTATGTATGATAATTTAAAAATTTTATATGGTATCTTAATACACACAATGAATTAGTAATAATAACAATATAAAATTATTGACTTCATAACCGATTTTTAATGTAATAAGGTATAACAAAAGGTTTAAAAAAATTGATATACAATAAAATCTAGATTGTAGACTTTGAATAACAAATGGCATAAATATTTAATTTTACTGCTCCATAGCATTAATTTAAAGATTAAAACTTTAAACTAATCGTTGAATACTTAAAAAGCATGTAAAAATTGCGACACATACAATGTTTTTTTAATTTTCCAAGCTACGCTTTGCGGAATTTAGGTGAACGTTTTATTGTCCTTTTTTTACCTCCTGTCGCACACCGTTTAAGCGACCGAGCGTACCGAAATTTTGAACGCTATTCCCGAGCGTTAACACTAATTGTATTAACACTAGCCGCTGGAAAACGACAAAAATATTTACTACAGACTTTTTGAAACCTTTGCTTCGTTTAATCGATTTATCAAGGTTTCAGACACACGTCAGTTGCTTGTAAATTTTTTTTGGAAATAGAAGGGATGCGAAATTACCTTTTACAGCAAACTCTTTATATGCTTTGTAAGATTACTAAGTTTTAAATAAAATTATGTTGTATTTTTGCTTTGTTAATGATAAAGCTGCAGCTAGATTGGAAAATTAAAAAATAAGAAAAAAAATTATATGATATATATGCAAATCATAAGATAACGTCTACCGCACGTTCTTTTATTGCAATGTTATATATAAACGTAATTTTAAATTATTTAGATTTCTGTTTGTGACGATTAAAAAATTCAATAAATTAGGAAGGTAATTTATACGGATAATTTGTAAGAAATTAATCACAAGATTGATGATAAAAATGACAAACCACCGTACTGGTCCAAGACAAAAATTGCACAGATTCGCCCCACTAACCGCTCTTTCGTTGAAGTGAGAAGCCGCAACATTTTATTAAAAAACATCTCTTTTGTTATAAAAACAGATAACGATCTAAGCGACTGTCTAAGAATTACCATAGTGGTGTCTATTTTTGCCTCAAAGTGTTCTATCTGAACACATTTCGCGCACTAAGGCAATACTATTATATTCCGGTGTAAAAGACTACATCTTATAGGTTTTGTAGTTTCCCCGGAAAACGAAATGTAAAATCTAATACTTCGTGGTAATTGACCGATTTTTGGTTAATGGATTTTCCAGTAAGTGACTTAAAGGAATTAAAGCTGTCGTTAAATTAGTTTGCAACACTAGCTAAATTAACATATAGATATAGTTACTTATTTTTGCGAGTTTAGTATTATTTTCCGACCAACAATGAAAAAAAAAATATTAATGCTTAGATTACAGCACTTATTCTATAGCCTTATGACATGCAAGAATAGCTTTGTCAAGTGATTCATTTGAAAGGTTAAAAGTATCATCCGTTATTTTGAATTCTGCTTTTTTCTTTCCTTTGAGCTCGACTAAAAGAGAATACTCTAAAGGTTCTGAGTTTAAAGCGAAATTTCAACTCGACGACACGGAATGTGGGGCAATGTTTCATGCTGAAACATCGGAAAACGGTTCTCAACTGCTATACAGCGCGTGGCGCTTAAGCAACAATAAGTTTTTGATTTTAGGCGTATACTGTATAACTCTCTGAGATGTTAGTGAGATAATGAGAATGAGCAGGAAATAATTTAGTTGTGTGTTTATTAAAACGATTTCACCTGATAGTAAGCAATACGCCCTGCCGATAAAAAGACAGCGTAAGACGTTGCAAATCCGCTCACCAAAATGACGCCGACTGCGGAGTCTTAAAAACCAAAGTACAGCATTTACTCAGTTTGTGGGAAAATAGGCACTGCGACGCAAAACTACCCCAGACTTTGCCTCGTAAAAAAGATTTCTACCTTAAATTTGAAGTGCACGAAACATATGATCTTACTTTTTAAAATATAGCAGAATACTTATACTTACTTATGGTAAGAAATTAACATTTATATATATGTTGTGAAAAAAGAACATCTTGCCCTAACTTGTACTAAAAATATTTTGTGTTATTTTAGCGCCTGAGTAATCACATATCATTGTCTTAATTTTGTTTATAATATTCGTTGCCCTACTGTATTCGAAGTGAAACATTTCTCTTTTTACTCTTTATTAGTAAAACCAAAGTAAAATTAATTAAAATGTATAAAATTTGTACTTTAAACAAAAACAGAACTAAGAGAAAGAAGAAATTTGTACTTTAAACAAAAACAGAACTAAGAGAAAGAAGAAAATTCTTTCCTCACAAGACGAACATTCTATAAGAAGTCTTAATAATTTTAATTAACTTCGTTATCAATGTTTAATTTTCAAGATTTCTTATCCAAAAACTTGTTTTTATAAAGTGGAAAGTGTTCTAGAACTGTAAGGAAGGTTTCAATTCAAAGTTATCCTTTAAAGCTATAGTACAAGAAAGTTCCTCGAAAGATTTTTGTAGTTTTAATGTCAATAACGCGATATTTGAAGGTTGTTTTGACCCATTTTGATTGTGAAATGTTTTTTTAAGATGATAATATTTTTATATATACCTTATAAATTATTGAAGAAAAAAAATACGCAAATTTTTCCTAAAGAAAGGCTCCGTGAGATTCTACAAATGCACTCGGGCAATAAATATATATTATCATCCATCGTTCCGCAATAAATATAACATTAATTTGAATGAATCAATTACCAGACTTGATAATCAACATAATCATTTATTGATTGCAAAAAAGGGCGACTTTTTAGAAAGTTCTACATAAGTTCGAGAATACAACAAGCAATTTTTAAAATTTATCATGGAGTCTGATTTCGGCTGACAATTATTTTAATAAGATAAATCAATTAACGGTAGTATAATCTGTAACATTAAAATAAAAATTAATGTAAAATCATGTAAGCGTGATTTAATTGACACAATTGCTTACATTGCTGCATTATACGAAAATTATAGAGATGGTGATTTTATTAATTTACCGTGCAACAACAACCTTTGATTGGACAATAACAATGTTGAATGTGTGGTAAAGTTTCTTTAAATTTCATTACCCGTTTAATACCACAATAACATGATATTTAATTGAATTGTATTTGGCATGTCATTACTATACAAACAAGCTTAAAACTGCCTCCGTAGCCTAGTGGTGTGATAAATATGTGCTGTAGAAACCAGGGTTCGTGCGTTCGAATCCTGCAGGAACACACAAATTTTTATTGTTGTTTCCTAGTTGATTAGGGCAATGCAGGCTTATCACCCGAGTGTCTGAAAATTAAGATGATTCATGCATCGGATGGGCATCTAAAAATGCGGCCCTGAGCCTTATCTCTCTCTGGTCGTGTCGGTCATCTGTCCCTTCGGGCTTTAAGAGTATAAAGAAATAGAGAGTTCGCCTGTGTTTGCGCGTACACTTGTGGACTATAATATCTTTAGTGCTGTAGGCTGATCTATATCTATATGGAACGTAGTCGTTATCGACTGTAGGACAAAAGAGCTATCTTTCGCTTCCATATTAGCAACATTATGTGTACCTATTTGCACTTAAAGTCTGTTACTGCAAATGAAAATGTATTCAGATGTCAATTTAGCCGATTGCGATATTTGTAACGTATTCTGAATTTAAATAATTAAATATGAACGCCAAATTTAATGCAGGTCACCAAAATAGTGTCTATGATATCTATACACAGACATTTCCTCCTACTAAGACACTACGAACTAACATAGGTCGTACTGTTTTTTATATGTTTGTTCTATTGTAGCCAGTGGATATGCGGTGCAGTTAATGCTGAAAAAATTATGAGTGAGGGCTATAGTTACTCCATCTGGTCCTCCTGCTACTACATCTATTTATAAATACCTAACTACAGATTCACATCAGAATTCTACTAAAGATATTATTTAAAAATAGTACTGTTATAGTATTAAAGTACACTTATTTACTTTTTTAATTTTGATCCCGAACAAGTATATCTATCAAAAGGGTCTAAAGGCGTATTTTGCATCACTCCACTTTTATATCTGCATCACCCCAAAGTTGACTGGCAAAAAATGTCATCGGCATTAAGTCCACCTCTGTACAATTTGTTCATAAAGTTTAAATGAATATATATAAAAAAAATAATCACCAGGTAAGCCATGATATCAAAAACGCTTGACACAGTCTGACAGCAGACATGAAATAATAAAATTCGTAAAACTAATATCTACTCACCTCTACTAGTTTCTTTATAAATTATAATATTTAAACCGTATTTGCAACATTTCATATACAATAGGCCGTTCAAGTAAAACGTAAACATGTTTTCGAACGCTGAAAGTTCCCTCGTGAATAGTGCAGAAATGGTAATAGTTCTAAATTCATAATACACTTAGCTCTTATTTAGAAGGCTTCGTGTATAATATTTATATGGTGCCAACATTAGTGTTAGAGTTTTGATTATAATCTTTAATGTATGTATAGTATATAAAGTGTGTTTTGCATTCATATAGGCAAAGTATTCAATAATAATAGTTTCTGTCTTACGCTACTTTTAACTGCGACTGGTAACACTGCCTACTTAACTATTAGAAATGCTGACAGAATAACGAAGCTATCTACAAGTAACTGCATAAAAACCTTTATGTGTAAGGAATTTATGCCCAGGTCTTTTACTTACGAAACCTTTCTGACCTCAAGCTACACCAGCTTCAAGCTAGCCGTATAAATAAAGCTGTACCGGTAAGGCAGCGCATTAGGTTGCTCTTGCTCCCAGCCGGTGTTCCAGAAGTACCGTAGCAAATGGCTACGAGTGGCCTTGAGGGTGCCGTTAGCGACGCCGCGCGCGCCGTTTATTGCATTCTCGCGTCGAATGGTGACCGCCTTGGCTGCGCTGAGATATTTAAATGCATTTCTTTTCTAAGTTACCAGAAGATGTAATACATATTAAGAGCGTAGCTACTACAGTAAATATTAAAATTAACTATATTATTATGTTACTTCCATCATAAAATCACTTTTGTTGTATAGTATTTATCATCGTCGTCGATCTGCCTCCGTAGCCTAATGTAATGGGCTAGAAACTGGAGGTCGTGGCTTCGAATCCTGCGGGGACACGAAAACTTTTCAATGCCGTTTTCTAGTTGGTTTGGGCAATAATAATAATGGCTGATCAAACGATTGCCTGTAAAGCAAGATGATCCCTTTGATTTGCTTTTAAAAAATTCAGCTCTGTGCATTATCACTCTGTGGTCGTGTCGGTTATCCGACCCTTCGGGCTTTGCGAGTATAAAGGTATAGGAAAAGAGCTTGCGTTTGCGCACACAATTGTGCACTATAATATCTCCTGCGTTGTATACTTTCTTATATAGATCGGCCACACACAAAAGTATGATAATGAAATACTAATAGAATAGTAGTTTTATTTTTTAAAAACAAACCAATATATTATTAAATAAAATGACTTTACCGATTTTATCGCGTTTATTTTACATATTTAAATTCCCGACGTTTCGAACACTTTCCAGCGGCCGTGGTCACGGGGTAGACTGAGATGTCATGCGTCCTGTTGCCAGTGTTGAAGCGGGGTTTCTAGATCTTAATTATAGTTTAGGTAAAAAGTAAAAAATTTGTAGTTTAAGTACAACGTTTTATCGTATTATATATGACTATATGTGTGTGTTTTATATGCCAGAGGTCTGATTAAGTATTAATACTAAATAGGTACATTATTTATTACCAGAACTAGCATACTAGTTCTCGGTAATGGGTAATGTTGGACACTACTATTTTCCTGCCGTTTTACCCATTACCATTATCACGGAATTGAAGCTTTAATTTTAGCTATTTTTCAGATATATATATCTTAACAGATATATATACCTGAATAATAGCTAAAATCACAGATTTACAGAAGTGCAACTGGCAATCGACCACAAATGCCGTAACAGTAAACTGCATTGGAAAAGTGAATGGGCTGTTCGTAAATATTTAGGGGCTTCTTTTCTGTTGACCCAACGTTTATTTTGCTTTCTACGAAATTGTTGCATCAGCCCGTATTGCTATAATCTGAAAATGACCATGACATGTTGTTTTTACTCTACAGAATTCTAACTCACCAAAATACTGGCCTGCACCTCAGTGCCACGGAGGTATTTATATCAGACACGCGTTGATTTAAACCACAAGCTCATGAAACTGTTTGTACTTAATTTTTTAATTATTTTATTGTAAATATTTTTGTTAAACGTTTATAAGACGAGAAATGAAAAAACTATTTTACAAGATATAACACTAAATCAAATTCTTACATGTTGTGTTACAATATTCAGAATTTTTATATGAAATTAAAAGAAAAAGTTAGCATGTACCTGTTTTAGTGCCAATCGAATTCCGTGTAAAACATTTTTTAAGTGCTGAAACATTTAGCAATAAAATGATCTAGTGATGATATTTTTTGTGCCAAAACTCAATGTCCTAGTAAGGTCTAGCATAGATTATCTAGATTTTAACCCAAAAGGCTATAAGATACTAAAGCATACAATTTGCAGTAAACAAATTTAGAACTTGGAGACTCTCCAAGATTTACATAAAAAGTACATGGAAGAATAAAATTCTTGTACCCACAATAAGGATAGTTGATTCTGTTAGAAGTTTTAATGATTTTAATTACCTTCGTTACCAATGTGTAAATTTCCTATCGAGAAACGTATTTTTATAGGCATTAAAAGTGTTCTTGAGCACTTAAAAGGGTTACAATTTAAAAGTTTCCGTATAAAATTATAGTGCGGTAAAGATCCTCAGAATTTTTCAATGATTTTATATCGAAGAGTGCGAATAAATTGTAAAGTTTTGGTCTGATTCCAAATGTGAAATATGTTTTTTTTTGCAATGGTGGCGTCTAGAGGCAAATCATTACTTTACTCTATTCTCAGTGTTATGGGCAGACCGTAAAACTCATCATCAGGAATATGTTTCCCTCGCCTCTTTTATGTTAAAGATAAGAATTTAATTTTAACATTTTTTTTTTAACCAGTTGTGTTAAGAAAAAGTAATGTATTTGTATTTTATTCTTTTCATCGCTACGTCCCACAGTTTATCTCTCGTAGAGATACAAAACTAAAAAAAAACTAATCGCTGGTGTGTTGAAAATTCCAATTTCGAATTTAGTTACCAACCACATCTCCTCTGTCGCTCCTATATAGTATCGCGGACTTTGTGTAGAACTATTTAGAATAAATATTTCTATAATTTTAACGGCCCAAGACGGAATGGCTCGCAGGTCGCAGTTTTTAGTACATATTCGTCACTCATTATTACTATATACGATTAACCAATCGTCGACGATACTTAGGAGACACCAAAGATAGCCTAACTCATATAACTCCTGAAGTCACTATAAATATGTAGATATTAGCTATCCAATTTGTTTTGTTATCTATAAATTAAATTGGCATCGCTTTTGTAGTAACAATTAACACCAGTTTATTCTCTCATTTTTAGGTGCAGTAAAATGCAATATAACCACATTATATAAAGCTATAAGATAATTCCAAAATACGTTTTTTTTTTTAAATAAACCGAATAATAAATTGGTTTCGTTTAAGTGTTTATTATGTAAACACCCAGTATACTAAATATGGTATGTTCTGGTGACACAGAAAGGAAATGCATTTAAATAACCCGGCGTGGCCAAGGCGGTCGACATTCGACGCGAGAATTCAATAAACAGCGCGGCGTCGCTAACGGTGGAGGGTGCCGGCCACTCGTAGCGGTTTGCTACGACAATTGTGGAACACCGGCCGGGCGCAAGAACAATTTAATGCGCAGCTCCACCGGTACAGCTTTATTTATACAGCTAGCTTGAAGCTGTTATAGCTTATGGTTAGTTATTTTATGCAGTTATTTGTAGATAGCTTAATAATTACATCACCATTTTGAGTATTTAAAAATAACGTCTGACTGAAACTATCACCTGATGGTAATTATTATATTGCCGTTGTTGATGCAATAAAACTCTGGGATATCATAAACAAAATAAAAGCAAAACATACGTAGTCTTTTATTAATTCATGTGTATTATCTTTCAAATTGATGAAACTATTTTACCTTGCCTACAGATGGAACACACTTTACATAAGATTCCAAATTATAATAGAAATTCTAATACAAATGTGGGCGCCATATAAATATTGCACAAAACCTTATAAATAAAAGGTAAGTGTATTTTGAATTTGGAACTTTTACCATTTCTCTACGATTTACGAGGGAACTTTCAGCGTTCGGAAACATGTTTACGTTTTACTTGAACAGCCCATTAGATATGAACCGTTACAAATGCTATAGAAGGTAGATTAATTTGTAAGAAAACTAATAAAGGTAAGTGGATATTAGTTTAACTTATTTTATTATTTCATGCCTGACATCACAAACATTTTTAATAGCTGTTGTAATCAATAGCAGACTGAGTCAAGCGTTTTGATATAATTGCTTAATTGGAATTTGTTCTTATATATCCTCGAGTTTTAGCTTGTAAACTCTTAGATTAAGCATATGCCTATTTTATTTACCTGATAATATAAGTCTAATAATATTCAGCGGCTCCTTAGGCGCTTTGAAAGATGTAGCTAAAAGTTCCGAAAATCATCTGAATCAAATGCAAAATACAAATGAAAAGCCGTAAAATGAGCTTAATTCAATATTACATGATTATAGTAAAAATAGTCAATAAGTGTTATTTAGTTCTATAATGGGCTTTATTTGAAACAATATCTTAAATATTATTCTGGTAAGTAAATATCTATTTAGGTAATTTTAAATAGATGTAGTTGCAGGAGGACCAGATGTAGTAACTATGCCTCACCCATCATTATTATAGCATTAATTGCACCGAAAAGCCCCTGGCCACAATGTAGTAAGATATATAAAAACAGTACGACCTATGTTAGGTCGTTTCGTTTTAAAACTTGCAATAGATTTTTAATCAGGCTACCGTTTTGCGGAAGAAAATGTCGGTAAAGGTAGTAGCTATAGTCCGCATTTTTATGACCTTTAGTTAATAGTATAAAGCTATCTTCTTATAAAACGCATTTATTTTGTTTTCAAAGTATGCGTTCATAATTAAATATTTTAATTACGAATATGTATGGCAATATCTCAATTGGCTAAACTGACATCTCAATACATTCTCATTTGTAGCAACAGACATCAAGTACAAATAGATTGACATAAATTTACTTCTATGGAATTGATAAATAGTTTGTTTTTATTTTAATTATAATACCATGTATTAAATATCATGTTACTTGGCTGTTAAACAGGCAAGTTGTTACTTAAAAGAACTGTAACAAACAGTATAAATTGTTATTGTTCAATGAAAGCTATTTTGTTAGACGAAAAATCAATAAAATATCTACATCTCTATGTTTATTTTCGAATAATGTGGCAATTTGTGCAATTGTATCAAATGAATCACGCTTACATTATTATACATCACGTTTTGATATAATTTTCACGGTATTTCAATTCTGCATGGCTTTTGTGAAAACTTTCGTTTTTATTCACACAATGGATACAATTTCAGCGTTTTCGATTAAGCAATTATATGGAATTACATAGAAAACATCACTTTTACTCTTATTATTTGAAGTTATCTGCCCCTCCCCAAAGATTTTGTGATTTTTGATTTGCCTTTAGTCAGAATTAAATAGATTTTACTTCCATTAAACAATTAATCGTATTAAAATATTTGTCAGTCAAAATAAGAAGCCGGGTGGGCTTCTTATTATGTATAATAACTTAGAAAAATGTTTAAAGAATCTCGAACTTACGCAGAAATTTCTAGAACATTGCTAAAATATTAGACTTATTTTGTAATTATTACACTTGTGGTTTTCAATTAAGCTCAGAATTTAAGTGAATTTATAATTATTTCCGATTGATTTTTAAGTCTTGTTATTTATATTAATGTAATTTTTATTACGGAATGATGTTTGATAGCATATATTTGGAAACAAATGTATGACTATTCAACTCAAGTGGATTCGTAACAGCTCAAGACACATTTCTTTCATCCTTTGTTGTGTTTTGATTTTTCTTCTTCAACAATTTAAAAGATACTTCTAAAAATACTGTCACTATTGAAAAATATTTCACGTTTTGAAACAGATTAAAATAATAATCAAATATTGCATTATTAACATAAAAACCATAAAAAGCTTCCGAGGAACTTTCTTGCACTATGTCTTTATGGGATAACTTTAAATTAAAACCTTCTTAAAGCTCTAGAACACTTTTCCACTTTATAAAAACAATTTTCAAGATAGGAAATCTTGAAATTTAAACTACGATAACGAAGTTAATTAATATTATTAAGACTTCTACTTTTCTATCCGTCTTGCGAGGAAAAGAGTTATCTTTTTTCTTGTAGTTTGGTTTATGTTAACTATAAGTAGAATATTTTTTTATTTTTGGTCTATAAATTGGGGTTAAAAAGAGAAAGGTTTCAGTAGTAATAAAGCAGAACAACGAATATAATAAACAAAATGACGATAATGATATACGATTACTTGGCGCTAAAATTAGACAAAGTCTTTTTTTGGTACAGATAGGGACTAGAGGTTCATTTTTCGTCATGAAACATTGCCGCACATTCCGTATCGTGTCTAGTTGAAATTTTGAAATCGAAATGCTTTAGGCTCAGAAACTTTAGAGTATTATCTCTTAGACGAGCTCAAAGGAAATAAAAAGGGGTGTTCAAAATAATGGATGATTTCTTTAACCTTTCAAAAGAATCTGTTGAAAAAACAATTCAAGCACGATATCATAATGCTGTAGTTCTCTTAATTAAAATCTCTCAGCAACTTTTACTACTACTGCAATTAAAATATTTTTGATATATAAACATTAGCAATGGCGTGCATTGGGGGAGGCCCATGTCCAGCAGTGGACTGACTCAGGGTAATGTAGATGATGATGATTATAGTACGATTTCTAAAAATTTCTTTTCAGATTCTGCGAAGCTATACATTAATATGACGTATCTTTTGAATAGAAACAACAGTGCGTCGCCAGCAGCAGACCCGTCCGCACTTGTTTGCTGCAGTCTCACGAGCTCACCGCGCGGTATCCATTGTCCGCTTCCGCGGTATCGTCGCGCTGCGCCATCACACGTTTTTGAGTGCACCTGCGCTCATCAAACCTTTTTTTACACCACTGACGTCAGCGCTTTGGCGTTTATTGCGCCAAACCGATGCGATGCATGTCTAGATCACGGAGCATTGCTCAATCACTCCCACTCCTGCCGAAACGCCCAGGCCGACTGAGCCATTCCCTGCGGATGATGGTGACGACAATTTTTTCGACGTCAGCATCATTGAAAAGGAGCACCAATTTCAGACATTCGAAGTCCCGGACGAGTGCGTACTTAGGACAGTGGTCAAAGGACTGCCTATAGAGATCTCACGCTCAGAGATAGCACCTGCTATCAAAGAATTACAAATTTCCACTCTTTCCACCCCTTTTTTAAACGCCCTTATGGTATGGTGCTGGTTACTCTCGAGCTCTCCAAGGAAGGCGAGCGCATCTTAGACGTCCAATAACTTTGTGGGATTAGTCGTCTTTGCTTTAAGCGGACTTCCGCATTCTAATGGTCTCCCAGGGCATTGTCGCGTAACTGTTAGGCCCGCCCCCGTTGCGTTAAATGCCTCGGGGATCACGGCACTACCGATTGCTCCAGATCCAAGAACAAAGAAGTCCTTGCCACTTTGAAATATATTCTTTTCTACTTGCCACTTTAGAATTTATTCGCCAAATAGCTAGCATGCTAGCCATAGCAACGGTAGCACTGGCAATAGCTGCGCGTCACATCTGAAATCGCTAGATCTCTTTGATCTAAACGAGTTCAATCAAGTAGCAAACCACACCCTACACTTAGAAGTGTAGGACAATGCACACAATCATGACATCGGCCCCACCAGTGAGGTCGAACTCGAACATCCTTTGTTATAGGACACTGTAGCTTAACACAAAATTAGATAGGAGCGTTGCTGGAGTTTCTTAGGCCACTTCTTTTTAGAGATAGAGCTCTTCTGGCTATTAAATGATCCTTAAAATATCGTCTGAATTGAGCCGTGCCGTCGGCCTATCGGGGCAGCCCTCACTGAAAAAATTACAAAAACAATGTTTAGTAGAAACTACACATATATAATTATATTTTCGATACATTTATAAAAAGATTAAATAAAAAACTCGCAAAGAAATCATATATTTAAACTTATTTTTGTTTGCGTTACAAAGAATTTTACAGCTAGTTTTAATTCCCACCAGCCACATTGCAATCAATTCATATGTGCCCGTTTGTATTTCATTATATAGTCACATAAAGAAATTTTTTAAATTTATATATCAGCGAATCATCAGTTAAAAATTAGTTAGTGCGCGAAAAGTGTTTGGCGTCTTTTTTTGAATACGTCATAATTGCTATTCTCAAGTCAGTCTCATTTCTTTTTATAACATTAAGAATATTTTCTATTGAGACTTCCAACTTCAAAGAGAAATTAAATTCTTATTTATTAATTCAAGATTAATAATAAATTCTATTCTGTTTGCTTATAAAATAAACAGTACAAGAATACTCAATATTTTTATTTCAACTCTAGAAAATTGCTTAACACCCATGTAAGAAAATATCAAGTTTGATGTTAAAGGTATTTTCGTATCCATTCAATGTATAAAACTAAACTTGCAGGCAACTGACATGTGCCCGAAACCTTGTTATATCGATTAAACGAAGCAAAGGTTCCAAAAATTCTGTAGTAAATATTTTTGCCATTTTTCAGCGGCTAGTGTTAATATAATTCCGGTTAACGCTCGGGAACAGCGTTCAAAATTTCGGTACGCTCGGTCGCTTAAATGGTGTGCGACAGGAGGAAAAAAAATGACAATAAAACGTTTACCTAAATTCCGCATAGCGTAACGTGAAAAAGTTAAAAAATTGTATGTCGGCGCAATTTTATACGCATTTTAAGTATTTGACGGTTAGTGTGAATTTTTAACCTTTAAAAGAATGCTACGAATCACTAAAATTTTTTTTTTAATCAAACCCTACATGTCGTAGTAATTGTAATTCAAAAACTTCTAGGTAAATATTATTAAACTTCAATATTATTTGGTAAATAATTTCTGTAAAAAAAAAAAAAGGGGGGGGGCCCCCATGAAACTACAAAACTGGAGAACTCTAATTAACGTTATAGATAGTTTAGCAGAGAAGCTCGGAAAGTTATATTAAGCTCACTTGCGTGCATGTTCTAGATCGGAGACTGCCAATCACTCCCACTCTGCCGAAACGCAGTGGCCTGTGCCATTCCTGCGAATGATGTAGCACGCAATTTTTTCTGACGTCAACAGCATTGAACAGGAGACCACCTTCAGATAATGCAAGGTCCCGGACGAGTGCGTACTTACATTACGATTTTTAAAGTCAAATAGCGGCAACTACCAGCTGAATAATTTGTAGCGTAACACCCAACGACACCTTGAAAAATTCTGTTTCAATAAAAACACTAGACTAATAAAGTTTGTTGTGCTAAAAACGCTTCATTACAACACACAATTTCAACTATTCTAATTGTAGATAAACATTGCTTTATTTTTGCATATATTTCAGGAATCATCAGTGTAGAAAGTTAAGCTGAAATATTTCATGCTCTTAGTAAATTATTTGAAAAACTCTTACCTAAATCAATTAGTTAAACATTTCAATCGCAATTGCCTTGTAATAACAAGCAGTATGGATTCAACTAGGGTCGCTCAACAACCGACGTAGGATCAGGCTAATCAAAAGCATTTTAGAGCTGGGAAGCATCACAGGATGCTTTAGATTTCTGTGATTCAAAAGGCTTTGATTGTGTACACCATGAGACCCTGTCAGGAAATTAGTCACTATGGTATAAGAAATAACCTAAACCAACCTTCTGTCTCTCAGTACTTTGAGCTAATCGAATCTCAGAGGGTTGACGTAGAATGTAAAAGATCTCCTGGGCCCTGTAAATATGTAGTCCCACAAGGATCCATTCTTGGCCTTTTTCTTTCTGCTTTATATAAACGACTTACCATGTGTGATAAATAATCAAATGAAGAGATAGTATTATTTGCAGATGATTACCCTCCTGATTTTTAATGTAAACGACATACGTCAATCAAATGACGATGTAAATAATATCTCTCTAGTAGTGCAATTGGTTTAGTGTTATTAATTTGCCTATTAAACCAAAGGAAAAATCAAAATGTATTAGATTCCGACTCCTAATGTGAACATGGTAAATTTGAAGTGGTTATAAGATGGGAGCGTTAGACGTAGTTGAATCAACTGTATTTCTAGGAATAATGTAGATTTAGAAACTACAATGAGCCTTATATTAATAGGCTATGCAAGTAAATAACCTGTAGCTTATTATAAATAAAATTAGATT
Source organism: Lamproptera curius (assembly GCA_029286875.1). NCBI lineage: Eukaryota > Metazoa > Arthropoda > Insecta > Lepidoptera > Papilionidae > Lamproptera > Lamproptera curius. The sequence goes on from JAGSMT010000060.1 coordinate 2,228,775, forward strand.
ATTAAACCGATGTGGAGACAGCTCAGTTTAGTATATTTTAGCTATTTTCATAGTATTATTTCTTATGGCATTATACTGTGAGGAAATGCGGCGGATACTAATACGATCTTTGTCCTCCAAAACGTGCAATTCGTGCAGTCTGTAACCTGGGCCCCAAAGAATCATTAAGAAAGTTGTTCACAGAAATAAAAATAATAACCGTTAGTTCTCAATACATATTTGAAAATTTAATGTATGTGCAAAAAAATAGACATGATTTCCTAAGACATTGTAATGCACATAACATAGATACAAGGAACAAACATAATTTAATTCTTCCAGCAACTAGACTGCGAAGAATAAGTAAGTCTTTTATGGGACAATGTATACGTTTTTACAACAAAATCCCAGTAAACGTTCAGAATTTAACTATTAATAAATTAAAAAAAGGTTATTACGATATTAATGAATTTTTAAATGATAACACAGCCTGGTAATGGAATGCTCGCTCCAGGTCCTGTTTCAAAATTGCATAATATGTAATGTCCAATTATCAAAATGTTTGTTATTTTTAAAAGATGACATAAAAATAGCCCGCTGAGTTTTTTCGCCGGTTCTTCTCAGGTCTGTGGCGTCCTTTTCCGAACCGGTGGTAGTGTGTTTGACAATCAATAGCAAGTGTAAACTTCTATATTGAATAAAGATATTTGAATTTTGAATTTGAATAGTAATTAGTTAGTGCGAAAAGTGTTTGGCGTCTTTTTTGAATACGCCATCATTGCTAATCTTAAGTCAGTCTCATTTCTTTTTATAACATGAAGAATATTTTCTATTGAGACTTCCAACTTCAAAGAGAGATTTAATTCTTATTTATTAATTCAAGATTAATAATAAATTCTATTCTGTTTGCTTATAAAATAAACAGTAGAAGAATACTCAATATTTTTATTTCAACTCTAGAAAATTGCTTAACACCCATGTAAGAAAATATCAAGTTTGATGTTAAAGGTATTTTCGTATCCATTCAATGTATAAAACTAAACTTGCTGGCAACTGACATGTGCCTGAAACCTTGTTATATCGATTAAACGTAGCAAAGGTTCCAAAATTCTGTAGTAAATATTTTGCCATTTTTCAGCGGCTAGTGTTAATATAATTCCGGTTAACGCTCGGAACAGCGTTCAAAATTTCGGTACGCTCGGTCGCTAAATGGTGTGCGACAGGAGGAAAAAATGACAATAAAACGTTTACCTAAATTCCGCATAGCGTAACGTGAAAAAAGTTAAAAAATTGTATGTCGTCGCAATTTTATACGCATTTTAAGTACTGACGGTTAGTGTGAATTTTAACCTTTAAAAGAACGCTACGAATCACTAAAATAAAATTATTTTTTTAATCAAGACCCTATATGCCGTAGTAATTGTAATTCAAAAAATAGATAAAGTAAAGCAAAAACATTTATGTGTTTAACCTTAAAACTTAATTTTTTAGTTTCGACAAGATACTTATGTCTATTGTTTCATATGAATACATTTTAAAGTAGAACGTAAAGAAAACACATATGTATGTACGTAACTTTGCTCCGGTGCGGTGTTCCACAATAAAGATTGATGTAGCCAACAGCGCTCAGGGAAGTGACTGCGCTCCGTAACTCAATTTACTTAAATATCGTAACATACTCCGAAGTTTTACCATTAAAAAGCAATTTCAGAATATACAACCATCTTCTACACAAACATGCATGTAAATCATTGCTGTGTTTGCATTTTAGTTTACATTATAGTTGAATAACAATTTTAGGGATTTTAGATATTACCTTAGAATAAAAAGACAATATTCTATTGGATTTGGATGTGTAAGAATCGTATAACACATTATCATCGTTTAAAATATGAATAACTTTAGTAGTATTTTTAGTACATTACATGTTCTAGAAAAAATGCTCTTAATCATCCACATCGCTAGTGCTTTAATCATTTTTTGTGACTAATATTGCGTTTTTACCCTTTTTATACCCTTTCTAAGGTGCTTAAGTAATCCACATGTAAGTTTTATGAACTGTATTAAGTAGCAAGTACAATTTTATCGAAACATATGATCGACTACTAAACAACGCGTGTCTTGTGTAACCTAATGGCTTTAACGTTCTTCTTTCTTCAAGTTTTTTTTAACTCAAGTTTACAAACCGCGTCGGCTTCTAATCCGTCCAAAGGTGGCTATATCGGGGCTGACTTTGAATATGCCTCAACCCAATTGGGACTAATAATCTGCTAAAAAAAACGAAATGAACCATGATAGAAAAAAGTTTTATAACGTATCACTTTTTTTCGGCACATATAAAAAAATAGTTTACGAACTTTTCTCCATATTAACAATGGTAACATTTGTCATTATAAAGTGAGTGCAGATTTTAACTTTAATTTTAATAAACTGATCAAACCTATGAAAAGCAAAAAATGCATTTCATTTTGTTTTCTCTTAACACCTTAAGATTTTCTAATCATAATATTTTGAGACAGGTCAAGGAATAGGAACAAATTAGGGGTAGGTAAATTAATTTTTTTTATGTTTTATGGTAAGACGATGGTATTTTTTTAATTGGACAATAAATATTATAATAAATATATCGTACGAGGTATTTAAACTAAAACTGCCTCAAGGAAACATGCTGTATACTAATTTAATTATATGTTAGACATCTTACTACAGGTAATATCGAACGTTCCCCGTACAGCGGTGGGGTTCGGTACCTGCGGCTTGGGCCTGCCGCGGGGAAGCTAAGAGGAACCGGCCGGCCTGAGAAGTAATGCCGGCTGTGGAAGAGGCTGCTCAAAACTGGCTGGTGAAGCCAGCTTTGGATGCGCCTTAGAGGGCGACAACTCAGCGGGCCGCACCGCTGATTGAGATTGAATTATTTTTGATATTGAACGACAAAACCACTTCACACCAATGGTCCGAACCGAAATAATTTTGTTCTACAAAAAAGGTGATCCAACGATATCCGTAACTATAGACCGATAAGCCTACTATCTTCTATAAACAAACTTTTTTTGTCCATAATAGAGAAAAAATAAAAGAAACTACGGAAAAACTTTAACCTGTAGAACAGGCAGGCCTTAGACGAGGCTTTTCTACAATTGACCATATTCACTCGCTGGAGATGGTAATAGAAAAATTTCAAGAGTTCAACAGACCACTTTATGCCACTATATTTTTATTAATTAGGAAAAAACCTACGATACCCTATACCACACATCGATTAGGAAAGCTATACACTCTCAGAACGTGGAATTAGATTTTATACAAGTCATAAAAAATATCAACGACCACAGTACCAGTAGAGTAAAGTTAGAGACTACCGGACCACTCATATATATTAAAAGAGGTGTTAGGCAACTGCCTCCGTAGCCTAGCGGTATGGGCGTGTGCTTTAGAAACCGGAGGTCGTGGGTTCGAATCCTGCGGGGACGCAACAAATTTTCGATGTTGTTTCCTAGTTGGTTAGGGCAATTTGGGCCGATCACCCAATTGTCCGAAAAGTAAGATGATCCATGCGTCGGATGGGCATGTAAAAAAGTCGGTCCACCCACCAACCGCATTGGATCAGCGTGGTGGGATACGGTCCAAACCCCCTAATGGATAGGGGTGTATTAGGGGAGGCCTATGTCCAGCAGTGGACTAACAAAGGCTGATGATGTGATGTGATGTGTAGGCAAGGAGACCCAATCTCCCCAACAATATTTATAGCGGTGCTAGAGTACATTATCCGCAACCTTAACTGGAAAAAGTCGGCATAAATATAAATGGATCCTACCTAAGTCACCTTAGATATATAGAAGAAAGTCGCAAGGTAGGCCTAGAAATCAACCTTGTTAAAACAAATGTAATGACAAACCATATTAGGTTACCTATATATCTTAAAAATGTACCTATGTTGATGCCTATATCTACCTTGGCAAACAAATTTCATTCAACAAAAACAACAATGAATTAGAAGTAAAGAGAAGAGTAAATATCGCTTGGAAAAAAATTTGGAGTCTCAAAGAAATTCTAAAAAGCGACATGCCTATAAAGATTAAGAGCCAAGTTATGAATACCTGCCTACTTCCGTCACTAACATACGGCTGCCAAACGTGGAAATTTACGAATAAAATAAAAAATAAGATCGTAACAAGCCAAAGAAATATGAAAAGAAGCATAATGAACATTAGAAAGATCCAAAAATTCGCCATACTTACTTAATAAGGCAGAAAACTTATAGTGATAGGCGCTCTTAGTTACTCGCTAAAATGCAGATGGGCAGGACATGTAGCAAGACTAAAAGATAACCGCTGGACTAAAAAAACAATATCATGGCTAGGGCCATCGGGACAAAGAAAAAGAGGTAGACCAAATGCGCGCTGGACAGCAAATAGAAATAATAGGTACTAATTGGATGCGAGTTGCAAAAGACAGAGAACAATGGCTAAATTTGGAGGAGGCCTTTACCTTCCACTGAGAGGGGTTCTCGCAACCTTTTATCTATCAAGAAAGTGACAATAATTATACTTAGATAAATACATATAGGTTAAGGCAATTGTCAAAAAAGTAAAGTATTCGATTGTATTTTTATTTTTAATTAGTAAGAAATAAAATTTTATTACAATACAATTTTATTATATTGTATGATTTGATTTTGGTACATTGATTTGATCTATGATTTTGATTACATAAAATTAATTAAATAAATGTCTAGTTTAAATATTTTTTTGCAAAAAAACTGTTCGTGTAATTGTTAATTAAAAAAATATTTTAATCATGAGATAATTAAATTCTATCATATTTGTATTAACATAAAATTAATAATTGGAAAAAAATTTATAATGTTAACATAAAAGGAATGAAATAGATACCTGTAACTATTGGACTAATTAATTTTTGCATGCAAATTGTATTGTAAACTTATTATGATGCGAAAAATAATAGGCTTTTTTATTTTATTTATTTACGTAATAACATATTAATATATAATTATAGCAATATAACGCGTATATAGACATAAAGAAAATTAATCGTAGACCTGATTTCTCACTGGTCCGTCCAACTATGAGAGTAAAAAAGGAAAAATAATTTAAGTAAAGTTTTCCTGCTAAAGACGGTATTTGAGTTGTAATAATTGAAATAAAAATAAAAAACCTTTTCTTATACATAACATACTACCTCCGTGAACTAGCGATATGGGCCCTTACTTTGTAACACCGGAGGTCATGGGTTCAAATCCCGCGGGGAAACAAATTTGTGTAATCGTTGTTTTCTGGTCAAATAGGACAATATGGGCCGATCATCCAATCGTCTGAAAAGTAAGATGATCCATGCGTCGGATACGTATGTATAAAATCGTTTCGCCCACTAACCCGCATTGGACTAGCGTAGAGGGATACGGTCAAACAAACCCCCTAATGGAGAAGGGCCCCTAGGGGAGGCATTTGTCCAGCTGTGGACTAACAAGAGCTCATGATTATTGTTATACAAAGTTAGAATTGGCATTTCTTGTATTTTGTTTTGAAAAGTGTGGAAATAGACAGTATGTTAATCGACGCCCCATGTAAAACGCTGCCGCCACGGATGAGACGTACGTCAAGAAAGTAATTTACCGAAGCTAATAGCTATTTAGAATTCTGACAAGTCTTTTATTGGAAACACGCTCAATAAGGCATCGATAGGCTCTGGCGCTTTCTACTGGCATGAAAGCGATAAAGCACTCATTCTGGTAACAAAAGTTATAACCCCTTAGTGGCACCTTTTCGTTTTTTTTTTTTATTTTAATTTATGGAATTTTGGTTTTTATATTTCACTTTTTAGTGCCTTAATTAGTTGCACGTTAGTAGGCATCTTTAAAAACATTTTAGTTAGCTATACTAATAGAAATTATGTCACAGTGACTATAATAGCGTAACCATAATTAAAGCTAAACAGCCGCGTGTTTATTACCTTAACAGTTTTTTAACCACAAATTATACGTAATAATTGAACACAGTAACATAAGTATGCATATAAAAAACAATATGTCTAAAAACTAATACATAAAACACACAAGAAATCGTAAACACCCTGTTTACGAATTGTCACATTTTATATAAACACTGGCATATTTTGAATTTGAATTGGAATTGGAAACACCAATTATTTTGTCAACTCACGTGGAACGTTCCTTGGACAAAATAAATTGTTTTGTTAGATTACGTCTCCAGCGTAAAGGATTCTCGAAGGTGAGATCGAATTAAAAGTCGCCGTAGTGCGAATCAATGGTAAGTCATAAAATGAATGACGGCTCCTACTACGAAACTTTACTTTAAATTACTTTACAGTTTCAATTGCAGAAAGATAGTCAGTTATTCGCTTTGCTAAAACTGAAAATCAAACAAGTTACTCAAACAGCTTGCTGAAAATATGTAAACAATCATTACTAATACTGTAAAGAGGAAAGATTTGATTTAAATAGTTTTTTCGCTACAAGAAAACAATATTATTCTTTTGTATAACAAATGCTCGTTTTACTTCCGAAAATCCAGTTCAAACATTTAAAAGACAAAACCGAGGGTGTATTGCTAGTGTTCTGTATTTAAATCGCATCAATTAATCTGAATTCACAAGACTTTTACACCTGTTTAGTGGTACAGCGAGAAAACTTACCAATTTATTAATTTTCATCAGTGGCTTTCTTTCGAAACATTTCCACACTATAACACAGAGTAGAGGACTTAAGTCCAGCTTTGGATTCTTAAGCAAAAATTCTGTATAAAAGACGTGCTCAGCTCTGATGTCTTCCTAATACAATGTTAGGTACCCAATGATTGACGTTGATTCGCGCTTAGAAATCCTGTTAATTAGTACATTTACTATGTTAATACTCTAAAGAAAAGACTTACAAGGGTAGGTAGGTTAAGGTAACTGCCTCCGTAGCTTAGTAGTATGGGCTGTGCTTTTAAAACGGGAGGTCGTGGGTTTGAATCCTGCAGGGACTCAACAGATTTTCGTTGTTGTTTCCTAGTTGGTTAGGGCAATTTGGGCCGATTACCCAATTGTATGAAAAGAAGATGATCCATGTCCGGATGGGCATGTAAAAGTCAGTCCACCACCAATCCGCAATGGACCAGCGTGTTGGGATCAGGTCGGACGGATAGAGGTGTATTCGGAAGGGATGATGATGATGTTATTAAATACTAATTAATTGATGCAAGCATTAAATACTTAATTTTATTTACTTAACATTTAATAGTATCGTGCTTACATTTTACAAACATAATACAGAGTTTTTCAAAACAGAAAGTTCTATGTATCAAGTACAATTTAAAAATATTATTTTAATAAATTTTTAGTTTGGCCTACATCCAACTAAAATTTGTTTTACTAATATAAATTAGGTTTGATAGTCTCTTCGCAAGTTATTAGGTATCTAATCTTAGGTATTTCTCATATAAAAAGAAATCTTAGTCCCCAATAGTAAATTCAACTATATGGAAAGTCAGATATTTTGCCAGAAATTAAAGGCATAATTGTTCCTCTAGATAAAATAATAAAGCTGGAGCCATGAGGCAAACAAGTAATCTTAACTTTGTTCCAATCTAGGTCTAGGGCGTCTATAAATTTACAATTGAATATAGTCAAAGTTCTTAATGGATATTGTTATCTTACTAAATAATTGTGTAAGTCGTTTAAAAAGCTTGATAATTGTGTTGTTACATTGTTTGTTCTGATAATATAACAATCACTTTAATAGGACTGCCAGCACGATTATAATTCAATGCATCAGCCAATGGTTTGCGTTTTAGAAACCGCAGGTAGTCGGTTCCAATCCTGCGGGGACTACCAACTGCTGCGGTTGCCTATCCATGCTTTAAGTTGTCGGTTAGGCCAATATGAACTGCTCCCCAAAATGAGCAACATCCCATAAACTTAAAGAAATAGAAATTAGGAAGTGCACGAACGCAAAGTTATAAATAAAATTGTGTTTCTGTATAAAACTGAGGCACCTCTAAAGGGCTAATTGTACTATATATTATATCAAAACTTTCTCACTTTTTAAAAAACTAACAAAAGTTTATAACAAATACTTTTAGATACTAAAAATATTAAAATCATTCTCTACTTTTGATAACACTTTTTACCCTGGGATAATGCGATCAGTGCGTCTTACCTGTCATGACCTACTGTGCCGAGACTTGGACAGTTATGGTTTGACTGGTCCAAAATTTAAAGTCGCTTAGCGAGCTATGGAGGGCTATGCTCGGAGTATCTCTGAAGGACCGCTTTATTCAGCCCATCAGATTAGTAAGCTGAAGTGGCAGTGGGCCGGTCATATAGGCCGCAGAACGGACTACCGTTGAAGTCTGTGTGAAAGTTCTGGAGTGGAGACCGAAATTCGGAAACGTAATGAGGACGCCCTTCGGCAAAATAGAGTGACGACATTTGCAAAGAGGCTGATGTAGCCTGGACGAGAATAGACAAAGATCGGAAGCAGTTGCGTGCATTAGGGAGGCCTACATCCATGATGATGATGATGATGTATAAGACAGGGCAAATTAATAATAATAATAATAATAATAATAATAAAAATCTTTATTTAAACTAAATGTTCAGCATTCATACACATTAAGCAAGATACGTACAATACGATAAAACATGTATATATTGTTTAATTTGATGGAGCAATAAACATTTTGGCCCTGATTTGCGTTTGATCAATGACCCTGCACTAGGCCTGTAACCTGTCTTGCAGGGATCAGTATCAATGATTTCCTGGTCCTTAAGTGTTGGATTGATTAGTACATTTAATTACAATATGGTAAAGAGTTGGAATGTATATAAGTGGTTATAAGTTGGAATGTATGGTAATGTTGGGACAGTGTACTAAATGTGTTAGTGGGGTCTTTTATTTGAGTGTCATAAGTAGATTTTCAGACTGCTGATAATTTAGCTGCATTAAATATTCAAATATCATCTTTTTACAGGCATAGTTGTTAAGAGGGAAAATATTTAATATTTTATGAAGTCTATTGTACAAATTTGGCGCTAAAGAAAAATAAAAGCGGTGAGCGAAAATGGTACAACATTTGACGTTAGGGCAGATATTTTTGGCTTTTCTTTTTATTTTATAAAGCTTCGGGTTGAATTTAAGATAGCAATGGTAACGAAGTATGCAGTGAAGTATAAAAAGTTTACGCACTGAGAGTAGTTGGCAGTCCGTATAAAGTTGGTTAGTGGGGTATAGGTAGGGTTTCTTTATCATTACTTTGAGTACAGATCTCTGCGCCCTCTCTAAGGGGATCATAGTTGATTTGTGTGCGCCTCCCCAAGCTGAGATACAGTAAGTGAGTAACGATTGACATATTGAAAAATAGACTGTTTTGAGAAGTTTCGGGTCACAAATGTTTCTTAATCTCCTAAATACCCATACGAGTTTACGTATACGGCCTGATACAGCATTTAAATGGTGGTGCCAATTTAGGTTAGTGTCGAGGTGTATTCCAAGATACTTTATCACTTCAACTTTTGTTACAGTGGGGCAAGCACAATCATTTCTGCGTGTAACAATATCAAACGAAGAACATACATGAGCCCTTATATCCTTAAGTCGGTCAAGAGTCTTATCTCTTCGTATATAAAATGGAATAAATTTTGTTTTATTTACATTTAACTTTAATAAGTTGTCTTAGAGCCATCTTGAGACTTTAGCGAATTCTCTTTCAGCAATCTGAAACACTTCATCCCATGTGTCTCCGTAGAATACCAAGGCAGTATCATCGGCGAATGCAAAAATTTGTCCATTACACAAATGTAGTTTGCAGAGTTCATTTATATATATTAGAAACAGAGTTGGGCCCAAAACACTGCCCTGAGGAACACCATATAAAACATTAGCTTCGGTACTTAAATAGTTACCTATTTTAATTCTTTGCTTACGTTCTGAGAGGTAACTTGAGAAGAGATCCAAAGTTGTGCCGCGAACACCAATCTGTTCTAGTTTTGAGATTAGTATAGGAATTGATACCGTGTCAAAGGCTTTAGAAAGGTCTAAGAAAATACCCAGACATTTTCGTTTGATGTCAAGATTTTTGACAACATAGTCAGTTAGGGCGATAACTGCATCCTCAGTTGACCTACCTTTCCTAAAACCGTATTGTGAGTCTGCCAAAATTTGATTATGTTCCAAAAAGCTAGTCAGTCGTTTGTTAATAATTTTTTCAAATATTTTAGACAAACTTGGTAGTACAGATATAGGACGGTAGTTGCTTATGTCGTTTCCATCACCTCCTTTATGTATTGGACTTACGGATCTTAAATGCCTTAGGAAAAGTACCAGTTTCGATTGCTAGGTTAAAAGTTTGGTCAGTATGGAGCGATGCTATTTTTGCCAGTTTTAATATCTTAGGTGGTATGTTGTCCCACCCAGCAGCCGAGTCGATATTGATGTTGTTAATAATTGATATACTTTCTGAGTCATCCGTGGTAGTAATACTAAAGAGTGGAGAGAATGCGACATTCCTACAGTAACTTTGTCATTTACTATTCCAGTAGATAATTTAATTTTTCTGCTAATTGATACCCACGTTGACAAAATTTTGTTTACAGCATCAATGGAATTTTGTGGACTTTTATGTAGACTTAGGAGGTCATCTGGTTCATATCTGGTTTATTCAAATTTGCTAGTTGTTTAATTGTTCTCCAAGTTTTTAGGATCATTAGAATTTTAAGAAGTTCATGATTCGTAATTGTTTTAAGGTTTTCAACAAATTACTACAATACGTTCTGTATCGAGTGTATGATACTTTTAAATCTCATTGTGAGGATTTTCCTTTACTAAAGTATGCATTTTGTCCCTGTTACGAATACATTTTATAAGTCCAGGAGTAATCCAGGGTTTAAGATGCAGATTTCTTATAGCGTCGGTGCTTAACATCAGCCATATGTTCTTTCACTCTGGTCTTTTGTTTGTCCAATGTAAGAGAGACCACAATCACAGTCTAGTTTGTACACACCGGTACCTGTAGAGGAATTTTACATTTGATGGATGATAATAATTAGCCAATCTTCTTCGGCGGCTTATCATATGTTTTAATAGAAGCTCGCTTTTAAAATATAACCAATTTTGTCGTGTGTCTCCTCTGATGTAAGGTTAGACGGCAGGCACTCTTTCGACTGGCTGGTTCACGCGGTGACTGCTTATATTAGATTTGATGAATCAAAATACTGGCTAATAAACATCGATTTATACCAAGGATGATTCGGGAAGCAATAGAAATTAAAAATATCCAAATTTTAATAAAGAGGATGGTTGGTCTTGCCACCTTCCTGGGATCCAATAATTTCAAAAGTAAACGCAGAGGTATGAAAACTACAAAACCGAAGGACAACATAACTACTTTTTGTCAAACCAATATCCAAAATTAAGAAAACGAAAGACATGTCAATTTTTAAATAAAAACTCTGACGGTTATTCCAAAACGTAGAGATACAGACGTATACCAACTTAGTCTGCCCGTGATCATGGATGCTGAAAAGAATCCAAAACGTCGGGAATAAATATATTTAAGTAACGCGAAAAATCCGTAAATTAGTGGATTTGATATGTATAATAATCGTGAATAAAAGAAATAATTGAGTAATTAAAATGTTAAATTGTTTTTTCATGAAGCTATATATTGGAAATGTAAAGCTTTATTCTCTGAGTTAGGAAGTTTTCCTTTTCCATAGCGACTTAAGATCGAACTGTGTTCGAAAAAATTTGCTTAGTAAACGAGTATGTAAATTAATACTTAGTCTATGTGTGGAATGGCAAAACTTTGTCTGTACGATTAAAAATACCTTACATGTTTCAAAACGACTTCACGAAGGGCCATATTTTTCGTCAGATACGTATAAATATAAAAAGTCTTTGTAAATCCATAGTGGCCTCGTGTTTAAAGGTGCATACTTTTTGAAATTTCAAAGAAACAACTAAAACAGTAATAAACAAAACCATTAATTAAAAATATTGCCGATATAAGGAGCAGATTTACTAGTGATTTCAGAATAAAACTAAAAGAGAAGCAACAATACTATTATAAAGTAATGGTATTGTTTAACTTTATAATTCAATTTATCTTTTAATTAATAAACTCTATTACAAAGGAATACGTAATAAGCTATTAATATATAATTATAGCAATATAATCGTCGATAGACATGAAGGTAGTTGGTTCTACACCTGATTTCCCGCTGGTCCGTCCATCTATGAGAGTGAAAGAGGTGAAATAACTCATTTTGCTGCTAAAGACAAATTAAGATTTTAATAAATGAAATAAAATAAAAAATCTTTTCTTATACATGATATACCGCCTCCGTGGTCTAGCGCTATTGGCCCTTGCTTTATAAAACCAAAGGTCGTGATTTCAAATCCGCGGAAAACAAATTCAAATAGGACAATATGAACCGATCATCCAATTGTCTGAAAAGTAAGGTGATCCATGCGTCGGATAGGTATGTATAAAGTCGTTCCAACCATTAACCCGCATTGTACTAGCGTAGTGGGATACGGTCAAACAACCTCCTGATGGGAAAGGGCCCTAGGGAAGGCCTTTGTCCAGCAGTGGACTAACAAGGGCTCTGATTATCGTTATACAAAAGTTAGCATTAGCATTTCTTGTATATTGTTTCAAAAGCGCGAAGTAGACAGTATGTTAATCTACGCGCCATGTAAAGCGCCGACGCTACGGATTGGACGTACGTCAAGAAAGTAATTTACCGAAGCTAATAGCTATCAAGAATTCTGACAAGTCTTTTATTGGAAACACGGTCAATAAGGTATTGATAGGCTCTGGCGCTTTCTATTGGCATGAAAGCGATAAAGCACTTATTTTGGTAACAAAAGTTTATTACGCCATAGTTGGTACTTTTAGTAGTCTTTTTTAAATTTTCAGTTCAAAGTGTTTTAGTTCTCCTATTTCACTATTTAACCTCTTAATTTGTTGGATATTAGTTGGCATTTTTGTAAACATTTCAGTTCGCTATACAAATAGAAATTATGTCACAGCGACTATAAGAGCATTATCATAATTAAAGCTAAACAGCCGCGTGTTTATTACCTTAACAGTTTTTGGTACCACCAATTATAAGTAAGAATTTAATACAGTAACAGAAGTATGTATATAAAAAACAATATATCTAAAAACTAATACATAAAACACACAAGAAATCGTAAACACCCTGCTTACGATTTGTCGTATTTTATATAAAAACCGGCATAATTGGAAACACCAATTGTTTTGTCAACTCACGTGGAACGTTTCTTGAACAAAATAAATTGTTTTGTTAGATAACGTCTCTAGCGTAAGGATTCCGAAGGCGAGCTCTAATTAACAGCCGCCGTGCGCGAATCAATGGTAGGTCATAAAACAAATAATGCCTCTACTACGGAACTTGACTTTAATTTACTTTACAGTTTCATTCGAACTACTTCTGAAGAAAGATAGTCAGTTATTCGCTTTGCTAAAACTGAAAGTCAAACTCATATTTAACAAAATTATAAATTAAACCATATTTATTTTGCTTATCGTCCTTGAAGTTTGCTCTATGCCTTTACAAAGTTACATCGCAAGAGTGCAATATAGTTTTATTTCAATATTAGTAAAATTATTTGGCAACCATATAAAAAATTGTTCAGTTTACTGTAAAAGGTATTTTATCATCTATTCTATCTAAAAAAACAAAGTTTGCAAGAAACTAACGTGTGCCCGAAACCTTGTTATATCAATTGAACGAGGCAAAGATTTCAAAAATTCTGTAGTAAATAAGCCGTTTTTCAGCGGCTAGTGTTAATATAATTCCGGTTAACGCTCGGGAACAGCGTTCAAAATTTTCGCTTAAACGGTGTGCGACTAGAGGTAAAAAAATGACAATAAAACATTTATCTAAATTCCGCATAGCGTAACGTGGAAAAGTTTAAAACATTGTATGCCGTCGCAATTTTTATACGCCTTTTAAGTATTCGACGATTAGTGTGAATTTTTAACTTTTAAATGATTGCTACGAAGCACTAACATAAAATTATTTATTTAATCAAAACCCTATATTTCGTAGTAATTGTGACTCAAAAACTTCTATGTAGATCTTATTGAAATTTAATATTATTTGTTAAATAATTGCTGTAGCTAAACTAAATATTAATCATAAAGTAATGTACCATTTCTGTGATAGTATGCAAAGTCATCGCGTATTAGTCAATATAAACTATATTTTATGTGAGTCCAATAAGTTTATTTTCACAAAAAATGCTATAAAAAGGTAAAGTAAAACATTCTTTTAAGACATATATTTTTTTAGTATCGACTAGATACTTATATATATTGTTTCATGTGAATACATTTCAAAGTAGAACGTAAAGAAAACACATGTGTATGTACATAACTTTGCTCCGGTGCGGTGTTCCACAATAAACATTGATGTAGCCAACAGCGCTCAGGGAAGTGACTGCGCTCCGTAACTCAATTTACTTAAATATCGTAACGCACTCCGAAGTTTTACCATTAAAAAGCAATTTCAGAATATACAAACATCGTCTACACAAACATGTAAATAAATCGTTGCTGTGTTCGCATTTAAGTTTACAATATAACTGAATAACTATTTTAGGTTTTTGGATATTTTCTTAGAAAATAAAGGCCAAGTATTATATTGCATTTGGATGAGTAAGAATCGTATAACACATTATCATCGTTTAAAATATTAATTACTTTACTTATATTTTAGTACATTACGTGTTCTAGATGTAATGCTTTTAATCGTCCACATCGCTAGTGCTTTAATAATTTTTTGTGACTAATATTCCGTTTTCACCATTTTTTTCAGGAGTTTAAGTGGTTTGCCCACATGCAAGTTTTTTTTTTTGATAGATCTCGTGCTCTGGAGAATAAACCTATTAGAAAATAACCGGGTTTGGGGGGGGGGGGCGTTGCCACGAGGCGCGTCTCCCCATAAGTGACTTAACTGCACCAAGGGCCCCCAGACGGGGAGCTTCGGCTTGGGTCGTCACTTTTCTGGTACCCGTTAGCATGCCGAATCGAGGGCTGCCCAGGTGGGCCGATGCCTCGGCTCGATTCAGACGCTTTGCAATGATAATTTATTAGCTAGAAGAGCTCTATCTAAACTTTACTACCACTTCTTGAAGCGTTGGTGCTGGGAGAAGAAGTGGCGCAAGAAACTCCAGCAATGCTCCTATCTGAAATGGTGTTAAGCTACAGTGTCATATAGCAAAGGGTGTGTAAGTTAGACCTCACCGGTGGGGTCGATGTCATAAGTATGTGTGTTTGTCCTACACTCTAAGTGTCGCTACCTAAGCCTTAAGGGCGTTATTTAGATTCTTGTATTTTACAAGTAAGGAGAACCTAGCCATAGCGTCGCCGGCGGCGGCGGCGAATGCATCTGCTGCTTGATTAAATTCATCTAAATCAAAGAGATCTAGCGATTTTAGAAAAGACGCGCAATTGTTGCCAGTGCTGCCATTGCTATGGCTAGCATGCTGGCTTTTTGAGGCGGCGGGCCGCTGCGCGCTCGGAGTCGACTCCGGCGCTGGCTTTTGCCACGCGGGGCGAAACTGCCAAGCGTTGGAAGGACGAGGGGTGGGAATGCGGTGTTGTTGGATGGGGTTGGTGGTCGCCTGGAAGAGGCTTCCCTTAGGATTGCAGAAACTCTGCGTTTTGGCGCCTTAGGGCAGCCGAGGTAGTTGGCCGTGTGGCCGAGATTGCGGTAGTTAACGCACGCAGGAGGTTCATAGGTGGCGAGGACTTCTTTGTCCTTGGGTCTTGGACAGGAGGTGGTGCCGTGATCCCCGAGGCATTTGACGCAACGGGGGCGGGCGAAACAGTTCCGCGCAGCGTGACCGAAAACCTGGCAGTTATGACACTGCCCTGGAAGACCGTTGGAATGCGGCCGCTCAAAAGAGAGACGGCTGATCCCACACAGTTGCTCGACATCGTAAATGCGCTTGCCTTCTTTAGAGCGCTCTAGCGTAACCAGCACCATACCGTAAGGGCGTTTGGTGCGTGGGTGGTACATACGTTGTACCGAAAGGGCGGGAATATTTAATTCTTTGATAGCCGAAGCTATCTCCGAGCAAGGGATCTCCTTAGGCAGTCCTTTGACCACTGTCCTAAGCACGCGCTCATCCGGGAGCGCGAATGTGTGGTATCGGTGTTCTTTTTCCCTAAGGAATAAAGTCACCTTCCTAAAGTCGTCGGAGTTTTCTAATTGTAGTTTGATCCTCTGATTGCTATCAGAGGCCTCAAACTTGATGTTATTGGACAGGGCCGAGTGAATCTCGACCCACTTCTCCTTTTCGCGGAGGTAAATTGGCGGTAGGCGTTTCCCTACGGGGAGCCGTGCCTGGGAAGACTGGGACGGCTGGACGAGGGGCCGGGGGGCGCCTAGGATCGGCGGGATGCATGGATGGGATTGTCGACTGGGAGGTCGACGGTTTGGCGACCTGCTGAGGGCAGGTGGTGGGAGCGTCAGGCTTTGCAGCCTTGACGGGAAGGACGGGTGCGGGTGAAGAGGTGCGGACCTTGCGCTTCCTCTTCGATTTGACGGTTTTGAAGCCGTCGTCGGATTGCGGATTGGTTAACGCCTCGACGTCCATGTCCGATTCCGTGCGGATGCTAATGTCGACATAATTGTCGTCACTATCATCCTCAGGGAATGGTCGGGACGGTCCAGGCGTTGAGGTAGGAGATGGGTGGTCGGGAGCGTGCTCGGATATGAGCTGGTGCACTGCTACGGTCAATTGCATATATAATTTCCAACCGATTTTCTCACTAATCGCCTTGGTATCAATACCAAAGCGACTCGAGAGTTCCCGGTCGACCATTGTATGCGATTAGGTCACGCCTCTGTATGACGATCCATGTGTTGCGTTGCCCACGCAAGCAGTGAGTCCCGGCGATTGCCGGGCGTAGAAAACCTTCCTGCCTTCCTAGTTGTGAAAACAACTAGTTCAGCCGAGAAACAAGATAATTAACCCTAAGAAACAAGAATTGCGCTTGCAATAAGCGGCTAGCAACACAATTGTGTTAGGCAAACGAGTTGCAAACCACAGCCGTGCACAACCCGACCGCTTGAGGTAGTGCAATAAATCGCAAGCGCGGTGACGTCAGCGGTGCGACAAGAAGCTCTATGAGCGGAGGTGCACTCATAAAACACAGATGGCGCAGCGTGACGATTTCACGGAAGCGGACAATGAACACTGCGCGGCGAGCTCCTGAGAGCGCTCTGTGACATGCAAGTTTTCTGAATTATAATAAGTAGCAAGTATAATTTCATCAAAAAATATCATCGACTATAAAACGATTTCCTCATAAGATTACACAACGCGTGGGTTGTGCAATCTCTAATGGCTTTTACATTCTTCTTCCTCCAAGTTATTTTTACTCAAGTTTACGACCCGCGTCGGCTTCTAATCTGTCCAAAGGTCTGATATCGGGGATGACTTTTAGCATGCCCAACTCAATTGGGGCCAATAATGTTCTAAAAAATCGAAAGTAACCATAATAAAAAATAATTTTATACCGTATCAATTTTTTTTGAAACATGTAAAAAATAGTTTACGTTTAAAAATAGTTTTCTCCATATTAACAATGGTGACGTTTGTAATTATAAAGTAAGCGCCGATTCGAATTTTAACTTTAATAAACTGATCAAACTTGAGAAACGAAAAAAATACATTTCATTTTGATTTCTCTTTACGCCTTAATATTTTGTTATTATACATGACATTACCTGTTATTTATATCATATAACAGGTAATATCAAATGTCCCCCCGAACAGGTGCTCGCTTTGTCGTAGCGGTGGGGTCAGTACTTGCGGCTTGGGCCAGCCGCAGGGAAGCTAAGGGGAACCTGGGCGGCCTGTGGTTAAAGGCCAGCCGAGGAGAAGGCTGCTCTAAGCGGGCTGGATAAGCACGCTTTGGATGCGCCTTTGGAGGGTGCGAGGGACGGGTTGCAGGAGGTAGGTGTGCCGCCATTCCTGTCCTTCGTAACCAAGGAGGAGTCGTGGGGAAGAAGAGTGTTGGTAGTTCGTAGGCCGCTCTCCTTTTCTTCCCCGACTCGGCGGGGCCGCACTGCCGATGCGGTGTGGAGGAGCCGTGGGAGAAGGGGACGTTCGGCATGGTGTCGTCGATCTCTCCTCCTTCAGCGGCTGGAATGGAGCTAGCGGCGGAGCGTAACATCAGAGCCGCAACTGGGGGTTGGAAGTCTTGTCACTGCAGGGACTAAGAATTCCTGGCTCCCATGGCCCCTGAGTAACAGACTCGGGTTGGACGTACGTCAAAAAAGTAATTTACTGAAGCTAAAAGCTAAGAACTCTCAAAAGTCTTTTATAAGGAACACGCTTACTAATGTATTGATAGGCTGGTAATCATGCTGTTTACAATTTGTCGTATTTTATATAAACACCGGCATAAAGCAAAACACCGTTTGTTTCATTCATTCACGTGGAACGTTTCTCGAACAAAAGAAATTGTTTTGTTAGATTACGTCTTCAGCGGAAAAAATTCCGAAGGCGAGATTCAATCAACAGTCGCCGTGCGCAAATGGTAAATCATAAAATGAATGACAGCTCCTACTACGGAACTTAATTTTAATTTACTTTACAGTTTCATCGGTAATTTCTCTGAAAAAAGATAATCAGTTATCCGTTGAACTGAAATTGTACATCTAACAAGATGTTACTAATTCTACGTGGTAATATAAAAATAAATAATCTTTACTAATATAAAGAAGAAAGTTTTGATATGAAAAACATTGAATAAGTGCTACCAAGAATAATATTAACATTGACTAACATTGTGCTCCTTTTTTTTTTCGAGGAAGTCCATTCCACAGACCTAAAAATAACATTATTGCCACTTAGCCTAGAGTAAGGGCGTATTCTTAATAAACCTCAGGACGTTTCTTTAAATCCTGCGAAGACTCAAACTTTCTATGATTTTCTAAGTTGGTTAGGGCCCTTTATGGGACTGTTTGTACACATTGCATCTGAAAAGTAGTAAAGATTCATCTGTTCAGATGAAGCAAGAAGTAACTGTAACGGACTTACTCCAGTTTATCAGCTAGCTTATTAGTATAAGTCAAAATCGGTGACCACTATTACAGTGGTGCTCTGGCCAAAACAAACAGACAGTCATGTAGGCAATAACTTCAAAGGCAATTGCTTAGTTATTTATATGTCCTAGTTACATATCATAATGTATGCATTTACTTAAAACAGTTACTTTAATGTTAGAAACAGACACTCCAACTTTAAATAGACATTAATAACTTTTTTGATTAAAAATATGCATTTTGAAAGTTGTTTGTGACTGGGCAACGCGTGATAAAAACAGAAAAGATAAATTATATTAAAAGACATATTTTAAAAAACAAGATGTAATGTAATGTAAAATGGGATAAAATATAACTGCTCGTAAAAGTTTATTACACAGTAATATACCAAAAGTTTTACTGCTACACTAAATTTGTGGACAATACGCACATGTCTTTGAGTAATTTTTATTATTCTTCATCATTTTATTTTCTTTACATACAATTCATTGATTTTGATATTTTTCGAGGTTTTCTTAACATTTTTAACGTTTTTCTCCCTGGCATTTTTTAAAAGTCTGCCAATAATATTGTTGTTTTACAACTACACAAAATATTCTAAAGTTGTAAAACATTAAAAATCATATTGTGCAAGCAATTGAATAGCCAAATTAGAAAATAACGCTAATTATAATATGACATGCTAATCAATTGGTGCAAACATTATTTAGTTAATTATATTTACTTATCACGCCCTTCTTGCGCCTTATGTTCCTAATTGTTTATCTCATTTGATAGTATCGTGCTTGTATTTCACAAATATAATAAACATTTAAAAATCTTTTTTTCAATTTTATTTTTAGTTTTACCTACATCCAAGTAATTGTCAACTAAGAATTTTCAAAATCATAATTATACTAATTTAAATAAGGTTTTCGATAGTTGCCTCGCAAGTTATTTGGTATGTAATCTGTTGTTTTCAACTAACGAAATAGTTCAACTATATGGAACGTCAGATATTTTATTAAATAAAATCACTTTACGGATTTTATCGCGTTTATTTTACATTTTAAATTCACGAGTCTACCCCGTGACCACGGCTGCTGGAAAGTGTTCGAAACGTCGGGAATTTAAAATGTAAAATAAACGCGATTAAATCCGTAAAGTAACTTTATTTAATAATGTATAATATTCGCGCAAGCAATAGAAATAATTATGTCAGATATTTTGCTAGAAATTAAAGACATAATTATTCCTCCTTGAATTACTATTAAAGCCAGAGCCATAGGGCAAACAAGTAATCCTAACTTTGGTCAAATCTGGGTCTAGGTATCTATAAATTTACAATAGAATATAATTAAAGTTCTTAAAGGATATTGTTATCTTACTAAACAATTGTGTAAGTCGGTTGAATAAAGCCTGATAATATACATACAATTGTTTTGTTACATCGCTTATTCTGATAGTATAAAATCACTTTAATAGGACTGCCAGCATATTATATTATGTTTAAAGTCATCCTTAACCTAATGGTTTGCGTTTAAGAAACCGACGGTAGTCGGTTCCAATCCTGCGGGAACTCAATAACCTTTTTCTGTTGCTCTAGCCAATTTATAAGTTATCGGTTAGAATAATACGGACTGATCCCCCAATATAAGCATCATTGTCCCTTACCCTTTAAGACATAAAAATTAGGGACTGCACGAACGTAAAAGTTTCTTTAAAAATAAATTTAAAGTTTTATTTTTAATCTTGTTGTATACCTTTACCCTACTATGTGATCGCATAAGAGTCCGACTTTTGGCTCTTACTCGACGATGATGAGTTCGTTTTCTTTATGACACCCTCGAGGAAAAACTTGTAAAGTATGCAAAATGTTACCCTGTATCGCGTAATGGAATCTTGCACGTACGTGACTAACTTACACGTGACTACGTAATCTTTAACCCTGCTAAAAAATTCCAAGTCAATCCATTCATATTTTTAATCGGTTTAGCACGATAATAAATTATATCACTCATAAACAACATATTATATCGTATTGAAAAATGTTAGTGATTGAGTATTACATTAGTACCAAAAAGTTGTTGCAATTACCAATTCTCATTTAAATAATTAAATATCAGGTAGCTACATTTAAATAGTTATTTATAAAGACAAGTTTTACATCAAGCAATCATTTAAAAAAAAATTAGGATTATTTTAGTTTTATATTTATGTAGAAATGTGGTCTAATCGTCTGATTTCCCGAATGATAAGATTAATACATCGAACAGGCATGTGAAAAGTCAACACCGATTATCAAGACATATCACAGGCAGCCATCTCAGAAAGTTTGGTAGTTTGTAATATTTTAATTACATGATATTTACCCCTTCAAATAAAGAAGCTGTTCTTCACTTTATACAAAACCTGTATAGTTTTGAAATTTACTAATCATAATAGTTTCAAATAGGCAAAGGAATAGGAACAAATTGGATTTAGTTAAATGTATATAAATATTTTGAATGTTTAGGGTATGACGTAGTATTTTTTAATATTTGATAATAAGTGTCGTAATTATATTGAACGAGGTATTTTAACTAAAACTGCCTTAAGAAAACATGCTGGATACATTAATTTAGTTAGATGTTAGATATCTTACTACAGGTAATATCTAACTTCGAGTACGACTTTAAGGTTTCTTTTAATATTTAAGAGTATTTGTGAAAAACCATTCTTTGTAACTTTTTTAATAAAGTGAGAAAGTTTGTATATAAATAGTAAAATTGTTACCTCTTTTGAGATGCATCCAGTTTTATACAGTACTACATTTTTCCTGTATGTATAAAAGTAAAGTCATGTTCGTTCATTTAGAAACGTCACCATGGTTAATGCAGTAAATGCATTAACAAAAGTGACAGATGATTTATAGACAAATTAAAAATTTTATACAAAAAGAGTAACGTCACCATCGTCAATGCCGTAAATGCATTAATAATGGTGACTACTAAAAATTTATTTCATTCCTTTTTACAAAACTGACATCTCCCGTCTTAACTATTCATTTAATAAGTAATAAAATGTTTAATAAGTCCTTTTTCTATGACTTAAATTAAACAGTGTATAAATATTTGCTTTGTAAATGAGTATATACATTGTTAGTTAGTCTTTGTTGAAAATAGCAGAAAGTTTGTCTGTGCAATTGAAAAAGAATAAATAAGTTATATTTTTAGTCTGTTTTGAACAAAATTCAAAATTTGTCTATAAATCATCTGTGGCGTCGTGTTTAAAATTGTGTAGGTAAAGGAGATATATTGGTGATATAAGTAATTTGGTGATATTATTTAAAACATTTTTGTATGACGTTACGAATGGAATTGCTAGAACGGTATAAAACCTTTTCACTGCTCCGGTAATTTGTCTCAGCGTTTATGAATAAAGCACATTGCAACGCGGTCATACAAGAGTGTTTTAAAACTATCACCAAATTACTTTATATCACCAATATATCTCCCTTTACCCTATTATTTTATGTGCTGTATACAAAATTTATATTTATAATAATATACTCTAATACTGAATACGTAAAAGAGTTGAGCTTAAACGAACTATCACGTTTTGCATGCTAAGAATAAGAAACCTGTACCATTGATAAGGCTATTTAAATAATAATATATAAGGTGATAACATATAATAATAGGTCATATAATAGACGCACTGTCTGTATTACATCGAGCGAGATAATTCTGGACCCGATCTATCGCTGACTCCACTATCAACGAGAGAAAAAAAGAACTATTCTTCTGCTACCAAAGGCACAATTATAATAAAAATTATTGTATAAGCAAACAATGATAACTAAGTCATTAATTATGATCTAAAAATAAAAAATCTTTAGTTATACAAAGTTTGTATATGCATTTCATGTATTTTGTTTGAAAAGTGCGAAAATAGACAGTGTGTTAATCGATGTACAGCGCCACCGTCACGGGTTGGTCGTACGTCAAGAAAGTAATTTACCGAAGCTAATAGCTATCAAGAATTCTGACAAGTTTTTTATTAGAAACACGCTTGATAATGTATTGATAGGGTTTGGCATATTATTGGCAGGTAGGCATAAAAGCACTTATTCTTTTAACAAAAGTTTCTTACCCATAGTTGTTGCTTTTTCATTGTAGTTTTATTCTCTTTTATCGACTTTAGTGTTTTTATTTTAGTTTTCCTAAAAAAAGTTATATATATATAAGCAGGGGAGAGAATATGAGATTTATTTTTATTAAAGTAGTAAAAATTGTAAAGAAATTAAGAAATAGCAACTACAATAGCATTATAATGAACCCAAAACAGTCTCGAGTAAATAAAATGTAAGAAAAGTCTCCCCTCGTTTATCAGTTTTTGCAACGATCAGTAAGTACAATTCAGAAAAAAATATCAAAAATTTTGTAATTGAAGAGTTTAAAATATTTACATGTGTATGTAAATATTTATAAGTATAAGCAACGATACATATAAAACGAAATATACATACCACAGAAGAAATCGTAAGCATGCTGTTTACGATTTGTCGTATTTTATATATACACCGGCATAAACCGAAACACCGTTTGTTTTATTAACTCACGTGAAACGTTTCTCGAACAAAACCCATTTTTTTTAGATTACGTCTCCAGCGGAGAGGATTCCAAAGGCGAGATCCAATTAACAGTCATCGTACAAGAAGCAATGGCAAGTCATAAAATAAATGATGGTTCCTAATACGAAACTTAACTTTAATTTACTTTACAATTCCTTTCGTGCTACCCTAAAAGATAGCATTCTGTTTTGCTAAAACAAAAAATCAAACAGTATCTTACGCAAACTGCTTGGTAGAAAAAAAATACATAAAAATCTTTGCTAATATTGTAAAGAGGAAAGATTGGATGTGAATTGTTATTTCGCTACTGGGTAATATTAATAACAATATTATCCTTCAATGACATGTGCCTCCGTAGCCTAGTGGTATGGGCGTGTGCTTCAAAACCGGAGGTCGTGGGTTCAAATCCTGCGGAGACGCAACAAATTTTCAATGTTGTTTCCTAGTTGGTTAGGGCAATTTGGGCCGATCACCCAATTGTCTGAAAAGTAAGATGATCCATGCTCAAATGGGCATGTAAAAGTCGGTCCACCCATCAACCCGCACTGGACCAGCGTGGTGGGAGGCCTATGTCCAGCAGTGGCTTAAACAGGCTGATGATGTATGTATGTATGTGACATGTGCTTCATTTGAGATAAATTCATTTAAAAGATCTAAAAATAACACGAACAAAGCTGTGGACGGTCCTTTAGTAATCTAAATTAAAATCACATCAATTAATTTAAACCCACAATACTTTTAACACCTGTTCTTGTTATAGCGAGACCGGAACTGAAAATTTGCCCTTTTTATTTAAACAGTGGCTTTCTACTCTCGTAACATTTTCTCACTTATTTAAAGAGTAGAGAATATAGATGTGATAGTGGATTTTTAAGCGAAAACTCCTGTATATAAGGCGTGCTCAACTCTGTTTTCTACCTACTACATATGAGAGTACCTCATGATTGACAGGTTACAATCCTATTTGTTATTTTATTAATTCCTATTTATTAGTACGTCTACTATTTTAGTAATTTAAAGAGAACATCTACTAAGGTTTTCTTTTTTATACCGTTTGGAACTGTTTGGGAAATATCGCCGCAGTGCCTATTATTACTGTGAGTTGACTGCCTCCGTGATCTAGTGGTATGGGCCTGCGCTTTAGAAACCAGAGGTCGCCGGGACTTATTTTTACTGTTGTTTACTAGTTGTGTAGGGCAATTCAGGCTGATCACTCGATTGTCTGTAAAGGAAAATGATTCATGCGTCAGATATGCATTTAAAAAGTTGGTCCTGCGTCCTGTCTCTCTCCGGTCGTGAAGGTAATCCTTCATATCGGACTTCGAGAGTATAAAGTATAGGAAGTGCACCTGTGTCTGCGAGTACACTTGCGCACTATAATATCTCCTGCAGTTGGCTAATATGTAATATGGCTGGCATAGTCGGAAACGCCTACGACATCACATTATTACTGTAAAGCCATGGAATATAAACGCTACTGTATTTTAGGACAAAGAGCATCGTAGCCCGTGTAGTTAAGTGAGCAAACGAGACTTAGCTTCCTATGCCTTAAGGCGTCAAGAAGATGCAGTATTTAGCATTCGGTAAACGACCTGCTCGTTCCAAAAATATACAATAAATAATAGTCTAATGCCTAATCAGTCCATTTTACTACACATCAAATATCGTAACTATTTACAGGAGACGGCCCTGTAAAAGAAGAAGTAGATTCATCTGGTTAACAATAGAGTAGGGATTGACTATGGCGGCGGTTACCAATCTTTACACATAATGTTTAGTGCACTACAATTTCCATGCTTATCATAATTTATTCTGAACTTCTTTATTACTATTCTCGTCAGTGAGACGAATGGACCAATCTTTAAAATTAGATATATATTTTGCGCATTTAAAAGAGAATTTTGTTACATTAATATTACTTATTAAAATAGTGATTGTATATTATAACTAGTCTGCGACCTCATCCGCGTAGTAATATAAAAAAAATCAGAAAGAGTTTCACTTAAGTTATTCCTTAGTTACTCCCAGTTTTATCAGCTATTACGGTTACAGCTTACAGTGAATTTTAAAATCGCACAAGTCATTCTAGAGATTTGCCAAAACAAACAGACAGTCACGTAGACAAAATATTAAAATAAATGTTGAGTTATTTATATGTGCCAGTTATATATCGTAATGTACGCATTTAAAAACGGTAATTTTAATGTTACGAACAGACAATTTAATTTTATTGTAAGCATTAATAACTTATCATCAACATTATCATCATCAGCCTGTGATAGTCCACTGCTGGACATAGGCCTCCCCTAATATACCTCTATCCATCCATTAGGGGGTTTTTGGACCGTATCCCTCCACGCTTGGTCCAATGCGAGTTGGTAGGTGAATAACTTATAGATTGAAAAAAATCTATTTTAAAAATTATAATGTGACTAGTCACCAAGTAATGAAAGCAGGAAAGGTAGAATTATATTTAAAAGCATATTTCAAAGAACATGACGCAATGTGTGGTAAAATGGGATGAAATATAGCTGCTCGTAAAAGTTTATTACACAGTAATATACCAAAAGATTTACTGCTACACTACATTTGTGGACAATACGCACATGTCTTTGAGTAATTTTTCTTTTTTCTCATTATTTTATTTTCTTTGCATAGAATTCACTGATTTTATTTATTGAACTTTTTTTTTACATTTTATCGTTTACATCACGGCAATTTTTTTACCGCATGCTAATAATATTGCAGTTTTGAAACAACACTAAAATTACTAAAGATATTGAAAACGCGAATAGAATTGAAGTCATTTTGGGCAAGCAAATGTTGAGTTAATTTAAGAAATAACGCTAATTATGTTATGATATGCTAATTTTTGATACAAACGTTCACTACTTTATTATTTTTACTTGATGCACCCTTCTTCGTGCTAATGTTGTTAATAGTTTATCTAATTTAATAGTATCGTGTTTTTAGTTTACTAATATAATTCAATTTTCACCATGAAATTAAATTCATTATATTAAGTACAATTTAAAAATATTACTTAAATTAAACTTTTAGTTATGTCTGCACCACATCGCATAGGAAAACTAATTTTCAAGTAAGATAGTTTTATTAAATTATGTAAGGTTTGGATAGTTGCCTCGCCGGTCTCTAGTATCTAGTCTTAGGTATTTTCTAATATAAAAGGACCATGCTTGTTCTCCAATTGGTGTATTCAATTATATAGAAAGTCAGATAGTTGTCCATAATTTAAAGGCATAATTGTTCCTTCTTGATTAAATAATAAAGCCGGAGCCACAAGGCAAATAAGTAATCTTAACTTTGGTCAAATCTGGGTCTAGGTATTCATAAATTTACAATAGAATATATTCAAAGGATCGTTATGTTTATCATATTAAATATTTGGATAAAGCCTTTCAGACCCCAGCTTAGATGCCTAATAATATAAATATTACAATTGGTTAGTTACTTCTCTCTTATAATAAATCTCTATTTATTCCTATAATAAAAGGTCAAATTAGGTCTGCCAGCACGATTATATTTACATTAAAAACTGGAGGCAAGGAGTTCGAAACCTGAGCTGTGGCAGTCGTAATTGGTTAAGGCAATCACCAGTTGATAATCCGAGTGTGAGGTCTTTATCACATACAATTTTAGACATATATATTACGGACTAAACATATGTATACGTAATATTAAGGAAAAGACTATTATTTTTTAAATCGTTGTATGGTCTACTCTGTGGCGCATAATAGTCTGACTTTTCGCGCTTTCTCGACGAAAATGAGTTCGTTCTCTTTATGCCTCCCCCGAGGACTAACTTCTAAAGTATGCAAAATGTTAACCTGTATCGCGTAATGGAATCTTGCACATACGTGACTAAATTTTACGTAACTACGTGATTTTAAACGGCTCTTAAATATTATTTTGACTTGTTTTACTTATTAATTTATAAAACAATAATAAATTATATTACTTACTGTACAAATATATTTTATTAGAAAATTTTCGCGATGGAGTAATACATTATGCCTCAAAAAGGAGTTGCAAGGACCTATTCTGATTTAAATAAAGTAATATCAGATAGCTTTATTTAAAAAGATATTTATAATAACAAATTAAAATAAATTATTATTTTAGTAAAGTGGGCCAATTTTATAATTTTTTATACTTATACATCATAATAATCATATTTTATGAGGTATTTGAACTGAAACAGCCTGGCAAGAAGACCGCAGGCGCGTCTGAAACACACAGTACAGTAGTCCATCACACAAGGTGTGCAAATGTGAATTTCACATATTTGTTACATTATTTATATCATTTATCACAAACTTTGGCCAAACTTTCCTACTATGTTATAATTTACTTTAGAGGAAATTATTCCGTTCCTTTGTAAAAAAAATCTTAAAATGCATCGGCAAAGGACTTGAAATCAAGATTATTCAAGGAAGGATGCTGATTCTTAATTCAATAGATGGAATATTATACTATCGAAAGTCAAGAGATCTTACTTCATTATCTATAACGTCAAGAGGAACTTTAACACTCTTTGCTACCTTTTCAAGTGAACATAGAAACCACTTTGATACTAAAGTTTAATCTACCAGCAAATAGGACCTGAAAAGATTCTTTGCGACTGAAAAATCAGTGACCACATTCAACATTGAACATTATATATATACCCATAGTTTGATGACCTTAGACCTTCTTAATAGCACTGCGGCCATCTCAAAATGAGTGCACTTCAACATTGTAAATATGATGATGGCCTGTTAATTTATGTGACGCCCAAGCCATCCGTTCTTGTAAGGGATATGTTTCTCATTGGGACTTTTGGATCTTATCAGCTCGCTGTCTTATGATGGCACATAAGGTATGTAAATAAAGCGTAAAATCGCATAATGCTTGGTAGGATGTCATTAGAAATTATTAGTGACAAAGAGCTATTTCCTTTTAAATCACAGCTTGATCCTCACTGTTAAACATTTTTTTTATTTATTTATTATAAACATTTATATAAGATATGGTAAACTGTCTTTAAAGCCAACAAGGTTTATACATAAAGTAAGAGCGTAAACATCGATTTAATGCTATGGTGCATACAATTATCATATACAAATTATGATAATAAAACAATAACACGTAGCTGTAATAATTATTATATTACGCTATATCACATCATTATGTTGAGAGTTGGGCAAATGCAAGTCATAAGTATGTTTTCGAAATAGTTTTGTTTATAAATAAAGAAAGAAAATGGACTTTTGTAAGGTAATATGTTTTTTGTACTATATCAAATTTCAGAAAAGGTTTTTAATTTATATTTAATCTTTTTCTTTGTTATACTACTAGTTAAATCAAGGGCTACTAGTTAAAATATGTAATGAAATAAACATATTTTTTATAAGTTATAAAAAAATATGACTATTAGGTTAATAAGTGGAATTTTAATAATAAAATGAAATAACATTGATGTAAACTTCCTTTTTATAACCATAAATCAGGTTTTAATATGCCTCACTGCAATTTTTATCAATGAAGTGTCTATTGTGAGTTATTCCTAAAACGTAGATATACCCGCTCGTGGATTTTCTTATAGACCATTTCAAGAAATACAATGGCGTAGAACATGCTTTAAGTCTCCCTTTTACGGTTTCAGCAGCGTTTGCTATTTAATAGCGCGAGGTTATGATTTTTGACACCGAAATTTCCTTAATTTGTTTAATATCTATTAAACTAGTGATTACAAAAATATTAAAAAATGGGACCAAATGACATCTAATGTCTACTGTGCCTTACTGCATCTGTTAAAAATTTAATGAATACCTATATTCACATCTATTTTTTTTAATTGAAACTTATTTATTTCAAAACTTATCTACATAAATGGTGAAAAAGGCTGACTTAGTGCCTAAGACGTTATGTACCACAAATGAAAATGCAACTGAGGTGCATCAATAAACAAAAAAAAGAAAACTATCGTATACGCATAAATATGACAAAGAAGAGTGAATGTAAAAAATAATAAATTTTTTTGAACATATATGGACATATAAAAAGTTATTGTGCATTTTTAAACATGTATAAATAAAAATGTATACTTTAACTCGTATGTTTATTTGAAAAGTACGAATTACTTTTATATTTACCCTTTTGAATCTATAAGTCCATTCACAAAATAATGATATCATGACAATTTTTCCTTCCCTTACCAGTCGAAAAACACAAACAGATTCGAACCCATATCAATGTGAACAACATTCTCATGCCCCTAGGGCTCTTTAATTTGAATTAGCAAGTATTTTATATATTGTAGCGTCAATTACCTGACTTACCGCACACTCGGCAACTGACACTGATGCATGGTTAAAGGCATTGCCAAATCCGTTGTACGGGATCGAAATCTGACGTCACAAATCAAATGTCCCGCTGCGGCGCCGATTTGGCATAATTTATTTTGCCCTTCAGCTGCACATCTATTTTCGATCTTAACACTTAAGTAATACAGTCGAAAACGTATCGGATATTCGGGAACAAATAACAGTAAAATAAACGAAAGTAAGCGCGTTACGGTGAAAATAAGATAAATCTGAGCGGTAATTTAAATACATCGTGTCGTTGTTATATAGGAGTGCGTCGTAATTTTCCTTCTGCCTGTCGAATTGTAACGATATATGGGTAGGGGGCCGGTAGTAACTTAATAAAGTAAAAAGGTCCGTAAGTAGGGTTTTATTATTGTTAACATTAGTTCTGACGATGCTTTCATGCTCTAGTTTATTTATTTAAATCGATTTTTTGATTTGTATTTTGATATAATTAGTAAAAATAAATTAGTAGTAATAAGAAATGTTATTCGTTAAGTTTTCCTAACAAAACAAAAAAAATATTTTGGTATTTTTTTTTAATATCTCGGCATCGTTGTGGTGGTTAACACAGATGTTATTGCACACGGTAAAAATAAATTTTCTTATTACAAAATAAATTTAGTACAACGTCTTGAGACCAAAACTTTTTTGCCTTTTGTATTTACAGTGGATTAGCAACTGAAGTACAAATTTGATGTGTTTGCGTTAAACCTAATCCGTACACTTTATTTATGAGAAAAACGACGAATCGAGCGGAATCTTCGTCATCAGGTACTGAGTATTGCAGTGTAAGGCGCCATAAATTCTTGCCGCCCGCACAAGGATGTTACATCTTGTTGACCCGATAATTGCGCTGGGTCTGTGCATTTCACACCGAGAAACAGTAGAGTTTATACACTACTGCTAGATACGCACCGTAGTAATATTTCTTTAGACGGTTGCCTGTTCAAGGATACCTAACGTCTTAGTATACTGTAATCTAGGAATATTTTGAAAGAAATTATTTCGAATTTTGCACAGTCACATTTTTGTATCAGGAATATAATATGAAAGTGTATTTAATTAAAAAACTAAATATAACTCACGTTTAAGAGTCAGGTGACAATTAGTCCCCATCATATATCCACCAGTAAGAGTCTGCTAATGAACTAACCCTCCATAAGTTGCACAGAGAAACGATTCAGAGCCTCCTGTATTTACTAATTACCTACACATTTCAACCGGATCATCATAACTTCATCTCATGGAGTTCATCCAAAACTATCTAATGGCCAGTATGAGGCTGCCACTAAGAACCTAACGTCCTCACGGCTGAACCTACTTCAAGGAGGTATGTAACGACAAATTAATAAACATAGTAAAATTATTTAGCAAAAATCATAAAAAGGCAAATTGGATACATCGGGTACTTCGATATCGGGTACTTACCTGGATCAGCATCAGATCAAACACCACCTTACTTTTGTATTATATAATATATCGAAAGGCAAGTAGAGTCTTTCCCATGAGAGAATTATTCTTTCAAGAAACAAGTTAATAACTTATTCCATAACTTTCCGTTTTGTATGCTCTTCCGCATTCTATCTATCCTTGTACATATATGCCGTCAAAAAGCACCTTGGGGACTTATCAGCAGTTGAATATTTGTTTTGTGAGCCAAAATTATATTTAATCCTAAAGTTACACAACACAACTCATAACTGCGCAAAACTTTCGCTTATACTTTAGGGAATATTTAACAAAATTTCTCTCGTTTATTTAATTTGTTATATGTTGTCGTCATAAAATTAATACTTAATTTGAAATAATTTTTCCCTTTGACTGTAACATGATTTAGTATTTTTACAAAAATTTGAAGTATTCAACGACAAATGAATGAAAACATGGATTGAACTGATTTATTTTACTTTGTTATTTTACATTTATCTTGCTTATATCTATCCGATATTTATTTTTATCTTATTAATATTTATATAAGAAACAAATTGTTAAAATAAAAATTAAAAAAGATCTACGTTATCTCGTAAACAAATAAAATTCTACAATTTTTTATGACATTTATACAATAAACTTCAATGTTCAAGGATAAATCAAAACGCCACCTCTTGGGCAATCATTATAAATATTGCCTTATACGAAGAAATTAGAACATTTAAGCAGCACATAACATTAAATTTATAGTATACTTTATATACTTAGTTTAAACAATATTAATTATAATTAATTTCGACAATTTTTAAAACGAATCCATGTTATACCAAATCTTAATTTCATTACGAAATACTATTTAAAAACTTAATTCACACCTTTCAAGATTCTCGGAATTATTGAAAAATTTATACAACTCACGAAAACTTTTTAGTAAATAAATGAAAAACAAACTTAAAATATTGGCCGGAATTAATTTGAAACTACTCCACAAATTAATAATTCACGGGATAAACACCTGCCAACTTCTGAGCCAAGCTCGTAGGTCGATCGAGTGAGCTTTTATGGGATAATCCATTAAGCTGACAGCTCTTCCGAGGAAATTAAGGCCCTCCCTTGATGTGTGCCAAGTGAGGCAAAGCTTTCCTTATGTTCCGAGTGATTTGCATTTTTTTAAAACATTTCCATGTTGAAATTAATATTAATTTTAATAATTCGTTTCTAGTACAGTCATTTGGCCGAAAAAAAACAGGTTAACTAGAAAATTTTTCAGGATTTTTTAAAAGTGGCAATTTTATAGATTTTGATATGCTTTTTCCAAATTTCAACGTTGCCACCTCGTACGTTTGCGTGCGGATCATATTGGAAAAATGCCGACGAAAAGCAGTTTTTGATAAAAACTCCTTTCCGGCGTACTTTACAGGAAGAATATTAATGTTAGGTGGGTTAATTCATGATTTTAGTACGGTAAAGAACATTTCCATTCAGAAATCCCTACAACGTAGCCTTGTTGTACTTATAATGTATTGTTGGTTAAAAAAATTTGTCTTTTCTTAAGCCATCACACATTGTAGATTTTATACACCAACCATTCATTGGTCAATCGATTCTTCAATGAAAAAAGCAGCCCGCGGAAATCAGGATAGCTATTTTGCCATATTTTAAATTCGTATTTTTTTTTATAAGATCTATAGAGAGATTTGTTGAATTCAAATGTGTGACATGTATGACAATATTCTTGCCCTTAACACTTTATTCAATTATTATGAAATTTTAATTTAATAACTTCTTTTATTATATATTGTGCAGCGATATTATGGCAGATTGTATGTGATTCCAAGATTTGGCTTTGGATCCTCCTTCTTTTCATATATTTATTTGCGCAAATTTAAAAAATAAGAAAAATGTAATTTGACAATATGCATTTTACTTTTATGCACTAAACAGCAAAGATACATTGTATTAAGTTTGCTATTTGAAGGTAATAAGGGATTCGTTAAATCTTTTGCAAGTATATAGTAGTAATATAATAATAATATTAGAATATATAGTTCTCAATTTTATACGATATTGTTTTATCTAATTCAGTCAAAATTTTTGCATTCTTCTAACAGGACACATTTCTTCGTCTTGGAATGACGTACTGTTGGTGGGTCGCATAGCACTCCGAAAAATCACAAATTTGTCCACTCATATCTGGTTTCGGGTTGGGTTCCTCGCATGTCGGTTCCGGAATCAAATAGTCACATCCGGTTGTATAAGAATGGGTGCCAACTTCACATTCCTCCTGACCTATAACAAATGAATCAAATAATAATTATTCAATAGCATAATAGTAGAGTGCATAGTAGTAAAGCTGCGTGCGTGGTCTAGCGCTATCTATAAGCCCTTTCTTTATAAACCGGAGGTCGTGAGTTCGACTCCCACGGAAACTATTATGTGCTATCGTTGTTTTCTGGTTGGTAAGGATAATTTGGATCAAAAGTAAGATGATCTTTGCGTCGGATGCGGCTATAAAAAGTCGCTCCACCCACCAACTGGTTTTAGGACCAGCGTGGTGGAATACGGTCCAAAAACCTCCTATGGAGAAGGCGTGAATTAGGGGAGGGCTATGTCCAGCAGGGTGATGATCATGAAAGTATAAAATAATAAAGCAATAGTGTGAAAATACTACGTGTCTGAGATTGAAGGATACCGTAGGCATCGTATTTACTAAGTAAACGAGACGTAAGATCATATGTATCAGGGTTCATATATCAATCTATTTGATCAAGCCCTACTATCAGTCACTTACTACTGGATGTACCTTTTACTCGTCTTGTCACTACACTTCATTTAAACAAAAGCAATATTTTTAAAAAATCCCATATAATTGTATGATATTATATATAGTAGTAGCATATAGATAAATATAGTGTATATCAAACTTGCTAGCC
Organism: Lamproptera curius; assembly: GCA_029286875.1. Lineage (NCBI taxonomy): Eukaryota > Metazoa > Arthropoda > Insecta > Lepidoptera > Papilionidae > Lamproptera > Lamproptera curius. The sequence goes on from JAGSMT010000060.1 coordinate 2,263,193, forward strand.
GTTGGTTCTTTTGCTACTAATTATTCCAACCATAAAAATGTATAATTTTTATATGTACGTTTAAAGATATTAACCTTTCTTACTTTATTTTTTTAATATTGTACTTTTTTCCTTGTTTCTACTTTGAGAACTTACCCATTAGAAAATTTACTGATTCGAGGTTACAAAGAAGTACAACTTAAGTTTTCGACCTAAAACCTACAGAATACTTTCGGGTAAAGAAGTTTCGAAAATTTTGGTTAACAGCAAGGTTTTGCAGTACAGAAAAATTTTAATAACCAGCAATATTAAGCTATGTTTTAGTACTAATACAATAAACCCCCTAATGGATAAACGCAGGCTGATGATATGTTTAGTACTAACAATTGTAGGTAAAAAAACTTAATTTCCTAAAAATTTTATCGTGCTAAGTGAAAAACTTCATTTCAAAATATGATAACGAGATAAATTCAATTTGCTTAGTAGATTTTAAGAAAAAAGTATAACAATACAGACAGAAAGCTTAAAATTAAGTTTTTTTTTAATAATATGAGGTGTCAAACAAGATTATATATAAAACGGTAGACAAGAAAATTTACACCGAAACAAACTAAAAGTAAAATAGAAATCAAAACAGTCTCAGATAAAACAATCGCCCACTATCAACTGTCACTGCAATAACCTTAAACATCAAAATATCAAGATTGACACATAAGATTAAATACTTATTACTTACAAGGATATTTGTAATAAAAAGATAAATTTATACGTGTTCATAATACCAATGCTATATATTTTACATAGATATATGACGAATATTTATAAATGTACTTCCTTTTTCATTTAACTGATTAACAATAAATTGAATCGAATTTAGCTTCTTTTCTAATACGTTCTTTATAGGTAATATTTTGCATATAAGAAAGAAAAATAATTTCTATCTAACTATATAAAATAATAGATAACTTATATTCTTACACACACATAATAATAATATCTTAATATAATTCATCCAAAAAACCCACATTACATACTTAAAATAATAGCAAAATAAAAAAAAAGTGTAACGTTAACGATTAATTAAAACGATAGAATAATTTTGAATCTTACATATTCCGTCTATGTATATGCAGCCACGTGGATGCAAGTCTTCAGAGTACACGATACCAATAATAACCAGGCAAACAGAACTAACAAGAAACTTCATATTGCAGTATGTACACGACTTTATCGTACTGATGCAAAAAGCAACTGCGATTTATCAATAATTTTCTTATTTCCTAAGCATAGTTATTTATTACTGAATAGCTAGCGTTCGTCTATTATCCTTGCATAGGGTAACTAGTGTTGTTACCATAGTTTGAAAATGTTTTTTTTATAAACAAATCAATTTTAAAATTAAGTATACGAGATATTTTCGAAAACAATTTCATAATTGAGGCGAGTTATGACGTAACACAAGTTTCAATTGTTAAAAAATATTTTAAAAAATCATATTGAAATTCTCTTATTATTAGAGAAAGAAAGTGTTTTAAAATAAATGACTTAAGAATATTGTTATAATCATACTTCTACAGTATATGTTTTATAGTCGGTAATTTTTTTTATCAATAACTATTAACATGGATTTTTTAATAAAAAAGGGCGAAAGAAATATATTCAGTCTTTTATACATCTCTAGTATGTCTAAGTATTATTTGACCTTCAGATTGCATAGGATTTTTCCTGCTAACCTTAATCTATACAAGAATAATATTGTTGATCTTAAAGTGACAACATAATCATAATAATATAAAAGTAAATATGGACAAAACTTATTTATAAAAAATCTATTTGTTCAACGTCAACTTTCTTTATAAGGTATTAAGGTTTTAGGTAAGAATTGTTTCTATCTTTAAAAACTTAAAATGATATACAACATCATGTAAATAAAACCAATTTGTAAAATCTTCTTACAAAATCAAGTAAACCGTATGAGTGTAATTCCTTCATGACTTACAGTTTCTATAGTATTTTATATAGCGATATGTAACGTGCTTGAAAAGGATATACCAGATTTAATATAATTATATATACCAAACCATAATCTGAACGGGTTGGTTGTTTATTAGTATTCAAAAGTTTTAAGTCAAACTTATAACAAAAAATATAATCCACTTTTAAAAAAAGAAGTGCATTATATCTGTTTTGAAGTCCACATCTCGGCTGCCCTTGATTTATAAATTGTAATTATCTTTTCAAATAATTCATCATTTTTTCATCATTATCAGGCCTTCCCTAATACACCCCCATCCATTAGGGGATTTTGGACTGTATCCCACCATGCTGGTCCAATGCGGGTAGGTGGGTAGACCGACTTTTTTACATGCCCATCCAACGCATGGATCATCTTATTTTTCGGACAATTGAGTAATCGGCCCAAATTGCCCTTACCAACTAGGAAACAATAATGAAAATTTGTTGAGTCCCTGCAGGTTCATTCGAACCCACAACCTCCGGTTTCTAAAGCACACACCTATACCGTTAGGCTACAAAGGCAGTCTTCAGATATTTATATTTCATCATCATCATCATCATCAGCCTGTGTCATTCCACTGCCGGACGTAGGCCTAATGGCACGCTCCTAACCACTATCGATTATCAGCTATTCGCATCCAGCCTACATTATGCGAATGTCCTCACTACATCTTGCCCTAGGGCGTCTTAAACTACGTTTGCCGAGCCTCAGTCTCCACTCCAGAACTTTCCGACTCCAGCAGTCGTCAGTTCTGCGGCTTATATGACCGGCTCACTGCCACTTCAGCTTACTAATCTGATGGGCTATATCGGTGACTCTGATTCTCGGACGGATCACATCATTTCTGAAACGGTCCACTCTCCATAGCTCGCTAAGCGACTTTAAATTATTTATTATCTAACTTTATTCTATCTATTATTTATATTCATGCCGTCCTTAATAACATAAATTGAAATATGTAATAATTGCAATTAATTGCATACATGTTTAACTGGTTTCGTAAGCGACTCAGTGCGTATTTTTGATACATATTTCTACATTAGACTTTATATAACAAACTTTTACCACTGATATATTTTTGAAATTCTACTTGAAAGGTAGTACATAAAGTATTGTTGTTATCTGTTTTAAGAGGTTAAGCCACCATCAACAATATAACTATAAAGTTTTCTCCCGATATTTCATCATCAGATCAGAATTTAACATATCTAATATTAGCTGTTACCCGCGACTTCGTCCGCGTGGAGTAGGAGAAATGTCCCCAAGGTTCATTTAAATGTACTGTATATTTTAAGTACTCCCACCTATGGAAAATAAACCTAATTTATTATAACATCCACCCAAATCTGTTTGAGTTGTATTTGCGTAAATAATTGCGTTGCATTTACATTGGCATTCATTGCTAACTTGTTTGTTAGCAAGGTCAGGCACTATAATTGCACTCTACCTCGTTTGTACATCTATGGCACTGTTTATAACGGTTCTTTTCATTCAGTACTCATCATTATCGTTATCAGTCGGTGTTAGTTCCCTGCTAGATTATTCCTCCCCTAATGCGTGCCTTGTCCATTAGGGTTTCTTGGACCGTATTCCACCACGCTGTTCCAATAACGGTTGGTGGGTGGACCAGTCCTAAATTCCCTAACCAACCAGAAAACAACGAAAACAAAGTTGTTTCCCTGAGGGATTTGAATCCAATACGTCTAGTTTGCCAACTCCGCTAGACCACGAAGGTCGATCGCTAGACCACAAAGACGGATTACTATCAACCGTTTTAAATCTACAAAACATTCAATATAAAAAGAAATTTATCATTACTTTACATATAAATATCTCTGCTACGAGCCGTTTTTTTTAAGTTGTAATTAAAACTATTTAGAGTTTAGGCAGTGAAAAAGATTTTTAATCAAAAGACTGAGGAAAAACATTTGATCCTACAGTAAGGTCTAGCCTTCTCTCAACATCAGTTATTTTTTTTTTAATTTATTGTAACACGCACGGTGCCAAGTTTTCCGCCGTAACCATTATTCTTTGAATGTAGACATGATATAATTATTATACTTATATGGTACATTTATAGTCTTAATGAATAGAAATACTTGAGGCTAGTTTTTAATTATTGATTAATACATTTAATAACAAAAAAATGCAGTTAACAGGAGTCAAATTAAATTATATAGCAATAAAAAATATCTCTGTTCTTCGAACAGTGTCCAATGTTAGAATGGGGCATTTCTCTAACAACAATATGAGTGAAGGTCATCGGAAAAAATTTATGCTGTATGTATGGTCACATACAAGTAGTCAAATCTTGAAATATACACGAACACTTTCAGCTTTTGTGCAATTTTTACAGGTAAAAACTACGAGCATAAAACCGGGTATAACGAAAAAAAAAATAACGATCTGAAATTTACGTCATCATCATCGTCATCATCATCATCAGCCTTTAATAGTCCACTGCTGGACATAGGCCTCCCCTAATACACCCCTATCCATTAGGGGGTTTTGGACCGTATCCCACCTCGCTGGTCCAATGCGGGTTGTTGGGTGGACCGCCTTTTTACATGCCCATCCGACGCATGGATCATCTTACCTTTCAGACAATTGGGTGATCGGCCCAAATTGTCCTAACCAACTAGGAAACAACAATGAAAATTTTGTTGAGTCCCCGCAGGATTCGAACCCACGACCTCCGGTTTCTAAAGCAAACGCCTATACCACTAGGCTACGGAGGAGAAATTTACGTATGTGAATTAATATATTTACCTTAATTGATTTTTAACATTTATAAATTTAATAATATTTCATATAAAAATTTATACATCTGTTTATATGTTAATTAAACTAGTGCTTACTAGTTAATATTACTTAAAACCATCACAATAAGCCTATACCAAGACGATTTTCAATTTCCATGTAAGCGACAGTTTTTAATTAAACTCACCTTTGATGGGTTCAATTTGGGAGGTTCCGAAGAAAACACAGCGTGCTTCGTTAGTGATTAAAATTTCGGGTCTTAAATAAATTGCCGGAGTATACAGCATCGGCGAAAGAGGTCGCCCGATGAATTATGGAGGGCACGGCTTTTAAAAGGAACTGACAAAAGCGCCAAAACTGAATGTCCGAAGGGTATTAAAGTTAAATGGCAAATAAAAGGCAATGGGATCGCAGTAGATGGCGCTAATGAGATAGCTTTGGTAATGATTAAGTAAATGGATTCATCAACAAAAAGAGAAGTCATTGAAATGGCGATTGGGGTTTTAAACAACTGCAAAAGTGAATTGCACTTAAATAAACTTAAAGCATTAACTATTTTCGTTGCATCTTCACTAGTAATAAAGTATCTCTCGAATTATTAAGGAAATAACTGAATCCGCCTTAGTGGCCTAGTGGTATTGGGCGTTAATTTCGTGGGGTCAAATTATGCTTGGTAATTAACTATAACTAAAACTTACGCATGAAAAAGCTTTTCTACATGCTTAGTACCTTTTGTTAGTTGGATAACCCACATTGTATGTATGCTTATAAGTATTTTTGATATATAAGATTTGTCACCGTAAAGTTTATTTAAAATACAAAAGAAACGATTTTGAACCAGTTTTTTTTTTTTTTTAGGAATATCCAGAGTCTGGATATTCCTAAAAAAAAAAAAACTGTCTAAAAAAAATCTATTTCTAAAAAAAAAAACCTCTTCTAGCAACTTAGTGTTTTGTTTTCCGTAGGCGTTCGTACTTCCGTTCAATGTTTACTTGCACGCAATGGAGGTGAATAAGTTAAATCGCTTGTGAAATGAAATTTGCGGCCTCCGACTTCTAATGGAATCGATATACGAAGACCGTAAAGCGGTTAGTGCCATGTACATTACAACTGGATTTGTTAACGTTTTCCTTTACACGAGTAAACACCACTATTATGGAGGTAGACTGAACATTTTTCTATTGGCATATTCTTTCAATAAAATTAATAAAACGTAATAATGCTACGAATTCTTTGAAAGTGTTCATTTCTTGTATGGTCCACTTTTTTTATTGACTATGGAAGTATAGCCGTTGCTGTATAGCTGTTCTTCTTTATGCCGCGCAGAATAAGTGTAAAAACACTATTGTGTTTCGGTTTGAATGGCATCATCGCTAGACTAATCGTTGATTATAATATAACTATAGAAGAAACATCCAACAAGGCCAACGAAGTTACGGTGATGAGCACTGCATTGCTAAAGTACAAGAAATATCGGTTACCATAAGATTATCATCCTGCCAGTCACTTCCTCTTCACTTCATTAGTTAACTGAGCTTTTAAAATTAACTTTACTTTTTATGAATATTAATAAGATGTTAATGTATTATAAATTTCTTTTTTGTGATTTATGTTTAGAAAATAAACTAGTTAATAGCAGAGTCTACAATGTGTAATTCTGCTGAGTATAAAATGGAAGGCATAATTTCAGCTGTTATAAAAAATTGATGCAAATTTACTTTAGAAAAGTTCCTTACTTCATTTTTATATTTTCAATATTAAAACCATTTAAGTATTGAAAAATATAATACTTATATTATTTTTGAGCTAGACGCTATTATTTACTAATTTACAGACTTATATACCGTTTATCATATTTATTTTAGTATATAGGATAGTGTTTGTAAAGTTCAGAATTTTATATACCGATATTACAAATCTTACATTTCTAAATTTTATTTATTTGTATAGAACAAATATATAAAACTGAAGTGTCTATTTGCAACATAAAAATAACCGTTTTTACATGATTACATTGTGGAATATAACTAACGCATATAACATAACAGCAATATGTAAAATTTTTGTCTGTCTGCCTGACTCTCTTTCTTATGGCTTCTCTCTGGAATGGCCTATTTTGACAGGGTGATAGATGTGTAAAAAGTAAATTCTAAAATAATCTCGGGAATAAATTATATTGTGGTTTCGATTTAAAGCTGTTTAAGCAGTATACAAGCCATTCGCCCAATCGCCTGCTGTGATATAATTGATGAGTTATTGGTTAGATGATTATTGTTATTATTGACGTTAAGCCATCGTTCTCCCGTTTATCTATCAAAATCACAAACATTGAATTACTACAGAATCCAACCTTGTCTGTCAAACAGAGCGGAACGTGTGACAAACAGTAATCGTTATCTCTAGGGATCTTTAAACCGTCTTTATGCGTCGATATATCGTGCTAGTAGGATCACGTAGTGGAGGTGGAATTTTGGTCAAACAGGCCTCAACCAAAGGGGGTGGTGATCACCGAAGTAGTTCCTCAGCAACTGGTTCCAGTTATAAGTCATATAATAAAAATAATTAATACATTTTTAAGTTGTTATCCAAATTATAGAAATTTCATCGACCCGAATTAAATAACTGATAAACATTCAAACAGATAGTAATATTTTATATGATAAACTAATGCTAGGTTGTACTATGTACGTTACTAATAAACATAATTATCATGGGCTAAAATGTAAATTACGATTGATAATTTATACTAGTTGCCCAATGAGCTTCGTCTATATGAGGTTTTTATTAATGTAGCAAACATTACACATTTTAACATGTTATATGGAGTTTCACTATCCATGAAATGGTGAGGCCAATGTCCAGCAGTGGACTTTCAAAGGCTGATGATGATGAAGCATAAGAACATGTTACGATATATCTTTTAAAAGATTGCATTTTTCTCAGAACTCCTAATCTATGATTAGTTACTGTATGACTTTATATTATGCTCCGATTTTAACCTAAATACGAAAGAAGATACACATGTACATTTAATATCTAAATATGTGAATTGATCCAACCTACTTTCGGGCTGTGTCACCAAGGATTAAAAGGGTTAAACATAAACCCACTGCATCAAGCCAATGCTGTCTTCAAAAATAGACGGCAATTTTTAGCATTATATTATTAGACTTGCATATTTATTTATTTTATTATAAAAACAAATAAATATACCTGTCTTAAAACATGTAAATAGTCCTGCTTGGCCCCTTAACACAAGTTGGGCTTTAATATAAGCGACATTTGCAATAAATTATTCCAAACGTAATTAAAATAAAACACACAGACTTCAGTTATATGTTTATACAATTCTTAAATTGTGACAGAAAATTAAGTAAGTAGCATCACACTATTGATATTTATATTGTAATCTCTTTTTTCACTTTATTTTTTTAATAATATCGAAGCTTTCTTAATCTTCTTTTTTCTCATTTAAGTGACTTTCAAAAACTTAATATAGTTCGTATTGAAATACGGGCAGAAGTCAATAAATTGCGATCGACATATATTAAGTACGTAGAGTATTTAAATATTTAATCCAAATTTAAAGTTTATTAGGTATTTAAATATTTTTTTAAAGCGAATGTCACTTATCGGTTAAGTAATTAAGTGATCCTAATGTTTTAACAATGTAAGCTATATTTACCTAAGCCATATTTGCATTCATCATCATCAATCATGTTTTATTCATTGTTATTATAATTGTTATTGCACTTAAAAACGTCAACATTTATCACTGCTTACAATACTATTCATCGGCATCACCATTATCAGCATCATCAGCCTGTCTTAGTCCACTGCTAGACATAGGCCTCCCCTAATACACCCCTAGCCATAAGGGGGTTTTGGACCGTATCCCACCACGCTGGTCCGACTTTTTACATGCCCATCCGACACATGGATCGTTTTACTTTTCAGACGATTGGGTGATCGGCCCAAATTGCCCTTACCAACTAGGAAACAACAATGAAAATTGGTTCAGTCCCGCAGTATTCGAAACCACGACCACCGGTTTCTAAGGCATACGGCTTTTACCACTAGGCTATGGAGACAGTTAGTAGTTATCACTTGTTAGTTTTATATTAATAATTTTTACTAAAATAAGATCGCAATTAAATTACATTGTAGTCCTTGCTTATAATTTTTGTAATACGATTTGTTATGCATATAATTAATTTTTATCCTAAATGAAAGCACCAGTTTCAAAAACAGTTTTTAAGTTAATAAAATAAAAGAACGCCTTATTATTTTTGTAGCAATTCTGTAAAGTAAAGAAGATTAAACTGTTATCTTTGTGTTTTGTGTTAACAAATACCTTTGTTGCCCTAATTTCAATTAGATAAAAAAATATCTAAAAGGTTATGTTCTATAGGTGGTACAATTGCTCGTTATAGTATTATCAAGAATATAAAAATACATAAGTGTGAGGCCTTACGACATTTTTTTATATAGATTTGTCCAACCTTAGCCGGATTACACTCGTTTTTTGCTATGGATTTGATATAAATCCGTCATTTAAAAAAACCATAAGTAAACAAAAAAAACAAAAGGTATAATATTAGTAGGTACATTATTTTATTACAAAATTAAATGTACATATCGTACCAACGGCGTAACGTTATTTACTATTATGAACAGTTTCAAAATATCATAAAGATCCTAACCGATTGATTGATTTGGCTCACTTAAAACCAATAATTCCAATCTACAGTTTTTTGGATCCGAGTTCTTTTGATCGAATCTTGCGTGACTGACAGGACTACTTCCAATACCTAAACAATTATAACACTGTACATGAACTTGAAGAGAAGCTCTTTTTTATTTCAGAATAAGGCCAATTATTATTAATTAAGTAAAATTTGTGTGTTATAAGACCCACAATATTAGAAACAATAATGAGTTTTTGATTACGATTTTATTTAGATTACCAACTATATGCGCTGGAACTTGCGCAAGTACATCTCCCAACAACGTGACGATGTTCAGTGATGACAAAACTGATGTAATGATCTGAGTTATTTAAAGTGTGATATTGTTGTCACTCTCATCATCTCAGTCAGCCACATAATCATGGCTGCTGAAAAGTATTTGAAACGTCGAGAATCAAATATGTAAATAAACTCAAAAAAATACGTTAAAAATCCTTTTATTCAATAATGTTATGTGTTATTTACTACATTTTTTAAGATGGACGCATTTTTTTGTTTTCAAATCCCTTACTTTAGGCGACTTACAGTAACAGCAGATAAATCACAAATAATAGCGCGCTTATCTTCTTCGGATGAGGTTTTTTGCATGTTGCCTCAGGAGTTACGTAATCACATCCACTAGTAACAACACGCGTGCCATCTACACAACTGTTCACACCTGAAAGAAGTAAAAATGTTATGCCACTATTTCCACTGTAGGATAGATGTATTAAAAAACTCACATTCGTTGTTCTTTTTTAGTTTAAGTCACGATATAGTTTATATCGTGAAAAAATTAAAAAAGTCTTTTGATAGTCGCAGACACAATTCTGCTGCTTCAAGATAATTTATAATACATATTAATATAACACATCACGTTATAGATTGATGACGTTATTTAAAAGTCTGCATTTATGTAATTTTCATCGTCATCATCATCAGCCTCTGATAGTCCACTGCTGGACATAGGCCTCCCCTAATATACCCCTATCCATTGGGGGGTATTAGGGGGTTTTGGACTGTATTCCCACCACGCTGGTCCAATGCGAGTTGGTGGGTGGGCCGACATTTTACATGTCCATCCGACGCATTTATAATTTTACCCTTATTAAAACGATACACTATATGAATTGCATTTAGCATAGAAAACAAATTAAATAGATCCATAATTTAAAACCAAAATAGATGGCAGTAAATTAAAATTGAACAGAGCGTAAAGAGGTGCGAATGTACCAGAAAATTCAGCAGAAGTAAAAAAAACTATTATTATTAGATTCAGCATATCATTATTATTACGTCTTTTATAATATTTTTCCCGTTTAACGATTTTTACAATGCGCTGCTCTTGCAAATATGTTAACGACACATAAAGTTTTTAATGCAAACACTTAATGAAGGTAAAATAAAATGTAATAATACATAAACAATTATTTTTTATCGCTTACGGAGGTAGACGAGCAGTCGGGCCACCGGATTGAAAGTGATCACAGACGCCCATGGAAATTGGATGTAAATCATTAACCTGATGGCTATCGTGAGACGTAGGACGTTACATCTCATTTACCCAGTAAAAATGCTGCGGAATACGGTAGTGTTTTCACTTTTTATGCCAATTGCTAATGCTAAGCGGCAGAAATGACATCGCGGTGTTACCGCTGCGGACACCCCTGTAAATAGGGGACCTACCACCTAATAAAATACATAAAAGAACAAATACAACAACGGCAGCCACAGGACATACTTACCTAGATATATGTCCGATGCGGAAAAGGCCATAGCAAAAAGTGTGACTAAAAAAAATGAAGTTAAATATTTCATTTTGACTATATTTTCTGTAATACTACATCAAACCTCTCAAAAGACTAACATAAAAAACTAACGCGTCGCTTTAAATAGGTGGTCGCATTTAAGGTCATAATGATATGAATATCTTTGTTAGGCTACTTAATTCAATTATTGTATTAGATAGTGGATGACTACAACAATCATTTAAAAAGTAAGCCTAAGCCTTGGTTATGTGCGTTATATTTAATTAAGAATGGTAAACCGTAGCACATAATAATTACCTTGTTAAAAGATTTGTTCAAGTTCATATTACTTTGTTTCTTTATCATCTATAAAGAAGTGACATATTTATATGTCACTTCATTTTACGGAAAACAAACTACAGAAAGAAATCTATGAGTCTTAGTTGTTTAATTTTCTACAAAGAGTTCTACTCACAACTTTATTTAAATTAGGTTCTACGCATGAAATTGCTATCGACTATGGTGACGTGTGCTACTTTGATCTGAATTCTGCTACACAATTATTGCATTCGATTCAATCGTAATCGTATTCATCATCATCATCAGCCTGAGTTAGTCCACTGCTGGACATAGGCGTCCCCTTCTCCATTAAGCGGTTTCTGGACCGCATCCCACCACGCTGGTCCAGTGCAGGTTGGTGGTGATCGTATCCAATATTCGTAAATATGACCGTAAGTCATCTTATCGATCACAAATTCAGAGGCAGCCAATTCGACAACGGCGATCGTTAAGAGCACTTACTCTCTAATCCGCACTTTTTCGTCCCCTTCTCCGACGTATTCGTCAACATACTTTCAATATCTCAGTGATACTAGTCTTAGAGATCTTCGTTTAACGATTAACCGTCTTCTTCTATGTCCCGTTCATCGTAGTGATTCCATACAAAAATCTTTTCCAATTCAATCTGTTCTTGAATGCGCTGCCAGTGAAAACCAGGATGACAAATTACATCATCTAATTTTAAAGAAGTACGTAAATATTTATTGCAAGAGAAATCAGCAAAGCATCAGACACTGTGACATGGACCTTTGTATCATAGTCATATTAGTGTTCACATATATTCATTTTTGTATGTATAAATGTGTGTGTATATTTTAATATATTTGTTTATGTTTATATATTTATTGTTATAAGAAAATATACTTATTAATTTTAATCTTATATTGTATATAACTACTTAAAGATTTTTCAATAAACGTCAAGACGGCCGATCCCCTGTACTCGCTGCCAACTTGAACCGGCTACCGCACGTAGTTCACAATCCGACCTGGTCGGGGGTCGACCAACACTCTGTTTTCCTAAACGAGGCCTTCACTGCATCATCACCATCGTCCAACCGTTCTTCGGACCACGTGACCGGCCTACTGCCACTTCAACGAGCTAATAGCGCGTTCCATAGTTCCACGTTGAATCACGGCAAACTGGTGGACCAGTCCGATAGCGAGATTTAACTAAAAGATTTGGTTTTTCTTATTTCGTATTATAAGTGCATCCACACAGTGGTCGCCGTAAGATAATGCCTAAGGCATTAAAGTATTATTATTTGCTCTAAATGAATAAATAAAAAAATAAATAATACAATGGACAATAAAAACTGCTAACGGTTTTGTCTTCGTCTTTTCAAGTGTTTTGAATTATTTAATTTAGCATATAGATTAATATTGTGTTGACGCTTAAGCCGCAGGCTGCTGCTGATGTACAATTGGTTAGAGAAGAATCCATTTCCAATACGCCTTTAATCTTTTGTCATTCACTTGAGTATCAGATCGTTCACAAATCATCGTGTGAATCAAATTTTCCAGAAAATTTTAAATAAAATCCCAGTCTTGGATCTTTTTAATTTGTCCATATTTTTTGTTATAGTATATGTAATATTGAAACTCGAACTAATGAAACATTTTTCAGGCTTTGTTTTAAAATATATTTTTTTTGGAATTTGCAATCAAACCCAAGCTATTTCACTTAAAAGTTGCCTGTATCGAGTATCTTCAATTGTTTCAATATTATTTTAATAAAACAATGGTAATAGTTTAAATAAGTTTGAAGTATCTATCCAAACAAGATACAATGACTGGTCCCAGAAAGATCTTGATGCGAAATCTCCGGACGAATTATGGAAACGGGCTAAAAGCTGATAGTTGACGCAGTCAATGAATCTAATCCATCTACAGAGGTAAGGAAACGACAGCGTTGGATGAGTGACGACACTCTGAAGCTTGTTGAGGAGAGGCGTCAGGTAAAGCGAAGGGCACGGACTTACACGTCCTTAAAAACTATCAGCCCGCATACAAACTGCGTGTCGAAAAGACCAGAATGTCCCTACAACGATTACGTGTTGAAATTGAGGCTTACTCAAACAAGCACGAATCGAAAGATTTATTTCATAAAATTCGATCCATAACAAATCTCTGACCTCAAAACTTGGACAATCGAAAATGGACGTGGTTAAGTCATCACTGATCTTCAGGACATATCCGAGGCGTGGAGGGTTTATTGTCAATCGCTCTTTGAAGATTCATTCTCGGAGGCTTTATGACAGCAAGCCCACCGAAGACGAAATGGAACCTGATATACTGAGATCGAAGTCAAAGCTGCCATTAACCACCTGAAATGTGGCAAAGCTGTAGGGGAGATTCTATCCCGATAGAAACGATCAAGAGTATGGGAGAACAAGGCGACTATCTTTCACAACATATGCAATAGGATTTGGTAACAGGAGACTGGCCCAAAGACTGGGTGCATACAATCTTTGTCCTTTACACAAAAAGGTTCAATAAAGAAATGCGGCAATTATCGACTCATAGCCCTAATCTCACATGCCAGCAAAATCTTATTACATATACTTAACGAGACTTAAAACCTTCCTTTCTAAGGAAATCGCTCCGGAACAGGCTGGCTTGTAAAAGGAAAAGGCACTCGCGAACAAATCCTCATAGTACGCCATAAAGTCGAAAAGGAGGGAGTTCAGCAAACCTACATATATTTGTTTTGTTGATTTTTCAAAGGCATTTGACTCGGTGAAGTGGCCTAAACTTTGGAAAACTCTCCTGGAGATGGGAGCGCCGAAGCATCTCATACACATTTTACGGCGGCTCTACGAAGACGGAACGGCTTCAGCTAGGACTGACGAAATCGTTTCCACCAGTTTTCATCCCAACGCAGGGTCCGACAGGTTGTATAATCTCACCCTGTTGTTCAATATATACACCGAACTCATCATGAGGGTTGCCTTGGAAGACTGGACGGACGGTGTTCCTATTGGTGGGCTGAGGATTTCGAACCTGCGTTATGCGGACGACACCACCCTTTTCGCAAGTAGTGCCAACAATGTGGCGATGTTACTTCGTAGACTGGAAAACGTCAGTCTGGAGTTTGGTCTACAAATTAACCGCAGCAAAACCAAAGTGATGATTGTCGATCGTGCCAACAAGAATTCGCCCGAAGTCACGCAGATAGCGAATTGTGTAGTAGTAGATTCATATATATACCTGGGGGCACTGATCACAGACAACGGGGGTTGCGTGGAAGAGATTAAACGGCGTATGGCGATTGCTAGGTCGGCTATGGACAAGATGAAAAGGATTTGGAAGAACCGGAATATTACAAAGGCCACTAAAACTAAGCTTGTTAGAACCCTCATATTCCCCATCTTCCTATATGCTGCTGAGACATGGACCCTAAGAGCAACTGAAGAGCAAAAAGTGAACGCACTGGAGATGTGGTGCTGGCGACGGATGCTTGGTGTATCATGGACAGAATTCCGAACCAACACATCGATCCTTAAGGAGCTTGGAATTAAAGAACGTCTGCTGTCTGTTGTTAGGTCCCGCATCCTCAATTTCTTTGGGCACGTGTCTCGACGAGACGGATCCTCCACAGAGCGGCTCGTTGTTCAAGGAAGAGTGGAAGGTGTCAGAGCTAAAGAAAGATCGCCGATAAATTGGACCGACCAGATAAAAGCCAGTCTGTCAAGCACGTTAACGAATGCTCAAGAAAAACAGCTCTGCGAGACGAGTGGCGACGTATAGTCAACGAGTCTCTCAGAACCCTACGTAGACATAATGGCCACGACCGCTCTGTAGAGAGTGTACCGAATAAGAAGAAATAGTTTACCTACTCTCTAATTTCAATGTGTTATTCAGTTTTATTTTAATTAACTAAACGTTTTAAAAATTAAAGCCGGTTTTTTGCTATTACTATTATTAGGCGTTTGAGCCGTAAAGGAAAATTATTAAGTTTATTTTTCTTCATTAAAGTAACACGCATTCGGTCACGTTATCTACGTTGACGGCGAGGCGTTAACCAGTAGACCGTGTGCCTGTCGCGCGTTGCCGACTCGTAATTTCATCATCCTAATACACCCCTATCCAATAGGGGGTTATGGAAAATATCCCACTACGCTGGTCCAATGCGGCAATATTTTTCCTTTATTGACCCTGATAATTCGCAGTTTCTAAAACTTGAAATTACGATACTCTAAATTAATGAAAACACTTGTACTATTTGTAATCGAACTACTCAGAAATTACCAGGCTAAGCGCCATCACTTCGTTAACTGCGCGCAACGCGTCACCATCAACTTGTGGATCGCGCGTTGACAACCAGTCGGCGCCCAGTTAAAAATCAGTAGGCGCCGCATTGACAACCAGTAGGCACCACGTTGACTACCAGTGGTCGCCACGTTACAAAGACGAATATTAGATAAATGAAAAGTGAATTGTGCACGTTTTTGAAAACCCACGATATTCAATTACCATGATTTTATGTTTATAGTTCATATACTATCATTTCCTACTGTTCTACATGGAAGGAAATTCCATATATATGGATATATATTTGGTAGGGGAGACCAGGGTTAATAGGGTAGGTTGATTAACTATTAAAAACTCGTCTGATACAAAATCTTTAAGCTAAGTAGCGAGGCACAAAAGTTCGTCCCCTACCCCCGCTCCCTCAGCGGGAAGAAATGCGGAGTCGCACACGCACGTAGTTTCAGAACCGGAACTCAATATTAAAAAACAACCTACTTAAGTAAATATTTTTTTCGAAAGCTTATTTGTAATAATGGGTATTTATTTATGGTTATTAATTGTTATCACATTAATATATGCATATTTTTAATGTACTTTCTGCTATGAACTTTAATATTCGATACCATCGCAGTTTTGAGGTTATTTCTCGTGATTAAAAATCAAAAAGTGGTTTGGGGCTAGTAGGCTAATGTATAATGGGGTTAGTTGACCAAATGATCAACCATCAATATAATATTATGGATATTTCACAAATAAAATAAAGTCAGATTTATTTTTAATTTTACTTGAAAATTGTTGTTTTAGGACCATGCAAACATAGAATAAAAAAGCTAATAGCTTTACTGGGCTGGATACTTAGCTGTACACCCAAAGATGTAATAGGTAGAGCATGTCAAAAGTCAAAAATTTTCTTTGACAAAAAAAAATATTAATTGTACTGCTTAAATAATTTGAATTTTCTCGTATTTAATTAAAGTTGCGGGGTCATAAAAAAATGAGTAACACATTTTTGTGTTTTTTAGATTTTGCCCTTACAACTATTGTAACATTGGTCAACTTACCCCGAATGAACAGTCAACCTACCCCAAGCATGGGGTAGGTAGACCAGTTTTTCCTAATGTACAAAAACTGGTCTATACTCCATATCGTAATAAATAATGGGCAATTTGCATTTTTTTTCAAAGCCTAATAGTATGACTATTAACCGATCACGTTTTTAAAATTATAAAACCTAGATAAACAAAACTAGAAATGTTTAAACTGTAATTTGGTCAAACAACCCCGGTCTCCCCTATATTTCTTATAAGCATATGTTAGAGTCACATCGGCTAAAATCATAACGAAGTTTTGCATTGTTGTGATTTCTAGCAACGCTTTTATATATCTTAAATACGTGCCAAACAACTTATCATAAAATTGTTTTAAACATAAGTTTATTATTGTAAAAACCTATCGAAAATGTATGTGTTAAAGATTTTTAAGACAAGTGAAATTTTATCAAAAAATATGACCGACTTCAAACAGTATATTTATATCATCATTGCATTTTGCGTAATATAAGCCGATGGCAACATGCTCGCTGCAAGAATCTG
The DNA here is from genome assembly GCA_029286875.1 of Lamproptera curius. Classification (NCBI taxonomy): domain Eukaryota; kingdom Metazoa; phylum Arthropoda; class Insecta; order Lepidoptera; family Papilionidae; genus Lamproptera; species Lamproptera curius. The sequence goes on from JAGSMT010000060.1 coordinate 2,280,608, forward strand.
CCCGCGGTTTCCGCCATTGCATTCAAAATCTCTAATATGTTTTAATGTATTCGTTAAATCAAATTGTCATGTTTTATGTACACGTTTTATGCACATAAAATATTTTTTTAAATGCTTTAACTTTTATGTAAGCTGACACTATATTACCTTTAATGTGGTTTGATAATATTGCAATTTTCAGCAATGTTTCACATAAAATCTATTACGATTTCAGCACCGTTTGCAATGTAATGTATGTACGCCATAGGTTGTGATTTTTGACGCTGACATTTTATTGATTTCTCTAATATATGCTTAAGTACTTAACACAAGATCGTTTAAACATAATGACAGCTCATATTTACCATTTAAAAAAGAATGAACAAAATCGGAGCTTTAGGAGCAGAGCAACGAGCTAACATATAAAAAAATCGTACGCTCGTAATTCAGTACCATCTTCTTTTGGGAAGTAAGTCAAGAATAGTAGAAAAATTAATATAATGTCTTAGTAAAAGTAAGGAGAAGGGAAATAGGTGCTATTAAATTATTAAAACCCATTGACTAAGCCTGCACAACATCTTCGCTTATTTTCTTTATCATTTTGTCAAAGAATGTTTATAAGATGTGGTTCAATATATAATTATTTGTTGTGGAATATATATCATTATTTTTACGAATTAATACAGCTATGATTATGTAATATAAAAACAATTGCAGAAAGGAAAACAAATTCTAATATTTTAAAAAGCACGCTGGCGGCGTAACTAGCCCACAGTTATTCTTTCTTGCTGCATTCCTCAAGAGGCACGCATTTCTTTGTCTTCGTGTCTCTCACTGTCGGTGGCTCACAGTAACACGCTGAGTAATCGCAGATGCGACCACGAGTATCTTCTATGGGCTTGGGCTCATCACAAGTCGCTTCAGGTCTAAGATATCCGCATCCAGTTGTGTACGCACGCGTGCCTTCTTCACATTCTCTGTGACCTATGAATAAAGAAACGCAAAATTTTTCTAGAAATTAGAATAATTTGATGTAGAAATGTAAAATTTAGTTAAGGTAGTTGGCTGTTACCAATACGGCACGGACGCAGTTAAATATTAATCTAATGCTGTTAGTAATGTACTAAGCATAATCAGTAGACATAAAAAACTATTAGGCGTGTCCCTATCACATAATATTTGAAATCTTTACAAATTATTCTTTAGCATTGATACATTTATGGCAAAAGGTATATATTGATTCAAGGTTATATGCTTGCAACCGGTTCCACTTAACACACACGAAAGACAAGGCCTGGAAAGAAATCTTTGAATACACACAATATTAAAACTTCAAATATGTTTACATTTGTAACTGCCAAAAAAATTAGCTCATAAAAAAGTGGTTGAATATCTTCGTGCATTCTGTTTTTTTAATATGTTATTGGGTGTTGATTCAATATTAAAGTTAAAAAAATATGTCAAATGTATATTTTTTACTTTAATATTATGATATACTTATTTAGACACATTTGACTGAAGAAAAAGATAAGAAAGTATTACTGTTGTATTGACATTTACTAAGATGTAATAAAATCTTGTGAGCAACGCGAAAAAAAACTATATATTGCATGATGTCTATATAAATACAAGTCTACATTAGTAGTAAATATTGCAACAGATACAAGGAATAGAGATAACGTCTAGAGGATAATAATGATGTATAATGTTACGCTATGCTTTTTTCTTACATTTGTTTGTTTGTATGTTACTAAGCAAAATTTGTTGCTTAAGTGCGTACGTAATAATGAATGCACTATTTTTAATTTATAAACTAACTAATAGCTGTATAACGAAGTGAAATTAACAAAAGAATAGGAAGACATTATACTACTAATCGTATTGTTACCGCTGTACCAACAACCTATGCTTACTAAACAACAATAAGCCGTGAAGCCAACGTTCAAAGCCGGTATGTGGAAGTTTTATTGTCAATGAACTCATTTAGCTATGATCACTCCCTGTTTCTTTATCAATATCAATGTCATACGTTTTGTAAAAAAAACCGTTATGTGTCTGTAAACTTATTTAACAAACACGGTAAGCGCAACACGTATTCAAAAATATTATAAGACCCAATAAAACGACTAATATTTTTTTATGGCATACGCAGAGCAGACGAGCAGTCGGGCCACCTGATGGGAAGTGATCACCGCCGCCCATAGACATTAGCAATACCAGTGGTATCGCCAACGCGCTGCCTACCGTGAGACATAGGATGTTAAGTCTCGTTTACCCAGTAAATACGCTGGTTACGGTGCCTTCAAATCGGAACACAGTAGTGTTTTACACTACTGCTTCGTGGCAGAAATAGGCACCTGCGTGGTACAAATAGTATTTTGATGTTTGGACTAAACAGAATTTTTTAAGTCTAATACTATAGAGTCAAATAATAACGTAATTTTTTCACTTACACCGTCCATTTATATAAATGCAACCGCGTGGGTATAAATCCTTGGCTGTGAAGACCAAACCTACAAGGGCCAATAAAACAAAAAGAAATGTTAAAGATTTCATTATAACTACTATCAAGTTACTATTCAACCAAACTTCGCCAAAGTACTGTGCCTTAAAATGTAGACGCTGGCTTAAATAGGTTGTTATATCTGAGGTCATAAGTGGATTCTCGTTTTGATATGGACACAATCATTGCTGGTCTCTTGTTATGTTTACGTAGTGATGGACAAACCGTGTAGGAAATTATTAATGTTCGAATGTCACACTGAAGTTAATAAATTTAAAACTAAAGTATTAAAGGGGTGTTCAATTCAAACAATAATCCCAACTTAGATAGCATAGATGGTAGAAAACCTTATCGTTAATATTAATTTTTTCTAGAAACAATTTTAGACACTTTACTACGTTTTTAAAGCAATTATAATCAACTATAGTTACATTAAGGAAAACATTTTATGACGTCTTTTTAAAATTCTTAAAAGTTTTAAAGTAACGCTTAATTGTCTCTTTTAACATTAAATATCAGTATGGCTAAAATTACTTTGTTAAAGTCAAGGATTTCCAAATATTTTTTATAAGGTAAACATCGTAACATAATTTAGAATGGCTGACCATGTTAACTGTCAGGTTTCATTAAATTCAAATGTTTAATTTTTTATTTAACCCAATATTAACAACGTTAATATTTGTCATCATCTACAATACTGTCCATCACTAGTTTCTTTTTATCATAATTACTAACCGGTTGGATAGCATAAGGTAAAGATTCTCTTTATTGCTGTGCCATACGTGATCGTTATAAACATTATACTCAATTTTTATTTTTAATGCTATGCATATATGCTAAATATGAGCTTTTGTTTCATAACATTTTTAAACATCAAGATAAATGCATTAAGTTTGTTTATATAATATAAAATAACTGTTTTTAAAGGATTGCAATGTTATATTTAATTAATACTGTATAACAAATCATGTTGTATTTTTATCTTTCTTTTTGTGTTTTCTGGCTAACCTTAGAAATTGTGGGTCCAATTTTGACGACACTTTTACTGGAAGATAGCTGTTGTAACTTGGACTCGCGGGAAACCGCTCCAATATAATTGTACGATTTTACGTGTTAAAAGGTATATATGTAATTAATGAGTACAATAAAAATGCACACAAAAAATCAAATGCTAATCTGACCTCTATAAAATACTCCATTGGACGCGCACATAAATAATATTATTCTAATTACAGCAATGTAAAATTTTAGGGTTTTATATCTCTTGGTTATTTATTCACATCCACAAAGAATGTCATATTAAACTATGCTTTTTGAAGTAATTATTATAATTTTTATAACTAATTGTTGGCTTCAAATGAAGCTGGAAGAAAAAGTAAACAGGCTGCATTGGAATATCAAAGGATTATTCAAAATCCAAAGAGGGACAGAAAACAATAATTTATTTAAATGCAGATACCTGTGTTATCATCGGTTGGGTGAACAACTATCCTAAGAAGGTGTCAGATTTATCGTCCACGAGTCCCATCGGTAACAACATTGATAAAATCGAAAGTGTCGTTAAAGGTTGCATACTGTGTACTCAGAATATCCAAACGGTATTGGATGAAGGTCATACAGGTATACGCCTCAATTTCGAAACACTCCGATGATGAGGTAGAGGCAGTGCAGGAGGATATTTGACGAGAAGCACATTACTTCCAAATTCAATAGATGGTGTTGATGGGAAACTTTAACTCTAAATTGGGCAAAAGCTGAAAGACATTATGCTGATGCGGCTATAATTTTCTTCTGAAGTAATTAGGTTACAGGCAACTTAAAATGCAGATCTTCAAGTATATAGGGCGGGACTTGCGCAACTTTCATTTATCTAGAACGGAACCAGGGTTCTAAAGTCTTTGCCAGAGAATTGTCTATTAGACCAAACCAGTCGACTAAGTTAAAGACCAATAGTAGGCCTGTCATCTTCAGTAGACCAGATGTTTTGGTTGAGTGGTTTTATGGACACGTCGTCGTTAGAACCGTTTACTGAAGGTATAAAAGCTTTACCGCTGTATTACCGGACGCTTTCAAATTTATGGGATAGAAAAAACGAGGTAAAAGCTTCAATAGTCCATGTATCAACCACTTCCGATGTACCATAGATATAGCCATGATGGTGGGGTGACTGATGACCTACGACACAGGTCAAACTGGGTCCTATATTGCTGGCCGTATAAGGAAGATTCAAGCAGTATTGTAAACAGAACAAGGATATCCGACATACCTTGCACAGTTAGCAACCCGAAGTGGCAAGGAATAAAACCGACAAACATTGAAGAAAATTGGTTCTCACGTGACAGCCTCGTATTGGCCATCGCAATGTGTTACCGCACCACTAAAACATGTAGTGTAGTACGATAAAAAATTAATTTTAGTTAATTGTTAAGTGTGGCGATACAATAACAGTTATTTAACTGTTAACCGCTACTTTTTCAAATAACAATTAATTCATTGTTAACTGTAAGTTTTAAAACGTAGCACTAGCTAGCGTCTTTAAAGGTATATTGACAAATCTTGCCAAGTCAGCAGGAAGCCGTTGGTTACCAACCACCCTTAGTCGTTATTTGTTCATATGAGTATTTATGCTTATGCTTATGTTGGCACCAGACGGTTTTCGGCACAGATTACTATAAAGATGCATAATTTTTCGTGAGGAAAAAAAAAAGGATAAAGTATATAAAGGCGGGACTTGCGCACCATTAATTTATCTAGAACGGAACCAGGGTTCTAAAGTCTTTACCAGAGATTTGTCTATCGGGCCAAACCAGTAGACTAAGTTAAAGACCAATAGTAGGCCTGTCATCTTCGGTAGACCAAATGTTTTGAGTGAGATTGAGAGCTTTTATAGACAGCTGTTCACTTCGTCGTTGGAACCGCTTTCTGAAGGTATTTGATGGTGCTGTTTTCCAATAAAAGCGATCAGAGCCTCTACAGATAAAAGCGTATTAACTGGCTTCACACTTAGTGTTTGTGGACTATGCGAAGGCTTTTGACCCCGTCCAAATTTGGGCTGTGTTGAGTATTGTAGGCCCTTCAGCTTTGCCAAATTGATAATCAGTGTATCGAGGTTTAGGTGAGAGGGGAATATTTGTAAGACCAGTTGGGGTTACATCTCCGAATCGCTTTACCGCTGCATTAATTTAATAATTTTGAAGTGTCAAGGAAGGCACACGTTTTGATTTGTATAATAGTAAATTAAATAATTTTCTACATATTAAACTTAATACAAAGTTTGGTATTTACTTAAATTAGTGCAAATTAAGTCTCTTGTAAGCTATTTACAAAATGTATTAGATAATTGTACAAAAATCAACTTAAGCATAACTTCTACAAGTATCTTTACTACGTGTATTACCTCAAAACATCGTGCTGTTCAACATACCCGGGCCAGTACCGTTGTATTTGTTATGTACAAAGCTATAAAATAATCGTAGATATTAACATTTATTGCCACATACGCTCCTACATTACACTTCTCATATATGTGAGTAACGTCTATCCACACACTTGGTTTGGTCTTGCTTTGCTTAACAATCAGTGGAAGTGGAGTTACGACAAAACCATTTGCCGCAGACACGCTTTTGTCCCGTTACACTCCATATAAAGTGTTCTTTATTTAACAGCAATAACTCAAAGAAGCTTAGCTATTGCTATCTTAGTGATCAGGTGCTTTGCATATTGCATTCAGCTAATAATACTCATCATCCTCCAAAAATGATGACCCGCAAGGCCTTGGCAAGCGATCAAGAGGCTAAACTGAAAACAGCACTGAAAGATTTAGAGGCATCAAAAAAGCTATGCTCCCAGTTGCTAAAGGAGAGAGAGTATAATGAAGAAGAAATCCAAGTTATAATAGGAGAAAAATAATGAGCTAAAATCGGAATTAGCAAACCTTCGCATCCAGTACCATCCATTCTGTAGCCTATAAAGGCAGTTAGTGAAAGTGACATTTCAGGTCACTTTCAGTAATTTTGACCAAGAATAACTCAATTAGAACATGAGTGAAGTGACTCGTACAAGCTTCTTAAACAGTTAGGCCATTATAATAAAAATGTCTCAATGAAAAAGCAAAGCCTACATGATGAGCTACTAGGGCACTAGCTCCAGTGCTGGTTGTGTGGGTTTGGCTCAAACAATAGATTTAACAGATGTATATAGTATTAATAAAATTCAATTAACATGAATCTGAATTAGAAATTGCACATAAATAAAAAAATAAGTATTCAAAACAAATAAATTAAAAGCTTGAGATTGATAATAAGATTGTCAAAAAACATAAGCATTAATAATTAGTAGAACACTAGAATTAGAAAAATTAAGTCTTCAAGACAATATATTACCAATTAGAACGTATTTGGAACTCAGTCGATTAAAAGTGATCGAATGTCGTCAGAAAAGAAATGTCCATCAACATAATATATGCATTAAATAATTTAGTAGACGATAGATAAATTTAACTGAAGAAAGATTTGACTACCTGTGTAGATGGTCAGTTTCAATTACAAACTAATAATTGATCAACAATAAAATAAAAGTCACTATATAATGATCAGTAAAGCACTAAAGGTTGTTCAGACAGGAAATATCTGTTCCATCAACTATAAACTAAACATTAGTGTTTAGTGATGCATTGCATAAAAGTATGGTTGAAACTCAAATAGAATCTTATTAACTAGTAGTACTGATTTAACATCACTGGACATATAGCATAAATGAATTATTCACAGTATTAAAAACTAAATTAAACAACTCTTATTATATGACTGAACTACTATCTTATGAAATATTACATTTGCCAATGTATTAACGAGTTCAAAAAAATTACATAGTACACTTATTTTGACCATGATATATATTTCTACTTAAAATTAGAACAAATGTTTCATTATTAGACATAAAATAAAACTACATAATCGTATTATTTAGATACTCTAAATAAACAATAACATTTTTGAGATCAATATGACTAAATTTATTTTACTTTTTGTACCATTGTTATTTGTATATTACTTATTTGGAATAATGTTTTCTATAGTAAATGAATAAATAAAATACTATTAATCGGTATTAATTTTTATTTTACTGAAAATAAACAAAAACTAAAATTCTTTGGAACGACGTAGCTTAAAACGAGTATTGCTTTTTCTTTGAGTAAAAATCACAAAACATGCAACATAATAAGGTTTTCTACAAACGTAAATAAAATAAACACTAAATTACAAAACAAATAACAAATCAATACTTATGTAGGAACTACATACAGTCTGTAAAAGTCAATATTTTATACTCTCCACAGACAGGTTTTTTGCATTTTTTGCATTCTGCCTGCGTCTTTCTTCTCTTTTGCCACGGACAACACGCACAGTATTTCCTTTTCTTTGCCGGTGGTTCATCTTCAATTTGCGATGAGGCGGCGACAGGGAATTGGGTATTATATCTTTAATGTTTTCGCGTTATTTACGACTCAGATTAGGTATTTCAAGCCTTTTCTCTATTTAGGGGCTTCTCATTTTTGGGAAGTATGTTATGACAGTATATTACGTAGCTGTTGACAAAGGCCATATTTATCAAACCGTAGGATAATGTCATAGGCCATCAATTTGTCTTTCTACTGCATGACATATGCGAACACATTTGGTGGAACGAATTAACTCTTCCCTTTGATAGATTGTAGAATTCAATCATATCTGGCTTACCGGAGCTAGACTTGACGACACCTTCCGCATCCCAGGATGATAGTAAATATACCATCTTTTAAGGTTTTGGTGTATATGACAGTAAAGTCAGCGGGCCATCGTAGCAAAAAATAGACGATCCGACCGGCCTGCACCTATTAGTTTTCAGCTGTTCTGGTATTTCCCTTTTATTTGAGCGTATTGTACCGACGATGTTCAATTTATTAGGGTCCTGCAGTAAAGATTTAGGTACAGATGTGAACCAGTTATCGCAGGTAATATTCCTACATGACCCATGGATGCTTCTTGACAATTCTTTCATGTAATATTCTCCTAGAGAAAGTCCTTGTGTTTCTGTCCCTTTACTTTTATAGGGAATGGCGTCAAACATGTATTTTGTTGAACTATCACATATCATAGGAATTTTCAGGCCATATTTACTGGGTTTATTTAGAATGTACATTCGAAAAGGACATTTTCCTCTAAATCCCGATAATTGCTCGTCGACAGTCCCGTGAGAGCCGGAGGTATAATTTATCTACACTAGTTAATAAACAAGTTCCATTTTTTTTTATTGGAGCAAAAACTTCTTGAGAACGATCGGTAGGACGTAAGGATTTGTCATCAAGTCGGAGAGAAGCTAAGAGGGAGATGAATCGATTTCTAGACATGATCGAAACGTAGCGTGTTGCCGCTGTCAATGTCAAAATTCCAAAAAAAAAAAAACTCTTGTCAAAAGTAGTATTTCTGAAAGTGGCAGATAAATCATTCAAGTTTCGTTTCTGAAGAATTTCTATATTAGTCCACGTTACTATTTCTTCAACTATTTCTGGAGCAAAAAATATATCAAAACATAACAATGGCTCAAATAGATTTTTACACATCCTTGTTGGTCCTCTTGATACTCGTACTATATTCAGAGCTGAAATTCTTGTCTGAGTGCGCCCCTTTACGTAGACCAGGAGTGATTGTTTTTACCTTTTAGAGATCTTTGAGGTAATACGTGGAAGTTGGAGGATTATGTAATATATTCCTTTGAGAGTTTTCGCTTCTCTCTGCTTCCTGTTCTAAAATAACGTCATTTACTAATGCATCTTCGTTGTCACTTTGCACATCATCAATGCTTAGATCATCATCTTCTTCGCTACATTCATCGACAGTCTCTGAATCTTCCGCCAAAAACTCTTCTATTTGACAGTCTTGTAATGCACGAGATGAGCTATTGGTAGTATTTAGATGTATAACAAACTATGGAACCTAAAACAAATACATATTATCAAAACATGTTAAAAATAAACTAAAGCAAACGAAAAAAATATTTGACCGCTAAGTTCAAAAAGTTACATATCACACATAACGTGGAGTCATTTTGAATCACGATGGTACTATATCTACGTATATATGACACTTACCTGTGACAAACGTACGCCGTTCGAGACTGCCGGTCGCGTACTGAGTTGGCTAAGACGGACGGCGCGGTAAACAATATAGTTGTAATGAGACGAATGAAAACGTTTCTCAAATGACTCGTTTTGACTCACGTTATGTATCTAAGGTAAATAGTGACAATAATCGATAAACGCCGCGCAGATACATCGCCCTACATCTACGAATAGTATGCGAGGGCTACTGAGTCACGGACGGACTCAGCTAACGACTTTAGTCCCGAACTGCAACCTTAAAGTCCGCTTCGCCACATTAAATGTAGGCTCACTAATTGGGAAGACATCGGAACTCGCTTGCGAAGTTTCTAAGAAGGATGTCGAAGATAGGGCGGAGTGGAGAAAAAGTATAAGGAAAGCTGACCCCACCACCATGTGGGATACTAGCTAGGAAGAGAGAGAGAGTGACAATGCAGTTTTTAATCGATTTTTTTGTAAATACAGAGGCAAATACTTTTTTAGTAATGTATTGTTCCAAACAGAGAACACAATATCTAATTGTATAAATTATTGAATTAAAAAGATAATGTAGATGTTTTGTGCTTGACGGAGACATGGCTTAAAATGTGTTATTTGGCTTATTAAACTATTCAGTTGCAAGTAAATTCTAAAAGTGACTGCTGTTGGAGGTGGATACCTTATATTACACAAAAAATGGTTTAAATTTAAAGTAAGGAAGGACATCCCAGCATACTCGGTTGAACGACAATTTGAGGTTGCTTGTGCAGAAAGCGAACAGTACAAATTTTTAGTATGTATAAACCTCCCTCTGGTGATGTAGGACTTATGTGTAAAAAAAAATATTAACCCAAAGAATCAAATTTGTGGTATGTAGAGACTTTATTATAGACATTCTAACTAATTCACCGCACACATTCAATCTTTAATGTTTGTTTAATGAACCAACAAAATTAACACCATCTTGTGCCTCTTGTATTGATAATGTGTTTGTAAATTGTAAAATTATAGATCAGACTGTCTTAAGCGGTATTCGTTCAGATCATAAAGCCATAAAAATACAGATAGAAATACAGAAGTACCCCGATAAGTAAATTTCCTATCTTGTATAGACCTATTACCAGAAACAGAATAAAACAATTTAAGTATAATGTAAAAGCTAAGCTTCCAAACCTAAAATTGACTTTGGATCCCGATTTTATCCCGGGAATTAGGCATAGCAGGGATCTATTATACGATTAAAAATCATTAACCTCTAATGTGAAATTTCATAACTATGTGAGAACATGCTCAGAAATAATTAAACAAGTTTGTTTGATGGCTGAGGCAATTTATTTAAATCATACAATAAATTCATCCTCTTATAAAATCAAGACGACATTGCAAGTTTAAATAGCAGGAAGAAACACAAAACATAGGAAAGACCTAGAACTAAATATAGATGCTAAATCTGTTAAGGAAAAGGATGAGGTAGCTAATGAGTTCCAAAATTACTTTACAGATATAGGTCATGAAACTACGAAACACTTAAATTCTAGTCCTAATTCAACCTTATCACACTTAAAATAATTGGATAGAATATATTTCCCTGATTTTAATTTTTTGTAATGTTAGCCCTATAGATATAGTGAAGGTATTTAAATAATAAATAAAAAGAAAATTAACGGAAAGAAAACATGTGGGGGTTATCAACATGGGCAATAAATTTATTAATTCAATATATATTCCCCATATTGACAATAATTTATTATGCATCTTTAAGTAATGAAATTCAGTAAAATAGTCCAGTCCAGTCTTTTAATCGAGTTGCACGGTTAATATTGAAAATTATAGATCAATCTCTATACTGTCAGCACTAAGTAAAATTTCCGAAAAAATAGTGTTGAAACAACTTTTAGTACACTTTTCCAAATATGATATTTTAAGTGATGAGGTAGATCAACAGTAAATGCTGGTATAAAGTTGGTATCTCATGTTTTACGGACTTGGGAGGATCGCTGTGATTCTATTGAAACCTTTTGAGATCTTTCCAAGGCCTTTGACTGTGTGGACCATGAAATATTAATCAATTAGCTAAAATATTACGGTATACACTGGTGTGGTCTTGATATTTTTTCTTCTTACATACGCCATAGAAAACAATGTGTGAACGTAAATGCCACTCTGCCATCTGACTCCCTTGTGCAGATGGGTGTTCCTCAAGGATCAATTTTGGAACCTTTTCTGTTCCTGTCTATATAAATGACTTACCTTTGGAAGAAGAAAGGCTGTCCGAAGTTGTCCTTTTCGCAGATAACACTTCTCTACTGTTAAGGGTAAAAAGAAATTACCATAACGTTGAGATAACAAATAGGGCAATTGATATGTCAAATTTGTTTGCGTCCAATTACTTGGTACTTAACGCGACGTTTTCCTCTTTGTAAGTTGCCGGATTTTCAAAATATTAAAATTGACCTTGAGATCATTCCTTACGAAAGCTCTACTGCATTTCTTGGATTTTTTATTTATTCCAAGATGCAGTGGGGAACAAATATTGACAAACTTTCTAAGATACTAAGTACAGCAATTTTTTTTTATTGCATACGCAAACAGACGAGCAGTCGGGGCCACCTGATGGAAAGTGGTCACCGACGCCCATAGACATTGGCAATACAGGATTCACCAACGTGCTGCCTACCGTGAGACATAGGATGTTAAGTCTCGTTTACCCAGTAAATACGCTGGCTACGGTGCCCTTCAAATCGGAACGCAGTAGTGTTTTCACACTACTGCTTTGCGGTTGAAATAGGCACCGCGGTAGTTCGGAACGCGCCACCTGCGGCGTCCGCGTCGACGTCAGCCGACGATGAATTATCTCGGCCTAGTCCTAGACCGCCGATGGAATTTTTGCCCATTTTGAGCGCCTCGCGCCTAGAGTGGCGAGAGCAGCGGCAGCTCTCGGCAGACTGCTCCCCAACGCCGGAGCACCCAGCAGCTCCTGTCGCCGCCTGTAGCCGGAGTCGTCAGGTCCATGGTCCTGACGGGCACCGTGTGGGCCGACACCTCCAAAAGGAGAGCACGGCAATGCTGAAGAGAACCCAGAGGGTGTTGGCAATCCGGACCGTACGGGCTACTGGACCATTTCCGGCGAGGCAGCGTGCCTGATGGCTGGCTCCTGCCCTGAGCAAGACGCAGAAATCCTCGCGTCACTCTTCTTCTGGCGCGAGGAGGCGAGGTCTCGGGCTGAGGCCAGCCCCAGAAGAGATAAGGGGCGCAGAGATGAATTGCGCTCCTTGCAATACAGGAGTGGAGCTGAAGCTGAGCACCCCAGCGCCGGCCGTCAAACTATAGAAGCCATACGCCCTGTTCTAAAGTGGTGGCTAGAAAGAGGACACGGCTCCTAACATTCCGCGACGCAGGTTCTCTCGGGACACGGCTGTTTCGGGAGGTACCGAAGGAGGACCGAACAAAAAATCAATAAACCCATTTAAACCTTATTTAAGATTAAAGTAAGTTAAATAATGAAGAACAAGTTAGTAAACATATTTGTGTAATGAATAAGATTTAAAAAGTTCAAAAAATATATAAAAGTTATCATAGATTGCATTTTCATATAATGAATTATTTTAAATATGTAAGAGAGTCAAAATAAGGTGGCAGCCCGATGGAGTACAAAATGTAACAAAAACGGCTCGTAAATATCGATTGGGTAGTTTCTTGGCTTTATTCTACAAAAAAAAAAATTACAAAATTTTAAGCCAAAGGTTCCGCCGATAAGTTAGTTTTTTTCATCGCTGGGTCGGAATCCGATGGGTCGGAATCAAAATTGAAAAATATGTTTTCTTGGTGACCTTTTTTGTAGCAACTGTTGTAGTTTCGTTATTACCTTTTCTATGGCAATTATTCAGTTTATAATACACGCCTTAAAAGTTTGGAGAATATCTGTTGAGTGTGAATGATAGACGCAAGTCAGTCATTTACTTTGAAACTATGATGAGGGCAGATTCATGCAAAGATCAAGTTGTTGCCCGCTTATGCACAAAGTAGTTATACGCTCTTAGCGCGGTGATTGATATGTGAAGTCTTATGGTGTTTTCTTATGCGCCGGCAGACATCATTTACCGTCACAGTTACGTTACAGGTGAACGTCTTTCTGTGTTTATAGTTTAAACCAAATAAAAAAAAGTTGTTTTAAGTCAGTCAAATTTGTTGGCAAATGTTACTTTTTTTAAAACACTTTGTACAAAGAAATTATCTTTACAAAGTATTGAAAAAACTATTCTATAGATGTAATATATTAATATACATTGGTTCCCTTTTTATTGTTCAGTATTTAATAGCGATTTATCTAAGATAATTATATTTAAGTGGCTATCACCGGATGGAGTTGCAAACGCCACTATATGTATTGTGTTAGAGAGTCGATGAAAGGCGCATGGTGTATGTACGCAAACCCATGGGCTCCAAATCCGTGTGCAACATTATAATTTTGCTTAGATGTTATTTGCTGTGTGATAATTATAATAAATTAGGAAAATCACCTTGAAATGTTATTCCACATTATTACAAAATAAATCGTCCACAATTTCAAGCTATTCAAATACTCCGCTCGAAGACCTGTATCGATATATATATATATATATATATATATATATATATATAATATACACATAACTCACACACACATATATATATATATATATATGTGTGTAGCTTTGAACTTGTAACCGTTAACTAAAACCTTTTTGTACTTTTTGGTTGGTACGCAATGATAATATTGTCCACCTAGTCGATTTCGGCTACGACGGCTGATCTACACCGATATTAACCTCTTATCTGATCTTAAAAAGAATTTGTTGTTAATTCTTTATTACATTTGTAAGATATGGATTTTGACAATATTTTTTCTTGACGTGTGTCATCTTTTTTTTTAATAAAAGCACCAGCAATTAAAAAGAGCGAATTCACATACAAAAATAATCATAGACAATTGATAGTTCTTTTCATAAAGTAACAAACAAAGTATAAACACAAATAATATTTTAATAAAACGTTAAATTAAAAACAAAAAATAAAACGTTTTACATTAAAAAAAAAAAAAATAAAACGTTAAATTAAAAACAACATTATTGTCGTATTGTATTAAAAACGTGTAAAATTGAAGAAGCTGGAGGTTTTTGCTCGGCATCGGTTTGTTGGAATTTTCTTATTTACTGCAATCTTCAAGGCTGACGCATTTGTTAGTTTTCAAATCCCTCACCTTAGGCGACTCACAGTAACATGCGATTAAATCACAAATAATGGCGCCTGTATCCATCTTAGGATTAGGATTATCGCATGTTGCCTCAGGGGCTATGACGCTGCATCCAGTCGTGACAACACGCGTTCCTTCGTCACAATCTCTCTGACCTGAAAGAATTTAAAAAATACCATCTCACTTCTACCGCTATATATAATGAATATGTAAACTCACTAATATTGACAATTGTTTTTTAGCTTAGGTCACAACATAAACGCAAAATGCAGTTTATTGTTCATAATAAACTGATTAATAATTTCTAAAAATATGGCGAATTTGTTAATAAGGTCATTCTAAAAATTTTCTTAATATAACGTATTTTACAATGCCGTATTCTTACAGATATGTTAATGACACAAAAAAGTTTAAGTAAAAACATTCATCCAGCAATTGAACATCGAATCAACAAGAAACTCTGATGTATGAGTTACTTATTATTGCCTACGAAGAAAGGATTGCAGTTAGAAAACCTGATAAAAGGGAGCCACCGTAGCCCATGGACATCAGCAACAACAAGGATATCGTCAACACGCTGCCTACAATGAGACATGGGATGTTCCATCTCATTTACTTAGTAAATATGCTGGCTACCTTACTTAGTAAATAGACTGGTGCCGGAAAACGAAAATGTTTTCACCCTTTAACTTAGACGTAGAAATGGGCATCTCGGTGGTACAGCCCTAGACCCTCTGTAAAAATGGGATCAACCACCTAGTAAAATTCTTAAAAGGAGAAATACAGCAACGACAGACACAGATAATGTTATACTTACCCATTGCGGGATAGGCCAGGATGTAAAGAGCAAATACAAAGAATAAAGTTAAATAATTCATTTCACTGTTATAGCGTTAATCGTTATCAAACCTCTCAAGAAGACTGAAATTAAAGCTAACGGGTAACGCTTTAAATAGGTTGTCGTATCTAACGTCATAGTGATGTTATTATTTTTGTACTCAACAATTTCGCCATTAAATTCCACTATAACACAGACGATGGAAGGACACTATCAAAATTTAGTCTTTAATCAAATTATAGCCTCTTCAAAAAAGCATGCCTCGTCAATTTGATACTAACTAAACGATAATAATTAATGTTTTATACCAAAAAATATTTAAATTCTATTAAAAAGACAACTAATACTAGAGGAAGCGACATAAGTCTACACTTGTGCAAACATTTAGAAGTGTTTTTCGCTTCTGTTACCTTGAATATAATGATATATATTTGCTTGGTCAAACAAAATACAAGAATTTTACTATTACATTTGTTGAACGTAAATGACATTATGTAACTTTCATATTTACTAATGTGATCAATTTTTTCGTTACGTACTTAGTTATTTGTTACGCAATGATAATAACGTCCACCGAGTCGATTTTGGCTACGACGGCTGATCTACACCGATATTAACCTCTTATCTGATCTTAAAAATCTAATTTTTATTTAAAATATAAGATTAGGGCTTGTTTGCACGTATCAGAATCTTATTTTTTAAAGGTTTTTAGTCGTACAAAATCAATTCTTTATCACAAGAAACGATGCGGTTAAAATCCCTTCATTATAGTGACAATTGTTCAAAGACACTCAGCAAGCGACCCACCAACCGGCATTGGACCAGCGTGGTGGAATATGGTTCCAAAACCCCCTAATGGATAGGGGTGAATTAGGGGAGGCCAATGTCACAGACTGTCACAGACTGATGATTATGATGACGATGAAGCGATCCGTGTACGTTAGTTTGTTTTTGATTTTTTAGATTTGGAGTAAATGGTTAATTATCGTTCTGTAAGTTAAGTCGAAGGTTGCTAATTAAGATTTAATTTGAGAATAATAGGTTTCCACTTCTTCTTCCTTCTTTTTTGCCATGGGCGGTACCTGCTTCACTGGAGCACTGGTGCGATGCTGTAACTAGTTTGCATTAAAACCGCAAACTTTCAATTGTTCCATCGTTGTTGTAATAGCAATATTTAAGAAATGAAAAAACTTTTTGGTTTATCTTTGAAATAAATTTGAATTTGGCATTCCTCTTCTAACTAACCTTAGCTAATTATTTCTTTTATTTACGCGATTGTACATATAAAATCAACTTATTTACGGATTTTTCGCGTTACTTAAAAATATATTTATTCCCGACGTTTCGGATTCTTTTCAGCATCCATGATCACGTGCAGACTAAGTTGAGTGGATTTGATATAACCTTAGCTATTTAATTTTAAAGTTTCCAGTATTGAATATTTAATTATGTTAACACCTAGTATCATGTCTTGTAAACAATGATAATCGATTAGCTACTCCATTCTTTTAATGTGTTATTTAGTTTTGAAAGAAGAAATAAATATTATATCCAGTTCTTCTTTGAAATTGTTGTAAAAGTAAACACTTAAAAATCATAACCAATTTTTGGCTATTTTTATTATCAGGCGTTTGAATCTTTAATGCCAATGGTTGAGTTTATTTTTCCTTGAATGTAGCATCATACGTTCGGCCATGTTATCTACATTTCTATATTTTTTGTATTTGCCCATTTAAAAGTGGGATGGGGGCATGCGCGGCTGTTGCTGTCTGCTAGTAGCGCAGAGTTTGATTGTGTCTACGGATGCTACTGTGAGTACAAGGTGTCACTTACCCTTTTTCTTGACGCCATGGTTTTAAAGCCTCCGTCTACTATATTGGTCTATTATTAGCATACGAAAGTTTTCATAGGCCGGGCTACGACCCCTTTTTGTAGCATTAGCGGCAGAGCCGGACATTCCATAAAGATGACATGACTGAGGAAAGGGTTAACGGCGCCGCTATTTATCAAATTCGGCTTCAATTTGACGTATACTATGTATTATATTTACAAATAAACAGAAAAAAGAATTTTACCAACCGTCCCTATGTATCCAAATGCCAAAAAACTTAACTTGTAAGAGTGCTCTAGGATCACAATGTGTGTTAAGCTGCCACCTATTGTAGCAAGCACGAATTAATTTTAAAATTAAGAGCCACTTGGGTGGTTAAATGGTGTGTATAATTATTATTGGGACTGAAACCTACCTGCTAGCACTTGCTATTTCACAGTAGTTGACTATTTCGGATTGTGGTTCTGATGGAAAGATCAGTCAGACGATGTACAGCACTACTTAAGATGTTAATCTACGACCACGACATTACGTTTTCTTATATATACTTTCATTATTATCTGATCATGTCAGAATCGCATAAACTAAAACCATAACGAAGTTTTAAATTGTGGCCTAACTGGTGTGGAAAATTTTGCTCAGGTTGAATGTATAAAGTGTTGTTTTAATTACAACGTCAAGGTATAGACTAACTATTAAGTTTTTTTAAACGGGCATTACATATCTGTATGTTTTAATAACATCAACTCACATTTGGGCTATTAGCCTATGAGGATTAGAGGGCTTAGGAAATATAAACCATTGTAGAACTACAATAATTGCCTTAAAATTATATTATTACCAAAAACAGTTTGCTATTTTTTAAATGAAATTCCTACTCTAAGAATTAAATAATAATCACTAAAACAAATATTTTTTACTTTCTCTTCCTATTTCAATATTATTCTTAGAGTAGCTAATGTACTTGTAAAATACTGTAAAAAAAAATCATATTGATAAAATAACTCAATTTAGGCAAGGTCTCAAAATTGTAGTTCGATTATTAGAAAGACAATGTAAAACAAAATCAATACGTTTGGTCATTTCTTTTTTACAATGAACAAGCATTTATAAAAAATGTACACAAATATACAAAAGTATTAATAAAATTCTCCCTATTCAAGCTCCTTCTATATAATATAGTACTAAACAAAGTCGCCTCGAACTCTATCCGTCCCTATGAATATTAAATCTTTAAAACTACGCTACGGATTAGGTGGATTAGGATTAAAAAACGCTTCAATTTTATTGAAAGATAAAGTTATAGAATAAGAAAATTTTGTATATCGGATATATACAAAATAGTAGAGGAACGTTGGAAAACGTTGGAAGAACTTTACGAAATGAATCAAAATAATGTTCTAGAGTATTGTACATCTTAAAAGGTGACAAAAAAATACGCACTAGCATATGCGTATCACTTAAGGATACCCTGTAACAAATCCTAGCTAGTCCATAGCTATGCTTTCTTGCTACATTTCTCAAGAGGCACGCATTGCTTTGTTTTCGTGTCTCTCACTGTCGGTGGCTCACAGTAACACGCTGAATAATCGCAGATGCGACCACGAGTATCCTGTTTGGGCTTGGGTTCATCACAAGTCGCTTCAGGTGTTATATAACCGCACCCAGTTGTGTAAGCACGCGTGCCTTCCTCACATTCCCTTTGACCTATAAAGAATGAAATCTATGTTATAATGTACCTTATTTTAATTTGTTACATCAGTATAGCTTCACAAAATTTTTGTATAATTAATTCTTTCCGGCATAAATGCCGGAAAGACTCTGAAATCGGATATAAAATAAAATTAGTACTAAATGTATATAACTAACGCGAAAAATCCGTACATTAGGATTTGATATGAAATATAGTGTATATTTATTTTTATAAGTTTTATATTCCTAAGTTATATTATTTCATTTGAAGTGGGATTCTCATAACTAATGATTAAATAATTTATAATGCGCGTTTTTATTGCATAAGATAAAGCACACCAACTCTTATACAACGTTATTATTGTTTATAAGGTTGTAGCCGGTTTGATTTAAATGGCAAAGAGGCAAAAGAGTAGGCTTGCAGCGTCTTAAATGAAACTTCTAAAAATTAACTTATAAAAGCAGAAAAGGTAGGGAAAATAAAAAGAAAGTGATAAATGGCATATAACTGTTTCTCTCATTTATAAAAAATCTTGTATCCAGCTTCTTTTGGCCCTATTATATGTTAATTTTAAATATTTGAAGTGGCTAAGAATGTGAGGAAAATGATAATTGAATGAATATATAAGGATACAACGTAGAAAAATTTATTGGATTTGAAATATTTCAAAAAGCAAAGCAATTAAATTAGTGACAAATTACCGGTTGACTGATACCAAAGCACAAAGAGAACAAGCCGGTATAAGGAAAAAAGCATAAAAAGCTAAAAGCAAAATCGAAATGATCAAGCGGGATTTAAATACGACGATATGAATGGAAAAGTTAGGATTCTTGTCGATTTTTCTCTGAAAGTCAAAGCTTCTGAACCGGTTGTTGGTTGACGTTTATAAGAAGCAACTGATCCAAATTATATAAAGCATTTTTGAAATATGAATTTTAAACAAAAGATACTAAAACATATTAAGACGACCACAGGTAAAAATAATTGTTTGGAGACAAACATGATCCGTTATATTACAAGTAAATTTTTATGACTTTCATCTGTAAATACTCAAAAGAAAGTAAATTTAGCTTTGTAAAATTACCTTAGAGTTGAGATATAGATTTATCAAATAATAAGGCTTCAAACTAAACAAAAAAGATGCAAGTTTTATAGTTAAAATTTAAATTGAAGACAACAACCTTCAACCAATACAAGAATCCCATAATTAAATAGTCGATGAACTCATTCGGCCGTGGTCAATACTTGTTTCTTAATCAAAGCATATCATTGGGACAATTGATCTAATATATCTCCAATTTGCTTTTTTGCATGATGCTACAATTAGTTCAATTAATGGACTACCATTAACAGAAATAATTGTAACAAGGAAAGGCAAAAGTGCTATCATATCAGAAAAACCAAGGGACCGACAGTATTTCCTGCACAAGCCAGCCAAGGGGGTTAAAGAGATAAATAACGAGTGATGAAGCCCCGTCCGGTGGATCTATAAACAAAACCATTTAGGGTGTCACCATAATCCATACAAAAATGTTTAAATCGGAAAGGTCTTTATGTGGAGTTCAGTGATTTACACCAAAACAGTAGGATTATATGTTTATACAAGCTGTTTACTGCGAGTTCGTCGACTTAAAGACTTTATCGAATAAATTGGGGGCCTCAGTTTCTTGTTACATCAACTGTCTTCCGTTTAAAGTCCCGTCAAAATCCTATACGCCAGCCCAGAGATTAGCCAGAACAAACAGACGGACAGACCGACAAACATTAAAAGAAAATGTTTTGTTATTTGAATCGGTTTTTTTTTTTTGGCATCCGGCAGACGGAAATGGGCCATGATAGAAGGGCACGACGCCCTTTACCTAACACCAGGAACCAAACGCGCGCCTACCGTGAGACATAGGGTGTTAAATCTCGTTTCCCGGTAAACGCCTACGGTGCCCTTAAACCGGAACAACAGTTTTTCACATTTCCTTGGCAGAAATAGGACGGTGGTACCCACAAGACGGTCTCCTGAAAAAGGTCTACTGCGGGTCAGTGGGTGGACCCAAAGGGCACCCATCCGGCGGGATGATTCTACTTTCGAAAAATTGGATGACCTGCCCAAATTGTCCTAACCAACTAGGACACAACTTAGAAAAGTAGTTGAGTACCCGCATGATTGGAACCCACGACCTCCAGTTTCTAAAGCACAAGCCCATGCGACTAGGCAACGGAGTTATTTAAAAACGGTCAATTTGATGCTATTAACACACACTCCAATTTCATTTATTTGTAAAGCTAGAAATAAACCACATATACAAATACATTTAGTCAATAGCAATGGAAGTTAAGCTATAAATCCGTTTTGAAGAAGATTTTAAGATAAAAAAACAAAATAACGTTTGTTACTTTAGAATGTTATAAAATCTGAATTAGTGACATTCCGAATTGGATGAATAATAATATCACTTCTTTTAATTCAAAGTATATAAAGGGTTAAAAAGTCTAGAAATCGTAAAATGTAATAAATTGTTTTCAATTAAATTACAAGTAATAAATCAGCCAAGGGGTGTAGATCAGTAGCGGAAAAGACCAAGCCTGCAAGGGCCAAGAAAACAAAGGCGGTCAAGGAATTCATTATAACAATTGTCTACCTATTATTCAACCAAGCTACGCTGAAACTGTTTTAAAATTAAAAAACCCGTTAGGTTGTTATGTCTGAGGTCATAAGTGGTTTCCTGTTTTGATGGTCTGTGTGCCGGTCTGTGAAATAGTTTTATTTTGGAATGTTAATAAAGTATCTATTAACTTTATGTTCGAACAAAAAGAAAATTTTTTCCGGAAAATTTTCATCGAATAATTAAGCCTTATCGTAAATGTGAATATTGTTTTAATAAACCTCAAATAATAATTTATTTCTCGAAGCTAATTTTTATAATGAGGGTATTAGGGGAGCCTGTCCAGCAGTGGACTAACAAAGGCTGATGATGTGTGATGATGTAAGTCTAACATAAATTGTCTTATTATTCGAATTGTATTTTTAATTAAATGATGTCCACTTCCATAGTATCTTCCCGTAATGTCTGAATCGGAACTTCGGTTATCATTTTTATTAAAAAGTTTTCATTAAATTTATTTAGTTATTTTTACAAATATTTATTATTTATTCAATTTAATAGCAAATATTAAAAATTAATATTATAATTTGATGTTCAATTTTAATTTTTATCACAAACTTTTATTAAATGTTTTATTAAATTTATTTCTTTATTTTGTGAATATTAAATAACCAATAATAAGTATTTAACATTAATAATTTAATAATATTTAGTGTTAATTATATTAAATAAAAGTATTTTAATTTATATCAATAAATAATACATACGGATAGTTCACCTCAATTATATTGGAGCACTTGAAAAAGTATATAAGCACAATTTTTTTCACTAATATTCACAAACAAGACAATTAAAGATGATAGATTTACAAGAACTAATCATAAATAATTCGATTAAGAATTTATGGATTCACAAGACGTACTTTGATATATCATATAACTGGTAGTTCAGCGCCATCTGTTCGCTTACAAATGTAGAATTCCTAAGAGATGTTGGCTTACTTGTACAGCGGTACTATAAATCAGAAGCTTTGATTATGTGTCACTAGATGGCGCTTATCTAAAACGTATTACATAGATACGTCACAATGTTGATATATTAAATGAATAAAAATATTACCATTATATCAAGTTGAATAAACATCATTACAAATATTAATATATTTATATAATAATATATTTAATATATATATTTAATATAAATTTAAATAATATAAAATATATTATTAATATATATATATATATATATATATACCAAAAACGAACCTTAATTCCAACTCATAGAGCACATTATGCAACAACTATCGCAAATAAATAATATTTAGTGTTAATTATAATAAATAAAAGTATTTTAATTTATATCAATAAATAATACATACGGATAGTTAACCTCAATTATATTGGAGCACTTGAAAAAGTATATATGCACAATTTTTTTCACTAATATTCACAAATAGTAAGTAATATCAATCAAAAATAATTAAGATAATTAAAGATGATAGATTTACAAGAACTAATTATAAATAACCAATAATAAGTATTTAACATTAGTAATTTAATAATATTTAGTTTTAATTATATTAAATAAAAGTATTTTAATTTATATCAATAAATAATACATACGGATAGTGAACCTCAATTATATCGGAGCACTTGAAAAAGTATATAAGCAAAATTTTTTTCAATAATATTCACAAATAGTAAGTAATATCAATCAAAAATAATTAAGACAATTAAAGATGATAGATTTACAAGAACTAATCATAAATAATTCGATTAAGAATTTATGGATTGACAAGACGTACTTTAATATATCATATAACTGGTAGTTCAGCGCTATCTGTTGCTTACAAATGTAGAATTCTCAGAGATGTTGGCTTACTTTTACAGCGGTACTATAAATCAGAAGCTTTGATTATGTGTCACTAGATGGCGCTTATCTAAAAAGTATTACATAGATAAATCACAATGTTGATATATTAAATGAATAAAAATATTACCATTATATCAAGTTGAATAAACATCATTACAAATATTAATATATTTATATAATAATATATTTAATATAAATTTAAATAATATAAAATATATTATTAATAATAATATATATATATATATATATATATACCAAAAACGAACCTTAACCCTAACTCATAGAGCACATTATGCAACAACTATCGCAAATAACTTCAATAAAAAACGACAACTCCATTATCACTACACAAAAATCAACCTTATCACTATGTAATATGGACCTTATTACATTTTCACCGTTTTCATTATAAACTGTTAATTTTGTGTCACAAATCGTAAAATTTCACTCTCATCATTTTTTCATAACGCGCCTAAAGAAGTATAACTTCAAAAATATGACCGACTTAAATCTGTAAATAATCATTTCACGTCATATAAGCGAAGGTGAACGTACCCTCTGCAAGAGATTACCGCGCGATTTCTGCCACTGCATTTTAAATCTCAATATATTTCAGGGTATTCCATTAACCAAACTTTCATGTATGACACGTTTTATCCACTTATAATGAAGATTTTTAAATGCATTAACTGTGATATAAACTTAGACTATACTGCTTTAAATGAGCTTTGAATATGCCCCATTGCAATTTTTAACAATGTTTTACATTAAAATGGCTATTGTGGGTTATTCTTACAACATTGATTCATACACTCGCGGATTTTATGTATTTAAAGTCTGCCCGTGACCATGGTCCTGTAAGGTGTCTGAAACGTCGGGGAAATTGTAAACCAAATTAATAAAATCATGTAATGAAACGCGAAAAAAGCCTTTTATTAAATCATGCCAAGATTTACTTAATTTCTTAAATATTTATTAAACAGCTTATTACAAAATAATTTTAAAAAATGAGACTAAATGATAGCTAATATCTATCATACAAAAAACAAGAATAAATAATATCGGAATGTTAGGAGCGGAGGATATATAAAGCATACGCTCCGAACTGCGTTTCTTTTGGGAAGTCGGTCAAAAATAACAAGTTATGTTCAAGGTTCTAGCAAATATTTAATGTAAATGTAAAAATAACTCTATGTTTTATATTATAATTTTGTTTTATATTTAAACAGCATTCAATGTACAGGTAAAACTCATTATTTATGTCTATATACATGGACAACTTCATGTATATAAATGTAAATAATGAGTTTTACCAAGGAATTAATGACCATTATGATTTTGTCAAGCTGTCATTAAAATGACTGTTGTTTATAATGTACTGTTATTTCATATTGTTTTTTTTATATTTATTGCTTTTTATATTACATTGTTTATATCAATTCCATTCTTTCATTAGCTCGCCTCACTAGGGACGCCTTCGACACCATTTTTGTTGCTATGGGTTATTCAATCAATTATTGCGACTAACTACTCAAAGAGCCAGACAGTTTACCCACAAGTACCGTTATTCAAAATTTGTGTTTATTTGTCACAATATTATCCACAGCGATTTTATATTGCATTCGATGGCAAATGAGCGATTGTTCCATCCGACCGAAAGTGGTTACCAACGCCCATGGACATCAGCAATACTAGGGGTATCACCAATACGCTGTCTACCATGAGGGTAAAATAGGATACTATGTTGCGTTTACCTGATCAATTGGTTACCGTGGTTTTCAAACCGGAATACAGTTGCGTTCACACACACACCACAGCAGACATAGGCATCGCGGTGTCATTACACTACCTCCTTAAGAGTGAAGTAGTTTAAAAGTAAGTATTCAAAAAACAACACAGATTTAATTGTTGACAGTTTGGTTCCCAAGTCAGAAAAAAATAACTATTTGTACCAAAAGGAATGTTTTTATTGCGACATTTAATCACTTACAAAAACATACTAAAAATAATGTCTCGTTAAAGAAGCAAAATTCGGAACGTGAACGGAAATTTTTAAAGAGATCTATCAGTCGGACTTTTCTTTTTTGCTACATTCTTCAAGACGGACGCACTTTTTAGTTTTTGGATCCCTTACTGTAGGTGGCTCACAGTAGCACGCAGAATAATCGCAGATCATGGCTGTTGTATCTTCCTCAGGATTTGGTTCGTCGCATGTTGCCTCAGGGGTAAGGTATCCGCACCCAGTTGTGAAAGCACGCGTACCTTCTTCGCAATCTCTGATACCTGAAAAACATGAAGTATATATAGTCTATCTTACTTTTACTAACATTAACGGTAATTTTTGATTCAAGCCTCGTTAAAAACTAAAGAGGAATTCTGGATGATTGAAAACTTTTTAAGAGTTGGAAGTTAAAATGGAAAAACCAAAAGAGTTCAAACGTTCGATCCACTTGTTTTCAAGCTATTGTGTTTGTATCATTTTACGGTTCTTAAGATGGACAACTAATTTAAATGCCTTTATCATAGGAAATTAATGGAATAATAATAACATTCAAGCTCGTAGAGAATATATGTCCGAAGGTACTAGTAGCAACAAGAGCCGATTGATCAGTAGTAAGCGGTAATAAATTTCTTATTAACTCTTACATTTAGTCACATTAATCTTACATATACTAGCTTCAAAAATTAAAAACGTTTTACCATTTTATCAAAACAATAATGATTGTTTCGCGGTTCAAAAAATATTTTTCCAATGCTTACAATGAAATTTAAACATAGTTTTAAATAGTTACATACCATGCGTTTATATTTGGAAATATGGTATCAATGGTTAAAAGATAAAAAAAAAATTTATCAAAAACACCTAGCCGAATAAAACATAAAATACTATATAAAATTCATTAAAACATAAATTACAACACAGGAATATACACATGATGAAAAACTTACACTTCCCAAGAGCGTATATACATCCCCGCGGATGTAAGTCTGTGGCAGAAAAGACCACACCTGCAAGAGCAACTAAAACAAATGTAGTTAGATGATTCATTTTGACTCTTGTTTCGTTGATACTCAATCAAGTGTAGCAAGAAGACTGATATAAAAATAAACGCGTCGTCTTAAATAGGTCGTCGTATCTAAGGTCATAACGACGTGATTATGTTTATAAGTATATAGTAATGTCCCTTAATTGCTTTGATGCAAGAGGAATACTACGCATTGATAAAGTTATATTGAACTGAATGTTTATTTGATAAATAAATATTATATGTTTGATTAGTTTATTGTATTTTATTTATATTAATATAAATGTTTAACAATTGTTAATATTGAAGACAATTAACTAATCGTGGTAGGCAACTTATCGTAAAAAAGGTAGTAAAATCGAAGACTAAAGCAAATTTAATATCTGTATTGTTTGTTTCAGTTATCAAAAGATACTTAATATGTACATATATTACAATTTGTGTTTTTTGAGCGATCCTGAACTGATTCATAATAACAACTTTATACTTATTTACATCAGTTTATCCTGACATTTTTTTGTGCACAACATATGTTGTAAACAAAACGCTAAGTTTAAAATTGTTTGCTACCGACCATGTATATATAGCATATCTGCTATTTATTTCAAAATTTTAAACAAACGGTATTACAAAATTAAAAAAGTAGCTTTCGTTGTCTGTCCGTTTTTATGTTTCTTTAATCCCCTTTGACTAAGCTACGGATTTTAATATGGTCCTTTTTAATGGATAGATTAATTCAAGAATAAGTTTGTATGCATGCATAACATGTAGCCAACCCCTGATAAATTAAGAGATTCTCAATATAATGTCATATTTATGCACTAATATTGCAAACGCTGGCTCAACCCCATGATATGAACTAAAAATATTGTACTGCAGTATTCCTAGTTCATGGGGATGGAAGCTTCCTACGAACTCTGTGTTAGATGAAGCTTACCAAAGACTGAAAGCGTAACATTCGTGTTAAACAAAAAATAAAAAAAACTGCAGTATTGTACACATTCAATTGGTCAATAGAAAGTCTGCAATAGTATATGTCTGTCACTTAAGGATAACCCTCAATAATTTTTTTACCCATTGCATGTAACGGATAAAATCTCTTATTTACGAATGCAATACAGCATTATTCATCATCCAATTAATATTGACCTTCGGCAGGATGTAATTTAAATAAATATTTTCAAAGATATGAAAGATTTCAGTATTGCCCCCGTGTGAAGCCAGAGCAGATAACTAGTTTTATTATAAAATCCAAGCCGCAAATACTTATTAAATGTGCATTAAAGTCTTTCAAAGTAGACATTTATTTTTACATCACGCTTAACGCTTTACAAATGGCGGTCGTTTTAGTTTTTATATATTTGTATATGTAAACTCTTCGTCTTATTTACATAAACCTTATATATATTTATCTACTTTCAAGAAATAACGAAGGTAGTCAATCTATTTGAATCATAGAGAAAATGATTTAAAAATCCATACATGTAAAACTCACTTTAAGTTAGGCATCGACATATCCCATCATAAGACTATGATCGCGCTTGTGCATGATCACGAATCTGCGTGATAGAGTGTACTAGAGTGACTAGAAAGAGTCCAAGGTGTCGGGATTAAAATTTATTCCATGAACGTGGAAAATCGATAAAAGCGGGTAATATACCCCCATTTATCGATTTTTCATTTGTCTAGTAGTCGCGTGAATAGAAAGAATAGTTACGTTTTTTTCTTTTTAAACATTAACAAACACATCAAGATTGTTACTTTTTATAATTCACAACCAGCTTTCGACTATAATCTTTAATAAGCGTTTGAATCGTTAAGGCAATCAATTAAGTTTATTTTCGTTAAATATAGCATCGTTTAAAACTCATTACAAGACAATTAGTTACTCTTCGATTCCATTTTAATTAAATGTTGCTCTGAAAAACTTTATATCTTTGTTAATTTAAAAGATTATTAAAGAAAACCATTACTTTATTTTATATTTAAATTTATTCAACTGTGTCGGACCTTAGTGTCTTTTCACACTGCACTACTAGCGCAAATCTACAGTGTAGTAAAATAAATAAAAAAGTTATTTTAACGATTATGGCTTGTATAAGTTCCAGGGTTCGAATCCTGCGGGAACTCAACAAATTTTCATTGTTGTTTCCTAGTTGGTTAGGGCAATTTGGGCCGATGGTCACCCAATGGTCTGAAGTGACCTAAAAAGGGACCTACCCGGTGGTAGGTCCCCTTTTTACAGGGGACTGTTTGGATGGCCACCACGATGCCTATTTCTATCGCGAAGCAGTAGTGTGAAAACACTAGTGTGTCCGGTTTGAAGGGCACCGTAGCCAGTGTATTACTGGGTAAACGAGACTTAACATCCTATGTCTCACGGTAGGCATCACGTTGGTGATACCTGTATTGCCAATGTCTATGGGCGTCGGTAACCACTTTCCTTTTGGTGGCCCCGACTGCTCGTCTGCCTGCGTATGCAAAAAAAATGTGTGCGTGTACTAGCGTACACTCGTAACAAGTGAAGTGAAACTTCTTTATGAGGTTATTTATCAAAAATTATTTACTATATGCAACTTTACAGAAATTGATTAAATAAAGTTAAATAAGATAAAGTTTAATAAAAGGCTAATACAAATTCTACAATTATTTCATTTTAGCTTATTACGACAAAGATTATTATTGAATTTCATTAATTGTAATAGAATTATTACTATCATTGATGTCGATGTGATATATGTGTTATTAATGGCTCATTAATAACAATATCGACAACGCTCTATAGTGTCGAGATAAATATAAGATGGCGCGTAGCGGAAAAATGTTACACTATTTTTTTTCCAACCCTATAAAGAAGTTTCACTTCAAAAAAGAAAAAAAAAGTTCTGCTGACTACATAACCAGCCGACTGTCACTTCAACAAGCTAATCTTTGCAATATTTCGGTGACTCTTATTGTTTAACAAATAAAATTTAATAACTAAAATTTTAAATTAAAAGTAACCTGTACCTTTATTATTGATGATGCTTTATTTTTCTTTTACTAAGTTTTTAGTTAGTTCTGATCCAAAAACTTATCAGCATTATGTAAACGGTCGCTTATGAATAAACAAAGTTTAGCCATTTTTCCTTAACTTATACAAATAGTGCAAGATATAAATTGCCTATTTAGTGAAAATCTAAGGTGCTTAAGGTTATCACTAATCAATTATATTGAAAGAGTGAGAACTATTTAAGGCGAGGAACACATAGCATGAGTACTGGATGTAAAAATATTTATTAATATCCAAAAATGTTAAACATGAAAGCTGCAAAACATTTTTTATTAAAAACTCTTGATAAATTAGATCACGGGTGGATAGGTGATGATTAAATGCTGGCTTTAAAACAAACAGATTTTCTCATATTATGAAATTCAAACCAGTTTGTTTATTTATTTTCAGTCTATGCACACAATAAGGTTACAAAAGCGGCCTTAATGCCAGTGGCGTTGTCTCTTAGTCAACTTTTGGATGATTTAGAGAATTAGTCGTAGGCGTATAAAATTTAAAAAAGCTTCAGACGATAGAACAAACACAAAACAACGTTGAAGAAAATGAAATTAAATGAACAGAATATAGAACGTTCAAATGTCAGAACTAAAGTCTTCCCGGATTTTAGACATTATTGCTTTGAAAAGCTGCTTACACTTTATGCATAGCCATACCATCCATCATTCAACATAACTATATACATAAAAAACGAACAGCAGTTTGTTAGACTGGCTAAAACTCGAGAACGGCTGTACCGATCTAGCTCATTTGGTTCCCGAATTATTTGTCCATAGAAATAAAAATAGAGGTCCATAGAAAGATTAATAGGTGACGAAATACAAAAATTCTTAGAATTAAATAAATAAAATTTTATTATATATATAAGAATATGTATTTCGAACTACACATTCATTCCGAGGAAGTAGAAACTTAACTTTATCTCAGCTAACTACAGTTGGTAAAATAACTGCAGTAAGTAACAGATTATTATTATATAGATTGATAAATCTCATACAAAAGTTTAAGTCTTTTATTTATCGAAATCAATCGGGTCATCTGGTCTGTGATATAAATGTATTTGAAAACCTAATAATATTTTCACACATATCGCATGTGGAAAATGTTATTTGATATATTATGCAAAAGTTAGTACTGGTAATACTTAAACAATAAATAAATTAAAAAACATTAGTAATAATTGTTTATTGTCACAGCACAAATGTAAAAAACAAAATTGGTTTCTTGTAATTAAGTTCACATCATATTCTTTATTAATCAAACTCGCTGCAAAACTGTAAGCGCGTGCACCCTTCGCCTGGTTTTCTGACGAACGGAGCTTGACAGTGGCAAGCGGAGTAGCCGCAAATTTGTCCGCTCATATCCGGTTGAGGATTAGGATCATCGCAAGATGCCTCCGGTGTCAAGTAACCACAGTTGACGATAGTCAGTTTAGCGCCATGCTCGCATTGCATATGACCTGCAGTTTAAATTTTACATATTACATTAAAATATAGAAAATTTATATATTAAATAAAAAATCCATACAATTTTAATAAAGCTTAATTATTCAACAATTAGATTACTATTATTTGCTTACAAAAACATACCTCAAATCCATTTTATTGTTGTGGAAAGCAACAAAAATGACAGATTTACTGCTTTGCCTTTATCGCCAATAGTAAGTTTAATAAGCAAATATTCTCAAAATTACAATGATGACTTACAAACACTTTCAATGTCTCACGCCTCCGTGGTGTATTATATTTTGCTTTATAAACCGGAGGTCATGGGTTTGATTCCCGCGGGGAAAATAAAAAAAATGTGACTCATAATAGCCTGGGACAAAGGCGGAATGAATAACTTACAAACTCCGTCAATGTATGTGCATTCACGGGATTCCTCCATGGAGTACGCGACAGCTACATCTACCACGATGAACAGTGCGGCAATCCAACCACCAATGTTGAACATCACTTTAAACTATTTTTCACTTTTGTTACAAATAAGAAAAATGAAACCAAGCAAGGCAATAATGATAAACAACGCAAAGCAACGCATTTTTAAATAGGCCGATTTAAGAAGAGACTGATACCATTATATCAACTAATGGAAACAAAAATCAAGGCAACCGCAGATCTTCCGGAGTTTATTACAGTTTAATACGCACAATACTTTAATTAAAATGTAATTGTTTCGGAACGTTTGCTCCTATCAGCTTAAAGTGTTCTTGCAATTGATGTGAACGTTGTTAATATTATTTTAACGAAATAGTTATTTAGCTCATATTTTAGCTACTATAATGTTAGTGGCTAAGAAATAAGGCAAAGCAATCTAGTACCCAAGTACAAAAAAAAATAAAAAGAAAATTTAAGCGTTCGTTGTTACAATTAAAGTCTACAAAATCCAAATACAATATGACCGAATTTAAAACCCAGCTAAAACATGCTTCCTAACGTTTTGACAGGCTAATTTATTTTTTTTACTGTACATAACGTTGACGGCGATGGACCTACGTAACATGAAATTGTTGTAATTTCTAAGGTTTCATTATAACACCATGAGTACAACCTCATTCCTGTCCAGCATTAAATATAAAAAGTGTAATCCGATACAACCGTTTGTCCTAAATTAATTAAAAGTTTATCCCATCCGATTTCGCTGGGAGACTGACTTCCAAGATGCATCGTACTGGGCACCTAAACTTACGAGTTTATGGCACTGTATATTGGTCTGTTTATAACTGCTTTCGTGGTATGAGCTTTTGCTTTAGAAAATGAAACTTATGGAATTAAACTGCGGATTCAATGACTTTTCGATTGTATAGGCTCCCATACAATCGAAAAGTCATTTAGTCCCCTAAATGTTTAATTTTGAACTAAAATCTTGCTAGAATTTAGTACTAAAGAATTATTTAACAACCACTCACTTATATTCTAAAGATCAGTATTAAGATAATTTGTGCCCGCATTTAGAGCACCAGTTTTAAACATTGTATATATTTGCAAGTCACCTGCTTACAAAAGACATGTCAGTGGTGTGAAGAATAAAGAGCAATGGTGATAATATGGTTCTTTGCGGCGAACCGCTTGTCAAGACGACAGGTTCCGATCGGATAGGTTCGCTACTATTATTTACCCTGATTTCATCGCATTGCCTTCTTTGTAAAATATTATATTTGTGTTTTATTGTGTTATTGTGGTTGTTAAAATATTTATCATTTCTAACTTTTTTAATACACCGTAGTATTTTAAATAAGATGACAAAAATTATGTGTAGTCATAGTAATCATTTACTGTTCCTGACGGAGCCTGGTAGGCAGCCAGCCGAGGCTCTGTCGTTATTAAGGGACGTGGATAAACTTTTGCTGATTATACACTGACCTGAGGTTTAAGTATTATAGAATTTATAATTATTCACGGAACTGTAATTTTAGATCCGTTAAACAAGTATCACATCAGAAGCATAGTTCTCCTTTTTGACTGATATTCAAAAGAAATATGTACTCCATTCGAATTTATATGATTAATCTTGGCTCATTTTGTCTCTTTTTTGTTTAACAAATTTGTGATAAGTATTTTAAGAGATATTTGAGGAAAAAAAATTTGCACCAAAAGCGAAACCTCTTGCGATTAAATTGCACACGCAGCCAAAACCGGAAAAAGACGTATGGTATGTTTAACGTTACTTATTGGTCATACCCTCTTTAAAAACGTATAACTCTATGTTGCTCATAAGTCAGAACCTGCCTCTCTGGATGCTTACATTAAATATTAGTTGTAGATGAGGTGATATTCATCAATAATCAATTTATCACCTTAACAGAGATTCCCAAAGGTCTGCGGTTTTTTAATATCTAATTGTCTATGCACTTATAATGTCCTGCCACATACATCAGTGAAAATTAAACATTTTGTGACATTCAATAACATTATCTTTTAAAGTGATTCGCAACTGTTGGAGAAGACAAAAGTGACTTGAAAGTCGAAACCGAATGTCCGAAAAATCTCGAAATAGGTAGCTAACATCGATGTCAGACTTCAATTGTATGGTTATCAACATTTAAAGTTATTTAGAGCTGCTCTAGCAGCCTTCCAGGTTTCTATTAATAATATTCCAAGTCATTTTCATTTATCTGATGAATTTTAATTTTATTTTAAAGTATAAACATTTAGCCAGATAACACACTTTTAAATATTTTAGAATAGGCCTAACTATGTGCACAAGTTATTTTATGGTTATATGTTCTTCGACTATAAAGCTCATATAATCTCCCTGCTTTTATGGATTCCGACTGTTGCCCTACTCACTAAACACTGCAGAACCTTTAGATTTAACGTTTTAGAAGTAAATTAGTATTAAATTCTTTCTTATTAAAGGAATAATGCGCCAAAAGACATGTGGATTTTCATCAGATCATCATCATCGTTCTTTGCGCGAACCGCTTGTCAAGACGACAGTTCCGATCGGATAGGTTCGTACATTATTATTTACCTAGATTTCATCGCATGCCTTCTTTTCGTAAAATAAGGGTGGCCATATAGTCCTTTGAAAGTAAAATTTTTATAAAACGAACAGGGCGCGCGTAGCTTTAGGAAGCAGAGGAGTAACTGATTTCTGGAATTTAGTCGCGATGGAGCGTTTTACCGGAGCGGACTGTGCGTTTATTGTCAAGTTTTATAAAACGACAATTCCCAGGCAACCGTTGCGTCGCGTAAATTTCGAGAACACAAAGTGTTTACAAACTTTGACGACACTCCAACTCTTCAAACGATTAAGAACTGGGTGCTAAGTTCGAGGAGACGGTTCGACGTTAGATAAGCCGCGGTTGGTCGCCCAAGGTCGTCACTCGGAACAAAAGCATAGACACAGTGACACAGTCTATTCCATGAAAAAACGAACAGAGACAACTGTAAGCTGTGCCAGAGCATTAAACGTATCCAGGACATCGTTACATCGGATTTTGAAGAAAGATTTACATATGCACCCTTACAAAATTCTGTTGGTTCAAGAATTAAAGCAAAACTGACGGTATTCAAAGACAAAATTATGCGAATGAAATGTTGAATCGGTTTACTTCCTTCAATAACATAATGTTCTCTGATGAGGCTCATTTCCTTATCTTAACGGGCATGTTAGTAACCAAAATTGCTACTATTGGAGCCCCATCAATCCAAAACTTAAGTATCAGAAGCCCTTACATAGTCCGAAAGTGACTGTTTGGGCCGCTATGTCAGCCCATGGTATCCTAGGGCCTTACTTCTTTGTGGATGGGATGAGGGCGCGCAGTTACTGTTACGTCAGAGCGATATGTGGCTATGATCGAAGAGTTTTTCATACCAGGATTGCCAAACTTTTCAGGCTTTAATGCCAGGACGTAGTTTCAACAGAATGGGGCCACTTCTCACACCTCTAACACTGCTATGCCCGTTATCCGTCAACTTTTTCCTGGCAAAGTGATCTCTAAGAGAGGGGACATTTCCTGGCCTCCACGTAGTCTAGATCTGACCCCGATGGATTTTTTTTTGTGGGGCTACCTTAAGGCTAAGGTATACGACACAAACCCGCAGTCAATTGAGGCCCTAAAAGAAAACATCCGCAGAGAAATGACAAGCATTTCAGCAGTGACGTGCCGCGCAGTCATCGACAATTTTAGACGTCGTTTGCAAGAGGGCCGTGATCGCAAAGGATTACATTTAGAAGATGTTATTTTCAAAAAATAATTCCCGTTTTTTAAGCTTTTTTTGCAAATAAAAATTTTATTCATAATGTAATTAGTTTTATTTTAATATTTTTTTTTCATTTCAAGGCTCTGTCGTTATTGAGGGACGTGGATAAACTTATGCTGTCTATACACTGACCTGATGTTTAAGTATCATAGAATTTATAATTATTCACGGGACTGTAATTTTAGATCAGATAAACAAGTATCTCATAATAATCAAGGATCGGTATAAATCCAGACTGCGCATGCACGGTTCTCCTTTTTTTGACCGATATTCAAAAGAAGTATGTACTTCATTTGAATTTATATGATTAATCTTGGCTCATTTTGTCTCTTTTTTGTTTAACAAATTTGTGATAAGTATTTTAATAGATTTTGAGAAAAAAAAATTTGCATCAAAAAGCGAAACCTCTTGCGATTAAATTGCACACGCTGCCGAAACCGGAGAAAAAGACGTACGTTTACCGTACTTATATTTTTTAAATGGTTTATAATAAAGTCTCCGAGTGCATATGTTTTAAGAACCGATTACCATTTTAATGTTAAAGAGAAACATGAGAATTAAGTTAAAAGTTGTTATAAGGCATATTCAAAGCTCATTTAAGATAATATAGTGTATGTTTACTTAAAAGCATTTAAAAAAAGTCATTCTTTGCGCATAAACATGTGATTTAAGATATAAGATATTAAAAACGCATTAGCAAAAATCGTGGGATACTTCCTTACACAGGGAAGTTGCTGTCCGCTTATTTTGAGCAAAATGGTTACATACTGTTTGAAGTCGCTCCTATTTTTTGCTTCAAAGATCAGATGTTTTTAGAAGCAGGTTCCTTAGATAGTAGGTTTCTCCATGACAACAAGGAGCTCAGTGCTAAAATATGGTTAGATTATTTGAGAGTGAAGAAAATAACACCTTAACCGCTCTAAATCAAATAGATGTTTACGATTTTGTATTGATCTTTAAAATATTATGTTAGGCCTTCCAGCATAATTAGATGGACCCATTTTGATTCGATAGTCATCAGTGGATAACTATCACTTTTGACCTATCGGAAGGCAGAATTTAAGTCACTAGCTTTAGAGCAGTTATTGGTTAATGATTTCATTTTATTTTAAGCAATTATCATTTCAATCGATAAAATATGAAGGAATAATTGTATACTTAAAATTTCATCATCCGCCTTTGATAGTCCACTGCTGGACATAGGCCTCCCCTAATACATCCCTTTCCATTGGGGGGTTTGGACCGTATCCCACCGCGCTGGTCCAATGCGGGTTGGTGGGTGGACCGACTTTTTACATGCCCATCCGACGCATGGATCATCTTACTTTTCAGACAACTGGGTGATCGGCCCAAATTGCCCTAACCAACTAGGAAACAACAACGAAAATTTGTTGTGTCCCCGCAGGATTCGAACCCACGACCTCCGGTTTCTAAAGCACACGCCCATACCACTAGGCTACGGAGGCAGTTACTTAAAATTTACCAAAACATATTTCGGTGTGATAGTTTACTAAAAACTTGAAATGAATCATGTTTGTTTTACATTTCTTGAAGCAACGTTTGATTACAGAAGGAAAACAGCTAAACCCATTGTGTTAACAATAATATCCATTTCGTAGAAAGTCAATCATGTTATTGACTCATGTTATCATATGACACTTTGGTGAGTCAATAATATTTGTTCCAATTTTCGTACCGGTTTTTGTCTTCGCATCATACGCATGAGGAATGTGAAGGAATTTCAAATTTTACTACTAATCTAACATATATATTTTTTGATTATCTTTAATTTTCATGTAGTCTATACAAGTTCTCTTTAAATCTGCCATTGTTTTATCGTAACAAAAATATCCAATTCAACCCAAACCATTCATGTCTATTTTTGCCTTATTCCAAAATGACCTGATATGAAGACATAACACCATAACAGCCTCAAGTTTGTCCAATCTTACTAGATTTATAGTTTTTGGACAAAGCAAAGATATTGCATTTGGTCTCGAAAAGCCAGTTAAAGCACTGAATTTCATGGTGGACTAAATGTCAGTATAAATTAAGACACGACGTCTTATACCATCCACCAAAGCTTTTTTTAGTATTCGAGATCTACTTTTTATATGTCCATTATATAATATAATATCATATAATATAATATAATATAATACAATATAATATAATTTAATATAATATAACGCTACAACGGAAAATATAAAGTTACATAAATACAAGTAAAATTTTCAGCCGTATCGTATGTGCCTTTCCCTTTTAAATTATGATAAGTCATGCATATTTTGTTGTTATAATTTTAGTTTTGCTACGTTATTGTGATTACTGTATATACTTGTTATAGGTGTAGATATTAATTACTTAGCTTTCTTTTACATTATATTTGTGATCATTTTTATATGCTGTTGGTGTGTCTAAATAAATAAAAAAATAAAATTTGCCGTTGATTGTTATTTTATTGCGATAAAATGGACAGTATGATAATAATATTAAATTTTTCAAGGATTAAGGACTTATATAATTAAGTTCGTAAGTAAAATTTGCGTGAAACATATTTATGGAATCAATTAATAAATTAACAAATCAATTATCTTAACCATATTTTGTAAATCTCCTTATGCGTTATACCCTAAGTGTCATCCATTATTGTTATAAGGATTCACAATATACTGCCCTAAATTTGTTTTAAATATCTCATATGTTTTTTTTTTATAAATATTACAACAAAAAGCATTCAAACGGTTACTGTAAACTTTACTTGATGTATAGAGAGGTCATTTCATATAAGTATTTTGAAATTGGCGGATTCATTTTGAAATCTTCATTATTCATGCTTGCCGCAATCTTCGTATGCGATGCACTTGTTGGTTACTGGATCTCGGACGGTAGGAGCTTCGCAGTAGCAAGCGGAGAAGCCGCAGATCTGACCCCTCGTATCCGGTTGGGGATTAGGCTCATCGCAAGTTGCTTCCGGTGTCAAGTAACCGCAGTCACTGACGTATGCTTTTGTGCCAACCTCGCATTCCGATTGACCTGTGTAAGTAAAATATTTATATAACTGCCAGTATTTACATATTGATAAGTGCCTGTCTTAAAATTACTAATAATTTAATAAATTCGAGACAATTTATGTTGAACTGTGTCCGCAACCAAGTGATATGGGCTTACACCTTAGAAACCGAAGGTCGTGGGCTTATATCCTGCGGTGACTCACCTACATTCAATGCTGTTTCCTAGTTGGTTAGGGCAATGCGGGCTGATCATCCGGTTGCCTGTAAAGTAAGATGATACATGCGTCGGATTGGCATGTAAAAAGTCGATCCCGCGCTTTATATCTCGTCAGTGTCGATTATTTTTTCCATCGGTCTTTGAGAGTATAAAGGAATAGGATTTCGCCTGTGTTTGTGCACTATAGATCGGCCGCCGTATTCGTAATCAACTCAGCGCTTTATTTTGTATGGTCCGTTTGAGAGCATCAATGGATAAATAATAAGTAAATAATTACTTATAGTAACAATGATTACTTACAAACACCGTGAATGTACAAGCATCCACGGGAATTTCCCTCAGGGTGCGCGAGAGCTAATCCTGCTACGATGAACAGTGCAGCAATCCAACCACCAATGTTGAACATGGCTCCAAACAATTTTTTTCTTACTATAGGAACAAGAACGACCAAAACAAGCCAAGACAATGATGATATACAACGCAAAGCACAACCTTTAAATAGGCCGATTCAACCAGAGATAGATAATATTATTGCAATTTAATGTGAACAAAAATCAAGGCAACCGCAAACCTTTCGGAGTTTATTACAGTTTTATAGATATAATACTTTAATTGGAATATAATAACCTAATAACTGTTGTCATATTGTTTCAGAACGTTTGCTCCTATCAGTAGAAACTATTGCAATTGACGTTAACGGATTCGAACTCACGACCTCCGGTTTTTAAAGCATACGCCCATTTCACTAGGCTACGTAGGGAGTTGATATTAGTTGTATTGTAATATCATTGTATTTTAGTATTAGCTGTAATTTGGTCTAATTTTTTTTAAATAATATTGTGTAAAGTAGTTTAATAAATATTTGAGAAATAAAAAAAAATCGGCACAACCTCGTGCGTTTAAGTTGCCAAAGTAGCGTTGCCATAAACGCAAAAAAGACCTATTTTATACATAATTGTGCTTCTTGGATTAGTGTGCAATAAAGTCAGCAATAGCATATACTTATGTTCTAAAAATAGTGCCGGGCAGTGACGATGCCGCCGCCCTCTAGCGCTGTCGTGCAGCCCACTTATGATGGCGGTCAAACCGTCGCAAATTGGTTAAGGCTAAATAGTATGCGGGGTGGGCGGCAGCGCCTGACACTAAGACCTGCACCACACTGCTATCACCAACCCGCCTGCCAAGCGTGGTGATTACTGGCATTTTCCCCTCAAGGGATTAGGGGAAGGGCCACTAGTTCTCTGGCTCGTGACCTGCGAAAAACGCGTCAAAGGCTCAAAAGTGTTCGCGAGAAATCTGTCGTTAAATAGAGGATAAATAAATAGGCTGAAAATAGAGGATGGTAGAATTGTTTCCTCTAAGCCTAAAATTTTGGGTGAATTCGAAAAATTCTATTGACAGTTATACAGGTCCACACAAAAATCTGTTACTATCCTGGATACAGTTCTTAGAGCGAGGTTGATTCGACACTTCACTGAAGATATTCCGGCTATCAGCAAGCGCTCCAGCATATGATGTCAAGAAAATCAGATTATTAACTAACGTGGATTTATGACAGTAGAACTGCGGGGAAGTGCGGCGGATAAAAATACGATCTTTGTTCTCTTAAACAAAGGACAAAGATCAGAAAAATACAAATGATATTAAATACATAAACGATAACACAACCTGCTAATGGATGCCCGCTCCAGACTTTTTAAATTTAAAATACGTATCAAAGAACTGTGTAATGTCCCCCTAGTCGAATAAGACTACGAAGGCTGACCTATATTAGAGATTAGATAACCGCACAGTGCACAAGTGTATGCAAAAACTCCTTGTTTCTTTACTATAATAATCAGATGGGACGGATAACAGGCGCAGGACCAATTTTTAACATGCCCATCCGACGCATGGATTATCTTACTTTACAGATAATCGTATGATCAGTCCGCATTACCCTAACCAACTTGGAAATTGTGTTCACAACGAAAAAAAATTAAGTTCCCGCAGTATTCGAACCCATAACCTCTACTACTACGAAAGCAGTTAAGAACTGTATATTGCTGGTATGATTTTATATTTAATTATTTCAAAAGAGTTACAATAAAAGCCCGCTGTGTTTCTTCCGCCGGTTCTGTTTCGGTCAGAGTCGTTATATTCCGAACCGTTAATAGAGCTTCTTTGAAAATAAATAAGCGAGTGTTACACTTCTATATATAAATAGAATAAAGGTATTTCAATTTGAGTAACTTTCTTACTAACATTGGAGTAAGTAAAGTATATTTTAAACTATAAAGACAAAACTAGCTTTTATAGTCTATTCTATAATGGTAATTCAACATGAAAAATCGCGGGCCTATCAGGCAGAAAGCACGTTATTTCTTCCTGGCGCCTATAAACTGAGGTTCAAGAATAATTTATCTTTTCTACCATAAAACTTTCAGACAACTCATCAACCCTGTCTTAATCCTATGGCCCAATTACGTCTTCTTCTCATAATGCCTATGTATTCCTAGTATGCATTTCGCCGTAGCCCTCAACTTGGCCAAAACCTCCCTGAAGCGGTTTTCTAGAAGTTGTGAGTGTTAATAGGTCTTTATCATTTCAGAAATATAACTGCGAGACTCTAGCGGTGACATCTATGTTAGGCAGCGTGGTTAGCCCGTTGCGTTGTGAACTATCGACTTATGGTGCACCTGACGCATCAGCATACCACAACTACCTCGCGCCCTCAACGAGGAACCTAAGCTCCCATGCAGCTGGCCGAGAGTGGACATACACAGCCTCTAATACGACAAATAAAATAAATGTAGATTAGATCATGTGCGATGACTAACGTACCTTACCTGGGAAATTTATTAAATTTTATGGGTACTGTAGCGTTGGCAAAACGCTGAATAATTAAAGCGGTTTTCGAGGATATTTTCGCCTTAGCAGAGAACACTAGTCACAAATGCCTAAAGTAGGCAATTGTCTAAAGTGCAAGACAACCTCGATTATGCAGTTTACGTTCCCACATGAGTTTTATTAACTGCCAAATGTAGCCTGTGGTATGGGCGTGTGCTTTAGAA
The DNA here is from genome assembly GCA_029286875.1 of Lamproptera curius. NCBI lineage: Eukaryota > Metazoa > Arthropoda > Insecta > Lepidoptera > Papilionidae > Lamproptera > Lamproptera curius. The sequence continues at coordinate 2,322,338 of JAGSMT010000060.1, forward strand.
ACCGGAGGTCGTGGATTCGAATCCTGTGGGGACTCAACAAATTTTAATTGTTTTTTCCTAGTTGGTTAGGCCAATTTGGGCCGATCACCCAATTGTCTGAAAAGTAAGATGATCCATGCATCGGATGGGCATGTAAAAAGTTGGTCCACCCACCAACCCGCATTGTACCAGCGTGGTGGGATACGGTCCAAAACTATCTAATGGAAAAAGGTGTATTATGGGAGGCCAATGTCCAGCAGTGGACTATTACAGGCTGATAATGATAATAATCGATTTTGGATTCTCTGTATCTATGTATTATAACAGGTATATTTTGTGTTACAGACAATAGTTTCCGTTTTATTCGTTTATTAGTTACGATATGGTTCTAGTTGTAAAAAACACTTCATTGCTAATATAAATACAAACTAAGCGTCGGATTGGTATGAAGAGCTCAGCAACGTTGATTAATCGAAACCATAATATTCGGCATCTATCGAATTTAGTAAATCTCTAAGTTTAGTTATTGAAGTATTTTTGTTTAAAATATATATAAAAGAGATTCTCACATATATATTGACTCATCACGATGAAGTCATAAGGCGTAGCGTTTAGAAATTTAGTAGGAATATTCCTTTGGCCAAATAGAGCTCTAGAGAGGGGGGTTTATTACTAACTAGCTACACCCCAGGTTGCTAGTTAATTTCTAGCAACTAATTAATGGTCCAAAAAGAGAAATTGTAATTAATCTGATTAAAGTACGCAAAACGACAAGTTTTAATCAGCCACGTACGAATTGCTTCCCAGAATCATTTGATACTAACAATTAAGCCTATGGCCTGTAAAGCTATAGCCAAAATAAATCACTCTTAATAATGATTAAGAAGATTGAGAAAGCTTTTTACAATATTAAAATATATTATGCTTAATTATTTCTTTTATTTACGTGATTATTAATACGTATCAAATCCACAAATTTACCGATTTTTCGCGTTAGTTATATATATTTATTCCCAACGTTTCAGATTCTTTCCAGCATCCATGATTACGGGCAGACTAAGTTGGTCAGTTATGTCAGTATCTCAATGTTTTGAAATAACCGTCAGAGGTTTTATTTAAATTGACATATCTTTCATTTTGCATAATTTTGGACATTGGTTTGACAAAAAGTTCTTATGTTGTCCTGTGGCTTTGTATATATATATATAACTAACGAAAAATCCGTAAATTAGTGGATTTGATTTGGATGTTTGCTTAGGATGAGGTCAATTGGGCTCAAACAGCTTTGGCGACGGCAAATACGAGTTATTTATATAAATTCCGTTATACCGATCCAGCGATGCGGGTGACACCGGTTTGGAGATCGACGCATCGCTACCGCTTCTGAGGCCCTAAAATAATCGTTGCTGGTTCGAAAAAGTTTTTTTTTCATGCTTGCACACGTTCTACATTAGTGGAAATAATATACATATTTTGCTGCCTCCGTAGCCTAGTGGTATAGGCGTGTGGCATAGAAACCGGAGGTCGTGGGTTCGAATCCTGCGGGGACTCAACAAATTTTCATTGTTGTTTCCTAGTTGGTTAGGGCAATTTGGGCCGATCACCCAATTGTCTGAAAAGTAAGATGATCCATGCGTGGGACGGGCATATAAAAACTCGTTCCTACCACCAACCCGCATTGGGCCCAGGACCAGCGTGGTGGGATACGGTCCAAAACCCTCTAATGGAGAGGGTGTATTATGGGAGGCCTATGTCCAGCAGTGGACTATCACAGGCTGATGTTGATGATGATGATGATGATATATATTTTATAAAATAACAACAAAACTTCTTGTGTTACGGTGATAAAACTTTTTTTTCTTGATAACTATAGACAAAAATGAATTGCATATATCTAATGCTTATAAACATCGTGAACGCCTAACACAAAATGAGTCATCAGGTTATTCTCAAACAATATAATAGTTTCACGTACATCTTTTATTACATTTATTATTGGTATAAATAGAGATATAGTATTTTTTTAATATACATATAACCTTTTTCATTTATTTTGGCTCCTTAATAAAATAAAATATTGTTATTTATAAAGTTCATCATCAACAGATCGGATTCCAAAGATACCTTATGCAAGTGCAAGTATTATGTAGTTAGTGCACGTTCACAAAGTTCAATAAACGTATGGCGAGGTCCATGAACGTCCCACAAGGTTATAAGCAAACCGCTTTGAGATCATCATATATACATATATATAAATATATGAGACGTATTAATCGCTTTATATGAAATATAAAATTTATTCCAAATGTTGTCAATGACTCAACTTAGATATTAAGATGTTGATAAATGCACTACGAAATAGGCCACTTACTGATTATATTCAAAGGTTTTCTCAACTCATGCAGTGTTCAAGATATTGTAATTAACAATATATTTTGAAAATTATACATTAAGTTTTAAAATATTATAATATGTATAACGCACAATGTTAATAATTTTCTCACAAAATTCTTATTTCATTAACTTTGTTTAACTTTTTATAAATAAGTACGTGTTTTAGACATTATACATAGGTTAAGCATAATTACTTATGCTGTTTATAATATTTCACATTTCATTATATTTAAAACTTATGATGTAACTTTTTAGGTTTTGCAACATACTTTTATTAATTTTTCTTATTGGTAAATTTAATGTGTGAGCACGTAACTCTTTAGTGACTCTTTATTTGTGTTAAAGAAAAAGCTTGTTGGTATGTTTTTATCATTTTATAATTTATATTAGGTAATATCCAATCATACAAGTATTTTCTACAATCTGAGACCTTTAGCTTATATTTAAACTTATAGTTATGATCACAATATCGTCGATATCTTTTTAATTCAAATTGGATAGCGGGTCACGCGTGGCTGTTTCCTAAGCCCATGTTCATAGCATTCAATAATTCTCCATTGTCCGCATCTATCTCCCACGCAAATAAGCCACCTAACTTATTGTTCCTTACATACTTGCCTTTCTCAATAGTTGATCTCGGATTGTCGTAAGTAATAAGGTCACCAGTCGAGGGCCTAAACACATATGGGGCCTGTGCAACATTGTCGTAATGGAATTCCCATTTGCCCATAGCAATTTCGTTTGCTATCTCTCTGTAATCGACGACACCGTCTTGCCACGTGCCTTTTACTGGTCCTGTAGCATTGCCAGTGAATGGGTTTTTATCCTCGTAGTTATGTACTCCGGTCCATCCACGTCCGTACATAGCGACACCTACTACAATCTTCTTGGGGTTGACTCCTTGAGCTAGCAAATATTTAACACCGAAGTCAGTGGTGTAAGTTTCTTTTGGATTCCAAGAAGGAGCATAAAGTGGTGTTTGGTGACCAAGAGTGTCGTTTGACCACGCGCCCTTAAAGTCGTAGCTCATAAGGAAGATGTGATCCATATATTTCTGAGCTTCGCTGTAATCGACAACTTGAATTTTGTCCCAACCAGCACTTATAGCCGATGTCAGCTCATATTTTTTACCAGTTTGTTCTGAAAGATCATTTAACATCTCGCGCAACTCTTTCATGAGTTGAACGTAAACATCTCCGTCTTCTGGACCGCCGAGATCAGGGTTCGCACCTTTACCACCAGGAAATTCCCAGTCAATGTCAACTCCATCAAAGAACTTCCAGGTCTCGAGAAAGTCTCTTACGGAATCAACGAAACGGGCTCTCTTCGCATCATCAGTGAAAAAGAAGAATGGATCAGCGAGAGTCCAACCACCGATTGAAGGCAAAATTTTAAGATCGGGCCTAGCTTGCTTAAGAGACATAAGTTGTCCAAAGTTGCCTTTGTATGGCTCATTCCAAGATGAAAGTCCCTTCTGTGGTTTCTGAAGTGCGGCCCAAGGATCATGAATTGACACTTTAAAGTCTTCACGACCACTGCATGACCGCTGCAATGCTTGGAAACTGCCTTCAATTTCTTTTAAACTGTCATTGATACCGTCACCTCCGCAAATTGGTATGAAGCCGTATAAAAGATGGGTCAAGTTAGGAATGGGTACGCGATCCACCGGAAACTTCCTTGGGTACACTCCCCATTCTACGAAGTACGCGCCAACTACCTTCCCGGAGGTTTGTTTGAATGGTTTATTTTTCTCACCCATAGTATAATCTAACGGAGGAAGGTGACTACCATCTGTATCAGCAACAACTATCTCCGTAGGATCGCTGGATGTGCAGCCATCTGAATTACAAAGTTCGATTTGCATCTGATAAATGCCACCTTTCGTCACTTTAAAAGTAGCCGTAGATGCAGCACCTGATGTCCCGTACCAGTACTCTTCACCGTTTAGTAGAACTCTGGCGCTGTCCGCTGCATCTCCAGACCAAACGTTCCATGACACTGTGACATCAGCACCATCCTTTTTGGTAACCAGTTGATTGTAAGCTGTAGCCGCCTGGTTGACTTCGACGATCGCGAAGACCCGCTCGCCCCAGCCCAGTGAGGGTTTACCAGGAGGTCCACATTTGGCAAACGCAAGGAATCCGACTCCTAGCAGCAGCTTGAGCACGTGACTCCTCATGGCCGCTTCTAAAAATATTTACAGGAATTAATTATTTCGAACGCAAAGCGCGAACCTCGGCTGGAGCGATGCTACATAACTGAACTTGCATCTGCGTTGTTTCTTTTATATACCGCGAGCATTGTAGGGCAACCGCTAACACCGTGGAGCCCGCGCGCCCGGCTCGTTATAAACAACAATTTTGAGGATCGCAATAAAAATCATTAGCACAGTTTCTTATCCCGGTCACGCTGGAAGCGGTCAAGGTGACAGATGTGTTTTAATTGTCTCACCTAATGTCACACCATTTAGATGTTTTGAGCCACTAATTGAGACGTTGTAACGGTCCCACCGTTAGTATGGCATGAATCAGTGCCTGAGTGTTTTTTAAACAAGCCGAACTAAGAAAACTTTTAATAAATGAAGACATCTTCTGAATACAAATCGAGACGTGATACCGTTTTAGAAAAATAAATTATTCAGTAGGCTACTCATATAACTGATGATTATTTTTTTCAACAAATTTTCAGTGAAGCTTTAGTAGGTAGACTTATAAAAAACGTTTTATATCAAATAAAAATCGACATGTCTTTAATTAATATAAACTGTATAATCATTATATAAAGCGAACAAAATCTATTTGTCTTATTTACCATCTTAAACAGTATTCGATTTTAATAACGTATTTTAAAGTAAAATTTCGATATCGGGTTACTGATTTTGTAATTTAATTTATACAGAATTAATTGGGGACGATGTTTAACATAAGCCTGCTTCCTTTAGCCACAAAATTTATAGTACAAAGAGGATCGATTACTTCAGGCTACATATAATAATTAAGGCAATATTCCAGTAAACAACAAGAAACTTTTTACATCAACAGGAATTTGAGGTCGCGACGTAGGCAATATTAAACATTCCTGGCATCCTAATACCAATATTGCTTAAATATTCCCGCTAAAGTATAATAAAACTAAAATTATTTAATAGAATATAAAAACAATATAGGACGCTTATAATAAATCTTCTTGTCTTTACAAACTACGTAATTTTAATATTAAAATTTACCACTTTTGTTTATATTTAAATGTTTCGTTTTTTGGAGTAATATTATTAAGACTTTATTACAACCACTTTTATAAATTTACAGAGAGAAATTACGAAAAATCGTATGGCATTCTTACCAAGTAGTAGTAAACAATGCAAAACGTAATACAGTTTAAAGTACTATTATGATAAAACAACGATAATAAAAAAGAAGCGGGTTGAAACATTATTAACCAATTTTCAATAAAACACATGACTATTAATAAGTTTGAAATTACAAAAAATATATTTAAAAATTTGACATAAGGCAAAGGTGGTTCCTAACAAACCATATAATAGTCAAAAACCAAAACTAGACAGTATATTATCAAAACTGGAACATTTCATTCTAATAGTACTGTCATAGCTGTCAAAACATGTCGAAGAATTCGCTAGAAATCTGCCCCTATCCCACATCAATTAAAAATCACCGGTTTATTTCCACTATTCGCGGTTTTTCTATAGCAATGTGTCAAGGTTTGTTCTAAATTATTGTTCTAGATTACTTGCCGTCAATATTTGTTAAACGTAGATTATATAATAAGCAGATTAAAAGCTGTAGCATTGGATTCACCATCTTACAGCTATGCACGTTTCAGCTATCTTCCTTATTTTAATTGAACCTATTTACAACAATTTTTCTTAACAAATATTGTGTTTGTGATATCATTTGTCAATTGAGGATTCAAAGTTAGCGTATGCGTATTAATTGTGTAGCGTAGTTTAATATATATTTTGCAAGTTTAGGTTTTAGAAATTTTTTTTTGCAATTTAAAAGTGTAATAATTTTTATATAGTGTTAATTATATATTTTATATTTAACAAGTTCACAGTTGCGTTAATTTTATTTTATTATCAATACATTGTGTTATACGAAATAAAATAACAAACTTCTATTAAAACGCCAAAGATAAGATTATTGCAATCGTTATCAGGATATGAGGATAATGATTCAATTATTACACAGTAAGGTTTCTGACCCCAGATGAAAACTACTTTTAAGGTAAAAACAATTCTAAGTAGACTAGGCAAGTGAAACATTAAACCGATTAAGAAAATAAGTCATTCTTAATGATTTGATTAATTATGAATGGTAGGTAAATTTTATGTTTGAGTCATCATCATCATCAGCCTCTTATAGTCCACTGCTGGACATAGGCCTCCCCTAATACACCCCTATCCATCAGGGGGTTTGGACCGTATCCCACCACGCTGGTCCAATGCGGGTTGGTGGGTGGACCGACTTTTTACATGCCCATCCGACGCATGGATCATCTTACTTTTCAGACAATTGGGTGATCGGCCCAAATTGCCCTAACCAACTAGGAAACAACAATGAAAATTTGTTGAGTCCCCGCAGGATTCGAACCCACGACCTCCGGTTTCTAAAGCATACGCCCATACCACTAGGCTACGGAGGCAGTTATGTTTGAGTGATTTTCCTAATTCTGAAATTGATAATTTTTCGGACATACTTGACAGTGGCTTATTTTTTTATTTTTAGTAGAGATTTGTTTTTTTTTTAGTTAATAAATAAATATTGAGATAGTTAAAAAACTAACAATCATATTTAACTATATAACACAAATCTTGAGCGAAAGTGAATTAAAAAATGAGGAAATTAAATAGTTTTAACGATATCTCGTCGAAGACACAACAGGTATATCCATAGATAAAAAACTGTTTTTAAATAAATATGTCAGCGGTGTTGCCACTAGGGAAATGACTTAAGCGTTTTAAACTATTTATTACAGACATCTTTCTAAAAATGCTTTAAATATTTTTTATATAATGAGAATTTTTTAACTTTGCTATCAGAACTTCATATGCATATTTTTTTTATAATAAGTATTAATTTTCCTTTTCCAATTTAGAGAGTTTATTATAATAGTGCTGCTAGTGCTAATGAGTTTTTTTGCTCGACGTAAACTGTCAGGCAATAACTTCGTTATCTATTAGTTATTACAGTCAATTTCGTAATATTGTTAAAATACGACATTAAAGTAGATAGAACACTTTCATATAATAAATTAAAATTTAAAAATAAATTGGCCCACAGACGTATAACCCTTATTTACGACAACGCCACAAAATATCTGCTTTGTATGGAATTTCAAAAAATATTTAATTGATAAAACAGCACTATCTACTGTCACCTCGTGTAGTTAAAATCACTGACAGTAATAAGCAATAAATAAAACAAAATAAATAAGTGTAATATCGCTATAAATAAAATTACGCGTGGCGTATTTTAATCGTACAAGATACGGGTATGGAATTTCGCATTTCATTAAAACGCACCGATAACTTTAATGCGCCCGCCTCGGCGGATTTTATCGTGGAACGGTACGCCGAGTTTTTTTAATCCCGGCGCGTTTTTAAATAAAGGAACATGACACCTAAAAGCTTGGATATCGGCGTGATCAAACATTCCTACTTTGGATGTTTACGAAAGTGGATTGTAAACCTGCTATGGTATTATGAGTTTCTTGACATAAAAATACCTCAGTTATTTTGTGTCAGTGTGATTAAAAACTCGTCACATACGATTTTGATAAATTTCTATGCGTTAATTAATTGACCGTGTGCAGGAGGTTGGTAGATGCACAGAATCGTGCCTCCTGGCGATTTATGGGCGGGACTTATATTTGTAGTGGGCTTTGACAGACTGAAAGACGAAGACATCAACGACTAATCAACAGAGCATCATAAAAATAGCACAAGAGGTTGTTTTCCTTGGTGTGGTGTTGTCCTGAACATAGAAACCATTTAATAAAACAACGTCATTTTTTGGCGGCCTGTTTGTTCTGGCCAATCTCAAAAATAGCTGGTCTGATTTTGACGGACTGACACGAGAAGAAAGCTGATGTAATTAGGAGTAACTCAGAATCATTTTTTTTCACAAAAAAAGGGAAGATTGCATTCTAAGGATGAACCACGGAGGCGGTTCAACTTACAAAAAGTATTTTTCATATAGCGAAACAGACAGTAAGTGTAAATTACGGAAACTCTTTGACTTGCAATCAAAAACAATTGTTTTCGTTAAGTGAATTACAAAATTGTGAACATTTTGCATTTAGTATGTACCTCTCCTTTCATCTGTTTAAATCTTACAGAAATTTAATTAACGAAGTTCGATAACGCTAAACTATTCTGTTACATTTTAAAAGAAAAATGTAGTCTACATAACTAACGTATATATTGGCTATATTCCAGTGAAGTTCCCGTCGAAATAGGACCAGCTGTTCCAGAACTTTAAACAAAAATTTAAAAACAAGCTTTATTATTTTATACAGTTAGAAAGACACCACTTCGAAAGGGAGGTTGACAGGAGGATTCAGTTTGGCTCGGCATAGCTGTACCATATTCTCACGTCGCCGATGCCACGAGTTTGAAGAAAAAAATTTTGGCCAATGCGTTCCCCCCGTAATAGCCTACGGGGCAGAAAAGTGGTTATTTTGATGTTACAAACAGACACACCACAGAACATAATCTATTTGTATATATGGTACACGTTGTCTTTTTCTTTATGGAATGAAGCGACAAGAGGAATGAGAGATTCACCTCCTCCCTCCACACCACCAGACAACCACAAGTCTACCAGTTTCCTAAGACACTTTTTGTTTAACAATTTAATCCACTGGATATCACTGTTATATTGAAAACACTACGTTTTCATACTGTTGCTATAACGAGAAAAATATGCATTTCGGTGCATCCTAATCAATTCTGTTAGAAAAGCTGTTCACCACATTTGAGACTTATTTAAAAACAAACAGTGTTTTTAAATAAGTTCATACAAAAATTAAAAAAGATGTAATATATTTCATATTGGAAGAAATTGAAATTCAATACCGTTAATAACAATTCGGTTAAAATAACGTTTTATGAAAGGTCCGTCCCCGTAATTCATTCTTTCGATTGAGGGTCACAGATTACCTATATCGGAATTTAAGGAATAAATAAATTTGCCACTATGTAAAATACCTATCTGCCGTAAGTTACACGTGCATATCGTACCTGCGTACCGAAGGGTAAGGTCAAAGAATCCCACATTCATTGTATTCCAAAGCAATCTTGTACATTCATATTCAATGCTCAAAGGATTCACATTTCCACGAATCTCTCCCGGCCGCTTAACGGGAAACTGATTCGATCAAAATATAAACCGACCGCCCCGCCATTTCTCCGGGCCATTGTAATCGAACGAATCTGTCCTCGAAATTGTAACAATACGTCATCCCACAATGCGATAAAGACTGAACGGGACCGGGTCTAAAGTTTTTGTGGCCACATTTGCATACAATGAAAAAGATGCGACATTTTTTTAACATTGGGTTAGTGGCGTTGACCTGAAGCGAATGAGGCCACTAGCTTGAGCCACAAGGCGAAGGTTAGAAGGTGTGGACAAGCCTTCTCGTCTAATACACTACTGTGTGATAGAAGCTTTCACAGACGAAGGAATGTTTTACGCCTCTTTACGATGCGCTAAGTGAATTGTGTTTTTACTCTCAAAGTGTTTGTAGTTAGCACCGCTGCGCGAAGTCGCTGCGGTACGTAAGAAAGTTTATTACGGATTATGTGTTTATTCTTTTAGTAATGAACGGTATAAGTACGTAAACGCGAATAATCTTTGGCGTGTATTTTTTAAAAATACCTAAAGACTAAAAGCATTACATTTAAGACTAGCATGCGTGAATAAATATTTATTTGAAAATGTTTGTCCGTCAATATTTAATGGATTTACATTTATGCAAGATTAGTGTCATCTTTTGTTTAAAATATCTTGCTTTGACTTCAATTACAGTTATTCCTTTATTATGGTCCAATTATGAACTGAATGGAAGTTAGTAATTATCTCTTTATCTGATATCGCTTTGAAATAACTTTGTGGCGCTGGAAAAAGTTTATTGCTTAACTTTCTATCTCTTTGTTAGTGTAATATTAAGTTATCTGTTAATAGTATAATATAGTAGGTACGGTATAATTTATCAACGATCTTTTTATTTCCTATTCTTTCTTTTATTCAGTATAAAAAATCTATGGGATCGTTTTTGGTATCAATACTAAACAGTTTATATTACGCAGAAACGTTTTAAAATAAATTGTAAAATATCACAAACTATATGCGTCAATTTATAAAGGTTTATTATTTTTTAAAACGTGTTATTAAAATTAAAATTAAAAAGATCACACTAACACGTTACTATGTTTATCAAGTGGCGTTTGGTTTAGTCAATTTACTAAACCATACGCCACTTTATCAAGTTATTAGTGCTTGCAATCGTTTTTACAAGCACTAATAATTTAGTATTATAACTAGTTTTTAAAATGCCCAAATTAATAAAACCTTTGGGATAATTAAAAAGAAATAAACCTTAGTATAAACATTACGTTTTCTTTTATTAAAACCATGGCAATCTTGCGCTAATGACGGTTGTTACTCTTGCTGATATAAGACACAATTTACAAGGTATTTAATATTGCAAAACCGGCTCGTTTAGGGTCCATGGCCTTACGGACGTAACTTAAAGCAGAATTTCAACTTGTCTTCAGATAAAAACAAGGCATGCCGTCCTAAAGACGTAATGTGAAGCAAAATAAACGTTGCTTGTTATATTCATAAAATTTGGATCAATGACATTAGTGTGTTTTAAATAATTAACAACTTTATTCTATCTTTCAAAAATTTAATACTGTATCGAACACATTACTTAAAAATATTAATTGAATAAGAGAATTTCACTGCCTCCGTAGCCTAGTGGTATGGGTGTGTGCTTTAGAAACTGGAGGTCGTGGGTTCGAATCCTGCGGGGACTCAACACATTTTCATTGTTGTTTCCGAGATGGTTAGGGCAATTTGGGCTGATCACCCAATTGCCTGAAAAGTAAGATGATCCATGCGTCGGATGGGCATGTAAAAAGTCGGTCCACCCACCAACACGCATTGGACCAGCGTGGTGGGATACGGTCCAAAAACCCCCTAATGGATAGGGGTGTATTAGGGGAGGGCTATGTCCAGCAGTGGACTGTCACAGGGTGATAATGATGAAGAGAATTTCAAATAAATTTTTTGAGTATATACTTATTAATGAAATATGTAATATATAAATATTAATGATAAAAAAACATGCAAGCATCTTTCTATCATCTAATCATTTCCCGAGGTAATACTTATATACACCCGGAGTTAAAAGGACGTGGAGTTTATATATTCAAAACCTAACATTCTAGGCGAAATTTTATACGTATTTTTAGTGAATGATTTGAATATGGTAGAATCTTTACGATACATAATTATATAAAAAATCTTTCCGCTGAGTTTTCACCGTTTCTTCTCAGGTCAGAGGAATCCATTTCGAACCCGTGGTAACATTCTTAATAATCAGTTACTATAATGCTTCTATATAGAATAAAAAATAATATTTGAATAATAATGATAATTTTCTCTATTACGACTACGGCGGCCGATCGATATTAGATATCAGCCAACTGTGCAGGAGATATTATAGTGCACAAGTAAGCGCGAACACAGGCGCACTCTCTGTTCATTTATAGTCTTAAAGCCCGATGGGATGGATAACCGACACGACCGATGAGAGTAAGGCGCAGGACCGACTTTTTACATGCCCATCCGACGCATGGATCATCTTACTTTTGAGACAATTGGGTGATCAGCCCAAATTACCCTAACCGACTAGGAAACAACAATGAGAATTTGTTGAGTCCTCGCAGATTCGAACCCACGACCTCCGGTTTCTAAAGCGTGTGCTTTAGAAACCTGAGGTCGTGGGTTTGCTTGTGGGTTTGAGCTTGCCCTTATCACTAGGCTACGGAGGCAGATAATATATTTGAATATACGATATAAGAACCTAAAAATGATACCTATGATAACCCGAACGAGATGGAGTAACGACCTGTGCGAATGTGCAGGGTTTTGATAGGTAGGGTTAGCTCAGAACTATTTCTCCTGGCGAAATATGAAGGCCTCTAACTGTGGACTTAACAGGCTGTTATAATGGTGACGATGTTGATGGTCAAGTAAACAACAAGAGTGCTTCAATAGCTTACATTAAAGGGAGAAGGATTTAAAAATACTGCGAAATGTATTTATTACAGGGTATTTTAGTTTAGATTCAATGAATGCCCTTGTAATCCATTAGCCAAATTTAAATCAGTTTTAAAATCATATTTATATGTGTTCAATCTCGTTACATTTCCTATATAACTTTGCCATAAATACTATTATGATTAATTTAATATGTAAATAATTCTTTATAGTAAGTACCTACGTGTCAACTTATCGTTCAAAATGTGTTACTCTTATTAAGTTTAACACACAACCATTTTCAATGAGTACTTATAAAATTATACTTCATTACTTAATAAAATAGAATAGATAAAACAATTATAACCTCGTGCTTCCAAAAATACCTCACTTAAATATAACTACACCGAAATAAATAACCCGCTTGAAATGTTATCCGATAATACTGTGTCGATATTAAATAAATTTCAAACAACATCGATGCTAGTCATAACAACGTATAAATTTAATATGTCTACGTGTAAAGGTTTAAGCTGGTCTCATTATAAAAGTCGTGAAAGGTCGAACAGTTCATATTTAGGGGATGAAGTCTCAACTTCTTCACCAATTATTTTGAAAATCATGCCATAAATAATATTAACATGTTGTCTTTGACTGCCAAATGGATTGTGTATTCAATTAATGAATTGTTTATTGACGTCGTGCAATTAGCAAGTTAAATCCCATTTATACCCGAGCAAAAAAAGAATAAATTATGTAAGCAACCTATGGCAACGAACTGGTGTCATGAGGTCTTATTAGTGAATTCAAACCAAAATGTAATTATTAGGGATTAAGCGACAATCGTTTTAGAACAACACCTTACGTTCGAGGGTAATTCGCTTCTATGGGTTAACATTGTTTACTTCAATTTTATTTTTTGTATGGTTCACGAGTAAGATTATCATTAAGGCAAGGGTCACCCTATTTTTTTTTTATGGCAAACGCAGGCAGACGAGCAGTCGGGCCACCTGATGTGAAGTGGTCACCGACGCCCATAGACATTGGCAATACCAGTGGTATCGCCAACGCGCTGTCTACCGTGGGACATAGGGAGTTAAGTCTCGTTTATCCAGTAAATACGCTGGCAACGGTGCCCTTTAAATCGGAACACATCAGTGTTTGCACACTACTGCTCCGCGGCAAATATAGGCACCGCGGTGGTACCCACCTAGACGGTCTCCTGTAAACAGGGGACCTACCACTATTTTTAGCACTCCCAATTCTTCATTATTTAACTTTCCCTAACTTCCGGCGTATTTATATTTGTATAAAAGGAGAATAATACACTAATAAATCCTCACATGACAACTCTCGTCAGATACATAAAGACACTAAACCTACTGCGGAGATTTGGCGACTTAGAAGCCTCAAGTCTAACCTTTGGAAGACCAATTAGACATAATTTCAGTCATGATCATTTGCCTAACAATCGAACATTCAATAGACCGAACGGGTCTCGAGCAATTGTTTAATTTGATAACCCATTAAACGCCACGAGCTAAGGATCTGCGAATAATTTACGACCGCGTTCAAATGCCATTGAATGTCGAGGATTACCTTACGGACCTTTACTAGACCGCGGCATTGTTAAGTGGTAAGGTTATATTGGATCATATGTTAAATAGCGTTGGGTACTTCATATCGATATATTATAATATTATTGAAAATTTGTAACTAAAACCGTGCTTCGGTTACAATTTTTTAAGTTAAATCGAATAAAAACCTAATATTCATTTTTGTAGGTTGTAAAATATTTCTTAAGAGTTATAAGATTTTTAATTATATAATAATTATATGTTAACTGCCTCCGTAGCCTAGTGGTATGGGCGTGTGCTTTAGAAACCGGAGGTCGTGGGTTCGAATCCTGCGGGGACGCAACAAATTTTCATTGTTGTTTCCTAGTTGGTTAGGCAATTTGGGCGATCACCCAATTGTCTGAAGAATAAGATGATCCATGCGTCGGATGGGCATGTAAAAAAGTCGGTCCATCCACCAACCCGCATTGGACCAGCGTGGTGGGATACGGTCCAAACCCCCTAATGGATGTGGGGTGTATTAGGGGAGGCCTATGTCCAGCAGTGGACTAACAAAGGCTGATGATGTGATGTGTGATGTGATGTTAAAAACTGTGCTACAGAAAAGGTACGAGGAAATATTAGTATTTTTGTAGGTAACAAAAAAGTCAATAACCATAAAGCCGATTTTAAAAAGCTTTATTATTACTTAGTAAATTGGTTTTTACTAAAAAGGCTATTCAAATCATACTAGAACCAAATCCGACTGTGAACAGTAAAACCATTAAGGTTTATATCTCATTTAAAAATTTTACAATCATTTCACCCAAACAATGCCTAAACGCAGACTGAGTATATTAAAATTACCATTCAAAAAGTTTTTAATAAAACTAGAAGGCATTTATAAATAAATACATAAAATAAATCGAAATTATTTTATCGATATACTACCATGCGACATCACTACACCCCGGTAACAAATAGTCGCTAAGCATGTTAAGGATCCAGCGACAATTCAATATCTCACATCTGGGAATGCCGAATCACAATCGAACCGCTAACGGCGTTCCGATGCACACGGTCGCTTTGTCCCATTGTTCCGACCGCTTAATAACATTCTACAATCGAACGCACATTGTATATGTATGTAAATAAAAAGGAGAACGTATAAGAAACACGAACAATCGTAAGTCCATTTCATGAGTCGATCGTAAACGGATTTATATCTCGTGAAAGGAATCGTTGATTCCTTTTGGAATTAATTAGAGGAGATTTTTATTTTTTCTATCAACGCGGTCACTATAAATAATAACTATGTCCGGTTGGCGTAAAGCTAAAAATCGTTCGAGACTTGGTAATAAAAAAAAATATTTATAAGAAAATCTTGCACCATTTCCATTTTGGAACGATCTCAAAACAATTTTATATACAACGGTGTTTATTATGTTAGTACTCGCCAATTTCCTAAATACTGCACATATTTTAAAACAAACAATAAAAAGCTGGGACAATCTTTCAAATTTATCGATAATTGCAATATGACTATGTGAAAAATATTCATTAGCGCCTGCAGTTATTTAATGTAATGTAGCCACATTACTTTGTACATAACAATGGTTTTTAAAATTCATTTCTTTTTCGAGGATAGTAATTCGGTCAATAGTAATACAGTCTCTAGATGTGTA
The DNA here is from genome assembly GCA_029286875.1 of Lamproptera curius. Classification (NCBI taxonomy): domain Eukaryota; kingdom Metazoa; phylum Arthropoda; class Insecta; order Lepidoptera; family Papilionidae; genus Lamproptera; species Lamproptera curius. Next base: position 2,338,244 of record JAGSMT010000060.1, read on the forward strand.
TCGACGGGATCGCGTCGTGCAACTTTAAATGTTTACACAGTTCTGTACATGTTTTGTGAAAACTTGCAGATCACCCCAGGAAATCATTTTGACGCTAGCCGTAGTGCTAGTTTTTAGTCTTATGCTTAGAGGTAAAGGGCCTAAGAAGTAAAGCTGGTCGATGGAATAGCTTTAGCAGCCAGCATTTGTGTTTTGGAGGTGGCTAAAGCGTTTCTAAAGCCAAAAATAAGCTATCCTTAAAACATTTTAGTAAATAAAAAGGATAACACTTGGTTTATACCAGTATCACATGATTAGTATGAAACATAAATATTGCTGTTTTTTTGATTGTGCAGTTGTTAGATAAATAAGACAAAGTATTCTATTTGTTACATCAGCAAATAAAATCAAATTTCATGTTTACTCGTAATTCTTATGGGCTGTTTTCAATAACCCTACTATAAGACAACTTTCTTGCTACTTCGTGTTATGAAAACCCAATAAAGATTAATATACAGACACTACTATGTTTTGGTTTAAAAGATCCCAAGGTTACAATTTCGGTAAGTAAGCATGGTTATGAAACCCCGAAGTATTGGCAATCGTAACCATCATCATCAGCCTGTGTTAGTCCACTGTGGTCATAGGCGTCAGCTACTGCACGCCCTCTCCATAAAGGTTTTTGGACCGTACCACACTGGACCAATGCGGGTTGGTCGGTGGACTGTCGTTTTACATGCCTATCCGACGCACGGATCAACTTACTTTTCAGACAATTGGGAGATCGGCCCAAATTGCCCTTAGCCAACTAGAAAACAACTTGTTTTCTTTTGGGACAAGGACAAGAAAAGTAGTTGAATGCTTTTTAAAGTACGTGCCCTTACCACTATGCTACGGAGGCAGGCAGTTGGCATTGAACTATCAAATACTTCAATATAATTAAAACAATACTTCGTTATTTTAAAAACAAGTTACCGTAGAACAATACACGCCTGTTCCAATTGATTGGATAACAATTTAAAGTAAACTACCCGTAAAAATATATAGTTCTTTTTATTGGCTTTATCTGTACTATCGTTAAACTGCTCCGACGTGTATTTGCCTCAGTGAGTTTTTTTAAACTTCAATATAAAGCTCCCGAATAACTGGTTAATTTTAAAGTAACGTTTTTTTTCATAAAAAAAGAGGTTTCCACAACAATTTTTTCCTACACTTATTCGTTTAGACATTTAAGTAAAGTAAAGTGTTGTAATCAAGAGATGATAAAAATGATGATCACTTTTTAATAATTTTTATTTAACTCAACAGTTTTGTTTACGTTTTAGACATATATATACCGAGTAAAATTATAAATTTCATATTCATCGTAAGCATTAGAAGTGAGAAGTATCAGTGGAGATAGTTTATAAAATGATTAAAATTTACCATTTAAAGGTCGGAATGAATTAGAACACTTAATTATATGTATAGTTAGCTATCTCATGTACGTCATAATGGATTATTAGGGTAAATATGTTACGAGTCAATTAATGGGTACAAATATACAGAAGAGGTAACCAACGTTTCCCAGTAGATCATTAAGTAATGATTAATAAATATATAGGCTATTGTGACGCTCATGTTTAATTAATTTTGTAATTAATCAAATTTATAAAATCACTTCTTAAAGATATAGTTAATTAGTCAATTATACGATAATACAAAATTATTTAAAGTGTCATAATTACTCGATCGATGATTAAAGAATTAAAGCCCCTATTTTATTTTTGACAATCTTTCTAATAACTTGGAGAAAGAACTTTATATTTATAAAGTCTATTACCTAAACTAGGCCCAGCTTATCCAATAAGAGATTAACACATATATCTGCCAATTTACGAATAATAATCACGGTTTTCAAATTGTACACGGTATTAAAATTAAGAAGTGTTCTATTGAAAATCTCTTTTCTATAATAATAGTCAAAATATCATATCATATACATACCCTGATATTATCGTCACTGTTTCGTTTTAATTATATTTCGTAATCAACACAAAATCATCACAAATCAATAATTCATATGCCTGTTTAGGAATAAAGTTTTTAAATGGAATCAAGAAATGCCAAATAAAGTATCGTCTTTAATTGCTCGAATGTTCTGTATTAAAAACCGGTTGTCTGTTTGTAAAATTGAGCCGATATTTAGAAAGTTTTAGTAGCAATAAAGCGTTTGACCAGACAAGTAGTTTGTAAATGTACAAATCACATAAACTTAATTGTTTTCTGATTGTTATACGTAGGTAAATATGATTTATTATTCAATCAATATTTTTAAAAGAATGACACGTTAGTTCTTCCTTTATATGTTTAGTCATAAAGTGTAGTGCTTGAATATCTTGTTACCTTTAGAATTATTAATGTTTAAGTACTAAACGCGTTTTGTAGATAGTTTGTGTCATGTATATATATATAAATATTAATATGTTTATATATAATATGTATATATATAAATATAATAAATATAATTAAAACAATAATGATGGGTAAAGGAGCTAGATGTGCATAATTACAAGTTGTCATGGAGTCAGCTTAATATTCACCTCGTATCATTTAAATAACAGTTTTAACGAGATCTATAAAAACTTTGAAGGGTCCTGATTAAGGGTCTTTAAGATTGTGTCAGTAAACTTAAAGACCCTTAATCAGGTGCCTAAGCCATATTATTTTTTTCACTGCTTTAGCCAAACAGAAAATAAAGTTTCACCGCAGCATTCGATTCTACGTCCTTAGTTTGTCAATCCAATACCACGAATCTTTGGAGGTGGTATGTACATTGAGTAAGCATCAAATTTCTTTTGTGTGCAAAACATACTGCAAATAGAAGTGAAATTTCAGATTGTCAAAAAAATAGCGCAAGTGAAACCAATGCGTAAGGCCGACAAGTGTGTCATACTTTATAATGTACATTAACATAACCTACATATTGTTTTAAGACGAAAATAATAATAATGCAATGTTCAAATAAATTAATGACAAAATTGAATTTATGTTCAACATAAGAAAAAAACATTACTTTGGTTCGGTTCTGATTAATAACAATAATGACATGAGACACTACAATACATTCCAAAGTACAATGAGCCCCCAAATTAATAAGTCAGCAAGTAAAGTAAGTCAAGAAATTGTCATATAACATGTTATTCTATAACATGAACCCATTAGAATTCTAGATAAAGATGTTTACTAACATCATCATCAGCCTGTGATAGTCCACTGCTGGACATAGGCCACCTAATACACCTCTATCCATAAGGATTTTGGACCTTATCCCACCACGCTGGTCAAATGCGGGTTGGTGGGTGGACTGACTTTTACATGCCCATCCGACGCATGGATCATCTTACTTTTCAGACAATTGGTGATCGGTCCAAATTGCTCTAACCAACTAGGAAACAACAATGAAAATTTGTTGAGTCCCTGCAGGATTCAAACCCACGACCTCCAGTTTTTAAGGCACAGCCTACACCACTAGGCTACGGAGGCAGTTTACTAACATTAGTACAATGACTAGTTCTTCTTAATACTAACATAATGTACATATTATAAGTTTTAGAATCAATTCTTTAAACATTTCGATACGCATAACATAAACACTAGAAATAAACATAAAATTGTCCTTCTGAAATGAAATCTCCGAAGAACAACGAAATCCTTAATGGGAAAATGTCTACGCTTTTAAAAAAAAATCCGAAAACGTTGAACTTAGTTTATCTGTAAATTTAAAAAGTTGTAATATAACTTTTTTGTTATAAGAATATTACTGCTTTAACGACTCCTCAAACGACAATACATCAATAGATATTTAAAGCTGATAAAGTTAATTCAGTTATCACAATATTTTCACACGTTATAAAGAAACTCAGTTTTATACACCGATTTGTCTTAGCTAAGGAGTATGTAATGCTTTAAAAATAAATAATGACATAGCTTTGACTTATCAAACATTATATCGACAGACCGGCATCATTTAGAAATTCAACAAATTTTTTTTCTAATATCCTATTACAGATTCATTACACTACATGTGTCAGTAAACACTACGAGAGGTCAGAATATCTTAATATTGTTAAAGTCAACGCTTCAAAAATATGTTCCTCGTTTTTTATTGTTTGCATAATTCAAGTTTGAGATAAATATTGACTATGACTCGATCACTCAGCGATTTAATTTTAATAGAAATTAGGTCAAACAAAAAAATTAGGGAAATTAGGGTTATTACACGCCTGCCCTATGCATCGCATCGATATAAAATTAGTTTTACGGACAAATAAATAATTTTGGGTCAGCACAAGCCTTTAGTTGGACCATTGAATGTACGTGCACTACAACAAAACTAACTTTACAGTCGAGAAACTGGCTATAGCCCTTATTACAACGGTATACGGTTGAATATTTAAATTAATGTTGTCAATTAGCTGCAGGATTAGCTTGCGAGCAGCCATGCTCTCGATTTGCAAAGGGACACAGCAACGGTACATCGTAACGGTTCGACAAAATAATCGGTTCTGATTTCGAAAATCGATGTGTTTTGATATACTTTTATTTTTTTTTAATTCGAATACATATTTATCGCAGGCAGCGCAGGTCAGTATTATTATTATTTATGTTTTCATTTTTTATTTCAAAACTTACTGTAATAAATTAAAAAACAACTATACCTTTACGATCCGCAGCAGCACACGATAATCGATAACGACTTCGATGAATCGGTTCGACTCGGAATCGAGTAAACGTCGATTAGCAGCACTAGTTTTGTTACGGTGCAAATCGGTACAAAAACGCACCGTCCTATGGCCGCCTGTGCGTACCAAAGCGCACATGCGATTACGCTGACCCACCCGACACTAATGCTATGAGCACAATAGCATCGTCCAGGAAAACCTCCGGTGAATCAGTCCCAAGGGCCCAGAACGTATTGTGGCGAACGCTTGACGCATTCACAGCACGTACCTATTTGTAATGCGGTGCGAAAATGGAAGAGTATACGAGCGAAGGAAAATGGTTAAAAACACTAACAAAATCGCTTCCTGTCTGCAAAAACAAAAGAACTACAATTAATTTAGTATTAACACTACATTGTGTACCAAAACTAGTTTTTTCAATTTTAAATACATCTCGATTTTGCATGAGGATCTTAGAATGTCAACAATGAGCTTTGTGTAAAGATTATCTTTTTAAAGTACAGTAAACTATTTATTTAATTTCTGTTCATGTGAGAACCTGTTTGAACCTAATACGATGTGACGGTTAATTCAAATATGTAAATTTTTAGTGCTTGTTGACTAGAGGACTAGAGTGCCTCCGTAGCCTAGTGGTATTGGCGTGTGCTTTATAAACCAGAGGTCGTGGGTTCAAATCCTGCAGGGACTTATCAATTTTTCATTGTTGTTTCCTAGTTGGCTAGGGCAATTTGGGCTGATCACCGAATTGTCTAAAAAGTAAGATGATCCATGCCTCGAATGGACATGTATAAAGTCGGTACACCCACCAACCCGCATTGGACCAGCGTGGTCGATACGGTCCAAAATCCCTAATGGATAGGGGTGTGTTAGGGGAGGCATATGTCCAGTAGTGGACCATAACAGGCTGATGATGTGATGTGATGTGTGAGATGTGACGAGAGGAGTCACAAAAATTTTATCTAAAACGTAAAAAAAAGTAAATAATACCTGACCTTAATATAAATATTACACTAAATGTAGAGCGGACATTAAAAACATACTTCACGGCTTTAGTTTAAAGTAGTGTCTGCAAGAACTAAAAAATTCTGTTACTGCAGTGCAAATAATTATTTAGAAAACGGGAAAATTTTAGTATACGTAGTATTTTTTGACCTGCACAGAAAAATAAAATGTACATTTAATTTTTTTACAGATACTACTTTTATTCAACAAAACATATTTAAACAAAAGGGAAAACAAAGAAATAATAAGAAAGGTGAATTGAGGTAAATCTGGCTATCGCACGAAACTCGCCATTACAAACATGAACAGTAAACATGCTGGATTCTCTAAAATAGTCCGAAATTGTAGATTATTTTAACAAACTAAGTTATTTTAAATAGTAAAATCCTAAAAATAATCATAGATTTATCAAAGATGTCAATGCTTTTATTATTTTTACATTATTATACATTTTAACTTTCGACCAGATAAAAATAATTTACATAAAAATTATTTTTTTATGTAAATTTTACGAGCTGGTAACTTTCGACGTAATAAAGAAATAAATCATTATCATTTATAAAGTCGACTTTTACGAGCTGCAATAATATTAAATCCAGCAACATACGTGCCGTGAACTGCACGGGTCTTTGTCCGTCTTAGCATTCCGGACACGGCCGTCCAGCTTTGTGCATCGGCGATGCCAAACACGCGCCGCGGTTCCGTATAATTGGCGGGACAAAGGCCGAATTGTCTTGCGGAAGCGATGGACCGGCACGGGATTAACTAACGTTGGATCTTGGTAAGAAGATATGCCTTGCAAGGGTCTACACCTGCGATGTTTGAAGGTATATCTGCGATGTTAAAAGGTGTCTGTCAGAGAATGTTTCGATGAACTATTTAAATGCATGATGCATTGCATGTCCTTGGTGTATGGTGCAAGATTAATATGTGATTTTAAGCATTATTTATATATAGTCCCAGGCTAGGCCGTTATGGGGCTAGTTTTTTATTTCTGTAATGCATTGTGACATCAGTTACGTAGCAATTAGAGGTGTGCGAATCATTCGAATCCAATTAGAAGTTCGAAGTTCCACGTATAATAGGAAAAAAAATCGAATACCATCATATAGTATTCGACTTTTATAAGTTGAATCGGAAATTATCCGATTATTCGGAACTTTTGAACTATTACGTTTCATCGATCGATTATATGGTTTAATCGATCGAACGATCTTTTGAGATTCAAGTTTCGAATGATATGGGTCGATAGTTCATCAAAACGATATTATCACCTTTTTTGAAGAACACTACGACCGAACCCCTGTGCCATGCCTCAGAAGTTCTCCCGGAGGGAAGAGCAGAGTTAAATAGATTTTTGCGTCTCTTCAGCACCAGTTTACCGGCGGCGTTCAGTAGCTCCATCGTGACGTCTTCTCCCGGGGCTTCTCCATTTTTTGTTGTTCACGAGCCTTCTGGAAATTGAGGTCTCGAAGTTTAGGCCGATTTATTGAAAATCTTTCGACACATGGCGGGTTAGACTGACTCGAGAATCCTTCTTATTCGGCTCAAGGTCTGGCAAGTGCAACGCATATAGCTGGGTATAAAATCTTTATATATTCGAAAGAATCTCTGGTTTCGAAGCAATGACGAGTGTATAGGAGTGACGAAGGTCGCGCCTTACCAGCTTGGAGATGGTCTTGTTAATATTCCGCTGTTCTAACGAGGTGACGGTCGCATCATTACATCGCTTGTCCATGAGATCCAGTGTCTCCGTCGAAGGTTTTGATTTATAGCCTGTACTTCGCAGGCTGCAGAATTTTGTATCCTCGTCTTGAAGAATTTTTGGCACTCGATCGAGTTCCTCGTCAACGTCCTAGTCATTTATATGATCAAATTTTAAAAATGTTTACATTAAAATTCTTGTGGTGGGTTATTCATAAAACACAGATATACGCTCTTGCAAACATTATTGCAGTAAAAATTAAACAAGAGCCTATCTCGTAAGGTTTAGCCAGCGATTGCAATTCAATCGTACGAGGTTGTGACTTTTTATTAAACTCCTTCCGAATTGAGTACCTTCTTCTTTTAGGAAATCGGTCCAAATTGTTCAATTCGGTTGAGGATTAAATGACATCCTTCCAGAAAATCCACTAACACGCATTGGACCAGCGTGATGGAATACGGTACAAAAACCCCCTAATGGAGAAGGCGTGCATGAGGGAAGCCCTATGTCCAGCAGTGGCCTAACGCAGGCTGATGATGATGACAGTAAAAATTCACTTTGTCTGTTCTGAGAAACTTCCGATATTAAAGTTTAAATAAACTATTATTGTTGAATATGTCATTTTATATCACCGTTTTGCTAGATGTGTTCTTAATGTCGTTAGTTACCGTTATTTATTTATTCCATTCCGTTTTGACGAATGGTCAATTAACACCAACTGCTTTAATTATTTTTTTTATGGTAACACATTCGTGTTAATATTAAATTATTCATATTAATAACAGGAACAATCAAACCTTTAACTAAATCTTAGCAAATACATTTTAAATTCATCAATCAAATAATTCAGATATCTTGTATTCTATAAGATAAATGCATAAGATATAATACAAAATTAAATCTCATATCACTTATTCAGGAAGACGCCATCACGTATGGCAACACAGATTCTATTCGCCCTCGATTGTGATGCGCATATCCATTGTTTATGCTAACAATACTGTAGCACCACTTCAAAATTTGTTTTATTTTTCCGCTGCCTCTCACCTATTCGCATTTTAAGTCCTTAACAGCGGTCTCGTAATCAATCAAATGTTATTAAAATATAACTTATACCTTATTAGAGGACTCCGCACCGCTTTAACGTGGGGTCCACTGGTTGTCAACGCGTGGTTTAGGAACTTATGTCGCTTAGTGTATTTATATTTGCTTAGTTTGTTTAAGGGTTCAATGAAGAAAGAAATAGAATAAAATTTATGAAATCGCGTATTGGCACAACAAACAAAAAAAATAAGTACGCGTAGATGGCGCGTTAGTAACGCGTGGTCAACTCGCGGACGTTACGACGTCAAACAGCGGTCCACCCGCCGTCCACGCGTTACCACCGAGGCGACCGCGAGCGGCCCACCGTTTGACAGCGTTGCGTCAACGCACAGTAATTGTAAACGAACATTTAATAACACATAAATTCGTTTAACGCATAAGGCGATTTGGGTATTATTGACATGAACAAATGAGTGATTGTTATAAGATATTCGAATCCGTGATCAACTTTTGTAAAGCCTTTGTAAAGTTCTAAACTAGATTTCTTGACAACGTTTTAAATAGAATGACTTTTTACGGATTTTATCGCGTTTATTATACATATTTAAATTCGCGATGTTTCGTTTTAAAATTAATCATTTTGCAATAATTGAAAAAAAAAGAGAAGAAAATTATTTGATATTTATGTGTTTGTTACTGTTTTGAAGCTAACTATAAGACATCTCAAAATTAAAATCGAATAACCTTAAATAATAATTTTAATTAAAGATCAACTACCGAATACATTAAATAATATCGTGAGACCATGGGAACACGTAGCGGAATGCAAATCAGTAAACAATACGCCGGCAACATCTACGTGCTTACACGTAGACATTATTAGCTGCCGACATATATAAGCATTCCGTATAATAACGTGAAGCATCTAAATTAAATACATACGTAAATAGATTATAATATTTGATTTTGTTTACTGGTTTATATCGCATTACAATTATAAAACCCTAATGTATTAATTTGGAGTCAGATGAATATTCACACAGCCCGTCTGTCGAACAGTCCATCGTAACTTATGTGTCAATTTTAATATAAAGCTAAAATATAGAGGATACAAATACCATTTTAAGATAATCGGAAGCTTTATCCCATAAATTACGATATCTCTAACAATATATTAAGATCATATGTAAGTCTCAATCAAGATCATATAGATAAGCTGCTAAGCAGTAGCGTAAAAATACCGTCGAAGAACGCACTAGCTATTTTACAAGCTGGGCAAACAAGAAGTTTTACAGGTTTCACTAGCTTTCGTTGTACGTCCTGCGACATAATTACTAAGGGCACGCCTTCTCCATCAGGGGGTTTTCGGATCTCACCACGCTGGACCGACCACCACCGACTTTTTACATGCCCATCCGACTATTCTCGACTCATCTTATTTTTTCGATACTTGGGTGATCAGCCCAAATTGCCCTAACCAACCAAAAAATCGGCGATAGTAAAAAGTTGTTTCCCCACGGGATTCAAACCCACAACCTCCGTTTTATAAACTAGGGGCCAATACCGATTGACTATAGAGGCAGTTCAATCAAGTAAGACCTCGATTTTTATAAGAATACATGTATAAATATTATTTTATCAAAAATTAATACGTAACTACTTTTCAGCTATATTTATGTTCTAATTTTATTTATATGTGTACGCGCAGCCTAACTTTCAGTAAGAAGTTTTCAATCTGCTGAGAGGCTACTGTGGCCGTAACGAGAAAACTTTTTTGATATTCCCACCCCTTAAGTTTATTCTGCCTCAGTTATATGTCATACCCCGGTAATGACTTTAAGCCGGTTCGCAAAGTTAAGCCGAAGCCCGTTTGAAAATCAATTACGCGATGTTAAATGAAACCGTGAACTTTTCCTATATTGCGAAACGCTAACCAGCTTAAACTTTGAAATTATGATACTACCAGCTTCGCGATTTCACCCACGTGGTTATAATTTTAACAAATAACATATTATATATTTAAAAGCCCATATATTTTCACTGGTCGAAATAGCTCGCCGATAACAGATTTTTTTTTCTTAGCAATATTCTCAAGTAATTCGCTTCCAATTTGTACCGTACCATCGCAATAGTTTTTATATAGAGTAATTGAGATCAGATTACCATACTCAAAAGGCTAAACCACATTCGACGAACGTAGTACTCAACAAATGTTAAAATTAAACTGTCTGTTTATGCGATTATTATGCATATTAAATCCACTATATTACTGATTTTTTGCGTTAGGTATATCTAATATATATATAGAATAAGTATTCACGTTGTTAATTTATAATGGTGCTCCTGCTTACGCTAATAAATCCGCTCTCAATTTTTATTATTTGATAAATTGCACACCTCCATGAGCGCAATAAATTCGAGTTAATCATGATTAATTTGTAAAAGGAAAGGAAATAAGCGTTTGTAATAAAACCAAAAGGAGCAAAGTAACAAGGTAAATACTCTTCGCCCCATTCTTTAAGTACACTCCATAATTGATGGCTTCCCTAATTCCATAAACATACTTTCATATAACTCGACCGCATTAATTTGCCTTTTACTTATAATAATATTCAACCTAACATATCATAGTCAACATTTTTATCTAATTTGTACGTTTGCCCAGTGCTTCTTTTCACGAGTTACTTAAAAACCAATACCATATTGCGATGTATGTATTAAATTATATTAATTAAAAGTTTCTTTAAATCAACGTAACGCAATTTAGCTTACAAGGAAAAAAGATCAGTACACCTTTGTGAACTTTCGAATCAATAACATAAATTTAATAACAAATAAACTATTTTATCCTAGTTAAACAGGTTAACCGTATCAAATATACATTCGTTTGATATATGGGAACTCGTTCATTAAATTAATTCATGTTACAATTACTTTACATGTGCCTCAAACTTGTAAAGATATTTTGTAACTTCGAGCGTCCAATATAACCGTATCTGTTTATAACATAAATGCGAAGTATATTGAAACCGAATTAACGAGAGGCCAAAAAGGGCAAACCTATTAATACATCGCGAATGTAAGGCGAACGATGAAGCGATATCTTCAAATATCTGATAGCTTGTTTAGTTCAAGGAAGTGATTAAAATAAGATATAATAAACGTGGTTTGATTATCAACTTACAGCTTAGTAGTATTATAAAAATAGTAATATATCTGGACACAAAGTATCATCGTTATTTGTTAAACAGTCAAGAACTTCCATATAAACTTTCACCCCTCTTTTAACCCTTTCAACCAATTTATCGAAACTATTAATTGCCTATGTCCTTTCTTGAAATCTATTCTAAGTATATATCAAATTTTATCGATTTGTTTGGATGGTTTATACAGTAGAAACGGCAAGCCGACAGACGGACGAAGTTATTTTTGCATATATAATATTAGTATGGATAACATAAATAAGACGTTTTCATTGTATGTGTCTATGATTAGACACGAAATTTATGGGTTTAGTTCCGACGATGAGGAATCTCCATATTGATTTTCATTCCAATTTCAACCCCTAATTCATTCCCGTGTGGTTCGAAATTAAAAAATATATATGTAAAAATCACCTTTGACTCGTTTTAATTATCCAGACAAAAAAATAATTTTAATTATCTATACAAAATTTCATCCCTATTTCGATCCTTTCAATAACTTGTAGCGCAATAATTAATAGCCTATGTAGTTTATTGGAATTTGTTCTGAGTATGTACGAAATTTCATAGAATTTTAGATCGTGAAGTGGGACGGACAGACAGAGTTACTTTCGCGTTTATAATATTAGTATAGATCAGGGATAAAAGTTTGAATGCGATATTAATTATGAATTTCTTACGAATATTCAACATAGCCAAACGATGGCGAAAGAATGTACTAGTATACTACCTAACCCTCATAACCCAATAGAACATTTCAAATGATAACAGCTTAATAAAAGCTAATACTCTACAAAATGTTGTTCTCGACATAATTAATTCTTTATTTAACTTTTTGAGCCCAAACAATCGCAACATTGAAATATTCCGTTAAAATTTCTTCTTGAAGGACATTTCTGTATGCTTCTTATTGATTTTATAAAATTGTTCACCTGAAGTTCACGAATCTGCTTAAACTCATTACGGAGTATGGCATTTATTACTCAAACAGAATCAACTCGGAGAGGTCAGATCAAAAAAGTTTTCTCATTACTGTCACGTTCCCTTTCAACGAATTTGAAACTTTAAACGTTAAGTTTTACAAAGGTACGGGCTCATATAAATTAAGGTGTAACTCAAGCAAAGCTCGGTAGGGATTAATTTATATTTAGGAAAAATATAAATCGTTCAGAACATAGCATCGGTGCGCCGAAGTTCTAAGTCGACTTACTAGGTTTAGTGTTACAATTACTGTGACCTCCGAGGCCTAACGGTTTTGGCCCTTGGTTTATAATTCGGAGGTCATGGGTTCGAGTCCCGTGGCAAAACAACTTTGTGTTATCGTTGTTTTGTTAGGAAAATTTGGGCCAAGGTTTTCGGGTTTCATATAGAATCACGCGTTGAAGATGATGTTTTAACACAAATTATAGATATTTTGTTTTTAATTTCTATCACCTTATTCATGATTCAATAACGCTGTTTGCGAATTGACTAGGCTCTAGTATGGTTCAAAATAGTGCTTTAGTAGTCTGTTGTTTTAGAAACTGGAGGTCTTGAATTCGATTCCGGCGGGGAACAATTATACCTAACAAGTATTCAATGTTTCTTTTATTGCTAAGGGTGATGCGGGCTGATCATCTGATTACCCTTAAAATAATGTAATCTATTTGTTGGATAGACATATAAAACGTTGGTCCTGCGCCTGGTCTCTCTCTGGTCGAATCGGTTCTCCATCCTATCGACTATAAGAGTTAGGGATAAAAGGAATAGAACTAGTGTTTGTGCGTACACTTGTGCACTATAATATGTTCTTACTCCTTTCCTAATCTCTAATATAAATCGGCCATTGTAGCCATATTCTGTTTAGAAGACATTACTTGCGTTAAATCTGGATACAGGGACATAAAATCCAGCATATTCCTCTCTATTGGACTTTTAATGATCTCAATAATAACTCGCTATGCAACGGAAACATTTTATAGAATATTAATTTCATTATTTGGTGCTGGCAGTGGCAGTGAGGGTAATATATATAAAACTACTCATAAGTAACTTCAAACTAGTGTCCGACCGAACTTTCGGTTTCGGTTTCGGTTCGGCCGAGTTTCGCCAAAAATCAAGTTTCGAGCCATAGTTTCGGTTTCGCCAAATTTGGCGAAACTTTTGCCGAAACCGAAACTGGTTTCAGAAGTGTTTTCAATTTCAAAATAGTTGCGAAAGTTAAATGTATCATTGCCACAATCGAGCTCAGTTCAGTAGATAACAAACAGAACAATAACAAACAATTTGATAATTCGGCATCGACAAGACCTGGAGCGAGTATTCCATTATCAGGTTGTGTTATCATTTAAAAATTCATTAATATCGTAATAATCTTTAACACATAAACGTTCCTTGACTACCTTTTAAATTTATTAATAGTTAAATTCTGATCATGTATATGGGATTTTTGTTGTAAAATCATACATTGTCCTATAAAGATTTATTATTCTTTGCAGTCTAGTTGCATGGAAGATTAAATTATTTATACTCCTAGTAAAAAAAAAATACAAATAATATGGAAAGGAGCTAAGATATTATTTGTTAATAAAAAACTTTAAGTCTCTTTCTTTTCCGAATCTTGTTTTTTCAAGTATTAAATGAGCAAAATTTGCTTATATCAAAAAGAAGATAAAAAAAGTGGACTTTGTCATTAAAAACCACTGTTTAATAAGTTAACAACAGACTCAAATTTATTGCGCTCATTAAGCCTTAGAATAGAGAACTTGTCATTGCCTATAATCATTGATCATTAGTGGTCTTTATAATTTTGATGGAGAACTGTAACGGAAGAGAACATGAGTTGCAGACGCGCATCAACGTAATCAATCAAAAAAATAAGAATATGCTGCCTTATTCAGAAAAACTGTTTTTATGATTAAATTACCATTTGACACTAATCCAAGTACGACATGAGCATTCTCATATAATCTCAACATATTGACATCAAATTTACAATTAGAAGGGTCTCCGAAGATGGAATGCAAGAATCTAAACAAATTGCCTTTGAAGTATCGTTGGAACAAGTTTTTAAGATTCAAAACTTTAAATCTAGTTGTCCTTGCATGGACGAAACAAGGTTAATAGCCTTGGCTCTGTTGGAATTTATGCTGGCGAGTATGCCTCAAATTTTAGGACTCAGAAGTGATTGTTGTTTGATTACCTGGCATTGGAACATCATTAAGATTAGGGATAAAATTTAATACCGAGTTTAGAAATGCCGTCAATGAATATAAAAAGCAAACTGAATGGCGAAGACTGCTTTCTCTGACTTAATCCAGTACATAAGGTTGGCATTAAGAATTGTTCCGACATAATTGTTCTGTAAATCTGGTTAGCATCCCCCAATTACAGACCTGCGCTTAAATTTTTCATCTCTCCAAATTGATAAAATTTTGATTTAAAACAAGTGTTAACACAATCATTAACTAATAAACAATGCAGTTATCTTTAGCAGGACCAAGACAAGTCGTTTAAATTTGAACTTGAAACTTGGACTTCTTAACATTGTGAAATTAAAGTGGATTTGAGAGTTATGTAGAAAATAAATAATTAAGCTCATAGCTCGTATGATCTAATTTAACTTTTGAAACCTCATAAATATTAGAACAAAGTGTATTGTAAGATTATCAAATCCATCTTGGTCTTTAATCAACAGTCCGAATTATTAATTTATTTATAATCATTTTTAAAATTAGTTAAAAAGTTATAATACTTTTAATATTTTTACATAATTAATGTTTTTTGAGAAACTGAAAGGTCTTCTTTATATAATACTGCTCAATTTATGACTAAATTATAAGAATTTATAATAATCAAAGCTCCATATTTTCATATTTTAAAATTTTTATACTTGATCACGTGAGTTTCGGTTTTGGTTTGGTTTCGGCCGAAACTAAGCCCGCCGAACTTTCGGTTTCGGTTTCGGTTTCAGCCGGAAAAACAGTTTCGGTCGGACTCTACTTAAACTAAATTAAAGTTATTGTTCCAAAATCAAATCTTTACTGGTATAGATATTTGTCATTAAACTAACCTTTTTCATTTCCGCGAATTGATTTTTAAGAATTTTTTTCTATTTCGTATATACATACTTCAATTCGTCCAATAAATTAACGAATTATTCCTATTATTATACTTTTATTCAAGTCAAAATTGATTGAAGCCTTTCACGTTTGATTGCTTGGCTGCCATCGAAAATGCGTTTTCTATAATAAAGCGTGCGATCATAAATTGCCAATTTTGATACATTGTCAAACAACAAAAAACAGCTATTTTCAGCATGGAATATTTCATATTTCAGTACCCTTACGAATATTTTTATTTTTAACAAAGTAATTTAAAATTGAGATTTGAAAATGTACTCTAGAGTGAGATATTTAGAATAATATAAAACAAATACTTGAAAATCTTTTATCTAATAAAAAAAAAAGGTTTTTTTTTCAAATAAAGTAATTTTTGTTATGCTATAAGTATATAAACACCTAAGATTTCTTAGCAATTTATACATAAATATATGTAGTTTTTAAGTCTCATACGTCCAACTGTACAATCTGTTGATTTCTTTAGCTAATTTTTGTACATTATTTAAGGTTTTAGAACATTTAAAAAAAAGGTTGAAGATTGAATGTTATGATTGATATTGCGTATTATTTTATAATTATCAGGTGTCAGAATGTATTAATTTAATTATGTTTATATACTTACAGAAGTAATTTAATCTTTTACCAGTCATCTAGCAGGAAATGAACAAACTTTAATTTTTCAGCAGTACATGGCGTTGTATTATAATTATTCCAATATTAAGTCTTTCAATGGTAATCTTTTTGTGTTACCGTGGTATATATTTGATAAAAAAACATCTCGAAATAATACTTCTCGTAACGGTGTTAGAATAAGACAACATTGTTTTACATAGTTTTATTAATTTCATGCTCTGAATAAATGTTTAACAAAGATTAAATGAACATAAACTTCAGGAAGGTTCTTTATCGTGACCAGGAAGGTGATGATTATCAGAGACAAGACTATTTAAAGTAATTTCATTGCTACTGCTAACGCTGAAGTAACTTTGAATTCAATCTTTTGTGACAATCTGTGAAGTAATGCTCTTTTCATGCAATGTTGATAGGCATTCCTGTATCTACTTAAATAAAAGAGATTCCCGCCTATATATTGACTCATCACGATATCTCTGGAACCATAAGGCGTAGCGACTTGAAATTTTTTAGGAATATTCCTTTTGTCGAGTAGAGGCCGGTAAAAAAAAATTAATTGGCCTTTACTCTACGGATTTTACAAGTTCCACCCACAAGGGGGTTGGGGGTTGGTAGTTGTTTATATATAAGATGTTTACAACGATAGTGTTGATCACGTTCAATATGAAGAACTGATTGTATACGACGATTAATTTTAAGATTTGGTTTCTCTATTAAAGTTTATTATCCGATATGACTTTTTGTTTTTTAATAAATTGAAGAGAGTTTTTTTACAATATATTATAGGCCACGAAAGTATTTGTAAATCCTTTGGTGTTTTGAAGATTATTAATGTTTGTAGTTAGTATATATCTTTACTGGAAATCACTCATATATATAATCTGTATATGTATACAAGTTCAAATAAAAATATAATAGTGCTTAAATCAAGAACAGGTAGAATCTCGTGTATTTATTGTAAAAAGGCTTTGAGCATTGTAATTGTTATACAACGGTTTTGATTTTCAAACATTTATTTATAAGTCAGTTTGACCTCTTAATAATTGTATATTTTTATATTTTGATTATAAAAGTATTTTTTTTATCTTTGAAGTTATGCTTCCAGACTCATGTCTATAGTTAGCTTCATCTAACACAGAGTTCGCGAGAAGCTCCGTCCACGAACTAGGTGGCCCATTTTTGCTTAGGCCACACGTAAAGGTACGTAGTTAGGCATTAGTTATGTCTCCTAGGATCGTCGACGATCGGTTTACGGACTGAACGCCGACGGTCCGCGACTGTATTAATCGTTTGCTGGGGCGGTAAGAACCGCCCTGGAACGCAGGTGTATCTAGTATACGCTGTGTGTTGGGTGGCGTCAGAAGGGAGCCAGATGAGTTCGTGGATATCTGTACCCAAAGTGTAAGGTTGATGCGACCCTGTTGGTCCGGAGTTGGCGACCCTTCTCGTCCGCCGAGAACGTTTCGCGGCTACGCTTTGGATCGGTGCGTAACGATGCTGCTTTTACCAGCAGAGGGTTATTATGATTATAACTTTATGATGTGGTTTGCGCGTTAACTTTGAAAGTGTTCGCGGAGGTTGGCCTTATAGTCCATGCGCTCGACTCGATATCAAAAGACCGACCGACAAGAAGGCTGGATGGTGAACCAGCCTGTCTGGCACTTTTGAGAGTGCAGGGTAAATCGCCGTTGTGCCAGACTTTGTCAAATACTTTGTGAAATCGAAGAAACGGCCCCTGTGATACGGAGTTTGATTGATGAAACCGTTCAGAAAGAATTCGTCGGGCGATAGATTTGGTCAGGACAGAGGCCGGACGAAAACCGAATTGCTCGTCTGGGATGAGGTTATTGGAGAAGGCGTGGGTCTTTCAACCGGAAGAGAATTATGCGTTCATAGTGAGCCGCCAATTGAGCAAGCTACTTGGATGATAACCTCGGGTAGATTAGAAGGTTTGTTCGGCTTTGGAATAACGATGACGATGGCTTCTTTCCAGGCACAGGAAAAGTACATGTCGATAGTAAAATGTTGAAAATGTTGACCAACACACGACAATAGGGCCTGGCAAGATTTTAACGTTCTATTTTGATTCGGTATGGGCCTAGTGCCGACCGGGGTTTAAGACCCAATTTTTAAAATATCGCCCTCTGGTAGTGGCAGCTCTGCTCGACTAGGCGGTCCACCTCGAGGTGGCCGCGTTGAGTGCGTGAGATGGTTTTACATTGATCTTCTAGCGTATCGGCTAAGTATTCGGCCTTTTCGAGTCGCGTCGGAGGTTTATGTAAAAGTTTTGTAAAATTATCGAAAGGAAAAGAAAAAGTCCCGCTGAGTTTTTACGCGGTTCTTCTCAGGTCAGAGGCTTCCTTTCCAACGGTGGTAGGATTATTTGACAATCAATAAGAAAGTGTAATGTTCCGTATTGAATAAAGATATTTGACTTTGACTTTGACTTTGACTTTATCGAAAGCCAAGCCCGGTTGGTTTTGGTATCAGATGGGCGCGAGGTTCCGACTTCGTTGAGCCAACTGCCAATTGGGTGTGCAATGGCACCACCTTCCGTCAGACCTAACCATGAGCCTTTCAGATGTAACTCTATAAAATCTCTGACCTCAGCTGAAGCTGCTTCAAAGCGAAATCGGTTTGACTCGGACGGATAGCATAAACGCCCGCTTGAGTGCATTTTTCTCTTATCAGTCATCGAATACTGAACGGCAAGCCAAAGTTGCGGTCACCGAAACCTTGACTGTCCTTTCGGAGTCGTCGATGGCTTACGAGATATGCAGGATACTGTCGATGGCAATATAGCTTTGTCTCACTATCAATAACCTCTGGTAGGTTGAACTGCCTCCATAGCCTGTGATGAGGTCGTGGTTGAATCCTGGTGACACAAACAAATTTCATTGTTGTTCTAGTTGGTTAGGCAATTGGCCTAATTTAAAAAGACCGGCAAGGGTCAGAGTCTAACTCAAGAGTGCCCCTATCGATACGACATCGAGCGAGACGTCTTCATTAAAGCAGGTCTATAGTGCAGGAGGCGCCCATGCCTGAATCTGAGTATCTAGTTGAGGTCCCAGGAGCTATTATATTATGTTGAGTGGGTCTCGAGTTCCAGCAATTTATTACCATTTGTATTTGTAATGCAATTCCAGTTGGGATGTTTGCTATTGGTCGCCGCGATAATGGTTGATAGACCAGACCTGAGAAGGCCAGGAAACTCTCACACGGAAAAGTACAAGCGCCAATGGCCGCTGAGTGGATCTAACATCGTCCTCGTTAAACCTAAGACCTTGTAGTATATATATAAGTGTACCACCCAGCGGTCCCGAAAACCTAACTTTCTAATAATGTTATGGCCACTGATTCTAGGATGCTATTGACGGTTTTAAAAAGGTCTTTGATAGAAATATGTTCACACCATAATCAATAAAATATTTGCGATTTCGGATCGCGTTTTAGGCGTTCGCATTAAAGTACGATACGACTAGAGAGCGGTTTTACCCTCACCTATGCTGGATAGCCATCTTAATTCGGTTTACCTACTATTTTGTGTTGTTTCGGTTTTCGCCGGAGCGAACAAGACTTTCGAGTTTCATTGGTTAGGTGCATTTTATAGTCCAAAAGGACAATTTGGAACATACTAACTGCTTGAGCGAATTCAAAGTATTTTGTAATCTCGGGGGCGGTCCAACGTAATTACCGGGCCCTTTGGATACAAGTTTAGCGAGATGGGATACGAAGAGACGCAGGCGGCGGGCGCGGTGCAGGTGCGGATTTATTGCACGAAGGGGGCCCACCGGTCGGTTCCCTTGCTATTTATTGCCCCGGCGATCTGAGGGCGGCGGCTTTTAATTAAAACGGACTTTGTCCAACACCAACGCCGGGCGGCAGGTAAGAATAAAGTTGGCTTATGGGGCCGGGAATTCACGGAACGCGCGATAGATGGCCGCGTTTGGCTTTTGGGGTTGTCAGCGCAACCCCTATAACTTGCCGGATGACCCACGTTTTCGCAATTTGCGCACGCGGGCTGCCTGAAGAGTCCTTTGGTCGGGCATTCTGGAGTGCTGGCTGACCGGCGCACTTTAAACCGCGCGATCGTAGCAGTTACGAGTAGTGTTCCCGAAATTTGGCAGTTGAACTGCGCAACTAGTCCGTTTTGGGAGTTTCGACTGCAGGCCGCCAATTTACAAATTGACTTAATATTAAGGATTTTTCCTCGACGGAAAGATTTAACTCGACCATAGAAGGTCCATTTCAAATTTGAACCAGGATGGTGCTACAGGCGCCCTATGGACGGGTAACTTTTTGAGGTCCGCGTTGAACCTGTCTAAATTGAGTTCTTTGGGTACCCCAATAACTACCTAAGGAGGCGGTCCTCCGGCAACGCGAAGTATGAATAGACTTATTTTCGCGAAGATGTTTAGTAAGGTCACCAAAATCGTCCGAGATCTCAACGTTGACCCGGATGCCTATGCGTATTAGCCGACCTAAACTTAGTGATTTTGGCTTTCGATAGCCAGGACAGGTTGGCCCCTTTGTCGGAATCACGACCGGGGTGAGCCTACCAGTCCAGCCATGAAAACCTCCGAGGTGTCAGGTGGCTGGCTTCGGCTGCCGTTTTTCGCCGGTGTCGCGCGGGGACGGGCGGGTGAATTTACGCGACCCGCGGGATCGCCTCTACCGCAGGGTGTTTCTTGCCCACGAAAAACGGACGGTAGTGAAACCGTCCGAGTCCCATCGGCCCTCGCTGTCAGCGTCCATAGCGGCGCCTCGAAGGAGGGTCACAGGTTCGACTTCATTTTCGTGGGCCTTGCCTGTCTTCAGCGTCCGACGCTCAAAAGGCAAGCTCGACAGGCGTTGACCGGCTACGGTCCCGGAGGTGTCGCTGAGGCGACGACGCGTCACTTTTTCGGTCCAGCTGGCGTACTGGCGCACGCGGTTTTGCCATCAACAGCGGCGACAAAATCCACCACTATCGGGGTGTTTTCGCGGAAGTACGCGTCGATGACATCGCGATATAGGGCGGGATGATATTGTCCATGTTGAGGTATCCATGGGTGACCCCACCATTATAGTTTATAGGTATATTTATATATATTATAGTTAAGTTAATTTATCCTTCCCCCTGCGTGGGAGGTGGCGCCTAATAAACAACAGGTGTATGCGCTTTTGGAGCGCGTGTACCTAACTGCCAACCAAGCAGCAAGCAAGTTAATTTAAAGCCAACAGTGGGCTTTTTGTGGTGGGAAATATATCTATATATCTACTTTCCAGAAAGCCGGAACCCGTCTGATAATTACTAACTACAATATATTAAACACTGACAGGCGGCACTGTCACGCCAACTAACTAGAAGCGCGTAAATATTGTCGGAGTCACGCGGGAGCGCTTGAGAGAGGTCCGTACCGCGCGAAAGTTCGGAACGGACTCGATAAAAGTATTGGAAATGTTTTAAGAAAAACTTTGTTGTACAGAATACAATAACAAAATTCAAGTTTAGGGTTAAATGATACTTACATACCAAATAAAGACTTATATGATTATTATTATAAATAGTAATTGACTAGAATACACTTTTTTATAAAATTTACGTTTTAGTCACATCGAATTATATTTCTAAATACACATTATATGATCGCGAGTGTGGTCATATGACAATTATTGCTTTCGCATAGTCCAACTTGTGTGATCCCTTTCGTGGACTTAGCGTCAACTTGACAAATAACCGATGCGAGGGTAACGAGAAAAGTTATTTGATGTACCCGCCCCTACGTCTGTTGCTGTCTCATGATAAGTTTCAACGACATAATGAGTTGCGCAAGAACCTTTTAAGAACTCTTAGACTTTCTTTTAACAAGAATGTTTACTTGTGGAGTTTGAAATTGCATGTGTATGGAAAGAAAAAGTTTAACTGTTACTAAATGATGTTTTATTTCACTTTAAAGTGAGGTGGTTTTAAAAGTAATGTTCTGAGTGGGTTAATATTCACTTTTCATACTTACAAAGTAATATTACTACCGCGTAGAATTTGATTTTAAACAAGCATTAAACATGCTTTTACTATACTTAATTTTATATGGAATCATGTTAATTACACTTTTACTTAAAGTTCATATCAAAGTATAAATACAATTTATAGTCTGGCCTATTTATACACGGAATAGATGTAAATAAAATAACCTAAGTAAATAGGATTACTCCTCATCGTTATAAATTAAAGACAAAGGTATACAGAAAATCAGTAGAATTTAAATACAAAAATATTAAAAGAAAATGGCTTAAATGAAAGTCAAAATAGTAAAATTAGTTTGGCTCTATTGGGCACTTATACAAACATATCTAGGGGTAAAAACAATAAGCCCTCGAGAGTCGAACCGAAAATAAAATCGGCGGTCATAAATACATACGTTTTTTTATTTATTCACAGGTAGACTAGCAGTATAGCCACCTGATGTAAAGTAGCCACCGATGCCCACAAACATAATACCAGGGGTATTATCATCGCACTCCTTCCCTGAGGCATGGATTACGTCTCATTCACCCGCGCTGGCTATGCTGTCCTTTAAACCTGAACACACCAGTTTTTACACTACTGCTTTGCGTTAGAAAAGCCCGTGCTAGGTCTTATCCCAGACGAAACCCTGTAATATCGATGACCGAATGACCGTCGTTATTAAAAGATACAATTTTTAATAAATTCTACAATTATGTACTAATTAAGTAACTACGGGATGTGCTACTGGAGAATATAAATTAATTCCACACATCGTGGTTCTAAATAGAAATATTTTTAAGTACGGTCGCCTAGTGTGAATGTTTCGTATTTCTATTAATATATTTTCACGATGATAATATTTATGTAGCATGGAAATAAAAAGGAAGTAAACAGACATTACGAAGCTACAATAAACACGGAGAAGCCTTATTGCTTATTGCCAACGAATTTTTATTCGTTACATCCCTTTGTGCTACTAGACAAAAAGCATGTTTATTTTTATATTGGTTATGTATTTGCTTACTTACTTTATAAAAAAGTAAGTTCGTAATGTGCGGATGTATGTTTGTTACTCATTCATGATACATTAAAACTTATTGATAGTTTTTAAAGAAACTTTAAAATTGCAAAGCATACACAACAGAATATTTTATTTATTTTTTACAATATAACAATATTTTTTTATTTATAAACATGAGTATGGATTGTTGTAAATACAAGTGACAGTTCAACAAGAAATATAACCGAAATTATCCATTATATTAAAAATACAAGGTATAGCATACTATTTTTTCTGATGAGCATTAATCCTAATTTGAAAAAAATGTCACATTCGTTTTTGGCGGTGGTTATGGGACGTCAAGTTAACTTTAAATTTGGGTTATAGAAATCTTTTTTGCCAATCGCACTATGTAATAGTGCGGTTGGCATTTAAAATGAATAATAAATAAAATCTTTTGATGATTTTATATGAGATTTCTAATATAATAATATTGTATCTTGAGCAAGACAAAAAACTGGGAAAAGACACTATTAAACCTTAAATTTCACCATCCCATGGAATGTACTATTAATTTATTGTTATATTCTTAATCAATCGAATTTAGTTTTTCAGAATACGATTTTATAGATTTGCATAAAACCAAGCCAATTAGCATATATTTAAAATTGACCGCTCTTAAAGCATGCCGTAAAATTAAGTTTATTATGATAAATTGGTGAAGAGAAGAATTTAGATAGTAACATTGTAAATAAAACACTTGGCTTCATTATTTACTAGCTTATGTACATTACTACGTTATACCGATACGCGTTTTTATTACAGCGGAAATAATTTTACTATATCCTTTAGCACTATTTAATTTCTTAAATGGACAATATGTAAATTAGCAGTTAATCTTCTTAAACTCATGTGCCTAAAATCGAAACTCGTGTGAAACTTTATTTTTAAATTTTTTTCCCTTTAATACAAAATTTTTTACTTCATAAAGTCAAGGCGCTTATAATAATTAATAATTGCCAAATTATTGTGCCTATAGAGACATACAAAAATATGACATATTAAGAAAATAAAAAAAAAATTCTTCAAAAACCACAACCTTTCAAACTGAGCATTTTAAATTTCAAGTCGTTCATCTCTAAAAGCAAAATTTTGAGTGATAAAACTTATGTTATTTAAAATTACATATTTCGAGTTTTTAATTAATTAATCCATACTTAGGGTGAAGATATTATAAATCAATATGCATCTTAATAAGGCACAGTAACAACTTTAATGGGACTATCGCAACACAAAAATACAATGAGGCATTATCAAAGGTGTAAGCGTTATTTAATGCAGTACTAAATGGCAATACTATTCAGACTTAAAATATTTAAATTAGATTAGATATATGTGTTGTTCGTAACAGCGGCTTTCTTGAGTGTTTCTGTTCGCAGACCGTCGATCTAAAAGTAAGAACAATCTTTGAAGACTTGCTTCGGCATAAGTTTAAAAAACCCAAACAATAATATTTACTATCGATTGTATTTATATTTTTTGTGATAACTTGACGTTATAACAAAACGAAGAATTTGTTTTACTTTGTGTTATCCCAACACATTATTTCCTCAAATTATTTCCTTGTCGTTTTAACGGATTCTATCGGAAACATTGAGTAAGTCGTCTTTGTGACATAAGAGCAAAAAGCTCAAACAATAACGAGGAAACTTCCTAATCGGCTTGCGCCGAGATTTCACCAAAGTTCGGGCCTTCATACGGTGCAACTTGTGTTGACTAAATCGACATTGCAAAATCACTTATGGCTCTCCGAAAACCCGAACAACAAGATTAACTAAGATACTTAACGTCTGTAAAAGTATTAAATTAAAAATGATACAAGTGAAACGTGTTAACATGATGTGATAATGATTTAACCCAGTAAAATGTATATATTTGAATATCACGCCAAATAGCGACATGCTGCGTTTTTAAATATATTCGCATTATCATATCATAATCAGCCCCTATCAGTTCACTGCTTAACATGTGTACATGAACATCTTTTTCAATGGACTCCAATACGGCCGATCCCCTGCTACACCCTGCCATCTTGAACCGGCTACTGCACGAAGATCGCCATCCCACCTGGTCGGGGTCAACCAACACTCCGTTTACCTAAACGTGGCCTCCACTCTAGAGTCATATAAGCCCATCGGTCACTGCTTCAGAGAGAGACTAGCCTCATCAAAGCTAACATGAGAAAGCTTAACATAAGATGCCGAGTCAGACTAGCACGTGGATCGTTAACTCGGTAAACAGGTTGAGGAGCTTGTGACGCTTACAATTTGCCATAGAAATCTCAAACTAAGAAGAAACATTCGAGTCAGAGCTGTTCCTGAGCTTCCACAGATGGCTTCTCTCGAACTTTCTAGCACCAAAACCTTCGACCCTCTGCCCAATCGCTTCGGTTATCCGTTGTGATTTAAGCTGCAAAGGTCTCGGCGTATGAATTTGCGGGTCTGCTTCGAAATAACTTTTACACCTGTCGAAGAGGTGCCCGCCTGCTTCCGACGTTCCTCCATGAGTCCAAACGTCCTATCGGGGTATACGGCATCGATGCTTCTAACACATCACAAATAAGTAGGAATATTACAATCAACATTGTAACATTCCTACTTATTAATTTGAAGATTTATTACATTGTCATCTAATCTAATAAGTAAGTTTTATTGTAAATCTTCTCCAACACAACGATTTCGCTCTAAGTATATTCACCCTAGATGGCGCCGATTCGAGGGGACCTGGTCCTGGGCGAGAATACAAGCGGGCACTTGGGTTCGTTCTTCGGAGCGGACCACTCGCTTAAGTTGAGTACCTAGGGCTTGCAACCATTTTAAGGTTATCCATTACTGGTAAAATAATTCCACTTTATAAAAGTGTTTTTATTTCGGTTTGTTGGGTAAATAAATCGATTAAGTGAAATAGATTGTGGTAATAATTTGATTAATTTGTTTTATCTTTTACGCAATGAGTTCCGATTCAAATGGTGGCTTTGTATAAAAACTATTTTGCTCAAAACCTTATTACAATAAGTTCACGAAATTCTTCCTGTTTTGATTAAAACACTATTATATCTTTACTTGAACTTGTGTACAAGTACAGACTATTATATATATGAGTGATTTCCGGTTAAGATATATACTAACTACAAACATAATATATTGTAAAGAACCCTCTTTAATTTATTAAAAAGGCCTTGAGTCATGTCGGATAATAAATTTACTAGAGAAACCTAATCTTAAAATCAATCGTCGTATACGATCAGTTCTTTCATATAGAACGTGATCAACACTATCGTTTTAAACATCTCATATATAAACAATAAGAAATACACATCAACAATGCGTAAAAAGAGCATTACTTCACGGATTGTCACAAAGATTGAATTAAAAGTTACTTCAGCGTTAGCAGTAGCATTAAATTACTTTTAATATTCTTATCACTGATAAATCACCTTCCTGATCGTGATAAAGAACCTTCCTGAAGTTTACGTGCATTTAATTTATATTAGACGTTCATTCAGAGCATGAAATTAATAAAACTGTGTAATACAATGTTGTCTTATTCTAACATCGTTACAAGACGGTATTATTTCGAGATGTTTTTTATCAAATAGATACAACGGTAACACAAAAGATTACTATTGTAAGACTTAATATTGGAATATGTAAAGAACTAACGCCATCTAGTGCTGAAAGTTAAAGCTTGTTCATTGCCTGCTAGACGACTGGTAAAAGATTAAATTACTCCTGTGATTATATGAATATCATTAAATTAAAACATTATGAGACCTGATAATTATAGCAATATTAATCAAAATATTCAATCTTCAACCTTTTCTTCAAATGTTCTAAAACGTTAAATAATGTACAAAAATAAGCGAAATGTGTTAATCAGGGCAATGGGAGCCTGGAGATCCGAGCCCACGCTGGGATAAGATTCTCCACGGTAGTCTCGAGGTTAAGGTCCATCGCTATTCTAGACAACACACCAAACGTCCCTTTCCCATCCACCTCCACATCGCATCAGCTGTGGATGACGTTAAAAACGTTTGTATTTACGAAAAGTGATGAACTGCGGGTATTAGGCAATTGATCCTGCGAGGTGCAATTTGTGAAGGGTCGGATGTGTTTGTGGATCAATACCTTTTTACAGATTCAACTGGCTGTCAATATGTGATACAATGTTTTATGGCTCTGTATTAACTTATGCGATACAGTGATAATTAACGAGTTAATGTGTCAACTTAACACAAGTTGACACATTACCAACGCTTATGAATCATCATCAGCCTTTGTTATCCACTGCTGGACTAGGCCTCCCTAATACACCCTATCCATTAGGGTTTGGACATTCCACCACGCTGGAATCCATCGGGTTGGTAGGGTGGACCGACTTTACATGCCCATCCGACGATGGATCATCTTACTTTTCAGACAATTGGTGGGTTCGAATCCTGCGGGGACTCAACAAATTTTCATTGTTGTTTCCTAGTTGGTTAGGGCAACTTTGGGCCGATCACCCATTTGTCTGAAAAGAAGATGATCCATGCGTCGGATGGGCATGTAAAAGTCGGTCCACCCACTTCAACCCGCATTGACCAGCGGTGGATACGGTCCAAAACCTCCTAATGGATAGGTGTATTAGGGAGCCATGTCCAGCAGTGGACTATCAAAGCTGATGATGAATTATAACTGTGATACATCAAAGAATACATTATGCAGCGTGTCACTATTTGGCTTTTTATGGGTCATCATCACATCAAGTTAACATGTTTCACACGTATAAGTTGAATTTAATGTTTTTTTACTAGACTTTGTTATTGTTAAACTATATCCATGTTACTGACATTTTTAGTAACTTAATTAATGTTGTTGCTCGGGTTTTCAGGAAGCCATTAGTGACTTTGCTATGTCGACTTGGTCAACACAAGTTGCACCGTATGAAGGCCCTAACTTTGGTAAAATCGCTGCGGAAGCCGGTTAGGAACTTTCCTCGTTATATAAACTTTATACCCTTGTAAAAGAATACGAATTCCTTACCGTGTCTGCCGGTGCTGCAATACATCAGGCAGAAAAACAAAACGTATTCTTGAAAAACGTGAAAAGTATCACGATCATAACCATTCTCGGAATTAAGAAACTTGTTTTTCAAACAATTCTACAATATTCTTTTGACCAAAAATTCCAGCATTTTCGAATCATGTCTTTAAATTTCTTTCTGATCATTAAGATTTCTACGAAATTCAGATGGAGTTTGATTTTTGTATCACAAACTAAAGTGTATTGAATCCGTATCAATCATAAATTTTGTCGATGTTTTAGGATCTATGATAAAAAATTTCATATTCTCAAAATATGGCCTAAATGGCTTTAACATATTGTTAAAAAAGGAATATTACTCTATTAAGCTAGAAATCAAATGTTTTGTCTTTAATGTATTAAATAATGTTTGGGCTTGAAAATTTATTCTGAGTTATAATGCTCAAACTAAAGTGAATGGGCCAAAGTTTGAGCATGAGATAAACATACGAGAGAATATAACAAACGCTATACTAACTACGGTATGAGCAAAAATGGAAAATTATGCAGTGAATAATAAAGAACGATAATGTATAAATCCATGAAGGGCAGTTCCAATCTTTATAATATAAGAACAGTGGGAAATCAAAAATAATAAAAAAAATAATAAAATTTTTACCGGTGGTAGGTCCCCTGTTTACAGGAGACCGTCTGGGCGGGTATCACCGCGGTGCCTATTTCTGCCGCGAAGCAGTAGTGTGAAAATACTACTGTGTTCCGATTTGAAGGGCACCGTAGCCAGCGTATTTACTGGGTAAACGAGACTTAACATCTTATGTCCCACGGTAGGCAGCGCGTTGGCGATACCACTGGTATTGCTAATGTCTATGGGTGTCGGTGATCACTTCCCATCAGGTGGCCCGACTGCTCGTCTGCCTGCGTATGCCATATTAAAAAAAAAAAAATGACGTGAAATGTATTGTGCTTTTAATATTTACACGATTAACATAAGTTGTCGTTTCAATATTTGAATTCTACTAAAGCTAACCGTCTCTCAAAATAATGTATTTATAATAGATAAAATTGGTTCGATACCTTTAAAACTGTTTTATTTCTGCGAAAGTTTGGACGTAAAGTCAAAAATTAATTTTACTAATTTGGTATCATGCCCAAAAGTTTTATTCAGACGTTCGAAATTTAGCACAAAATATTTAAACTATGATAGTTTTAATTGTGAATTAATTTGTTAATGTGAAATGCTGTCGTGAACCAGCAAAAGAGAGTTCAGCTATTTTTATAGAAACTATGCATAAAGTCCATAAAACTATGCCGTCCTATTTGATAATGGATTTATTCCTAAGTCCTAGTTGAAAGGACTTAACTACCTTTCAATTTATTATCTATATTTGCCATACTATTGAAAAAATAATAATTATCAGTAACAATGAATTCAATATTATTAAAAAATAGTTAATTTAGTGAAATCCGTATAAAAACGTAGTAATAATAATCTGATTAATAATACTGATTAACTTTTTATTCAATATTACGTACTCCCAGTTACAACAGCTATCTTTCAGTAAAAGTGCCGTCAAAATCGGACCAGCCATTCCAGAGATTATTCAGAACAAAGACAGACAGATTTAAAAAATCTTTATATGTCATATGTTACGATTATAAACAATAATTTCATCATTTTAAAACGGTTATTTTGACACACGTTGTGATCTCAAAAACACGCTTAGAAATTTGTATCAGTTAATAACAATATAAGGGCATAAATTCAGAGTTCCATGTGCAAATTATTTGCTCTGTCGTTTGCTCACGCGAACTTCTGCGACAGAACTGGAATTAACCCATCAACTAGTGTAATTGAGTGTTTGTTTTTCAGTGTATTGATATAATTTTGATAATCGCTATTAAAGTACTAAAATTACTTGTGCTCAGTGATGTTACAAAAAGAATTTAATAAATTTAAATTATATTACTTGGTACGCCTAAAAAGAAAAATGCTTGGTTATTTGGAAAAAATGTTTTATTTTTAAAATATCTTAACAAATAAACAAATTTGGAAATAGAAATAAAATAGTAAGAGTAACATTAAAATAACCATTCTGAAATGAGGTAATAACCGTACATACCTTTTTACAACTTTTATCTGTCTGTCTGCTTGTTCTAGCTAATTTCAGGAATAGATTGTCCGATTATGACAGAATAGCTGATGTAACTGGAGTAACTTAGGCTTTTTATAATAACTTATAGTTTTATTAAGTTACTACGCAGACGAAGTAGCGGGCATCAGTAAACCTATGTTAAGAGCGAATGCTAGATTTCAAATTTGTACATTGTAAACGAAGGGTTTTATCAGTTTTTACTAATAATTGAGAGCGGTTGACTGTTCAGGTACAGGCTGATTGATCCCATGGGTTGCAATTAGTATTTACGATTGTGTCATTTATCAAGCGTTCAAACGTTAAGGTCTTGCCAAACGACTTTTACAGGAATTAAGACATTCTGTTAATATTATAAATTATTTAACTTAATAACTTCCGCAAATTATGTTTTCCGTCAGTCTTTGGGCATCCTTAATCGATATTTTACGTTTCTAATGAAAATAATTCCTTAATCTTCAGGCTCGTTACACTTCTGCAAGTTATTGTCGGTATGTGTAGTATAGTAAATGAGGGAGAGCTTTAAACTTCAACTCTCTCAGCTTGTAGACTGTCTTTTGTGCACAATGGGGTCTCGCTTTGTCCTTAAGGAGATCGGACGTCCAAGTGATCAAAGCTGGTTCCAGATCTACGAGCTGTTTCTCAATGTTTTATAACTCCACAATTCTGCTGCAGTTTTGCTTACGTCATATTTCTAATGTTCGATTGCAATGAAAATACCAACTTAAGACAAACAGAAGACTTTGTACAAAGTTTAGGCATTAGGTAGGTACATGCCAAAATAAAACTAGGTATCCTAGATCGATGTTTTATGTCTATAAAGAATACGTCTCAAGTTTCTCCCTCGTTGCCCCTTTGCAAACTAATTACGATAACGGTAACTATGGTGTTATGCTAGAGCTTACGATCTAATGTAAAATTTATTCCTCCCAAGTGTAGCGTTAGTTTAATGCAAGACTCCTATGGTAATATTTTATTTTTGAGTGGTATATAACTTTTATGCTTAGAAAAAATATGTTATTTTAAAAATTTGGGTGTATCTATCGATCTTTATGGAATCTTGTTCATCGGTCATTAAAAATTGTAATAATATAGGGTAATATAAACATTACATGTGCAAATATATTCTTAATGAACACATGCTAATTTGAACACATACAAACGTATGCTACATTATAATAGCGAAAATTAATATGATCGATATTAATACAATTTCTATCAACGATAGAATTAAATTTATATAAAACATTATTTGACGTTCGTCTTTTACTTCAATGTTATTGCTGAAATTGCATAATACGAGGAAACCTTCGACTAAGTTTGAGCTTGTACCGCAATCAAATACGCTTAGAAGAGATTTTGTCCTTCGATAGCGTTTGAGATCATCGATTTTAATAAGCAAATCCTGAGTAAGTTTCATGCTGTAGTAGTAGTGGCATGCAAAAAAGTTATGTAATCGCTCATCTACAGGGTGTCATGCAAGTCCCTTGAAAAGTAAAATTTAAATAAAACGAACAGGGCGCGCGTGAGCGGATGCAGGAAGCAGGGGAGTAACTTCGGTTTCTGGGAATTTAGTCGCGGTGGAGCGTTTTACCAGAGCGGACCGTGCGTTTTGTGTGCGCAGTTTTATAAAATGACAATTCGGCGACCGTTGCGCGGCGTAAATTTCGAAACACAAAGGTTTACACAACTTTGACGACACTCCAACTCTTCAAGCGATTAAGAACTGGGTTGCTAAGTTCGAGGAGACCGGTTCGACGTTAGATAAACCGCGGTTGGGTCGCCCAAGGACGTCACGTACGGAACAAAACATAGACACAGTGACACCGGTGGTAGGTCCCCTTTTTACATGGGACCGTCTGGGTGGGTACCACCACGGTGCCTATTTCTACCGCAAAGCAGTAGTGTGAAAACACTACTGTGTTCCGGTTTGAAGGGCACCGTAGCCAGCGTATTTACTGGGTAAACGAGACTTAACATCCTATGTCTCACGGTAGGCAGCGCGTTGGTGATACCAGTATTACCAATGTCTATGGGTGTCGGTGACCACTTTCCATCAGGTGGCCCGACTGCTCGTCTGCCTGCGTCGGCAATAAAAAAAAAAAAACAGTCTATTCGCGAAAATTCGACACAGTCAACTCGTAAGCGCGCCAGAGCATTAAACGTATCAGGACATCGTTACAACGGATTTTGAAGAAAGATTTACATATGCAACCTTACAAAATTCAGTTAGTTCAATAATTAAAGGAACGCGGTATTCAAAGACAAAATTATGCGAATGAAATGTTGAATCGTTTACTTCCTTCAATAACATAATGTTCTCTGACGAGGCTCATTTCCATCTTAACGGAGCATGATAGTAAACAAAATTGCCGCTATTGGAGCCCCATCAATCAAAACTTAAGCATCAAAGCCCTTACGAGTCCGAAAGTGACTGTTTGGGTCGCTATGTCAGCCCATGGTATCCTAGAGCCTTACTTCTTTGAGGATGGCAGAGGGCGCCAGTTTCTGATTACGTCGAAGCGATATTGGCTATGATCGAAGACTTTTCATACCAGGATTACAAAACTTTTCAGGCTTTAATGCAAGACGTGGTTTCAACAGGATGGGCCACTTCTCAACCTTAACACTGCTATGCCGTTATCCGATCAACTTTTTCCTGGCAAGTGATCTCTAAGAGAGGGACTTTCCGGCCTCACGTAGTCGATCAAACCGCTCATGATTAGAGGCCCTCAAAAGAAAACATCCGCAGAGAATGACAAGCATTTCAGCAGTGACGTGCCGCGCAGTCATCGACAATTTTAGACGTCGTTTGCAAGAGTGCCGTATTCGCAACGGATTACATTTAGAAGATGTTATTTTCAAAAAATTATTCCCGTTTTTAAGCATTTGTTGTAAATAAAAATTTAATTCATATTGTAATTAGTTTTATTTTAATAATTTTTTTTCGTATCAAAGGACTTATGGGCCACTTGAATTTAATTAGGTGCCAGAAATTTGACAAACAAAATTATTTTCATTTTTAAGAATTTATTTGTGCGAGTGGAAATGATTTGATGTATTTTTTACCAAGCTTACTCCACAGAGCTACTTAGGCCATTGTTACTAATTAAAAATAAAGACATAAATCAACTTCTAGTCATAACCATTTCACTTATTATTCATCCATTATATTATATACCAACAGTCCTTCCACGGCTCTTTTCCTGAAGTAAAAGTGGCTATGTGATCTGTTAATCAAGGGGAAGGATGTCTTTGAGTTTATTTATTACATACATACACTTTCCTCTTTATAATATTAGTATAGATATGTTGTCATAAGACATTCCGTCGTTGGTAACTTGGGTATTCATGATGCACATTGCTTTTAAAAGAAGTGTTAAATTTTATGATTTCTCCACGAACAATATTCCTTTATTTATATATGTGAATTTAGATTATATTTGTAGAATAAACACTATGAAAAATAATGTTGATATACACATTATTCTTTTTTTATAGTGTGCCTCACTAAGGTGCCAGTGCCCAGCGTCTCAATAAGGTGACGTCACTCGAAACGTAGTATTTTTAGTGAAACCTTATTTTAAATAATCAGTTGAATCGTAATAATTAAGTCAATATTCCTAGTTATTTATTCAAAAGTGTCTAGCGTCATCAATGCGAATTAACAATTAAGTTATTTTTGTAAGTAAGTTAATTAAAACATAGCATAGTAAACGGGACCATCCGTATGTAAATATTAGTTTACGAATAACAATGAACATTGTAATATTTCTACTTATTTATTTTAAGATTTTATATATTAGTGTCATTCTAATTTAATAATTAAGTTTTAAAGTAAATCTTTTCTAACCCAACGGTTTCCGCCCCAGCTATATACGCGCTAGATGACGCCACTTCCTTTGGACCTGGTCCTGGCCAGGTCCAAAGGAAGTGGCGTGTGCAGAAGGAAGAAGGAAGCGAGAATACAAGCGGCGTTCGGTCGCACGCTTAAGTTAAGTTCCTAGGGCTTCTAACAATTTTGGAGGTTATTCATTACTGTGTAAAATAATTCGGTTTGTTGGGTAAATGAATCGATTAAGTGCAATAGATTGTGTCAATAAGTTGGTTGTTTTGTTTTATCTTTTATGCAATGAGTTCTGATTGTAATCGTGGCGTCAGCTCTGATGACACTTATTATTTTAAAAACACTCCCACAAGCGGCACTTCGTCACGTTTATTTATTGTATTTGCTAATACGCAAAAAGACTATTTTTATGTCGTTCTACAAGTTATTTCAATGACAAAACAACTTTTCTCGAACTGCGACTTAAAAAAGGAAGGAATACAAACTTTCTAGCTCTTTTATAGTCAACTCACGTAAAACTTAGATTGCTTCCAAGTTCTCACCCTACAAATATCCAGTATATTTGGTTTCAGAAAGTTTTGATACCTGCATGTACACCAGATGTTTGTTGAAAAATTTTTGATGTAAGAATACACTTTGTTATAAATTATTTGCTTTCATATAAAGATGAAGATATTGTTTATTTTTGGGTGGTTCATAAGGCAGTATAATTATAATAAACTGTAGTTGTAATAAAAAAACTTCATATTAGTAATTGTTTATTTCGGGTCAAATACCAAAAGTAAGCAAAACTTGTACTATGGAATCTAGGTCTTTGTAGAAAGTATATACAAATTATGTACATATACATATATGTATAGTAACGAGAACATAGTGTTTTTTTCGTGCGTGGGTGTTTGTATACATATGCATATGTATATGTCGAGTATTGTATCTCATCACTCAATATTTTTCCAGTAGTAGCAATTGAACCCACACCATCTAGCGTAACAGTCAGGGTCAGTAATAACTACGCCATGCTGGTCGTCAAGACTAGCGTGTTTTATAGTGCGTTGCGGGCGTGTTTATAACAGACCTTTAAACATTATATACGAAGGTGGCACTAAAAATTTTGGAAATCAAGGAAGTAACACAACATAACTTTTTAAAAATGTATCTATTGCTTTTCGAAGTAATCTCCGCAAAAATTGACACATTTTTTCATACAATGGAACCAATCATTGAAGCAACCATTGCATTCGGAAGTTTCGGTCTTCAAAATGGCAGTTTTGTAGGCGTTCACAGCTTCTACAGGTGATGAAACAGTTACCGGTGGTAGGTCTCGTTTTACATGGGACTTTCTGGATGGGTACCGCCACGGTGCCTATTTCTATCCCAAAGCAGAAGTGTGAAAACACTACTGTGTCCCGGTTTGAAGGGCACCGTATCCAGTGTATTTACTGGGTAAACGAGACTTTACATCCTATATCTCACGGTACGCAGCGCGTTGGTGATACCACTGGTGTTGACAATACTCATGGGCGTTACCACGATACATCACGTGGCCCGACTGCTCGTCTGCCTGCGTAAGCAATAAATTAAAAAAAATGAAAATCTGTGATCCCGCAATTTATTCTTTATTTAGGGAGAGTATAGAAATCATTTGGGCTCAGGTCGGGGCTGTACGGGGGATGGTTTTATAATTATATGTTTTCTCGCTCTAAAAACTCTTTTGTTGTGTGAGCGGTGTGAGAACTTGCATTTTCGTGATGGAGGATGATGCGGCGGTTGTAGTTCTCTTTCCGGAGTTCAGAAACGAAATGTTAATGCTAGCATACCCTTCTGCATTAACCGTTCTTTGTCCCTCATGAGAAATGGTCGTAATATGGCCGGTTTTGGAGACAATCGTGGCTACCATTTTTTTTTTGCAACACTCCGTGAACGAAAAATTTTTGTTGGCAACACCACACACCCAAACTTGTGACTTATAAAAAATTGTTTTATATCAGGTGAAGAATCCTGGATAATTGTACGCGAATATCAAGGATTCGTTTTTATATGTTCGACCTGATATGATGCTGTATACAGCATTTGGGGATTTTGCGTGGAATCTTTCGATAGTAACGACGTTTCGCACCAAAAATACGAACCGCTTTTCGCTCGTCATAGAGCGAATGCGGCATCCATCGGGAAAACAATTTTTTTACACCTGATTATTTACGCTAGAGATATATTTGTATTTGAATCATGCCAATGTCTAAAGTTGTCTGAATTTCGCGGTATGTCGCATGTTGATATTCTTAAATCAGCTTACGCACAGCATCAATCTTTTCTTGTGTGACTGCAGTTTTTGGACGACCTTGACTGGGATCATCACCAAGCTCGACACGTCCACGTTGAAATTCAGCAAACCAGCGATAAATTGTGGTTTTGGATGGAACTTTATCACCAAATGCAGAAATCATCCGGGCACTGTTCCGTGTTAAACCACTTCTAAAAGTCATAATAAATCATCGCTCTTGAATTCACCCATTAATAAATTTTAAAAGTTGTTAAAGAACGTTCATATATTATAATATAAAATAAAAATAACCTGGTAATGAAATGCTCGCCCCTGGTTTTCTTCTTCTCGAGACAATTCCATTTTCTTACACATCATCAGCCTGTGATAGTCCACTGCTGGACATAGGCCTCCCCTAATACACCCCTATCCATTAAGGGGTTTTAGACCATATCCCACGCTGGTCCAATGCGGGTTGGTAAGTGGACCGAATTTTTACATGCCCATCCGACGCATGAATCATCTTACTTTTCAGACAATCGGGTGATCGGCCCAAATTGCCATTACCAACTAGGAAACAACAATGAAAATTTGTTGAGTCATTGCAGGATTCGAACCCTCGACCTCCGTTTTTTAAACCACACGACAATACCACTAGGCTACGGAGGCATTTTCTTAACGACTAAAAGAGTTTGACAATATCTTGAGACAGGACCTAGAATTTTTTTTTAATTAATTATTGGTATTTGATTTTCAAAACCAAGGAGTTTGCAATTAAAAAGATTTTAATATGACAGTAATAGTTGAAATATTCCATTCCCGATACTTTTAGTGCAGCCCTCGTAGGCAGCCGTACTATTTAGATTCTTTGAGCGCAGTCTAAAAAGTCTTCAACACCCCAGTCGCATAAAGAGGATAAATGAATTAAAGTGGATTGGGGTGCCCAAAAGCTGATATTGCGAAAAACGTTGATTTAGGCTGGCTGGCTCTTGTGTCGGCAACGGAACTTGCATCATGATTTTCTTGGTTCGTCATATGGATTTCTATAGCATTATTGCATAGTAATAAAAATAAAGATAAGAACTGTCAACGCAGAAAATTATTGTCACGTCTCGGTTATCTTATAATTTTTATAAATATTGCATTGCATCAAAAATGTGTGTGGATGATATCATAGATGATTTATAATATTATCTTATGACAGTATCAGGTTCCGTCATAATGTATTGTTATGCTTATTGCGTGTATTTTGTAAACAATTTGATTTCTTTCATGTTTACTAAGCATAACTTAATCTCACATATTTCAGCAGCCATAACAATGACAATTTGATTCAATGGCCTTATTCGCGTGGCTGCAAGTAAGCATTAATAACGCTACATAGTGTCGATTATGAGAATAATTCCTAAGTTTATTCTTACTTCTTTCGTACATCTCAGACCTTACTCTAAATACTGTATATTTTACAAACCTAAATATGAATAATGATGCAGTCACCTGCAAAAATTAAATAGCAATTGGTTTGTACTGCTTTATTTTTTAATTTCTTTAATTACTTATGGTTGGCTAAACAGAAATTAGAGTTAGCAATAATAAAAACACAATATCTTAATTTAGTGTAATAAAGGTTTTAATGTGATTCATAGCACTTAAAAGGTAAATGGTAGAAACCCTGCCCCTGTTTTGGATATGAGGTGATATTTCAAGGCAACCAATCCAAATATACACTATGTTGTAGTGTAAACTAATGATCAAAATCTTAATAAGCGTAAAACATAACTCGTTCAATTATCACCGTAACAAGTGAGTTAATTTAAAGCCATTTAAAACACTGTATCACATATCGAGAGGCAGTTAAATCCCTAAAAAAACGCATGAATCCACATACACGTCCGAATTGAGAAATGGCACCTTTTTATTCAACAAATTGGAGCTCGTGGGATCAATTGGCCACTACCCTTGCAGTTAATCACTTCTCGTGTACGAATCACTCACAATACATACAGTTTTTAACGTCATCCATCTGGAGTGTTTTGTTTTTACCTGATAAATGTTTTTTTTTGCGGAATCCAATAAAGGATAATTTATGTTTTACTTACCTTTATTAATTTAATAAATTAAATACAAAGTTAATGTCTTACATCTATTACATTTCATGTACTTGGATTAAAAGAGATCAAGATTAAAGAAAAGAGTATGAGAAAGTGTATTACGAAGATTTTCAGTTCAAAGTGTTATCGTTTTAACACAATTTGAAATACTTTTTCCATGTTTGTTTTAATTTTGTAATTATTGCACGTCTACAACTGTATGTTACCAACCTAAAAATGTTTGCCATAAAAATGACATTAAGTCGGTCAACCCACCATCCCGCGATAGTCCAACGTGGTGGGATATGGTCCGAAAACCCCCAAATGAATAAGACGTGAATTAGGGTAGGTCTATGTCCAGTAGGAAACTAACACAGGCGGATGATAATGATGATGTTAATGATTGCCCCTAATTAATAACCTAATTAATTGGTTCTTCTTAATTTAGAGGTTTACTATTCCGAACCAATGGTTTCTGATCAACAGTAGCAGTTATCTGAGTAACCGTAATATTTCGTTGTTAATTTTTTAATACTTTGTTAGTTTATGCAGAAATATGTTTAGGATGTCTCTAAGCGAAGTTTAATAAAACTGTTTAATCTATTTAATTTCGATTAACATTTAAAATAGAAATTATTTAGCGACCAAAGGAAGTTGTTCTTTTTAAATAACCCTTCACCATAACCTGATTACTTACTAGATAACTTTAAAAACTGCACTGAAGTTAGGATAAAAAACAAGAAAACAAAATCGAGTCTCTCCAAAGAGTTCTATAGAAAACTTAGATTGCCTTTAATAACTTAGCATCATCTACAGAATATTTTACTTTTAAAGTATTACCTGATAACCATGTTAGGGAAGAAAATAAAAATAATCTCTCTTTAATGCTATCATAATTATTAAATTTAATTATGTAGTAAAAGCAAATTAACGTTTAAATATGTTTATGCATTATAGAAGTATTATTATTGTTTATAAGAAAGCTACCACTGGTTCGGAAAAACTCAAGAAGAACCGGAAAAAGAAACTCAGTCGGCTTTTTCGTGTTTTCTTCTAAAATAATCAAACATACAATTATATTTCATTTACATATAACATAAAACAAACAATTATGATAATTTAAAAAAAGAGATCCAGGAGCGAGCATTTCATTACCAGGTTCATTTTCATTTTATATTATAATACATGAACGTTCTTTAACAACTTTTAAAATTTGTTAACGTGTGAATTCTGAACATTAACTGTTATTTTGCTGCAAAAATTTATACGTTGTCCCGTAATTTGTTTATTCTTTGCAGTCTAGATGCCGGAAGAATTAAATTATGTTTATTCCTTATACTTTACTTACGCCATGAGCCGGCACTACGTCTTAGGAAACCGTTTCTATTTTTCTGTATGCATAGTAGTGATGTCTTCTGTAAAAAAGTTATAAAGCTACGTCGAATAAATGGAATTAATAAAAATTAACATACCTGTTTCAGTTTCAGAGAGATTAGGACTGTTTTTCCGCAGAGAAATATATGTATAGGTAATACGTTCTCGGACCTAGGACTAACTGCTACTCTGGGCGCGTCGGAACTTACGTGCCCTTCGTCTCGGTCCCTATACATAGGCGGCAGACTACCTCAAATGTATTACTGGGGGGCAATGAGAGCGAGGAGGTCGTAGCCCACTCTGGGATAAGATTATGAGGCCTCAACGGCAGTCTGGACGTTACGCTCCATTGCTAACCCTGACAACACACCGAATACCCTCTTCTTCCATGGCACCTCTACACCGCATTGGCGTGCTGATATGCGGAGGACAGTGGATAGAACAAAGGAGGAGAGTAGCCTAAGTTATACCTTCACTTCTCTTCACTCGTGACTTTTTGGCTGCAGTGAATGGGGATGGCAGCAGGTAGCCATCCAAGGCTTGTTCCTTCAGAGAGCTTAGAGCAGCCTTCCCCACAGCCGGTCTTACTCTTTATGCCAGCCAGAATCCACTTAGCCCGCTGCTGGGCTAGATCGTTGATACTGAGCTTAACCACTGCAACACTGCGAGAACCAATCGAGAAGTCCCCTACTAAAACTTGTTGAAAGTTTCCAGGCACAATTATAACTTGAAAAAAAAATTCTGTTACATTGTTTGCAACTAAAAGTTTTTTTTATTGTAACTTTTCTTATTTGAAAGTTCTAGTTCCTTTCATCAATTTTAATGTTATTGCAATGAATATACCTGTATAGTTTTTTGGTATTGCATAATTATAATCATATTGATAATCAACAACAACAAAAAAGTCCTGACAGTCGTGGTTTAGAATCTTGTGAGAAAACATATTTATCTTCATAACTTCCAGGTAAAACTGCTTCCTGATTGTTATATACAATGTTGGCTGTTTGCCTATTCGTTTCAAAAGTAAGAGGATTCATCATTTTTAAGACGGACGTTTAGTTCTAAAAACGTGTTGTAATGCGTTAGATAAATAAATAAAACTTTTAAAATAAACAGAAACCTTCTTTCTAATATTACAGTTTCGTGAAAATTAGTAGAATCTTTTTATTATAATTGATATAAGAATGCATATCGCTATTTGGCTTGATATTAAAATATGTACATTTTTCTCGGTAAAATAATTATCACATCCAGTTTGCACGTTTCACGTATATAGATTTCAATTTTATACTATTCTCCTTTATTATTGTTAAACTGCATAAATGTTACAGACGTGTTTAGTAATTTAATTAATCTTGTTGCTCGGGTTTTCGGGGAGCCATAAGTGACTTTGCAATGTCGACTTGGTCAACACAACTTGCACCGTATGAAGGCCCTAACTTTGTTGAAATCGCTGCGGAAGCCGATTAGGAAGTTTCCTCGTTAATGTTAGAGCTCTTTGCTTGTACGTCACAAAGACGACTTGTTCAATGTTTGGAATAATACTAGACAGTATAGTAAAATTATTTCTGCTGCATTAAAAAACCTATGTCCTACAACGTAGTAATGTTCATAAGCTAGTAAATAATTAAGCGAAGTGTTTTATTTACTATGTTACACTCTAAATTCTTCTCCTAACTGATTTATCATAATTTACTTAATTTTACGGCATGCTTTAAGAGCGGGCTATATTAAATATATGTAAATTGGTTACATTTTACGTCAATCTATAAAATCGTAAACTTAATTTGATGAAACTTAATTTAATTGATTGAGTGTTGTCTTTTTCCAGTCTTTTGTCCTGTTGAAGATACGATATCAATATTTTACACATCTCATATAAAATTAATAAAAGATTTATTAAACATACACATAAAACACAAATAAATGGATTAGAAAAAATTGAAAAGAAATTTATTCAATTTTTAAATTTTAATACTTTTTATTCTACAAAATCATACGAATTAGATTGTAAGCAGCATGGGATTCTACCTCTTTACAAAAGAAGAATCACTTTAGATATGGGAATACTTTTTGACTTACTTAATTCTAAAATTAATTGTTGCGAGCTTATAAACAAGTTAGAGTTAAGCGTCCCAGCTCGCCATACGCGTCACACTCCTCTCCTAAATACATCTTCACACAGGAGTAATCATGGCCGCAATGAGACCATTAATAGACTGTGTAAAATATATAACAAACTCGATCCTTTCTGTTGTACATAAATCAAATTTAAAAAGAACGTCTTAGAAATACTATCCGAACAAGAGTCCGATTTCAGATTTTAAATTTAAATTTAAAATTCAAAATTCAATTACTACTGATTTAATGTTATTTGTTAAACATATTTGTTGTTATCTGTACTTGTATATTAATTGTGTAAATTATGTGCTGTTGATTTAATTTATACAAGCATGTGTACTGGTGTAGTGTTTTACTTCAGTTATATGCTTCTCTTTTGGTATTTTTTTATTGTTATTAATGAAATCTACTGCCTCCGTAGCCTAGTGGTATAGGCGTGTGCCTTAGAAACAGGAGGTCGTGGGTTCGAATCCTGCGGGGACTCAACAAATTTTTATTGTTGTTTCCTAGTTGGTTAGGGCAATTTGGGCCGATCACCCAATTTTCTGAAAAATAAGATGATCCATGCGTCGGATGGGCATGTAAAAAGTCGGTCCACCCACCAACCCGCATTGGACCAGCGTGATGGGATGCGGTCCAAAATCCCCTAATGGATGGAGGTGTATTAGGGGAGGCCTATGTCCAGCAGTGGACTATCACAGGCTGATGATGATGATGATAAATGAAAACTAAATTTATTGTGTGATAACATTTGAAAATGTGGTAATCTTTTATTGGCTTTTCTACTTGTAAATATTCTTTATTGTTTATTGTGTCTAATTATAAGCTGTTGATTACCTGAACAAAGAATAAATAAAAAAATAAAATAAAACATAGTGCGATTTTCTTAAAATTGATTTGTATAACCTAAAGGAACAAACAGCGGGATGGCGAATTTAAAGGGGCGCTGGCTTCGCTGTTCTTTAATCAGGAACACAGCAGTTTTTCACACTATTGCTTAACGGTAGAAATATGTGCCGTGGTGGTATTTTTCCAGACGGTCCCCCATAACGACTGTCCCAATGACCCAACACGTTTTAAAGATATAATTTTTAATCAATTCTACAATTACGTACTATTGAATATACTACGGGATTTGCTACTGCAGAATATGAATTAATTCAACACATCGTAGTTCTAAATGGAAATATTTTTAAGTACGGTCGCGTAGTGTGAATGTTTCGTATTTCTTTTAATGTATTTTCACGTTGATAATATTTATGTAGCATGGGAACGAAAAGGAAGTAAACTGACATTACGAAGCCACAATAAACACGGAGAAGCCCTATTGCTTTATATCTTGCCAACGAATTTTTAAATACATCCCTTTGTGCTACTAGACAAAAAGCAACTTTATTTTTGTATTGGGTCGGTATTTGCTTTATGAAAAATATAAGTGTAAATCCTGCTTATAATATAAATACGTAAGTTTGTAACAATGTGCGAATGTATCTTTGTTACTCTTTCATGTCAAAACTTATTGATAGTTTTTAAATAAATTTTAAAGCTTACACAACAAAATAATTTATTTGTTTTTTACTATATAATAATAAATACTCATTTATAAACATATGGTATGTATTGTTTAAAATACAAGTGACAGTTGTTACACTGAAATGCTACCGAAATTATCTATTATAAAAAATACAAAGTATAGAATACTATTTTTCTGATTAGCATTTATCCTAGTTTGAGATAAATGTCAAAATCATTTTTGGTATTCGTTACGGGACGTCAAATTAACTTAAGATTCGCCATCTCACTATTTGTCCCATTGGGTTAAAGAAAGTTATTTTAAATGCCAATCGCACTATGTAAATCTTTTAATAATTTTATATGAGATGTGTAAAATATTCATGAAGTATCTAGAATAGGACAAAAAAATGACAAAAAGGCAACATTAAACCCTTAATTTCACCATTCCATTGAATATACTATTAATATGTTTTTATAAAGTACGTTGTTATTTTCTTAATCAATCACATTACCTTTTACAGTATGCGATTTTATAGATTTACGTAAATCCTAGCCAATTTGTATATATTTAATATTACCCGCTCTTAAAGCAGGCCGTAAATTTAGAGTCTAACATAGTAAATTAAACACTTCGCGTAGTTATTTAGTAGCTTATATACATTACTACGTTATAGGATATGGGTTCTTTAATACAGAAGAATTAATTTTAGTACACTGTACACTTATTATTTTCTTAAATGATGATACATTATGTAAATTGACAATTAATCTTCTATTTTAGGGACATGAGTTTCATATCTTTAAATCTTTTCACTTTTGATACAATATTTTGAACTTCTTTAAGTCAAGGCGCTAGTAATAAAAAATAGCCACATCTTATGTGAGATTACGAGAGTTGTGTTTATTACACACAATGAAATTACAATGCTCTAATTTATTCATATTAAATAAAGAAATGCTTTATAGAGACATACAAAAAATAAACTATTTAATACGACTTTATTCCTCTTTTTAAATAATTTTTATGAAATAGGTATTTTTTTTATTTATTTCTGTAACGCTACGCTATAGAAATAAATAAAAAAAGCTATCATATCAAATCCACTAATTTACGGATTTTCCGCATTACTTAAAT
The DNA here is from genome assembly GCA_029286875.1 of Lamproptera curius. Taxonomy (NCBI): domain Eukaryota; kingdom Metazoa; phylum Arthropoda; class Insecta; order Lepidoptera; family Papilionidae; genus Lamproptera; species Lamproptera curius. The sequence goes on from JAGSMT010000060.1 coordinate 2,383,199, forward strand.
ATATTTATTCCTCGGTTTCAGTTCCGGTCCTTTGGTTTTGTAGTTTTTATATCTTTGCGTTTAATTTTTGAAAAAAAAGGAAGGTGGCAAAGACCAACCATCCTCTCTTTTAAAAGACAACATAAGTAGTTTTTGTCAAACCGATGTTCAAAATTAAGAAAACGACAGATGTGTCAATTTTTCGAATAAAATCTCTGACGGTTATTGACATACATTGAGATACAGACATATACCAACTTAGTCTGCCCGTGACCATAGATGCTGGAAAGAATCCGAAACGTCGGGATTAAATATATTTAAGTAACGCGGAAAATCCGTAAGTTAGTGGATTTGATTTGTATAATAATCGCGTAAATAAAAGAAATAATTAAAAGAGTTTAAATTTGTCTCTTTTTCTCGAAAAGTAGTAATTGTATTTTTGTTTAAATAAAAAAAACTCCTCCAAAAAACACGTCGAAGCAAGCGTTTTAAGTTTCAAGTCGTTCATCTCTAAAGGCTACATTGTAAGTGAAAAAACATATGTTATATCTAAATTGCATTTTCCAATTTAATAAATAATTAATCTGTACTTTAACGATATTATGTGTGTCTAAAATAAGGCACAGTAACAACTCTAATGGGACTATCGCAACACAAAAATACAATAAAGCATTATTAAATATGTAAGCGTTATTTATTGCAATGCTAATTGGCAATACTTTCAGTGCCACTGCCTCCGTAGCCTATTGGAATGGGCTGTGCTTTAGAAACCGGAGGTCGTGGGTTCGAATCCTGCGGGGACGCAACATATTTTCATTGTTGTTTCCTAGTTGGTTAGGGCAATTTGGGCCGATCACCAAATTGTCTGAAAAGTAAGATGATCCATGCGTAGGATGGCCATGTAAAGAGTTCGTCCACCCACCAACCCACATTGGACCAGGGTGGTGGGATACCTATGTCCAGCAGTGGACTAAAACAGGCTGATGATGTGATGTGAATACTTTTCAAACTTAAAATATTTAAATTAGATTAGATATATGTGTTGTTCGTAACAGCGGCTTTCTTGAGTGTTTCTGTTCGCAGACCGAAAAAGTTTAAAGTAAATCCGATATATGTTTTGAGAAGCTAAGTTTATGGATAGTGACAGACAGAATCATTCTTGTTTGAGTAGACACGCAAGCTAAGAAGCAAGAAGTAAGAACAATCTTTGAAGAGTTGCTTCGGCATAAGTTTCATAAGAGCTACAAAAATATTCAGTTATTATTGTGTGTGTAATTTTTTTTTAACAAATTTAACGTGGTAACAAAAGAAACATGTTCTGTTTTTCTTTTAAGGTAATACATTATTTCCTCAAATTGTTTCCTTGTCATTTTAACAGATTCTATCGGAAACATTAGAAAAGTCGTCTTTGTGACGTAAGAGCAAAGAGCTCGAACAATAACGAGGAAACTTACTAATCGGCTTGCGCAGCGATTTCACCAAAGTTGGGGCCTTCATACGGTGCAACTTGTGTTGACCAAGTCGACATTGCAAAGTCACTTATGGCTCCCCGAAATCCCGAGCAACAAGATTAATTAAGTTACTAAACACGTCTGTAACATTTATGTAGTTTAACAATAATTAATTATAATAAATTAAAATATTAGTAAAGTATTAGATTAAAAATGATTCGTGTGGCTCGTGTTAAATTGATGAGATTAATGATTTTGCCCAGAAAAACGTGAATATTTTAATATTACAATTACTTTCACGGAACAATAATATTGGAAAGACGGTTCTTGCCTATTTGAAAAGATTTATTTATTTTTCTAACGCATTAAAAATCTTTTTATAACTGATTGTCGGTCTTAAAAATTATGAATCCTCTTACTTTTCAGGCAAATGCCAACATTGTATGCATTAATCAGGAAACGTTATTTCATGTTAGTTATGAATATAATATGTTTTCTCCAAGATTCTAAGTCATGACTGTCGGGACTTTTACATGTGACAACTTTTAACCTCGAACTGATAAAAAGCTGTTATGATTAAATAATGTTATGATAAAGTAACACCATAATTATAACAAACAATTCTAAAAGATTTTTTTTACAAGACGTAATTGAAACCTATTAAGCCTTATTAAGAGACTTCTGGATTAGATCTTCCAGTCTCGTAGCGGTGAACCAAAATCTGTAGAGAATTTAGTAGTGTACGTTATTGCTAATTAATATAAATAGCAGTAACCCATAGGAAAGGAGATATTTCTAATAGAAACGCAAAAAACCATATATAGGTTTTGAGACCCTGCCATATATAGGTTTTGAGACAATTTTTAGTGTGTTACCGAGATTCTTACATAATTTAAGCTTAAATGACTGGACTAATAGAATAGCTTACTTCTCAATTAATAATGTTTTATAAAAATATTTTTCTATTATTATTTGATGCAAAATTTTTGCTACAAAACGAATGTGACAGTTGGCGACATCTATTGATTGCTTTGTGTGTGTCAATAGATGACGCTTTTAATAGAATAAACTTTTCGTCAATAAAAGGAGAATTGGGACAATAATAAGTCATTATTAAAAATTAATTGAAATTGGTTAGTTAATTTTTTTAACAATTATTATCTAATGTTAAAAACAAACGTGCAATAACATAACGCCGTTATTTTATACCAAGCCATTAAATAAAAAAAAAATATGAATAAAAATAATTACAAATGACACTAATCTAATTAAACATGGTGGTCCTCATGACTGATATTATATTTCCGTTTATAGTAAGCCTAAATTGTTTATTACAATGTAAGTAAATCCTAGCCGAAGCAATTCGTGGCAGGGTCTACTGGTGTTATATATAAATCAAATATAATTGATCTATAATCAAATGTTTTAGAAGATAAAAAAATGCCGGCTGAGTTTCCTTTGACGGTTTTTCTCAGATCAGATGTGTCTTATTCCGAACCGGTGGTAGCGTTCTTAGTAATCAATAAACAGTTGTACTTCTATATTGCATAAAAATATTTGAACTTGAATATACTTTTTAAACATAATTGTATTTAATAATCACGATAGCACTAAGGGGATTTCAAAGATGCCTCAACTTTTTTAAAGGGGAATACTTAGAAAGTAAAATATTCTGTAGATGATGCATGATAAGTTCTTAAAGGCAATCTAAGTTTTATATAGAACGTCTTTGGAGAACTGGATTTCGTTTTCTTGTTTTTAATCCTAACTTCAGTGCAGTTGTAAAGTTATCTTGTAATTTATTAGGTTATGGTAAAGGGTTTTTTAAAAATAAAACGATTTCCTTTGGTTGCTAATTAATTTATATTTCAAATGTTAATCAAAGTTAAATAGATTAAACTTACAAAGTATAAACAATGTAATAAGAAATATTACGTTGCTTAGTAAACTGCTACTGATTCTCAGAAACCACTGGTTCGGAATAGGAAACCTCTTAATTAAGAAGAACCAAAAAAAAACTGAAGGGGGCAATTATTATCATAATCATCATTATCCGCCTGTGTTAGTTTCCTACTGGACATAGGCCTACCCTAATGCACGTCTTTTTCATTTGGGGTGAACCGTATCCCACCACGCTTGTCCAATGCGGGCTGGTACTTAAGGCAATTTTTATGGCAAATATTTTTAAGTTAGTACCATACAGTTGTAGACATGCTATAGTGACAAAAATGAAACAAACATGGAAAGAACATTTCAGATTGTATTAAAAGGTTAATACACTTTTAACCTATTTCCTTCGTAATAAACTCTCCCATACTCTTTTCTTTATATTTGATGTTTTTATTCCAGGAATAAGATGAAATAAATAAAAAAGGTAAACTTATATTATCCATTACTGGATTCCGCAAAAAAAAAACATTTATTTGATATAATGTGCTCAAGTAATTACAAAACACTCTAGATAGATGACGTGAAAAAACGTTCATATTGTTAACATCGTACAAGTGATGAATTGAAGGCTAATTGATCCGAGCTCCAATTTGTTGAATAAAAAGGTGTTATTTCTCAATTTGGACGTGGGTGTGGGTTTTTATGTTTTTTCTTACTTAACTGACTGTCAATATGCGATACAATGTTTTCGATGACTCTGTATAAACATACTCAATACAGTGATAATTAAAAGACTATTCTTGATATTTATTTTAAATAGTAAAAATTTACATTGGTAAAACGAAACAAAGTAATCATAAACCCACATCATAGATGTAAAAAATAAGATTCTTCATTTTGTATTTTGTGTTTCTACGGAGAACAAAATACTTTTACTTTATTTGGACCTTCGACTTTTCATGTTCCTATTAATACTGCACAATTGTCTGATTTATTGTGTAACCAAAAATTAAAAAATATTAGGGACAAAATACTGTACTAAGCAATTGCAATTTAATTTACGCAGGCGTTCGCATCTTATGCATATTTATTATGTTAAAATTTTTTGTATTGTAACATGAAATATTTTTATATATATATTTATTTAATAATATATTACCTATTTAACAAGGGGGTCTTAATATTTTTACAGGCTTTTGGCCAAGAAAAAATACATAAATAGGAAAATCTTAATCTATAGACAGAAATTTCCTAGCTGTACTAATTCTGCAGGTATTTAGTATGGCAGCTTCTTGAAGCAGGGGGTAGGCAAGAGAATAAATTTGAAGATTTTTGAGACTTTTGTACAGGGTTGTAGGAACGACTCCAGTGGTTGAAATAATGATTGGTATAGTTTTATCTGTGTCTACCCGCCACTGAGTTTTTATTTCAATTGCAAGATCTGTATACTTGCCAAGTTTTTCTGTGTGTGTTGACGTAAGTTTGTTGTTATTCGTACCGAATGCGAGGCTATGTCGATATGATAAACTGTGCTATTTTTTTATCGTAAAATGTTATGTCCGGTCTAATATAGTGGATCGTTTTGTTTGTAATTATTGTTGTATCCGAGTAGATTTTAAATAGTTCATTGTTTAGTATTTTTTGTGGGGTTTTATTTAGGTTGTTTTTTCTGTAATTAATTCGTGTCTCAAGACTAGGTATTGTTGAATGATTGCTGCGATTTGGTCGTGTCTGTGTTTATAATCTGTTTGAGATATTGATCGGCAAGCTCAAGTAATATGTTGTATTGTCTCTGAAGCACTGTTACAGTGTCGGCAGAGATTATTACTATTATGAAGTTTTTCATAACTACTAAGGTTTATCATTAATATTATCGTTATAGTCACCAATTTAAAAACCTATGGCCTTATGCACCAAAAATATATCGCCGGCTTTAAAAGGCATCGTAGTTTAGTACATCAAATATCTTCAATATATATGATACCATGTGATTCTTATTGATCAAAAATCCAAATTCGAGTCAGAACTATGAACGCTGACTAAATAGTAAGTGTCAAAAACGAAATTCCGTAAGACCTTTCCATAGTGAAATTTACAGGTAAATTAATTTTATTTTCAAATAATAAACTAGCAATCAAAATATTTTTAAACTTCAGATCCCTAAGAATTGCACTTATATATACGGCCAAAAATGAAACAATATCTACAGCTTTATATTAAAGCAAAGCTTAAATAACAAAGTATGTTCTTACGTCAAAAATTTTTCAACAAACATCTTGTGTACATACACAGGTATCAAAACTTTCTAAAACCAAATATACTAGATGTTTGTAGGGTGAGAACTTCGAAGCAATCTAAGTTTTGCGTGAGTTTACTATAAAAGAGCTATGAACTTTGTACTCCTGCCTTTTTTAAGTCGCTCTTCGAGAAAAGTTATTTGCTCACCCAGAAGTCTTATAGAACGACATCAAAAAATCTTTTTATGTATTAACAGATGTATGAAATATAGACTTTTTTGGTTTTTTTTTTTTAAGATTGTTTATTTTATGAATATAATCTAAACACATTTATAATTGAAAGATTAAATGAACTTCAAGTAAATGGTAAAATTTTAAAATTAAACACTTTGGTTAATGACTAGGTTTTTCATGAATAGCCAAGCTATCTACGACAAAATGGCTTATGACAACAGTGTTTAAAGTCTCATGATATCGTATTAAATTCAATCTGTACTAGTATTAAAAAGAGAAATCATTTTTATTTTTATTTGTAATAAATAAACTCAAAAAATACTGTGCCAAGTTCAAAAATCTTAAAATAACTCGGATATACCCGTGGGCGGACTGTTTGTAAATAATATAATGGATGAATAATAAGTGGTATGACAGACTAAAAATTGATTTGTGTCTTTATTTTTAATTCGTGACAAATGCAAAAGTAACTCTTTGGAGTAAGCTTGATAGAAAATATTACAATATAAGTTGTTTATTACAATCGATGATCCTAAACGACAAGAAAGGACGAAATCTCTCTTAAGCGTACTTGATTACGGTGCAAGCTTAAACTTAGTCAAAGGCTTCCTCCTATTATGCGAGTTCAGCAATAACTTTCAAGTAAAAGACGAAGGATAAATAAATTTTTTGTCTAAAATAATTTCCAGGAAATGAATGAAAATCCGATGAACGGTTTTTTAATCTGCCTATTCGACGCACGCATCTCCTTACTTCTCAGCGATTGATTAGCACGTAATAATTTTGCACGTTAAAATTTTTTTCAGTAGGATTAGAACCATTAAATCATTAGAACCACTAGGCCAGTAATGCAGTCTCAAAATTTTTAAGCAACTACGATTTTAATAGCTTTTTCTTTTTAAGTCGCATTTGTTGCATACCTCAAATTTAAATTTTTGTTTCAATATACAAACTGGTACAAATTAACTCCAATTGCTCCTTCATCAATATCGTTAATCGCCTGTCAGTGGTTAGTACAGACAATTCTAATTTATCCGTGAACGTAGATTAATTTAGTGTGCATATTAGGTTAGATTATTGGCGTTATTGGCGCTTCATTGATTTTTTATAATTTTTCTTCAAATAGGCTTGATATTAGCCATTTGGATTTGTGAAATAAGACGGTTAAAAAAGTTTCAGAGTGTTTTTGTAGTGATTTTTCATCGTACCATTTGTACCGTTATTCTTACATACATATGCACATGTCTTCATAAATGATCATCAATTTAAATTCGATCGTTATATTAATTAAATAAATTTTCAAATAATTACGGTGAAGTTTTTATTGTTTTATGATGCCTTTAAGTCTGTCTATAATCTAAGGTAGACTAGTTTTAGTTAAGTAAGGAGTATTGATGTAATAATCCAATTTTTTTTTCATACGAGTGATATACTTAAGAACTCTGAAACTTATCTGTATTAGCTTACACCTTATACACTATACTTTCTTTTTACATTATTTTGGATTCATCTTGAGTCATATGAGTAACTATATTGCAATTGGGGTTATTCACGTCAATCGGACAACCAAAAAAATATGAAGTCGTGAATTTTTAAGGAATAAAAATTAAAAGCGTAGTATTTCAGCTTGTATGCTCATAAATTCGATTGCTTGGAAGTGCACATAGCTATGCGTATGTACTCTGTTAGCTCTAAAACTTTAACTATTGGATATCACGTTATAATTTTAATCACAAGAATGTAAAGAAAAAATACATTTGAAGCTTCAATTAATGCAAAAATTAAAGATAAAAAAAGTGTTGAAGTTCATTAAATATCGATTTGAAATTTTCAGTTTCGGTATACTCTGCGGAAAAGAAATTTATTCAAAATTCGATGAAAAACCTAATAACTTCAACTCTTTTAATTTAAGAAGTAACGCGTATTTTTACAAATCAAATGATACATATAATGAGCATCCAAAAATTCATGACTTCATTCCTAGTTAGTTTTTATAAGCTTATTACTTAGAAACAAAGCATCTCATGAAAAAAAATTCAGTGCCAACATCTACGTCTAGTAGAAGTATAACGGTCCAGAACATAAACAGAATTCGCGATCTCATATTTCTTTGGTCGGCCGTTAATTCAAAAAAATAAAAAGCGCGAGGTAGTTACAATCACAGATTAAAGCATTAGTTTAAGATTACTGTTTTATTAATTATGTGGACAATCTGTACACTATTTACCGAGGTATTATGTAAAAACTAGGCAATTATAGCTTCACTTGAAAATACAAATTAGAAATAAAATATCAAATAACTACTATTAAATATTGTTCTACAGTACATTAAAGTACAATAAATCTACAGTAGCTTAAAGTTTTAAATTTATTTGCATAATTTACCATTGGCAGTTGTCTGTTTGTACCGCAACCATTAGGGAGAAAAATAAAATGTATAGACAATTGAATAACATAAAAAATATCTTTAACTTCGAAGTAAAATAATTAATTCTTTCATATACGCGATTATTATACATATCAAATCCACTAATTTACGGATTTTTCGCGTTAATAATAAATATTTATTCCAAACATTTCGGACTCTTTCTAGCAATTTTTCTGACTACAAACCACAATTACTGTGAGCTTTCTTACGTTGGACAAACAAAAGACCACTGAGAACCATAGTCAAATATATAGCCAATGTTAAGCACCGACGCCTTAAGAAACTCAATCGTTTTTAATAGATTTGATAAACCAAAAATACACGCGAAAGAACACCGATTTATATCAACAATGATTCAGGGACCTATAGAAATTCAAAAATATCCTAATTTTAATTGAGAGGGAGATTTTTCTTTGCCACACACGGGATCCAATAATTTTAAAAATGAAACCCAGTTATATAAAAACTACAAAGCCTTTTTGTCAAACCAATGTTCAAAATTAAGAAAATAGAAAGATGTGTCAAATCCTTACTTATATTATAAATGCAAACGTAACTCTGTCTGTTCGAAATTTAGTACATACTTAGAACAAGTTCCGAGAATGGATATAGGCTTATAATTATTGTGATAAAAGGTTTAAATAGGTGATAGTCATCGTCGAAGCAAAAGCCATAAAACTTTGTGTAGTGCGCGCATACAACACTAACACTTTGTTTATATTGTAGTATGTATAATGTTTAAACATAGACATTTCTCGTATTATTTCTCTCCCACGCGGATGAAGTCGCAGGTAACAGCTAGTTTTAAATAAAAAACCCTAATGAAAAAAAAACATTGAGATGCAGACATTTGGTATATGTCTGTATCAATGTATAAATGTCCTAGTATGCCCGTGATCATGGAAACGCCAAAAATCTGAGAATTTATAGATTTGATATAACTAAAAAAAATATTTTTTAAAAGAACAGTATGGAAAATGTTGCTCTTTTTTCCGAAATATTAAACATTTTTCCAGCATATTAAACTTATGTCTTTTGTTACATTGTCATCATTATCATTTCTACGAAATTCAAATAGAGTATGCCTTTTGAACCACCAACTAACGTGTATTAAATCCGTATCAATCATAGATTTTGTTGATTTTTTAGCATCTAAGATCTTGTTTATCAAAACTAGGCTTAGCATGCTTTAACATAGTATGCTGATAAACAGAATTATAATTGTAAAACTAAAATTATTTTTAAATGAACGTATGGAAAAGTTGATATTTCTCGAAATAAACAAATTTTACCAATAAACTATGTCTTTTGAATTGTCATCATAGTCTATTCTACGAAAATCAAATATTACCGACCAAACTACGTGTATTAAACGTATCGATCATATGGATTGTTAGATTTTTGCATCTAGATCTTGATTCTACTCAAACTAAGACTTAGATGCTTATCGATATTAGTTAAAACCAGAATATAACTGTCAAGGAATGTTTAAATCTTGGGTTGTATATCTATAGATTAAAATATGATTAAGATAACTACTTTTTCTGAGTCATATACACTACTAAACTAAAAATTCTACAGTCTTCTGTATTAACTGATACTTGAGAATGGTATTTTCATTGAGATCGATACATCTATAAACTATAGTTACTATCGTATAGTTTCAAAACCTGCAGGAAGAAACTTGGGACGTAATCATATAGATGTAGAAACAGCTCATAGATCTAAGGAACCTAGCTTTTTGATCTACTATGAAATCGTCTTCGTTTCTTGAGTGTATTCATGCGAGACTCCATTATAATATCTACAAAACTGACAGTCTACAGTGGAGTATGAAGACTTGAAAGCTCTGATCTGACATTACTATCACTGGACATCCGACTTTTAGACATGAGACATTTTCCAAATTGACAGTCTACAGCAGAGTTGATATCAAACTCTCTCGATGTCACTATCACTATAGCACTTCACCGGCATATGTGTAAACACTTTTTGTACATTGTAGAACGTTCAGTGGTGCCACCGCGGTGCCTATTTCTGCCGCGAAGCAGTAGTGTAAAACACTGCTGTGTCCAGGTTTGAAGCACCGCAGCCAGCGTATTTACCGGTAAACGAGACTCAACATCCATATGTTTCACGGTAGGCAGCGCGTTGTCGATACCTCTGGTAGTGCCAATGTCTATAGGCGTCGGTGACCACTTTCCATCAGGTGGCCCGACTGCTCATCTGTCTGCGTATGCCATAAAAAAACGTAAAATGATGATGCTTTAAGCCTAACGGAAAAGGTATTTTGTAGAAGTTATTAAGTTAAATACTTTATGTTATCAAAATTTCCTAATTCGTGTAAAATTCCTCTTGCATGACCTAAACGTCTGAATACTTGATAAATGACACAATTTTAAATACTAATTGCCGCCCATGGGATCAAAATCATGTATCGTACAACAGTTAAGCGCCGTTGGTGAATATACGTCTAATATCCTAGCAGTTTAAATATAATTGACCACTTTATCACGTTGATGTAGCAATTATTAATAAAAACCGGTTAAAATTGTTTACTATTCATTAATATGCTAAGCATTCACAGTCTTTGAGCTTACAAATTAACTACTATATATATATTTTACTATTCTAACTATGCCTGACATGCGTCGCTGTAACAAATCGTAATTTAAAAGTACACATTATTACTCTATTACATCACTATGTCATTACAACAATTTCTGTCAAAATTGAAACGCCTTCTGAGATTAATCCTAAAATAATATTGAAAAAATATTTGCTATTTTACGTTAAATTAAATTAATTATGTTTAAAAAGATTAATTAGTTTCTGATTAATTAATTATAATTAATAATAACTTAAAAATAGGTTAAAATAATTTAATAGCTATTATTCTTATATTAACAATTTAATAATCACTATAGCTTGTTAACATAAATAAATTACAGCATAAGTTGATCTAGTTACCACTAACTAAACATGAATTCTTCTATTGCAGGGTCGTACGAGCATTTTACATTGTTAAAATTAATTCATAATCAAACTAATTATATTTAATAATTTGCTAAATTTTGACCTCTGAATTAAATATTCATAATAAGCTTGATCAAAAAAATTTATTAAATTACTAGAATTTCTTAACTTCGAACTATTCATAACTTTAATATCTTATAATTGTATCAACTAATTTTATATTGTTAAATATATAGTATATATATATATATATATAAATAAAAATGGATAATTTCAAGCTTAGATGATTAGTTTTAGTAAAAAAATTTACTATTAAAACGAAAACTTATGTTACTTGATTAAATATTAAAAGCACTAATTTACGTGTCACTTTACATACTTTGTTCTTTTTGACTTCCTGTAGTTCTTCTATTATGAAAGTTGGAATTGCCTTTCAAGTAATATTCCAATCTTTACTGCATTATCTTCCTTCTTTGTTCTTACCGTAGTTGGCATAGCCTTCGTTAAAAGTTTCTCCTATGTCATTTCTCATGCTCAAACTTTGCACATTCATTATAGTTTGAGCATTATAATTCGAAACAAATTTTCAAGCCCAAACAATATTTATTACATTAAGGAAAAAAACTAATTTTAGCTTTGGCCAATTATATTCTTGTTTTAACAATATGTTAAAGCATGCTAAGCCTAGTTTTGATAAGAACAAGATCTTAGATGCTAAAAAGTACTCTATTTAAGATTTCGTAGAAAGATAATGATGAACAGTCATGTAACAAAAGACATAAGTTTAATATGCTGAAAATGTTAATATTTCAGAAAAAGAACAACCTTTTTCATACTGTTCTTTTAAAAATAATTTTCTTAGTTTATCAAATCTATAAAATTTTCTTTTCCATGATCACGGGCATACTAGGACATTTATACATTGATACAGACATATACCAAATGCCTGTATCTCAATGTTTTTTTTTATTTTCATTAGGGTTTTTTATTTAAAACTAGCTGTTACCTGCCCCTTCATCTGCGTGGAATAGAAGAAATGTCTATGTTTAAACATTTTACAGACTACAATATAAACAAAGTGTTAGTGTTGTATGCGCCTATCACTACACAAAGTTTTATGGCTTTTGCTTCGACGATGACTATGACCTATTTAAGCCTTTTATCACAATAATTATAAGCCTATGTCCATTCTCGGAACTTGTTCTAAGTATGTACTAAATTTCTATTACAGAAATCAGAAATTATGTTTGATATGTATGATAATCATATTAGAAGATTAATTCTTTTACTTTGAATTAAATATTTTGACATAAGTTATTCAATTGTCTATACATGTTTATTTCTCTATATTGGTTGCTGTGTACAAACAGACAATCTCGTTACAGCATAAAAAAGGATCTATATTTTCGAATCTTGTCTATAGGTATCAGATATTTCCTGGATTCGATGTTTTTAACGACTCAGAGACATTTTAGGTTATAATCTTAAATACATTTTTGAGTTATTTGGTTTCTAGTAACTATCCTGATTTTATCATTATCAAAGGTCATTTGCTAGTCCAACGAGAGAGCCATAGAAGAATTTATGTCTTTTAATGTTAATTAGAATTTGACTGAAAAGTTTATTTAATCTTTCTGGACACTTATATATTTTTTTAAATAAAATCTAAACGAAATGATTCATAGTCCTGAAGGTAAAAAAACTTTTACCATAAAATACTTGCTAATTTTAAGCAAAATTGATAAGAAAATAAACACAGTAAATGTTCAACGGTTTTCGGTAATTTATATCAGATTTAGATTAATTATCGGTTAAGCTAGGGTTGCCTAGCTTAACTGATAATCAATCTGACTAGAATAAGGATAGGTGAATACTACAACAAATAATTATAATTTTGATTTAATAAACATTTTTTCTAGCCTCGAACATACGAATACCGCCTCCCCATCACCTCACAAAAAAGACATAATAGCGTGTATTTTTTTTTCTATTTATACAAATTCCACACATTTCTTAACGTATATTGTGAATAAATAAACAGAACTAAAATTTGTGTTTACGAAAATAATTCGGGCTGCTTAACCTCTGACGTCAATCTTGCTTTATCCTAACCTTATTGTTGGAAATTGTTAGTCAATCACTTAGTTATCACTTTTAAAATACTTAAGCATGATTTTATTTTATCAAGAATTTTATTTATCAAACCTTTATCTGCGTGTGTTTTGTAACGATCCATTTGTAAATTATGCCTCTAGCGGTTAATATTGTTGATGTTATTTTCTGCAAAGAAACTAAACACTTAAAGACAAACTTCTCTGCTCAAGTCCTAGAAGTCTCGCATATAACTTAGATTGCTTTCGGGATGTGTTGTGATATAGTCTAGAGAAATTTTAGTTGTTGAAATGTTTTTCAAATACTAGTTATTTAGATTTACGTCTGTGCAGTGTGTTATTTGTTAACTTATCCTTTTTATTGCTAAAAGTAACAAAGTCATCTTGGAGATTAGTTTAATTGAATTGTGGAGATAATATGACTAGAAATTTTATATATGAGTTCATGCTGGAAAATCTGTGTATCCGTTTATGCTCGAAAATTCTCGAATACTTGTTTCATTAAATAAAACAATCATATAGGTAACAGTTACATATGATAGTTCTACGTCACTTTTTAATTTCGTTCCTAATAGTCTTATCATCATCATCATCAGCCTTTGATAGTCCACTGCTGGACATAGGCCTCCTAATCACCCTATCCATTAGGGGTTTTTGGACCATATCCCACCACGCTGGTCCAATGCGGGTTGGTGGGTAATAATAGTCTACCAGCATGCAAGTAGAAGGTAACACAATTGTTTCATCTCAAACTTTTCGACTAGAGCTAAGTGAATGAGGATAGATTTAACAGGATAAAGGTTGTGGTTAAGACATTAACTGAATTGCACACTTCTTTTTTTAGGCATAAAGCTTATCTTATTACAGCTGCATCGTAAAATAAGATTTTACGTACTATTCATCTAATCACATTATTGTGCAGTCGATAGAACCCCTAAAGTGGTCCAAAGCATAAAGTCTGCGTAGACGCATTTTCCACTTTTATTAGACTTATACGAGCTATATCGCAAATTTAATAAGAAAGGTATGCAGTAGGAGAGGGGATTGAATAGTGACTAATCAATTTCACGGCATGTTGCAAACACCATTAAGCTTTCAGTTAAAGTCTCTTTCTTTCAAATAGCCATTTTCCCAAATTATCATAGGGTCGCCTTCTAATTCATCCACATTAGATTACATAGCGGCTAAAGGCGGCAATAAGCTTATTTGAGAAATTATAGTAAATGATGAGATGAAGAAATCGGGACCAAGAGAAGAGATGCACCTATTGCAACGCAACGGTGCATGTCACCGATATGTAGGAAAACTCAAAGATCACTATGGAAGCTAGAAGTAGAGAAACCCGAGCAACCCAGCAATTGGGCAAAAATATATTGATATTATATTTTTTTTTAATTTATTTGTTTCCACAGTGTGGTTTTAAAAATGTTGATTACAATATTCAGTGTTGTTCAACACACTTCACCCACCTGGTTATGCAAAATTTACAGATAAAGGAATAATTAAAACAAATCTTACATGTAGCATTAACATAAATAATTACAAATTAAATTATTCTCTTATAATTGTGATAACAAAATTGAAAAAATAGAATAGCAAATACAAGAAAAGAAAATAATCTGGATCATGAAACATTATGTATTCAGAAATTCATTTATGGAATAGTATACATTTTGCATTAATCCATTAGATAACACTCTCTTAATTTGAACAACCGCTAATGATCATCAAATTAAAGCTGATAGTGATGTTGCAACTTTTTTCGAACAGCTTTTTTCAGATATTCCGGTTTCAACTACCAAGTTTCTTTTATAATCTCCAACAGTTGCCGAGTCACTCATAAAGGAAAATGTCAATGAATGCACAGAACATTTTTAGTTTACTGAAGTTAGTAACAAAGATGTCATCAATGTTTTTAAATCTCTTGACATGAACGGCAGACCTTTGGGGTATAATGTAATATCACCGCACCTAGCAACTATATTCAATGTGTGTATACACAGGGGTGAGTTTCCTGACCTTATGAAGCATAGTAAAGTAATACCAGTTTTTAAATC
Source organism: Lamproptera curius (assembly GCA_029286875.1). Lineage (NCBI taxonomy): Eukaryota > Metazoa > Arthropoda > Insecta > Lepidoptera > Papilionidae > Lamproptera > Lamproptera curius. The sequence continues at coordinate 2,398,562 of JAGSMT010000060.1, forward strand.
GGGTAGCAAAACGTATCCAAATAATTTTAGACCTATAAGCGTACTGCTTACTCTGAGCAAAATCTTTGGTAAATTGCTATTGGATTAATTAGTCAAACACTGCACTACAACTGACGCAGGTGTTCGACTAGTTAAAAATACATACGAGACTTGGGAAGCATCGCAGGATGCCTTAGGCATTTTCTACGACCTTTCTAAGGCTTTTGATTGTGTTCAACATGCGACTCTGGTCAGGAAACTATGGCACTATGGTGTTAAAAATACCGCACTCGATCTTCTGAATTCATACCTAAGCCATCGAACTCAGAGGGTTGACGTGAATGGTCAGAGATCTACTGGGGCCTCGGTAAGTATGGGTGTCCCACAAGGATCTATTCTTGGACCTTTTCTTTTTAAAAATGAGATAGTATTATTTTCGGACGATACCTCTTTGATTTTTAAACTCGGACGTAATTCATTGATTAATGACGATGTAAATAATACTCTCTCCAAAGTAGCGCATTGGTTCAGTTTCAATAATTTACTACTAAAAAACGAAAAGATTAATGTATTAAATTTATGACCCCTAATGTAAAATGTGGTAATTTTCAAGTGTCTTTGGATGAGGACGAGCTAGATTTTTAAGGCATTGTGAAGCACTTGACATTAATACTAGGAACAATCATAGATTAATTCTTCCAGCAACTAGACTGCGAAGAATATCTAAATCTTTTATGGGACAATGTATTCGCTTTTACAACAAAATCCCAGAAAACGATCGAGATTTATATCCATTAATAAATTTAAAAAAGTTGTTGAGGAACGTTTGTGTGGTAAAGGTTATTACAACGTAAATGATGACCACATTCTTTTAATGAAATGCTGGCTCCAGGCTTTTTTCAATTTAATTATTGTTTCAATTAAATTGTAAAAGATGACAAAAAAAAAGTCTCGCTGAGTTTCTTTCACCGGTTCTTCTCAGGTCAGAGGCGTAAATCAACAATCAATAAGTGAGTGTATCGCTCCTATTTTGAATAAAGATATTTGACTTAAATTGAATTGCATGCTAAATATGCTCTTGCCATTAATAGTAATAATACGATCATTACGATAATTACTATCTGGGTCATTTCAATAATACTTTTTTTATTTAGTAAATGTAGAGAAACGAATTTCATTAATTTTATTTACAGCAAAGGATCAGTTGTATTTTCTTCGTCAAAATTTGTAACTGTAAGCAAAACTCGTGAAAGGTGTCGGGTTAAACATCAAAATTTTGAAGCATTCGAGAGTTTGAAAGTTAAGCTTGTTAAAGTGAAGCTCAATTTCGAATATGCTAACGTGTAAAGTATTAAACTTATTTAAGTACACATTTGTATTGCAGATGCGAAACTTTAAAAGCATTGCTGTATAGTATTAACTTTGTGGTAATAATACTAGAAAATCATAAAGTTGGGCACATATTGTAAGGCTAAGTGATGTTTTTAATTTTATTTTTCAGTAAAAACGTCTATCCATGTCACAACCATGTCGATGGCTTAAACTGTAACCCGACGGGCTTACGTATACGCAGGTCCTTTACCCTACATGCCCTTCCAAGCGCTACCGTGAGACAGGAAATTGGCCGGGAGTGAACCGACCTCATGCGTTGATCGCTTCTTACCTACCCAATATACCACCAAATTAAACTGGTAGTATTTCTAATATGTTTGGAGATATCTAACAATTTCAACTTCTTTTCTACAATAAACCCGACAGTTAATGTTGGCCTAGAATCACAAAATTTGGAAAAAGCCAGGTCACATAACACAAAAAAAATATCTTAAATATTTAATTATTATCAGGGCTTAATGCCATCTTATATCAACTCGTTGTGACGCACACATATATCACATCACACCCATCTACAGTGCAATGCTAATTGTAATAATAATTGCAATAATTGATATAAAATAGTGTAAATATACTTGTATATCTACCCAATTGTACTGGGTACTCCGATAAAGCTTATTTCGATCTATCTGTTAGATTGAATCATCATTCACAGTATAAGCCAATAAAAGCATGGTTTTTTCACGGCTCTACTTCATGATTTCTGTCTCACGGATATACATCGTACATCACATAAATATTAACAACAAGCTAAATAGATATTTTATATCCCTAATGAACGCGAATCAGTTATCCCGCGACCTCCGGTTTCTGAATCGCTTGCCATAAGGCGGCAGTTAAAAAAATCAAACTTAACCTAGTATTGACCAAAGAACTGATATAAAGGTCCACTAAATTTCAAAGGAAAAGTGTAAGAGATCGTAAAGGGTTAATTGTATCATTGAAACAAACTACAAGATAGCATCGACATAAAAGCGGGCTGATCAGAAAACTTTTCTCGTTAACCTCACATCGGTTATTTGTCAAGTTGACGCTAAGTTCACAAAAGGGACTGTGCAAGCGAATATAAGACCGAATATTATGTGCTACACTCACGCAATGATCTTAAATATGCTTCAAAGACTGCATTGTAGTTTCGTATGTACAATTACAGACTGTTGACAAAAAAATTACAAATACAGTTGTCTTCTAATTAAAAAAAACCTGAAGTGAGGATTCCCTTGGCAGAGTTATGTCATTTAAAATCTCATATGTAATAATAATATTTAACCTACACCTGAACGATACATTGAAAGAATATGTAACACAAATAGTAATCATTTGGTACGGTTGTTGGAAAAAATCATCTATATTTATTTTAATTGGAAATATAAAGATGCTTTTGTTGTATTTACCTATTTGGGTTTAATTAAATTACAAAAATGTCAGATTAAAATTAATCTATTCCAAACAGATTTAGTTCTAAAAAATTTTTTGATTAAGCTGCAAATGTAGAAAGTTTCAAATAGAATAATAAGTCAATCAAAAATTTTAAACCTGAAACAAATATTCGAGCTATGTTAGCAGTGAGTAAGGTTTTACTTTTAAACTATTTAGTTTAAGCCTTAACTGGTAGATATTGAGATAAGGCTAAGGCAGTTTGCAAACTTTTTATAACGCTTGCAGGCTAATTCAATTTTTGCTATGATTTATACTAGAACCTGTATGAAACTGACTTACCTTATGAATCTATGTCTAATTTGAGTATTTAATTTAACGTCAAACAATTATTTTATAAAACAATGTCTTTTAAAAAATGATGGCCTTTTGCGTACATGGTATACTCTATAAGTATATTTTTCTATTTGTATTTATCTGCCCTTATTTATTTAGCAACTCTATACTTGAAGCCCGAAAAAATACGAGCGTCTTTCGTCCTAAGTAAATAACAATATCGCGATCTTAAAGTGAAATGGCACTTACGCTAAGTATAAATATTATTTACGAAGTTTGTCAACTTAAACCTTATGTAGAAACTTAAAAACACTTTCATAATAAACAAAATATTATCTGTCGGATAAATTAAAGTTAATGTCAACAACTAATAATACATTTGTTTTAATAGTTCAGCTTACATTTTAACTAAAACTTGAACAAAAGATCAATTTGGTCCTTAATTTTTAAATATGTCTTATATAAAATGTAATGTACTTAAATAAAATGTCTGTACCGAATGCGTATCAATTCATTTAATGAAAGATCCCTTACAGCCCACAAATTGAATAACCATTAGTCATAGTCAATATAAAATTTTTCTCAGTTGATGGTACGTTTTTATTTGAATTAATTATAGTAAAATTTAAATCTGCGGGTCGCGCTGTTAAAAATAATTAAAAAATACAACAAGTGGCCTTCATTAGCGCAGTTTAATGTTTGGACATCATATTTATCTACAAAGTAGTTATAAAATTTTATAGCTACTTTGTAGATAAATATGATGTCCAAAAATTGCAACGCTAACGACCACTTATCGTATTTTTAATTTATATTTAACAGCGCGACCCGCAGATTACATATATATATGGACCGTATCCCACCACGCTGGTTCAATGCGGGTTGATGGGTGGACCGACTTTTTACATGCCTGTCCGACGCATGGATCATCTTATTTTCAGATAATTGGGTGATCGGCCCAAATTGCCCTATTCAACTAGTAAACAACAAAGAAAAGTTGTTGAGTCCCCTCAGGATTCAAACCCACGACCTCCGGTTTCTAAAGCATACGCCCATACCACTAGGCTACGGAGGCAGTTAGTAAATAAATGATAGCCTCGTCAAAATCGGACCAGCAATTAGTCATCAAAACGAACAGACAGACAGATCAAATAAACGTTAATTTGTTATATTTATCGATTATATATCAATCAATAAAATTTATTTAAATATCAATAAATTTATTGCTTTTCTTTCACCAAGCCATATCCCAAGTTATCATGGGGTTGGCTTCTAATCTATCAAGGTTAAAATCTTTTCCTGGGTATCAATAGATTGTATTATAGACGATGTCATATGCATTAAATCCGTTAGATGTAAATTATACAAAAAGAAATAAACAGATAACTACAATTATTTGTAATTTATTTCTTTCCAATATGCAACCATATTAAAAAGGATATTTGACCTTCCCATAACCTCATAAGCCAACAAGTTCATTTTATAGCACGGTTCAGGAAATATTCCGTTCTCGGGCAAGATTAAATTTACAAATACAATTTTCCTTATGGAACGGCGTGTATTTAGTATCGCATGATACATTCCATTGCGATCGCATGTTTCCATTTTTGCAGGTCGTTTTCCCAAAATAAGAACTCTATATTTTATTATTTACAGACCTTTGTATTTTTATCGTCACTATTTATCTTACAAAACTATGCTATATATATAAACTATATGTTTTGTGAGTTTTAGTTATTTATATATATACACCCATTCAAAGGATAATTCTTAAAATATTAAGCAATCAATGTCATTGATTCAATGTTAAAATATGGGAAAATTAAACCCACAACTTGCCATATGTTGATAACGTCATGTCTTCCTAATATTATTGTGAGTACAAGACTTGAATACATGTGCAGTGTTTAGATAGAGATAACGTGAAACAGCAAATTAATAGTCCCTATTTTTTGTGCATGCAAACATCGATTGGAGAAACATCGCTTGCTTCTCTGGTATAACAGCTTAAAGATATAAATGTAAGGTGAAATGGTGTTAACATAGTACAATTTCATCAAAACATCATTTTGTACATCAAAATACAACGAAACATTACAATTTTATTTTACGCTTTGACACATTTTTACATTGAAATACATTGCTAACAACTAGCAATACATAATTATTAAAATAAGCATCTCAACAAACTGTCATCATTTTCTTAATTTTTATTTTGTTTCGAAATTGACCTTTAAGTTTTTATCACGCGAATAAAATGAAGAGAACAAATGTGAAAATACCGTAAAAAGTGTATGTTATCTATGGATAATAAACACGTGTAGCTGTAATCGTTTAAATAAAACTTTGCTATTATAGCACAAAAAGCTGACTGCCTCCGTAGCCTAGTGGTATGGGCGTGTGCTTTGGAAACCGGAGGTCGTGGGTTCGAATCAGTTGGTTAGGGAAATTTGGGCCGATCACCCAATTGTCTGAAAAATAAGATGATCCATGCGTCGGATGGGCATGTAAAAGAGTCGGTCCACCCACCAACCCGCATTGGACCAGCGTGGTGGATACGGTCCAAACCCCTAATGGATAGGGTGTATTAGGGAGGCCTATGTCCAGCAGTGGACTAAAACAGGCTGATGATGTGTATGATGTGTGATGTGTAGTTGTAATCGTTTAAATAAAACTTTGCTATTATAGAACAAAAAGCTGTTATTTTATTTATTTATATTATTTCTACTGAATACAAAAAGTCAAATCTACAAATATTTAATTATTGTAAATTAATCAAGACTCAAAGACAATTCAGCTGATATAAAGTAATTCTTTTTGACCCACTTCCCAAAAGAAGGAGGTACTTAATTCGGAGTGTTTGTTTTTTTATATCTTACCTGGTTTCTCCGCTCCCAGAGCTCCGATTTCATTCATTCTTTTTTAAAGGATACATATTAGCGTCCCATTGATGCCATTTTTTAATAATTTTATGATAAATAGTTTAATAGATAATGAGAAATAAAAAAGTACGACACCTAAAATCGCAACCTCATGCGATCAAATTTCAAATGCTGCCAAAACCGTAAAGGATGGACATAAAGTATGTTATACATAATTGTTCTACTTGAATTAGTCTACAATAAAGTCGGCCACGGCTAACTGTCCAGTGCCGCCAAAAGATCCTCACTAGCCGCGGTGATCGCCTCGGCTAGACACTTTGAGAGCCATCTTTTAGCTGCTGAAAGATACGAGAAATTTAGCCTTCAGGGCCGGTTCGCTGCGCCGTCGTCCTCGACAACAACCTCGCCGCGATGCGCTCTCTGCGCAACGCAACGATATCCGGAGTCCACCAGTAACAGAAGGTCTGTTTAAGAATGAAAGCCCGAACTCCAGGAGCCACTCCTCCAGCGTCCTCCTCCGCGCGTCTGCTGCAGGTGAACCCCAAACCGGTGATTTGGCATTGAGATCCCCTGCGACCAACACAGTGAAGGTAGCCCTAGAAGTCGTCGAGAGGTTTGTTGGGAGAAAAGTATACTGAAACAACAACAATATCTCCCAACAGAGCACAGATGAAGCCTGGGCCTTTCTTCACGTCTTTCGGAAGAGGGGACCCCGCAGCAGTCCCACAGACTACTGCCGCAGTGTCGGACAGATCCCCGGTTATTGCCGGGGGAAACCTAGTACGGTTCCGACACGACGGCCACCTGAATCGACCACTGTGCCATGCTCTAAAACAACAGATCCTGAGCTCTGGCTTTCGAGGCCAGGTCCACTCTTTCCCTTTCCGCGCCTCCCATTGGGCTTGTTGGTAGTGCAGGTTGCGCTTCCCAACTTGTGGCCAGCTGGTTTGTTTGTCACGGCTTACAGAATGCAGTGCGGCGCAGCCTTGCAAATCCTGCTTTGGTGGCCCAGCTGGCCACAACAGTAACAGGCGCTACTGCGGTCGACGCCCGTATGACACTGCTCGCTAATTTCAAGGCAGCGGAAGCAGCGCATAGGACGCGCCGCAAGCAGTTTTACCAGCACCATCCAATGAGGGGGCGCCCGCCGTCTACAATTTTTTCGTGACTGTCACAGGGCAGCTCACCACCCCTCCGCTAAGACCAGTCTGATCTTGGCGGATTTCTCCGACTTTTACGGAGGTGACCGGGCAGGTGCCTTTTATCGCTATCACCTCAGCCACCTCCGTTTTTTTAACTGAGTCGTCCAGGCCCGAGATGCAAAGTTCAGCGCTGGCGGAGTTTTTCCGCCAATTGGTTGGCCTTCTCACCACTGGCAGCCCCCGACACTTCGAGGATGCGGGCCTACCGTTTCGGCATGGCGAAACTGGAGACCCGTTTTACCTAGGGCCCCAGATCAATTTTCTTCTTCGCCTCCGTCAGGATAACGGAATACGAGACCCAATTTTGGACAGCGTTCAAGGCAGCAGAGCGTGCGGAAAAGAATCGCACCCTCTGCTGCCTTTTGGGCCGTCCTGGTTTTCGCCAGTAGGACCAGATCTATGGTTTGGTCTTACTGGCCACCGCTACTTGACCGTGATCTCGCAGCTGTCACCTTAATATAAAAATAGGATATTTAAAATAGGACAAGTGGCCTTCGTTGGCCCCGCGATGTTTGGACGTCATAATTATCTATAAAGTTACCCGCACCTTCGTCTGCGTGGTAATAAAAGTAGCCTAAGTTTCTCCTATCCCCCATTTACTTATTACCATTTTAGGTATAGCTTATAAATGATAGTTATATAAAAATATATATGTATTGTTTGCTCACAAATGTCTGATTACCTAGAAGAAAACAAAATATTGCCAGTAAAACAATCAGGCTTTAGAAAATGTCATAGCACTGCGACCGCACTGATATTGTGGTAGACGATATAATCACAGCACAAGATATTGGTAAAGGCACATTATTAGTTTTACTTGACTTTTCTCGTGCGTTCGACACGATTAACTTAGATCTATTCTTATCTAAATTAGCGTACTACAGTTTTGAGCATGCTACTCTCAAGTGGTTCGAGAGTTATTTAACAAACCGTATGCAATACGTTAAGTTGATAAAAAAAATGGGGCAACTGAGTTATTTTCTACTACTCCAGTAAATTCAAATTCAAATTCAAATTCAAATATCTTTATTCAATATAGAAGTGTAACACTCGCTTATTGATTGTCAAGGACGCTACCACCGGTTCAGAATAGGACGCCTCCGACCTGAGAAGAACCGGCGAAAGAAACTCAGCTATTGATTGTCAAGGACGCTACCACCGGTTCGGAATAGGACGCCTCCGGAATAAATAGAGGAGTTCCGCAAGGCTCTACATTGAGGCCGCTACTCTTCATTCTCTATATTGCTGATCTTGTCAATGTAGTAAAATTCTCCAAATTCCACATATACGCTGACGATATTTAATTGTACGTATTCTTAAATCCAAACGATATAAATGAAGCCGTAAGAAATATTAACGAAGATTTGGGTCGAATTTATACTTGGTGCAACCAAAACAATTTCATCCTAAATCCCACTAAATCAAAGTTTATAGTTTTAGGAACGCCTACGCAAATAAATAAAATTACGAAGCATATACTTCCTATATCTATCAATGGATGCATACTTGAAAGAGTACTAGAAGCTCGCAATTTGGGTGTTTTAATTGATGAAAAATTGAGATTTGAGTTTTTTGTTTCTACAGTCTAAAAGTATTATACCGTATTCGTGATTCCACCTCACAGTGGATATGCGCATTCGGCTATGTGAAACACTTGTACTTCCAAAACTGTCATACGCAGGCACTGTATTCGATCAATGTTTATATAGACGGACCCAAAAACTTATACAAAGAATTCAAAACGCATGTGCTCGGTTCTGTTTTCCCATTCCAAAACGTTCACATGTGACTCCGTTTTTAAACCGACGCGATCTACTAAATATGTCCTTCCGAAGAACACTTCACTTTGCGACTTTACTTTTTGGTATTTTGAATAAAAAGAAACCAGCATATTTATACGATAAGTTACAGTTTTCTCTGCGACTGGTTAAGAAGGCACCTCGACTATCTTATCCACAGTCCCGTACACTTGCTTTTCGAGGTAGTTTTCGTTACCCAGCCTCAAAGTGCTGGAATGATCTCCCACCTCCTATAAGAAGCTTTGAATCTTTTAACACATTTAAGTTAAAATTGAAAGCGCATTTACTTTTAATACAAAAATCCGGCACTCAAAATCCTTGTCCTTTAATGGCCGATACGATCATTTCAAAGTTACAAAAACACTACACATAAGTTTTTCTTTAAAACAGGCATTTACTTAAGATGTTTCTTGATATTTATGTTATTTTATTGTATTTTTTATGTTTCTTGTTTTATTACTATTGATGTAAAATTTTGTTATTTCAAATATTGCCATCTATCAAACCAGCAATCGCGAAGCCTAAAAACTTCGTGATGTTACGCTAAGTGGACACCTTTTTTGGTGCATTTGTATATTTTGTATTACTTTTATATTTTTATTGTTAATGTATGAACTTATGTATCAAATAACCTTTTTTCTTTCTTTATTTCTTTCTATATTAATCTGTTCGAACAGAGAGTTTGAATTTTGATGTTTCAGAAAGTTAAAATTTTGTTCTTAAAACTTGCAACAACTACAGTCTACCTAACAGTCTACCTGCATGCAAGCAGCAGATAATACTATTTTAACACAAACGTGTTGACTAAGTTTAACTGGATATAGGTTGTAAGGACCAATTTAACTGGATATAGGTTGTAGTTATGATAAAAACATTTTGATGTAAAAGAAACTGCCTCGATGGCCTAGTGATAACTGCATGTGCCTTTAAAACCGGAGGTCAATGGTTCGAATCCTGCGGGTACTCAACAAATTCTTAAGTAACATTTTTAACAACGATTTCTAAGTAAAAACGTCGTAAAGTCGTCAATTGCAACTTCGGTGGGTTATAAACAGCTCTTGCCTCTATTTTTTATTTTGTCTCTCTCCGAGTAAGCTAGACAAAATGTTTATTTTGTGAACATTTAACATATAACACATTGTTATATGTCATAACTATAATTATATTGAATTAATTAATAAATGGAAAGGGTCGAGCCTTTACCCACCAGTGGGACACTTCAGGCTAGATCATTCGTTCATTCATTCATTCATATGTTCGATTAATAAATATTCCAACTTACTGCAGCACAAAATAAAAAAAGCAAGCTATTTATGCTCTAAGCAACTTTTTAAGTAAAAGACGACTTTAATAGGTTGAATTTTTGGATGTGTGTATTTGATTAGATTATATTATATTTGATTAGGGTGATATTTTGTACAATTGCATCTTAATTGAAAGATTTGTGGAAGTCAAGCACTCTGTTTGAAATAGTATCGGTAATGATTCAGATTGCACAACTGCAGTGCAGCGTAAGAAGTATATCTAAGATAATTTTGCCAGTGTATTACATAATATTCGGCCCCAAATTGGCTTGAACAGTCCCTTTTGTGAACTTAGCGTCAATTGACAAATAACGGATGCGAGGGTAACGAGATAAGTTTTCTGATCAGCCCGCCTTTACGTGAATGCAATCATATAGTAAGTTTTATTTGTATAATGGACTCTTTATGATCTCTACGATATAATGGATCTCTTACACTTTTTATTTAAAACTAAGTATATCTTTAAAATAATCCTTTGGTCAATAATAGGTTAAGTTTGTTTTTTTTACCGCCGCTTTGTGGCAAGCGCTTCAGAAACCGGGGGTCATAGGCTCAAATCTTACGTGGACTCAACAACTTTTCGTTGTTGTTTTCTTGATGATTACGGCAATGCGGGCTGATCATCCAATTGCCTTGCAAAGTAAGATGATCCATGCTTAAAAAGGGGATTTATAAAGTTGATCCTGCCTTCTCTCCGGTCGTGTCGGTTATCAGTTGAACTATGAGAGTGAAAGAACAGGGATTGCGTTTCTACGTACACTTGTGCACCATGATATCCTCTGCGCAGTTGGCTAATCTTTAAATAAGATGGGCCATCATAGTTGGAAGTGACTAGTAGAGTACATTTTTATATGTAAGCAGGATTTGAGATGATATTTGTATACACTTGAAAGGGAAAAATTGGTAATGCATCTTAGTTAATATTTAAGTGTTTAATATTCGCATTTGTCAGTAGTATTTTCTTAATTACCTTTATAAGTCCTAATATGGTTATAATAACACATTTTTAAATGCGTGCACCTAAAAATTTTACACCACACTGCTTGTAAACATTATATAACTCTCGTTATTGTCTGTCCTTATCCTTAGTTATATTTATATTAGAATGTCGATCCTCCAGTCACGAATTAAATTTTATATATATATAAATTTGCATTAGATCGCATTTCACTCCTGTATAAGACCAATGTAACCGTTATCGAAATAAGTTTGCTGAGGGGCAACAAGGAATCCATTATCCATTCAGTTTGTTCGTAACATTTATTTAGTATAGATAAGCCTAGAAATTTTAACCTTAAACAAATATTAAAGCTGAGTGAGCAATGAGTAAGGTTTGAGTTTTAAACTATTTAAATCGAAAAAGCTACGATGCCACAAATCTCTGTCTAATTAGAGTTTTCAATTTATCATCAAACGTTATGCTCATAAAACGATCTTCTAAGAAATGGTGTGCTTTTGGTATACCATACAGTACCGTAAAAATATATTTTTCTATTTGTATTTCTCCGCACTTATTTATATTGCAACCCTTTACTCGAAAGAATACGAGCGTCTTATGTCCTAAGTAAATAATAATGTAGCGATCTTAAAGTAAAATGGCAATTTCTCTAAGCGTGAAATGTCATTTACGACGTTTGTGAACTTAAACCTTATGTGGGATTTAAAAAAAAATCATTATGTACAAAATTTTAAGTAAAGCTTGGCCAGACTAATTTAGTACTTAATTTTTAATTATGTCTAAACTTTTAGCAACATCTTAAACGATATCTGTACCGAATACGAATCAATTCATGTAATAAGGCTTCTTTACAACTACTTAAATTAAACAGCAATACTGGAGTCTAATTGAACGAGTTATAGTTAAGATGAAATTTTTGAACGGGAGTTAGATTTGAACTGAAGCCAGTCGTCACCGGAAGTCACTGTGATGAGATAAAGAAATCGGATCCAATACAATAGGGTGCACTTGTTTTAACGGAAACAGGAAATATACAAAAAATCAAAATACTTACAGAATATTACTTTGGTAGTTAGATCTGGACAAACCTAGGTAACCTACCAATTGGCCCTCAATAATATAATGATATAAATATTCAATAATAACTATTTCATTTTATTTATAGAAAAGCATAAATTAAATTAAATACGGAAAATATTTTAATTAAAAGACATTATTTAATAATATAATAAAAACAATGTTTATTATCTTACACTATTAATGAAAATTAAAACTTGTAGAATAAGTCAAAAATTTTATTTATGAGCTATATTAAAAAAAAAAATATATTTATGACACAGCACGCATATTCTTTGTCAAAATTTGTGGCGGTGAGCGAAACTCGTGAAAGGTGTCGTGATAAACTTTAAAGCTATGAAGCATTCGAGAGTTTGATAGTTAAGCTTGTTAAAGCAAAACTCAATTTCGAATATGTTAACAAGTAAAATATTAACCTAATTTAGGTACACATTAGTATTGCAGATGCGAAACTTTTTATAGCAGTGTTTTGTACTTTTAACATGAGAGCAAAAATCCTAGCAAGGGGTAAAGTTGTACATATGTTGTAAGGCTGAAAGATATTGTTATTTGGATTTTAAAGCAAAATTTCCGTCCGTTCGTCCGTCCGTTTATGTGGTTTTTACGTAAAAAATTCCATCCATGTCTTAACCACCATGGCTTAATAGAATAGCAACCACTCCTTCCAATGTTTGGTCTTGTCTCTTTCCCCTCTACCCTCTGTTCAGACGCCTCAATATTTAGCGTTATCCCAACCTTTGACATCATAGTCAATAAACACCGCCTCAAAATATCTCGCTGATCTTACGCTTAATTTGGTTTCTTGTAAGAACCACCCAGATTAATTAATGATTGCGCTTTAGGAATGAAACTCAATTGTGAGTCGAACTCAATTCATGATCGCTTCATACCTGCAAAATAAAAGGGGTGAATTTATTAGTGTTTTGAGACATCAAACAATTTCGTTTTTTCTTTACAATGAACTCGAGAGCTCGTTTTGATCTAGAATCACGACATTTGGAAAAATCAAGATCACACAGCACAAATAAAGGAAGTATTCTTTAATAAAATTATAAAGGCTATAACGGCCTCTTAAGAGGCCGTTATAGCCTTTATAATTTTAGCCTTTGTTTGGCACACTCTTAAGAGGCCGTTATAGCCAACACGAACAAACGTAGAAGCTCACTTCAGCTTCATATTTTGCTTAACATCTTATAACATATTTATATTTCATGTTTTTTATATACGTACATATGTTGAATAGACCGATTTTAAATATAATTTATTGGTTGGGCTGCACTAAAGTGCCTAAGTGTCGGGAATGGAATATTTCCATTATTCCTGTCATATTAAATTTTTTTTAATTGCAAAATCCTTGGTTTTTTAATCGATTACCATATATTTTAAAAGAGATTCTCGGTCTTGTCACAAGGTGTTGTCAAACTTTTTTAGTCGTTAAGAAAATGGAATTGACTCGAGAAAATTTAGGAGCGATGATTTATTATGACATTCGAAGTAGTTTAACACAAAACCGGTGGTAGGTCCCTGTTTACAGGAGACCGTCTGGTGATACCACCCGGTGCCTATTTCTGCCGCGAAGCAGTAGTGTGAAAACATTACTGCGTTCCGGTTTGAAGGGCACCGTAGCCAGCTATTTACTGGGTAAACAAGACTTAACACCTATGTCTCACGGTAGGCAGCGCGTCGGCGATACCACTGGTATTGTCAACGTCTATGGGTGTCGGTGACCACTTCCATCAGGTGGCCCGACTGCTCGTCTGCCTGCGTATGCCATAAAAAAAAAAAAAACAGTGTGTTGACCGGATGATTTCTGCATTTGGTGATGAAGCCCCATCCAAAAACAAAATTTATCGCTGGTTTGCTGAATTTCAACGGAGACATGTCAAGCTCAGAGACAATCTCCATTAAGGTCGTCCAAAAACTGCAGTCACACAAGAAAACGTTGATGCTGTGCGTAAGCTGATTTAAGAAGATCGACATGTGACGTACCGTGAAATTCAGGCAACTTTAGATATTGGCATAAATCAAATACACACAATCTTGCATGAACAAAAAGGTGTTAAAATATAGTTTTCCCGATGGATACCACATCCGCTCTGTGAAGAACAAAAAGCGGCTCGCGTTTCTTGGTGCGTCAGAACTTTCGAAAGATTCCAGCAAATGCTGCATACAACATTATGGTGACGAAGCCTGGATAAACGCGTACGAGCCCAAAATAAAAGACTCAGTCACAGTTTGGAGTGTTCGAAAATGAGTTAAAGCCAACAAAAATTGTTCACGGAGTGTTGCAAAAAAAAATAGTGGCCTCGTTTGTCTCCAAAACCGGCCACATTGCAACTATTCCTCTTGAGGGACAAAGTACGGTTAATGCAGTTGCGGTTAATGCGAGTTCTCACACCGCGCACAGAACGAAAGAGTTTTTAGAGCAAGAAAACATAGAATTATTAGACCTTCCCTTGTACAGCCCCGACCTAAGCCCTAATCCTACTTTCCCTAAAATAAAGATTAAATTGCGTGGTCAGTGAGTTTTATCACCTGAATAAGTTGTGGGCGCCTACAAAACGGCCATTTAGATCAAATTTCGCAGAGATTACTTCGAAAAGCAATAAATACATTTTTAAATAGTAATGTTGCGTCACTTCCTTGATTCCCGAAATTTTCAGTGCCGCCCTCGTATGCAATGCTAGGCAGGGAATGCTAATTTTTACTTACCCTGTGATTATCTATTTTTAAGTATATATATTATTTCAACATACGTTTTGATAAAAAAAAGTGCACCGATTTAAAAAAAAAGTTTACCTTAAAAATAACAAGTTATTTTTCTAAAATTTTTTGATAAAACGGCATTTGTGTGTTTCGTTGTGACACATATTACATATCTACAAAAAATGTTTAGTGTAATACTTTTTACTAGGTACCGGTAAATAATATTTCGACCTTTATGCAAATTTGCATACTATTTGCAGTATAAGCGAATAACACTACGGTTTATTCACAACTCTGCTCCGCGATTTCTGCCTCTGAGATTTACATCTACGATATGTTTTATGTATCTTAAAACTTTATAAAAATGACGTCTGTGGGCCCTTTTGTCGCCATAATTTTTATTACTTTCTAATATTTGTATTTCTTTGAGTTAGTATTAGAACAGTTTGTCTGAAAAGTAAATAGTTGTGATTATTTACAATCTGTAACATTATGCTCTAAAATATTCATAAATTTTTATTTCATAATTAACCTTACAGTTACTTAAATTATATGTATT
Source organism: Lamproptera curius (assembly GCA_029286875.1). Classification (NCBI taxonomy): domain Eukaryota; kingdom Metazoa; phylum Arthropoda; class Insecta; order Lepidoptera; family Papilionidae; genus Lamproptera; species Lamproptera curius. The sequence goes on from JAGSMT010000060.1 coordinate 2,414,133, forward strand.
TTTAATGTAAATAATTGTTATATTATATTATAAATAATTCAATCGGTACATTTAAATCTTTTATGGTTTAGCTCTAAAGCAGCGTTTACAATTCAATGACACAGGTTTATGTTAATTTTTTATACTTTGTAAATAAAAAGAATTATCAAGTCCGAAGCACTAGGAGCGCTGCTACAAGGTAACATATAAAAATGTACACTTTGATTTCAGTACCACCTTTTGAGAAGGTGGTAAAAATAATAAAAATTAAATAAGTCTTTTTTGCATTTTAACTTTTAACTGAAACCATTACATTTAATTTAATTGTATAGGAATCGTTTATTTAATAAATAAGAAGGGAAACTTCTTTATGACGTGATTTTTCAAAACATAATTTACTATATGCTACTTTACAGAAATTGGTTAAATAAAGTTAAATTAGATAAAGTTTAATTAAAGGCTTTTATTATCTTAGACATAAATACAAATTCTACAATTATTTAACTTAATACTACAAAGATTATTATTGAATTTCATTAATTGTAATAGAATTATTACTATCATTGATGTCGTTATTATATTTTTTTGTTATTAATGGCTTATAGTAACTGAAATACGAAATATATTGTTTACGTTCCACAAAATTTAGTAACCGAGCGAAAACTGTCAATTTTAATGCCGGATCGTTGTCGACGTTTGAGGAAGGTGGTGCGTAACGGAAAAATGTGACGCGTAACGAAAAAATGTTACACAAATTTTTTTCCAACCCCGATAAAGAAGTCTCATTTCAATTATTCGTATTTTTTAACAATGCTAACATTTCGTAGAAATCATTTTTACGTTTACTGTAATTTGATAACGCATGAAGTTAAAGCATTAATTATGAAAATTTAAGTATTTCGCTATTAATTTCCGTATTTATAATTTTAAAAACACTGCCATCTAGTTACAGAATGTAACAACAATATGTACCATACACTTAAGTATTTAAAACGGTTACTACAAAATTTACATAAATGGCGTTAAATCTTAATTTTTTACAAAAAAAGATGGCGCGTAACGAAAAAATATTACACTTATTTTTTTTCCAACCCCGATAAAGAAGTTTTACTTCAAAAACATTACTCCGTGAGATGATTATTAAATATCTTCATTTTCGGTCTTTTAATAACCAGCAGCAGCAGGAAGTTATATTTTTGCATGTATTTTTATTACATAACTATAACTCAATTTTACTTGTAATGTTACACTTAAAAATAATGGGCTTAAACATTGATAGTGTCACTTCTATTAACTATCTCATGTATCTTTTAGACCTAGTGGTCGAAGCAATTTATATAATTGTATTGATTATCTTTGTTGTAAAAACCACAGCTAAATAATGATAGTTACATAGTCACTGTATATGTAGATAAAACATATAATATAATTTCTTTTCTTCCTGGACTACCTAATGTCTTACTGCTAGCAAAAAACTTTAAAGATAATAGTTAGGCGTCGTGTATAAAGATTGCTTCGATGTGATTAAAAGGTGAGAAAGATGAGACAAAATAATCTTGAAATATCCAGCAAATAATTCTGTAATTAATCAATAAAATTATATTGAATGAATTCACAAATATAATTCTAACGTTATTGTTACTGCAGTGCAAAATGCAACGGTTTTATAAGTAATTATTTTTCCATTGCTTTTCTTTTAAAGCATTAAGAAGCACTTTCTTGTTCCAAGTAACTTTTATAAAAAGAGATGACTTTATATATGCTTACCTATAGTACAAAAATGTTAAGAACAAGCTGAAAGAATATTTTATAACCCTCAGCGAAGTAATGTCGATAACAGTAATGTTTGTCTTATACAAGAGTGTAATACGACCTATTACAAAATTTATTCCTGTCTAAAGGATCAGCTGTATAATATAAATATAAGTCAGAATGAGGATAGAGAATAGTTAGAGTTATGTTATGTTTGCAAGCAGTTTGGTGTTAAATTTTTAGGCGCGCGTTTTGAAAGGAGTGTTCTATTGAAAGCTGTGAACTTATTTATGTATTGATAAAAGTACTAAAGGTCTTTCCTTTATTTATTTATTTATTCTTTTTGCACATTAAAATATACATAGTCGGGCTTAATGTCTTTGGCATTATCTCACAGCCAACTTTAGGGAGGTTATAAAAAAAATAGCGTAGGAGCACCCAAAATATGTAATACGACAAACCAAATCTATAAGTAAAGTAAGATATTAAATAAGAGTACAACTAATAAATACATTTTCTAATAATGGAACAATAAATACATTCATATTCCAGATATCGGAAAGAGACGAGGAATATATATTATCAAGAATGTAATGGCGTTTAGAGTTTCACACCAGACTACACCGGTTTCTAGCCAACTTATAAAGTATCCACTTGTCATCAGAGCGATCAGGGACAATTAGACGCCAGCAGATTGGTGATAAAGTCTCCCATGATGACGTGATTAACATATTCTGAAACCAAATAATCTAGAAGTGATTCAAATCAGTGAAGTAATTAACATCAAGGGGGACAGTGCACTTTACTCAAGACTATCCTTGCACCAGTTATCGTAACTTCCATAACAATGAATTCAGCAGAAGTTAAATCTAAAGACGAAGAGGCAATTACTCTATACGGAAGATTAGTATTTTTTACTTTTAGCGTTAGTACTTTTAATACAAACAAATGTGAGAAAAATTGACTAAAACTGCATTGCCAGAAAACTTATCATGAATATACTTAGACCTTCTTTATTGTATACAAATATTATCTCAAATCCTGCTTATATTATTATAATGTCCTCCTAGATGGTTCCGAGTACAGTAGCAAATAGTTTTTTAGATAAGCGCAGGAGATACTATAATGCCCAAGTGTACGTTCATACACAGATGCAATCCTTATTCCTTTGTTCTCATAGTCCGACTGATAACCGACAAGAACAGATAGAGATCAGACGGAGGACCGATTTTTACATGCACATTTGAGGCACGAATGAATTTACTTTACAGATAATTGGGTGATCAGTCTGCATTGCTCCAACCAACCAGAAAACACCCAAAAAAAGCAGTTGAGTCCCCGCAGGAATTGAACATTCAATCATCGGTTTCTAAAACGCATACCTATACCACTAGGCTACGGAGGCAGTTAGCAGGTAGTGATCACTATCACGGCATACAAACTGACTACGGGTAAGAAACGGTATTGCAATGGTTCACTACTACACCGAGCTCCAAAGGTACGTCTTTTCAGTTTCTGCGGTCTGTCGGCATTCTAAGTTCATTTCATAGAATGCCAGACCCCATCTAATAGTTGACGTGAGACAGTGACTACTGATTATTTTATATAGATACAAACACTACACTATTATTGACCAAAGAATTGACTGAGAGATGGAATTGATGAATTGTCTACTAAATTTTAAAATAAAAGTGATAGACATTATATCATTGAAACTTACTATAAGATTGCATCCACAATTTGAAGCCGAATTTTATGTGATACACTGACAAAATGACCTTAGATATATATATAAGGCTGCATTGTAGTTGTGCAATGAATAATTTAAGAATGTCAACAAACCTGTACGGAGACATTTAGTAATTCAAATACATAAAATTTTTTATCGATTATTGTTTATAGGCCGTGGCCGTGGTGGTAAAAAAAATCAAGGACTAAATAAATCTGCTATCATCATCATCATCATCATCAGCCTTTGATAGTCCACTGCTGGACATAGGCCTCCCCTAATACACCCCTATCCATTAGGGGGTTTTTGGACCGTATCCCACCTCGCTGGTCCAATGCGGGTTGGTGGGTGGACCGACTTTTTACATGCCCATCCGACGCATGGATCATCTTACTTTTCAGACAACTGGGTGATCAGCCCAAATTGCCCTAACCAACTAGGAAACAACAATGAAAATTTGTTGAGTCCCCGCAGGATTCGAACCCACGACCTCCGGATTCTAAAGCACATGCTTATACCACTAGGCTACGGAGGCAGTCATATATCTGTTATATATTCAGAGATTATCTTTACCGATAATCGAAATCTTTACCGATGCTATTTCAAACAGACGTATTTACAAAAAAATTCTCAATTAAGCTGCAATTGTAGGAATATTCACATAAATTAAATACTACGTGCATCAAAAATTTTAAACTTTATACAAAATCTAAATGCCTGGAGAAATAAATGGAGAAGGGGAGACCTATGTCCAGCCGTGGACTTACACAGGCTGATCATTATCATGATGATGATGCTGACAAAAATTCGAGCTGAGTTAGCAGTGAGCAAGGTTGTAGTTTCAAACCGTTTGTTGTAGTTTAGTTGCTTTGCAAACTTTTTCATAACGTTTGAATCAATTTATGCTATGACGCCATTTTTTACTAGAACCCGTATGAATTGGACTGACCTGATCAAACTATGTCTAATATGAGTTTTCAATTTAACATCCAACAATTAGTTCATAAAACAATGTAGTATGAGAAATGTTGTGCTTTTTGTATGTTATATGGTATGCTGTAGAAGTATATTTTTCTATTTGTATTTCTCTGCCCTTATTTATTTTGCAACCCTATACTCGAAGCCCGAAAAATACGCGCGTCTTTCGTCCTAAGTAAATAATATTATTGCGATCTTAAAGTAAAATGGCACTTACTGTAAGTATGAAACGTTACTTACGAAGTTTTTCAACTTAAACGTTATGTAGAAACTTAAAAACATTTTCACTATGAACAAAATATTATCTATTGGATAACTGGAAGTTAAAGCGTGCATCCAAAACATTTGTTTTAATAGTTTATGTGCTATATGTATTTAAAGTAAACCTTGGCCTAAATGAAGATGAATTTGGTCTTGAATTTTTAAATATGTCTCAACTTTTAACTACATATAAACAATATCTGTACTGAATACGATCAATTCATCTATTGAAAGCTTCTTTACATCCACTTTTAATTGAACGGAAATACTAAAGTTTAATTGGAGAACTTGAACGACTCATAGTTAAGATGAAACTTTTTGGTAGTTAGTGTAACGTTTCTATTTGACTTAATTAGAACCAAATTTACAACTGCGGGTCGCGCTGTTAAAAATAAATTACAAATACGACAAGTGGCCTTCGTTAGCGCTGCAATATTTGGACATTATATTTATCTACAAAGTAGCTATGAAATTTATGATTGTACTAGTTTTTGCCCGCGACTTTTTCGGCATAGTAATATAAAATATGTATGTATATTGATAAAATAAAAGTATCCTTAGTTACCAACTATAGTTACATCCGCAATGTACCAATGAAAGTCCCGTAAAAATCGGACCAGCCATTAGTCGGCCAAACTGACAGACGGACACGCAAAAATTATTGAAAACGTTGTTTAGTTTTATTTATCGGTTATATATCACAATGTTATCAAATAAAAACTTTTTGCTATGTTACAGACACGGTTTAAAATATGCATAAAGCGTATTATGAACCCAGGGAGTCGACTTTTAATCTATTCAGATTTAACCAAATAACAAAATCCGAAAGATAAATTGCATTTTAAAATTAATTAGTTACCAGAAAATTTGAAGTCTGACATACTATACCCACAGCTTGGATGGTCTTGACCATCTTTGGCTTGAACCAGGACCGACTGTTTATATGCTCAACCGATGCATAGAACATTACATCAACAAAAGTATGATGATTCATGCGTAGGATGGGCATGTAATAAGTAAGTCTACCCACCAACCCGCATGGGACCAGCGTGGTGGGATACGGTCCAAGATCCCTAACGGAAAAAGCGTACATTAGGGGAGGCCTATGTCCAACAGTAGACTAACACAGGCTGATGATGATGACTTATTTCCAATATGCAACAATAAAAGAAAAGAAGTTGACCCATAATCCCATATGCCAACAAGTTTATTTTATTGCACGGTTCAGGAAATAAGCTATTCTTGGGCAAGATTAAATTTACAAATACAATTTTCCTTATAGAACGGCGTGTATCGAATATTTACGATCTGAATATTAATGCAAAGGTTTATCCTAAATTAATTTCAATTTGAAATTAAATTAAATTTGCATGAAAGTATGGTAGCCGCGGAATTTATAATGAGATGACTGTAAAATTTCACGGTCTATCAAAAAGGATAACCGAAAAATAATTGGATTAGAACTCGGCATTAATACAAATTACAATTCAATACGTTATAATTTCACGTGCTGATAACAAATTACTTAAAAAAAACTCTTTGAGCTAAAATGTATAATATGTAAGCTTATACTCTTTAATGAATGTAAGTCCTAGTTATAAATAACGTGGTTTTTACCGTATTGCAAAACAATATATAATCAATAAAAGAAGTCAAATATTATGATAATGATAATAGTGCTCTGTGGAGTAAGCCTATTGGAATATACCCGTTCCCACAGGCGCGTCTCCACACGGAGTCACTTGACTGTACCAAAAGCTCCCAGATGGGTAGCCTCGGCTTAAGCCGTTACTTTCTGGTTCCCGTTAGCATGCTAAATCGAAGGCTGTGCAGGTGGGCCGACGCCTCGGAGACTTTCTTAAGGATAATTTATTAACTAGAAGAGCTATATCTAAACTTCACTACCACTGCTTAAAGCGTTGGACCTGGGAAAAGAAGGCGCAAGAAACTCCAGCAACGGTCCTATCTAATTTGGCGTTAAGCTACAGTGTCGTATAGCAAAGGGTGTGTAGTGGAAGAAGACAATTACAATTATGTATAAAACAAACATGAAATATTATAAGCTATTGAATTATAATCACAAGTATATAGATACATAAAAGAAAATATTCCGTATACCCAATATATACGGGGTATTCCGTTAAACATTATTTCCTTCTACCTGTACGATTGAACCACCATTCAGAGTATAAGCGGATATGAGCATAGTTTATTCACGTCTCTGCTCTATGATTTCTGCCTCTCGGATTTACATCTTACATCACGTAAATGTTAGGAACAAGTTGAATAGATATTTTGTACACCTAATGAACGCGAATCAAGTTTCTTTCTAGTTGCCTCACAGAAAACTAATGTCGATAAATATTGGTCTTATACAAGAATGTAATCAGATCCAATGCAAAATTAATTCCTATCTGGCAGGTCGGCAGTCTAATATAAATATAAGTAATGATGAGTAGTCTAATATAAATATAAGTAATGATGAGTAGTCTAATATAAATATAAGTAATGAAACCATCCAGAATACAACAAAAAAATTGATGGATCAGGATTCGAACCCTCAATCTCAGGTTTCTTAAACGCATGTCCAATCCACTAGGCTACGGAGAAAATAGAAAAAAAAATTGATTTAAAGATCGACTAAATTTTAAATGAAAAATGTAAGAGATCGTAAAGAGTCCATTATATAATAGAAAATTACTATAAGATAGCATCCACGTATAGGCGGGCTGATCAGAAAACTTTTCTCGTTACCCTCGCATCGGTTATTTGTCAAGTTGAGGCTAAGTTCACAGAAGGGACTGTACAAACAAATATGAGGCCGAATATTATGTGATACACTGACAAAATGATCTTAGATATACTTCTAAGGCTGCACTGTAGTTGTGCAATGTATAATTAAGGGTTGTTAGCAAACATTTACGGATTCAATTGTCATTTAACTTAAAAAATATGGAGTAAGCATTTCATTATGAAAATTTATTCATAATTTTAATAAATTTAAAAAGTAATGTTACACGTAAAAATTCCATATTTTTAACAGGTGATAAGAGTAATTCAAAAACACAAAAGATTATTTTATAAAAATACATCTGCTATATATTTATATTATCTTACGCGAATCATATAATCAACTATACTATTTCAAACAAATGTAGCTCCAAAAAATCTGTCAATTAAACTGCAATTGTATAAATTTTCAACATAATTAAATATTATGCCTATCAAAAAATTTTAATCTTGAACATATATTCAAGCTGAGTTAGTTTTTAGTTAACTATTTAGTCTGAAAAGGCTTTGCTGGTAGACGATATTTAGAGAAGGATGATACAATTTGCAAACTTTTTTATATTGTTTTCCGGCTGAATCAATCTATGCCATGCTATGAGGCCATTTTTTACTAGAACCTTTATGATTCTGACTGACCTAATGAATCTATGTCTAATTTGAGTTTTCAATTTAACATCCAACAATTAGTTCATAAAACAATGTAGTATAAGAAATGTTGTGCTTTTTGTATGTTATATGGTATGCTGTCATCATCAGCCTGTGATAGTCCACTGCTGGACATAGGCCTCCCCTAATACACCTCCATCCATTAGGGGATTTTGGACCGTATCCCACCACGCTGGTCCAATGCGGGTTGGTGGGTGGACCGACTTTTTGCATGCCCATCCGACGCATGGATCATCTTACTTTTCAGACAATTGGGTGATCGGCCCAAATTGCCCTAACCAACTAGGAAACAACAATGAAAATTTGTTGAGTCCCCGCAGGATTCGAACCCACGACCTCCAGTTTCTAAGGCACACGCCTATACCACTAGGCTATGGAGGCAGTTGGTAGCCCAATTTATAATGAGATGACTGTAATTTCGTCCATCAAAGGATAACCGAAAAATAATTGGTTAGAACTCGCATTATACAAATTCCTAATACGTTATAATTTCACGTGCTGATAACAAATTCTTAAAAAACTGTTAAGTAAATGTTATGTAACATTCTCTTTAATTAATTTCCAGTTATAAATAACGTGGTTTACCGTATTGCAAAAATATATATAATAAATAAATACTATGATATGATAATATGCTCTTTAGCTATTTGATTCACTTCCCGGCCGTCCGGGTCCTTGCTGTACGGCCCGATGGCAGCTCCCAGCCGTTGCTTTCTGGTTCCGTAGCATGCTAATCGAAGGATGTGCGGTGGGCCGACCCTCGAGTTTCTTAGGATAATTTATACTAGAAGCATCAACCACTCCTCTTAAGCGTGGACCTGGAAAGAAAAAACTCAGCAACGTCTTCAATTTGGCGTTGTAGTTTAAGGGTGTGTATAGTGGAAAGCAATTACTATGTAAAAACAAACATGAAATTTAAACTTTATTATATCACGTATATAGATCAAAAGAAAATTCATATCAAATATCAGGGTATTCCTTAACAATATTTGTTACCTTGTGAACAATTAGAAGGATAGGACTGTTTTCACATCTGCTCTTGTTTCCCTATATTTCATCCATCACGTAATTTAGGAACAATTGCTGTTTTACCCTATGACAGAATCAAGTTTCTTTCTAGTTCTCTCAGCATACTAATGTCGATAATTTGTTATAATGAATGTCAATGCAAATTAATTTCTATTTGGCGGATCGGTCTAATATAAGTAATGTGAGATAAAGAATAATAGATTTTAATGTTTGAAGGCTGTTGGTGGTAAATTTTAGCGCCTCATTTAAAATTGTTAAACATAATAACACGCATCGTCTAACCATCGAATACAACAAAGTGTGATCCGGTTCAAACCTCAATCTCAGGTTTTTAACCGTCCAACACTGGTGAAAAATAATTGATTTAAGGTCCACTTTTAAATAAAAATAGAGATCGTAAAAGTCATTATAATAAAATTACTATAAGATAGCATCCACAGGCGGCTGATCAACTTTTCCGTTACCCTCGCATCGTTTTTGTGTTGAGCTAAGTTCACAGAAGGTTCAACGATATGAGCGAATTTATTTGACAAATGATCAATTCTTCTAGGCTGCACTTTGTTGAGCATTTAAATATTGCAGAAACATTTACGTTCATTGTCATTTACAAAAATATGAGTAAGCGTTTCTATGAAAATTTATTCATAATTTTAATTAATTTTAAAAAGTAATGTTACTGTAAAAATTTCTATTAAATACATGAAATTAAATAGGTGATACAGGTAATTCAAATACACAAGATTATTGTTTAAAATATCAGCTATATTTATTCCTTTACCGAATCATTAAATCATCGCTTCTATTTCAAACGTGATGTGCCAAAAATCTGCTGCTTCATTGTAATTTCAACATTATCAACCTAAGCCTATCAAAATTTAAACCTGTGAAAAATATTCAAGCCGATTAGTTTTAGTTAGCCTGCTGTGCTTACTTCCTTTGTATTTCTACCACACCACAGTGCCAATTGCCTTGCTCGTATGTATAAAAAAAAAATATCTATTATTTATATAGTGAAAAATATTCGCGTTATACATACGTTATATATTTCAAATAATTGGCTCAAAAGTAGCGTAATTAATTTCAATTGTTAAATTTTAACTAAATCAAATATTATGCCTATCAAAAAAAATTAACATATTTTGCGGGTTGGTTTTTAGTTCTTGGCTGAAAAGGCTTTTGCTGAAACAAATTTGAAAGGATATTTACAAACCCAACTTTTAATTTTTTCCGAATAATCTATTAAACATTATTACTAGAACCTTTAGAATTTCTGACCTTGAATCTTTCTAATTTGAGTTTTCAATTTAACATCAACAATTAGTTCATAAAACAATGTATAAATTGTCTTTTTGATTGGTTCTGCATTCATTGGTGTCCCTGCGGTGGGCCTCCCCAAACCCTCCATCCATTGGGGACTTTGGACCGTATCCCCGTTCCAATGCGGGTTGGTGGGTGGAGACTTTTTGCACCTCCACACAGGGATCATTTCTTTTCCAATTGGGACGCCCCGGTGCCCAACTAAAAAAAATGAAAATTTGTTGGTCCCAAGGTTCGACCCGACCTCCGTTTCAAGGCACATGCCACTAGGCTATGGGGCAGTTGGACTGTACTGAAACTTTTTTGTTTTCTCTGTCCTTTTATTTTTCAACCCTATCTCAGCCGAAAAAATTGCGCGTCTTTCGTCCTAAGTAAATCTTTTGGATTTAAGAGTAAAAATCACTATAAGTAGAAACTTACCCAAATTTTTAACAAACGTTGTAGAAACTTAATAACATTTTCCTGTGAACAAAATTATCTTTGGATAACTGGAATTCGTGCATCAAAACATTGTTTAATAGTTTATGTGTTATATTTATTTAAAGTAAATCTTGATCTTTTAATGATAATTGAATCTTGAAGATTAATTTGGTTTAATTTTTTAAAATTTAACTTTTAACTACATATAAACAATATCTGCACCCACGTAATTTTTAAAAGCTCCTTTATAATTAAATGGAAAATGTTAAAATTTAATTGGAAACTTGGAAGGTCATAGTTAAAAATAGGCTTTTGATAGTTCCTGTAACGTTTTCTTTGACTTAAGAAACCAAATTAGAACTGGGTGCCTTTTAAAAAAATTACAAATCGACAAGTGGCCTTCTTAACGCCAAATATGTTTGGAATAATTTTATCACAAAATATAAATTTATGATTGTACTCCCCTAATGAACGCGAATCAAGTTTCTTTCTAGTTGCCTCACAGAAAACTAATGTCGATAAATATTGGTCTTATACAAGAATGTAATCAGATCCAATGCAAAATTAATTCCTATTGGCAGATCGGCAGTCTAATATAAATATAAGTAATGATGAGGATAAAGAATAATGAGAGTTATTTAATGTTTGAAGGCTGTTTGGTGGTAAATTTTTAGGCGCACTCATTTAAAAATTAGTTAAAAACAAGTAATAACGACCGCATCGTCGTAACCATCCAGAATACAACAAAAAAATTGATGGATCCCCGCAGGATTCGAAACCTCAATCTCAGGTTTCTTAAACGCATGTCCAATCCACTAGGCTACGAAGACAATAGAAAAAATAATTGATTTAAAGGTCCACTAAATTTTAAATGAAAAATGTAAGAGATCGTAAAGAGTCCATTATATAATAGAAAATTACTATAAGATAGCATCCACGTACAGGCGGGCTGATCAGAAAACTTTTCTCGTTACCCTCGCATCGGTTATTTGTCAAGTTGAGGCTAAGTTCACAGAAGGGACTGTACAAACGAATATGAGGCCGAATATTATGTGATACACTGACAAAATGATCTTAGATATACTTCTAAGGCTGCACTTTAGTTGAGCAATGTATAATTAAGGGTTGTTAGCAAACATTTACGGATTCAATTGTCATTTAACTTAAAAATATGGAGTAAGCGTTTCATTATGAAAATTTATTCATAATTTTAATAAATTTTAAAAGTAATGTTACATGTAAAAATTTCATGTTAAATACATGAAATTTAAATAGGTGATACGAGTAATTCAAATACACAAAGATTATTGTTTAAAAATACATCAGCTATATATTTATATTACCTTTACTGAATCATAAAATCATCGCCTTTACTATTTCAAACATGATGTAGCACCAAAAAATCTGTTTATTAAGCTGCAATTGTATAATTTTCAACATTATCAAATATATCAAGCCTATCAAAAAATTTAAACCTTGAAAAAATACTCAAGCCGAGTTAGTTTTTAGTTAACGCCTGTTGCTGTGCTTAAACTTCCTTTTATTACTCTACCACCACCCGTAAGTTATAATTGACAATGCCATTGGTATATATACAAATATTAATAATATATTTGAACATTTTTGTGCAGTAGGTGTAAAGAAAATATTCTGCTTTATAAACAGAAGGTTTTTGGGCTGGTTAGGACAATTTGGACCAATCACCTAATTGTCTGAAAAGTAAGATGATCCATGCGTCGGATGGGCATGTAATAACTCGGTCCACCCACCAACCCGCATTGGACCAGCGTGGTGGGATACGGTCCAGAAACCTCCTACAGTACGTAAAATCCCCTTACGAAGAAGGCGTGCATCAGGGGAGGTCTATGTCCAGCAGTGGTCTAATGATGATCACAGGCTGATGATGATGATTTCTTTCCAATATGCAACAATACAGAAAAATAAAGAAAGGATATTTGACCTTCTCATAATCCTATGTACCATCAAGCATTCCATATGACAACAAGTTCATTTTATTGCACGATTCAGGAAATATGCTTTTCTTGGGCAAGATTAAATTTACAAATACTATTTTCCTTATGGAACGGCGTGTATCGTATATTTACGATCTCAAGATACATTCCTTTGCGATCTCATGTTTACATTTTCGTACGCCGTTCTCCCGAAATAACAGCTCTATATTTTATTATTTACAGACCTTTGTATTTTTTTCATGAAAGCGTTTATGACTGCTCTTTATACAGTTGCATATAGATTTCATTGACAATCTTAACTTTTCATATTGGTTTTATTGTATTCGTCTCACAAATTAACGCCCATTGTATTGTGTGTTATAAGTCTGGCCGCATTTTATAGTTTTTTAAAAAATACTTATTACACACACACAAAGAATTATTTCAACGAAAAACATTTTAGATTAAGGATTTATAAATAAATATTCTCTAAAAGAACATTTGAAAGCTTTACAACACGCATTCAAATAAGAATTCTTAAAATATTAAGAAATCAGTGTAATTGTTTCAATGTTACAATATAGGCATAATATCAAAATTATTCGCTCCTTTTTTAAGAACTTAATGACATTCTGAATAAAATAAACCCAAAAGAGAATTGCATAAATAACAGTTTAGCAAACTGTGTGGGAAAAAGGCAAACGCTTGTAATAAATTAAAAGGTTTATCCTGAACTAGTTTCAATTAGAACATTTAATTTAAATTGCATGAACGTATGGTAGCCGTGGAACTTATAATGAGATGACTGTAAAATTTCACGGTCTATCAAAAAGGATAACCGGGAAATAATTGGATAAGAACGCGGCAATAATACATATTTAGAATATAATATGCTATAAGTTTACGTGCTGTTAATGCTTTTATTGCGTAAAAGCGTATTCTTCATATAAGCGGACAGAATGGCTATATAAATGTAAGCTCTTGTATATTACTAGAGCTTACATAAGTAAAGTGGTTTTTAGCTTTTAAATGCAATAATTAAAAGCTCTCAAGGATCAGAATCTTATTAAATTGAACAAATAAAATACAAAAGGAACCATGAACAATTTAATCAATAATTGAATTATTTAACAAACACGTGATCCTCTAAGAATACAGCGAGTCAAATATTAGGATCAAGATATAAGGGGAAGAAGACAATTACAATTATGTACAAGACAAACATAAAATATTACAAGCCAAAGAATTATGAGAGCAGATAAACAAATGATTTAAAAACATTGTGTCCACAATTAAAAGGGGCCGCAAAAAATTCCTTTATTTACTGCTCGGTTATAATATATTTTTCCTACAAAAAACATATATAATTTAGAACTTAAGAATGGGAAACTATTTTTTTATTAATAGTTTTGGATTTTGAAACAGATCTTAAAAAAAAAAACAATAAACACTTATGTAAAAAAACTTACTTTATTTTACCCTAAAACTGAAAATGATGATAGGCATTGTAGAGACTGGGGGGTGGACGATTCCAGCCCATCCGACGCATGGATCATCTTATTTTTCAGACAATTGGGTGATCGGCCCAAATTGCCAACCAACTGGGAAACAAAATGAAAATTTTTGAGTCCCGCGGGATTCGAACCCCGACCTCCGGGTTTTTAAGGCAATGCCATCCACTAGGTATGGAGGGCGGTTGGTTGCTGTACGAAGTTTTTTATTTTATTTTTGCCTTTTTTTTTGCAACCATACTAGCCCAAAAAATTAGCGCGTCTTTCGTCCTAATAAATAATATAAAGGATCTTAAAGTAAAATGGCACTTACTATAAGATGAAACGTTTTAAATTTTTTCAACTTAAAATGTGAAACTTAATAACATTTTCCTGTGAACAAAATATTATTATTGATAACGAAGAAAGGTACCAAAACATTTGTTTTAATAGTTTAGCGTTTTTTTGGTAAATTTGATCTTTTAATGAAATTGAATCTTGAAGATTAATTTTCTTGAATTTTAAATAGTCTCAACTTTTAACTACATAAAAATAATCTGCACCGACTACGTATCAATACATTTTAATAAAAGTCCTTTATAAGCCCCCCAATGGAAAGGAAATGTTAAAATTTAATTGAGAACTTGAAGGAGTCATAGTTAAAATGAAACTTTTGATAGTTCCTGCAACGTTTCTATTTGACTTAAGAGAACCAAAGTTAGAACTGCGGTCCGCTTTTAAAAATAAATTACAAATACGACAAGGGCCTTCGTTAACGCTGCAAAATTATGTTTGGACATATTTATCTATCATAATAGCTATGAAATTTATGATTGTACTAGATGTTGCCCGACTTTATGGATGGTAATATAAATGTTAATATATTGATGAAAAAATGTATCTTTAGTTACCAACTACGGTCAATCGGTATACACTAATGAAAGTCCCGTCAAAATTGACCAGCCGTTAGTCAGCTAAACAATATGATGGACAGTCAAACATTTTGAAACCGTGCCTTAGTTTTATTTATCGTTTATATATCCAATGCTATCAATTAAAAAATGTTTTTATGTTCAAACGGACACAGTTAAAAGGCGTATGAACCTAAGGCACTCTAATCTATTCAGTTTTAACCAAATAACAGTTTTACACAAAGTGAGTCGATCTGACTCTACAAATTCGAAAAGCATGTTGCACTTTAAAATTATTAGTAATCAAAAATTTTTAGGTCTTTGACATACTATAACCACAGCTTGGATGGTAATCCATCTAACCAGGACCGAATTCTTACACGCCCATCCGATGCATGGATCATCTTAATTTTTAGGCAATTAAGTGATCGGCCTGTATTTTCCTAACCACGAAAACAACGTTAACACTAAGTTTTTTCCCGTGGGATTCTGAACCCCGCACTTTATATATAAGAGTATATAGAACAAGGAACCATTTATATAATTATTACTACCATCAATATTCATGTTAATGTATATATTTGATACCTTTTTCTATTTTGCCTGTTGTTGTGATTTCTCTTACTTCTTTTCTCTACATCAACCATAAGTTATTGTAGACAATGCCTTTGTTATATAAATACAGGTCTATTTGTACATTTTAGTGCAGAAGGTTTAAAATATTAAATAAAAAGATAATTTATTTTTTCCAATATGCAGTAATATTAGAAAGAATATTTGACCTTCTCATGTTCATATATGCCATCAAGTTAATTTTATTGCACGGTTAAGAAATATGCTATTCTTGGGTAAGATTAAATTTACAAATACAATTTTTCCTTATGGAACGGCGTGTATCGTATATTTACGATATCAAGATACATTCCTTTGCATCTCATGTTCCCATTTTCGTAGGTCCTTTGCCCGAAATAAAACTCTATATTTTATTATTTACAGATCTTTGTATTTCATTGATGACCTTAACTTTTCATATTGGTATTACTGTTTTGTCTCACAAAATAACGCCTATTTGTATAGTGTGTTATAAGTATGGCCGCGTTTTATAATTTTTAAGTAAAGAGAATTATTTCAACGAAAATATTTTTTGATTAACGATTTATAAATAAGTATTCTCTATAAGAACATTTGTAAGCTATACAACACGCATTAAAATAAGAATTATTAAAGGATTAAGCAATCGGTGTAACTGATATAATGTTAAAATAAAGGCAAAATATCAAAATTATACGCTTCTTTTTAACAATTTAATGAATTCTGAATTAATAAACCCAAAAGGAATTGCATAAATAACTTTTTGGGAAACTGCTTGGTAAAAAGGCAAACGCTTATATTAATGCAAAGGTTTATCCTAAACTAATTTCAATTAGAAATTTAATTTAATTTGCATGAACGTATGGTAGCCGTGGAACTTATAATGAGATGACTGTAAATTTCACGGTCACAAAAGGATAATGAAAATGTGGATAAGAACTCAAGCATTAATACATATTTAGAATTTAATACTCTATAATTTCACGTTCTGATAATGTTTTATTGCGTAACACGTATTCTCTTTAATATATTACTTTTAACATATTTTTTATAAGCGGACAGGATCGCTATATAAATGTAAGCTCAGTATATTAGTAAGAGGATACATGCGTCGGATGGCATGTAAAGTCGGTCCACCCACCAACCCGCATTGGACCAGCGTGGTGAGTTGGACCAAACCCTCTAATGTTGAGGGGTCAGTTGGGGAGGCCTATGTCCAGCAGTCGACTATCACAGGATGATGACTATGATTATTATATTTAAGACTTGCGTACCATCATACCTTTGTAATAATTTTACAAATTTTTCCTAGTCGTTCCTAGAACAACATTTAGTCAAATTCTTATGAAACACCATAAGATTAGAATAGAGTTTAAGAGAAGGATACTTAAGATCTGATCTGTGCTATATGATAACAAAAAAATATTAAATATGTTTTGAGAACCTGGTCCGTTTAACGTGTCCATTCAAACGAAGCGAAGATAATCTTTTTTTTTACCTTACGTGTTCGTCTTAATCATGTGAAGTTAAAAATGAGTCAAATCAAAAGTTTATGTCAACACATCTCTTTATTTGCTTACCTTATGTTACCACTACAGTACTATAACGTTCTTGGTAGAGATATTAACCATTTTTTTTATTTGTATAGAATGCCGCCATTGCTGTTTTAGTCTCATAAATAAGTGTATAAACTGTAGAAGCGACAGGGGGAAATAATTGGATTCATAAACGTAATGACTGAGAAATCTGAAAATAATTGGAGAGGCCCGGACGGATAACACGCTATACAAGTAGAAGTATTGCATCAAAGTTAAGATACTATCAGGACACAAAATTTTAAGTATAATTTATATTGCAATTTGTTTTTACATTATTCAAATGCAGATATTAGTAGAGTATTTTGTTTAACCAGTCTGAAAGAAATGTGGCGTTCTCGGCCATAACCCAGGTAATTGCTTTAAAGCATTTGGTGGGACGTCTAAATTACGCAATTCTTACACTACGGACCCCTCTTAACTGTTATTCATCAAAATTATCACACTACTGATAAGCAGAAGCAATAGGAATTGTTGAACATCTCTAGTCAGTATTCAGCAAAAAGTTCGTCAAACTGGTACCCTCTTTCCATAACATATACAGCATAATTTGTGTAACTATTTACTGCTACACTAAATATTGAAAGTCAAAAGATTGTTAAACAGTTAAACGTCGATAAAACAGTGTGAGGAAAGACCTTAGAAGTTTAATCAGATTCGATTCTGCTAAAAGTCAGACAGTACTAATCTTTACAGTCATTTTCAGTATGCTGTAGCGCTGCCACATAGTTTAACGTCACACGGTTGTAATTCATTCCATCAAGAAATAAGTAAAAGATTTTCAAACTTTTGTCTCAGACATTACTCAGTATTATATTAACATCCAAAAAGTGAAATAACAATTATTATAATAAGCACAGAAGCGGATAAATATTGAGGAAAATCTTAACTTATAATGTGATCCGTACGGACTTTTGACGTGACACGGTCTTATGAATTGGTTCAAGCTAGGGAAACACTTTCGAAAACCTTTGTCACAGCGCCGCTCACGTAATGCTCTCCATAACCAACCATAAGAGAAAGTGAGAGGCACCCGTCTCTTTTACTCGCGTGAAGGAAGGACAGAGGAAGAGAAAGAGGGCTATGCTTACCGGTTCATGTCTTGCGTATATCTAACACTGGAGCGTTCTTGCCGTCGGAGTGAATAAACAGTGTCTGTATTCATGTTTACTATTTAGTAATTGATCCTTCTTCATACTATACAAATGAATATTTACATTACAATCATTCTACGAATAAAAGACATTGTCACGTATAACTTTCGCCCGTATACCGATTTTATTTATTTTATTTATTTATTTTATTAAAGCTGCACAAGAAGTACAATGGCGGACTTAATGCCTAAAGGCATTATCTACCATTTTACATGCAACTTATTTTTTTTATAGACAAGTGAATCAACTATATTAATTTTGTAAAGCTTGTCAAATTTTGACAAAATTGTATCTCTCTAATATTGTTGTGACAACAAACTCTGGGAAAAGACTACTGATACCCGTCATCGCATAGGCAAAAACGGGTTTTATCGGAATCGCATCGACTAAAACCGCCACGTTTTTCCTTCATGGTACCATAGATATGGGGTCACTTCCCCAGGTCTTTTTTTTGCCGTTGGAAAAATCCAGCTTACGTATTTCCCGCCGCCAGAGTGAGGGGACAGCAGAGATATGTGGGGCCAAGATGGAGCGGCCAGTATACCCACTAAAAACCAACGGTTGCTCCTTTCTCATGTTACTGTAGCCGGGGCCGCGGGCGCTGAGGACAGTCTTCGGCGACCCCAGCACGACTTGAGCCTCGCGGGTCTTTTCTCTCCGGGTGTGTTAGGACACCTGGACCGTCGCTTTAGGTTGCCGTTTGCTCCGGCACGGCACCCCCTTTTGAGCCCTTCTCTGGGCGGCGGGCACCCTCTCGCCGGCCGCCCAGGGGCTCAGTGTCAGGGGGGAAGATTGGGCGCGTACGCCACTCTTCGGCGCCCTGGCCTTCTGCGGATAGCCAGGGCGCTCAAGGCCTCCCTGTCCCTTTCCGCAGCCTCCTTCCGGGCCATCACGTCCTCGAAGAACGCAAGAATGGCGCCCCACGACCTTTCGCTCTCTGACATCCAGCGCACTGCTGCAGGAAGCGAAAGGTCGTGCCCCTCGACACTACGCAGCTCTCGGCGTTGCTCAATCCAGGCTGGGCACCCCACCAGCGCGTGCTTGGCCATCTCCTCCGCACATACGCCACAGTGATGGCACTCCTCAGTAGGCTCCTTACCGGCCACGTGGCACATGTACCTTCCGAAACAGCCATGTCCCGAGCGAGGCTGCATCGCGCGGAATGTGAGAAAGCCGTGCCTCTTTCAAGCCACCACTTTAATACGGGGGGTATGGCCTCCACTGTTCGACGGCCGGCGCTGGTGTGCTCCAGCCGCAGCTCCCATTCCTGTATTGCAAGGGAGCGCAGTTTGTCTCTGCACCCCCTCATTTCTTCTGGGGCTGGCCTGCAGCACCAAGATCTCGACTCCTCGCGCCAGAAAAAGAGTGACGCAAGGATTTCTGCATCTAGGTCCCAGGGCAAGAAGCCAGCCAACAGGCACGCCGCCTTGCCGGAGATGGTCTGATAGCCACGTACGGCCTGGATTGCCTACACCCTCTGGGTTCTTCTCAGTACCGAATTACTCTCCTTTTGGAGGTTGTCGGCCCACGCGGATGCTCCGTACAGGACCATGGACCTGACGACCCCGGCGTATAGGTGGCGACAGGTGCTGCTGGGTCCACCAATGTTGTGGAGCATTCTACCGAGAGCTGCCGCTGCTCTCGCCACTCAAGGCGCGAGGCGCTCAAAATGGGCGCATCGGTGATCTAGGACTAGGCTGAGATATTTTATCGTCGGTTTGACGTCGACGCAAACGCCGCAACGATAATGTGGGCGTCCGCAAATGGCGCGTTCCGAGGTCAATAAAAGTACAGGTCCTCTAATCTTTGCCACCGGCTGCACCTCATCATGGCAAACACACGTCACCTCGCTGGTCCAGAGCCCATCTCGGCATGGAAACTCGACACGACAGGTAAGCCCCAATCAATCTAAAGTAGGGAGGCACCCCGTGGTATCTGCGCCTCCTTTATGCCCAGGGCAGAGTGTTAAAAGCGTTGGCGATGTCAAGTGATACCGCCAAAACACCCTCACCCCGGGACACCGCATCCTGCGTTAGGGACCTGATCCACAGCACCGCGTGGACGGTCGACCGGCCCTTGCGGAAGCCATACTGCCACTCCGCCAGACTTGGACCGACGTGCTCCAGGTGCTGGACGATGCGGCCACCACGATTCTCTCAAGTTTTTTCCCACATCGTCCAACAGGCACGATCAGCCTATAAGCGGAGGGCGTGTCCGCAGGACGCCCCGCCCTTTGTATGAGGACGAGTCTGCCTGTCTTCCACCTATGTAGTATTAAGGCTTGGGCTAGTAAACATCGCCCTCACTCTGGGCTCATCTAGGGCCAGCGCAAGCGTGCGACCCGGAATGCCATCGGTGGCCTGGAGCGGTGCCTTTACCCCTCATTTTGAGAAGTGCTGTACCAAACTCTCCCGGGGTGACTTCTGGCACTTCTGGTTTGGATCGACCTCATCCGTGCCATTTGGGACCATTGAAGGTGCCGCGTGCTCCTCTCGTTGTGGGAATAAAACCTTGGCAATCGTAGCAACTAACTGAGGCGCCAGACGCTCAGTGAGTGGGGTGGGGGGCAAGGATAAAGCCTGTTTATCACCATTTTGTAGGGTCGGGGAAGCTTCCCCGCGACTGAACTAAGTCGTAGGTAGTGAGCTCAACCGCTACGACAAAGCGAGAACCTGTTCGGAGGATCCGCAATACTCCTAAACCAACTACAGGTTGTGCAAAACAAAAATCCGCCGCGCGACCGGGGCGCATTGGTACCAATGATACGTAGTTTTAAACAGCGACTGCAAATTGCCGACACTCCGCGAGCATCGAAAAAGTTAACTCGCAAATACACCACAATAACCCTCTGCTGGTAAAAGCAGCAATGTATACGGCCGATCCAAATGCTTCTTGTCGCAAGCG
Source organism: Lamproptera curius (assembly GCA_029286875.1). Taxonomy (NCBI): domain Eukaryota; kingdom Metazoa; phylum Arthropoda; class Insecta; order Lepidoptera; family Papilionidae; genus Lamproptera; species Lamproptera curius. Next base: position 2,435,651 of record JAGSMT010000060.1, read on the forward strand.
TAGACTGTATAACATCTTTCTCCATCCAGACAAGGAAGGGATCACCAAGATACTAGACTCAACGGGAGTCTCCTAACCTTACATACCATACTAGTAGAAATAGCACCATAGAAACGCACTTAGTTGGCCCTCGCTTACCAGCACAGCGAAACACAAACTACACCCGAATTCCACGGCGGTTCTCATCGCCCCCTCCAACCGATTAAAACAGTCGCCAGACCATCAGCGTAATGATTCGGTTTGTTAAACGATCATGGAATATTCTTAGAAGACACAAAAGAATGCCTAACTCGCGCACTTTGTGTCCGTGTGATTTTCACTTTTAGCAAAAGGTGTCGGCCGTGAGGACGGTAGCTTCCCGTAATCTCTGTGTTAGATAAAGCTTACCAAAGACATGAGGGTAGAAGCATAACATAGCTGCCAAAAAAAAGAGGGTTACTTACCTCTTGGAGTTGAACAGCGATACCATGGTTTAATTGGTTTACTTAAACTTCGGTATCGCTGTTCAACTAGTTAGTGTAACGTTTCTATTTCTATGTAACGTTTAATTTGTGCAAAATTCGAAACTGTGGTTCGGGTTGTTAAAATAATTAATAAGTACAAGCGGCCTTCATTAACGCTCCAAATGACATTTGAATAATTTTTGTTCTTGTTACATTATAATAAACAGAAACCATTTTATAAAATTCTGAATTTAATCTTTGGATCTGTCAAATGACTTTATAATTGCACTTTATTTAATGAGATTATCTGTAGAATTATTTTGATGAAACATTGTAAGCTCAATAACACAGCAAAAATGTGACATTTTTTGTCTGAACTAATCGCCTTTTTAGGATTTCAACAAAGATTATAACGGTCATGACCTAGGTTATTTTATTATACAACAAAAGGATAAATAAATTTAAGTTTAACAAATATTAGCATTCATGAAATTAGTAAAAACCTTCTATATAAAATCGAAAAATTCGTCTATGGAAAAAACATATTAAAACGTTCTTATTAATTTAAAAGTAAAGAACAGGAACGAGTGTCGGTTTTATTTTGAAACAAAACCTTCTAAATGTCGAAGAAACATTAGTTAAAATTTTATGTTAATGGTTTTAAATTTTTAGTTTGCGCTTTAAAAAGCATTATATAGTTATTTTTAAAATTTAATTATATGAGATATTTATTAGGTCCAATTTTAAACGGCGCATATAAGAAACATTAAAATTCAATTAAATAAGAAATGCAATAAGTTTACAAAGGATATTTGACCATCACACACTCTTGAATGCCAACAAGGTCGTTTTATTACACGGTTCAGGAAATATTCCGTTTTCGGGCAAGATTAAATTTACAAATACAATTTTCCTTACGGAACAGCGTGCATCGTATATTTACGATCGCACGGTACATTCCTTTGCGATCGCATGTTTCCATTTTCACAGGTCGTTTTCCCAAATAAAAGCTCTATTCATTATTTTTATGAACCTTTGTACTCTTTCTTTGAATTTTTATTAACTGTTTTTGATAAAAATTACTTGTATATTTGATTCATAATCTTAATTAAGAAGATTTAAAGCATGTTTTACAAGCTTTATATTTTCAAAGTTAGGTTTTTTGTATAAAAAACATATAAATTTTTTTAGCTCTTTAAATAAATTTGAACACAAAATAAATATGTAATATATCTGTTCTTTAATTTATAATATATGAAGGAATAAAGAAGAAAAATAAGTTTAAAAAATTAGCTTACATAACTTAAAAGTGATTTCAAGTTTAGCTTTAAATTATCGAAATATATCGATTGTTCATATGTCTAAATATTAAATCTCTAGTAGCGATGCAATCATCTACGTGTTAGGTTCTTTTAAATATAATTTCCTTAAAATCTGTAGTGATTTAATTTTTGACATGTACGAGCATATTAAATCTTAACCTCAGGCTGGACAAGTCTCGTCTGATGAAGGCCACTCCTTATTCATCTCATGCTTATCCAATACACCAGAGGGTTATAGCTCGAGCTCAATAATCGCTTCCAGTGCTTGTAGCACTATGGACGATATTAACGCGCTATTTACCTAATGGAAACAGGATGGAAAATACAGCTATAGTCTTCTTCCGACATGTCACGTTACAGGCAGTTTGAATTAAAGAGTCGATAGAAAAGAACAGAGGTTCTTAAGTGTTCGACAGATATCTGTCCATCGGCAAAGACTTGGATACCGATAGTGGGGCTATCATATCCAGTAGGCCAAAAGTTTTAAGTGTGATTCAAATTTCTATGGACAGCTGCATACATCGACGAAGGAACCGCTTACTGAAGTGATTGACAACCCAGTTTTAGTGCGGCCAGCCATATAGCTCGTTGAACCAATGACAATTGGCGAAGAAGGGTTCTTGAGTCGTATACTCCCACTATATGGAGAAAAGATCGGTGCAAATGTCTTATGGGAGATCTATAAGAGACTAATGGGGAATCCTATGCTCAGTAGTGGGCTCTAATAGGCTAAAATAACGAACGACGAAGATAGGGTAATCGCGGTAATAAAAATCTACCTAAAAAAATATTTTACAGTTAATACAGGAAATCTTAAAATTTTAAACTTTTGTGTTAAACTATATTACTATATATGCACTGGAAAAAGAATTGGTCCTTTTTGTGTAGTAATATATCGTAACAAAAAAACAAACACTTTAAATAACGATTAAAATGCCATGATATTACTCGCAGAAAAGGCAAACGTTTACAATAAATTCAAACATTTATCCCAAATTAATTTAATTTCGAAATTAAAATAAATTTGCATGAACGTATGAAAGCCGCGGAACTTATAATGAGATGACTCTAAAATTTTACGGCCTGTCTGAAATGATAACTGGAAAATAATTGGATTAGAACTCTGTATTAATACGAATTGCAATTTTTTATGTAATAATTTAACTGTACTGATAATACTTTAATATGTTATGATAATGAGTTACTTTATATTTTTGTAGATAATGTTTCATTTTTTTATGTAGTTAATTAGATTAAATTAAATTTTAAACAAGCAATGTCTGTTCCATAAATCTGACCATTACTGATGACTTTTATTACAGAATTATTTCACTACAATAACGTTTATACAACATTAATCCAATATTATGATAGTGATAAAGGTGGAAGATGGCAAAAATTTTGTTTAAACAAAGCCAGAGGATCATTGTTAAATAGCGGATAACTATAAAACAAAACTGACCACGTAAAGTTTTTTAAAGTCACTCATATTGTTTACAATATTTTAATACCAAAAACAACTAAAACCACTTTTGTTTAAAACATAAAATTCCGATTTAAATCTTATGACTTTAGGATAGAGTTATATGAAAACATAAATTCCCTTTAAAGTAATACCAACATTAAACTGGCGTAAGAAAATTTAAATAATTTTTAGTTAAAAAATGTTATACATTTTCTGCCTTCAATAAACTTAAAATAATAAATACAATGTTCATAAAACCTCGAAAACTAAGATGGCCATGGATGGCACCAAATGGAAAGACAAAGAACGAGAACGACTTTATAACAACAAACGTCAATCAAATTATTCAAAATTTAAATATCATTAGCTAATTTCAACATCCTAGTGACCATCGATTAGTAAGAATTACAATAAATAAGAATAACTACAAAACTCACGTGCCCATTACATGAGTAAACCAAAGATCGAGACAGTGGCAGATAATCGTATTGAACGAAATACATTCTATATTAGACTCTGAGGAAGACGTTAATATACTTAATAGCAAAATAGAGAGGATATTGCGAAACACTACTATTTCACCTACGATGAATGAAAGAGAAATAAGAATGTCTAGCGTCATAACCCAAGAAATTAAGGACCTTAAAATGGAAAAGCATCTTCTGAAGCTTAAAAAACATAAAACAAGACAAGATAGAGCAAAACTTACAGTGAGTAGAACAGGCGGGTTTTATGAAAAAATACTCCACAATTGATCACATATATACATTAAAATTGATTATAGAAAATATACAGAGTACGACTTACCGATTTATAGAGCAATTGTAGATTATTCAAAGGCGTTTGACACAATATCTCATAACTCTATATGGTGCGCCTTAAATGACCAAGGAATTGCACATGATTATATAGAACTCCTTAAGAAAATTTATTCAAATAGTACAACACGGGTGCGCCTCGAAACGAAAAGATTAACATTTCACGTAGAATGTGGCGTAAAACAAGGAGATCCGAACCAAATTGTTTATAGCCGTCCTAGAATCTATTTTTAGGAAAACTCATTGGAAACTTTTTGGTATAAATATAAATGGCACTTACCTATCACATCTCAGATTTGCCGATGATATAGCTATTTTTCTAATACGCAGGACAACTAGAATCTCTTCGATGTAATAGTGAAAAGGTTGGCATGTATTAATCTAGACAAAACAAAAGTTATGACAAATAGAGACAAGAAAAATAGAGAAATATTATTGAAATTGACACCAATCCAATACGTAGAAGAATATGTCTATTTTAGCCAACTAATTTATTATATTATATCTTTCAAATTTAGTACGGATAAGGAAATTGAGCGTAGAATAAAGTCCACGTGGAGCAAATATTGGGCTCTGAAAGAAGTATTTAAAGGACCTATGTCTATTAAATTAAAAACAAGAGCATTCCAATTTGCCTTGAACCCGTAAGACAGGGTTATGCATGCCAAACCTGGACATTAGAAAAGTTACAATCTAACAAAATAAAAACCTGTCAGCGGGCAATAGAAAGAAGCTATCTGCATTTAAAACTAAAAGACAATCTTAAAAGACATTTTTAAACAAATAATGAAATTAAAGTAGAAGTGGGCAGGTCACCTACAAAGAGTAACTGACCAAGATGGTCTCAAAAAGTTACTAATTGGCATCCCATATATAAGAAAAGAAGAAGAGGCAGACTCGTCAAAAGATGGAGCGACGATATAGAAGTAGTAGCTGGAACACTATGGGCACGGATAGCTCAAGACAGAGCTTGTTGGAGTGGTTCGGAGGAGGCTTTTACCACTTTAGGCGGCCCTTACATTCAACTTAACACTAACATAATTTAATTATATATAAGTTATATTAACTAAAGTAATAAATCAAATAAAACTTTGTCACTGCCAAATGTATAAATGACAAAAAAAAGCTTTATTATTATTATTATTTATAAAATTTACACTTATATCGGGAGGCAAATTATATTATAATTTATAACGGTGTGGTAAATGTGCTGAAATGATCCAAATGTCATATTTGCCTCTGAGCTGGCTGATTTGGCTTTTACTATAAATGACTTGGAGCAATTTTGCCATATTTCTCGATTTTAGGTCAACTGCACTCCCACACTGGTTTTCGACCCAATAAATAAAATAATTTATAAAGACGATTTTCTTATAACATAACCTAATTAAGAAATTACTTACACAAACTACTTAAAGTTTAACAGCATAAATAATAAAGTGCAAATCATAAATAAAAAGTGGAAAAACGTTACATTTTGGAACTTACAAGTATCTCTTTACTGTGTTTATTTAAGACCATGATTTTTATACATCATTTTACACAAATATTATTCTTAGTATTTGGTATAAAATTCGCCTTACTGGGTTTAACCGTTTCTGAGTAAAACTGGTGACACACGGACATAGTAACAAGTGGGTAATCCGGGTTCCTTTTTCGATCTTTTCAGCTACGGAAGCCTGAAATAGCGACGCACAGATGCGTTTGCAACAGACGATCAAACGGACGGTGTCAACATACATAAAGTTTAATAATTCTATTAAGTACTATTAAAACCCAGCTTTATGAGTTCAAAAAATATATTTTAGTAATATATCATGAACACATTTAAATCATTTTATATTTTTAACTAGGTTACGTCGTAAAGCGCAAGCGTTTTGTAATCCAATGATTTATTACTCAATGTTGGCAGTTTTTGAAAATCTCGTTTGTGAGCAGATTTAAGCGTAACATTTAAATTAATTGTGAAATACCCATTTAAGTGATCATAATCTCATCAAAAAAGATAAGAACTGTTTAAAACATTCTGTTCTTCAGTACTCTATGTTTATAACGAAAAGCTTTAATGGGCTCTTAATTCTGAATTTGGATTAGCTATTGTTGAAACATGAAATATTTTTAGTCAGTTCTTTGTTCATTGATAACCATTGTATGTCCATAAATAATTAAAATGTTTTGAAATTTGTGTTATTATGTAACATGCGCTTCGTTGTGTCAACAAAATTATATAAATGACACAAAACGTAAACATTAACAGAAAAACAAATTACAAAGAAACGCACAATATGCTATTTGTTTTCCGAAAATATCGATTTTAAAAATGAATCTCGTTGTCGTCTCGATCTTTTGATTTTAGCATTAAAACGCTCAGTAAGTAAGCTAAATCACTGGTCAGCACAAAAGCTACTAAAAATTGTTCCTAAAAGATGTTTTATGATCTAGTGCCACTGTGATTATGTTACTATTTACCTGATTCTTAGGATAGCTACACAATTATTTCAACCATAATTCATGTGAATTATCGTACTACCGATTAACACCAGCAAAAGGCAATTTCGTAGATCTCTCGTCAGTATTTAGCAAAAACCTGATACCCTTTATCTATGAAAATGCAAGAAAAAACGTCTAACTATTCAGCATAATATATTAAAGGTTTTCAAATTTAAAACATCTGTAAGCATTTAACAAATCTTCTTTAGGACTATTTTAGGAAATACCTAAGAATAAATTTAAACAGATTTGCTTCGGTCAACAATTAGTATTAATGCGGTACTAATCGGTACACTAATGGCATGTTGTAGCGCTGCGAGACAGGTTGACATCACACGTTTGAAATTATTTCTATCAGCGTTATAAGAGCATTCAAATAACTCTCCCAAAAATAACTCAGAATTAAGTTAACGGGCAATAATGCGCTATCGTTAAAGCGTAAAAGTGAAGAACGTCTTATAATAAGATCCATTCAGACTTTCTTTTTGTACAAAAGTGAACTAGCCGTATTATGTTTGCTAAGATTGCTTTATTTTTGTAACGTTATATCTCCCTAATAATATTGTGACAACAGGCTCTTAGATACATATGCAGTATTTGGATAGAGACAGCGTGAAACAGGAAATTAGTTGTCCCTATTAACAATCGATTGCATTAACATCTCTTGTTTTACTAATATAACAACTTATATATATATATATATATGATATGGTGTACCATTATACAGAACATTATGAAATTCATCAAAAACATTATAGTTTCATTCATGGTGACAAATTTCTATATCGGCTTTTATCCCCATTTTAACCCCTAGTTCATCCCCGTACAGCTTTAAACTATAAAAACACTACTTATGGGTCGTTTCGGGTATGCATTACATTTCATCGTTTTATATTCAACTTGGATGATTTCTATATAAAACTTCATCTATTTAACCACTTTTATAGCAATAATTGTTAGCCTATGTCCTTTGCTCACTTTCTTTTTTTTTTCTATTAGTTTTTTTCTACCCTTATTTGTTTTGTTTATAACTTCGGGAAAAAGTAACTATGTGTGGAATATTTAAAACAAATATAGTCTTAAATAAAAAATTATAATTTTAATTACTGTCAAAAATAATTTAAAGGTATAAACTAGAGTAACTTATCAAGGCAAATTTGTCGCCAATCGTCTATCAAATACGGATGAATTCATTCAAAGAGAGTTACTTAGCCCCTTGAAATTGAACAGTGATACTAAAGTTTAATTGGAGAACTTGAACGAATCGTAGTTAAGTTGAAACTTTTTGATAGTTAGTATAACGTTTCTATTTCAGTTAATTAGAGCAAAATTCCTATACAGTGGTGCGCGTTGTTAAAATAAATTGCAAATACAAGTGGCCTTCATTAATGCTCCGAGTGACATTTTGACATCGCTGTTATCAAGTTGGTATTAGTGACAATATTCTGTTTTCATTAAGTTTCTTGTTCGAATAGATAACAGATGGCGCGAACAAAAAAACATTTCAAGTTATGTTAAGATCTGTAAATTAAATTACTATTGCATTTTAACCAATGGTATGATATATGTGTTATTTTGAGCAGCAAAAATATGACATTTATTGTCAGACTCAATCGGCATTTTGGGGTCTCACAAGAGATTATAACGATCATGGCCTACCTATATTAAAAATATTAGTTGTCAAAAATAACTGTCAAGAAAAAGGTGGTACATAAAATCTAAAAAAATTCGGGTATGAAAAAAAATATCATCATACCTTATAACGTACTAATTGAATCAAAAGAATATGAAAAGTACTAATGTCGGTTTTACTTGAAAACAAAACGTGCTAAATTTCTTAGTTTCATTAGGTTCAATGTAAAATGGCGCATATAACAATCATTAAAATTCAATTAAATAAGAAATGCAATAAGTTTACAAAGGATATTTGACCATCACACACTCTTCAATGCCAGCAAGGTCGTTTTATTACACGGTTCAGGAAATATTCCGTTCTCGGGCAAGATTAAATTTACTAACGCAATTTTCTTTACGGAACAGCGTGTATCGTTTTTTATGATCGCATGATACATTTAATTGCGATCGCATGTTTCCATTTTAGCAAGTCGTTCTCCCGAATAAAAGCGCCATTCATTGTTATTTACGAACATTTATATTTCAACTGCATTTTATAGAAATTTTTGTTTATTTGATTAATAGTTTTAATTGAAAAGATTTAATCCAAATTTCACTACCTTTCATTTTCGAAAAAAGATAGATCAATTTGTTTAATAAAACCTACACTATTTTTTTTATTCCTCCTAACCTAATGGAAACAGGACGGAAATTGCAGCTATAGTCTTTTTCCGACATGTCACGTAACAGGCAGCTTAATAGGTAGATCGGGTAAACGCAACTATAATACAACAACTATAAGGAGGCGATAAAACAGAGCAGAGGATTTGAAATATTCGCAGGGAGTACCGGTGCGTTCCGTAGGAGATCCCGGTGCCTCTTATAATATACAGTACCGGTGCGTTCCGTAGGAGATTCCGATGCCTCTTATAATATACAGATGATAAGCGCTGAATGAGTTTTAGTGAGTAAAAACCTCACATAACCCTTATAAAAAGGGTATCTTTTGAAGATTTTCCCCTCCTAAGAAAAAAAAAAGAAAAAAAAAGGGCCGGCTCTCATAAAGCTCTTAGAACCGATATCCGCCGGGGATTTCAGCCTGTTAGAGCCCACTGCTGAAATGACGAACAGCGACGATAGGTTAATCGCTCAAATAAAAACCTACCATAAAAAATCTTTTACAGTTAATATACTAAATCTTGAAATTTAAAACCATTTCCATGATTTAGCTCGCCGAAAAGGCAAACGTTTACAATAAATTCAAATATTTATCTCAAAATAAATTAATTTCGAAATTAAAATAAATTTGCATGAACGTATGAGAGCCGCGGAACTTATAATGAGATGACTCTAAAATTTCACGGTCTGTCTGAAAGGATAACTGGAAAATAATTGGATTAGAACTCTGTATTAATACGAATTGCGATTTTGCATGTTATAATTTTACGCTAATGATAATAATTTTAATCATACATTTCTTTACACTCTTTTATGCAATATTTCATCGTATCGACTGTAATAAAGCAGATTAAATATAATTATATTTTTAACAAGCAATTATGCTATATAAACAAAACATTAATGTACAGTATTCTTCTATAACGGATTAGTAATAACATAAGAGATTGGTTAAATGTTACAGTTATGATAAAATTGAAAGATGGCAAAAATTGTGTTCAGTCTAAAGTATAAAATTTTATCAGACAGGGAATCGTCGCTAAATAACGGATAATGATGAACGAAACTGACCATTCAAAGATTTATAAGTTCTCTTATATTGTTAATAATATTCGAATACAAAAATATATGCAACAAATTGTGGCTAAGACATGAAATTTCCGAGGATTATGACTAGATGAATTGCAACAGAATCCATTAACAATTGTAGCAAATAAAGTATCAGCATACATTAAGATTAGTAATTTTATTGAGAGATATTAAAACCTCACAGCCGAAAGTGGTTTCAGCTTTATGAGTTTAATAAATATATTTAAGTAATATTTCATGAACACATTTAAATAATTCTATATTTTTTAATAGGTCACGTCGCAAAGCGCGAGTATTTTGTAATCCACAGATTTATTACCCGATGTTGACAGTTTTTGAAATCCTTGTTGTAAGCATATTTAAGCAAAGCAATATTTATCATCGTGAATTTACTATTTTAGTTATCGTTATCTCATCACAGAAATATATATAAACGGTTTTAAAACATTATGTTTCTTAAAACCTAAAGTTGTAGTGGGCTATTAATTCTGAATTTAAAATAAGGTTATGTTCAATCTTGAAATATTTTTCAAAGTCAGTCCTTTGTTAAGCGACAAGCAAGGCAGGTCCATAATTTTTTTATGTATTGAAATTTGTTAAATTATGACACACGCGCTTCGTCAGACAACAAAATGTTACAAATGACACAACGTAAACATTAACAGATAAAACTTTACAAACAAACGCACAATCTGTTAATTGTTTCCCAGTTTTGTATTTTTTTAATTAAGCTCTATGCTGTCTCGATCTTTTGATGTTAGCATCAAAAGCGCTCAGAAATTAGTTAAATCACAGGTCAGCACCAAAGCAACTAAAAATTGCAAAGGTGCATGTTAGTCTAGTGCCGGTGTGATGCTGATTTAACCAATTCTTACGATATCTACAAAGCCGTATCCATAAGCTACGAACAGTAATCGATCAGGATTATCATATTACTTATTAAGAGAAGCACTAGGCACTGTTATACTTTTCTGGTCAATGTTCAGCAAAGATTGATTGATTACCTGATATCCTCTGTCTTCGTACTTTTTTGTACAAAAGTAAACATATTATATTATGTTTGAAAAGCTTGCCATATTTTGAAAACATTGTATCTCTCTAATATTATTGTGATTACAAGCTCTCAAATACATCTGCACTGTTTGAATAGAGATAACGTGTCACAGCAAATTAATTGTCCCCATTGTTTGTGTATACAAATATCGATTGGAGAAACATCACTTGCCTCTCTAAAATAACAACTTATGGATATAAATACGATATGGTGTATATAAAGCACAATTTCATCAAAAGCATTATATTATAATTCGCAATACGATAAAAAAAGTATAGTTTCTTTTTTGCTTTTACATATTTTTACAATTGTAGCACTAGCAATACATAATTATTTTAATTCATTCTAACCAAACTTATTATTTTCATAATTTTTAATATTGTTTTAGTAAAAAGAACTAATATTATCATATACCTTAATTATTTCTATTGTTTGCGCGAATATACATTATTAATAATGATACTGGATTTTATCGCGTTTATTTTTACAGTCACCCCGTGACCACGTGCCGCTGGAAATGTTCGAAACGTCGGGAATTTAAAATGTAAAATAAACGCGATAAAATCCGTAAAGTCATTTATTTAATAATTACCTTAATGTTTTTAAATGTGGAGATAACAATACCGATTTACCGGTGGCTGCGTTGAAAAGGCCTCGCAGCTATAATCGTTTGCACTATATACATCTTTGATATTTTAGCACGAAACTGTCCGTCTTTGTTTTGATCAGATTCTTTTTACTTAATACAAATGTCAAGCCTAACAATATTTAACAATATTACATTATTCTAGACTCAAAAACATGTAAGATATGTGTTGCTCTCTAATAGTAAGTAATGTAGGATACTGTATGGATGTTATTTTTGTTTTAGCTATTTTCTGCCCTTATTTGTTTTGTAACCTTATATTCTAACAGCCGACGAAAATACGCAGGACTGTAGTCCTATATAAATAACAATATGGTGATCTTAAAGTGAAATGGCTTTTGACTTTTCGTATGAGATGTCTTTTACGAAGTTATATACTATAAAAAAAAAGAAAATTTGTGTAGTCCCACAGGATTCGAACCCACGACCTCCGGTTTCTAAAGCAAACGCCTATGCCACTAGGCTACGGAGGCAGTTCGCCAACTATTTATTACCCATTATTTATTTACAACAAATTTCTAAGAATTAGTAAGAACAAATGTGAACCAATAACAAAAGAAATATTTTCAGTAATATTAAAGACACATTTTAGGCTGGAACTAGACCACATTATAGAGAAATTTTTTGGAAATGCCTAAATCTACAAAATTTTAACAGTATCTTCGCCGAATACGGATTATTTAATTTAAAGAGCGTTACTTTAGCCTCATAAAATTGAACAGCGATACCAAAGTTTAATAGGGGAACTTAAACAAATCGTAGTTAAGATGAAACTTGTGGTATTTAGTGTAACGTTTCTATTTCAGTTAATCAGAGCAAAATTCGAAACTGTGGTTTGCGTTGGTAAAATAAATTGTAAATACAATTGGCCTTCATTAACGCTTCGAGTGGCATTTTGACATCGCAATTATCTATCAAGTTGGTAATAAAAATGACAAAAGTGAAAGGAAAACAAAATAATGTCACTAAACATTATTTTGTTTTCCTCTCATTTTTTGTTTGAATATAGATTACAGATAGCGCGAATAAAAAAACATTTCAAGTTATGTTAAGATCTGTAAAAAGCACTATATAATTGCATTTTAACTAATAGCATTACATAGCTGGTACATTTTGAGCAGCAAAAATATGACATTTATTGTTAGATCCAATCGGCATTTTAGGGTCTCTCAAAAGATTATAATGGCCTACATTAAATTTAAAATATAAGCTGTGTATGAAAAAAAATATAAGCATATCTATTAACGTGCTACATGAATAAAAAGTATATGAAAACTACTAATGTCGGTTTTACTTTTAAACAAATCGTGCTAAATTACTTAGTTTCATTAGGTTCAATTTTAAACGGCGCTTATAAGAAACATTAAAATTAATATTATTTTAATTTAATGATATAAGAAATGAGCTAAATATAACAAGTATACAAGCTGGCATAGAAATAAACCGCTGTAAAAACAATGTTATGACTAACTGCTTAAAACATCCAGTTTACCTAAAGGAAGAAGAGCTCCAGTATGCTGACTCCTACATATACTTGGGCAAAAAAATTTCTTTTGATAAACAAAGAAATGAGCTGGAGAGAGAAAGAAGAGTAGCAATCGCATGGAGTAAGTTTTGGAAAGCAAAAGAGTTAATCAAAAGTGATTTGCCGTAAGAAAGATCCAAAAAATCAACCATAGAACAATACGAAAGAAGACAAATGTTACAGATGCGTTGCACCACTGCAAGAAATTAAAGTGCGTTGGGCGAGTCGTACAGCGTGACTCACAGACCATCGTTGGACTCACAGGCTGACATCGTGGAAAAGGCCAGCGGTTAATAGGAATGAGGAAGACCAACCGCTCGCTGGTTGGACGACATAACTCAAGTGGCCGGTGCACAGCAGTGGATGACAACAGCTGTTAACAGAGAACTCTGGAAATCTCTAGAGGAGGCCTTCACTTTCGAAATGGAGGAGTTCTTGCTAGTACAATAAGAAATAGAGTTAATATAATATAACATTTAAGAATAGTATTTTAAAGCTAATATTGTATAGTATAAATCATCTTTGATTTTTAATTAAGTGTTATTTGTCCTTCCTTTTTTCTAAATCTTTTTGTATTTTTGTTTTCTAGTAAGAAATATAAGGCTTTTTTATTTATTATTTTTTATTCATATAAGAAATGCAATAAGTTTACAAAGGATATTCGACCATGCTCCTCTCTCGAATGCCAACAAGGTCGTTATATTACACGTTTCAGGAAATATTCCGTTCTCGGGCAAGATTAAATTTACAAATGCAATTTTCTTTACAGAACAACGTGTATCGTATTTACGATTACATGATACATTTCATTGCGATCGCATGTTTCCATTTTCGCAGGTCGTTTACCCAAATAAAAGCGCTATTCATTATATTTTTAAGAACATTTGTATTTCAACGGCATTTAATAGAAATTCTAGTATATTTTATTAATAATCTTAATTTAAAAGATTTATTGCAAATTTGAACAAACGAGCAAAGTTTTAAAAACAAAATAAATATGTAATATAAATTTTATTACGTATTATGTGATATATTCCATCCTAACACCTCCTGTAACAGCGACGCAATCATCTACGTGTTAGACTTGTTCAAATGCAATTCGTTAAAGGCACATTAAATATTATCTTCAGACTGGAAAAGTCTCGTCTGATGAATTCAACTCCTTGTCGGTCTTGTGCCTATCCAAAACGCCAAAGGCTTTCAGTTCGACCTCAATAATCACTTCCAATGCCTGCAGCACTATCGACGACATTAACGCACTCTCAACCTAATGGAAACAGGACGGAAAATGTAGCTATAGTCTTCTTCCAACATGTCACGTCACAGGCATCTTAATAGGTAGATCAAGTTAGCGCTACTATAATACAACTCAAATTAAAGAGGCGATAAAATGGAACAAAGATTCATAAGTATTCGACAGAGATCTGTCTATCCGCCATGCCAGTTGACTGAATTGAATACCGACAGTGGGGCAGTCATCTCCAATAGAACAAAAGGTTTAAGTATCTAGATCTTCTATGGACAGCTGTACACATTGTCGTTGTTACGGCTTACGGAAGCGAGTGACGACCCAAGAGCGAAGCTTCTCTGCCACAACTTCAACTACATATTTATGCTGCGGCAGGTTGTAGTGAGGAGTCTTATCTGCCTTTACACTTAGAGATTGTGCAGGGCCGGCCATATAGCTCTTAGAACCCATATCCGTAAGAAAACAATGGTTCTCGATTCACTACGATGACCAGAACGAGGCTGCCAGCCTCATACTGGTCATCGTAATGACCTCTTACAAGATGACGTAACGAACGGCGACGATAGGTTAATCGCTCAAATAAAAATCTACCATAAAAAAATCTCTTACAAATATTACCTACGACCTATTTGAAAATATGAAATGATTTAAATGTGTTCATGAAACATTACTCAAATATATTAATTAAACCCATAAAGCTGAAAGTGAGTTTTTAATAGCACTTAATAAAATGATAATTTATTTATGCTAACTCTATATTTGCTACAATTATTTATAGATTCTGTTGCAATTAATCTTTGCATATTCCTCGAAAATTTCGTGACTTAGCCCCAATTTGTTGTATAGGTACACCGGTGGTAGGTCTTCTTTTTACATGGGACCGCCTGGGTTGGTACCATCGCGGCGCCTATTTATACTGCAAAACAGTAGTGTGAGAACACTACTGTGCTCAGGGTTTGAACCACCGTTTAGCACCGTAGCCAGCGTATTTACTGAGTAAACGAGACTCAACACCTTATGTCTCACGGTAGGCAGCGCATTGGTAATACCAGTATTGCCAATGTCTATGGGCGTCGGTGGCCACTTTCCATGAGGTGGCCCGACTGCTCGTCTGCCTGCGCAGGCAATCAAAAAAAGAAACATGTTATTATGATTACATTTCCATGATTTCGCTTGCGGAAAAGGCAAACGTTTACAATAAATTCAAACATTTATCCAAACTAATTTCATTTCCAAATTAAAATAAATTAGCAGGAACGTATGAGAGCCGCGGGACTTATAATGAGATGACTCTAAAATTTCACGGTCCATCTGAAAGGATAACTAGAAAATAATTGGATTAGCACTCTGTATTAATGCGAATTGCGATTTTGTACGTTATAAATTAACAGTACTGATTATAATTTTAATCGCAAATTTCTTTATATGTAATATTTCATTCGACTCTAATAAAGCAGATTAAATTAAATTGCATTAGTAAGTAATCAAGTTATAAAATAATCAAGCATTAATGTGTACAGTATTCTTCTATAACGGACACAAGAGATTGGTCAAATGTTAAAGTGATGATAAAAGACAAAGACGGCAAAAATTGTGTTCAATCAAAAACATTAAATATAAACTGATATTGATAAACTAAACTGACTATTTAGAGATTTAAAAGGTCTCTTATATTGTTTACAATATTTAAATACAAAAACCAATACAACAAATTATGGTTAAGACATGAAATTTCCGAGGAATATGACATGATAAATTGCAACAGAATCCATCAGCAATTGTAGCAAAAAAGTATCAGCATACATTAAGATTAGTAATTTTATTAAGAGATATTAAAACCTCACAGCTGAAAGTGGTTTCAGCTTTATGAGTTTAATAAATATATTTAAGTAATATTTCATGAACACATTTAAATCATTTCATATTTTCAATAGGACATGTCGCAAAGCGCAAGTATTTTGTAATCTAGAGATTTATTACCCGATGTTGACAGTTTTTGAAAACCTCGTTTATGGGCATATTTAAGCGTAACAATTAAATTAATTGTGAATTTGCCATTCTAGTTAATGTTTCTCATCATATGTTATATATTAACTGTTTTAAAATATCCTGTACTTCAGACATTATATCATATGAATTATTTTCTGAAGTCAGTCCTTAATTAATTTGTGAGCATTGTATATTTAAAATTAATGCAGAATGGATAAAATGTACTATAAATAATGTAATACAAGTTTCGCCCTGTTAACAACGCGACATAAATCTCACGTATTATCGTTAAGGTTCACGTAACGATCCAATAGTTTAACCTTTGTGATTTCACCAATAAAACTCGTGACCGTCTCCAGCTTTTGACGTTAGCATCGAAACAATATTGCCCACTGTTTATTGGCAAGTTAGGAAGATCCGAAGTAGATGAACACCTACGTACTTAATAATTGCCAAAAAGAAGTACATGTACAAACAAGCCTTATGCTGCTGAACGAATGCAACGAGAACAACGAACAAGGGATTATTTGACAATTGAAAACACTCAGAAAGAGGATTAGACCACAGGTTAGATCAAACTAACACCTTTATTAAATCTAAAAAGGTGCCTCTGTAGCCTAGTGGTATGGGTGTGTGTCTTTAGAAACCGGAGGTCGTGGGTTCAAATCCTGCGGGGACTCAACAAATTTTCATAGTTGTTTTCTTGTTAGTTAGGGCAATTTGACCCGATCACCCAATTGTCTGAAAAGTAAGATGATACATGCGTCAGATGGGCCTGTAAAAGGTCGGTCCCCCCACCAAACCGCATTGGACCAGCGTGGTGGGATGCGATCCAGAAACCCCCCTAATGGATAGGGTATCTTAGGAGAGGCCTATGTCCAGCAGTGGACTATCACAGGCTGATGATGTGCTTGTGAAAAATGTAGTGGTCCTTGTTTGCTTTCCTAATGCAGGTATGAGTATCACAGCTTTTGAGAAAATAGTAAGACAGCAGTATTGAATCGTAAAGAACTAGACGCGAACAGACAATACAAAATGAAGTAAATGTACATTTATAAATACATATATTTTTATAATTTTAACTAAACTGCAAATATATATAGGCCATATAAGATGCCTTTGAAGAGTTTATTTACTCCCGGCTAGCTGAATTTCATAAGAAGTTCCTCAATAAACTAATACTGCTATGATAGAGATGCATCATGTTCAAGTTTGAAAAATTTCTCAATTGAAGCTGCCGCACGAACCAAGATCGAAAAAAGCGCGCCAAGTTCGGTCGAATGTGAAAGTTTTGCTGACAGTTTTCTTCGATTACAGGGGCGCGGTGCATCATGAGTTCTTGCCACAGGGAAGAACGGTCAAAAAATCCGCCAGAAATGCCCGGATTTGTGGAAGAACAAAAATTGGCTTTCGCACCACAATAACGCCCCTGCTCACACATCGTTGCTTGTACGCGACTTTTTGGCCAAAAACAACACACTAATGATGCTGTGGCCACACTATTTCTCAGATCTGAGCCCCTGTGACTTTTCATTGTTCCTACTGACTAACTGAAGAGGCTCCATGATGGCATCGATAGACGCTTGACGAGGTCAAGAGCATATGATTTTTGAAGTGCTTCGAAGATTGGAAAAACCATTGACACAAGTGTAAAATATCTCATGGGGATTACTTTGAAGGGTACAAAATAGATATTCATGAATTAATAAATAATTTTTGAAAAAACACAAAATTGGTTGTTTTTGTTGGTTTCTTTTTTTATGATGGTTCGTGTTTTATGTTGACAGTCCAACTACCTCGTTATAATATAGTAATTAATACACGTATTTATAAATTAAGACGTATATTATTTTTATTTAAAAATTCTATTAGCATATGATAATTAAAGTATGACTCCTTATATAATCAACGTTAAAATTTATATTGGTAACTGCATAAAAAAGTGTCCACTCAAAATAATAAATTCTATTGCATCCGCATTACAAAACAAAATAGTTTAAGAACAATTCAAGTAATAAAATACAGCGAATCCACGCTAGATAAACTGAAGTGCAACGATGCTACGCTGGGGAAATACTATAAAGCTACGACGTAGCGATGTAGCAAATACAATTCTGACTTGTTGAACAAATATTGTTGCACAATACTCCGATTCAACATTCCTTTGTATTTTTCAACTTTTTCAGTGTCTACACAAAAAGTAAATAAAACAATACAGTTTACTTTTATTTTTATTCTAGTAAAGCTTTGTTGCACAGTCTCGTGGAATTTAATTTAATAGATATGAAAATTCATAGTCGGTAAATTTTCATTTAGAATTCATTAATTTAACATTGATATTAATAACCTGAACGTTGTACGACTTGTAAGACTAATATTTTTTTCGTAAGTTGATTGAGCGCATGCATACAAGCCACAATATTCTAAAATGCAGAAATTCATAGGCCTCAATATTATTTAACCAGCGACCCGCCTCTGCTTTGCGCGAGTGCTGTTGGTAATAAATATACCTACAATATTAAGCATTTATTATAAATATAAATCTTCCTCTTTAATCACTATATCTAAAAAAAACAAATAAAAATCCGTTGCGTAGTTTTAAAGATTAAACGTTAAACGCACATAGGGATTTAGGGACAGAAAAATCAACTTTGTTTTATGCAATGTAATGTATCTGTCAATTACACAGTGTTCCAGCTTAAAAGCACTGTAATCAGCGTAATATCTGGATAAACGAGTCGTAACTTCCTATATCTTAGGGCATCGGGACTACGCTTCATTTTGTATTAGCAATGTGTACCTATTGCCAACAGGTGCCGCTTATGGTGATAGTCTCATCATCACCCTGTGTCAGTCCAGCTCTGGACATAGGCCTCCCCTAATTGGTGACAGTCTATTTCACAAAAATACTCTCAAAAGAAGAAAAATAGAAGGGATATTATATGTATTATATTATATTATATTGGATATTATATTGTATATACACACATCAAGTGGTCTTCCAGATATTTTAGCTAATAATTGCATTTAGGCATTTAGGTAAAAAAATCCGTAAAATGAATAGGTAATTTAAACATAATGCAGTGATTAATGCCAAGCCATATTTATCCGTTGGTACGATGGAAGTATTGCTGGGAAAATCATTACATATTATAAAACAAAGTCGCTGTCCCTAAATCCCTAATGCTTAAATCTTTTAAAATACCCAAATTTCGATGTAGGTTTTTTGAACAGATTGCTTGAAGATGAATGTTTATATATATAATTTATGCATACTATTGTAGAGAAACACTGATAAATTTATAGATTTTACATTTATATGTGTTGCACCTGCGTGGAGCCGAGCGGGTGGCTAGTTTAACTATAAACTACTATATTGCGAAATATAAATTGTAACAACATTGTCTTGTTTGGTTGGAAAATTTAAGAGAGGTGAAAAGGATGTGAATTCGAAGAAACCCCGCCGGGTTCTAGGTTTTTAACAATAAACGAAATATAACATGCACAGTCTAGTTCTATGCTGCTGCACATTGGAGTTGCAGAGTAAAAATTTTTTAGCAAAAAAAGAAGATTTTATAATAGGTACACAATGCATATTCAGCTAAAATTGTTTGGTCTATATAGATGAATTTTGTGCGACGAAAATGTTACACAACTAAACAAACAAATATAATTGTGTTTTTGTCTTGACCATTGTAAAATTATTTAATTTTCAAACTAAACTGTAATATTTTTAATGAAATATATAAAACAGAAGCTGAAATACATTCATATATAAAGCATAATTTTGTTTTCAATAAACTACAAAGTATCTAAAAATATAATCTTTTATACAGATTTTTTTTTAATTTGTCGAATCGACCCAAAAATAATAAGCATATTAGATTCGACAGTGTTGGGACATCATGGACTTCAAGTTCGTAAGAGACACTAAGAAATGTGTAGATCATAAGTTATCTGAAATAATATATCAAGGCGCATAACTGCAGAATTTCCGCTAAATCTAATCATTATTATCATCTTTATGAGCCTGTTTTAGTCCACAGCTGGAAATAGACCTCCTCTAATGCACGCACTCGCTGGTCTAAAGCGGGTTGGTGGGTAGACCAACTTTTTGCATGCCCATCCGACGCATGGATCATCTTACTTTTCAGGCACTTGAGTGGTCGTCGTCGAGAAAATTTTTTGAGTCCCCGCAGGATTCGAACCCACGACCTCTGGTTTCTAAAGCACACTCACTTACCACTAAGCTACGGAGGCAGTTACAGTTTGAATACTTTATAGAATAATGAATTAAATGTTAAAAATCGTTATTATTCTTTACGCTGAAATCCTATTTAATCTTTATATATTATAAATGCAGAAATGTTTAAACCTTATAAAAATTGTTATGACCTCTGACCGAATTCAATACGGATGGAAAATATCCATTATATTTTCGATATCCATCCGTACAATGTTTTCCGTATCGGTAATAATTAATTTTATCGGGCCATTTTTCATTTACCAATTTAAATAATGGAACATAGCTCGCTTGCGTTATAAAATTAAAGGCCAATCATTTATGGTTTAAACTCATTCACCCATGATGTAAAGTTATTTGCAATAAAATAACGTTGTACTGACAGAAATAATTATGAAAGCTCTTTTTTCTTTTCTCAAATTTTGATAGCGTACTGTTATATATAGCCCTTGTATATAATATACCTTACACTAGTCTTAGGCTTGCTACACTTTAGCCTATCCTTGTCAGAATCGAGAGCCCCTTGACCCTGTCTGTCTTCAGGCTCAGTTCGTCACTAGAACCCATAGCAGTAACACTTGTCTAAAGTTCTCTTAAATATATCCTATTTTATTATAATAATTTTAAATAATTCAAATAAATGTTTTTCAATTTGTTGTAAAGTCTTAATCGAAGTTCCGTACAACAGTACAAAGGTTGTTTAACAAATCCTTTAAAAAGTTACCTTTTAGTTAGTACCAGGAGGGTGTAAGAAAATAACTTTGGTTATTTTTCTAACAACTCGTAATTAACTTATCTCTCAAATAACTCTGCATAATATAGGGTAGTGATTATCTTCGTCATTGTCTAGAAGTTTATCCGCCATCGTAAAAATGGCTACCATCGCCTTTACAACCGATATGATTTTTTATTGAGGGTGAACGTCCTACTTGATATGCAATATTTAAAATTATAAAACACAACGTTTAAATAGTAACAAAATTAATAATCAATAAATATAACGTAAATAAACATAAGTAATAATTTTAACATTAACAAATTTTCCTTTTATTTTCTTTATTTAGGCAATAAGACCAACACTGATGATAAGCCCTACCCATAAGAAACGCATCGTAAATCGCCGCAAATCCGCTCGCTGCCCTAGAACGTAGCATGTTTCTTCTTGTTTACCTAGTAACAACACTTGCTACGGTGCTCCCCAAACCGGAATACAGCTACGATACTCATAAACGGCGGCAATAGGCACTGCAGTGGTACTTCCCCAGACGGTCCATTGTAAAAATAGATTACCATAAATGTCATGCCATAGTCCATGAGCATATTCGTGGTCCTTTATTATTTTTTGTAGATTCAAAAATGGTTTTTGTCTTTAATGAGGCCCGTCGACCAGCCAGTTATCCGTTCTTTGGTGTGCTTTGTCTCAAGACTATAATGGTGGACACGTGTTTATTTACATTTATTGACAAATAAACTTTAAAAAAATCCGAGAAGGGCACTTTGTCATTTTTAAACATAGCGTAAAATTCGTTATTTTTCCGTTGCATATGTTTAATGTTATGTAACAAAACGTATTGTTTATGTAACAAAACTTTAATCAAACATTTCAAATAAAAATCAAACGATTTCTATATTTAAACAAGTAGCTCTTCCAATTCTTTATTGATTACCACACGCTTATTTTTATTAATTTGCTTTATAACCAGAGGTCATGGATTCAAATTCTGCGGGGAAACAACTTTGTTTTATAGTTGGTTTTTGGTTGATTCGCCCAATTGGGCCGATCGCCCAATTGTTTGAAAAGTAATATGATCATGCGTTGGATGGGATGGAAAAGTCGGTCCACCTGCTTGAAAATCCTGGTTGCATTGGACCAGCGTGGTGTGATACGGTCCAAAAACCCTCCAATGGAGAAGATGTGCATTAGGAGGCCTATGTCCAGCCGTGGACTAACACAGGCTGATGACGATATGATTGTATCGTGTTAGGTTAGTCACCATATAGCTAATGTGAAATTACTATACACTATTTATTCGCGTAACCGTCGCGAATAAGTATAAGAAGCGGCGTCTGGTGACTAAGAGTGCACGTCTTAGCCAGGCATTTTCGCTTCAAAAGACTCTTTAACCACAAGGGTCTCAAGATTGGCTTGCGATTACCCAACGAATTTCCAAGTATGTAAACGAATGAGTTAAAAGCCGATTTATGTAATATGAGACAGAAACTGGAATATTGCTAAGTAACAAGATTTTTTTCATATCACATCACATCTCCAGTGGTCGATTGTAGAACGACTTTTTATGATGTCGTTCATTGATGATATTTATTTAAAATAGCGCCACTTTTTACTTTTAAACGCTTATTTATTATCTGATTTAACTAAGGTATAGTGAAGTAAGTGACATGTAATTCAAATTTATTTCTGCACAATTAAACATTGATAACAATCGTTAGTTATTTATCTGCGTTTTAACTGGCAATATTTACAATGTCAAATTTCCACTGGGCAGCTGTATTATTATTTTATAAAACAAACAATAAAATACCGTTACAGACAATTGGGACTGAAAGTGAAATGTGCATTAACTTTAATTTAAGCAAGTGGGTACTCTACTTGCTTAATATATTTGCATATTATAGTTACGTTTATTTAACAGTTGGTGTTCGATTGGTCTCTAAATGCAGAAGTGTATCAATTGTTACTCACGAGTGCAGTACTCAAAGAAACAGGATGTCAATAAATTAACTGAGCAAGAAAAAAACATATTAAGTGTATGGCTATCATTACAAGAAGTAAATATTTCCAAAAAAATTATGATAATAGGCCAACTATAGTATATTTCTATGATTTTTATAGTGTATTTTGATTTTAGTTTCCTGATGATGCATCTGTATGCTACGCTTGCTACCTCAAAATTAGCGAAAGTTGTAATGAAGAAAATCCACCGAGACAGTTAGGCCATACATATGTTTGTATTGGATGTGGTCGCAAGGTAGCCAAAGTGAAGAAGCATAAACTTATGAATGACAGTCCACTTCTGAAGGTTTTTCCCACCAACATCAATGTTTTGGTATGAATCTCAAATCTTGCCTTAATCAAAAACTTACTTTAAAATAGTTAATTAAAAATGATATTCTAGAGATGGGAAAAAGGGTACCCCCTTTTTACAAGGGGCCATCTGGGTGGTACCACACCAGTGCCTATTTCTGCTGCAGTAGTGTAAAGCAGTTATTTGTTAACTCTACTATGCTCCAGTGTAAAGGGCACAATAGAAGTGTATTTACTGGATAAACAAGACTTAAAATCCTATGTCTGATAGTAGCGCATAGTCAATACTTTTGGTATTGCTAATTTCCATGGATATAGGAGACCTTCCCATTAGATGGCCCGACTGTTTGTCTGCCTGTGGAATTTGATATAAAAAATGTTTATCAATATAAATAAATAACTTATTCCTGTTGAATTATTTACTTTATTTACAAGTAACTGGTACTTCATTTAAAAAAATGTACTATATTTATTACAGTCATCTGTGTAATGTAAATAAAATTGACCATATCTCTTCTAATATTATAAAGAGGAAAGATTTGACCTTTTGAAAAGACTCCTGAGACTAGTAAACAGATTAGGAATATTCTTTTATTCTTACTTTATTTTATTTAGTCTATATATTTATAACACAGACTCTTATAGTGACATAGCTATCCTTTTCTCCCAGGAAAATCCATCCCAATATCTATAAATGACATGGACAGACTGCAAGTCTGTTAATAAAATCATGACAAATCCATAATTTTTCAAACAATTATTAACTCTTGTTATATTGCAAGTATTGTATGTTGTAAGTAAATTTTAAATGATTTTAATATCTTGTACAATTTTAACTTACAAATCTGCACCCAACTTTAAAAATTATAATAAGAACATATAAAGTTAAAGATTGTTAAGTTCTGTAATTATTATGGAACAAAGTCTAACATGTTAATTTTATAATTATTTCTATTGCTTGCGCGAATATCATACCATAAAGTAATTTTATTTAATAATGTTAATTTTAATCTATACTAATGTTGTGAAAAGAAAAGATATTTTTTTTATTTATTGAATAGGAAACAATGTCTAATTTAAAAACAGCTTTTACTACAAAAAGCAATATTATCCATAATTAACATAAGCTACTTTTTACCCTAAGAAAATCCAAAAAAAATTAAAACAGAACCTGAGTTTTGGATACTAGCTGATGCTGCTTATATATACTATCACATATTCTGATGAAGAAGCCAACTAAAACAAAGTAAAATTACTAAACATCAATTAATTTAGCTATCTGTGGATTATAATGTTATGGTCAAGTTTGTTGAATATATATTTTTTTTGACAGTACAAAATTTTGTTAACAGACTTCAAATATAACAACTTTTGTCTTAATTTTTATGTTTTTAAACTTATTTCTTTTATAATTTTGTATTGTGCAATAAAATGTATACATATTTTTTTTGTTAATTAAAAGGCTTAAGCTTAAGAAGGTCCCATCTTTACAAAGATCTACATAATTCCATATGAAAAGATTACACATTTATAAGTAAAAAAGTTAATCTGTAATAATTCTCTATATTGATTGAATTTTTTTTAGGGTTATATTCATAAGGTGTGTCATCCCTGTTGGTTAAGAGGAAAGCGATGTCTCGCAACAAACGCTAAGAAACTTTCAATGGGAATGTTCTTAGATAAAAAACCGGCGGAATTTCCGATTATGCGACCTTATGAAGATGATAGCAATGTCATTTCCAACCTCATTTTGCCCAATTACAAGCGTGCTGCAAACACGGCTTCCCAATGTATTTATTCATCGTGTCAAAACCAAGTGGGACAATCCGTGCCTACGTTTATTAAAATCATGCTGATCAAAGAGCACAATTTCTATGTTCCTCCTGCTGCTCGGGTTTGTAAGATGCATTTGGTTAGTAATACCTGGCAGTTGTTACCAGATTTGTGTAGTTCTGTATCGGTCTTTAATGTTAAGCAGATAGAAGATTTGATTGATTTAGCTAAACAAGAAATAAGTTTTACTCCCATCACATACTGATCTAGTCTAATTTAAATAATAATTCTGTGTTAGATTTGTACTTAAATTATGTTTAATAACATTATTAATAATAATTTTATAACTATTTCTTTTTTACTTAAGACATGTTTGTATTTGCCATATAATAAAGTTGTTTTAAAGGTAATAGTTTTTTAAAAATATCAAAAGATTGTCTTTTATTTTCGTATAGATGACATAATTGACATTATGCTTATTACCGCCTTTGCTATTCTTTGACACAATAGGGGTTATGGTTTGATTTATGCCACCAAGCCACAACTTTGTTCTCTGATTGATTAATTTCTGGGGTTGATGTAAGATCTATATGTATTTATACTGCATTATCTATTCAATTGGATCTGGTTCCCACGTGATAGTCTTCAAGTACAAAACACTGGAGATAATAATAATCTTTATCTTCTCATGTCAATATATAAGGTAATATTCATGTAAGTAGCAGCCCCAGATCTATATTTTTATGGAGGCGCGACAACAATCTGCCATAACTGAACCATCCCATTTTTATCATCTATTCATTTTCATACTCGGTAAAATATATATTTAAGAAACTCTTTTTAAAATTTTAAAACCTTGGTATAGTCTTGGCAAATAATTTGGTGATACTGTTATAATAAATTGTTTGTAATAGCAAAATGGCCTATTTTGATATTTAAGCCAAGTCAGACAGATCAAATTGCAGCCGTATAGCAACAGCACATTATTTATAATGTATCAGAAAAAAAATGCGGTTGATTGTGCTACTTTGAACTTTTTTGCCAGAAATAAAAAAAACAGTGGCATAAAGGGCACATCCTCTATGCCACTGTTTTTTTTTAACGAATTTTATTTTTTTATTGCCTACGCACGCAGACGAGCAGTCGGACCACCTGATGGGAAGTGGTTCTCGTTCTCGAACTACTTGTTGCTACAGACGCGTCTCCCACAGAGTAACATGATGCACCAACGGCCTCCAGGAGGTGGGACACACCTCAGCTCGATTCAGACGCTTTCTTAAGTATACATTTTATAACTCTAGCTATAACTAACATTACTACCACTTAAGATTTGGTGCTGGGAGAAGACTTGGTGCAAGAAGCTCCAGCAACGCTCTTTCTCATGTGGTGTTAAGCTACAGTGTCATTTAGCAAATGGTTGGGGATTTTGTGGTGAGGCCGATGGCATGTTTGTGTGTGTAAGTGTCGTCTTACACTACTAAGTGTAGGGTGTGTTTGACTACTTGTTGGGTGTCGCCACCTATCTATCCTTAAGGACCGTAATAAGTTCTTGTATTTAACAAGAAGCGTAAGACTATTATCGACTATATACTAAGTTACCAGAATACAGGGGCGAGACGAAGGGCATGTTAGTTCCGACGCGCCCAGAGGGATGCAGAAGGCCGTAAGGCCGAGACGGAGCTGCTCCGGCGGCTAGCGCGGTGGAGTTGCAGAAGACTGCCAAGCGTTCCTGTGACCCCATCTCTAAGGCGCCAAGTAGGAACAACGTGGTGGTTTTAGTCGGTGCGAGTCGAAATAACCGTCTTCGCCCCTGCGTGACGGGTATGTGTGAGTGTAGTGCTTTTTATCACTTTCGTGAAAGTAAGGAAATCCGCCGTGATTGAACCAATAAAGCTAATGGTTATACGCCTCATACGTTGCTTCCGACGCCTGTAAGTAGGACAAGCGGTGGAGCAGTACAAAGGAGTGTTGAACGTAAAAGCGCTTATCATTGTGGCATTAAGGACTATATTACTATAATTTGCGGAGCGTACACTTCATTTTCTTTGCACAGTAGTAAACTATTTAGCTAGTGTCAAGCTTGGGGCCGGAAGTATGGGGCGACCATATACCCGGTAAAACCCAAAAGGCAATAGAGTTGGAAAAGGCGAGCCCAGGTCACAAAATCTGGCTCCAATGAAAACCTTTGCAAAACAGACAATGGGATCCAAATGGCCATCGAGTAGATAACAGTAGAGACCATGCTGAGTGTTACGTAATCGTTACTTTGGTCAATACCGAAGGGTATCGCAATGACAGATATTCAGCTTGGGGTTCTCCCAAGGATAATGGACTCTTAATTTTGATCTGTTTCTATAAAATTTTTGTATAGCGGTATTTGTTCGGTAAATACGTGTGATGAATGCGAGCTGGACAAATGAACTTCCCGGTCCAGTTAACATTCCGGGACTTCCGTGGTCAGACCATGTCGGGCCATGGGTCGGTGTTCTTTACCTTTCTGTCTAAGGACTTAAAACCACATAATTGGTATGCAGACAAACAAAGCCTCATCAAAATGTTGAGGCGTCTTGCTGACAGAAATGTAATACGTATCTATCGAAATGGTAATACAGTTTCTGCATTAGCCAGTAGAAGGTTTAGCGGCAGCTACAAATACAATCAGCGCATCATCCTCCGCATAACAAGTGTGTCAATCCCGGAAGCGCGCGGCGCATAAGGCAAGTCGCGCCCAACGCGCATAGCGACTCGCGAGTGTGTAACACACTTCGCGTCAATGCTGCTATCTCTTTCTATCATTAATCCGTCACTTTACTTATACAACACTCACCAATTGTACAACTCAGATCGAGTATAAATATGGCCATTTATTTAATAAACACTACGCTACGCAACACTACGCTTCAACAACAACCGGAGTTTTATTCTCTTCCTCAACCAGCATCATCAAATCTTTCATAAAGTGGTGACCGCGTAGAACAACTGCAGTCCTATCAAGAAAATACAACATGGAACTGGAATACAAAATGAAGAACAGCCAAGAATCCCTGCACAACCTGTTCTATCAGAAAATCAGTGCCATCGCTCTGTCCATGCGCATTTCGTCATTCTGGAGAGACAAGCCTCGCCTCTGGTTCGTCAGTTTCGAAGCACAACCAGTAATTCCAAGCACAGTGAACAGCAATTATCCCAGATGGTCGTTGCTCAACTAGAAAAGCAAGACATCGAACAAATCGCCGACTTATTATACAACCCACTAGCCGACGATCCATATCAAACACTCAAGAATCGGCTTATTTCTATTTACGAAAATCCGACAGCACGAAGTTGCAGAGACTGCTCACGGACCTCGAACTCGGCCACAGAACCAAGCCGACTACTACGCAATATGCAGAACCTGGCCCGTGACAAAGTCAACAACCTTACACCGCACGTCCGCGCGTATTATCCGTCAGCAACACTTTCGCAACCAAAACCACGCTCGAAGATTTAGCCAAACTCGCTGACACCATGCATTTCTCATCGACGAAATTGGAAAATATCACTCGAAATAGCAGAACTCAAAATAATAGTCGCAACCAGTACCGTCGAAACTTCTTCTGGGGTGCCAAGATAGAAACCGTTCCGCCAACGTTCACAATCGCGAATTCGTGACGTTTCTCCATCCCCTTTATGTTACTACCATCGTACATTCAGAGAAGCAGCACATCGATGCACTCCACCGTGCTCATTCTGAAAGCACGCTGCACGCTAAAATCCACGCTGGGCGAGGTGGGCCCCAGCGTTATAGAAACTCCACCGCTTATTCGTGACAGACAGAACATCTAAACTCACATTTCTCATAGACTCAGGGGCCAATACGTCGACAAAACATGGCAACCCTCGGATATTTTTCAAAGAAGTTTACAGACGCACAAAAACAATACAGTAGTACATTCGATCGCGAATTACTTCCCTTTTTGCCGTAAAACATCGCCGTCGAAACACCAAGAAGAGCCCGCCAACTTATTTTCATAAGCGAATTTACCACCGACATACGGCACATCAGCGGGAAGGACAACATCGTAGCTGACGCACTCAGCCGAGTCGAAACCATCTCCACACCATCCACATTAGACTACAAAAAAATCGCCGCCGCACAAGAAATCGATCCGGACATACCCATACTTCAACAACAATCAAACATCACGCTAAAGAAAATATCCATACCAACACTGAACGCCGCTTTACTGTGAAACTTCAACGAAAAACATTCGCCCGTATATACCTATCGAATTTCGCCAAGGTGCATTCGAAGCAGTTCACAACATATCGCACCCTGGAACACGTACCACGCGAACTATGATTGCGCAAAAATATTTTTGGCCTTCAATGAACACCGACGTCGGGAAATGGGCTAAACAATGTTTAACATGCCAAAAAAGCAAAGTACACCGACACACTAAGTCTCCTCTAGGAAGTTTCGCACCTACCGATCGGTTCGAACACCTTCACGTCGACATAGTCGGGTCGCTACCCACTACACCTACAGGACACCGATACCTCGTAACAATGATTGATCGAAGCACTCGCTGGCCGGAGGCTGTACCAACCGAGGACATCACCGCCGAAACTGACGCAAAATCTATCTATGAAAATTGGATATATTTATTTCTATTGCTTGCGCGAATATTATACATTATTAAATAAAATTACTTTACGGATTTTATCGCGTTTATTTTACATTTTTAATTCCCGACGTTTCGAACACTTTCCAGCGGCCGTGGTCACGGGTAGACTGAGATGTCATGCGTCTTGTTGCCAGTGATGAAGCGGGGTTTCCAGATCTTAGTTTTTATTAATTATATTTAATCTGTACTCCGACCTATGCAAAACGAGACTGATTTTATCTTTGCAGCCAGCAGTGGTATTATGCTTGGGTTTAAATTTTAATTTATTAATTATGGGATCCCAAGCAGGTGGTAGAACAACCATCTTCTCTATTGAAATTTGGATGTTTTTAATCTCAATAGCCTCACGGATCATCCTTAGTAGGAATCGGTGTTCTTTAGCGAGGTTTGTGGTCGATCAAATCTGATGTAATGGTTTGGGTGATTTAAGGTATGGTCACACACTGCCGACTTGTTGGGTCTTCTATGTTTGATGTCAGCTATATGTTCCTTCACGCGAGGTTCTTATTGCTCGCTTTGTTTGTCCAATATAAGAGAGCCGCAGTCACAATCTAGCTTGTACCTCCTGGGTCTTGTAGAGAATATTGCACTTGACAGGTGGTAGGAATTGGCCAATCTTCTTCAGCGGCTGAAATAAGTTTGATTGAAGCCCGCCTCAAAATGTAGCCAATCTTGTCAGTTACGCCTCTCACAAACGGTAGAACAGCAGGTACTCGCTCCACTGTGGCTGCCTTCACTCAGTCACTGTGACGCTGCCGTGGCGCAGCGAGCTTGTTGTGTCGCAGTACTTGCTAACATGTTGTAGCTCAGCCGCCAGGTGTTCATCATCACAGATCCCTCGTGCTCTCTGAAACAAAGATTTGCCCACGGTAGCTAACTGGGATGGATGGTGGTGTGAATTGCCATTTAAATATTTATTTGTATGGGTTGGTTTCCTATCACAGTATGGCTCAAGGTGTTATCAGGATTGCGAATAACTAAAACATCAAGAAAAGCTAAAAATTATTACTTTCTAACTCCATAGTAAACTGTATTTTTGAATTAATGGAGTTAAGGTGGTTTAAAATGCATTTATTTTATCATATGGTAAGATGTTAAATGTATCATCCACATAGCGCTTATAAAATCTTGGATGAATGGGAGCAGTGAGTAGGGCCTTCTCCTCAAAGTCTTCCATAAAAATGTCAGCAACAATAGGAGACACCGGGCAACCCATCGCTACACCATCCATCTGCATGTAGAACTCATCTTTCCACAATAAAAAATAATTCAATTGCAAAAGGAAGATTTGGAGGCTATCCGACAAGATATTTCGTCAATGTTGCGTCGAAGCAAAGTGCCGAAACCTAATCTTCCTAAGGATGAACTTATTGCACTTAACAACTTACGCAACAACAAGAACTAACAATTCTCCGAGCAGACAAAGGTAATTCTACGGTGATCATGGACACGTCAGATTATAATTCAAAATTAGAACAACTGTTATCGGATGAAACTACTTATAGGAAGGTCAAAACTGACCCTACTACTAAAACGCTCAAATTAACTAGCGATCTTATTAAAAGCACTCGAAAAACTTAATCTTGACGTAAAATTGATAATACCTTCATGTCCCAAGCCCCCAAAATTGTATGGGTTGCCTAAAATACACAAATTGAATGCTCCATTGCGCCCTATTGTTAGCCAAATTGACTCGCCTACTTATAAATTGGCTCAACATTTAGTAAAAATCCTCTCACCACTCAGAGGACAAACAAGCGCGTTTACAAAGGATTCATACCATTTTGTTAGCGAGGTAAAACATCTACATCTTGCTGACAATGAAACTATGGTTGTTTTGATGTTCAATCTTTGTTTACATCTATACCTATAGAAGATTGCATCAATATTGTAACAAGAAAGTTAGAGGGAAAATAACATCTCAATAGAATATGCATTTTTACTAAAACATTGCCTAACTATTTATTATGGAAAGATGAGTTCTACATGCAGATGGATGGTGTAGCGATGGGTTGCCGGTGTCTCCTATTGTTGCTGACATTTTATGGAAGACTTTGAGAGAAGGCCCTACTCACTGCTCCCATTCATCCAAGATTTTATAAGCGCTATGGATGATACATTTACCATCTTACCATATGATAAAATAAATGCATTTTTAAACCACCTTAACTCCATTAATTCAAAATACAGTTTACTATGGAGTTAGAAAGTAATAATTCTTTAGCTTTCTTGATGTTTTAGTTATTCGCAATCCTGATAACACTTGAGCCATACTGTGTATGGAAACCAACCCATACAAATAAATATTTAAATGGCAATTCACCACCATCCATCCAGTTAGCTACGTGGGCAAATCTTTGTTTCAGAGAGCACGAGGGATCTGTGATGATGAACACCTGGCGGCTGAGCTCAACATGTTAGGCGCAAGTCTGCGACAACACAGCTCGCTGCGCCACGGCAGCGTCACAGTGACCGAGTGAAGGCAGCCACAGTGGAGCGAGTACCTGCTGTTCTACCGTTTGTGAGAGGCGTAACTGACAAGATTGGCTACATTTTGAGGCGGGCTTCAATCAAAACTTATTTCAAGCCGCTGAAGAAGATTGGCCAATTCCTACCACCTGTCAAGTGCAATATTCCTCTACAAGACCCAGGAGGTACAAGCTAGATTGTGACTGCGGCCTCTTATATTGGACAAACAAAGCGAGCAATAAGAACCCGCGTGAAGGAACATATAGCTGACATCAAACATAGAAGACCCAACAAGTCGGCAGTGTGTGACCATACCTTAAATCACCCAAACCATTACATCAGATTTGATCGACCACAAACTCGCTAAAGAACACCGATTCCTACTAAGGATGATCCGTGAGGCTATTGAGATTAAAAACATCCAAATTTCAATAGAGAAGATGGTTGGTTCTACCACCTGCTTGGGATCCCATAATTAATAAATTAAAATTTAAACCCAAGCATAATACCACGTGGCTGCAAAGATAAAATCAGTTCGTTTTGCATAGGTCGGAGTACAGATTAAATATAATTAATAAAAACTAAGATCTGGAAACCCGCTTCATCACTGGCAACAAGACGCATGACATCTCAGTCTACCCGTGACCACGGCCGCTGGAAAGTGTTCGAAACGTCGGAATTAAAAATGTAAAATTGGATAACTCGTTTTGGCTGTCCCTCCACAATAATAAACGATCAAGGACTCAGTTCGAAAGTGCATTATTTCTAGAACTCGCACGAATTATGGGAATAAAGAAAACTCGAACTACCAGCTACCATCCTCAATGTAACGGTATAGTCGAACGTTTTCATAGAGTTCTTAAAACAGCGCTTAAAACAAGATTACAAACCAAACAAGTCTGGACCAGCGAGCTTCCTACAGTATTACTAGGACTTCGCGCAGCCCTACGCACTGACACTAACGTAAGTGCCGCCGAACTAACATACGGTCAGCAATTACGCCTACCCGGAGATTTTTTTCAACGACAAACAACTGCGAACTTAATGAACACTTTGTAAAGGCCACGCCCATTTCGTCTCACGCAAACAAAACACCTATATTCGTACACCCAGATCTCCGTACCTGTGAACACGTTTTTGTTCGAATAGACAGCGTCAAGAAACCACTGCAACAACCATACGAAGGACCATACAGAGTGTTGGAACGTGGCGACAAAACCTACAGGATTCAACTGCGCGACAGAGACAGCATTATATCAATAGACCGACTAAACTGCAGATCCTGATCGGTTGCTATGTAGTAACATAGCAACCGATCAGGAATCAAGACAACCTTCGAGACTGCAACCCAATCGTCACACCGATTCAACAGTACGCGCAAACGAACAAACCATAACTAACATGAACAACCAGTTAAATATATCGCCCCAACAATACTTCTCTGAGCCGAAACGTCAACATTCAAAACAACCTGAAACAATAAATAGCACAGCAAAACCAAATTCAATCCTAAAAAAATCTTCGTCTGGAAGAACCATCAAGCTACCGGTATGTTTCACTTCAGGGGGACTACCTGTAGCGGCAGATATAAATACAATCAGCGCATCATCCTCTGCATAACACGTGTCATTCACGGAAGCGCGCGGCGCATAAGACAAGTCGCACCCAATGGGCATGCACGACTCGCGAGTGTGTAACACACTCTGCGACAATGCTGCTATCTCTTTCTATTATTAATCCGTCACTTTACTTATACAACACCCAGCAATTGTATAACTCAGATCGTGTATAAATATGACCAGTTTTATTTAATAAACACTCAATGGAAGGAGGCCATTGTTACCGGCATACCAAAGCCGCGTAAGCCACTAAACCAACCGACGAGTTATCGTCCTGATTGGATACCTCAACTGCATGGGGAAATTGTATGAACGCATAATATAACGAACGCATAAAAAAGATTATGCGTTCGTTTTCTCCAATGTCCTCCTACCAGACGAACAATTTGGGTTCCATTCTGAACACTCCTGTTCTGACCAGGTTTATCGCTTCACAGAATACATTCTGACGGGCCTAAACAAAACTAATTGAGGCCTTAGATCCCATTAAACGGGGGCTGTTTTATTCGATGTCGCAAAGGCATTCGATAAAGTATGGCACAACGGCTTACTCTACAAGTTGTACTCTTTCAATGAGCCTGACAGGCTTGTGCACATCATACAAGCCTACCTTTCGAATCGCTCATTTCGATATCGAGTAGAAGGCAACCTCTCAACCAGACGCTCCCTGCTAGCGGGCGTGCCATAAGGCTCTGTTCTTTCTCCTCTGTTATTCACGCTACACATTGGCAATATTCCTAAAAGCTCTGATGTTAACCTTGCGCTTTTCGCACACACCGCCCTCTATTACTCCTCTTCCTCACCATCCCTTATCACCAGTAAACTCCAATGTGCAATCAATAGTCTAGGCGATTGGTTTCGCAAATGGAGGATTCATGTGAATCCCGAAAAAAGTGTAGCAATATACTATAATCGGTCTTCTGTCAGAGCTGACCACAGTCGTCCTACCACACGTCCGTTCCAATAAACCGCACACAATGCTCAATGTAGACAAACACTCGGGCAATGGAACCTCTACGGCAAACCGATCCTCTGGGAGAAGAAAGCCAAATAATTAGGTGTTACTTTCGACAGTAACATGAGTTTCAAAAGCTACGTCAAAGAGGTTAGGAGGAAAGCCGCTTATGTCTCACATCGTCTCTACTATCTTACTAACACAAATAGCAAAATGCCTCTTAATAACAAACTTTTATTATATAAAGCTTGCATACGGCCGATAATGACATATGCTTGCCAATGTTTTGCCCATAAATCCTCCCACCACTCAAATCAACTACAGGTGGTGCAAAACAAATTCTTACGACGTGCCACTGGAGCAGAATCTTATCAAAGAAATGTCGACTTGCACAGCGATTGCAAGATGCCGACATTACTCGTTCATTTTAAAAACATTATCAAAAAATTCTATGAAAGAATAGAAACGCAAAATAACCCTCTGATGGTAAGCGCTGCAAATTATCACGCAGACCCAGATGACAGACCTCTAGTAGGAAACGTCGTCCCCGCAATATACTCTTAGACCCAGATGAAGAAGGGGGCTTAGGAATTCTGGACCCTCCAAGGGTCCCACCACACGATACGACACACACAAGTAGGGATAACACACACACATTTTTAGGTCTACCTCGCTCAAGAGCACGGCGAGACCAACACACCGCGTACACGCGCAGATACACCCGCGTTCCAGGGCGGTTCTCACCGCCCTTAGCAATCGATTAGACAGTCGACCGAACATCGGCGCCTCAGTCCGTATACCGAACGTCGATAATCCTTAAGCGACTTCTTCAAAATCAACCCACGCATCCTAAATGCGTGTGGCCATTTCTTTAAAGTTTTGGTCATCAAGTTCAAGGGATCTCGCCATCCTCCGAACTCACTAATAGATGAAGCTTCACACAGGCACAGGTCTAGAAGCATAACTTCGAATGCATAAGACATAAGCCATATTAAACACTCTACGCTACGCAACACTACGCTTCAACAACTACCGGAGTTTCATTCTCTTCCCTCAACCAGCGTCATCAAATCTCCCATAAGGTCAAAAGACGAGATCGTACTCACGGTGTCATTGGACATCACCAAACGTTCAATACCTTGTTCTGGATCTACATAAAAAAAGCGCTCCCATTCAACAGTTCATGATGTCCCGTAAAAAATCCTCAGAAGGACATGAGCATCCCGGCTGTCACATGCAATCTTCAACCCTGAGATGAAAGGCTGCCAGTAGAAATATATTCGCCGATTACTCTCAGGCACAGTTGCCATACTTTTGCGCCCCATCATGCCATGCGGTTCGGTCTGTACACCTATATTATTTAACTACTTGTGGCCTGCGACTTTGTCCACGTGGCTAATATTTAAAAAATAAATCCTACATTTTTTCAAAAAGTAGCCCAAGTCATGTAAAAACCCGACCAGCTGTTTTAGAGATTTGCCGGAACAAACAGACAGACAGACAAGTATAAAAAAATGTTCGTTTTATTATACGTAATGATTGTATATATCAATGTACTCATTTAAAACGATTATTTTAATGTCACAAACCAACACTCCAATTAAATTTTTAATTATTTTAAAATTACTGTATATATATATCAATGTGACATTTACACCAAAGTAATTGTCTGGTCTTTTTACCTAACCGCCTCCGTGATCTAGCGGTATTGGCCCTTACTTTATAAACCGAAGGTCGGGGGGGTTTGAATCCCGCGGGGAAAACAGCTTTGTCTTTGTGTTAGCGTTCTTTTCTGGTTGGTTAAGGCAATTTCGGCCGATCACCCAATAGTCAGAAAAGTAAGATGATCCATGCGTCAGATGGGCATATAAAGGTCGGTCCACCCACCAGCCTGCATTGTACCAGCGTGGTGGGATACGGTCCAAAAGAAACCCCTAAATGCACGCCGCATTAGGGGAGGCCTATATCCTGCAGTGGACTAAAACAGGGTGATGATGAGACTATATTCCAATAAATTTAAAAAAGATAAAAATCATGTTCTAAAATGAATTAAAAATATAATTTCGTAGAATATTTGCTAATGCTGGAAATTTTTTTCCCAAATAATACATTTTTAACCATACAATAAACTTTTGAGCAAATGACCTGCGACACAACGCGCCTGATTTATAGCGTCAAATAAAACGATTCATGACGCTTTGCTACATTTAGCATTGATTCCAACTTTCGATTCGAGTTAAATAAAAATAAGTAGTCCATTTTACGTAAACTTTATTTTTACTTATTCATTAGCTACCTTCATTTATTTATATAAACATTTTAAATGTTTGTTTTTAATATTTTGATTAGATTAATTAAAATCATCTGCTCGGCGCAGTGGCTAGTTACCCTTACACGGCCACGGAAAAAATATTGAGTGATGAACAGATTGTTTTTCTTAGGTCTGAATGTTTGTATCAATATAATAAATCTTGATTTACATTTTCATCAAATATTTATTAATATATTATCGTTAGCCACAGTGTAAAATCCCATATTCTCTTACATAATTATGAAGGCTATCTAAAAACAGTGACGTTAGAAATAAAATCTCATTGTTTGTGGTTCAAAACGAAATTAGAAGTTGTCTTTTCTTGTGTGGTCACATTTTCTTTCACATGGATGATACCACTTAAAGATTGAATGATTAATGATTTTTTTTAAAGACAAACTGCCTCCGTAGCCTAGTGGAAAAAGTGTGTAGTTTTGAAACCGTCGGTCCGAATCATGCGGGGACTCAACAAATTTTCATTGATGTTTTCTAGTTGGTTAGGGAAATTTCGGTCGGTCAAAAAGTCAAAAAAAGTCGGTCCACCCACCAACCCGCATTGAACCAGAGTGGTGGTATACGGTCCAAAAACCCTCTAATGATAAGGCGTGCATTAGCGGAGGCCTATGTCCAGCAGTGGACTTACACAGGCTCATGTTAAGACAGGTAACATGTTATGTTATTAAAGTTTTTTTGCAACTAGATTAAAATAAATTAAATAATGGACAAACGCCAATAAATCAGCTGATATACAATTTTGTTGCCAAGATTCTCGTTTATTTTGATAATGTTTGTTTAAAACCGAGATAAGGTAACAAATCCTTCCAATATTTGTGGGAGATAGTCTGCGAAATCTTGATGTAAAGGCATTTTTACGAACCGCGACGTTAATGTTATAAAGCTGATATAGAACTTGCCAAGAGAGGGTGATAAATTATCGTTTAACGCAGAAATAGGATATCTTTACCTATTTGGAGCATTACGCTACTTACACATTTACTTCGTAGGCTATGTGAGTTTTGTTTATATTCTTATGTTCAGTAAAGTTAACATTTTTTATTCTAAATGAAATATATATATAATGTTCATCGCAATAAAGATAGGAACACGGTATATTAAAAGCTTATGTTGTATCTCCGATTAAAACTTTAAAGGCACCAAGTTTAGGTTGAGTATAAACTTGGTGATGAATTTGTTATTAGACTGAACCTAACCGCACCGGGGACAGCCTGGAGCTTAGTGCTTATCTATTTAATAGTTATTGACTTATTTACTATTGCGAAATAACGCATTAATATTTTAATGCAAATATTAGACTTTCCAAATGGATAGCGATAGGTTAGAAGCGTAAGTATTTTTCAATATCTCGTTTCTCTGCTTCGTGTCGATAAATGTTCAAATTTTGAATTATAATATACCCTTATACTCTGCCTTTCGGTAGATCTCTAAAGAGTAGTTTATGAACTGTAACTAGCTTAGCAACACTGTAAGCCGTCAAATAGTAGAATCAGTTTCATTATGCGTGCAATTCTGTAGGAGTTCTTTAAATTCTCCTGATAACTCACTTTAAAGAAAAGTTTGTTGCAAACATCAGCACAAACTTTTATTTAAGTGCGAATGTTGCATGTGAAGAAAGTTCATGTAGTTCAATGAAATAAGTAGCTTTTTGGACTTTTAAGCTAGTGGTTTAATGTTTGCCATTGCGGCTGTCGAGGCTTTGATTTTCTCCTTAGTAAACTTCATATTTCTATGTTGCTAGCTATATGACGGACCAACTTTGGCATTATTTAATCGAACATATTTTTTTCTCTGTTATTTTGAAGTTTTTTAAAATTCGCTAAGTATTTTTCGTGACATTAAAATAAGTATTAACCTAAACTGTTATATTTATGGCATTACTGGAAATATTATATTTATTATGATATTGTTTGTCAGCTTACGCGAAAACAATACGTAAAAATGCAGTTTCTTCGATTTCTTCAGCTTAATTACTTTTAA
Source organism: Lamproptera curius (assembly GCA_029286875.1). Classification (NCBI taxonomy): domain Eukaryota; kingdom Metazoa; phylum Arthropoda; class Insecta; order Lepidoptera; family Papilionidae; genus Lamproptera; species Lamproptera curius. The sequence goes on from JAGSMT010000060.1 coordinate 2,475,111, forward strand.
ATTACTTTTAGACTATTTAAAAAACTTATTCTGCAAGTAAGTTAAAAGTTCTTCTAAATCCTATTCCATCTGTTGAGTGCAGACAGGTAAACAAAAAGTATTAATACTTAATAACTGTGATTTTTATCATATTTTAAATTAAAAGTTTTATTATTTGATTAAAAGCGCTTGTTTATAGGAGACTAGTTAGCCAGTTTTGGGAAAATTCTAGCGTTATCTGGATCTATGATGACAAATTCAATAGAAACTTCTGCGGATAAAACAAACTTGGTCGGTTCAGCGCTGAAACTAAACCGAGTTTGGGGTCACAATTGGATTTACTAGACTGGCTTCTTACTCCGTTGCTTTGGGATAACAATCTATGAGATTTGAAATAATTGGTGGCAGTTTATTTATAATATTTTTAAGTATAATTTTACAATATAAGCGAAGGCAAAAGTAATTTTTGATACAAATAGAAATGGTGACAGTATAAAGTAAAACTAATCATGTTTTTAATAAAACTGAAATTTTAACTTTACCCTCGCTATACATATTTGAAAATATTATTTACGCAACAGTAGTTTTTTTTTAATTTTAGTGTTTATTTTATACAAATAAAGTTTTATACTTCTCGTTAGCGCTTTGTAGTTTGTCGCACTTTAGGCCTTTTAGATTTGCGCTGCACCAAGAGCAGTACTTTTAACGAGCCAATGTTGAAGAGTAAATTTTATATTTCTATATTAGAAGCTGGTATACCAACTCTGAGTTAGTACTTGGGGTGGTACCTTTGCAAGATTTGTGATAATTTCTATTGTATTGGATTTTAGCCAAACACAAATATATATATAAAAAATTCTGCCTTTTTACAAAATTGAATTTAAATTGAAAATTTTATGATATTTAAACATTTATAGTTGCTATCAAGGTATTTTTTGTATAGACCAGGTACTGCTATATTTAGCCACAAGCTGCTTTTGCCTTCCCTATTGGGATATAGGATATTAAATCAAGCAACATATGTTTTTAATGCATATCATGCACCAATGTACGAAAGAGGGCTGAATGATTGTAAGGGCAAACAGCCTTAAAAATTGATGATTACTAATAAGAATCACTTTTAATCACCAGTATACTATATAATACTTTATTGCTACCGTTTCTACAATGTTAAAATAACTACAAAAGGTAATTTATGACAACCAACCGTCTTTTGAAACATGAATTAATACAATCGTACTTTATATATAGGTTCTATGTAGGTAATATACAAGAATCTTCTAGAGTCAGCAGAGAAAAATAACAGAGGTTAATGTTGTTTGCCACTTTACTAGATGTCTTTGTCTCACACCACTTAGTAAACTAAATAAAGATACCGCCTCCGTAGCCTAGTGGTATGGGCGTGTGCTTAGAAACCGGAGGTCGTGGCTTGAACTGACGGGACGCAACAAATTTTCATTGTTGTTTCTAGTTGGTTAGGCATCGAAGCCGATCACCCAATTGTCTGAAAAGTAAGATGATCCATGCGTCGGATGGGCATGAAAAGTCGGACCACCCCAACCCGCATTGGACCAGCGTGGTGGGATATGGTCCAAACCCCTAATGGATAGGTATTAGGGAGGCCTATGTCCAGCAGTGGACTAAAACAGGCTGATGATGTATGTGTGATGTAAATAAAGATGCTTTACTTGGATTGTCACGTATATTAAAATTTCGATACACGAAACTCACTAAATACTTTGTTAAGTAGATGTCACTAAAGCTATTTTTTTCTAAATCTTTCTTTTAACTCTAGAAATGGATATAGAATAATATATATAAAGTTGAATCAATGAAAACGTAAGAAATATAAATAAAATTAAATTAATAAGTAATCACCCAAAATTTAGCATGTTTTGAACTTTATACAGCTTTACTTGAAGTTGTGGAGCTTGCCTTGTGATGATTATGTAAATCGAGTTATTGTTCTCTATGCGGGTCTCTGTTACGAGTTCATTTTTCTTATCTTATAATTCTGCCTTTTATTGTATAACGGAGCGTATTATTATAGTTAGGATCAAACTAAGACTATATTACTGATAAAAAGTGGTTACAACGAGCGTAATGCCTCATTTAAAGGTCATTACGTTGTTTGTTGTACATTATATGTTTTAAGTACTAAAATATTATTAAATAATCCTGAAGGCAAATATTTTCATTATTTATCGGGTTTTTGGAACCCTGACTATTATTTTTATCTTTATGAAAAGTATATTATAGATGTCAAAAATGTAGGCTTTTTTGATAAATTCGAACAATAATTGCAAACTTAATTTTAAATATTCTAAAAGTTGGATTGGAGCTTTTGACGTTTCGGGCTTTATAATACTTTAGTATCCCAGTAAACTTTGTTCCTTTAGTAAATTAGCATAGGTAGAAATGTTTTACTGGTGCTTAAATTTTCCCATGGTGGTTAAAAACCAGGTGTAAAAGCTCTGCAAACCGAGAGATTACCATGCAAGATTGTTTTTGTCGACAAATGTTTGACAAAACAGAAGAAAATCCACAATTTTGAAAAATTCATGGAGGACGAATCCTTATAAAAGACGGATACTTTAATATGCATAATCTGACAGCTGGCAAACCCAAATCCAAATCTAATGCGAGAAGAGGGTTGCAAACCAGTTCAAAAATAAATTATTGGATTATATTAAATGGGATAGTATGGTCCTTTCGAACTGCGGGAAATTTATCTTCCCAAAGTTATTTAAACTTTTAAAAAATGATCTCCCAACCTTATTGGGAGAAGTGCCTGAGGAGATAAGGAATCCCATTGCTACAGAATGATGGTGTCCGAATGGTAAAACGTCCGTTCTTATTTAAATGCCACATATCCAAATAAATGATTGGTCTGGTCCCATTTGTGTCCTCGATCCCGGATTTAAACCTCTTGACTTTTTACTGGGGTTGCTAAAGGAAGAGGGTAATTGAAAACGATTTCAAATTGAGGAATTACGCAGCCGTGTTCAAGAGGCGCTTCAAAAATAAATGAACGACCAGCACGCTTTTAGTAGAGTTTATTAGAAGAGTAGAGGTATTAGAGTCGGTCAGACAATTTGAACACCGTTATAAATAAAGATTGTTTTATGTACACCTGCAATTTCTTATTATTAAAATTTAATAATAGTTTATCGTTTCTTTTAGTCGTTACCTTTTTGCATCTCAATAGCAATAAGTCGGTAATAGTATTGAAAATGACGATATACCATTTTAAACTGTATTAATGCAATTTTTTTAAATACTTGCCATCTTGGTTAATACTTTTTTTTAATGAAACACTCTAAAACTTTGTCAATTATTTTGATCAAATTTTATACTAAAATTAAAATTGATATATTTTGTTAAAAAGTACAATAGATAATTCATGTTATTTATTACTTTTGTATAGTATAGTGTGAGGAGTAATATAACACCAAAACGTAAGCAAATCTTAACTTGGCGTCGCATGTACATAATTGACAATAACATCAATAAAATGGATTTACGTTTAAAAAAAATCATAACTTGAGTACCAGTTGAATTTTTTCTTTTGTATTTTTTTCGAGTGCTGGTAGTAGGTCTATGGGCGCTTAAGGATTATCCATTCTAAATGGGACACCTCGATATATCAATGTACATTTACACCAAAGTAATTCGTGTGATCTTTTACCTAACCGCCTCGTGATCTAGCGGTATTGGCCTCTTACTTTATAAACCTGAAGGTCGGGGTTTGAACCTTGCGGAAAAGCTTGCGTTAAAGCGTTCTTTTCGTGTTAAGGATTCTGGCCGATCACCCAATAGTCAGAAAAATAAGATGATCCATGCGTCAGATGGCATATAAAGGTCGGTCCACCCACCAACCCGCATTGTACCAGCGTGGTGGGATACGGTCCAAAGAAACTCTAAATGCACTCCTATTAGGGAGGCCTTTATCCAGCAGTGGACTAACACACGGTAATGATGATGACTATATGCCAATAAATTTTAAAAGATAAACATCATAGTTCAAAATGAATTAAAAATATAATTTCGTAGAATATTTGGTAATGCTGGAAAAATTGTTCGCAAATAATATATTTTTAACTATAAATAAACTTTTTGAGCAAATGACCGGCGACACAACGCGCCTGATTTATAGCGTCATATAAAACGATTCATGACGCTTTGCTTACATTTAGCTTTTGATTCCAACTTGATTCCAGTTAAATAAAGATAAGTAGTCCATTTTACGTGAACTTTATTTTAATTATTCATTACCTACCTTCATTTATTTATATAAATTTTAAATGTTTGTTTTAATATTTTGTAAGTTGCTGCAACTTCGTAAATTATTAAAAAATAATTAAAATATATTTTTAACTTTTATTAATAATTATTTTAACATAATTTTTCAGATGTTATCTCTGTTCATTTAATAACTAGTAAATCGGTGTCTGTCTCACACTGTACTTGTACTGTTTGTGGCAAAATAGGTAACGCTTTATACCTCCTTTGTGGTACACCTCATTCCATTTATAGGCATTGTTAAAACACTTGATCATATCACTAAGGTCATATGTTATTATTATATTATTTATTTGCATTAGTCCCCTCGTTACACATGGTTTTAGCAAATTTAAAACTTGCAGCATTTTTATTAAATCAATGATTTTAATCAATCGCGTACACGCTAGTAGCGGTAATTAGCTTAGTCAGAACTGGATACTAAACCACATAAATGTAAGTAGTGTAGTTTGTATAGTGCATGTTTCCAGTCTTAATGTAATTTATTGACCATTGTTAATAAGGGGTTTTCATCCCTTAAGCGGTTTTCATAGTAATCAGCAGACACAACTTAAATATATTATGTATAATTTTACCTGCTAAGTATTCCATATGTTCTAATCCATATGTTTATATTGAATTTCTGCATAATAGAGTGTAATGCAAACATCCGCAGAGGGATGAAGACCGATCAACCATCGCCATGTTGCATTGTAGTGTAGGACAACTCCCACGAGATGGAGTGACGAGCTATTCGCAAATGTGCAGGAAGTTTGTAGTTGCAGGTGGCAAGATCGTACCACTGAGCGAAAGGGAAAGCCTCATGCCTGCAGTGGGCTTTCTGGCTCTATATGATGATGATATTGATTAGATGAGATAAACTTAAAATTGCTGATTATGCCCAGTATTATAATAAAGTTATATTTCTCTCTCCGAATAGGATATACGCAAAAGAATTCAAATTCATTTATTGTTTACAAAGTGCTGGAAACATAGTGTCATATTTTCTGCTCTATAATAATATACACACTGCATTATAATATTTTAGCCTCTAAATCCCGTATGGTAGGAAGAATTTAGCTGTGATATAACAAGAAATTAATCACAAACTTTAAATCAACCTGAACTTACGCCTCTTGCTTAAGGTACGTGGAGTTGTAAACAGAGTTAAGAAATAGGATTTTAATATAGGTACCGTGTTGCGGTCTATGCTTAATTGAGTTTAATGTTAAGATATAGACAGCGACTCAAAACAATTAAGAGGACAACTATTGAGGTTGGTACACAGACAAAGTAATATTTTGTATAGAAAAAGTTTAATGAGTGATTCAAGATGATAAAATTAGGAACCTGATAAAAAAAATTGGTGCTTTTTGACTTTACTATTAATGTTTAACTTCATTAATTAAAATCATCTAGGCGGCAGCAGTGGCTAGTTACCCTTACACTAGATAAAGGTTTAAGACCGCCACGGAAAAAATATATGAGTGATGAACAGTTTGTTTCTTCTATGTCTGAATGTTTGTATTAATAGAATATTTTTTATTTACACTTTCATCAAATATTTATTAATATATTACTGTTAGCCACAGTAGTAAAATCTCATATTCTCTACATAATTATGAAGGGTATCTAAAACAGTGACGTTAGAAATAATAGTAGTTCAAAAGGAAATTGAAGTTGTCTTTTCTGTGTGGTCACATTTTCTTCACATGGATGATACCACTTAAAGATTGAAGCTCATGTGATTAATGATTTTTATTTAAGACAAACTGCTTCCTGCTAGCCTAGTGGAAAGAGGGTAGCTTTTGAAACCGTCGGTCCTGAATCATGCGGGACTCAACAAGTTTTCATTGATGTTTTCTAGTTGGTTAGGAAAATTTCGGTGGTCAAAAGTCAAAAAAGTCGGTCCACCCACCAACCCGCATTGAACCAGAGTGGTGGTATACGGTCCAAAAACCCTCAAATGATAAGGCGTGCATTAGCGGAGGCCTATGTCCAGCAGTGGACTTACACAGGCTCATGTTAAGACAGGTAACATGTTATGTTATTAAAGTTTTTTTGCAACTAGATTAAAATAAATTAAATAATGGACAAACGCCAATAAATCAGCTGATATACAATTTTGTTGCCAAGATTCTCGTTTATTTTGATAATGTTTGTTTAAAACCGAGATAAGGTAACAAATCCTTCCAATATTTGTGGGAGATAGTCTGCGAAATCTTGATGTAAAGGCATTTTTACGAACCGCGACGTTAATGTTATAAAGCTGATATAGAACTTGCCAAGAGAGGGTAATAAATTATCGTTTAACGCAGAAATGGGATATTCTTTACCTATTATTGGAGCATTACGTAATTTACTACCATTTACTTCGTAGGCTATGTGAGTTTTGTTTATATTCTTATGTTCGGTAAAGTTAACATTTTTTATTCTAAATGAAATATACATTTATAATATTCATCGCATTAATGATAGGAACACGGTATATTAAAAGTTTATTTTGTATCTCCGATTTAAACTTTAAAGGCACCAAGTTTAGGTTGAGTATAAACTTGGTGATGAATTTGTTGTTAGACTGAACCTAACGGCACCGGGAGCAGCCTGGTGCTTAGTGCTTATCTATTTAATAGTTATTGACTTATTTACTGATGCGAAATAACGCATTAATATTTTAATGCAAATATTAGACTTTCTAAATGGATAGCGATAGGTTAGAAGCGTAAGTATTTTTCAATATGTCCTATCTCGTTTCTCTGCTTCGTATCGATAAATATTCAAATTTTTAATCATAATATGCCCTTATACTCTGCCCTTCAATAGATCTCTAAAGAGTAGTTTATGAACTGTAACTAGCTTAGCAACACTGTAAGCCGTCAAATAGTAGAAGCAGTTTCATTAGGCGCTACAATTCTGTAGGAGTTCCTTAAAATACTCCGATAACTTCACTTTAAAGAAAAGTTTGTTGCAAACATCAGCACAAACTTTTATTTAAGTGCGAATGTTGCATGTGAAGAAAGTTTATCTAGTTCAATGAAATAAGTAGCTTTTTGGACTTTTAAGCTAGTGGTTTAATGTTTGCCATTGCGGCTGTCGAGGCTTTGATTTTCTCCTCGGTAAACTTCATATTTCTATGTTGCTAGCTATATGACGGACCAACTTTGGCATTATTTAATCGAACATATTTTTTGCTATGTTATTTTTAAGTTTTTTAAAATTCGCTTAGATTTTTCGTGACATTAAAATAAGTATTAACCTAAACTGTTATATTTATGGCATTACTGGAAATATTATATATATTATGATAATATTTTCTGTCGCTTACGCGAATACAATACGTAATAAAAAATGCAGTTTTCCGGATTTCTTCGCGTTTAATTACTTTTAAATTATTTAAATTGATACCCGACTATTTAAAAAAAAACTTATTCTGCAAGTAAGTTTAAAGTTCTTCTAAATCCTATTCCATCTGTTGAGTGCAGACAGGTAAACAAAAAGTATTAATACTGAATCTGTGATTTTTATCATTTTTTGATTAATAGCGCTTGTTTATAGGAGACTAGTTAGCCAGTTTTGGGAAAATTCTAGCGTTATCTGGATCTATGATGACAAATTCAATAGAAACTTCTGCGGATAAAACAAACTTGGTCGGTTCAGCGCTGAAACTAAACCGAGTTTGGGGTCACAATTGGATTTACTAGACTGGCTTCTTACTCCGTTGCTTTGGGATAACAATCTATGAGATTTGAAATACAGGCAGTTTATTTATAATATTTTTAGTATAATTTACATTATAAGGAAGGCAAAAGTAATTTTAGATATAAATAGAAATGGTGATAGTATTGAGTAAAACTAACTGCGTTTCTAATAAAACTGAAATTTTAACTTTTTCCTCGCTACACATATTTGAAAATATTATGTACGCAACAGCAGTTTTTATTAATTTTAGTGTTTATTTTATACAAATAAAGTACATACTACTCGTTAGCGCTTTGTAGTTTGTCGCACTTTAGGCCTTTTAGATTTTCGCTGCACCAAGAGCAGTACTTTTAACGAGCTCAATGTTGGAGAGTGAAATTCTTATATTTTCTACTATTGTAGTTGGTAAGTACCAACTCTTGTGTTAGTACTTGAGGCTGGTACCTTTTGCAAGATTTGTGATAATTTCTATTGTATTGGATTTTAGACAAAACACAAATATAATGTAAAACTATAAAAATATTCTTGCCCTTTTTACAAAATTGTACCTAAATTGAAAATTTATATGATTTTTAAACATTTATAGTTGCAAATACAAATTTGTAAATAAGGTTTTTTTTTGTGTATAGACCAGGTACTGCTATATTTAGCCACAAGCTGCTTTTGCCTTCCCTATTGGGATATAGGATATTAAATCAAGCAACATATGTTTTTAATGCATATCATGCACCAATGTACGAAAGAGGGCTGAATGGTTGTAAGGGCAGACAGCCTTAAAAATTGATGATTACTAATAAGAATCACTTTTAATCACCAGTATACTATATAATACTTTATTGCTACCGTTTCTACAATGTTAAAATAACTACAAAAGGTAATTTATGACAACCAACCGTCTTTTGAAACATGAATTAATACAATCTGCTATTCATATACATAGGTTCTATGTAGGTAATATATAAGAATGTCATGCAGAGAATAAATAACAGAGGTTAATGTTGTTTGACACTTCACTAGATGGTTTTTGTCTAAACTACTTAAGTAAAACTAAACAAAAGATGCTTTACTTGGATTGTCACGTATACTAAAAATTTTCGATACACGAAACTCACTAAATAAGTAATCAACTTAAAGTTTGTTCAACAAATTTATAACTTTGTTAAGTAGATATCACTAAGGCTACTTTTTATAAATCTTTCTTTTTAACTTCTAGAAATGGACATAGAACAATATATATAAAGCTGAATTCAATGAAAACGGAAGAAATATAAGAAATTAAATTTATTAGTAACTACCCAAAATTTAGCCATGTTTTTAAACTTTATACAGCTTTACGTTGAAGTTGGCGTGAAGCTTGCCCTTTGTGATGATTGTGGTCAATCAAGTTATTGTTCTATTATGCGGGTCTGTTCCGATTGCTAGTTCATTTTTCTTATCTTATAATTCTGCCTTTTATTGTATAAAGGAGCGTATTATTATAGTTAGGATCAAACTAAGACTAGCTTACTGATAAAAAGTGAAATATAACGAGCGTACGCTCCATTTAAAAGTCATATTGTTATTTGTTGTACAATATTTGTTTTGGTACTAAATATTATTAATTATTCCTGAAGGCAAAGATTTTCAGTATTTATCGGGTTTTTGGAACCCTGACCATTATTTTTATCTTTATGAAAAGTATCTTATAGATGTTAAAAATGTAGGCTCTTTTGATAAATTTGAACAATAATTACAAACTTACTTTCAAATATTCTAAAAGTTGGATTGGAGCTTTGACGTTTCGGGCTTCATAATACTTTAGTATCCCAGTAAACTTTGTTCCCTTAGTAAATTAGCATAGGTAGAAATGTTTTACTGGTGCTTAATAATTTTGCCTCTGTGTGGTTAAATAACCAGGTGTGAAAAAGTTATACAATATTATTCGTTTAGGACGATTGTATAAATCCTGCCATACATTTTGGAACGAAATATAATTATGTATATTAATATATTTTATCCTTTAAATATACTGTTAAGTATAAAGAGTAATCTTAAGGGAGTCATTTAAAAAATATTTACATGTTTTTGCTTATTTTGTTTCTCTTACACTTTCATCTCTTTACCAACATACAGTTTGCTGGTAAAAAATGCCAATCATTAAATTCTGCTAGTACTTTGTACAAATATTGGTCATTAGGACAGGCAAGAATCGGCGTCTTGACATCTCTATTGAAAAGGCCTACCTTCAGTAACGCCTGCAGCCTAGTGGTATGGGCGTGCTTTTAGAAACCGGAGTTCTTGGGTTCGAATCCTGCGGGGACTCAACAAATTTATATTGATGTTTCCTATTTGGTTAGGGCAATTTGGACTGATCACCCAATTGTCCAAAAAGTAAGATGATCCATGCGTCGGATGGACATGTTAAAAATCGGTATACCCACCAACCCGCATTTGACCAGCGTGGTGGGATACGGTCCAAAAACCTCCTAATGGGTAGGGGTATATTAGGGGAGGCCTATGTCCAGCAGTGGACTATCACAGGCTGATATGAAGATACTTTTAGCAGTAGACGGGTAAAGAATGCTGATGATGAAGAATAAATAAATCATGAATTACCTTACTATTAGTAAGTAATTTTGTCAGTCTGTAAAAAGAACGCATCATATTTCACGAGATTACGGGATCGACAAACGCTCCTTTTTGCCGAACACGGGCTCTTATTGGAATAAGGTTCTGGATTGGCGCTGGAATAACCGTCGAATATCGATTTTTAGTAAAATTTTTTTTAGTAGAATTGCGATTTATTTATACTGTTTACAAATTACTAATCCATTCCCTAAAAATAAATCAAATTGAACGTTTAGCAAAATTTTCATAGAGCATAATAGATTTGATAAGTGAGAATTTATTTTATTAAACTGATATTACTGTATAAAAGGACAATTCTTATTAACCTTTGATGAAAACACCTGCCTCTAGGACCGGATCACAAGTGTTGATAGTACAAACTATTAAACATATTAAATATATTAAATCACATTAAAAAAAAAAACAAGTAATAATGATATAATTTAGGGACTGTAATAAAAATGAATTAAACACTTTTGACTATCGTCTGTTTTGCTATACATTTTGGAAACTGTTTCGACAAAAGCTCGTACATAAATTAGAAAAATGTACTCTTAAGTCGAACAAATCCCTTCCGCACACGAAGTGAGGTTATATTTCTGATATATTCAACGTTGAAACTTTAGAGCGTAGTGAATAATTAACTTTAACTGATTAAACATTCTTCGTACGAATATTTAATGTTTGTTCACACCTTGTTATAAGACTATCTTTTGTAACCTTCGTGCTTTAGAAAGTCGAGAATTGAATCACATGAAATCAAAAAAATTCAAATTAATTCATTTTTAAACGAATAATATTTTTTAAATATTATTTTTTTTTAATCTTGTATTACTAACAACAGATTATTACAACATACTATAAAAAATAGTTTCTATTCACATAAAAAGAAAAATAAAATCCAGAGTAATATACTACAAGTTCAATATTTTTTTTAAAATATCAATTTAACGTTCAGTAGTAACTATCCCTTTACAATACCTGCGTTTCTTTTTCTTAATATTTTGCGTTTTATTAGTTGAACACGTAGCATCATCTTTTTAAAGAATTATGAAGTTATTTTGCTTAGTGTCATTAGGTTTGGTAAATCATAATGTCAACAAGTAAATGAAAATAATGTCAACAAGTAAATGAAAATAATGTCAACTCGAAAAGAAGCAGTAATATTTTAGAATATTCTTTGACTCGAATTTTAACTTGATAATTACTTGTTTGAGTGTTACCACACTTATATACATTAGGCATCCTAGCTGCCTCCGTAGCCTAGTGGTAAAGGCGTGTGCTTTAGAAACCGAAGGTCGTGAGTTTAAACTCTATGGACTTAAAATTTTGTGAGTCTACAAAATTTTTTGTTGTTTCCGTGTGGGCTAGGCAACTGGACCGATAACCCAATTGTCTCAAAAACTAAGATTATATATGCGTCGGATGGGATGCGAAAAGTCACCCTTTATTCGCCAACCTTTTACCGTGGGAATGCTACGCATACCTGTCCTCGTGGGGCAAAGACGGTTAATGTTGACCGCATCGATCAAACCACCACGTTCTTCCTTCCAGACGTTTTAGGTGGGGTCACAGGAACGTGCTTTCACCATCTGCAACCCCACTCAGCGCTGGCCGCCAAAGCAGCCCTATCTCGGCCTTACGGTATCTGCCTTCCTCGGCTGCGTCGGAATCAGCGCGTCCTTCGTCTCGGCTCCTGTAGTCAGGTAAACAGACTCCCCGAGTCTGTTACTCAGGGCAATGGAGCCAGGAGTTCCTCGACCACGCAAGGACCAAACTCCTAACCCCAGCGGCGGCTCTGATGTTACGCTCCGCTGCTAGCTCCATTTTCAGCCGCAGAAGGAGGAGAGATCGACGACACCATGCCGAATGTCCCTCCTACCACGGCCTCTCCACACCTGGATCAGCGGTGTGGCCTCTGCTGAGTCGCGGGAGGATAGGAGAGTCGGCCACGGAATACTCGACACCTCTTCCCTGTGATCCACCTTGGTTGGTGAGGGACAGGTGCGGCACACCCACTCTCCTGCAACCTGTCCCTCGCCCGCTTGGAGCAGCCTCCTCCACGGCTGGCCTACCTCAGGCCGGCCAGGTTCCTCTTAGCCCTGTGGCTGGCCCAAGGCCGCAGGTCACTGGAGCCCCACCGCTACGACAAAGCGAGAACCTGTTCGGGGGGACCTATTCACCAACCCGCATTAAGATTTAAGGATCCTCCACCCTTAAACATAGGGAACAGCAACATTACGTGGGAATGGGTGGAAGACCAGTAGTTTGGTCTACTAAATGAAGAGGAAAGAATGAATCGTCCTTTCATAAACGACATCAGGTTAATTCATTAACAGAAATATTTATTTAAATTATTTACCAGCAATTTTAATGGTACATGTACATCGTAATTATTCTGAATGCGCCTTGAATGCGCAGATTTCATATTCAATTATAAATTTTTTTCTCCGTTAAAAAACTAAACTAAAGAAAAGTGAAGTGAAATGTGATCCAAACTTAAACAATCATTGTAATTAAAGTTTTATTTGTAAATAATAGTAATAAAACTGTTTGTAACATTTTTTTATTTCATAATAATAATTAGTAAATAATATAATAATATGTTTTATGTTTATACATAATAAAATCATTAGTAGAAAATTATGCTTTATCGTAGAAATTAAGTGAAAAAATCCAATATGTACATTAAAAATTCGTCGTTATTTCAACAAACGCTAGTACTGTCACTATATACAAATATTCTTTAACTAGATGTTAAAACATTAAACTGCACGAAACCACTATCATAAAACTTAACTAAAGTTCACAACATCAATTACCGTCGGAGCGCCATTTATTTTGGGCTTACGACACATTTCACATTATGGCTCCATGAACTTTAAAAACCAAAGTTTACTATACGGTACGAGAATTTTGGATAGTTAAATTAAAAGGAAAACAAGTCTTAAAAGTAAAGAAAAGAAAAGAAAGTTAAATTGATACACATCGATTTAGAAAGCTAAATTTTGTATATATACATATTATCCATGTCTTTTTGGTTACTACAAAAAATAAATATCATCATCATCATCATCATTAGCCTGTGTAAGTCCACTGCTCGACATAGACCTCCCCTAACGCACGCCTTCTCCGATTTTGGACCTTATCCCACCACGCTGGTCCAATGCCGGCTGGTTGGTGGACTGACTCTTTACATGCCCATCCAGCGCATGGATTATCTTACTTTTCATGCAATTGGGCTATCGACCCAAATTGTCCTAACCATTCAGAAAACCCTTGCGGGATTTGAACCCACGGCCTCCATTTTATTAGTTAAGGCCAATACCGCTACGCCACGGAGGTGGTTAAGAAGAGTAACTTTCTACAAAATTGGCGTTAATACTTTATTATATCTTTATTTTAAGCGCAAAACGTGGTAATGTACAACATCACATTACAAACATTTTATTACAATAGCAAAATGGCCATCCTTATTACAATTGTAACACATTGGTCCCTTCGATTTCTCTGACTGTGTGTTGTTTCTAGGTTTTCTTACTGTTCGTGCAGAATGCACTTGACTCTGATGTGTAAATCTCTTGTATGAGCGTTAGATTTAACTAAATTAGCACTTATTTGGATACCTGAACTCCCTAATCTCATTATCATTAGTTTGTACTCGTCTGGTAGGCCCGCCAACATTAAAGTACAAACCATTCATCATTGGCATCACACCCAATATTGCGCAGTTTGTGAGCAGTGTTCATAATTTTACTAACATAGTCTTTAACGCCATTGCTTGACTCCAGTGTAGTATTTATTAAGTCTTTAAGGAGACCTACTCTTCTTGTTAAGCCATTGTCGTCAAAAGCCTTTTGTAAGTTATCCCATACTTGTTTTGCAGTCTTGCATTCCTGAAAATGTACGTAATTCTGAGGGTCCAACAACAATATCAGCTTGACTTCGCCTTTATATCTTTAGCTGCATCCACAGGTTTATCATCGGCGTGTTCGACGCAGCACCATAGATCCTCAAGTTCCAAATATGTTTTCATACTTAACTTCCACGTCGCGAATTTTTCTCTTCCGATCAGTTTCTCTAAGTACATATTTTTACATATTGCTGAATTTCTTTACTCATAAATTTTCTTAACCTCAGATTTAAATTGCGCCAACAATTTTTGCGGGTTGAAGTTCACTTTTCTGATTATGTTCAACTGTACCCCTTCTCAACCACGCTCTGCTACCATGAATGCGTGATTGTGATAATTAAAAGTAATTAAAGTGTAATAACGGAGTTTTTATTTCACTGGGCAAACAGGAGCCCTACCCACCAACCCGCATTGGACCAGCGTGTGGTTACGGTCCAAAAACCCACTAATGGATAGGGATGTATTAGGGGAGGCCTATGTCCAGCAGTGGACTATAACAGGTTGATGATGATGATGAAACAGGAGCAAAACATTACACATGTTTCAGTCACAACAAGAAAGGCAAGTCATAACCAAAATGGCGCCAAATGCGCCTAAAACCATAACTATTAAAGGTGCGTTCCATTTTACTCTAATAGTTTGCACTTTAGAGAAAAATAAAAATATTTCTTTTCTAGTATTTGTCACATTAAAACTTTTCTGACTTACAACTGGAATAAAGCATTAAAAGTTAGCTAATTCTGGCACTATTTTAAATAAATCGACTTGAATAATTATTCTGCAATAGATAATTCAAAATGAATAAAATAATGGACCAATATAAACTAAGCTGATATACGATTTCGTTGCCAAAATCCCAAAAGTATTTTTCGTGACATTAAAATAAGTATTAACTTAAACTGTTATGTTAATGGCATTATTGGAAATATAAGATAAATTATGTTAATACTTACAGTCGCTTACGCGAATACAATACTTAATAAATAATGCAGTTTTTCCGGATTTATTTGCGTTTAATTACTTTTATTTTTTTTTTCAAATATAAACAATACAAACAATAAACCCGACAATTTAAAAAACCTTATTCTGCAAGTAAGCTGAAAGTTCTTCTATATCTTATTCCATCGGTTGAGTGCAGACAGGTAAACAAAAAATATAAATACTAAATAACTGTGATTTTTATCATAATTTAAATTAAAAGTTTTATTATTTGATTAATAGCGCTTGTTTATAGGAGACTAGTTAGCCAGTTTTGGGCAAATTCTAGCGTTATCTAGATCTATGATGACAAATTCAATAGAAACTTCTGCGGATAAAATAAACTTGGTCGGTTCAGCGCAGAAACTAAAACCGAGTTTCGGGTCACAATTGGATTTAGTAGACTGGCTTCATACCCCGTTGCTTTGGGGTAACGTTCAGTTAAAGTTTAAGATAAGTTCGAACTACAATGATTAAAATAATTAATGGCAGTTTATTTATGATTTCTTTAATTATTATTTTACATTACAAGCGAAAGCAAAAGTAATTTTTGATACAAATAGAAATGGTAACAGTATAAAGTAAAACTAATAATAATCGTAAACCAGGTTTTTGTATATTTAGTTTGTATAAGCTCTCATATGGAATTTAAGATTATTATGAAATGTATAAACTTTTGCTATATTTACTACCATGTAAATAGAAAGGTAACAACTACAGAGATAACTATTTGGAACAATTCAACAATATTTGAAACAATTATATGTTGCATTATACTTCATTAACACAGTAAAAAGTATATTTACTATCTATAGAATAATTTTCTATTAAGTAAGGCAAAAGGCAATATTTGATAATACATAATGCCGTTAACGGTGGCAACTCCAAGACCTACATGTCATTGTAGCACTTCTATTAATTCTATTTAATAATCATATCTATTTAAAAATATAAGTGGAATTTGTAATGGTTTTAGCCTCCTCGAAACATAATATTTAACAATTAAATAATAGTATCTAAATTGTGTACCCTAGTTATAGTATTATCTTGTTTATATGGTGTACGAAGTCTAGCTGTCACTGTGTAAATAACGACTTTCTGTTTAAAATAAGTTGTTGTTCCTATTTCCTCCAAGAGCTCACCTTATTATTTAATCTTATAATTTTCTCATCAATTATTACATAAAATCATGACCCAAAACACCAAGGCCTGTCAGGTCGAGGAACGACTTTAAAGGAGCCAAATTGCAGTGTTAGCAATTGCTGAAGGAAAGGGACGGTAACTAACATGAAACTTCGCAAATTATTAACAAAAATTCCAACCGAAAACAAGAATTAGCTCAGTTAAATTTAAATTTTAAATTTACAAGAACAAAATAATATTGCAAAGTATAGTTGATAGGTTTGACCAGTGTAGGGGTGAATATGAGAAAGCTCTCGGCCTCACCTCTAAGCTGAGGTCTGAATTAAATGAGGCTCATAAAACAATTAGATTACTTGAACTTAAGAACCAGAACTTAAGGAACAGTCAAACCCAAAGCCTTTATAGTGAATTAGTTGAGGAAATACAAATATGGTATCCCCAGTAACAAATATTAGTAACAAAATTAGCACAATAGATTTGACTGGTGATGACAGTGGAGCCTGCCGTCCAGCAATCAGCAAAACAAAGTAAAGAAATTAAAAAATAATAAACACATAAGGAAGACACAAAATAGTTGAAAATGTAGGCATAGTATTTGTAAAAGCTATGGCAAAATCTGTAAAGATAGGAATAAACTCAAAGCAAATTTAAATGTATGCTACAATGAGGCTAAGATAACTCATTTGTCCTCATGAGGCTAGTGTCAGTTCAGGAGGCTGAGATTGCATCATTAATGCAACTTAAATGTCCTAACTAAGAAATATGGAGCATCTCAAGAGAAATATCTCGAACACATTTCGGCTATGATGACATATTAGATTTATGAAAATTATCTAGACCGTTTTGTCTCCTTGACCAGAAATTGTGTATGCAATTGTCAAAGCATACAGGTTCATTCAGAGCTGGAATATGATTCTAAGTCTCTGTCAGAGTGTAGCCTACGGTAGCCTTTCGAGATAATAGTAAAGAAAACATATTTTTCCCATAATTATATTAAAATATACAGCGATGAACTGGGAAGAAGTATGGGTTCATTAATTCTAGACAAGTGTATGGGGGAATCAGTATCTAATTATTGTATGCCAGGAGCAACTTACTTACATATTATGAAAAAAATATTGACTGATACTCATTGCCCCAACACTATCTTAATTATCTTAATTGGGAGTAGGGAAAATGTTAATAGACAACACCTACAACAATTTCATGAAAGACTTAATAAACTAGATGTAAAAAGGTAATATTGTTCACATTTCCTACATTGAGGAGTTGTCACAGGAAAATCACCAGATATAACTTAAATAACTATTTGTATATGTTATACAACAATAATTGTAAACTATTAACTCCACAAAGATCATAACAAAATTGATATTATTGATATTAATAATATAATTAACTGTAACAATTTTCATTTGACATATGGTAGAATGCACCTATCAAATTTTTATAGACAAAATTAGCTTTTATGTTATATTATTGTATTTAAATAATTCAGCCAAATGTTTGAGCTAACTTGACTCCTACTTCTATTGAACAGGAACAAATTGTGACATCTAATGATTTGGAATCCATTCCAACCAATAATTTAAATTAAATATTGAGACAACGGAGATAATCTCTGCAAATTAAAAACACTTTATTATTACTAAACAATAATGTTATTAAAAATAAATTTTCTAATAAAGCACACAGTGTATGAACTCTGGTACATCAAAATATTCAAGAATAGCCAGTAAAGAACTTGAAATTGAACTCTTCTTGAATAGTTTTAAATGGATGTATTATGTATTCGAGCACTGGCTACAAGAATATCAGTTAATGTTAAATCTTGGATGTCACCAGGTTGCTAGCCTGTTAAGTAGAGATAAAGCTATATGCGGTGGCTCTTAATATATTAATAGTACTTTAAAATTTAAAATCGTAAAGATATTGTGAGCCTCTGTTGAACGGACTATTGAACAGAGCTTGAGCACTTCCTGTTGTATGCGTGTACAGACCTCCCACAGCGTTATATGAACCTTTGACGTTGTTCTAGAAGAAATATTGTTAAAACTACCTGAATCTAATAAGTATATTATAATTTGTGTGACTTTAACATTAATTTATTGGATAATTGCAACACGACAATTAGATTCAGATCATTGTTAAGTTCATATAACCTTTAAATTTATTTGATTGAACCTACAAGAATTCACTGAGACTTCTGCAACATGTATAGATAATATATATACTAATTGTCAACCATTAAATAAATCAATTATTAAAATCTTACTTGACCATTGAACACCTCCTTTCGAATAGATAAAATGTTAAAACAAAAGTTCCTATGTATAAAAGCGTATTGAGAAGTTCAGAAGTATATGTTACAAAAAGTTAATTATTTACATTATGATGAAAATCCATATGTGTTTTAGCGCATTATTCATTTTAATAAGAAAAGAATTTAATACTATATTTACTTCTAAAACGGTTAAATCTAAATGTTCTGCAGCGTTTAGTGAATGGGCCACAATCGGAATCCATAAGATTCGGAGGCGGAGATTATATGAGCTTTATAGTCAAAGAACATATAACCATAACAATAACTTTGTTGCACATGTTAGTGCCTATTCTAAAATATTAAAAAAGTCTGTTATCTGGCTAAATGTTTATACTTTAAAAATTCATCAGATAAAGTGAAAATGACTTGGAATACTATTAATAGCGAAACCGGAAAGGACGCAAGAAGCAGCTCTAAAATAACTTTAAATGTTGATAACCATAGAATTGGAGCTGACATAGACGTTGCTACTTATTTCGAGAGATTTTTTTCGGACATTCCGGTTTCGACTACCAAGTCACTTATGTCTTCTCCAACAGTTGCCGCATCCCTTTTAAAATATAATGTTATTGAATGTACCAAAATGGTTAATTTTACTGATGTATGTAGCAAAGACATTATAAGTGCATGTAGACAATTGGATATTTAAAAAACCGCAGACCCTTGGGGAATCTCTGTTAAGGTGATAAAATTCGATTATTGATGTAACATCACCTCATCTAGCAATAATATTTAATGTAAGCATCCAGAGAGGCGAGTTTCCTGACCTGATGAAGCACAGTAGAGTTATACCGGTTTTTAAAGCAGGGTGTAATATGGACCTTAATAATTTGAAAAACTAAATATTTGAAAAACTATTATTAAACCAATTAATGAAACATTTTAACAGTAACTGCCTTTTTAATAAAAAACAGTACGGTTTTACTAGGGTCGCTCCACGATTGATGCTGGCGTTATGCTCATTAAGAGCAACTTTGAGGCTTGGGAAGCGTCCAGGATGCCTTAGGCATTTTTGTGATACCAAAAAGCTTTTGATTGTCTACAGCATGAAACTCTGGTCAGAAATTACGTCACTATGGTGTAAGAAACGCCGCACTCAATCTTCTGTCTTGGTACTTGAGCCACCGAACTCAGAGGGTTGACGTGAATAGTAAAAGATCTCCCCGGTAAATATGAGTGTCCCAGAAGGTCTATTCTTGGCCTTTCTCTTTCTCATCTATATAAATCATTTACCATATGTTATTAATAAAACGAAGAGATAGTATTATTTGCTGATGATACTTTTTAATTTTAAAGTTAAAGGACACACATCAATAAATATAATAAGACCGAGTAAATGTGAAGTGTTTATAGATGAGGAAGAGATGACTTAGTCAACCGTGTTTCTGGGAATAACAATAGATAGCAGATTGAAGTGAGGCCCTCATATTAATAGGCTATCGAATAAACTCAGCTCTGCAGTATATGCTGTCAAGAAAATCAGACAATTTACTGACGTGGAGACGGCCCGGTTAGTATACTCTAGCTATTTCCACAGTGTAATGTCTTATGGCATTCTACTGTGGGGAAGTGCGCAGTGATACTAATACGAACTTATCCTCCAAAAACGAGCTATTCTGAGCGGTTTATAACCTGGCCCAAGGAATCCTGAGAAAATTGTTCCCAGAGATTAAAATACTAACCGTTACTTCTCAATACATTATCGAAAACCCTAATGAATGTGCAAAAAATTGAAATGATTTTCGTAGTCATTGTGATGCACATAACATAAATACTAGAAACAAATAATTTAATTCTTCCAGCAACTAGACTGCGAAGAATAAGTAAAACTTTATGGGACAATGTATACGCTTTTACAACAAAATCCAGTAAACGTTCAGAATTTAACTGTTAATAAATTTAAAAAGTAGTAAAGGAACGTTTAATGTTAAAGGTTATTATAACATAAATGATTTTATAAATGATAACACAGCCATGGTAATGGAATGCTCGCTCGAGGCTTTTCAAGTATAATATACGTATGATAGAACTGTATGTAGCTCATAAGAAAATCTATGTATATATTTGATTATTTTAAAAGATGACAAAATAGGCCCGCTGAGTTTCTTTCGTCGGTTCTTCTCAGGTCGGAGGCGTCCTATTCCGAACCGGTGGTAGCGTCCTTGACAATCAATAAGCAAGTGTTACACTTCTATATTGCATTAAGATATTTGTGTTTGAAAATTTGAATTTGAGCACGTTCTACCGTATTTTGCATTCTCTAAGAGTATTTAAAAGCACCAACCAATTTACATATAAGCAATTATGTTTTGTGTCACATTTTAATTTTAACTTATTACGTATAACGCGAAACACAAAGCTTATTTATTCAATTGCTTACGGGGTTTTGTTTATTTTTATTTCTGCATGACTGAATTCACAACATGGCCATTGTCTACGTTTTTTTTTTTCGAATTGCTGGTTCCAGGTGTAACAACTTTGTGATAACATCGTCGCAATTTAATAATTAAACTTGGATCAATCATCAGTTTTACAAAAAGTTAAATTATCAATATATAGGATTAGTATGTAAATATCGGCTAAGATTCTTAAGAATCATTTTTGTCCTTAATATAAAGCTACCAGGTTCTACTCGGACTTTTATACGGTTATAGAACACTGAGTCCGAAGGAATGCTATGTTCCTTCGAACTACTATGTTAAGACTATCTTTGACACTCTTATAATTTTATTCATCCCTTGAATTCGGTTAACTTTTAGCGGATAGCCTTTTGACAATTGTTGTGCGTCAATAACTCATCATTATCGATCTCTGTCAGTTCACCACTGCGCATAAAATAAAACTATTATTACTTAATACTGGTGGGTACAAGCCAGTCTTATGGATACTTGACAAAAACTCGTAAAATAAATCTTGTTTTACAGTAGTATTTTTAAATTTTAGTGTTCATTTAATACAAATAAAGTTTCGTACTTTTTGTGAGCGCTTTGTAGTTTGTCGCACTATGGGCCTCTTAGGTTTGCGCTGTACCAAGAGCAGTACAAGCTCAATGTTGAGAGCTCGCTCAAGAGTGAAACTCTTACATCTACCACAATTGTAGCTGGTAAGTACTAACTCAGTTCAGTTTTACTGGTACCTTTTGCAAGATTTGTTCCAACTTCTGTCCTCCTAATATTATTTCTTGGTATCAACGTACCGAGAGACGGCTCATGAAAATTTCCTTCCCCTATTTACAAAATTTTTTTTAATATAAAAAATTATATTATTTTTGAACTGTTGTAGTTACAAATACAAATTTGTCGAATGAAGTATTTTTTGTGAATAAATCAGGTACTTCTATATTTAGTCACATAATATAAGCTGGTCACATACAAGCTGTAGACTCTTTTTGCATCCCCTAATGGGATATAGGATATTAAATCAATAAGTATACGTTTTAATGTATAATCCTGCACCAAGATAGGTATGACAGGGCAAACATCTTTAAAAATTGACGATTACTAGTGGGAACCACTTTTAATCACCAGTGTACTATATATTTGTTTATTGCTACCGTTCCTACAGTGTAAAATTACCTAAAAAATAATTTATGACAACCAACCGTTTTTTGAAATATGAATTAATACAATTTATTTTTAAATACGTACAACCAAGAATGTCATGCAAAAGAA
Source organism: Lamproptera curius (assembly GCA_029286875.1). NCBI lineage: Eukaryota > Metazoa > Arthropoda > Insecta > Lepidoptera > Papilionidae > Lamproptera > Lamproptera curius. The sequence continues at coordinate 2,497,705 of JAGSMT010000060.1, forward strand.
AAAATATCAGAGCTTCATGTTGTTCGACACTACGAGATGTCTTTGTCTATACTACTTAAGAAAAACTAAAAAAACTTGCTTTACTTGGATTGTCACGTATATTAAAAGTTCTCGATACACGAAACTCACTCAATAAGTAAAGAACTTAAAGTTTGTTCAACAAAGTTATAACCTTGTTAAGTAGATATCACTAAAGTTACTTTTCTCTTAATCTTTCTTATTAAACTTATAAAAATGTATACGTAGAGCACAATATATAAAACTAAATTCAATGAAAACATTAGAAATACAACAAATTAAAATTAATAATTATAGTAACTAAGCAATATTTAGCGATCTTTTTGAACTTAATACGACTCTACTTTGAAGTCGGCGAGAAGGTTGCCCTTTGTGATGATTTTGGAAAGCAAATCAAGTTATTGTTCGCCTATGCGGAGATCTGTTCCGATTGCTAGTTCATTGTTCTTATCTTATAATTCTGCCTTTCATTATAAAAAGGAGCAGATACTACTGATGTTAGAATCAAAGTAAGACTTTATTTCTGATAAAAAGTTGTTACCACGAGCGTGATGCCTCATTTAAAAATAATTACGTTATATATTGTATATTATACGTTGAAGTTCTGAAATAATTTTAAATAATCCTAAAGTCTTAGCTTTAAAACTGAAACAAAACATTCTCGGGGCAAATATTTTTAGTATTCAGCAAAACCAATTTTTGACTTTGAATTTACTAAGTACTAAAAATAACTTTAAAGAAAGGCCTCGTAGTATTGTGTTTTTTTTTTCTTTAAATCGTTACCAATGTGTTCATTTAATCACTGTTTATAAAATCGTCTAAGCTTTATGGTCATATTTCTACTAATGATTTAAACTAGTATCATTTATAATAATTATATATATTTTAATGAATATATATGCAATGCTTATAAAAAACTACTATAATGGTCATTCAGATGAACAATCGAACATAACTTTTCGAATTAATCCCTCTCAATAAAATCGTTTAAAACTTTCCTTTTGGATCCGTCGGTTAAAGTTATTTCAACTCATTATACGTTGCGAACTTACTACAAATGGAAACTGCTAAATTTCTGAAAATAGAATCTGATCATATATTCAATTGGAGAGATGTTTTAGTAAAAAAAAAATCTTAATATATGATTCTGTACAGTTAACTTCTCATATGCGGCAGGGCCAATATGAATGAATTTTGTATCTTCGTGTTGAAGTGGATTCTAGGATGGTTTGGTCACAAGAAAATGTCCGGTAAATGACGTAAAGTAAAGTTAAGATTCGACTTGAAACTTTTATTTCTGATATATATATCAGAAATTCTTCGTGGTATTGGAACCCACAACCTCCGTTTTATACAGAATGGGCCAATACCGATAGGCCACGGAGGTGGTTTATATATACAAAGATTTACATTTGAACGAAGTTCGCAAACAAATATATGGAACTTGTTGATGCTTGCGTGGAAATTTTTGCATTTATAATAAAAGTATCATTTATTTATTTATTTAAACTTTCGCACTTAGTGTACAATTACTTAATGCCAAAGGCATTTTCTGCCAGTCAACCTTGGGGTGATGCAGAGATAAAAAAGTAGGGAAGTGCAAATATCTGTAAGTTAGAAAAGAGAAAGTAATTTAAATGTATACTAATAACAAATTATATATATATATATAAATGTTTACATTTAAGCATTTGAAGTATTGAATATATTTTACATATCATTGTTTCAACTACTGATAAAAATATACAATGTTTCTGTATCTTGATAAACTCATAAGACCATCAGGGAAGAGAACTAAAAGATGACAAAACTTTTCAAATTAAGCTTTAGTTAGACGGTAAGTTACAAGAAAGTGGTATCAGATAACAATTTTTTTCCAACTTTTCATTATACTTACTTAATTTCATTATACTTAAGTATTTTAGGTTTGTCTGAATTTATTTTCACGATTGTCCTAAACCGGTTTTAAATCTAATAAAAAAATTAAAGAACTAACGGATTGGGGTATATTAGGGAGGCCTATGTCCAGCAGTGGACTATCACAGGCTGATAATGATTATGATGTTAATAACATATATCTAATTACTTGGGTTTAAAGCAACAACTTTACAAAAGGTCGAGAATAATTCAAACGGCATGTTTCGAGCACTGGAATGGTTTTCTGCTTTAAGGATAACTTAAACTAAGCTCTTGCTTAACCCTTTCTGTTAGATAAGCGAAACTAATTGTCTTAGTATTTTTCAATGCGGGCCACTCGCTTATTGTTCCACTCGGATATTTATCTCTGCAATTCAAGGACTTATTATTCCTTTGGCATAACTAATTCTATCCAAGATGTCGGTAAAGGATATGAATATTGCGAGGGTATTTATAATAATATATGTATTGAATTTTAGTCACATTAGGTTCGGAATAAATATAAACAAATCTAATGTCAAACACCAATTTTAGTTTTTATTGACCGCGCCATTTTTCGTGCGATGTTTAACTTTGTTTTTTATTGTTTTGAAGCAGACTTTTTGGCGCGAGTTTAGTTTGACATTTGACTTTTGTTTATGTTAATTCTATCGCTAAATCAGTTTACTTATACAAGTAATGTACACATAGACATACAAACGTTTATATGTGAATAATTGACTGCTCTTTTATATTAAATATCACACACGCATGTATTACTTATGTAGAGCATTAATAAAATTCTACATTTATTTTTTAGTATAACAAGAGAAGTTAGTTAACAATCAATATGTTAAACCTTTTTTCTGCTTGTTGTTTTTCTTTGGAGTGTTGGGACCTTTATATTATTCATTACATTATTCATCCTCATTTAAAATTATAATCGTTATGATTTTTTCTTATAAGTTTACTCGGCTACAAATACAAGCAAGGAGAGTGAATTAAGCTATCAGTTTAAATATTCGTACCGAGCGCCCCTTGAGCTCTATGTAATTAATTTGATTTCCTTGAACTTAATCCATCTCTTTGTACGAAAATCTTTACAGAAATTGCTTCTTAGTAGAATAAATTGCAGAGCGAATAAATTTTTATCATATCGATATTTATGATTTTATGTTTAGAAATTATCTAATAGAATATAAATTCAAAAGTTTAGATGTGTATCACTATTAGAATATACGTTAATATCTACCAATAATTTTGATAAACTTTGCATAATTTTTATTCTGCACTCTGTCAGTGTACTAGAAAGAAATCTGAATGTAACCACAGGAGAGTTATAACTTAAAGTGCTGGGCATTGAAAATACGCTGTGCGCCCCCAAAGGACTCAAGAACGTTTACCGGTTTCGAAACTTAACCATGATATTGTGATATAATTCTAAAAATCTAAGGTAGTTTACAAAATATCTATTTATAACAAAATACGGCACTATACTACAATATAAAAATATATCTTAAGAGTGCTTAGCTGGGACATTAGATTCAATTTACGTACACGCGCACAACGTCACTTATTCTAGTCGCATAATGTAAAGTACTATATATACCAAACAAATATCCTGCTCCGTAAAACTAAATTCGTTCCGTTAAACTGCTTCCGTAGCCTAGTGGTATGGGCGTATGCTTTAGACACCGGAGGTCATGGGTTCGAATACTGCGGGGACTCAACAAATTTTCATTGTTGGTTAAGACAATTTGGGCCAATCACCCATTTGTCTGAAAAGTAAGATGATCCATGCGTCGGATGTGCATGTAAAAAGTTGGTCCACCCACCAACCCGCATTGGACCAGCGTGGTTGGATAGGTCCAAAACCCCGTAATGGATAGGGGTGTATTAGGGGAGGCCTATGTCCAGCAGTGGACTATCACAGGCTGATCATGATGATGATGATAAACAAATTTCCATTGACTTAATTATATTGGTACAATATATACGAAGTGAAGTTGCCATTTACCGTCGCTTTGCTCGAATTTAAGGCCAAAAGCCGATTTCGAACCGCTGTCATAACAAGAAACCCGCATTCTGACGGTCCCTTGATAACTTGAACGCTTACGTGAAGCTTTAACTCACTTGGATTAAGACATATTATATACATCCCTACATTGCAAAGAAAAGCTTTCAATAATTTAATTTAATTCTGAAATTTTAATATATGATGTTATGTAATAAGAGACATACGTTTGAATTTTTTGGTGACAAGTTCGTACAAATATTGTATTTTTAATAAGTTTCAATACGGTAAAGCACTAGTGGACAGTTTACTAAAGTCTGGGAAATATTTTAACTGTTTTATATTCCAAATAACCGAGGAATATTAGGAGGAAGGGTTTTTAGTAATAATGTTCACAGATATAAATTATTAAAACAATGGCTAAGATACTCGCAAATCTCAATCATTTTCTACTAAAACAGAATTTATTGAGCATGCATATCCTTATAATTAAAAGTTCCTTTAATTGCCTTACCATAACCTTTTGATTTTACATATCCAATCCAATTAAAATTGTAATAACTTCAGTGTGCTAGGTAAAATATTCTCCTAAATTTTCATAATATACTGTAATAAATTAACTTTTCATTTGTTACGCTTTTTCGCGTTTAAAAAGTTCGCACAACTTGATATTGCGCTCATCAATTTTTATACTTTCCTATATATCAATTGAACAATTTCCACGCACGCTGCGTAGAATCAAATTATTAACAAAGAAATGCACAACTTGATGCTAAGAGATATTGGGTCGCGTTTGTTTTGATAAAATATCTTGTTCGATCCAATTGGCGAAGTGAATACTGACCCTGACTAAATTGTATGACGCAAAATATTGCTTGATTTACATAGAGTTTTTCTCGCATCTGGGTATTTATAGTCAAAGTTAAATGCAATACTCAATACAAAAGCATTGCACTCACCTATTCATTTACCACCAGAGGTAGCTACAAGATGATGTATAAAGTTTTTGTATTTAATCTATAGTAATATACTCGTATATCGTAGATGTTATATCTTGCTTTGTTATATGTAGCTTAACATGTCGGTGACCTTCCACACACCTACAGTAAACGTGAGAATGTAACGCCACAAGGGCTTAATAGTGATTCATAGCAAACGTTAACAATAATGGCCTGTAATAATATACAAATAAACTTATTAAATACGAGTGATATTTTAACAAAACAGTACATAACCATTTTGAGCAATATAAGACGGTGACAACGTGTCCACTTTAAGAAACTGCCCAGCGATTTCCTTCACTGCTTTTTATATCTCTAATATCTTTTAAGGTATTCAATTAATCAAAATTTCATGTATGCCACGTTTTATTCAATTATAACGAAAAAAAATTTGAATGCATTAACTGTTATGTAAACTCACGCTATATTTACCTTATTTGAGCTTAGACTATGCCATTCCATTTTTTAAAAATCTTTATATTCAAATGCTTATTGTGAGTTATGTTTAAAACGTAAATATATGGTTTTGCATCAAAATCATAGAAAATTTTCTAATATCTTGTTTTAAAAAACAACTAAGAGTACTTTTAAAATTTCAAAAGTTTCTATTAGATTAAGTCAAAATATATTCTTCGTATTAAAATTTGAAATTTACTAACTTTGTGATATTATTAACATTTAAATTATATAAACAACTTTATGCAATAGATATACTAATATTATTTGTTTACTTATTATGAGATTTATTATATTATCCATATATTAGCCGATTTGCTCTTGTTTTTATAAACCGGAGGTCGTGGGTTCGAATCTGCGGGGAATAAACATTAAAATGTTTCAATAATTTAATAATAAAAAGTAACTTTAAAGTTGTTTAAATCGAGTAGCGGTTGTAAAGTTTATTTAACGACCTTGACCGAAATGCTGGTAACAGAAGATTATGTGTCAGTCGGTGTAACTATTTTATTTTAAATAATTTATCCATCTACTTGGTTTATTAAAACAGTAAATTAACTTACAACTTATATCGCTGCACCCAATTATGAAAAGAAGAGATTTGTATTTTGTGTGTTTGTAATATAAAAACTAAAACACTTACATGCCGATTAAAGAAACCATTAAAAGCTACTTTTACCTTAAAAATCATTAGATATTTTGTACCACAGAAAAATCCATTAACAATTAAATATTAATTAATAATAATCTAAAAATAACACACACATAGCCGTAAACACCAACCCACATTAGAGCAGCGTGGTAGGATATGGTCTAAAACCCCCTAATGGAGAAGGCGTGCATTTGGGGAGGCCTATGTCCAGCTGTGGATTAGCACAGACTGATGTCGATAAGCCCTGCACTGGCTGCTTGTATAATAAATAGTGTCGAAGGGATATAACTTAGAGATATTAAATTTATAGTCGAGTTTCTACAACATTTCAATATATAACACAATCATAATTTACTACTTATACACTCAATAGGGGTTATGTTACCCTACCACAGCGCTTAGAGATTTAAGTCCCTTTAGACCTTCAATATTTAATGATATACTAACAACGGCCTTCCATTATATTATTTTTGGCCCCTGGAGCGTTTAGTCTTTGAACCTTTTCCGTAAGGCTTCAAATGTTTAAGTCAAAACTGAAGCTGGCATGAAAGTGAAAAAAAACAGGCGATAGGTGCTTTCTATACGTAATTAAATCAAATTAATAACAGAATTATATCATAATATTCCGTTACTCGTCACATTACGCCATTTGGTAAGAACTCGAAATTATTCAGTTGACGTCATAAAACAAATATAAATTTATTTAATCTAAATGCAGTAATGCTGTTGGTAGGTCTCCTTAACAGGTGGGTGGTCTGGGGCGGTAATAAAGCAGAGCCTATTTCTTCCCAGCAGTGCTAAAACCCACTGTGTTCGGTTTGAAGGTACCGACCAGCGTATTTAATGAGTAATCGAGGACCCAACATCCACCACACACTAGGCAGCGTTTGTGATACCACTGGCATTGCCAATGTTTAATACTGCTCGTCTGGCTTCGTGGAAAATAAATAAAAAAATATTACATTTTTTTATGAAAGAATTTACATGAAGTTACAATACAGATGCATAGTCTCCATGTTTTGTTACTCTATACATTACTATGGTAGTGATCTAGTAATTAGCCTAAAGGGATACGACGCGTAATGCAGTCGATTACCTAAGAAAAAACAAATAAGGAAGTCCGGAAAGTGCGAAAACTGTTTCTTTTTACTCTCCTGAAGTGCTTCTTAGGCTCTTTTGAAATGTTAAAGTGTTATCCAAAGTAAACAATGTACATAAATATCATTTTAATATAATTGCCTCTGTAGGCCTAGTGGTTATTACGTTGGCAACAACCGAGGTCGTGGGTTCGAATCCTCGGAGGCTCAAAATTTTCGTTGTTATTTCTAGTTGGTTAGGGGCGATTTGGGCCGATCCCAATTGTCTGAAAAGTAAGATGTCCATTTGTTAACAGGCTGGAAAGTTTCCCAGACGGGTTTCACTTTTCGTACCGGACCGTACTGCGGCCTGCGCCGCGGGAATTAGAGGAACCTGGCCGGCCTGGGGTGACCGGCCGAGGAGAAGGCTAATCCAAGGCTGAATAACCTTGGCGCCTTTGGAGGTGCGAGGAAGGTTGCAGGATGGGTAGCCGCCCTTCCTGTCCTTCACTACAAGGAGGTCGCGGGAAAGAGGGTGTCGGTAGTTCGTAGACCGCTCTTTCTATCCTCCACAACGGGTGGGGCCCACCACCGATGCGGTGTGGAAGATCGAGGAGGAGGGACATTCCGGCATGGTGTTGTCGATCTCCCTCTTCTGCGGCTGAAAATGACTAGCGGTGGGCAACATCAGGGCCGCCTAGGCTGATCTTGTCATGCATGGGCCGAGAACTCCTGGCTTCCATGGCTATTTTATTAGCGAAAAAAATGTAGTTAACAAAGTATATGTGAGAAAAGTGGATCATAACTTGGCAATTATAATCCAGTTTTGAATTTGTATATGTTTAATTATAATTAGAGGAATAATAAATTTTGGAAAAGTTTAAACAGGCCATTTTTGTTTCATAGAAACTTTTATATATGTACCTATGCACTCTACTGCTCATAGAAAATTTTTCGGGAAATTAGCTAAAACCAAAGTTAGAAAACAAATAAAGACAAAGGCAGTCTTATCGTTATAAAAAAACTGTTTAATTGTTCAGAAGAAATATGAAAATAAAGGGCACTTTATAACAATAAATAAAAAACGACTGCAGTAGAATCTACAGAAGAATACTTTCTTGCAAAGTAAAGAACTTTACAATTAAGAGTCCGATTTGTCCTACAATGAAGTTATTGAGTTCTGTAATATTTGCGGCTTTTCAAACGACTTAAATTTTGAGATACGGATTGTCCCATGCTAATAAAGTACAGAAATCAAAGATTGTTTGAAGTATTACTTTCGATAAACTTAAGTACAAGTGATATATGCCTTCTACCATTATTAACACGTCAATTGTCAGAAACTACAATCTATTAACCAAACTTGAATTTTAGCTTATTATTACATGTATTTTGCATAATAAAAGCACATAATTTTAATTTAATGAATAGATATTTTTCGTATCTCATCAATGTCTGTCTTTGTCGCTGTTTACCGATCAACGACAAGGTACTTGTAAACTTTTTTACGAGCCTCCTCATTATTATGCTAATCAAGTCCGTGGCTTATCTTTTAAGCGGTGTTTATGACGTTGCCGCCTTCTACCTTGAAGCTGCTCATTGAAAACAATTCATTTGACAAACGGTTTGGCTGTTTTAGTGTAATTTAACGTTATAGAAGCGTTACGGTCTTTCACGTGTTAAGGCATTTAATAAAAAGTGCTTGCTTATATATTTTTATTTTGTCGGACTGAGTGCTGAATGATAGATGGTATGCATATCTAAAAATTTTAAGTTTTCAAACACCAAAAAAAATTCAACATTCCTCGAATTAATAACAATAATGTCACAATAGAAGTCAAAACCTAAAAAAAGACGTCCTCAGAGACGCAAACCCGTTTGAAACCTTCGAAGCAGTGTCAAATAAGAACATTTTTTTTTTAATATATAGTTTTGCAGTACGCAATTGTTCAAAGCCTGAGCCTAATATTATTATTTCTGCCAAAAATATCTTACATTTTATACGCATTATTAAACTTAAACTTAAGGTTAAGATATATTTTATCACATTTCCCTTAACTCCCATATCCTCATTGAGTCGCTGGGGAAAGATTTAATCTTACCGGCCTTCTTGTTGTTGGTTGGCACTTCCAACATAGCCTCGCGTTAGGCTTGCACCTGGCTGAATCAGCATGAAAGGGTTACTAAGCTCGATCGTTTGACAAGTACGATGTTTGAATCTTCCCAATCGTTAACTAATAGTCTGTATAAAACTTTTAGTACTCGAAATGTTGAAAAGCTTGAGAAAGGTTTTTTATTCCATTGATTATGTAGTTGTTGTAAGTTCAGCTTCTCTATTTGTCTTTGAGTCCCTGCATTTTGAAATTCAATAAAATTAGACCGCCGTGTCATAAACCAACAAAATATTGACGTCTTCAACCCAAATTGCTTAATCTTATACTTAAGATATTTTTTAAGAAACTTGGTCTCATTAAAAGTCAAGAATCACCCTAAATTGTGGTTGTTTTCATGAATCAATAGACTAAAACTTCTTATAGTTAGAAGTCTTATCTCTGTGCTTACTTAGATGCTAAGAATATTTTAGACGCCACTCTACATCGTTTAAAAGTCGCTTCCTCTGTCCCTGTATCACTATGTATGCTTATATCTTTGAAAATACGCAACGGATTCTGATTAGGTGTTTGGACTAAAGAGGTTATATGTTTAATTTACGCAATATTTTGTAGTGCAACGCTGATAATTGTTTCTAAACATTTCACAGATATCAGCATTGCACCCGTGCGTAGCCGGGGTGGGTCGCTATAAGATGTGTATCTTCCAATTTATAGACTACAAATTATAATAGTACAAAAACAAAGAATAATGTATTCATAGACGTAAGTTCTGAGTTAGTGGTCGGTGTTGAAACGTATATATTTAATAAAGGTACACAGATTTGGTACAGCTTCGCCTCGATATTTCTAAATTAACACAAGTCGGCTTAGCACGAATGGGTATTAATTTTTGCTTGTACCATAAGTTAGAATATTTAAATACGATTAAAGACATTTTATATATCCGCATAGTTTCTTTCGCCGGTTCTTCTCAGGTCGGAGGCGTCCTATTCCGAACCGGTGGTAGCGTCCTTGACAATCAATAAGCGAGTGTTACACTTCTATATTGCATATAGATATTTGATTTATAGCTACGACATTTTGGTATTACAAAATGTGGTTCGGCATAAGCATCATCATCGACCGCATCAACCTGTGTCGATCCACTGCTGGACATGGCCCTCCTAATGCACAAATGTCCGGATCTTTGGTTATTCTGATCCACGCATGCCAAGTCACTTTGTGAATGTCGTCACTCCATCTTGCCGAGGGACGCACACCATTTGCCAAGTCTCGGTTTTACCTTAAAAACTGGACCAGCCCTGCTACTTCTTCCCTTTTAGTAATTTAGGTAATTAATTACTGTGTTACCACCATACGTATTGCTACATATATCTTCTCTAAAAATTTTTCTCAAAAAGTATTAAGTTCTTGTACAAAACAGTTTAATGTAGAAGGTGATTTAACTTTTTACTCAAGAATGTTACTTTTTATTGATATTATCTACACTTATATAATTGTCATAAAATTCAGAGAATAAAAATTATGTATTTCAAGGGTTTAAAGGTTAAATATTTTATAATCTTCTTATAATGTTGTGATTCTAAGATTTTTATTTATATGTCTTCTACTTTTCAAATAATACGCTTGTTTGCATTCCTAGTTTCTATCACTGGAGCAATGTGCATTATAAAATTTTGCTACTTGAAAAAGTTAATAAATAAATAAATCAATAAATTTTGAAGGAAAGGTTTTCAAAAGGGTTTAAATGGTTTTCTTATGCACTTGGGGAGTTGTTGTAATATAAAACATTGACAAATTATACCAAATTTGGTATCTGGAATTCACCACATTGTCCACAGCCAAAAGAACTGAGCCTGGGGATTTCAATATTTATATTGCATCACTTTGTTACTTAGGTGTGCTAAGTACAGATTGTTTTCTAAAACAATTTACTGTTTAAGTATGACACATTTTAGTAACTTTACTATAATACATTTATTCTTATGACAATAAACTTGAAACCGTTTAAGGCGTAAATTCACTTAGAACAAAGCGGAATAAAATAAACTATATTAAACCAATTGCATTAAGTAATATCTCCAGCGGTTACCTGTTTGTGGAAAAACAGTAACTGCGCAAAGCAATTTTCAAGATAGGCTAACTCTGTTGCTTCGACTTTATAAAAAACTTTAATTATTTACGTTTTCTTTAACAAAGACTGTGAGTAAATTCTTATTACACAAATAAAGTAGTTATTACCTATTTATTATGGAACGCTTCGCTTAAAATCCAACGGTTTTGTACTTTATTTCAATCGATATTGCCGCCATGTAACATTAATCATAGCAAAATTCAAGGATCGATCCAGCATCGGCCCAGTGGAACTCCACGAAACCTCGATGGTTGAGGTGCGCTTTCAACAACGCTACATCATTGCAACAGCAAGCCCCGATAACGTTCTACAGATGGGAGGCACCCCGAGAAAACGTTAAAGGTGTTAAAGGCGTTGGCGATGTCGAATGACACCAGCAACACACCTTCGCCTCTGGACTCCGCATCCTGCCTTAGGGACCTGAACCGCAGCACACGTAGACGGTAGACAGGCCCTTTTGGGAGCTATTCTGCCACACTACCAGATTTGGGCCGACGTGTTCGACGCTGTCACGTTGCCTGGGTGCTGGACAGGCGCCACCAATGGACCATCGTAAGTGCCATGTGCTTTGTTCTCACAGAAAAGCACATGACACCTAATGGTCCCCAACACGAAGGAAACTATCTTTTGAAATGGTTGTATATTATAATAATAGTTGATATAAATGATTATAAAAATCTACTATTCATATACATAGAACCAAGAATGTCGTGCAGAGAAAAATAACCATGGTTCGTGTTGTTTAACACTTTACTAGATGTCTTTGTCTAGACTACTTAAGAAAAGCAAAGCAAAAGTTGTTTTTCTTGAACTGTCACGTAAATTATAAGTTATCGATTCTCGAAACTCACGAAATAAGTAATCAACTAAAGTTTGTTCAACAAATTTATAACTTTGTTAAGTAGATATCATTAAAGTCTCTTTTTTCTAAATATTTTTTATTAAACTTTTAAAAGTGAATACGTAGACACAATATATAAAGCTAAATTCAATAAAAAACGTAAGAAATTAAAGAAAATATATAATTGTATTCAACAAGGCAATATTTAGCTATCTTTTTTGAACTTTATACAACTATACTTTGAAGTTAATGTGAAGCTTACCCTTAGTGATGATTTTAGAAAGTAAATCAAGTTTTGTGTTGGTGTAGCGTCGTTGACAATCAGTATCGATTCAAAATTCTTTGTTATATAAACTCAAATTCAAATTCAAAATTCTGTGTTCTATATTGAACAAAGAATTTTGAATTTCAATTGAGTTTATAATAAATAAACTTTCAAGGTGAATTATTTTATTGAAATCCTATTAATTTTTTCCATTTTGTAAAAGTGATTTTATATTTACAAGCTAAATCAATTTCGCGTCGTGGTACCATGTAATGAACATAATTTAGGAACTGTAATAACATTTTGATTATCGTCTAGTTCTATAAATTTTGAAATCAGCTTCGACAAAATCTCGAACTAAATGTACTCTTAAGTCGAACAAATGCTAGGCAAATCCCTTTCCTTTTAAGTGAGGTTATATTTCTGATATATTCAACGTTTGAAACTTAAGGCGTAGTGAATAATTAACCTTTACTGATTAAAACAGTTCCGTACGAATATTTAATGTTTGTTCGCACCTTGGAATGCCAATAACCTGTCCTTTATAATCTTTGTGCTTGAACTGAGAATTGATCAAACGTAAGAATAAATTTCAAATTAATTTATTGTTAAGCTAATTAGTCGTTTAACTAAATTTTTTGAAACCCTTTAAAATAATTTTAATTTAATTGTAGTTTTAACAATGATTATTATAATATACTATTAAAAATAAAATAGTTACTATTCACATAAAAAGAAAAATATTATCAAGAGTACTATAACTACAAGTTCAATATTTTTTTAAAACTGTTGATTTTGTTATGAAAATTTTATTTTCAAGTTCAGTAGTAATTATCTTTTTGCGACACCTGCGTTTTACTAGTTGAGTACGTTGCATCATCTTATTTAAGTTATGTTATCGTAATTGGTTTTCTTAAAAAAGTTATGAAAGATATATAAATTTAGGGTAGAATTATGAAGTTATTTTGCTTAGTGTAATTAAATTTGGTAAATCTGGTCAAATAATATCAACTCGAAAAGAAGCAGTAATATTTTAAATTCTTTGACTCAATTTAAACTTAACTACTTGTTTGAGTGTGACCACACATATATACATTAGGCACCGTTATTGCCTCCTTAGCCTAGTAGTAAAGGCATGTGCCTTAGAAACCATTATTACAATATAGAGTTTTATTCGTAAAAAATAATAATAAAACATCAAAATTAAATAAAAATTGCAGAAAAATTATTTATCGTGAAATTAATAAAAAGCCAGCGTGTCATTGAACATTCGTCGTTATTTCACCGAACGCTAGTACTATCACTGTATACAAATATTCTTTAACTAGATGTAAAACATTAAAGTGCACAGCCCTATCATAAAACTTTCAAAGTTCACATCATCTATTACCCTCGGAACACCATTTATTTTGGGCATACCACATTTCCATTATGCTCAGAACCTTTAAAACCAAAGTTTACTATTCGGTACGAGAATTCTTGGATAGTTTAAAGGAAAACTAGTCCTCAAAGTAAACTTATAATTTTATAAAGCTACGAATAAGTTAGAAAAGAAAGTTAAATCGATACATCAATTTGAAACTTAAATTTTGTTCCATTATTATCTTTCTTTACCTACGAAAATAAATATCATCATCATCATCATCATCATTATCATCATCATCAGTCTGTGTTAGTCCTCTGGACATAGGCCTCCCTAATGGATGCCTTGCGTCTTATACCACGCTGGTCCAATTCAGGTTGGTCGCGGACTGACTTTATATGCCCATCAGCGTATGGATTATCTTTTTCATTCAATTTTGTTATCGGTTCAAATTGTCCTAACCAACAAAACCCTCGTGGATTGGAACCCGACCCGGTTTATTGGTCTGAATTAGGGTTCATGGAACAAAATATTAAATCAATATAAAAAAAACAATTCAATGAATAAACCGCGTAGTTGTTTTTATGTTTAAAGTTTAATTATCTTAAAAACCTTTGTAACAAAAATCGAAAAGTCAAAACTATTAAGGAAACCAACGGCAATAATCTCAATTAGCGAGCAATTCCTGCAATGGACTCTGATGCAGATAAAAGTTATATACAGTTTGACTTATCTCGCTTGGCAGGTAATCAACCCTCTCACAGTTACTTGAATCACACATTGTAGGGCCGCAAATTTCATTTTATTATATTCGTGTTCTACCTATTACTAAATTGTCGTTTTTAGAAATTAACGATGCGTTATAATGACTATATAACTTTATTTTAATTTATTAACACGTTTAGTGCACAAGTCTCATAGTTTCTTGGTTTAAATCGAATAATTAAAATTTTAAATAGCTTATTGAAATATAATAAAACTAGCTTTCTCAGACTTTTTCTGCGTGGTAACGGTAAGAATTGCAAACATTAGTGCTATCGAACGTTCAGGTTGTTTGTTTTAGAAATCTCAGGACATTTCCAAAAGTAAAATGACGAACTGAACGTCTATTATATAAAACATTAAAATGACTTGTGACTCCAACACCAGCACGATTACTCGCGGACAAGTCGATGCAAACACCACTGAACCCTAACACTATCACTGATGCCAACACTTATCCACACGAGGAGGTTTCGTTCCGGGCGGCTAACAAGGATCTCTTCCCTTCATTTTGAACCCGTCTTTTGAACATGATTTGGGACAGATAGACATCGTCAATATCGATTCTTCTTTCTCTAAAAACCGCTTAGAAATAGTTGTTTGAAAAGATATAAAGACATTTTAACTAAATATTATTCGGTTAAACTTATATTCAAATATTAATTTAACAAAATTTATAATTTTTACCCTATGTATAAAATTGGAACTATACCTTCATGTGTAAAAACATTTTCATTTCAGCGTCATTTTTCATTATGTTTATCCGTCCATTGCTGGACATAGGCCTTTTCAATGAGCGCCAAGAAGCCGGTCCTTGCTACTCGCTGCCAACTTGTACCGGATACTGTATGGAACCGATCCCACCTGGTCGGGGTTTCTGGACTGTATCCCACCGCTGGTCCAATGGGATTGTAGGTGGACCAACTTTTACATGCCCATCCATGGATCCTCTTTATCAGTATTGGGTAACCACTAGGAAACAACAATGAAAAGTTTTGTTTGTCAAACATTTTTACTTTCTAATTACTTATACCTTTCCTTAAGCCATACCTCGTTAATAAAAGAATAATACTACCAACAGTTATTATTTACTTTTTGACATTTCTAATTTACCTTGCGAAAACAACTCGTTGCTCCTGCTCAAGATATGTTTATAGTACAAACTTAACAACGATAAAAGTTCGTGGTACTATGAAGTTTAACAACGTTCTTATCTTCAGGTGGGTTTTGCGTAAGTACACAATTTTTTTTAATTTTGCAAATGTTTTCTTACTGGAACTAAATTTATTTTACGCATAAGCTAAAAAAACTATTGGAGAAAAAAATTAAAGTCAGTCACATAATATTTAAAGGGTTTTCTTAATGATTATTAACGTACAATGTTTGGCCAAATAAACTTTTCAAGATGAATTATTTTATAGAAATCCTTGTATTAATTTTTTTTTTCATTTTGTAAAAGTGATTTATATATTTATAAGCTAAAAGCTCCAATTTAGCGTCGTGGTCTTAGGTAATGACATAATTTAGGGACTGTAATAACATTTTTGATTATCGTCTAGTTAGCTGTAAATTTTGAAATCAGCTTCGACAAAATCTCGAACATAAATTAGAACAATGTACTCTTAAGTCGAACAAAAGCTAGCAAATCCCTTTCACACACGAAGTGAGGTTATATTTCTGATATATTCAACGTTGGAAACTTAAGAGCTAGTGAATAATTACTTTTACTGATTAAACAGTCTCATCGAATATTTAATGTTTGTTCCACCTTGGAATGCTAAGTAACTTTTCCCTTTATAATCTTTGTGCTTAGAAACTCGAGTTGTCACACGTAAAGATAATTTCAAATTAATTTTATTTTGCTAATTAGTCGTTTCAATTTTTGAAATTTTAAAATATTTTAATTTAATTTCTAGTTTAACAATAGATTATTATAATATACTATTAAAAATAAAATAGTTACTATTCACATAAAAAGAAAAATATTATCAAGAGTACTATAACTACAAGTTCAATATTTTTTTAAAACTGTTGATTTTGTTTTGAAAATTTTATTTTCAAGTTCAGTAGTAATTATCTTTTTCCGACACCTGCGTTTTACTAGTTGAGTATGTAGCATCATCTTATTTAAGTTATGTTATCGTAATTGGTTTTCTTAAAAAAGTTATGAAAGATATATAAATGTAGGGTAGAATTATGAAGTTATTTTGCTTAGTGTAATTAAATTTGGTAAATCAGGTCAAATAATATCAACTCGAAAAGTAGCAGTAATATTTTAGAATTCTTTGACTCGAATTGAAACTTAATAACTACTTGTTTGAGTGTGACCACACATATATACATTAGGCACCGTTATTGCCTCCTTAGCCTAGTAGTAAAGGCATGTGCTTTAGAAACCATTATTACAATATAGAGTTTTATTCGTAAAAAATAATAATAAAACATCAAAATTAAATAAAAATTGCAGAAAAATTATATTTTTCGTAGAAATTAAGTAAAAAAACCAACGTTACATTGAACATTCGTCGTTTTCACCGAACCTAGTACTATCACTGTATCAATTTCTTTAACTAGATGTAAAAACATTAAAGTGCCAAGCCACTATCATAAAACTTTACTAAGTTCACATCATCTATTACCCTCGGAACACCCATTTATTTTGGGCATACGACACATTTCCATTATGGCCTCAAGACCTTAAAACCAAGTTTACTATTCATTTGAAATTCTGGATGGTTTAAAGGAAAACTAATTTCAAAAGTAAACTTATGCAATTTTTATAAAGCTACGAATAAGTTAAAAGAAAGTTAAAATCGATACCATCAATTTAGAAACTTAAAATTTTGATTAATATTATCCTTGTCTTTTTGGTTACTACAAAAAATAAATATCATCATCATCATCATCATCATTTCCATCATCATCATCCAGTCTGTGTTAGTCCACTGCTGGACATAGGCCTCCCCTAATGGATGCCTTCGTCTTATACCACCACGCTGGTCCAATTCAGGTTGGTCGGCGGACTGACTTTTTATGCTCATCCAGCGTATGGATTATCTTCCATTCAATTTTGTTATCGGTTCAATTGTCCTAACCAACCCAGAAAACCCTCGTGGGATTTGACCACGACCTCCGGTTTATTGGTCTAGTTAATTAGTTCTATGTAGAACTAAGAAATATTTTAAATCAATATAAAAACAATTTCAATAATAAACCCGTAGTTGTTTTTTATGTTTAAAGTTTAATGTATCTTAAAACCGAACAAAAAATCGAAAAGTCAAACTATTAGGAAAACCAACGGCACACCATAATCTCAATTATGGCAGGCTTAATTCCTGCAATGGACTCTGATGGCCAGACAAAGGTTTATACAGTTCTGACTTATCTCGCTTCACAGGGTAATCAACCCTCGTCACAGTTACTTGAATGTCTACCCTGATTGTGGGCGCAAATTTCATTTTATTATATTCGTGTTCTACCTATTACTAAATTGTCGTTTATTTAGAAATTAACGTGCGTTATAAGACTATATAACATATTATTTAATTTATTAACACATTTGTGACAAGTTCCAGTAGTTTCTTGGTTTTAAATCAATAATTAAAAATTTTAAATAGCTTATTATGAAATATAATAAAACTAGCTTTGCTCAGACTTTTCGGTGGTAACGGTAAGAATTGGAAAAATTAGTGCTATCCAAATGTTCAGTTGTTTTTTGTTTTAGAAATCTCAAGGACATTTTCAAAAGTAAAATGCGACAACTGAACGTCTATTATATAAAACATTAAAATGACTTACTGACTCCAACAACAGCCACGATATCTCGTACGGACAAGTCGATGCATAACACCACTCAACACACTAACACTATCACAGATGCACAACACTTATCACACACGAGGAGAGTTTCGTTCCGGAAAGCGGCTAACAAGGATCTCTTCCCTTCTATTTTAGACCCGTCTTTTGAACATGATTTCGGACAGATAGACTTTTCTCTAAATAACCGCTTTAGAAATAGTTGTTTGTAAAAGATATAAAAGAGATTTTAACTGAATATTATTCAGGTTAACACTTATTTTCAAATATTAATTTTACAAAAGTTATAATTTTTTACCATATTGTATAAAAGTGGTAACTATACGCTTCATGTGTAAAATGACATTTTCATTTTAAGCGTCATTTTTTCATTAGCAGCCTTTATCCGTCCATTGCTGAACATAGGCTTTTCAATGAGCGCCAAGACGGCTGATCCCTTGTTACTCGCTGCCAACTTGTACCGGATACTGCATGGAGACCGGCGTCCCACTTGGTCGGGGTTTCTGGACCGTATCCCACCACGCTGGTCCAATGGGGATTAGTGGGTGGACCAACTTTTTACATGCCCATCCGCATGGATCATCTTACTTATCGGTTAATTGGAACACACTGAAAACAACAATGAAAAGTTTTGTTTGTCAAAAACATTTTTTAACTCTCTAATTATACTTATACGCTACCTAAGCTATATAAGCCATACCTGGTTAATAAAACGAATAATAGCTACCAACAGTATATTATTTACTTTTTGACATTTCTTTTTACCTTGCGAAAACAACTCGTTGCTCCTGCTATGTTTATAGTACAAATTTAACAACGATAAAAGTTCGTGGTACAATGAAGTTTTAACTAACGTCTTACCTTCAGCGTGGGTTTTTGCATAAGTAGGCAATTTTTTTTAATTTGCAAAATGCTTTCTTACTGGAACCAAATTTATTTTACGCATAAGCCAAAAAACTATTGGAGTAAAAAATTAAAATTAGTCACATGATATTTGAAGGTTTTTCTTAATAATTTTTAGCGTACAATGTTTGGCCAAATAAACTTTTCAAGGTGAATTATTTTATAGAAATCCTTGTATTGATTTTTTTTTCATTTTGTAAAAGTGATTTATATATTTCAAAGCTAAAAGCTCCAATTTCGCGTCGTGGTATCATGTAATGACATAATTTAGGGACTGTAATAACATTTTTGATTTCGTCTAGTTTGCTATAAATTTTGAAATCAGCTTCGAAAATCTCGACATAAATGGTCTCTTAGTCGAACAAATGCTAAAATCCCTTTCGCAACGAAGTGAGGTTATATTTCTGATATATTCAATGTCGAAACTTAAGAGCTATGAATAATTAACTTTACTGATTAAACGTCTCCGTACGATATTTAATGTTTGTTCGCACCTTGGAATAAGTAACACTGTCCTTTATAATCTTTGTGCTTGAAATTCGAATTGATCACAGTAAGAATAAATTTCAAATTAATTTATTGTTAAGCTAATTAGTCGTTTAACAATAAATTTATTTGAAATTTTTAAAATGATTTTTAATTTAATTTCGTAGTTCTAACAAAGATTATTAAAATATACTATTAAAAATAAAAATTATTTATATAAAAAGAAAATATTATCAAGAGTACTATAACCAAGTTCGATATTTTTTAAAACTGTTGATTTTGTTTTTGAAAATATCATTTTAAAGTTCAGTAGTAATCTCTTTGTGATACCTGCGTTTTAGTAGTTGAGAATGCATCATCTTATCTAAGTTATGTCATCGTAAATGGTTTTCAAAAAAGTGAAAGATAAACAAATGTAGAGTAGAATTATGGAGCTATTTTTGCTTTGTGTAATTAAGTTTTGGTAAATCAGGTCACAATATCAACTCGAAAGAAGAGTAATATTTTGAATTCCTTGACCTGAATTTAAACATGATAATTACTTGTTTGAGTGTTACCACACTATATACATTACGCACCCTTACGCCTGTAGCCTAGTAGTAAGGCGTGTGCTTTAGGAAACCGGAGGTCGGGGTTCAAATCTACGGGTAATTTTTAATTTTGTTTCCGTGTTGATAGGGAAATTTCAATCCCCAACTGTCTGAAAAGTAAGATTATACATGCGTCGGTGGGCATTTAAGAAGTATGACCATTCACCAACCGCATTAAGATTTAAGGATCCTCCACCTTTAAACAGAGGACAGCAAGATTACTTAGGAAATGGGTGGAAGGCCGAGTTTGGTTCTACTAAATGAAGAGGAAAGCAATCCTTCTTTTCATAAACGAAATCACGTTAATTCATTAGAAATTATTAATTTAAAATATAGAATATTAATGGTATATGTATTGTAATTATTCTGAAAAGGATGTCCATATTCAGAATAATTTTCGCAGATTTCACATAAGTTATTATTTTTCTTCTTTAAACAGGGAAATTATAGCTGTTAGTTAAAGTTATCAAAGTCTTTAACGATTATTATAATATGTTTTTTTATTTTGTTATCAACATCAAAATTAAATAAAAATTGCTGTAAAATATATTTATCGTAGAAATAAGTAAAAAAAGCCCAAAGTGCATTGAAAATTCGTCGTTATTTCACCGAACGCTAGTACTATATAATATATATATATATATATATATATATGGATACAAATATTCTTTAACTAGATGTATAAACTGCACGAAGCCACTATCATAAAACTTTACTAAAGTTTACATCATCTATTG
The DNA here is from genome assembly GCA_029286875.1 of Lamproptera curius. Lineage (NCBI taxonomy): Eukaryota > Metazoa > Arthropoda > Insecta > Lepidoptera > Papilionidae > Lamproptera > Lamproptera curius. Next base: position 2,518,829 of record JAGSMT010000060.1, read on the forward strand.
CCCTCGGAACACCATTTATTTTGGGCATACGACACATTTCACATTATGGCCTCAGGAACCTTTAAAACCAAAGTTTACTATTCGGTACGAGAATTCTTGGATAGTTTAAAAGGAAAACTAGTCCTCAAAGTAAACTTATGCAATTTTTATAAAGCTACGAATAAGTTAAGAAAAGAAAGTTAAATTGATACATCAATTTCGAAAGTTAAATTTTGTATTACATATTATCCTTGTCTTTTTGGTTACTACGAAAAATAAATATCATCATCATCATCATCATCATTTCCATCATCATCATCAGTCTGTGTTAGTCCACTGCTGGACATGGGCCTCTTAATGGACGCCTTTGGCTTATACCACCACGCTGGTCCAATTCAGGTTGATCCGGGGACTGACTTTTACATGCCCATCCAGCGTATGGATTATCTTACTTTTCATTCAATTGGGTTACCGGCCCAAATTGTCCTAACCAACCAGAAAATCCTCGTAGGATTTGAACCCACGACCTCCGGTTTATTAGTCTAGTTAATTAGTACTAAGAAATATTGTTGAATCAATATAAAAAACAATTTCAATGAATAAACCACGTAGTTGTTTTTTATGTTTAAAGTTTAATATACCTTAAAAACCTTTCTAACAAAATAACCGAACAGTCAAAACTATTTAAGAAAACCAACTAGGCACACCATAATCTCAATTAGCAGCGCTTAACTCCCTGCAATGGACTCTGATGGCCAAAGACTAAAGTGATTTATATACAGTTCGTGACTTATCTCGCTTCCAGCAGGTAATCAACCCTCGTCACAGTTACTTGAATGTCCACCTGATTGTAGGGCCGCAAATTTCATTTTTATTATATTCGTGTTCTACCTATTATAAGCTACTATATAACATATTATTTTAATCTATCGACTCGTTTAGTGCTCAAGTCTCAGTAGTTTCTTGGTTTAAATCGAATAATTATTTTTTTTAAATAGCTTATTCATCGAGGTAGAACAAATTCTGACATCATCGCGCAATTTCTAAAAGAAGTGTCAAATACCACACTAAAAAAACTGGTGATAATATTCACTCGATGCGCGGTAAACAAGTCTTTTCTAGCTTGATATAGTTCCTAAAACATGTTCATATATATTAATCTTCCGCATTTAAGTTTTTACTGAGAAATATAATAAAACTAGCTGTTGCTCACGACTATGTCTGTTTGTAAACATGTAAAAACTTTTTCCAATAAAATTTCCTATTTTACTACCTACTATTTTAGCCATCTTTTAGAGATAGTCCCGGAAAAATCGGACCAGCCATTACATATGCTATCGCGGACTTTTTATAGATTTAGATAAGAAGAATATTTCCACCATACACTGTTTTGTTATATCTCATAGGGTTTAGGCAGCGTTATCGTTAAAAGCTTCAGACTACTTAATTTATTTCCGAGCTCTGATAAATACATATTTTTGCTTTCTAGTAAAAGTAAATCGTTATGAGCATGAACCTACCTATAACAAGGCTACATGTCCAGATATTATACAACATTCTCTCCTGTTTCACGATATACATTTTCACTAACCTTACATAACCTGTGGCACTTGGTGCCTAAAGATTTGAAAAGTCACTTCACTTATGCCACAACATTACTCTTTACAAAACTTTTATGACATAACACAGCTATAATTCATAAAGGCTTTGCGCACACGAACATACATCATAATAAAGTGTTGCACAACCAACCCACTTAAACAAAGTCAATGTTCTGCTATCTAAAACAGGTTAAAACCCTTTACTTATCGTAAATAATAATATCCGCCCAGATAATTCCGACGACGACTATCTATATAATAGATCAGCCAGTAGCGCAAGAAAAAAATATTTTTTTGCTAAATTTAATACTAAAAAGGCATTAACAACTATGAATTGTCTAAATACAATTGTTACACAATATACAACTACTTCTAAGTTTAATACTAACTTGAATTCAATTCGTTCAAGTTCGTTAATTGAACTTTATTGCTGGTAGTCGATTTTAACGACTTAAATTACTTTTACAAATTATTTAAACCATTTGAATAATAAAATTAGTACACAGAACTACAAAGATAATTAAATTTTGTTTTAAAGTTAATAATTACTAATAATAACTTCAAGAAAGGCCCCCTAATATGGTAATATTTTTTCCCAAAGTGTTACCAAAGTGTTAATTTAATTACGGTTTATAAAATCTTCTAAGCTTTATGGTCAGATTTCTACTAACGAATTAACTGTATTATGATTCTTATTTTAATGAATAAATATGCAATGCTTATAAAAACTACTAAAATGGTAATTCATATGAAATCGAACATAACTTTTCGAGTTTCTTCTTCTCAATAGAATAGTTTTGAACTTTCCTTTTGGATCCGTGGGTTGGAGTTATTTCTACTCATTATACGTTGGAAACTTACTACAAATGGAAACTACCAAGTTTTGTAAGTGACATGTGGGGTCGGATGCCGACCAAAATGACCCCATAGGCGTTTCTGCAAACGGCCCTGTTAACGTCTCACAACACCTGTGGCGGCTAGAACTCCGTGATGGACCGCTTCTAGCCCAAATGCAGAAAGCGGTGCTTATGGACACCGCTCGTCGTCCGCCGGTTTCTCCCTTTCCACCTAACCCTCGGCCGTTTGGTCTCCCCTGCCGAGAGCTTTCGCCTGGCTTGAATGTATTTATATATGTATTGTTTATTACATATTTAATTTTATAATTTCTATATGTGTAATATTTTATTAATTGTTATAAGTGTTCGTTTACGCGACACGAGAAACTACTTTAAAAACCAATAATAATAATAATGTTCTCCAGTTGATTACGACTACGGCGGTTGATCTATGTTAAAGATAAACCAACTACGCAGGAGATATTATAGTGCACAAATGTACGGGCAAACACAGGCGTACTCCCTGTTTCTTTATACTCTGAAAGCCCCATGATAACCGACACGACTGGGGAGAGTAAGGCGCAGGACCGACTTTTTTCGTGCCCCTCTGACGTATGGATCATCTTACTTTTCAGACAATTGGGTGATGGGCTCAAATTGTCCTAATCAACCAGAAAACAACGATAACACAAAATTGTTTCCACCTCCGTTTTATAAAGAAAGGGCCAATACCGCTAGGCTACAGAGAACTTGTTGACGCTTGCGTGGAAATTTTTGCATTTGTAATATAAGTATAATTGTCTTAACTACTGATAAAAATAAACAATGTTTCTGTATCGTAACTCATAAGGCCAAAAAGAAATAAAAGATAAAACAACTTTTCAAATTAGGCTTTAGTTAGACGGTTAGTACGAGAAAGCAGTATCAGATAACAATTTTTTTAAAATTTTTCATTATGCTTAATTAAACCCAAGCAAGGTAGATTAACTTGTAGACCTTGGTGTTAATATCCTTGTGTTAATCGATACTTCTTGTAAAATAAGCACCTTTGTATGTTTGTGATCTATAAATATATTTATAAGCGTTGTCGTTATTTCGGGTTTTTCTGAATTTATTTTCACGATTGTCCTAAACCGGTATTAAATCTATTAAAAAATTTAAAGAACTAACGGAAAGGGGTGTATTAGGGAGGCCTATGTCCTGCAATGGACTATCACAGGCTGATATGATATTAATAACTTTATCTAATTACTTGAGTTTAAAACAATATATTTACAATAGGTCGGAATAATTCAAACAGCACGTTTCAATTACTGGAATGGTTCTGTGCTTTAAGGATAACTTAAACTAAGCTCTTGCTTAACCTTTTCTGTTAGATAAGCGAAACTAATTGTCTTAGTATTGTTCAATGCGGGCCACTCGCCTATTGTTCCACTCGGATATTTATCTCTGCAATTCAAGGACTTATTATACCTTTGACATAACTAATTCTGTCCATGATGTCAGTAAAGGATATGAATATAGCATAGGTATTTATGTTAAAATATATAATATTTCAGTTAATTGAGGTTAGGAATAAATGTAAACCAATCTAATGTCAAACACTAATTTTAGTTTTTATTGGCCGACCGCGGCCATTTTTCATGTTTCACTTTGATTTTTATTGTTTTGAGCCAGACTTTTTGGCGCCAATTTAGTTTGACATTTGACTTTTGTTTGTGTCAATTCTATCGCTAAATCAGTTTACTGATACAAGAAATGTACACATAGAAATCACCGGTGGGAGGTCCCCTTTTTACAGGGGACGGTAGTGTGAAAACACTACTTTGTTTCGGTTTGGAGGGCACTGTAGCCAGCGTATTAATTGGGTAAACGAGACTTAACACCCTATGTCTCACGGTAGGCAGCGCGTTGGTGATACCAGTATTGCCGATGTCTATGGGCGTCGGTAACACTTTCCATCAGGTGGCCCCGACTACTCGCCTGCATGCGTATGCAAAAAAAAGACATACATACCTTTATATGTGAATAATTGACTACTCTTTGATATTAAATATCACACGACATAGAGCATTACTAAAATTTTGTCTTTAAATTTTTAAATTATTATTTCATAAAAACAATATTTTTTAGTAAAATAAGATAACTTGTTATATGTACAAGACCCTTAGCAATTGCAACTATGCAGCGTCATCTATTCATTGCAACATCGATTCACACGGTACAAATATGCGCGTCAAACGAGTCGACACGAGGCAAATATGCTTCATCAACAGAACGGTTTTCGACGAACCCAAAGGAGGCCGCTGCCATCCGACGCTGCACTTTACTGAAATTTCCATCGTGTTGAATTACTACATTACGATAATTTCAATGTAGCTCGGTCATTCCATTTCTCGCATCGAAAGGAGTCAGACTAGAGCTTAGCTTTAGCATAAGTTAAATTGTAATTTTGTCTTAATTAAATTTATATCTAATAATTTTGAGTTTTTGGGTCCTCCGACGGCGACTACCATAATTGGCGCAGTCGGTGGATACCTAGGGTAACAGGGATCTAGAATAGATACTCAACCGCGGTATCCTGGAACCTGGAGTCCCGTGCTGGAGGAAAAATCGAAAATCGATCCGAAGAACCAGAATGAAATCCATGTAGGTACACTTAAGATTATCCTTGTGTGTTGCTCTCAATATCTATAAAGTGTCCTTTTTAGTTTCCAAGATTTTTCATCCTAAAGTTCTACCCTAAAGGGCCTGCACGCCACTAATTGCTCGTAGAGCTCAACTTGGATAGCTATAGAAATATTAGTGTAGATTTAGATAAGACCATAGATTCCTCGTTAGACTCGATATTAAATCAGTCCCTCGAGATGGCCGACGTAGACGCAATTTTTAAAGCCCTACGCCTGGTACCCGATTTTGACGGGAACTCGCATATATTACCTAGTTTATCCACTTATGTGACCAAATAGTAGCGGAATATTTGGCTGCAAATCCCGGCAACGAGCTAGCTAAGTTATGCCTGGTAAACGGTATCTAATAAAATTACCGGGTCAGCTGCACGGATAATTAACTCAAATAGCATTTCTGAAAGTTGGGATAGCATAAGAGAATACTCTAATTAATAATTTTTTCGGACCAGAGAGTGAGACCGCTTTATATAACGACCTTATGTTTGGCTACGCAGGGAATAGTTCGCCGCAAGAATTTTACGATAAATGTTTAAATTTATTCAGTACCATTATGACATACGTCAGCCTACATGAGAGTGTCGATACCACTATGAAGCTAAACGTGACTTTGTATAAAGAATTAACAATGCAGGCATTTGTGCGAGGTTTAAAAGAGCCCTTGGGCTCTCGTATCAGATGTATGCGATCAGATAGTGCTGAAAAGCCTTGGTTCGTGCAGAGGAATTGAATGTTATGTACTTACAAAACCGTAATGATTCAATTTCGGAAAAAAAGTCTGAGTTTTCAATTACCCAAACAAGTGCCAATAGTTCCTAATATCTTACCCGCGTTTAAACCATTTCAATTCCGTTGCTCGCACCACAATTACCCAATTGGCAGCCCTCAACAAACGTGAAGCCCTAATTTCCAGCAGCCTCTGCCATCTGGACCAATAAATATGCCTACGCGCACGCAACAGATGTTCCGTGCGCCACCGCCTAACTATAATGCGCTGCAAAATAAATTCCAAATTGCCCTAGGTATATACCACAAAATCAAGGCCCTAAGCCTGAGTGGTGTCAGCACTACGTTACCAGAAGGCCTGCGGGTAACAACTTACCGGTCATGATTGGCACAAATATGGCGATCCCCGCCTTCTAACTATTTTAAAACAAAAGAAATGAATATTAATGAAGTTGATAACTATAGTGATCTCTATTACCTGATTATTATATGTACGACCCCCATGGTTATTATTTGTGTGATCCTTACAATGTTGTATCCCACAGGAAGTGATTTTTATGATTGTGCAACCTCAAGTAATTATATCAGGCGGTTGATGACGTGATTGACGAGTGCCCTTCAGGTAACTCAGGTGAACCTCAGCCCTCTAGTAGTTCGGGAGAGGAGCAGGATTTTCGAATCGTACAAATTCGAACAACTTAAAATAGAATTGAATTTGCAAACTCAGAGACAGCTTCCATACATCAAATTTTGGATCCACCGTTAAAACTACTTATAGATACAGGCGCAAACCAATCATTTATCTGCCCTGGTGCTATCGAAATATTCTATTCAATTTGCCCTTAACTTTGCCCGTTCGAAGTAACCAATGTTCATGCACCTCAAGGAATAATTATTCATTAATTTCCTTGTTTCTCAAGTTCAATAGAACGGACGACATAAAATTATATATTTATAAATTTCTAATTATTTCGACGGCCTTATCGGGTTGGATTTATTAGAAAAATTTGAAGCTAAAATCGACTTAAGGACAAATGCTTATCACAGTAACTCGACCAATTCTATTCACACTTTAATTCATGCAACGTGAATTGGTACGAAGAAATTATCAGGCCAACTCATCTAAAATAGTTGAATCGATAAATTTACATGACGGTGAATGTTAATTAACGAACAAACTATTTCTAATTGTATTATAAGGGAGTGTCTAACCACGTATGCAATAATCGCGATTTTAGAAATTACTAACCCGACGCAGCACGATTTAATATTTTCCTTAGACCAACCAATTCAAGCCGGGTCCCTACAACGTTCAATGCTCTCAAATCCCGTCAGACTCGTCGCGCCGCATGTCCTATCTCGCTTACGCACGGATCATTTGAACGTGAGAGAGCGCGCTAACTTAAACGATTATGTCATGCAAATTATGCTGATGTATTCTATATCGATGGTGAAAAGTTAACCTTCACTAACAAAATTAAGCATAGCATTAAGACAACTGATGAGATACCGGTATACAAAAAGTTATCGGTACCCGCATATACATAGAGATGAAGTTAGGGACCAGATAAGCAAGATGCTGAATCAAGGCATTATCCGACCATCGGAATCGCGTGGAGCTCACCTATATGGGTGGTTCCAAAAAATCCGACGCATCCGAGTAAAACTAAGTGGCGTGTCGTCATAGATTTCCGCAAACTAAACGAAAACTTAGACGATAAGTATCCGATACCTAACTAACGACGTCCTAGATAAACTTGGTAACTGTCAGTATTTTTCGACTTTGGACCTAGCCAGCTGGGTTCTATCAGGTTGAGGTGAATCCCGACGACATACCCAGACAGCATTCAATGTCGAGAATGGTCACTACAATTTTTACGCATGCCAATGGGATTAAAAACCTCCGTCCACCTTTCAGCGCGTAATGGACAATGTTCTCAAAGACCTACAAAACACTATTTGTCTAGTTTATTTAGATGATATTGTAGTTTTCAGTACTTCTCTTCAGGAACATATGGTTAACCTGGAGAAAGGTGTTCCAAAAGCAAGAGATTCTAACTTTAAGATACAAATGGATAAGTCTGAATTTCTGAAACTTGAAAACAGCCTATCTTGGGCATATAATTAGTAAAGATGGTATCAAACCCTAACCCGGATAAGATTTCAGCAATTCAAAAGTATCCTACTACCTACACCCAAAGAAATAAAACAGTTTCTCAGTTTAGTAGGTTATTACGAAAATTTTTCCTGATTTCCTACGTTACCAAACCCTTAACGCAATGTTTAAAGAAAAGGTAAGAAAATCGTAATTAACGCCAGTATACAAGTTGTTTTGAAAATGCAAAGCAGCTCTAATTAATGACCCAATTCTTCAATACCCAGACTTTTCTAAAATTTCATCCTTACAACTGACGCATCTAACGTGCTAATAAGCGCAGATATTATCACAAGGAGCCTCTAGGTTGCGGATAAGCCCGTATGCTACGCGTCGCGTACCTAAACGATAGCGAAACTAACTATAAGTACTATCGAAAAGAACTTCTCTTGCTATCGTATGGAGCGACTAAATATTTCCGACCTTATTTATTTGGACGAAAATTTAAAATCGTAACGGACCATAAACCACTCCAGTGGAGTTATGAACCCTAAAGAGCCTAACTCTCGTTTAACTCGTTGGAAACTAAACTCTCGGAATACGATTTCTCTATGTGTATAAAAAGGTGTAGTAATGTGTAATGCAGACGCTTTGTCTCGCATCCAAATTAATAACGAAGAAATCAGTTCAGTTGTTCAAACCCGTCAGAATGCCCACCTTCTGCGGAAAATTCGTCTACAGCCTCGGCTCATACCAGTTTAGAAAATCCAATTTTAGAAGTCCCAATCGTTGCCGAACCATTAAATAAATTTCTAGGCAGATATGTATTACAGTTGTCTGGCGATATCAAAAAGCGACCGACGGCTTCTAAACCCTTCGATACGCATACTAGGACATCCGTACAGGTGTCCAAGTCAACTTAGAATCAGATGTAGTAGATGTAATTAAAAGAATATGTCAATCCAAAGTAAAAACCGCAGTTGCTATCAATCCACCGCTTGCATTTACGATATCATACCTATTATTCAAAATAAATTTAAAAACTCCCTATGAATTTAGTGTTATCAAAATTCGAAGTGGAAAATATAAAAAGAATACCTCAGGCAACAAGAAATAATAAAGCATTACCATGAGGGTAAAACCAACCACCGCGGAATAAACGAGATGTCATCTCGCGTTATCCGTCGATATTATTGGCCCTAAGATGAAGGACGATATCACAAAATTTATTAATGGTTGTACAGGTGTGCGGTCAAGCAAAATATGACCGTAATCCCATTGAACAACAGTTCAACATAGTTCCCCGCTCGAAACCATTCGAAAGTTTTCACATGGATTTGCTTTCAATTCAAAACGAGAAATATTTAACTATTGTCGACGTATTCTCTAAGTATGCTCAAGCATACCACATTCGCGACAGTACAGCATCAGCACCTTGCAAGCCTTACTTAAATTTTGTACGCATCACGGTTTACCGCTAACAATAGTATCAGATAACGGCACTGAATTTACAGACCAGTTGTTTAGCGAATTCGTAACCACTGCATAAAATAAACCATCATAAAATTTTGCCACATAGTCAAACGATAACTGGGATCGTAGAGGTTTCACTCTACATTGCTGGAACATCTTCGTATCCTAAAATTAACTCACAAAGATCAAGATATTTCTAATCTAGTCCATACCGGATCTTGCTTACAATAGTTCGATCACTCGTTTGACCAAGTGTAACCGTTCGATATAATAAACCACTTTGATCCGCGCGATCCTTTTTGATATTGATATGTCTAAGCATCTAATGCAACAATACATACAAAATCACCGAGATAGTATGAAATTATATACAATACTATTAATGAGTCATCGTTACATAATCGCACTTTAATATCATAGAAAATTTAAATAAGGACCAGCAACCAGAAATCGAATACCAACCTGATCAGCGCGTCTTTATCAGCAATCCTTTGGCAAACCGTCAAAATTAGCGCCGCGATATAGTCAGGATAAAAGTTCTTTGCGAATCTACCTATCATATTTATACATCAAAAACGTGGCCCCTGGCGAAAATCGATTAAAACAGGGTCCCTAAAGTCCCAATTGTTTGCAGGGTGCTACTGGTCCTGATTGCTCATTCGATAACGGCCCTGGATATCAATCAAGGGATAACGCTTGAGAGTCTCGGCGATGGCCCGGGATAGCTTCCTTTTCGACTAAGGAGCAACCAGGCTAATTACTCACTACCATGCATTTTTACGTATATTGAACTTAAAGATATACGCGATAAAGCTCATATGTTGCAAGTTCAATTATCAGTTTCAAAAGTCAGTTGCATAATCATACGGTACATGCTATAGAACTCCAAATAGAATATTTATCGTCTAAATTAAATAAAGTTTATACTCATTTAAAAACATTAGAACCAATGCGAACAAAAAGAGGTCTCATTGATGGTTTAGGCTCATTAATTAAGACTATCACGAGCAACCTGGATTATTCAGATGCAGTACGATATGACAATGCTATCAAAATTCTTCAGAATAATGACAATAAAATTGCCAATCAAGTAAATGACGCGTAAGTCTAAACACCGAATGGATGGCTCAGCATTCGAAAATTATAACTAAATTAGTAGAAAATCAATCCAAAATTAATGTAACCTTGCAGCTCATCCTAAATACCCAAGCTCAACGGATTCAAGTCTTATAAAATACATGAGATTTGCTCAACAGCTAAAGTATAATTACAGAAAATGTAGATGATATATTAGCCGAGTTAACAAGAATAGAGAATATTTAGCGTTTATTCTGCATCAAGCACACATCATTCTATTATAAGTATTGAGGTTTTGAGTTTACATGGTTAGAAATTAGAATCAATATATAAAAGCAACATATGTTAGACTTAGAACTAAGAGAATATTACAAATAATTAAGCCAGGGTATTATTTTTCGGGAGACAGAATAGTTATAATTTTTAAAATACCTATATTTTCCCGGCACGTTCGACTTATATAAACTGTCCAGTCGCTCCCAATAAATACTGGCAGGCCCTCATCCCTCCTTATCCATTGATGCTAACAAACAGGGATGGTTATGTGTACATGGGCTGAATGCCGAAGTACGGTAACTGGTACCTCTGCGGAGATAAGATGGACCATCAACTTCGGCATCAAGCGGACTGTCCACGCGCTCATAATTAACCAATCTTTTGGCGGAGCTGCAGAGATGACCACCGTAACTCTATCAAGGATCGCCTTGGAGGAACTCGAGTCAGAAGCATTACGTCATATCATTCCCTAATATGACGAAGAATACGTATGCAATGCTCACGTGAGGACTACAACAACGTCATCGGTACCTGCCTGGTCACCATCGGCTTAACTGTTACCTACATACGGCGGAATTTACCATCACCAACAGCAACGAACAAGTTGAAGGAACGCTTGAAGATCATGGGAATACCAGATGACACAACGAGCTACGTTAGCATCTTCTCATGTTCACCTGAAATCAATTGATCTCAAGAGGTTGCAGGAAACTCAACATCATATTCTGGTACAACCGGCTCTACAAGTCGAACAAATCTCGTCAATTTCTATACCATACGACGATACCATTGTATGCTATTGTGTCCATAAAGCTTACTCATCATCCTGATCATGTACACTACTAAGACATTGTGGGATGTTTGCGATGCTCTAAAAGACCCTCTGAGGTGCCAGCCCGAGAGGACGTCTATTCGCAGCCTGCAAAACCTGGACCACATAAAGACAGCAATACTTCCTCATCTCAAGTCTCGAAGTAGTTGCTGTTCTCAGGGGAGGTGTTATATGTACAAGCCCTAGCAAATTGCAACTATACAGCGTCATCTATTCATTGCAACATCGATTCACACGGTACAAATATGCGTCAAACGAGTCGACACGAGGCAAATATGCTTCATCAACAGGAACGGTTTCGACGAACCCAAGGAGGCCGCTGCCATCCGACGCTGCACTTACTGGAAATTTCCATCGTGTTGAATTACTACATTAGATAATTTCAATGTAGCTCAGTCATTCCATTTCTCGCATCGAAAAGAGTCAGACTAGGCAGCTTTAGCATAAGTTAAATTGTAATTTTGTCTTAATTAAATTTATATCTAATAATTTTGAGTTTTTTGGGTCCTCCGACGGCGACTACCATAATAACTTAATAACAATCAATATGTTATAACCGTATTTATGAATTTTTATTATATGTTTACTCGGCTGCAAATACAAGGAAGGACAGTGACTTAAGCTGTCAGTTACAATATTCGTACAAAGCGCCCCTTGAGCTCTATGTAATTAATTTTATTTCCTTGAACTTAGTCCATCTCATTATACGAAAATCTTTACAGAAAATGTATCTCCATAGGCTAAATTGCAAAGTGCATTCATTTTTATCATATCGATATTTATGACTTCATGTTTAGAAATTATCTGATGGACTATAGTTAAAAGTTTAGACGTGTACCACTATGAGAATATAAGTCAATTTCTACCAATAATGTTGGTAAACTTTGCATAATTTTAACACTGCATCCTGTTAGTGTACTAGAATAAAATCGGAATGTACCACAGGAGAGTTATAACTCAAAGTGTTGGGCATGAATAATACGCTGGGCGCCCCCAAACGTGTCGAGAACGTTTACCGGTTTCGAAACTTAACCATGATAACTAAAGATCTAAGCAAGTTTACATAATACCGGTGGTAGGTCCCCTGTTTACAGGAGACCGTCTGGGTGGGTACCACCGCGGTGCCTATTTCTGCCGCGAAGCAGTAGTGTGAAAACACTTCTGTGTTCCGGTTTGAAGGGCACCGTAGCCAGCGTATTTACTGGGTAAACGAGACTTGACACCATTTGTCTCACGGTAGGCAGCGCGTTGGCGATACCACTGATATTGCCAATGTCTATGGGCGTCGGTGACCACTTCCCATCAGGTGGCCCGACTACTCGTCTGCCTGCGTATGCCATAAAAAAAAAATAAAAAAATAATACCTATTTATAACAAACAACGGCACTATACTACAATATAAAAATAAATCTTAGGAGTGCTTAGCTGGTACATTAGATAAAATTTACGTACGTCACCCGTATTCTAGTCGCATAATGTAAAGTATACCAAACAAATTTCCATTGCCTTAATTATATTGGTACGATATATACGAAGTGAAATTGCCATTTACCATCGCTTTGCTTTCGAACCGCTGTCATAACAAGACACCCGCATCCTGACGGTCCCTTGATAACTTGAACGCTTCACGTAAACTCACTTGGATCAAGACATGTTATATACATACCTACATTTTAAAGGAGAACCTTTCAATAGTTATATTTATTGTTGATATTTGAATGTATTTATTTATTATGTTATCTAATAAGAGATTTATGTTTTAATAATTTGTAACGAACTTGTCACGTTCGTTACAGATAATGTATTTTCTATAACTTTCAAAACGGTTAAGCACTAGTGGACTGTATACTATTGTCCGGGAAATATTTTTACTGCCCTATATTCCAAATGACCGAGGAATATTAGGAGTAAGAGTTTTGAAATAATGCTAAAAGATATATTTGAATAAAACATTGGCTAAGATACTCGCAAGTCTCGATCATTCTTTATTAAAACAAAATGTATCGAGCATGCTTATCTTTAAAATATTCAAATAGATATTTTGAAACTTTACAAAAAGTACATACATTTGAAATTGAAATAAGTTTTAATTTAATGTTCTTTTAGTGGCCTTAATATATTTTTTGATTTTATAAATACAATCAATTTAAAATTTTAATAACTTCAGTGTGCTAGGTAAAATATTCTACAAAATTTTAATAATATACTGTAATTAATTAACTTCTTTTTTAATATTCATTTGTTACGACTGGATATTGCGCTCATCAATTTTACTATACTTTTTGGTATGGAAATTAAATAATTTCCGTGCAAACAGCGTGTAATCAAATAACGACAAAGAAATACACGACTTGAAAGAATAAATAAAAAAAAAAAACATTTTTTTAAACTTTTTACGAGAATGTAACATGAAGTTACGACACAGATACTTAGTCTACCATGTTTTGTTACTTTGCTATATGTTTGCTATACATTGCTATATGTAGTGATTTAGTAATCAACCTAAAGGGATACGACGCGTAATGCAGTCGATTCCCTTAGGAAAACGAAATAAGGGAGTTCGGAAAAGTGCGAAAACTGTTCCCTTCTACTTTCCATATTGGTTTTTAGGCTCATATGAAATGTTAAAGTGTATCCTTAGAGTTCCCAAGTAAACAATGTAACATAAATATCATTATAATATAACTGCCTCCTTAACCCAGTGGTACGTTGCTTTAGCAACCGGAGGCCGTGGGTTCGAATCCTGCGGGGACTCAAAGAAATTTTATTGTTGTTTCCTAGTCGGTAAGGGCAATTTGGGCCGATCACCCGATTGTCTGAAAAGTAAATATCTACAACAATATGTGATTCAGAAAATCTTTTGTAACACTCACACGACTGTCCGCCGAATATACCTTAAAAAATTATGAGATTGCTATCAATAGATGTGTTTATACATTTTTTAACGTAAGACATTTTATAGAAGGCCTCTTTCAAAATATTTTTGTCCGTAATTGTAATGTAATTATGTTGGCTTCACCATTACGTCCCTAGCATTTCTTTTGTTCATATAATATAAAATTTACCTTATATAAAATTGTAATATGTACACTGTCATCCGCTCGCGGAAAATAAACTTCAGGTATAATTGATATACCAAAAAAAACCATCCGTTTATCGTATAAGCAGTTATATTACTATAAAAATCTGTACTTATTTAAAAAAATATATAAATTATTTTAACGGTTAAACATATAGTGGTTGAACTTGTATGTTTAAGGAAAAGCTAATGTGCATGTTATAAATCTAGCCTTACAGGCTCGAATTTTCGCAGTAAACAGTGGTCCACTATCCGCTAATTCACTTTTACGTGGTCCAAGTTTTCCCAGTTTTCTTATAAAATCTTTAATGAGTATTCAAAAATTGCCTTCGGTTTTATATTCATTTAAAACTCAGCAAGGAAAAAAAGAAAACGCATGTATCTTTACATAGCTTAAAGCATTTCGTGTTTGCATAATGTGTATTAAAGATAAATATTATGATAGATATGAATACGATGAATGGACGATATATTTACAAACATTCTAACTACATAATAACAGATGTTATTTTATAGTTTGCTTTTTCGTATATTGATATATGCTAGAAAAAAAATTACATTCCAATTTATATATTTTTAAAAACCCAATATTTTTACTATTTGACACAACCGTTTAAATTAAAAGTTAGTTAATTAACTATCTGTATACAAATCATTAAATTTCCTTAGTGCACTTAGTTATCATAATGTTTCCTGCAGCAATAACAGATCACGTCATTAATTAATCATTAACATAAAATAAAATATCCTTCCACTCTAATTTAAAAATTCATATCGTAACACGCCTATCATTTGCACCCATACATATCGTCTAGCCAGCTCACTACTCGTGTTAGTAACTCAACTGTCGGTACATTGTTGGGAATTTTCCACAAAATATCCCCATTGCCTCAAGCAAATTGCGACGCTAAAGTAACACTAAAGCAACACTAGAAAAGTTAGTGTTTGATTGCGTCAGTCTGCCTTTGTCGAATATAAACAGGATTAGGCTTGGGTGAACGGTTTAAACACAAGTTGTGTTTATCTTCCAGTATGCTAATATTATATGAAAAGAATTTATTCTTCTAATATTATTAATGCGAAAGTATGTACTATCTATATATATGCGTCGGATGGGCATGTAAAAAGTCGGTCCACCCACCAACCCGAATTGGACCAGCGTGGTGGGATACGGTCCAAAATCCCCTAATGGATGGAGGTGTATTAGGGGAGGCCTATATCCAGCAGTGGACTACCACAGGCTGATGATGATGATGTACTATCTATGGATTTTTGTCACTCTTCCATGCCGGAACTACATAATGAATTTTAATAAAGCTTTCACTAACAACATCATAATAACTTAGATGCAATAATTAATGAAGGCATAATGTTAAATAAGCATGGTTTCCAAACCATTCTCACCAACACCATGCGAGTAAAACCGCATTTCGCATTCAAGCTAGCAAAAATTATTTCATGTAAAATGTAACTTTTAACATATAATAAATTGAATCACTTACTTTTAAATAAGTGGTCCTACCAATTGGCTATTTTAATAATTGTCGAACACAGAGTCAGTATACTCTACACTAAGTTTTGGGAATTGCTTGTAAAAGAAGATGCTGATACCTTTTATATTTTTTTATCAATAAATACCTTAGTTATGCATGGGCAAGGCACTCCAAGCAGGACTTTATGTAACATAGACACTCATGCTGTGTTCGTGGCTATAAACTGAAAACGGTCTCAAAGTTGAAACTATTAAATAATGTAAATATATTTAAGTTATTATAAAAAAAAAACAATATTCAATACCATAAAATCCTTAGTCTTTTAATAAATTATGTAGTATCCTCATGACAGTAACGAAATATTACTTCAAAATGTAATTGATTTGACTTTGACTTTATATATTTTTTTGTGAAATTTTTAATGTCACGCAGCATTCTAAGAAAATAAATATTCAATGCAAAATACATTACTTAAAGCATTACGTACTTCAGCATACGCAATCTAACCAAAGTAAGGCGATATAAATGCTGTAATCCTCAAGGGTGCTCAGTTCAGTCGGTGCTCGTAAATGTGAAGTGAAGTAATGTAAACAGATTTTGTTTATACCTAAACGTTTCATCGTTCTGCTATCGCTTGTACTTTTAAAACGGTAAAAATTACAAGATCATAAAATTGACTCAAAAAATAAATTTCAATTTCGAAAGCCTTAGTTCTACTTTGGTAATTATATAGGTTAAATGAAAACGATTAAAGATAATTTTACAAGTGATCGACTAGTAAGAAAACAAATCTGCCGTTCCGGTTTGAAGCTCACCGCGAACGTAATAACAGTGTAAGGCAGAAGAGACATCCCACGATCTATGGCTGGTACCGGACGTGAAGTGTTTAATGCTGCATTTGTTATAGGTTACATGTACCATCACGTAGAGCTGCTCATATTATCGCGTTATGAAAAAAAGTATTGTTATTAATTACAAATCGATTTTTTTAAAAGTTGTATTCTGTAAACGTATCTCTGTCGCTGTTGCATACAAATTAAGATTTTAATTCTTAACTAACAATTATTTTAACGACATTTACAATATAGTTACTTGAAAAATTTTTTAAGGGTAAGTATAAGTTAAAGGGAAGATTGTCAGCGAGTAGCTCGGCCGTCTTGGCGTTCATTGAAAAAGGCCTATGTCCAGCAGTGGACGGATAGGGGCTGCTAATGATGATGATGACGATGAAGTATAAGTATTACGGTTATTTTTAGCTAAAGATGCGATTTTGAGCCGTTTTGTAACATTTTAAGCCATGACGTACACGTCAGGTCAATATATCTCTTTAATATTAACTAGGTCAGTTCTTCTAAGACAAAATAATTCCACATCTAAATTAAAACTATTTTTCAGTATTCAATTAAAAGCGTAGTGATTTTATAGCCAATAATGTATATATGATGCAGTAATAGACAAGACATTAATGCACAATAATCAGCTAAATTGTCATTCTTTTTGACCGAATTCCCTAAAGAAGGAGGGACTCAATTCGAAATGTAGCGTTGTTCTACTCTTGTTGGTACAATTTTGTTTAATCTTTTTTTAGTTGAAAGGTATGCTGTCATTTGGTCCATTCATTCTATGTGTATAAAACTTATCATGTATAGCATTTTGTTATGAACAATATCTTATTAGATATTAGACATTTAAAACGCTGTGTCGTAAATCGCTAAATTTCGTGCAAAGAATACGTTGTCACTATCTTATATTGCGCAAAATGCTTATAAACTGTCATATTTTAAATTTAAATCTTACTTGTTTAAAACTTATTCAGGACTTGATACGTATCCCACAGGTCACTGTGAAATTTATGAGGGCAGGCCTATGTTCAGCAGTGGACTTCAATTGGCTAATGGTTGGATGTATGGAAAACTTTTCCAATGACATTAGGCAACGCAAAAGCATAATAATCTACTTAAGTATAACTAAACATATTTCGAATAAGGTTTTTCGTTTATTAAAAACTTTTATATATAGTGCACTTTTCCTGCTGAAATTCGCTGAGTTTCGTTTCGTTTGTTGAAAACAATATATAGGCAGCCTTACCGCTATAAAAACTGTTCGATTGGTCAGAAGAAATTTCTAAATAAAGGGCACTTTATAACAATTACATGAAAAAAAAACTGTTTGAAATCGAAAAAAAATCACTAACAGTCTATTAGCAATTAAATAATAAATTTAAAGTAAGGGTACTTTATGAATAAGTGTCCATTAATATCGTGCAATGAATCTACTGAGTTCTGTAATATTTGCGGTTTTTGAAACGGCTGTTCTCGCTTTAGGGTAATGCGGATTGTAACAGGTGGCAAAGCACACAGAAATTAAATGAACGATTTGAAATTATAAATTTAGAAATGCTTGTAAAGTACTAGTGATACATGCCTTCTACCAATATTAAAACATGTCAACTATTAGGAACTACGATCTGTTAACGAAACTTGAGTTTAAGCTTATTATTGCATGTATCTTGTATAATAATAGTACATATTCAAATTTTTTTAATTCGTATCTTATCAACGTCTGCCATTTGTCGTTGTCTAGCGATCAACGATAAGGTACTTGTAAACTTGTTTACGAGCCTCCATATTAATATACTAATCGATTTCGTGGCTTATCTTTTATACACTTAATCGGTGTTTATGACGTTGCCGCTTACTACCTTTAGAAGCTGCTAATGAAACACAATTCGTTTGATAAACGGTTAGGTCGTTAATAATTATTTAACCAGAGTAATAATGAGATTTACGGTAATTTAGCGTTTTAGAAGCGTTACGTTCTTCCACGTGTTAAGTGATTAACAAAAAGTGCATGCTTATATATTGTCTTTTGTCAGACTGAGTGCTGAATGATAGCTCGTATGCATAGCTACATTTGACTTTTTCAAATAGCAAGGGCTATAGCACATTCTTGATTTAATAATAATTATGTCATGATAGAAGTCACACAAAAATAAGCTTAAATTATATGCATTCATGAAGTTTATGTGTCATTACTTTGCTTATTAATATTAAGGATTTCAAACGCACGCTGTTCCCAACTGCGCTTTGCACTTACTCTGGAGTGTACCGCACAATTGTTTCTATAAATGCAAGTATTAGGAAGCTAAGTACAGTTATTGTACAGTGACAGTACTTTAAACAAGTAAAACCCCAAACTCTACAGTGCACTTTAGATCCCATTACCAATATTTGATATACTATGTTACAAAAGAGGAGGAGTACATTAATTAGGTCCTAATTATACTCATACTGATTTATAAATGACAAGTGCTTTTAGAATTAGTATTTACTTATAAAATGTATAAACTTGCAAAACCATGCAAAAGAATGGATGGCGCAGAAATAAAAACTGACAACACAAATGCATTAATTATAATAAGAGTATAGACTTATTGAGTTAGAACTGATCTTAAAATTATCCTATATTTTAAGTTCCTCAGTAATTATCTATATGTCATTCATTCTTCTTAAAAACATAAGTATAGAAAAGAGATAAAGAAAATCTTAAAAAACGTGGTTACTAAACTTTCTAAATAATGTCACGCTCATCAATCGAACATTACAGCAATGGCAATTTAGTCATATAATTGAAGTTTAATTGGGAAACTTAAATGAATCGAAGTTAAAGCAGGGTTTAAGTTAATTTATGTAATGTGTCTAATTGATTTAATCAACTAAATCGGGATTTTATTTCGTTTTAGTATTTGTTACAAAATTGTTTTAAAGCCAGTTTTAATATTTTTCTTCGAAAAGGAACAACTTACTGTATTACTTATATTACAACTTACGTATTGATAAATAAATTGGTAGTTATTGGTATTAGTCGTAAGCAGATTTCTATTAACTAAAAGGTTGTATGAAATGTATTGTTAATGTAATAAGGAAATTCTTCTTAATCCTCTAAAATGTGATTTTATTATGTTTTTTCTTAGGATTCCTTTTCCGTTAGTGCCATAAAAATATCTCAAAATTGCTTTCTGTAAGATCTCATAAACCACAAATCAATGCTATTATAGAAGTAATTTGATATGAAATAAATATGTTAATAATTTGACAATAGTTTAAGCACGAGCTAAGCGCTTTCATTGGTGGTTTGAGAGTGGAATATGGATTAACGAGAAAGTTAAGAAATTTTAGTATAATATAGGAATAGTTTTGGTTATATAATGCTAGTGTTAAAGTATTTTTTAACACTGTACTCATTATTTTGCGTAATACACCAAAAAAATTAAATACACAAACCCCATTTTTCTTTACAAACAAACGAATTACCCTTTTTTAGTATATTAACACATTGTATAATATATAATATAAGGGTAATTGAGTATTCATAAAAGGTAATTAATAATTACAAGTATTCCGTGTCCAAAGTCAAAGTTATTTGTATACCCACGAAACTATACATTCGCGACGACTACGTTTCTGTTTCAGGAACCGCAATATAGCTTCAATTTTTTCCTATAATATTTATTGGGTGGTTGAAAAATTTTCTCTTCTGTTATGTTGAACGCGCACGACGTGGTCGACGGTTTTATTTAATTTTAATTTAATTTTATTTATATGTAAAATGCTAAAAAATTAGTTATTGGAAAGTGAATAATTTTACTGTGTTAAAATATTATCTTATCCTATTGTTTTGCAAACAGGTTATTTCGTACCCGCAATGTCTAAATTTGTCCAGGATCTTCCTTCATGGAGCGGGTCAAAGGAACTAATCACTCCCTTCTGTGACGTTTAACGCCTAAATACTTGCAGAACAGATTTCTTCGAGCCTACTGGCCATAATGGCCGGTTATTAACAATTCTTTGGATTTTATCGTTGAAAGTCAACTTTCGGCCGCGAAAGGAAAAGATATATCAAGCTTAAGATATATTTTATCATATTCTCCTTACTTCCAATGGCCTCATAAAGTCGCTGGGGATAGAATCTATCTTACCTGCTTTATTTTATGCCTTATTATTGTGGCCTGGCTTCCAACAGTAGCCTCGCGTTAGAGCTTAGCACCTGAAGGCTGAACCAGCTCGGAAGGCAGGTACTTGGTTCGATCGTTATAACAAAGTGTGATCATTGAATCGTCATCATCTTTAAATTATAGTACAGGGTGGCCCGTAAGTCCTTTGATATAAAAAAAAAATATATATTAAAATAAAACTAATTACATTATGAATTAAATTTTTATTTACAAAAAAAGCTTAAAAAACGGGAATTATTTTTTGAAAATAACATCTTCTAAATGTGGTCCGTTGCGATCACGACACTCTTGCAAACGACGTCTAAAATTGTCGATGATCTGCGGTACGTCACTTCTGAAATGCTTGTCATTTCTCTGCGGATATTTTCTTTTAGGGGCCTCAATTGACCGCGGGATTGTGTTGTATACTTTGCCTTAAGGTAGCCATAAAAAATCCATCGGGTCAGATCTGACCACGTGGAGGCCAGGAAATGTCCCTCTCTTAGAATCACTTTGCAGGAAAAGTTGACGGATAACGGGCATAGCAGTGTTAGAGGTGTAGAAGTGGCCCCATCCTGTTGAAACCACGTCCTGGCATTAGAGCCGGAAAAGTTTTGAATCCTGGTATGAAAACTCTTCGATCATAGCGCATATCGCTCTGACGTAAAGTAACTGGCGCCCTCTGCCATCCTCAAAAAGTAAGGCCCTAGGATACCTTGGCTGACATAGAACCCAAACAGTCACTTTCGGACTATGTAAGGGCTTCTGATGCTTAAGTTTTGGATTGATGGGGCTCCAATAGCGGCAATTTTATTTACTAACATGCCCGTTAAGATGGAAATGAGCCTCGTCAGAACATTATGTTATTGAAGGAAGTAAACCGATGCAACATTTCATTCGCATAATTTTGTCTTTGAATACCGTCAGTTTCCTTTAATTCTTGAACCAACTGAATTTTGTAAGGGTGCATAAGTAAATCTTACTTCAAAATCCGTTGTAACGATGTCCTGGATACGTTTCATGCTCTGGCGCGCTTACGAGTTGACTGTGTCGGATTTTCGCGAATAGACTGTGTCTATGTTTTGTTCCGTACGTGACGTCCTTGGGCGAGCCAACCGCGGTTTATCTAACGTCGAACCGGTCTCCTCGAACTTAGCAACCCAGTTCTTAATCGTTTGAAGAGTTGGAGTGTCGTCAAAGTTGTGTAAACCTTTGTGTTCTCGAAATTTACGCCGCGCAACGGTTGCCGAATTGTCGTTTTTATAAAACTCGCGCACACAAAACGCACGGTCCGCTCCGGTAAAACGCTCCATCGCGACTAAATTCCCAGAAACCGAAGTTACTCCCCCCGCTGCCCCCGCACCGCTCACGCGCGCCCTGTTCATTTTATTCAAATTTTACTTTTCAAAGGACTTATGGGCCACCCTGTACTTAAAACATACAACAACAAAATACTGGAAATGTTGAATAGCTTGAGAAAGGTATTTTTTTACGTTCCTATTATTTATTTAATTGATTATGTAGATTCGTTGAAAGTTCAGCTTCCTCTATTTGTCTTTGAGTCCCTTCATTTGAAATTCAACAAAAATAAGACCAGCCGCCGTCCTAAATCAACAAAAATATTGACGTCTTTAACCCAAAATGCCTCAATCTTATACTTCAAGATATTATTTAAGAAACTTGGTTTTTTATTAAACTTCTGATAGCAAGAACTCTTATCTCGAAGCATACTTAAATGCGAAGAATATTTAAGACGCTTATATTATAACTGCCTCCTTAGCCTAGTGGTACAGGCGTGTGCTTTAGAAACCGGAGGTTGTGGGTTCGAATCCTGCAGGGACTTAACAAATTTTCATTCTTGTTTTAAGGGACGGCAATTTGGGCCCGATAACCCAATTTCTAAAAGAAGATGATCCATGCGTCGGATAGGCATAAAATGGTCACCCCTAACCCGCATTGAACCAGCGTGGTGGAGGTCCATAAACCCCCTAATGAAGAAGGGGCCCTTTGTCCAGCAGTGGGCTAACACAGGCTGATGATGACGATATCATAAGATGAATACATTTAAATTTATGAACTAAATATTATCATAGTAAAAAATAAGAAATGATGTATTTGTAAAAGTAAGTTTTTGTAAAACCAACGTTATTTTACAAACAACATGGAAAGGATAAGTACAAATGCTAAAACTAAGGGTTCTGAGTTAGACTGGAAAATTTATGGCAATAAAACACAGATTTTATAACTCCGGATTTTTTATTAACACAAGTCGGCTTAGCACGAATGGGTATTATTTTTAATTGGAAAGGAGGATATTGAAATAAGTTTGAAGAAATTTTATAGCTACGACATTTTGGTATTACAAAATGTGGCTTCGGTCACAAGCTTATTAGACATCAACACCATCATCAGCCTGTGTCAGTCAGCAGTAGGCTGGACATAAAACTCCCATAACACGCCAACCGTCCCAATCTGCGGCTATTCGAGCCCCACACCACGTTTGCTCAGCCTCGTTCTCCACTCCAGAACTGTCATTTGGTAATTAATTACTGTAATAATTATAATAAATGTAGATTAACTGGTAATTATTTACTTTCTCTATAAAGTTTATTTAAAAAAGTATAAAATTCTTGTACAAAACAATTTAATGTAGAAGGTGATTTAGCTATTTACTCAAGAATATAGAAATTATATGTTTGAGGGGTTTCAGAGTTAAATATTTAATAACTTTCTTATGACTTTGCGCTTAACCATTTTTCTATTCAAATAATAAAAAGTAAAATTAACAGAATAACAATTTGCTTTCTAAACAACAAAAATAATACTATTGTGACTTATACGAATCCTAAAGGTAAAGGAAGAAAAAGTGAAGTGTGGTTATAGTGGACACAGTATTATCAAATCTAGGTTATAATGAGGTAAATTAAAATTTTGAAACTAGCATTAATATGAGTATGTTATTAGTTTAACATAGTAGGATAATCAGACCATCAACTTAGTGCTGGTTCTAGTTCAGTTTCTGAGATGGCGGGAATTTTACGTTTTATAACATTAAGATCAAAGAAAAGCGACCAATAAGATCATGACCAGAGTAATACTTCCCCATTCGATGACATCTAAAAAAAACTTTTAAAAATCTAAATAGTTAAATCCAATAAATTTATGTCAAAATTACACACAAAATAAATAAAGGTGAGTCTATTTAGTTATCAAGAAAAAAAAATACAAAAAACTTAATATTTGGTTTTTAAAAAACAAGCTAGCAGTTCTTAAAGGTTTTTGCTGAAAGGGAAAAATAATGCGAAATAAATGTTTTAAGTCTCAAGGGTTCTCTATTATGTCTGTCGTGGAAAATGTTTAGTAAAACGAGATAAATAGATATTTATGTTTTTTGCAAGTTGCATTTTACTTGAAAATATTTAAGAACGTTTCGGGATTTGGAAAAGAGGGTTAAAGTAAAAATGTTTAAAAGATAAAAAAACACTTTACAGAAAATTCTAACAAGGAATCACTATACATTTTGACCTTTTCCGGGTCCAAACAATCGGACATGAAAAGAGTCCGAAACGTCAGGAATAAATATATTATGAAGAATTTAGCGCGAAATATCCATTAAACGTGTTGTTATTTTATAAAGCTATAACAACTGTGTGACATATTCACGAATGAATCGAATGCAACGAAATTTTAGTAAAATTCTTATCTTTGATAATAGCACCCGTAGCCCGTATTTTTGTTCACCATGTTATTTAAATTAACACCCCATAGCTATTATAAATTTTTAATTATTGAAACTTTTCTGTAAAACAACTTTCTCGGTGAAAAAGTTACAAAGCTACTATCATCATCTTTATTTGATTAACCTGATAAAGTCAAACTTTTTTTAAGAAGTCTGTTGGTTTTAATTTTTTAATGTTTTAAAGACGCCAAATAAAAAATCCGAAATATAAGGAATGTCATAAGTAATCTTTTTTTATACAAAATTTGAATAGCAACAGGAAAGTGTTGAAAAGATCATTTATTGTCATATACTACATACCATAATAATTTGAATAATGGTAGTGTAAAGCGGGAAAGGACGGTCGTTTGTAGGAACCCCTGGGGAGGGCCATTATAACCAAGAGTTTTTGCGAGCTAACGAATATTACATCGGATAATAGTAGTTTTATATCCAGCAGGTGGAATTAATGTAGTATATTAGTGATATTTATTATTTTATTTAATACTGGCTGTTGTCCGCGACTTCTCGTGTGAAATAAAAATATCTGTATGTTTTTTATTAAGTAGGCTACTTTTAGTTACATCAGCTACCTTCCAGCGAATGTCCCATCATAATCGGAATAGTCATTCCAGAGGTTATATTATATTGCAATCATTAATTATTATTAACAATATTGAGTTTATTTCTATAGAACAAAATTCAGGTACTTCTGAGACACATGCAACGCTTGGAAATATACATCAGAACACCATAAAGCATTCCAATTACTATTCCGTAGTATATAAATATATATATATATCTAACATAATATTTTGCAGCTCGAGTAAAGACGTTAGCATGAAATTTAATATATTCATAATAGCTTTAATGTGCGCAAATCAAATCAATTAAATCTCTTAGCTGTTACAAGTAGTGATGGGATTTAATAGTTACTAAAATAAATATCTATAACTCTGCTATTACTTAGGTTTTAGCGATGTAAGACGTATGTTAAAAAACTAATAAAATATCATCGATGATTTAAAATGTTTTTAAATTTTAATGCATAAGAAATATTGCATTAAAATTAATCGTTAATTTGGGTTTTATAACAACAACAGAATAAGCTAGTTTTGTTGCATAAAATCTCTCTTTACAATGGTGCAGAGGGCATCTTTAACAAGCCTTTAACGGAAAGACGTCAATAGCCCGTGTTATGAGTTTTGCAGAAAACCAAGCATATTTTAAAGTGATGTATTAACTGTAGTCAATAAACTACCAATTTGCTAGGAAAATAATCTAGACTTTACTGCATACCCTCGAAATACTAGATACATCTCGTTTTACTGGTTCAAGGGAACGGGACCTGCAGTTGACTCTTTAAAATTATAAAACTAACAGAGACATCAAATAGTAATTAAAATTCTTCAAACTAAAGGAAAATATATACTTTGCCCAGTTTTATAAATATTATTGAAGGATAATGTTAGTGTACTAAATTTCACTTGAAGGTCAGGTTGGTTTAGAACATGAGTCTTTAAGCTTTAGCAGTCATACTTGACTTAGCCACAAAACCTATAGTTATGAAATATTTAGCATCTTGGGAATCAATCCCTGTTGTTGAGCAATACGGCTTTAGTCGATGTAAAAAAAAACCTTAAAAAAAGAAAATATTTTCAAGGAATATCATGGCATAATACTACTTAAAAATGCAATCGGTGTTCACAAACATATATTTTATAAAAATAACAAATTTCAATGTAATTACTAAATTGTTATATTATCAAAAGGTTTTTTTTCCTATAAAAGTCTCGTAACTTCGGTAACATTAAGTTCAACAAAAATACAAGCCATCCAAATAAAAAAATGTTTACCTTTTAGTCCGATGTTTTCCTTGCCTTTATTCTTCCCTTTAAGATTTGGTTTTGGGTAATTATAGAGTTTTGTTTTTAAAGAAATGTTTTATTTTACCCCTTTTAAATTTCGTGGAAATTTTTTAACTTGAATAAGAAAAATCGATCGTAAGTCGAGTTGAGCTATTTGATGTATTTTTTTATCAAATTATTAGAACGTATCTTTTATTTATAAAAAGGAAACCATAATTCCTTAGTTATTTATATATACAGTATATCGGGCAAAAAAATTAAAAGTTTAAATTTTTGCACCATGATAATACAGCCATGGTCAATGTTGTTTAAACTGAAATATATAAGTTTACACCATTGAGGTGCTCGTTTATTCGTAATACAAAAACTGTAAATTAGTATTTTAACACAGATGCCAACAACTTTCTGCTTGTTGCTACTTTTTAAACAATCAAACTTAATATTTATTTATTGGACTTTTTCACTTTTTGACTTGCTCAAAAGACAAAAGCGGCTAATGAGTATTTCCCATCAACCGAGGTGGTAGGAGATAAAAGTTGAGGGCACTGATAAAAGATAAAAAAAAAGAACTTAATATATTTAGAGAATATACACAAAAAACTAAAATATACCCCAACTTAAAACATTAATAAAGCATAAGCATGTATGTATAAATAAATTTATTTTTTATATATCAAAAAAATTTATTAATATGTACAACATAAATAAATATATGACTAAGAATCTGACAGTAGGTTACTTGGCAGATGCCCTTTAGTTTTGTTCTTTAAGGCTACTTTGTTTTGCCCATCCAATTTCGAAGATAGCGCAAACAGACGATATTAAAGTAAGAGGAGCAAAAGGAAAAACAAAGACAAGTGAGAGGCGTTGGGATAAATTGGCTTAAGTTGGGGACGGCGGAACTTGAAATATGATAAAATTTCCGAAGATTAAAACGAATCAAATGCAGTTGTTTAGAAAGACGGTCAAGTTTGTTGAGGAGGTTTGCATTCAGGTCAAAATAGCACACGTCACCATAGTCGATAATTGAAAATAATTAAGTCTGCACGAGCGATATTTTCGACTGAATGAACTTAAAACTTTTAAATCTGTACAAAAAACGCAGCGCACCGGTGACTTTGGGACTACTTTAAATTTCCTTTTAATTAAAACTTTTGGGATGTGTGCCTATATTTTGTTTTTTGTTTTTTATTAAAATTTCGGGAAGGCGGTTAAACCGTCTTGTTTATATTCGTGCACTTTGATTTTGGGACCCATGACCAATGTTTTATTTTCCCAACATTAATAATCACCCAATTGTTTCAAGGTGCTTATCAATGGGGAACCTGATTCGACTGAATATCGTTAAAGATGAAATCAAATTTAAGATTAAGGAAAGAGTTTAAAAATAGAAAATAAAGTGGAGAAAAAATAACCGCTTTGAGGAAACCAGTTTCAAGATTGAGTCAAGATGATAATTCAAAACCGATAACCAATTTGGGGCCCCTCGAAGAATAAAGTGAAGATTCCAGTTACATCGGAATCATTAAATGGGAGGTTGCAAGGACGATAAGTAGGGTTGATATTAAAAGATTGGAAAACATAAGGACAAAACCGTGCCTTTGACTTTATCCCGCTCAATATCGCCTTCCTTTGAGAAACAGGGTGGAGGGTCAAATTTTGATGAGGATTAATTGGTTTTTCGAAGAGAAGATTGTTAACACAAAGCTGCCTTTTAAAAGGAAGTAAAAAAGATAGGTTGAAATTTTTTAAAAGTGAAGTTGGGACATTGAAGGGAAGATAAGCTAAATGATGGAAATTCCCCTTCCTTTCGCATCTAAAAAACATAGATATGCCTTTTATCTACAATAAGATTTAATTATTAATAATACCCGAGAACACCCGAATTATAGTAGGACTTATTTAATTTAAAGATTTTAATTCATGAATTCATACCAAATGTGTTTGATCAAACATTTAAGCATACCAACTATAGTTTTAAAATATTCCAAAATTTAATAAACGACTAACTCAATTTTAACGTCCATTAAAAACCCCTTGAAACATTATATTTAAAAAAGGTTTTTAATTTTATTTTGGTTATTAATGTTTTTTAAACTGAGACAAAACTGAATGTAAAAAAAAGACCAGCTATAATTCAATTTACCCAACTTTTTGTTTTGGTGTGAGGTAAAGTGTAAAGTTTGTTTTATCCACAAAGTTTTTTAAAATTTTTTTGAAATTTTTATTCAATAATGCAATATTGTCTATTGATTATATCAAATCCAGATTTTGGTTTTCTGTCAGATATATATTTTATTCTTTCGGACTCTTAACTTCGTTCCGGGATAAATTGATATTTTGTTAAAAAATTTAACTGCATTTTGAATTTAATTTTACAAATTTTATTAATCGTCCAGAATTTTAATTTTATATGTTATTCGTTTGGTCTGAAAGTTCTTATTAAGCCAAACCAAGTTGATCCCTATTTCCTTAAAGTTTCCTAGTCCTAAACAATCACATACGATGGGGGCAAGACGTCTTTTTTTGACACCGACTAATCTTCGGAAATTGACGGACGAAAAAAAAATTTTTATTTCAATATTTAAGAAGATCTTGGGGCCTTGTTTTTTCTGAAGAAGTCGACGAATATACATTTTGTAAAAGCCTACCAACCCTCTCGGAAGGAAAATACGGGGCTATTTCCGAACTTAATCAATTTCTGCCCGGCCTGGAAAATAAGGACGTGGTTTATACATTTTGGGATTTGATGGATTCACCTTTCCTCCACCTGATAGGCCGCAGAAAACACCTAAAGTTCATTGATTATAACTCAAATATGATGTTTGCAAAATTAATTCTCCCAAAAGAACTAAAAAATATCTCACATAGAAAAATTAGGTCAATATACGTCCACGCCACGTCTTCCTCTGTACTATATATAGCTATTTTATCGTTACATGTCTGATAGAAGACTATTCCCAGCGTGAATCACGGAAAATACACATATGACGTAATAATATTTGAAGAAATGAGTATTGGGATAAAGTCTTCTTGTATTGAGTAAAATTTAAATCAAACCAAATATATTTTAAATGTGGGGAAGACCTTTTCACAGACTAGCACGATTTAAAAAGCAAATTTTGGTTTTTCTTTTTTTTTTGAAAAATTTAAGAAACCAAAAGATAGGTAAATAAGAGCCAAATTGAGTTCAAATGTAAAAAACTGGGATAGGCACTTATCGTCGATTTAATTTGATTTCGTAAAAACACAAGGTACTATTCAATCAAGGGACAGAAGAAAACATTTTTATTTCCCATTTTGAAGATCTGTTTCATTTTTTAAAAGTGAACAGATATAAATTTTTAAAGGGAAAAATTATTTCTAAAAAACGGGGGGAATTACAAAAACATTCGGCAAATTATATCAAATCTGTGTATTGATTACTACTTTCCAACATAATATAACTGAGCTTGGGAATTTAAAAGTTTTTATCGAACACTTTTAGATTGGATTGCTTTAGTAGTTTTTTTGTACCCATTTTTTATTTTATATTAAACCATTATAGTTTCTTTGTCGTTATTTACCTTAAATGAAATATGGTTTCCTAATTTTAAAATAAATTATATTTATTTATTTATTTAAATTTTTTAAACAAATAAATTAAAGGGGGCTTTCCTTAGGGAAACTAGCCAAACCTTTAAGTGAAATTAAATAGGTTTTCTTTTTTTCGGTAAAATTTAGAAAAAAAATTATAATTAACCCAAAATGGGCTATAAAAAAATGGGGACTTTTGTTTAAAATTGAAAAAACAGCCATTCAATTTCCAGAGGTAAAGGGAAGAAAAATTGTTAAAACTTTAAAAAAGTACGATGAAGGAAAAGAAGAAATTATTTTTTCAACAAACTTTAATCTTATTACTGAGGGGTTTAATTGTAGACCAAAATGGTCAAGGAAAGAAAATAGATTTGGGGAAATGACCTTTTAATTTGGTTGAATTACAGGGTTTTTTCAAATTAAAAAATATCATTATTTTCGCGGTCAATTTATGGATTGTTGTATTTTTAAAGAGACATAATATCGTTAAAAAACCAAGGACTCGGGCTTATTTTAGTTTTATTGGAAAAGGGTTTTTTAATGGGAAAGGGATTTTAAAACCTGTAACTTTTTGGAAAATTATTCTTTTGTTTTTAAACCCCAGTGTTTAAAAAAGATTCTTAACACTTCAGGGAAAGGATGATTAAAATTTTGGCGGTGAAGGGGGAAAAATTTTTTTAAAAATCTTGAATAACTACCCTGAATTAATGGGGTTTACGCAACAAATTGGAACCGAGAAATTGTTGTTGTTTTTTGTTTATTTAATTTACGCAATTTGAAATAATAAAATCAGGCGTAAAATTCAAAATCAAGGGTTTGAAATTAAAGGAAAAAGAAAAGAATAGGAAAGAAACCAGGACGCCGCCCAATAGATAACCAGTTTGAAAGAATCTTGGGCCCTAACTTTTGGCAACCTGAAGATATGTGCAAATCAAGCCAGGGTTTTGTCCTGAGGAAAAATGTATATAAAAATTGTGCGGGGAATGGGGAATAAATTTTTAAATGGGGTCATAGGCGGCCTATGTTACTCCGATCATTTGATTTGATTGGGGTTATTTTTTGGTTTCTTTCGGCAGAGTAAAGAAAGTAAATTAAATTGGGCGGTAAAATTTAAGAAAAACAGTTCGGGTAGAAAAATAAAAAAGAAAAATAAAATATGAAAAATCACTAAAGAAATTAAATTTGAGGTTTGATAAACCGGTTTTGTACCCAAAGTTCCAAAAACTTCCAGTAAAAATTCCCATCTAAAAATGAGAAATTAATGGCGGGTTTTAGGTTACGCCTCGTCAAGACCTGGCTTTATTTGTAAAGAGCCCTTGTTTCTGAGCGATGTTTTAAATTTTAAAAGAACGCTCACCAATTGTACCCCGGTCAACCAGGTACTGGAGGATGTTTAAATATTTTTTATGGGAGCTATTTCATAAAAGTTGAAACTTCCATTTTTGATATCCTTCCATTAAAAAGTTTAAATAATGTTTACCGTTCCCGACATGCCCTCCACATTAACGTTTGAAAAAAGAATTGCTCCTGGGTTTTTCGTTTTTTTAAGGATGTAGAAAAGAAAATAAGGCGGGATGAAAAAACTTGGGGCGGTATTGGCCATAAGGAAACTTTGGGATTGGAAGTGGGAAAAACCAGTATTTTTGGGAAATGACTTTGGTAAATAATTTTTGGAAAAGAAAACGAACTTGATAACCTAAAACAAAGTGGGGGGAGAAAAAAGGGAGATTGGGTTGGAAATTCCCATGAGACTGAAGTTGGAACCCAAATTCAAAAACTAATTGAAGTATGGTAATTACATTGGGGACAGAAAACACAACCCAAAATATTTGGCATCAAAGAATTTTAGGTAAGAGATGTTTGAAATCAGAGACGGGAGAATCACCCTATCGGAAGATTATTCCTAGGGGCAACCCCTCCCCTTTAAGTCCGGCAATTACGTACCAAAAAAAATCCAGGAAGGAATCAAGGAAGAAGAGGATAGGTTTTCAACCTTCGAAATCAGAATAGGGAACTTAACATTTTGGAAATTCAAAAAAAGTTAAGGGAGATTTTGATTTGGGCAAACTTAAAATGATTAGGGGTCGTATTAAAGTGTTCTAAAGTCAGTAACTGTAAATATTTTTCCTTTAACCTTAAAATATAATACCCTATAAAATATATAACATTTAAAATAATTTTTAGTTTTTTGTTTTTTCTTTAAGCGGTTTATAAATCTAAACTTCAAAAAAACATTATTTGATAAAAGATAATGAAATGAATAAAGGAAGAGCTAACTTAAATTAAAATATGTGAACGGATCCACAAGATAAAAATTAATAAAAAAGACAAAATTACATTATGATGAAACAAAAAAAAACGCCTGTAACCTATGGGTATAGGCGTGGGCAAAACCGGAGGTCGTGGGTTCAACCTGCGGGGACTCAACAAATTTTCACTGTTGTTTCCCTGTTGTTAGGGAAAAGGGCGATCACCCAATTGTTGGAAAGTAAGATGATCCATGTCGGACAAAAGTGGTCCACCCACCAACCCGCATTGGACCAGCGTGGTGGGATACGGTCCAAAACCCCAATGGATAAGGGTGTATTAGGGGAGGTATGTCCAGCAGTGGACTAACACAGGCTGATGAGATGATGATGAATGATGATTCATTATGATTATTTAAGAAAATTAAAGACTTTTACAGTTTTACCATCACCTTTTGCTGAAGACTTTAAATTTTTTTTATTAACGCCAGTTCATCCTCCTTCTAACTTATTAATGGTGGATCACGTCCAAGAGACCATTCCAAGTGCAACTTGATTTTTGAAGACGATTGTCGTGAGACTCAAAATCCCTAAGAATACGTGAGCCCTTGAGTTTCACCCTTTCCAGACAGACATTTTTTGTGAACTAAAATTAACCAGGATTGGTCGTTGGCGTTGATTATTTGGGAAAAGAGTCTGGCGCCCCCTTAATTTGCGCCGAAGGTCCGAGGCTGGAGGAGGAGGTTTTCCCTTAAGCTGGCAGGCGGTGACAATATACCACAATCAAAGTAACATTAAGGTCGATAAAGAAAATAAAGTTATTTGAAACTATTAATTAATCAGAGATGTAATATACAAAAATATTAAAAAAGGGATTAATTCAGATTGTTTAAATCGTCGTCTATACTTTTCTACCGCCTATCCACGAAAAAAATATATATATTTGCAACATAGAATTATATTCAATCTACGTTCCACTTAAATATAATTAACTTTAACACAACATCGCCACCTTACTTCAAATAATAGTCTACAGCTATAATAACATTGCACATAGATAAATTTAAAACGAGCTTTAAGTACTATACAATTCTTTTGAATCCAATGAGAACATTTTTAGACTAAACATAGGGCGCAGTGTTTGTCCATCAGGTGCAGTTTAAGCCCAGTACTATTGATTTGTACGAAATTTTAACTAGAATCAAATCAGCAACTCGAAAAGAGGTCCAATAATCAACATATATCAAGTAAAATATAGTATAATGTAACATGCAAAGTATTTAAGGATTTTTTAATAAGTTATGTAATTTATGAAAACCCGTATAGAAGGGAAAAAGAACACGGTTATTTTTTTGATCGCAAGGATAGTTAACCAACCTTTAAGATTCTTATTAATAATTTATATTTAGTGGATTTAAAACTTTGTAACTCAACATCGACAGTCATTGTTTCAATTTCTCTAGGTTTACAATAGTTTTTTTGTTTTTCTTTGATTGAGTTAACTCGAAATTTCCCGTCCATAGCCATATATAAAAACTGCGTCCGTAGACTAGTAATATGGATTTACGCTTTAAAAAACGGAGGTTGTGGTTTTGAATCCTGTGGGGATTTAACATCTTTTTATTGCCTTTTTGCCTTGTTGCCAAGGGCAATGAGGGCTGATCATCCGGTAGTTTATAAAGTATGATGATCTTTGCGTCGATTGGGCATGTAATGAGTTGGTTATGTGCCTGATATCCCTTCGTTCGTGTCGGTTATCCATCCATCAGACTTTTTGGTAAAGAAGGACCATTTTAATTATTAACATTTCCTTTCAGTTGGCTGATCTCGGATATAGATCATCCGTCAGTCCGTGAATAGATTAACCCAAAGACGTTAAACTTTTTTATTTACGCTTTTCGAAATACAAAGGCTGAATATTCTTAGCAAGGATAAAATTGTCTACCAATATCAATTTCAAGTGATAAATAGGTGGAATTTGTGTCCAACCCCAAATTTAAAAGTTCTTAATTAAAAGGATTGCAATAAAAAAACTTTTTAACAAAACTGATGTAATTTATTTTTTGCAAAAACATATAATTTTACAAAACTAAAAGTTAAAATGAAGGTTGCTTTAAACATGATTTGAACCTACGCTCGCTTTGTAGAGCAGAAAGCAATGCCACAAGACCACAATAGAGGATGTAATCTAGAATAAGCTTTGGAAATAAAAAAGAAAAATTAAAAAGATTTTTTTCAGATAATTAAGAGTTTCATCTTACCTCAAAACTTGGTCAAAATCCTGCAGTTTGAATAAAAAACTTTGTTCTCAACACCTTAAAACTAAAAATAGTAGTATTCATTGAAATTTATTTGATGCCAGGTATAATTGTTCGAAAACCAAGCTCAGCTTAACCTTCGCCGCAAATTTTGGGTTTAAACTATTTCACTGGAATATCACAGGGACGAATTAATTGATCAAAGTTCTTGGTTTCAACTTATTTGTGGTTATTGCTTTGCCGATAAATTATAGGAGAAACTGGTTTTGCAAATATTATTTATTATATGAATGAATTTTAGACGGTAACAATAATTGAATCCCAAGTCAGAGACTCAGCCCTGAGATTGTCTAATATCAGTATCATATTAATTGGTGCTACCTGACAAAAACGTTGTTAGTCTCCTAACATATTTACATTAAATATTTTTAAAATCTTAAAGACGGAATAAAAACTTTTAACTAGTATTGTTTTCATTGAATGAAATGTGTGTTAAAAGAAAAAATCAAGATTTTTTTGTCAACTGTCAATATCTTGACTACAATGCAATATTACTTTCAGAACATAATCATGGAAGCAACGATCTTTTTAAATTGTTTAATTATACAACTTATGTTTAAGAATTAACCTTCTCCGAAATCAAACAATATGTTTAAGATTTATTGGCATTTGCCTTCATCCATACTAATATTATAAATGGAAAAGTTATTCTGTCTGTTTGTCTTTTGTTACTAACTCCTCCAGCCCCTAAAATAGGGAATGGAAATGTGAGGCTCCGCAAAATTAGAACAGGTTCTTTACTATACAAATGAATAAAAATAATTTAATTAAACAATTAAAAAAAAAATTAAAAAATTTCCTCCATAAATCAAAGCTTTTTGAGAAAAAAAATTATAAACATGGTTGGGAATTTAGCAAAGTGTGCTTTTCCCATGGGGCTGTACGTTGAGTTTGATGAGAAGGCCCAGAATCTTTCTTAAAATGGAAAGAATATAAAGTCTTGGGGTGTTAAAATAAAATAAATAACGGTAAAATTGGTTCCGAGCCCCGGGGGGAAAAGTCGAATTTGCAGGAACGAAAAGGAAAAGCTAGTTATCTATATTTCTACCAATAAAATGTAATTTTAATAATGTGTCTTTTCTCATGATAAGTCTTTTCTCATTAATTAGGTTATGTGGTTTCATAATTAAATAACAATACTTTAAAGTTTTAAATTTATCATTTCATCTTGTGATAGATAAACTAACCCAGCCGGGTAAAACGAATTTTAACAACTTTGAAATTTTCCTTTCCGGAAAAACAATTTTACGGCTAACGTTAGATAAAAAATCTTAAACAACTAATCTGAATATCTAAGTGAAAAAAATAAAAAATAAGTGAGAAATACATTTAAAATAAAATATCGCTTTCTATCTCACAAAGTTTACGAGTTCATTAATGGGTGGAAGAGGAGATAGAATCTATTTGAATAAAGTTAAAGCCGGAACTTATGTTAAATCGTTGTCAGATAACAAAATGATTCCTTCCTTTTATTCCTTCCAAACAGGAAAGATAAATAAAACAGTTTAATTTATGGAATAAAATTTTTTTATGATTTAATAGAAGGAGGTATAATTGGCGCGTACTTTTTTTCTAATATATGATACCCCGTTACTCCGCTCTTAGTGTTCTGATTTTGTTCGTTCTTTTTAAATAATAGAATTTAGCCCCTTTTAGGTCCTATTTTTATTTTTTATAATTTTGTGATAATTAGTT
The DNA here is from genome assembly GCA_029286875.1 of Lamproptera curius. NCBI lineage: Eukaryota > Metazoa > Arthropoda > Insecta > Lepidoptera > Papilionidae > Lamproptera > Lamproptera curius. The sequence continues at coordinate 2,555,397 of JAGSMT010000060.1, forward strand.
TCCAATAATATTTAAGAAATTAAGGCAAACTCAAAATTACTACCTCAATTTTTTTTGAAAATCCGAACCAAAGAATTTGAACATGTTTAACATAATAATTCTGCTTTGTTGGCTTTAAGGTCAGGAGGGCATTTCATGTTTTTTAATAACCCAAACATCTTATTGATAATTTTGTTAAAATGGCAACGTCATTTCCAAAGCTCAAAAAAAAAAGAAGTTTAATAAAAGTTATTGCTTTAAAGAAACCTTCATTATATGTACATATAACGTGTCTTAAATGAATAGCTTAAAATATTCAGATATTAAATGCAGAAAATCCATATTTTTTTCAAGGTCCTTTTTTTTTTAATTGTTAAAAGTTTCCTTTAAATTTCATAAAATATTTTTTTGTGAAAATTCAATTTGCTTCAATTAAACGCAGCATGAAGTTCAAAATTAATGTGATTGATGGAATGCAGGCAATTTTTCAGGCTTAGTCGCGTCGTGTTACTAATTCCATGATTAACCGATTCAATTGAAATCTTTACAATGCATTCATTATAAGAGGAATAAAACTCGTTATTTCTAATAACAACTTTACTGATTATCGCATCGTTATAATTAGCAACTACAATAAAATTTACACGTCATATTCCTTCGTAATGTGATTTTACAATTACGATATACATAATTAATGATTTGTTGACAAAACCTAAACTAAGAAAACTTAATATTTAACACGTAAAGTTTTTTTTTTTAATCTATTTCAAATAGATTATTTATTATTAAATAAAGTGACTTTACGGATTTTATCGCGTTTATTTTACATTTTCAAATTCCGACGTTTCGAAACACATTCCAGCGGGGGTCACGGGGTAACTATACTAGATTAAGACCGATTTTTAACAACTTTATCGAACTATAAGATTCTAACAACAGGCTAATCCCATTCCCCGGTTTGATCGACAAAACCTTAAAGGTGATATTCTCACGTTTTCCCTAAGTTTGTGTTAGGTTTTCGGCAAATTGAGCGTTGTATCCATTTTTGAGTTAGAAACAACAAAATACTTATTTATAATTTAAAGATTCGTAAAATTTATAAAAACCAAAATAAGATTTTCAGTTTCCAAAAAAGACTTACGGGATTTTTCTGTTTATATAACCAATTAGTCTCCCGGATCATGGATTGGAAAGAACGAAACGTCGGGGAAAAATATATTTTGAACCGAAAAACCGTAAATTAGTGGATTTGATATGTATTAAAATCCGTAAATAAAAGAAATAATTATGAATCCAAATTTCTTTTGATAGATTAAGAAAAAATACATCTTGATAAATACAATGATCTTGAACCATCTATAATTCTATTAAATTTTAAACTTAAAAGCTAATCAATTTAGATGATTTCCATTTATTATACAAAAAATTATTCATTTATTATAAATTTTTGTTTTGTTCTTACCATATTTTTATAAGTCTGTTTTAAAGAAAAAAATTTTATATTAATTTAATATTAAAATGACTTATCTATGATTAGAGTGGTAATTTGATTATAATCTAGGAATTTTAAGTTTTATTTTTCTAAATTATTTATTATCCAGTAAATATTCTATTTTTAAGGTAAAAGAAATTAAATGATTTAAAAAAATTAAAGTTTAGGATTTTTTTTTAATAGTTTTTTAGCTTAAAATTTTTTACGATTAATTAATTTTTTTACTATTACTTAAAGTAAATGGTTTCTTCTATTATTAGTCATATCCAAATGATATAAACAGGGTGCATTTTTTTGACATGCCGGGAAGAGCAGTCGGGCTCCTGATGAAAAGTGGTCACGACCCGGGAAATTGGGAAAAGTGGTATGCCACCACGCCGGGAGCATAGGGTGTTAAGTCTCGTTTACCCAGTAATACGCTGGTACAGTGTGTTTTTTTCAACCATGCTTTGCGGCATAAATAAACCCGGGTGTAAAAGAAAATAGATAATCCTGTTTAATCAAAATAGAACTTGAAATTGCATAAAATATAAAATAGCATCCGGTTTTAAATTTTTCCTAGCAGTTCTATTTTTAGTAGAATAAAGGGTTTTTAGGTGTTTTGACATATAAAACCCTTATTGACTAATCTTTGTAAAAGCGGGTAGGGGATTTAAGTTCTATTCCAAAGATAATTCATGGATGCAAGAACTTTAAACAATGACGTTTTTTTTAAGATGCAAGAATTTCTTAATTTTTTAAAAATGTATTATTTTGTAATAAAGTACAAAACCAATATGACCAGAAACTAATATAAAGAACTTTAAGCTGCAGATGGTATAACGATTTATGAACAAGGCCGACCAAACAACAACAAAAACCTTATAAATACCACTGATCTTTCCTCTTACCATTCTTTCCTTTTTCCTTTGAATTAATTTCAGATAGTTGTAACTGGATTTTAAAGAGCCAGTGCGCCCTATATGCGTATGGACCCCTGTAGTAACAAAAAGCGATACAGAATTAATTGGGAATCAGTTGCCTATTTACATGAAAACTTCTTCAATGACGGACAGTATCACAACCAGTTTAATACAAATTTTGTGTTCACCACACATATTAAGTTATTATTATTAAACTCTAATTATTTTTTATAAATAAAAATATACTGTAACATAAAATGTTCCGTAATATAGTATGACCCGTGATGTTTTTAAATGAGGGTACGTAAAAATATAATAGTGTCAGCCCCCCGCATCCGTAGTCGGACAAACCGCTTCTCGTTTTTATAACAGGCCCGTTTTTTAAAATAAAGGTTCAAACAAAAAAGGCAATTGACCAACTGATTTTGATATACCTTTTTCTAATTACAGTAAGTTAATTACTTAATAACGGCAAATTATTTTATTATTACGTATATTTATTTGTACCGTATTATATTTTGACATTAATAGGTAGTATTTGAATAATGGATAAAAAGGAACGCGGAAGGCAGCGAATTCTGTTAATATTAGACATATGAAAAAGCGCAACGTAATATGAGTATACGGGAAAAATATCAGAGAATCCTCCTAAAATTCGGAGTGTTCGTAATCGAAAGCCAATTATGTCCTGCCAAACAAGACAGGATACCCATACCTGTCAAAACTGCACCAAATTTATCTGCCCTGAATATATGATATCTTTCTGTGGCGGTCGCACTGATGATGGAGCTAACAGTCATCAACACTAAGACTCTTCACAATTTTTAACATATACTTTCTTAATGATCACATATTTGTAATTCAAAAAAGTTAAAAACAAGTGTTAATTAGTCATTCTTTTGTTTTTGTATTAGTAAATTTCTAGAAGTTGAGCTTATTCTTGTAAATTTTATACTGATTGCTTTTGATTTCAAATAAATCTTTCTGAAATTTAATATTATTTTTCTTTAAAATACTACATGATATTATACTATAGAACTATTATTATTACTCTTTGGCAACGCTGTCATAACCAAACATAAACCTGCTTCGGTCTTTGAAACTTAACTAGGAAACCAACAGATCCAAAACGTGACTAAAAAATTTGTTTTCACTTTAAGTTTACAAACGCTAAAGTTGTCAAACGAAGATTATTTTGAAGTTTAAAAAGACCCACATAAAAAAAGGTCATGATGGATTGTCTTTCCTCACTCCTTGTCTTTGCCCCTTTTTTTCGTACGTTATTTAGCTTTAATGGTTCATAATTTCCCTGTCCGTACCTAGTTATTGCGTTTAAAACCGGAGGTTCGTCCCGGGGCCCAACTTTTTCTTGTTGGTTAAACATTTGGGAATCACCCATTTGCGAAAAAAGATGTCCATGCGTCGGATGGCCTGAAAAAAGTCGGCCGCCCAAACCCACATTCCAACGTTGGGGTTTTTTCCAAAATCCCCAATAAGGGGTTGTTAAGGTTATGGGGTGGACTATCAAACTGATATAAAAGATGATGATGAACAATCTATCCTTTCTTTAAAAAAGCTACTTGTGGCCTAAATTCCCAAAACCTAAAAATTTACCCCGCTTTAAAAATTTTACTTAAAAAATTTAAATAATTTTATTTTTTAATTAAAAAATAATTTTTGACGCATTTAAAAATTTAAACTTTTAATGTTTCATTTTACTAAAAAATTTTTCTTGGGTTTTGAAAATTTTAATTTAAAATTAACAATTTACCTAAAATGTTTTATCCTTTTAATCTTGTTTTTCCTTATACTTTTGAGTTCCGTTTAACTAATTTTCCTCCTTTTATACTTTCCAACAAATTAAACGACTTAAAAAATCATCGGATCCACAAAACAAAAGTCTCCATAATTTAAAACCCAGGGATTGTGTCTTCGAATCGGAAAATTTTGGGATTGGTTTAATTTAATATTTGTTTAATTTTAAATTATTTTTTTTTTTTTATTTAAATTCACAAATACAAAAAAACTTTGTTTTAACAGTTTTTGGTTTCAAAACCCTAAACAATACGGTAAAATTTAAATTAAAGAAAAATATCAAATCCTATACAAAGATTTATTTATTTTGTTAAAAAAATTTATGGCATGAATTTTATAAATGTTCAACTTAATAATATTTTAAGCCCGTTTTAATTTGATTTATTTGTATTATAAACCCAAATATGAAATTTTTTTTTTAAAAAAATAACATTCTTAGTGGTTGGGGAAATTTTAAAAATTAAAGCTTACTATTGGTCATTTTTTGCAACATCATCTAAATTTTTCTTCTTCGGGAAAAGTTTTCATTTAATTTAAAATAGGCAAATTTGGAAATTTATAAGTTTAATAGGAATGGGATATTTTTTCGTCGTTGTTTTAAATTCCAAATTTTGAAAAGTCAAGGGGTATTAAAAAACAAATTATTTCTGGAATAACCATCTTTTTCCCAAACCAAAACGTTTGAGATATAAAAATAACAAAACGATTTCCCACTTTATTAAATGGAGATAAATTCATTTTTAAAAAATTTTTTGGGTTTGTAAAAAGTAAAACTTACAAATGTAAAAAATTTAAAAAGAAAAAATTTTGTTATTTTTAAATTTTAAATATTTTTTAAATTTTTTAAACTTCAAATATAATTCTTTATTTACAAATACTGCATTGTCAAGAAAGTCAATTTTGGAAAGGAAAAAGTTTTATGTATAATTTGTTTTAATGACAGGAAAAAAAGGAAACGACCAAAACTTTAAAATTTGAAACTTAAAAGGAAATAACCCATTATAATAATCCATTTTAATTTTTAAAAAAAATTGCCTTGTTTATATTTATATTTAATATTATTATTATTTTAAAATTATTGTAATCTTTTTATTTTCATGTTTTATAAATTTTTTAAGTTTAATTTAATTTCTTAAAGTTTTTTTTTAAAAAAAGAGTTTACTTAGGGATTTCTTAATTTTTAAATTTTTTAAAAAGATGATTACTTAGTAAAGGGCCCGGCCTTTTAAAAAGGGGAATTAATTCCAAAAAATAAGTTTAACTATTAATAAAGCTTTTGGGTTACCCGCCAAACCCCTTTTGGAAACCCGGTTAATTTAATTGCGAAAATAGCCTTTAATTTTATGTCCTTTTAAAAATAAACCTGTACGTTAAAAACCCCAAAAAAGTTAAAAATAATATAGATGCCTATGGGGTTTTATAAAATAAGTTTAAATTTTTGTCTTGTTTTAGGGGCCCCTTTTTTTTAAACTCTTATTTTTTTGGAGTCCAATTCCCTGCCTTAAAAAACTTAAGATTGTAAAAATAATTTAAAAACCCAATTTTTATACACTTGGAGGAAAGGGGTAAAATTGGGTTAACCTTGGCTTTTATTTTAAATTTACCCTTTTCCCGGGTTTTTAAAACAATTTTTTATTATTTTTAAAGAGAAAACTATTTTAGTTTTTATAAAAACCAAATGACCATCTAAATAAAATTAATTTAAAATTTTAAATATTTTTTTTAGATTTTTCCAAAGGGAATTACAAAAAAAAAGGGCCTCCCGGGGGCCCAAAATATTTAATTAAATGATTTTAAAGGTTGGTTAAAACTTAAAAAATACCAAAAACTGATTATTTAAAAATTTAAAATTTTAAATATTTTTTAATATATTGAAATTTTTTAAAAGGGTTTTATTTAATTTTTTAAAATAAAAAAGGTTTTAAAGGGAACCCGGTTAAAAATTTAATTTTTTATTTATGGTTTATTTTTTAAATATAAAATTTTTTTATTTTGGGGCCCAAAAACCAGTCAAGGTTTATGTTCAATTACTTAAATAATTTAAAATTTTACTTTAAAATTCAAAAATAATTGTATTTTTTCATCAAAAGAAATTTTTTTTAAAAGTTTAAACCTTTTTTTTTTTTAATTAAATTTATTAAAATGGTGGTGGTTTAAATTTTTTTGGTTTTTCAAAAAAAATTAAATTACAAAAATTAATTTATACATAAACCCAAATTTGTTTTTTTAATTATAGCTTTAAATTTAAAATTTAATCTTTTTCTTTATTTTAAAATTTAATTATAATAATTTTTCTTTAAATTTATTTAAAGGTTTTTAAATTAAATAAAACTTTTTCACTCCCTGAAAATAAAAACTTATTTTAATAAATTTTTGGAAATTTTTTCTAAAGAAAATTTGGGAAAAATTTTAATGAAAAAAATAAAAGTTTTTGATAATTAAAAAAACTGGGAAAAAAGTTTTTTTTTAAAATTCTTTTTTTTTTTTTCCCAAAAGCAAAACAAATTTTTGGTTGAAAAGGAACTATTTAATTTGTTTATAAATTAATTAATTTTCTAAAAAAATTCCCCAAAAAACAAATTTATCTATTTAGATTTAAATAATTTAAAATTTGTTTATTTATTAAATTATAATTAATTTGTAAAAAAATTTTTTTATTATTTTAAACCAATTTTAAAATTATTAATTAAATTTTTTCTCCCTTTTTTTTTTCCCAAAATTTATTTTACAAAATAAAAAAAGTTTAAGTATTCCCAACTTTTTAAATTAAAGTTCCATTTAAAATTAAAAAATTTTTAGAAATTTATTTTTTTCCTTTAAATAAATTAAGTTTAATATAAACATCAAAAAGAACAATGTTGTTGATTGTTGAAAACATTTAAACCAGAAGAATGTTTTTTGTGAATTAGACTTTAAGAACATAGTGTTTTTCTTGATGCATGTAGTGTTTTTCTCGTTTGTGGGTGTTTTTATCTACTTAATATGTATTTATATACGAAAAGATAATTAAATCTATTTATTTATCAGATATCTATAGACCATAATACCCACGGTACCCATAGTACATAGTATCACGGCTGTCGTAATAAACACTTTGAACGTCAAATTATTTCAATTAATATTATCAGATAAATTTATTTTAATCTTTATATAAAATATAATTTTCATTATACAATATTTAAACCTTTTACAAATTTGATTTAATAAACTACTAATATTTTTATACTTTTCAATGTATTGTACATATTACTTTAAAGTCTTATTCAGATAAACTTTCTTCTGGTTTAAATGTTTTAACAATCTGCTACGAGTACAGCATTGTTCTCTTCGATGTTTATGTTAAACTTGTCCACAACTGAATTCAACAGAACTGAAAGTTTTAAAGACCTGAATGCAATTATGACCTCAAGTCTGTTTAGAGTCTAAGATGAAGCCACCAAGTTTGCCTTTATCTGTACAAGTTTTCCTTAGATTTTTTTAAATTGATGTAAATTTACACAAACTTTCAAACAAATTTGGAAAATTAGTGCTATTATGAGAGTAGCAAAAGCCTTTCAACATGGTTTACAATATTCATTTCATTTTGCTATCAAATTTGATAATTTAGAGTGATTCACTTAAAAAATACTTTTTAAGTAGTTTTAATTTTTACGTATTTAAGATCTCATGAAATGTATAATAAAGCATATTGTGTTATGATTAAATTTTAGTTAGTTAATATAAACTGATCAACGAAGTAAAATTTTCAATGGAATTAGTACATATTTTGCATGCAACTGCCTTGTAAATAGTGTTCGACTTAAATAAAGTTTTCTCATCTTCACGTGCAACGTATTTTCTATTCTCCTAGGACTTTACTATTCAGTAGCATAATTTATAAATTAACTTTACCAGTTTAACGTTATAATGCCTAATGCTTTGCATTTAAGTTGTTTAAAGATGCTCAAAACACTTTCAAGAATTAAAATTATGATGGTGTTTTATATTGTAACCTGTCCCAACGCTTTTATGGTGTCCGTATTGAAATAAACAATGTTAACAATAAAACATTCATTATATATTATAAATGAGGTGCTAAGCAACACGCACTTTTTCGTTGGTTATCGGCACAGAGGAGGTGGCGGTGGTCGTCCAAAACAAACCAAAGACAATTGCTGACTAAGCGAAGGCCATCGGAAAGACTTGGAGCGAAATAAAACTAGAAGCTCAAGACAGAACGAAATGGAGATGCACTGTGGACGCGCCCTACCTCAACTAGGGGACATAGGAATGTATGTCAATTACATTCATATTAATGAATAATCATAGAAAACATAAAGTAAATTAATCTATGTTGTGGATACTTTGATAAAATGCTAGAAAAAAGGAAGGAGAATTAAATATCTTAAAAATAAGACAAGAATCAATATTTTTAATACTTGATTGAGATTAATTCACTCACTCACACAGTATTAAAAACCTAATTTCCCTAAACTCAAGGAAATCAAATTTATCATAATACACAGAAACTAATATATAAGGCCATGCAAGCAGTACCAGACTTTGAAAGTGCAATTTCAAGTTCTGCAATAGATTGAACAAACAATGGGGTCTTCCATTAATACGTCTAACATTAAATTTATTTGTGAAGTTCCATATTACTTCCTTAATTGAAAACGACCAATGGAACAGTTGTGTTATTCAATTCCTGCATCTATGAACAAACTACAAAAAAAAAATGAATTATAAAGTAATCATACAGGGTAAATAAATAAGTAACAATTAATACATGAAAAACAAAAGACAGTCATAATTTCTGTATTTACAATTAGATTCTAATTTTAATAATTTATTATAAGATTAATTCTGACACGTCAAACCATTAAACTGGTTCTGTGGACCGTAGTAAAATAATAGTATAGTAGATTAATATAATGATGAATTAAGAAAAAAAATAATTATTTTAACGAGGATTAGCTTATGAAGAGGACATTCTTTCATGTTATTAAAATTAACATAAATGATTAGTAAAATACGCAATGAGTTATAACTTACATAAAAAAATATTACATCAGTAATTGTTTCAAATTTAATTGCTGTTGCGGCTTGCGGTTTTCAGTAGATTAATCTCATCCGTTATAAAATGCGATTTCAGAGTTTTAGTACGATGAAAACACGAGTGCTAAGGCTTCTTCGTGTAATTTTATAACTTACTAGCGACCCGCCCCGTCTTCACATGGAAGCTATGCTAATTAAAAAATTAGGCGTGTGTTATGCATTTAAACCTTCCTCTTCAATTACTCTATCTTTTAAAGAAACCGCATCATATCCGTTGCGTAGTTTCAATGATTTAAGCATACATAGGAACACAGAAAGCGACTTTGTTTTTTACTATGTAGTGATACTCTAACAGTTCAATAGTTTAGAAATATTTATAATTCACATTGCAATATTACGACCAGATATGATCACATTATAGCTCAATTAATTAATTATTGTCATATAATATAATGAGTTCGATTCGAGTGTATTTATATAATGTACATGCCTCACTTTCATTGGTTTACAACCAGTTAAGATATGGTATTTATTCCATTTGTTTGTTTTATATAAATTTTAAAAACTAAGCTTGTTTTTGAAATAGATTGTTTTGTTACTCTTACATTTCTATTATGGTTTAGCTATTGTTTTAGAAGCGAAATTGCAGCGAACCGTCATTTAGTAAATTATTTCTTTGCGTGTGTATTTTGGGTACCTTTGATTGTGTCGGACTGTACCATGGGAAAACTTGACTTCACCCAAACAGCCGGAACAATATCTCACATGGAGAATAAAAGTCAATATACGTCGACGTCACGTCTTTTTCTGTACTATATACAGCTATGTTATCGTGCCCAATTCGACGATTGTATCATTTGTACTATATTCCCAAATGCGTGACTCAGGCTAATACACATATGACGTCCTAAGTAATATTTCATGGAACGAGTATGTAACCCAATGAAGCCGTAAAGTTCGACATTCAGAGCAAAGCGGAATGAAATAAAATATATTTAAGTTATTCTCAGCATTTTGGGCTTAAACGATTTTGCTAGATTAATATTGGTACGAATTATTTGATCAAAGTTCTTGGCTTTAACTAATTTGTGAGTATTGCTTTACCGATAAATTATAGAAGTAACTTGATTTGAAAACATTATTTATTATATCATCATCATCATATAATAAATAATATAGGGCTTCCCTAATACACCCCTATCCATAAGGGGGTTTGGACCGTATCCCACCACACTGGTCCTATGCGGGTTGGTGGGTGGACCGCCTTTTTACATGCCCCTCCGACGCATGGATCATCTTACTTTTCAGACAATTGGGTGATCGGCCCAAACTGTCCTAACCATTTATTATATGTATAGCAATTTTATGACAGCGTATTCAACTATTAGGACACCAATGTACGTAGTACGTACTCAACAATGTGATATTTTGTTATTGTAATATCTCATATATTCGCACTAATTGACAAAAACCTTGGCAACTCCCCAACCGCCCTTGTGGGTGGAATTTCGTAAAATCTGTTCTTAGCTGACCTTTCTCGGCGAAAGCAATATTTTTACTAACTTTAAATCGCTACGCCTTATGGTTCCAGAGATATCGTGATGAGTTTATATATAGTTGGGAACCTTTATATATATATATATATATATATATATAAATATATAGCTTCTGTCATTGATTACACAAATATGATTATCCGTTTTCCCAAAAATGGAGAAAGCATTCAAAATTTAAAGCATAATATGTATACTTATACTTGTACCTATTTCTTTTATTATGATTTATTTGACATCCTCTATCATCATCAGCCTGTGCAGGATATCCTCCTGCCTCCACGAATGCACGTTACATGTAATGGGACAATGAGAAGGATTTAAATGATTTTAAAATGTTAAAGTCGTGTTTATCTATAAGTGATTGTAACACTTACACATGTTATTTTAAATTAATATTTTTCTTGCTTGTTTTGTGTTAACAATTGTTGATAAGCCTTTAAATAGAAATAAAATAAAAATATTTTTATATTTTCTGTTCAAGTCTTTAAAATGACCGACTTCATAGGAAAATCATTCATCTGAATTTCTTAAAAAAATAGTACATTTCAAATAAAATATAACTTTCTATCTTACAAAGTTTACAAGTTCAGTAATCGGTAGAAGAGGAGATAAAAACTATTCAAATAAAGTTTAAGTCGGAAATTATGACAAAGCGTTGTCCGATAACAAACTGATTTCTTCCTACTTTTATTAAATCTAATTGGGCATAACCAGGAATTTAAGTAAGTCAAACTACTTAGTTTCAATTTTTTTAAGTTATGTGCTCTTTACTATGTTTAATATTTACCGACTTTAACCAAACTATAGGTAAGCTAATTAATTTACAATGACAAGTCAATCTCATTCTTTTGCCAATTACCGATGTAAAACCCTCAAAGTATGATAAACTCACGTTTTCCCTAAGTTTGTGTTAGGTTCGCGCCATAATGACCATTGCCATAACTTTTAAGCTAGAACGCAAGCAAAAACTTCATTATAAATACCAAAATTAAAAGAAATTTAGAATTTGATTACTTTTTCAAAAAATATTAAATATGATTATTGTTAATTTTTTTTTATTGAATTGTACGAAGATAAAAAGTCGCATGCTTTTTCTCTTGTTTTTTATTTTCTAAAACAAAACAACTTACCACTAAGCATATTTCCGGCATATGGTTTTTATTACTTTTTTGTTTCTATTACCACTTTCGAGTATTTTTGAGCTTTACCTTTTAGAAAATTAATTATGTAACATCTTAAGCCATTCGTTAACGATATTCGACTTTCACAATTTCTCTGAACTAATGATAGTACTAATCATTTAAGAGAAACCGAAAGTACGCTGCACGTCTCCCAGAAAGTTTCTCTCTAAACTTCAGTATACCAATTATTCAGTGCTCGAATTATTTACAAAATAGTTTATATAGTAATATTTAGATTTAATTTATTTTTATTTGATTTATTTTTGATTAATGATTTATTTGAAACATTTTGTTATTATAATGCGAGGGCACATTGAAAAGTTTTGAGATTAAGGTTGACATAAATTGAAAAGAAAAAATAGTATTATTTTTTTATTATAATCTGCCGTCTTATGTTTGGTCTCTGGAAAAAAATCAAAGTTTGTGATCGATTTAGCAAACGAAGTTCGCGGTTTCCGTAGAATGGAAAAATTGAACAGCGTGTCGTCGTAAAATATTTACAAAAAAAGGATTAACGTCAATACGAAGATAACAATTATGAAGATAACAACAAGACTTTGAGTAAAACTGTTTCATCGTATATCGCACAAAACATATGCACCCACCAAACAGTGTCACAGGATTGGTTACATCTGTTCCAAAGTGATCTTGAATATTTACTTATCCGTTTCGAAGCTTGGGTTCACCACAATACACCAGAGGCTAAAGCTCAATCCAAACAATGGAATGGAGCGGGGTCGGCGCCCACTAAAAAACCACGGGACTGTAGAGGGGTCAGTATGGTTGACTACCTTGAAAAAGGTAAAACCACAAATGCAGATTATTATAGCATACTTTTAAAAGTTTGCGTAAAGGAATAAGGATTAAAAATGTCTGTTATGTTGTCTAAGAAAGTTTTGTTTAACCAAGATAACTCCTACTGCGGCAAAAGCATGCACAAATACGCAATCGTAGCGTTGAACTGTTGCCGCATTGATCCTATTCGCCAGACTTGTTTCCGTCTAATTCCCATCTCTTCCCCAATTCAAAAAGAGGAGATTTTTCCTCTTTCAAAGAAACAAGAAGCTGTGACTGTATTTTGACGTAATTTTTTAAAGTTTTTTTATGTTTAAAAAGGCAAGAGACAAGATAACAGAAGTGTATAGATCATTCTGGAGATTCCGTGAAGAAATAAAGAAATCACTTAGATAAAAAACTTTTTTTTAAGGTCTGGCTTTTCAATGCGCCTTTATAATTTTAACTTTTATAGATGGCAGGCAATCTATTACAGGGGACCGTCTGAAGCGATACTACTGCGGTGCCTATTTTTGCCTCAAAACAGCAGTGTAAAAGGACTACTGTTCCGGTTTAAAGTATTAACTGAGTAAACGTGACGTAACATCCTATGTCTCAAGTGCACGCTTTGGTGATACCCCTGCCCTTGCCGATGCCAATGGGCGTAGGCTACCACATTCCATCGATTGGTCCGACTACTCAATCTGACTTCGATGGCGATTAAAAGAAAAAATATTTTATAATAGTTATGGAATTGAGATTGTTTCTAAAATTAAACCCTATGTGCTCTAGATGTTATTTGTACACATTGAGATCTAATAACTTTAAAAACTACTTGTTATTTTCGGTTTTAAACGTGCGATTTAAAACAGGTTTTGGCCTGTTTTATCAAAGCATCATATATACAAAAAAGTAAAGATAAAATAATGAATAAAAACATAAGCTTATACCGTATAGATTCAATTCAAAGTAATGTTAACAAAGACGATAGAAGGCATAAAATTTTATATGACAGTTTTCTAAAAATGAATGTCATCATCATGATCATCATCAACCTGTGATAGTCCACTGCTGAACATAGGCCTCCCCTAAGACACCCCTATTCATCAGGGGGTTTTAGACCGTACCCTACCACGCTGGTCCAATGCGGGTTGGTGGGAGGACCGACTCTTTACATGCCCATCCGACGCATGGATCATCTTAATTTTCAGACAATTGGGTGATCAGCCCATACCAACTAGGAAACAACAATGAAAATTTGTTGAGTCCCCGCAGGATTCGAACCCACAACCTCAGGTTTCTAAAGCACACGCCTATACCACTACTGTAAAATAAATGTATTTAAACATAAAATAGTAAATCACTCAAAACAGCAATGTGTAGTTCAGTACGTGTAATATAGCTAAAGTGATGCGATGGAAACAATGAAATCCCCAAGTGACGTTACTCACATCGGTGTTGGAAAGTGTGCAGTAGAGTCCAAATGGACAGATTTGGTATAAGTTTGCTGTAATGTTTTATAAATTATGACTTGCTTTTACAACTCTCTGATTGTTTCAAGCCGAAATTTTAATTATTTTTTAATATAAACAAATTATTTAACTAATGATAATTAAATTTAAGTATAACACAAGTTTAATGATAACACAAATGACGATATAATACTTATGTAATATTAAAAGTATGTATTTTCGAACTTAATATTTTGGCTTAAGGCATGTTATAATAAGACATTAATTAGCGTTCTTAAAACTTTTGTATTTAGTTAGGTATTTTTATCTCTGTGTAGGTAATTTATCTGTATATTTGCCTGAAATATAAGAATGGTAGATTTGACAGTTGTTACACCTCGAAAGAGCCTCAAAGGTTATTGTTATGTAATGAATACAATATCATGTTTGAAAATGTAAGCTAGCTTTCAACGGACGGTTCGTTTCAGATATTAATTTGAATATTTAGTGCAGAGTGGGAAACAACGGATCGTTAGCCAAGATCCTTCGGGAGAAGGCTCCCTTACAATATAATCTACAGCTTTTGCTTCTTAACGGATATTACGTAGGATAATGGATGTTTTATATGTAGCAGGTGTAATAGATGTTGTTTATTTACCTTAACGATTTTGAAAACATTTCTTTCGGGCAAAGGGCTCTTTATAATTTGATATCATCATCATCAGCCTGTGTTAGCCCACAGCTGGACATAGACCTGCTTTAATGCACGCTTTCTCCATTTTAGGGGGTTTTGGACGTGATGAAATGACTTTTTGCATGCCCATCCGACATGAATAATCTTACTTTACAGACAATTGGGTGTTCGGCCCAAATTGCCCTAACCAAAAAACAACAATCTTGTTTTGTCAATTGTTGAGTCCCCACAGGAGTCGAACCCACGATCTCCGATTTCTAAAGCATACCCTTATCTTACCACTAGGCTACGGAGGCAATTTTTGATATGTTATCTTGTTATAAATAGCTACGTAGTTAATTTTTATTAATGTTTAAACAAAATCAGTGTACAAACTATTTACTGAGTATTTCTGATATTCATGCATCATCATCAGCCTGTGATAGTCCACTGCTGAACATAGGCCTCCCCTAATACACCCCTATCCAACAGGGGGTTTTGGACCGTATCCCACCACGCTGGTCCAATGCGGGTTGGTGGGTGGACCGACTTTTTACATGCCCATCCGACGCATGGATCATCTTACTTTTCAGACAATTGGGTGATCGGCCCAAATTGCCCTAACCAATTAGGAAACAACAATGAAAATTTGTTACTGCCTCCGTAGCCTAGTAGTATGAGCGTGTGCTTTAGAAACCGGAGGTCGTGGGTTCAAATCCTGCGGGGATTCAACAAATTTCTTATATTAGATATAAAATAATAAATATTAAAGATTGTAGAACAAAAATCACAACGTAACGTTAACTGTAAAAAAAAAATTAAAATATGTTGTAAAAGCATATTTAATTATATATCCTTTAAAACAATGCAATACCTAATTACTTTTACACATAAATGCTGATATTTAAATTACAAATAAATTCTGAACGATTTACATTCTTATAGTAAAAAAACAATGGTACCAAGACTTTCGAATGATGCTCTCTCATGCTAGAAGACATGTAGATTTTATGCCAAAAATACGCTCACCGCTGCAATACATAAAAAGTTACGTCTTGTTTACAGAGTATACAAGAGAAGGCGACACTCAAACCGGTGGTAATTGTATAGCATTGCTCAATGGAATATAGTTTTTACCTCTAATAGTTTTCTAATGTATATATGAAATCTAATGGTCTTCTAATGTAATATATGAATAAAACGGATTTGTTTACAATTGGAGGGCTAGGTAGACTAGATAATCTCTGAAGGACCGCATCAGAAATGATATGGTCCGTCAGAGAACCAGAGTCACCGATATTGCCCACAAGCTGAAGAGGCAGTGGGCCGGTCATATAAGCCACATAACTGACGACTGCTGGAGTCGGACAGTTCTGGAGTGGAGACAGGAGATGCAGTGACGTCGTTCGCGAGAACGATACGCAAATGAGGAAGATAATGACTTAACATTATTTTATGGTAATTGTTTGACTACATATTGAGTTCCTACAAAGACTCTCGTTTTATATTTAATTTAGACTTTCATTCAATCTAACCAAGCTTTAGTAGTAGCTATTTTATATAAATGTTTAATTAAGTGAACTCTCTTTAATTAAGTGAGCTAGACACGTCACATTAACTAGCGTGAACTTTCTCTCAACTGCAATTCGCCAAAGTTTCTTTATTGATCTTTAACTGCTATAGTCTACGGTATTTGCTTTAATCACTTTTACGTTATTGATTAGCATGAATTAACTGTGAATTTATAGTATTTTCTTTAGCAAAAATCTTGCACCGATATCTTAAATTCAGAAACTATTTTCTGTTTAACAAAAAGGGGCTATTAAATTCAGTTAAATTAAAAAAAAAGAATCTTTCGCCGCATACCCGCGTTTCAAAGGCTGAATACTTTTGTGTTACTGATTTTATGTGTATATCTGTAATGAGGTGGTAGCCTCATTACAGGGTACACTAAACTTAACATCTTAAATTTTTATAGCTGTTAGATCTCCGTTTTACACCATTTTTGTTAATGATAGGTATTAGCTGCCATTTGGTCCCATTTTATTTTTTTTTTATTGTTAAGTAGTCTAGCACATTTTTAGGAAATTAAGAGAACAACGGAGTCAAAATTACAAGCTCGTGCGATCACACGCTGGCTAAACCTAGATTTAAACTATGTTCTACATAATTGTACTACTTGAATAACCTACAATAAAGTCTGCTATAGCATATACCTTTTTTAAGGAATAACCCAAAATATACATTTTCATCAATATTATCATCAGCCTGTGATAGTCCACTGCTGGACATAGGCCTCTCCTAATACACCACTCTGACAGTGGTGTATTAGAGGGAGACGTATCCCACCACGCTGGTCTAATGCGGGTTTTACTGGCCATGTATACATTTTAAAGAAATAATTTTTAAAAATGATAACGAGACATAATCAAATTACATTTGATGATATTCAAGTTGAATTACATAATTTATTGCATTGAAAAAATCTTTATTTAGCTTTACAGTACACAATCTTAAGGCCATCGACGACATTTTTTGTTAAAATTTTTCAAAGAATTTTTGAAACTGAAGTTTAATTGAGAAACTTTTAGAATCGTAGTTAGAAGACAGTTTCCATTGATTAATATAACGTGTCTAGTTCACTTAATTAACTGATAGTTGTTTCCAATCACAAATTTGCTATTAAAACCTCAAGCTAAAGCAGAATACCTTTTTAATGAAAAAATTAAATTATAATAATATATATGCATAGTAAACTTGCATATTTAAAGGTCGTAGGTCTCACTGAAAAGACCGTCTGGGTGCTTTTTCTACGCAAATCAGTTTTATGTAAACACTAATCTACTTACTGCCTTACAGTTATTCCATAAGTAATTTATTGGTCTTTATTTGATTCCTAAGTAGGCGTCCAGCACTCCTGATGGGAAATGGTCACATTGGAAATCGTTGAAGTCCTTAACGCAGCTACGTAGAGACAAAAGTTCATTTACACGTAAAAGTGTCTGCAAATCAATCACGTAGTGTTTCACTGCAAATTGTAAAATAGCACCACGGTGGTATCATTGGTCGGTACTGGTATACAGAAGTCCTAAAAGGATTCCACTAATAAATATGACATCGAATGACTAAGGAGCTGATCTTTTACAGACGTCTGGCTGCTTATATTATGGGTAACAGATAACGCTTACCACATGAATCGTATTGCTGCTCTTTACTTTAAACAATAAAAAATTTAAAGTGGTCTAAACCAAGTGCACTTATTTCAGTTGGATTTATCTACAAATGCGCGACAGTCTTTCTTTAATGACCTTGTCGACAAAGTGCAAGATTAAATCATTATCATATTCATAGTTGTAGTTTGATGCAGCTGCGCAACCTTAGACTAAATGAAAAATTACACATAATATACATTTTCAAAATTACATTAAGGACGTATGATTTTCATTCTGCGCCTGCCTAACTGCCTATACTAGTGGTATGAGGCGTAAGCTTAAACTAGGTCGATGTTGAATCTCATGGGACTCAATAAAATTTCATATGTTGTTTCCTAGTTGATTAGGCATTTGTGATACCATTGTCTGACAATAAGATGTCGACGTCGTCGGATGGCACTTTAAAGTCAAGTACCAACCCATATTGAAGGTGGTGGACAGTCAAGAAACCCCCTAATGGATAAGGGTATTAGTGATATGTCCATTATTCAAAGCTGATGATGATTATATTTTCTTCTTCTTCAATGCATATTCTTTTATTTGACAGTTGCGTTCGATTCGTTTAAAAGTTATATTACATAAAATGATTATGTATCTTGGTCACATATTAATTAATGGAATATAAAACAAATAAAATGTTTATGTCTTTATTCTGTTAGCATGATAGATGAATATACTGAAAAAAGAAAAAAGTCCCCCTGTAAGACCTTTTGCGATGGTTTTACTCTATAAAGAAACTATTTTTTCCCAAACTTTATCCCATAGAGCATACATATTTAAAATTACTAATGCTATGAAGATAATAGTAATTCAAAATTAAAGCTGCAAAGCTAAATAGTTCGAACAAATATTTCATAACTTTCTGCCATGAATGGCGACGAGAATTATAAACATTTAAAAACTATTAACACGGTGACTGCCAAAACTTTTAGGGTATAAGTTATAAAATTACACGAAGCAATTTTAGAGCTCGTGTTTTCATCGTGATAATACGCTTGAATCACGTTATATAACAAATTTGATTATTCTGTTGCAAACTACGAGCAATATCAAGTTAAATTGGATTAACAATTACCTTTATGAAAGTCAGTAATGAAATTTTTTGGAAAATAAAATATGGAAATTGCTTGACATGTAGCTATATAACATTTTTTTTACAATCAAATGTCTTTTCAATTATTTAATATCTTATGTATTTCTTTAAATAATTAACAAGTTTTTACGTGCCTCTAGAATTGATGTTAATGACTCAGTATTAATGTGTATTTAACGGAATCGAGAGCGTTTGAGTCGGGTAAAAGACAACAAGGTGTTTTCCCATGATCAGACCGTTCAAGTTACAAGTCCGCTAAAAGGACCTCCTTTGAAAATATAGCGATGTTATATCATTTTACAGTGTTAATTTGAGACCGTGAATGGGATAGTTTGTTCCACTATTGCATACATTTGGCAAAGTTAAACCGTACAGGTTGATACTCTTTCCAGAACTGGTAACTGCTGTATCTTCTTAAAAGAGGGACCGCAATTTAAAATATACTCAATTCATGTTCTGTTTCTCGCAATGTACATCATTAATCAGTTCTAGATATGTCCACTCGTGATAATAGCTTTATACACTTTCTCTCATCTGCGAGTATGTTGCTTAACGTTTTAAAACCGAGTCAATGGTTGTCTGACTCAATACAGTGAACATCCGAAACTTCGTTTTATGCGATTTCATCCTTATTTTACATAAGGATCGGGTCAAATGCAACTCTAAAACATATACAATTGTTGTCGAATACAGGAACCCGATGGTTTCAGTAGAAGCCATCCATGTACGCAGTGACTAAAGTAATATGTATTTGATTGTTTACAATTAGTTGCTATAGCTATGACGTCTGAGCTTCATTACAGCGTATTGTAATGTTAGCGGTAGAGAATGCTACCTTTTTAAGTTAGTCCTAGCTATAGTTTATTTTTATTTATTGTTGTCCTTTGTTTGTTATGAACTTATAATTTAACTTATTTCTTATTTATTTAACCTGTATTATTTTATTTACTTAATTCATATTTATAGTTTGCTCGTATATACAGGAAATTTAATATAGCACGGTTATTCCGTAGCTCGTGTTCCATACAATGGCAGTAATATGGAACTTTCGTAGATAAATTTAATGTTAGACATTTAAATGAAAGACCCTATTGTATGTTCAACCTATTGCAGAACTTGAAATTGCACTTTCAAAGTCTGGTACTGCTTGCATGGCCTTACATATTAGTTTCTGTGTATTAAGATAAACTTTTATATCCTTGAGTTTAGGAAAATTAGGTTTTTAAAACTTGAAATATTTTTGTAGCAAAATAAGTTTTTCAAATAGTGTAGAATTCCTTGATATCTATCTACTGATTGTGTGATTAATATATTTTTAAAACATAAAATATTTTCATATTTAACAGTGATGAATTATGAAAAATGAATTTGAAAGGAATGAGTTAATCTCAATCAAATATCAAAAATTTTGGTTCTCGTCTTGTGTTTAAGTTATTTAATGTCCGTTCCTTTTTTTGGCACGTTTTTTTGACACTGCCAAACAATTCTGCCTTTATAGCAAATTTATTTATAAGAAGATTTATATAATAAGTTTCTGAATATATAAGAACGTATTATAACAGATATGATTATATTGAAAAAAGAGACCAATCTTTTATATCCATACCATAGATTTATTAAATTTATGTTTTTCCATTAATTTATTAATATATATATAATGAGTAACAATTACTTAATATTTTTAAATTGATGAGATGAGATACAAACTTAAATTCAATAACATTTCAAACATCTCAAATAACTTAAATTTATGGCTTCGGGCATTATAATGTTTAACCACTAAACTTTATTTTGTTTATTATTCATCTAAGAAGTAAAGTCCAAGAATAATAATAAATACGCCCTCCCCTGAAAGGGTGAGAAAAGTTTACTCAGTTGAGTTGATCACTAACTAGACCGTTCACGAGGCAGTTGGATGCAAAATCCAGTTTAAATACTGGATTCGTATGTATAAATTTAATTATAATACAATCAGACATCTCAGATTTAATTTAAAAAATACCAGAAAAATTTAAAATTATAGATATTTTTATATGCAAAGAAATACTTGTGAGTCTTTTGATTTGATAAGAAGTATAATAGACACATTAGTGTATTATTAACCAAATTAGCACTTATTTTCAAAATTAGTTTTAAAGCTTATGACAACTTTAACTATAATATAAATATATTTGTTGTACAAAATTTAGGAATGCAGGCGTTTTTAAATTTTAATTTCGTTAAATGCGTCTTATAACAAATTAAAATACAATATGTAATTATTATTTTTCTTTAATATTCAATGCCTTATTACACTTTGACTTATTGAGAAAAATTTTGATTTGATTTAAATGCTTTGACAGTCTGCTGAAACATTGTTCTCTTGTATGTTTATATTAAACTTGTATATTTTTTGGAAGTGGGCTTTCCGAAAGTTGGTATCATTCAGTTGCATTCAGATTTTATAAAATTGATTGTAACTTATATAAAAATAAGCTTATTTTATTGACAAAATTAATACATTTAGAGACTATTTATAATGAATACCTTGGTAAGCTTTCTCTAGGAATAGGATAGTTTTCGGTTTTTAAATCAGTTTTTATTTAAAAAATGAGTCGAAACGAAAACTTTTTCCCCCGAGTGAGTGCAATATACATAATGTTTTCCCTGTATAAGACATAGTATCTCGTAAATAATTGTTTTACACTACGCAGAATCAGTTAGTTTATATTAAAGAAAAAATAATAATTCGTCTATTCGGCACATAAATTTATCATCACTACACAGTATAAATTAAAGTCGCTTTCTCTGTCACTATATATGCTATCTATCTTTCAAACTATGATCGGTTTTGACGCGGTTTTTTTTACTAGTTATAGTGATTGAATAGGAAGGTTTATATGTATAATACTTGTTTAATATTGTAGGTACATTTTCTATTAGCATAGGTGTGAAGCATGTCTAGGTTCGGTTTGAACGTTAATACTTCAAAGTTGTAACCTAGTGGATACACCTGTCCTATAACGTCTAAATGATTGATAAAGCCGAAATATTATAACTAACACAGTTTTATAAGCAGTTTATACATCTTTTTGACCGACTTCCCAAAAGAAGAAGGTCCTCGATTAGGAACTTTATAGGTATAAGTAAATTGAGGTAGTATAAGAAGCGGAAAAACGTGGAAACATATTTTTTTTGTATATGTTACCTCGTTGTTCCGTTTGTAGTGTTCCAATTTTATTCATTCTTTTTTTAAAAACAGTTAATACCTGTAAATGTCATTTTGTTCCATTATTTAAATGATTTTGTATGATAATTAGTTTAATAGATATTAAGAAATTTGGCAGTACACCTCAATATTTTTGCAGATGGCACGATATCACCGGCTTTTATTGCTAAATTTTTTATGTTTATATTTTAAATATCATATTTTTTATTCTATTTAAAACTATAATATGTATACAAGCATTCTTTGTATTTGATGAATATAAATAAACAAAAATAAAAATATTCCTATGCGAATTCGAATATTTGGCGGAATATTAAATGTAGAACCAATCCGCAGAGGCCACATTTTCCGATTCCGAACGACACAATCGCCCGTGGGCACTGAAGCATTTAGTGGGGCACTCCTTTGTTTTTGCTGCGATCCGATGCAGTTTGTACGAGAATCGTTTAATTTCGATATCTGAAAGTATAAAAAGTGCCGAGCGAAAATCTCAGTTGAGCGAAACAATTCAAACGTGAGTCAAAACGAAACGAGACAATATTACAAAAGATAAGATATAATAAAAACGTGTTTAATAATATTTGGAAAAATTAAAACTATCACAGAATAAAAAAAAACGTCTTGAAAGTATTACTGTTAAATTAAATATAATATTTGATACAATTTCATTAAGATAAATGGCTGAGTCTGAATGCCTTTGCTCCCCTTAAATTATGTTGCAAAAGGAACACAAAAATTATTTATAATAAATTGAGAGAAACAATATTTATACTACAAAATTTTCATTTATTAAATAAAACAGATCTCTCCGTAACACAAGCACTCACCGCATATAACTAAGTAAAATAGGTAATTAAAACTAACTAGTATAGGTAATTAACTCACTTTTTACTAGAAAAAATTAAAATAACTCACTTAGATGACACCTTCGTGCTCTAAGCCGGTTTCCTGACAGCTCAAGTTATCAACAGGCCATCAGCGCAGGTGTTTGGTTATGACTACGATGCTAAAGCGGCTTTTAGCGTTAACTTCATGCAATATGACGATAAGTTAAAAAGTTACTTTAGATTGATTATTATATTAGTCTGTAATATCAAAATAACGTTCCTGATTAAGTTGGTGAATATAATGCAGCAAAAATACTTATCCTGTCTTACAACGCATGAAGATTAGATTGTAGCTTAAAAAGTATATCTTTAGCTACAATATAATCTTTATACACAAATATAATCTAAGTTTCATAATAATTACGTAGTATGTGTTATTACTACAAAAATTGGCTTAATCTGCCAATGATACTATATGCATCGACATATAAGAAGTTTCCAGATGAAGAGGCAACAAATACGTCTTTGGTACTTCAACCCACTTCTTAGGTCTATGCATAGTGCACGCTGGGTCTAAAATTAAGTTGGAAAGTAAATCTTCAACAGGGATATACACACATCATCCTTTCATAATAATGTCCTCCAAGTCCATTTCGACTACGGCAGCCGATCTTATATTAGAAATCAGGCAACTGCACAGGAGATACACTATAATATAGTGCACAAAGGTATGCGCAATCACAGGTGCACTTGCTATTCCTTTATACACTCGATGCCCGATGGGAAGGATAACTGGCACGTCCGGAGAGAGATAAGGGCGCAGGACCGATTCTTTACATGCCCATCCGACGCGTAGATCCGCTTACTTTACAAGAAATCGGGTGATCAGTCCGCATTACCCAAACCAACTAGGTGATACAACAACGAAAAACTGTTGAATCCCCGCAGGATTTGAACCCAAGAACAACCTCGTGTTTCTAAAGCGCAAGTGCATACCACTACGCTACGAGACCATTTCATATTAACAACATAAACGATATGCTTACCACTCTCATAAAAATCATGCAAGCATATTGAACACCGTCTACTTTTAGGAACTACTACTACTTTACCTGATGGTGGTCCCTGAACAGTGAACCGTCTGGTGAGTATCCACGCAGGTGCCTATTCTGCCTGCGAAGCAGTGTGTGAAAACACTGCTGTGGTTCCGTTTGAGAGGGCACCGTATGCCGCGTATTACTAGGAACGAGGACCTAACACCCTATGTCTCACGTAGGCAGCGATGGCGATACCATTGGTTTTGCCAATGTCTATGGGGATCGGTGACCCACTTCCCATCAGGTGGCTCGTGCGTATCCATAAACAAAAAATAACCTCGATGCAAACACAATCATACGTGATACTAAACATCCCATAACAGATATCAAATATATTCAAAAGCATTTCCCCTTTTTACAGTATTAACATCTGCACTGTATTATGGTTATTACTGTATAGAACTATTATAGACATAAGATATACTGATAGAACAAGACAATGTTCCGACTGTTTGTGAATGGTCCTGTTAGGGTCTTGTGTCTTGTGTGCTCGTTCAATAGTCTTGAGAGTTTGTTATAGCTATGTAAATGTATGTATATACATTTTGCTTCATAGATCCATACATCGTTTAATGATTTTAGATTCGGTTATAGGCAAAGTGATAATAAGCAAATTTACAATAATGCTTACTAAATATTAATATTAATCACAAAAAAACATTCTAGATTAAATTATTTGATTATTTATAATAACTCATTAATCTATTCAATATTGTAAGGCCTGCCTGTGTAAACTGCCTCCGTAGCCTAGTGGTATTGGTGTTTGCTTTAGAAACCGGAGGTCGTGGGTTCGAATCCTGGGACTAAGAAATTCGTTGTTGTTTAGTTGGTTAGGACTAGTCCATTGTGGCCTGATCACAGTTGATCTGAAATGTAAGATGAATTGACTGTGTCGGATGAGCATGCTAAAAATTCGGCAATCGTAACACAATTCATCCCAATTGTACTCAGCGTAAGTTTTAGTTACTCATTGACATAAACCCTAATGGATAGTGTATTAAGAGCATATGCATAGTGGACTTTGAGGCTGATGATGAAGTATAAATAATGATAATGTTAATTGGTAAAATTGAAAGTTTGACTGTAAATATTATTAATGAGCATAACATGAACAATACTGTCTGAATGGTAACAATTTAATTTACTCAGTTTCATTGTAAAGTATTATTTACTCATTGATCATTAATTAACAGAATTGATTTACAAAAAGTGAAATCAATACCTACATAGCATAACTTCCAAAAGTAAAATTAATTGTTGTTTATTCAGGTAATAAATTCTTTAACAGTTGAACTGTTGCAATTAATAAGAGTTCATAATGTTCGTAGAATAGAAAAGTACCTATGTTGTTAAGATTACGGCTTAACATTTAAATTTTAATACGTATTTCAGAGGGCCATAGTTTTATACAATACAATCGATTTCTAGAAACTATGTAAACTCAATTAGAAGATATTGTACAATGGAAAATGTAGGATATACCACATTTAAACAGTATCACATTTAATTCAAAATTAATCAAATACATAGTATTGTTCTTTCCAGACTCATAACTATTTAATAACATTACATTTAGATCTATACATTTGAAATTGTCTTTACAATCAGGAATTTTTTCTTAATAGTTTCATAGAAAGAAGTGTTTTTACAGCGTAACTGTTGTTAAGTTACTCAACATCTTAATTTTAATACGATGTAATGATTTTATAACAATGCATCAATTGATACTGTTCAAGTCAGAGATAATTATGATGAGTACAAATACACAATATTATCTAACAGGAGATTAGAGCTTAACATAAATTCTTAAAGATTTCTTTATCATCAGCGAATTTCTTTATCACATGACAATATTTCTTTAAGCGAGCAAGTTAAGCATTTATTTTACCAATTCATCCATTTACTCACCAGAGGAAGCTTTAGATCATAATTTTAAAAAAGCTGGTAATGAAACACATTAAAGTTATACAGGTATACTACATAGTAGCTAACCTAAGTGGTCTGTCTTCTCTGTAGAATCGTTATCCCATGTAAAAGCTATTTCATGTTATATTAGTTTTGTATTATATTAAATATATGGTGCTGACCCGCTTTCCTCGAAATTTTTAATCCCTTATGAACTTTAGAGCCCAAGTGTGTGAGTGATTTCAGGTTAACCTGGTAGTTAACTTTTAAAGCGGGTAACTTTCTAGCGGACGTGCAGCGCAATTTCGAGACCTCTTAGGGATTACATTAGTAGTCCTCTTGAGAGTTGATTCTGTGCAGTCAAGAAACGGTTAACAAAGTCTTACAATGTTATATTATTAATTTTCCAAGACCCATAAAAGATAAACTATGCACAAAGACTGAAAATTGCTAAAGTTATTTTGTTTTAGAAAGAAATAAACAAAAAATCTTAGTGTTGCTTTATTTCCATATAATTTACGCATAAAAATTAATATTTAAGTAACAATAACATTTACAAGAAAATCATTAGTAAAAAAAATATAATTTTAACATTATGCAAGTGTTTTGTTTGTGTTTAGCGTTAAAAATAATGATAAGAACATTATATCGAAAACTCTATACTAGCAGACTTTTGGAAAATGAGAGAATACAACACTTTAAGGGTTTTACATCGATAAATGGCGAGTAAATTAGACACAGATATTATATTGTCTTTAGAAATTATTTAATTTTTGATTAGAAGAAACTCAATTATAAAATTAACATAAAAGGAGTACTTACATTTTTTAAATTACGAGCCGGCTCTATTACTAGTTACACTCAATTAGGGTTAAACAAAAGTAGGAAGAAATCATTTTGTTATCAGACACTGCTTTGCCATAAGTTCTGACTTAAACTTTGCGTGAATAGTTTTTATCTCTTATTCTACCGTTTAATTGAACTCTTAAATTGTGTAAGATAGGAAGTTATATTTTATTTGAAATGCTTCTTGAAATTTTCAAGACTTTTAGAGTTTTTTGTATAAATGATAAATGCTAAATGCTAGTTGTAATTACATCTTATATATAGATATCTTCCTTCAAGTAGTTTATGCTTTAAATTGAGCGCTTTCTCATTTATAAGAGAACGGAAAATTATACTTGTGTAATTAAAGACAGAACTTATACATAAATATATGATAAAAAATTTAGTTATTAATGATTTTACTGGTAAGAAACGTCAATCATGTCAAATGCAAATATATCATAAATATACTGTTTGATTTCGAAGTAGATTCCTATGTTAGTTAATTAATGAAACAAGTAAACAAGATCATTGTTTCCATGATTATGTTCTTATAGTAGTATTGAATTGTAGTCTAATTGAAAGTAGATAAAAAATTCTTGATTTTTATTTCTAAACACACATCACATTTATTAAAAACACTTCGAGACAAATATGTTATTCCGTCTTTAAAATTAAATAATAATTTTATGTAAATATGATCAGAGACTGACAAGGTTCTTTGTTCAGTTTACAACATAATGAGACACATGTACTATAGAAAATCTCACAGCGTTGAAATGATTCTGTACATTGATTTGTGTCCTAATAATTTCAACGCTGTCATAAAATTGCGTTCAATAATTGATGACAACAAATCATATAATTTATCAGTAAATGAAGCAACCCTAATTAGTCTGAAGCTCAAGAACATTGATCATGTATCTCACGTACCTAAGCATTGGTAATCCAGCGAAATAGCTTGGTTATCCAAAACCCATTTTGCCAGTTATGTTCTTGAAGCTTGGTTTTGATTAATTATACTGATGTATAGTAAACTTCGTTAAATAGAACATGCTATAATTGTATGAGTTTCAACATGTGAAGACACAATCTTAATGTATTCCTATTTTAATTGCTTCGCTCTAAATGTAAAAGTTAATTAGTTTAGGCAAGAAGGTTTGGAATATAATACTATTAATTGTAGCTTACTTATGAATTAATGCTGTTTATTATGATTGCTCTTTGATTTTCTGATTTGAGTTTAGTTGATATTTCTTGCAAATCTTTAAGTACTAGGTACAAAATGTTAATTTGACTTTGGAAAAGTTAAGAAAACAATCTGCGTTTTCCTGATATTAGACTATACTTAATTTTCTATGAGTTCATTGTACAGTTCTAAAAGCTCGGATTCATGTCTCTGCAGTGCTATTATTAGTTATATGAGCTATTTGGACTGTCTGAGTTTGAAGCAATGATATTGCAAGTTCCTAAAGTGATTCATGTACTCAGTGTATGAAGTACTTCCTACCACAGATCTAACATTGGACATTGGCATTGGATTTTAAGTAAATTCTTATGAAAACATGACTGTACCCTAGAGACAGACGAATCTAACAAGTAGATTGATATAAGTCAACTCGAACATCTTAAAGTGGTGCCAGTTATTTTAGCGTTGAAAATGTGTCAAGTTAAATACAGTACTAATATTTGGTAATAATTATAATCCTACTACATGAATTTTTCAATGTTTTTTGTAAGTACAAGTTTTCTAACGTTTAGTTGATAAGATAATCTTTACAACAATAAGTACCTAATCGTTTGAAATCTATATTTAGTAGTATGTACAAATTTTATCAAATTGATTTTGTGTTGAACTTAAAATCGGACAGACATGACTTCACTGACTTAGCCATGAGTATTCTTCGTAATATTAATATGGATTAAGTACGATGCACACCAAACAGAAATATTTCCTCTTAATCCCGACTTAACTCAATAAACTTGACCGGCTTCAAAATAACTGCACTCAATTCATATTCAATCGTCGAAAATATCATCATGTATCATCACATCGGTTAGAACTGCATTGGTTTTCAATCGTCAATGACGATCGCTTCAGTGCTCTCACCACACTATTTTCTTCTTTACTTTTCTTTCGACCCCAATCGATATTTATCTACCTCAATCTCAACCCCTAGTGATGATACTACAAAAGAGCATTCGTTCGACAGACAATCGTCTTTTGCTTTTGTCCTTCACATCGTTCTGTTTTCTATAAATTTTCTTCATTCAATCCATTCTTCTGTGGATATGCTACCTTTAGAGATCAGGATGACTAGGACACTTCACCAGTTTAATAATAGAAAAGTGACAAAATAAATCTCTGGGTAAACGTACGCAGAACTACTATCTCTAACAACGATATAGGTTTATAATCCATATGTAGTATTTATATAAATTAGCTATAACATAATAAACTTATATATATATTAATTGATTTTGACTTGATTTCGACAATAAGTTATTATTCTATTTAAATTCAATGCTCCTTTAGGTTGATAACTCTTCTAACATTCCTGTCTGAAGATGCACTTAAAATCGGAGTCAATACATCACAAGCCTTATGTACTGTAAATTGTGCAAGTATAACATAAATAACAATCCCATTGGACAGATAGTAGTCCGATCTTCACGTGATAAAATTTCAACAAAAGTTTTTTCTTAATTTATTTAAACATATTATGTCCATCGGTCTAATCATTAGCTATAATTTTGTAATATTTACTAAATAACTGCCTCCGTAGCCTCGTGAAAAGGGCATGTGCTTTATAAACCGGAGGTCATGGGTTCGAATCCTGCGGGACATACAAATATTCATTTTGTTTCCTAGTTGGTTAGGAGATTTGGGCCATTGTCTGAAAAGTAAGATGATCCATGCGTCAGATGGCATGAAAAAGGTCGGTCCACCCACCAAGCCGTATTGGACTAGCGTGGTGGGATACGGTTCAAAAATCCATAAAATTAGGGGAGTATGTCCAGCAG
This sequence comes from Lamproptera curius, assembly GCA_029286875.1. NCBI lineage: Eukaryota > Metazoa > Arthropoda > Insecta > Lepidoptera > Papilionidae > Lamproptera > Lamproptera curius. The sequence goes on from JAGSMT010000060.1 coordinate 2,585,448, forward strand.
TGGACTATCACAGGCTGATGATGAAATTGTTGTGCAACTTTGTAATTTAGTTTAAACAGAATCCAACATGGCTGTATTAAACGTTTTTGGTGCAGAAATTTATAACGTTAATTATAATTGATAATGGTTCTACCTATAAAATATAAAAAATTACACATGTTCTAATAATTTGATAAAACAATAAATAAAACAGCTCACCTCAACCTACACATCTGCCTAAAACATTTTTTTTATTTTAGGTAAATAGCTTTCACGAAATTTAAAAGGGGTAAAATAAAACATTTCTTTTGAAACAAAACTCCTTAAAATGTTACCCAAGAGCAAATATCTTAAAATAGGAGACCACAAAAGTCAAGGCTTTCTTAGAACTAAAAGGTAAGCATTTTTATTTATTTAGGACGACGATTGCTTTTATTTTTGTTGAACTTTACAAAAAGATATACAGAAATGACAAATTAAGTTTCCTAATTTCAGAGACTTTCTCAGTATATACTAGTTAAAACATACACAGGTTTTTAATAACACGAAAATTGTTTTTATGCATGTTTTTGTCAATATCATTCATCAATTTAATCGTGTATTGTAAACTATGTTAACACGTAAGTGACTTTGATTTGTCTTTTTTGATAATAAAGTTCTATAAACGTAATATCGATTGAAGTTTAAAAAACATTGTAATTTACTACTTCAAATCACTCTAAAAACAGAAACTATTCTTTGGTAAATTCAATTTTGCTTAAACCGATATTAGACCCGTATCGCAGTTACCTAACAGCAAAGTTTGAATTGCAAGATGCAAAATATTTCAGAACTATAATAAATAATCTTAAATTAAAACTTTTTTCTTAGCTTACTTTAATTTTATAGCATGTGATAGTATAAGCAGTAATTTAGTAATCAAAGTTATTCCTTAAAAATAAGATATTAAACTATTTGGATCAACAACATAAGTTAACTGTTGATTTGTGGATAGACCAAGTTTGTATTGTTTCTCGATAAAGAGTTTCTTGAATGTTTGGAATTTTATTTCTTATATTTACATTATTTGTTCAGTTATTTTTCTGAAATAAAATTTAATTTAAAAACGAAATCTTTTAAATTACTAATTCTAAAGATTTTGCTTTTTAAATGTTCACTTTCAGAGGTGATCGACTGGGGATGACAAATAACAAACAAATGTTATTTTGTAAAAGGTAAAATACATGCAATCACAAAATCTTAAACACTAGTATGGTTACCACCATACTTGGTGACGGCGTATGTGGATAAAAGTGAAAAACACTACTGTAGTCTGCTTTGAAGGGCACTGTAGCCAGCGTATTTACTGGGTGAACGAGACTTAGCATCCTATGTCTCACGGTAGGCAGCGCGTTGGTGATACCACTAGTGTTGCCGGTGTCCATGAGCGTCAGTGACCACTTTCCTTTAGATAGCCCGAATGCTCGTCAGCCTGCGAAATCAATAAAAAAAAGTGTCTATAGCTCTAATATAGGTTACAAAACGTTATTTGTCCGCATCTTAATACGACCCCAATTGATGCATCTAGTCGCTGGCGCATCTCCAAAAATCTCTTTACAACGGCTTCATTTATTACTTAAGCAAAATATGAGGTATAAATAATCATAGAAATTCGTTTTATTTAAATATCCTCACTTATGGCACAATTAAATAGTAAAGTCCATTTGTGTTAAGCAAGCCGGGCGTTTACTTGTATTAATATAGAAATATGGAGGCAGAAATTATTTTCCTGCACTTATCTGCCGTTTGCGGATGAAATCGTCATTATGACTAAGACCGCCAAAGACTTGCAGAAAATGGTGCAAATTCTGGCTCAGTCTTCTGCATCAGTCCCCGGAAGAACTTAAATAAAACCAAGGTCATGTTCAACGAGTACAGATCACAATCAATGGCACCTCGCTAGAAGTGATTTCAGAGTACGTTTACCTAGTGCAAACGCTCGAATTAGGTAGAAATAATTATAAGGGGGTGAGGCAAACAGAAGGATTTGGCTGGCTGGAGTAGCTTTCATAAGCTTCGTTGAGTTTTCTCGTCACCTATCCCACAGTGCCTCAAATCAAAAGCCTTCGATCAGTGCGTCGTACCCGTTTTGACCTACGGCGAGACTTGAACATTTCGGTTCAACTAGTTCACAAATTTTAACACGCTTGGCGAGCTATCGAAAGGGCTATATATTTGAGTATCTCTGATGGATCGTATCAGAAATGATGTAATCCGTGGCCGGTGTGGGCTGGATTAGAATGGACGAAGATCAGAAGCGGTGACGTGCATTAGAAGAGGATGTCCAGCACTGGACATGATGATGATGATCAATGTAATTATTTCTTTTATTTACGCGATTATTATACATATCAAATCCACTAATTTACGGATTTTTCGCGTTACTTAAATATATTTATTCCCGACGTTTCGGATTCTTTCCAGCATCCATGATCACGGGCAGTCTAAGTTGGTTTATGTCTGTATCTCTATGTTTTCGAATAACCGTCAGAGTTTTTATTTCAAAAATTGACATATCGTTCGTTTTCTTAATTTTTAATGTTGTTTTCACAAAAAGTATTTATGTTGTCCTTCGGTTTTGTAGTTTTTATTACAATAATCATCAATTATTGACAAATCGGATGTGATAGTAACGCGATAAAGATCCAATTTTTCCCGAAGGAAAATAGTTATTTGCTACATCCATACCTGTATTAGCTATATACTTTCCAACATCGACGTGAATTGAAACCCCTAAGTATTAAAGCATATGTAGCTCATCGCTTCATTAAAATTACATGTGCTACATGTAACGTTTAAAAAAAATACTTAAATAAATACCATTTTCTTTGCTTTTGTGTTGCTATAAGATGTTGTTCAAAAATTTTGATGTACTCATCTAATCATTTAAGCCTGAAAGATTGTTCGCATGGAAGCAAGCACCGAGGTAAAAAATTCTTGCTATTAAAAAAATTTGCCTAGTAAATCATAATAACGGCCACAATTTATTATGATGTTTGACTTTCAACTAGACCAAGTTTCTTAAAAAATATCTTGATGTATAAGATTAAGACAACTTGGGTTCAATACGTCAATATTTTTGTTGGTTTAGGACTGCGGCTGGTCTTATTTTTGTCGAATTTCAAATGAAGGGACTCCAAGACAAATAGAGGAAGCTGAACTTTCAACTGAATTAAAAACAGCAGAGTATAAAAAATACTTGCCTCAAGATTATTACCACTTCAAGTATCTACTAATAGATTTATGTGTCAAGTACTATAACTTGAAGATAATAAAGATACAATCACTTGGATAGATATTCTTATATATATATCATACTTCAGCAGATAGTTTCACACTTTGCCACAATGATGGAGCTTAGTACTTGCCTTTTAGCTGGTTTCGGGTACAGATGCTAAGAGCTAACGCGATGAAACTATTGAAGGCCAACAAAATAAGTAAAGCAGGTCATATAAACCATCTTCCGCGACTCAGTAAATATTTCTGTTTTCAATATCGTCGACCAGCCGAAATAGTACAAAATGAAACAGTTTAACGGATTCTATTGCGAATGTTTTTCGTTTGTTCGGTCTACAAATGACTTTTATTTTGGCACTCACTAAAACACAAAAATACCAACATGTAATAAATAGTTCCTATTTCAATATAAATATTAAAACTGCCCTAAAAATAAATCTGTAGCAAATATCAAAACTAAATCAAACCCTGATTCAGTTAATTAAATAAACGTTTAAAGTTCAAGTAAATTTATGTAATGTGTCAATTACATAAATTAACGTGAACTTCCTTTAACTTCGATTCATTTAAGTTTCTCAATTAAACGTCAGTTTTAAGCCTTAATCACCATTGCTTTAAAGTAACTCTCTCGTTTTATTGACAACCATGACCCTATTCAGAAAATTTAGTAACCTCTTTTTTTTCGAAGATTTTCTTTTTCTCAATTTTTGTAGTATTTTCAAGACTAAATATGACATAAAGGAAATTACTAAGGAACATACTTAGAGGAAGTAAAATATCGCTTACTTCAAACATGTTTATCATCCTATACTATAAATTCTAACTAAATTGTTCTTAGAATGTTAAAACTCTTTTTGCTATAATTAATACGTTTTCGTTCTCAACTTTATCAAAATTATTATATATATATGTATATTTTTATTTCTGCGCTATCCATTCTTCCGCACAATTTTAAGTACAGTATTCCTCCTAGAGTAATGCTAATTTTAAAACTTAAGTTAATTCTTCTCCCTTGCAGCAATTGCGTATTGTGTTAAGATTTAAACGTCAATTTCGCTTTAAAAGATGTATAGTTTACTCAACTTGGAATCAAATTTTCCTAGGTAATTGGTGTAGTAATGCCACTTAATTCGCCAAACTAATTTTTTGCATCGATTAATAAAAACAGGTTGTGTAATTCGAAAATAATTACTTGATGCTATTACCTCGCTTTCCATGATTTCGGCTATTGTCAAACCTATAAAGGTAGTTGTGCCTTTGACTATAATTAAATATGTAAAAATTTTGCAATATTTAAAATTTACATAATTTAAATTAATTTCGTACATCATCATCATCAGCATAATCAGCCTGTGATAGTCCACTGCTAGACGTAGGCCTCCCCCATTAGCATACGCCTTCTTTGTTAGGGGGTTTTTAGACCGTATCCCGTATATATATTTCTCAAACGTCTTCATTATATAAAATAACTTTAAAACGGTTTTCCTGTCAAATAATCATTAAAACTGCCTAACTATTTATTAAATTAATTGTGTTCTATGAGCGACTTACAAAGTTAGGAGGAAGCTACGCCATAAACACCGATTAAATGTATAAAAGATAAGCCACGAACTTGTTTAGCATAATAATAAGGAGGCTCTTAAACAAGTTTACAAGCACCTTGTCGATGAGATACAAAAAATAACTCTTAAACTGTGTTTGAATTAATAAAGTTCAGAGTGTTTTTGAAAGAATTCTGTAGATTCTATGGTTTTTCTTTCTCTTAATAATAGTTATAAACTGCCGTTTCGTGTCACATTCTTCTGATCAATTGAACAATTTTCATAGCGATAAGGCAGCCTTTGTCCTTATTTGTTTTCTAATTTTAGTTTTAGCAAATGTTCTGCAACATTTTTTATCGAGCAATAAAGTATACTTCCATGTGTTAAAATGTTTAAGAACCAGAACCTTATCATCATCATCATATCATTCCCGACGTTTCGGATTCTTTCCAGAATCCATGATCACGGGCAGACTGCGGAAAATCTGGGACACTATCAGACGCATTACTCATAGTGTTCCTGCAAACAAATCGGCTGAAGACCTTTTGAACATTAACCTACCGTTTTGGAGTCTCTTAACCATTGCGAACTCATATTTCTCTTCTGGGGATCTTCTTGCAGAATCTATACTCTGTGAACTGCAAGTTTCTCAGGAGACCTAGCCGGAGATATAAGACCCACTAAGTGTAATAACATCTTGGGATCATTTACTTTACCCTACCGATGCTTACGAGGTTTCAGCCTTAATCAAAAAGTTAGACTCGGCAGCGCGCCTGGCACGATGGGGTAAGCAATAGTCTCCTAAAAGCTACCTGTCGATATCGTGGCAGAACCCCTGGCTGCGATTTTTAATCTGAGTATGGAGTCGGATTGTTTCCCTACCACTGGAAGTCGGCTGTTGCCGTGCCAGTCCATAGGAGGCTCAACGGATACGCGCACAACTTTCGCCCCATGATGTTTGACTTTCAACCAGACGAAGTTTCTTAAATAATATTTATTAAAGTTAAGAAAACTTGGGTTCAAGACGTCAATATTTTTGTTGGTTTAGGACTGGCTGGTCTTATTTTTGGAATTTCAAATGAAGGACCCAAGACAAATAGAGGAAGCTGAACTTTCAACAATTCCATAATCAATTGGATTAAAACGCCGGTAAAAAACGTGCCTCAAGATTAATACCACTTTAAGTATCTACTAATAGATTTATGTTCAAGTACTTAACTTGAAGACAATGAAGATACCAACCAACCAAGTGATTCTGGATGAATATTCTTATATATTCATACACAGCTTTGTCAAGATGGAGTCTTGGTACTTGCCCTTTTTGCTGGTTTTCATAAGGTGCTAAGAGCTAACGCGATGAAACAAAGCCAACATAATAAGTAAAGCGGGTCATATAAACCATCTTCGCGACTGTAAATATTTCTTTCTTCAATATCTCGACCAGCCGAAATAGAACAAAATTAAACAGTTTAACGGATTCTATTCAGAATTTTTATTTGTTCGGTCTACAAATGAATTTTATTTTGGCACTTACTAAAACATAAAATACCAACATGTAAAAAATAGTTCATTTCATATAAATGTTTAAACTGCCCTAAAAATAAATCTGTAGCAAATATCAAAACTAAATTAAACCCTGATTTAGTTAATTAAAATTAAGTTTAGGTTCGTTAATTTATGTAATGTGCCTATTACATAATTCTGAACTTCCTTAACTTCGATTCTTTAAGTTTCTCAATTAACTCAATTTTAGAATCACCATTGCTTTAAATAGTCCGTTTTTTGACAACAGTCCTATTCAGAAAATTTAGTAACCTCTTTTTTTTCGAAGATTTTTTTTCTCAATTTTTCTAGTTTTTCAAGACTAAATATGACATAAAAAATTACTAAGGAACTTAGGAAGTAAAATTACGTTTATTTCAAACACGTCTATCATCCATACTATAAATTCAGTGAATTCTTCTTAGAATGTTACAAATCTTTTTCTATAATAGGACCCCATGCCAATTAATACGTTTTCATTCTTAACATTATCAAAATATTATATTTTATATATATATATTCCTCGCTGTCCATTCTTGCACAATTTTAAGTACAGTATTCCTCTAGAGTAATGCTAATTTTAAAACTTAAGTTAATTCTTCCCTAGCGCAATTGCGTTATTGGAATTTAAACGTCAATTTCCTTAAAGATTATAGTTTACTCAAGTTGGAATCAAATTTTCCTAAGTAATTGGTTAGTAATGCCAGTTAATTCTAAACTAATTTTTGCATTGATTTGTAACGTATAGCATCCATGATCACGGGCAGACTGGATGTTGGAAAGAATCCGAAACGTCGGGAATAAGTATATTTAAGTAACGGAAAATCCATAAATTAGTGGATTTGATATATATAATAATCGCGTAAATAAAAGAAATAACCAGAACCTTTTTCAAAATATGCTGATGAAGAATATTAAATTGAGAATTGTTTTGTTTTACGAATCCCAGTTGTTGCTTTGGTTATTGTCGTTGCAGAAGTTAGGCCCTTCCAAATAGTCTTAGTAACAATTAGCACAGGACATATAAGGTAATATTAGTCCATGTCACGTCTTTAAGATACCATTACAGCCACGTTGTCATTCGGCAATTGTTTTTATAGTATCCTTCGAATGCGTGATTCACGCATAGTACACTTAAAATGGTCTAATTAAGTTCTAAATAGAATAAATTGGTTTAGATTTGGAAATGTTGGGTCTTAGAAGAACTGTCATAATTAAATTTAAAGTCCGTCAAGTTGTTAATTCGAAAGAATATTTTGGACGTGTGCGTAAAGGTCACGAGTCCGTTAGCCTAGGAAATAGTTACATGGGATGTCACTAAGTTATTACCCAGTGATTACGTTACGTACCAGCCCACATTGGACCAGCGTGGTGGGATACGGTCAAACCCCTAATGGATAGGGAATTGTATTAGGGAGCCCTATGTCCAGCAGTGGGCTAACAAATGCTGATGATGTGATTACGTTGGCTACCATGCCCCTGAAACCGGACTACAGATGTGTTATCACATTATTAACAGTTAATCCCCTCTTGAAACGAGACCTTTAATTTAATTAATTTAAAAAGTAAAGTAAAACGTAGGCTTTGGAAATTATAACTCATTTTGGGAAAATTAAATTTCTGATCTTACTCGTATTTTTTACCGTATTAAGAGCACATAGCCAAACAAAACTTTTATTCGATCATAGCTGGACAAAATCCCTCTATCTTACTTCACATAACATTAACCAACACCGACTGAACTGAGCACCCCTTGAGAATTTCAGCATTTATATCGCATTACTTTGGTTAGATAGCGTACGCTAAACTACATACCGCATGAAGGAATATATTTTTCATTGTATATTTCTTTCCTTAGAACGATATATAAAATTGAAATGTCATAAAACAAATATTAAGTCAAAGTGAAATCAATTACATTTTGTAATATTTTATTTCTATTACGAGGATACTACATAATTTATTCAAGACTCAGGATTTTAAAGTGAATTTTATTTTCCGAGTTCCGACTTCGAAATCCTTTTCAGTTCATAGTCATGGACACAGAATAAGTGTCTATGTTACCCAAAGTCCTGCCTGTAGTGCCTTGTCTAAACGTAGCTAAGCATCTATGATAAATAAAAATAAATAGCGCTCAGAACTTCTTTTTGCAAGCAATGCCTTAAATTTGATGTTTTAGTAAATACGGCTGTCCTATACTTTGTATTCAAACTTGCATCCACCATAGGTATATGGCTGTCTTACGTCTTATGTATTCGAAGTTATGCTTCTAGACCTGTGTCTGTGTGAAGCTTAATCTACTACTGAGTTCGAGCGTTCGAGATCCTCGAACGTGGTGACAAAACTTTGAAAATGGCCACACGCATTTAGATGCGTGGCTGATTTGAAGAAGTCGCCTAAGGATCATCGACGTTCGGTGTACGGACCGAGGCGCTGATGATCAGTAGACTGTCTCATCGATTGCTGGGGGCGGTGAGAACCGCCCTGGAACCTGGTGTGTATCTCGTGTACGCGGTATGTTGGTCTCGCTAGTAGACAAATAGTCAGGCCAGTAAAACTTTAATGCCTTATAATAATACGGTCTGATGGTGCCGATTGGTATTTAAGACCTAATAATATCTTTGACCTCCTCGGTCACTAGTTTAAGCGTTCTACGCTGATTTCCACCTCCGCTAGATGAAACGTGTCGAGTGTGCTGCGGTATGTTGGTCTCGCCGTGCTCTTGAGCGAGGTAGACCTAAAAGGTGTGTGTTATCCCTACTTGTATGTGTAGTATGTGTGGAGGGTCTTGAAGGGTCCAAATTCCAAGCCCCTTCATCATCTGTCCTAGAGTATATTACGGGAACAGTTTTCTAGAGGCATCTGGGTCTGCGTGATAATTTGCAGCGCTTACCATCAGAGGGTTATTTTGCGTTCTATTCTTTCATAGAAATTTTTGATAATGTTTTTAAAGTGAGCGCGTAATGTCGGCAACTTGCAACCGCTGTGCAAGTCAACGTTTCTTGATAAAACTCTTTCCAGTGGCACGTCGTATTTAGCACCGCCTGTAGTTGATTTAAGTGGTGGAGGATATATGGGTAAAGATTGGCAAGCATATGCCAGTATCGGCCATATACAGCAAGCAATAATTATAAAAGTTTGTAATTAGAGGCATTTTGCTATTTGTATTTGTAAGATAGAAGCGACGATGCAAGGACATAAGCGGCTTTTCTTCTAACTCTTGACGTGGCTTTTGGATTGTCGATAGTAGCAACTAAATATTTGGCTTTCTTCTCCCAGGAGTCGGTTTGCCGTAGAGGCTCAATTGCCTGAGTGTTTGCCTACATCGAGCATTGTGTGCGGTTTTTGGAACGGACGTGCGGTGGACGGTGAGGTCAGCTCTGTAAGAGCGATTAAATTATTGCTACACTTTTTGGCATCCAATCAATCTTCCATTTGCCAAACCAATCGCCTAGGCTATGATTGCACATTGGGTTTACTGGTGATAAGGGATGGTAAGGAAGAGGAGAAATATAGGGCGGTGTCGTCTGCGAGAAGACAAGGTTAACATTAGAGCTTTTGGAATATCAGCTAGTATAAAGCGTAAATAAAAGAGGAGAAAGAACGGAGCCTTGTGGCACACCCGCTAGCAGGAGCGTCTGGTTGAGAGGTGCCTCTACTCGATATCAAAAGATTCGAAGGTAAGCGAAAGTGTGCACAAGCCTGTCAGGCACATGAAAGAGTACAACTTTATCAGATCCTTTGCGACATCGATTAGAACAGCTCCCGTGAAATGGCATCTCAGGCCTGACTTTTGTTTTGTTAGGCCCGTCAGAATGTATTCTGTGAGGCGATAAACCTGGTCAGAACAGGGTGTTCAGGACGGAACCCGAGTTGTTCGTCGACCATTGGAGAAAAAGTAATCCTTTAACTCGACAGATTTGCGTTCATTAATTTCCCCAAACAGTTGAGGAGACTGATTGGACGATAACGTTCAGTTGGTTTAGTAGCTTACGCAGCTTTGGTATACTGGTATCAATGGCCTCCTTCTATTCGTCAGGGACGGAACAAGTAGCTAAAGTAAATTGAAAATGCTCGCTAGTAGACAAATAGTCGGGGCCAGTAAAACTTTTAATGCCTTATAATAATACGGTCTGGGCCAGGTGCCGAGTTGGTGTTTAAGACCCTTATCTAATATCTTTGACCTCCCTCAGGTCACTAGTTTTAAGCGTTCTACGGCTGATTTCACGGTCCACCTCCGCTAGATGAAACGTGTCGGTGTGTACGCGAGATGGCGTGCATTGTGACTCTAGTGTGTCCGCTAAGTATTCGGCTTTTCAAAATTATCGAGGCTATTAAGTCACCCTTAGGACAGGATAACGGCGGAATTGCATCACTGAACTTTAGGTTTGGGCCAATTTCCAGTGAGCAACATGCGATGGCTCTAATTCTTCCGTTAGTTTTGCCACGAGTTTTGCGGTGAGCCTTTATGCATTCTCTAACACAGTTGAAAATACCTAAATATGCGCGTTTCGTTCGGACCGATATCGAGTTGTATTCTCGTTGCGCTGATTTTTTCTCCTTTCAGACATCAGATGTCAAAGGCAGGCAAAGTTCGTCGGCGTAACTATAACTCTACTCCGTTCTCTCGATGGCCGATGGATGTGACTTTATGTTGTTAATGGCATTTTGCCTGATCTGAGTTACAAACTCATCTGGGATGTTTTCACAATTCTGAGGGTTAGTTGCCCTTTGGTTTGACTTCAGGCGTGCCGATCCTACGGTTTTAGTCATAGGGACCGAACCGGTGTCTTGGCCCAATTTACATAAAACCAGCCTGTGGTTGTGTGGTCGAAGACCGAGACTCGGCAAACGTAGTGCAAGGCGCCCTGCGGCAAGATGGAGAGACGACATTTGCATAGTGGCAGGTGTGGGCTGGATGAGAATAGCCAAAGATCGGAAGCGGTCGCGTGCGTGGGGATGGCCTACGTCCACAATGGACTGACACAGGCTGATGATGATGATTTACCCTTAATTACACATGCAAGCACGGATGATTAGAGCTATATACGTCGTAAATTTTATATTTGTATTTTGCGGAATTGTTTTGTATTTATATAAAACCAAAAGCACTTGGTTAAGACTAATTTAGAGACTTCATTCGAGTACTGAGAAAATCTTGAACCACCTAAAAGTGAATATGCGAACAGTGGACAACTTGCTGCGAAAGTTTGGCCTGTAAGGCTAGATTTATAACATGCACATTAGCTTCTACTTATAGGTATTACAGGTTTAACCACTTATGGTCAACAGTTAAAATAATTCACAAATTTCATCAAAAAGTTTTTGATTCTTATTTATTTATGTAACTAGTTAAATATATGATTATCGGACGGATATTTTTATATATCAATTTATGCCTGAAGTTATTTTTCCGCGAGCGGATGACAGAATATATATATTACAATTGTATGACCTTTACATTGGAACATTTTATTTGTATACTGTAAACGAAAAATAATACTAGGGCCGTTATGAGAAACAAATATAATTACATTACAATTTTATGACGGACAAAAATATTTTAACGTCTTCTAAAATTGTCTCGCCTTAACATTTGATAAACCACCATTGATAACAATCTCTACATTTTTTTTATCCTTGTATCATAATTTTTTTAAGGAAATTCGACGATCATTCATGCGAGTGTTGTACAAGGTTTTCTGAATCACATATTGTTGTTGACATGCTTTTGTTGGAATTCTTGGATAAAGTAGTGTACAAAATCCTTCAGCCAAAGTCATCAAACATAAATAAAGTTTATATCAAATTAGTACGTACTGATTAATGAAACAAACTCTTGTGACTATTAAATAAATATTGTTATTTTCGTTACAATATTCACTTTGGGACTGTAAGGATAACGCTTTAATATTTTAAAAGAGCCTAAAAAGGAATATGGAAAGTAAAAGGGTACAGTTTTCGCACTTTTCCGGACTTCCTTATTTGGTTTTCCTTAGGGAATCGACTGCATTACCCGTCGTATCCCTTTAGGTTGATTACTTGATATCTCTTCCTAGAGCTATGTATAAGAAGTATCAAAATGTCGTCAACTACGCGTCTGTATCGTAGCTTCATGTTACATTTTTGTTAAACGTTTTGAAAAATGCATACATTTTTTTCTATTTATTCGCTGATGGGAAGTGGTCACCGACATCCATAGACATTGGCAATACAAGTTGCCTATCGTAAGTCATTAAATGTTAAGTTTCATATACCCAGTAAATATGCTACTATAATGTACTTTAGACAGAACACATTATATATAGTGTGAAAACACTAATGTGTTCCGGTTTAAAGGCACCGTACTTTCATTGCTCCACGGTGGTACGGCCCCTGACAGGCTCCAGTAAAAGGGGGCCTATCACCAGCATTACTTTGACAGCATTAGGGCTTTGAAGTTTATCCAAACTAGATTTGACTTTTTTGTTTATTTATGAGACGTCATACACCTAGGGATTGTTGACTAATTAAATTTAAATAGGAATTTAGAAAGATTATTTTAAAAACGTAGTTACGTATATAACATGTCATGAGTTTACCTGAAAGGTTCAAGCTATCAAGGGACCGTCAGGTTGCGGGTATATTGTTATGACAGCTGTTTGAAAACGGCTTTCAGCCTTAAGTTCAAGCAAAGCGAAGATAAATGGCATTTCACTTGATATATACCGTACAAATATATATAAGGCAAAGGAAAATTGTTTGAAATACACTTTATAAGATGTGACTAAAGTCATCTTATAACTATAATATTTAAAGAAACGTTGAAAAGGAATGACATTAATCATTATAAGGTGTGCGTGTACAAAAGTACTTGAAATGATAAGCAAAGACTAAGAATACAAAAAAGAATTTTAATACATTAAAAGTCTTACTGTAACGCTTTACCTAGTTACATAAAGTTAATATAAATATCAAAAAATAATTGACTGTGACTTTGGGTAAGTAAAGTGTAAGTGTGAGTAAGTAAAAATTGCTCTTATGTATAAACTAAACACACATAATTATTTTAGTCGCTGTAGTATTTTGTTAGCTCATTGTTATAATTATAATAAAAATAAATCTTTATTGCAGACACACAGATCCATATACATACAAAGTTAAGTCAAGTGAAACTAATTCCATAAATATATAAAAATTTATGCGTTCTGCACGTTTAGTTTGTATGGAAATGTGTACGTCTTACATTTCCATTTCATTTATGTATTAATATTTTTGTACACTAGCTTAGTTTTTTAGTACTACATCATGGTTAGGTCTAGAAGCCGGTAAACATTCCTAGCGTCCTTTGGGGGCACGCAGCGTATTTTCCAATCCCAGCACTTTAAGTTATAACTCTCCTGTGGTACATCCCGATTTTATTCTAGTACACTAACATAGTGCAGTAATAAAATTATGCAAAATTTTCCAACATTACTGGTGGATATAAACATATATACTAAACGTTCGTATATCAAACAACATACTATAAGTTCTTAACATAAAGACATAAATTTCGACATGGTAAAAATTTATTTTATGCATTGTAACTTTTTTCTACGAAGAGGTATAAAGATTTTCATACAAAGAGATGGTTTAACATCAAGGTAATAAAATTAATTACGAAACTCAGAGCTCAAGAGGCATTTTGTTTGCATATTTTAACTGATAGCTTAAGTCATTGTCCTAGTGTTTGTTGCAGAGAAAATTTTACATAAAATTTTAAATACGATTGTAACAAATTTGCAACGAAAATTGAAATGATGATGAATAATATAATGAATGGTATGAAGACCCGAACCCAAGCAAAGAAAAAGGTTCAACGTGGTGAATGTTAATAATTTCTCTGCTCTGCATTAAAATGCTCTATATTAAACGTTTTTATGATATTTAATATTAAAGATCTGTCCATTATTCACAATTAAACGTATGTATGTTTATGTGTACATTACTTGTTATTACAGTTAAACCTATTTAGCAATAAAATTTACATAAACAAAAGTCATATGTCATACAAATTGCGCGCCATAATGTCCGGCACTCTTATTGGTTACCTATACATAGCGAGAAAAATGGCCGCGGTCGACCAATAAAAACGCGTTCGCTTTTGGCGCCATTCGTGTTTGACTAATTTGATTTGTTTACATTAATTCCGAGTTTAAATTAACTAAACTTTAGCATATATTATTTTTTATATTTATGTATTTAATATCCTTTAGCGAGGTCTTGGACAGAGTTAGTTGTGCTAAAGGAATAAATATCTCAGTGGAACAATATGCGTGTGACCCCCATTAAATAATACTAAGATAATTGGTTCCGCTTATCTAACAAAAAGGGTGCAAGCGCTAAGTTTAAGTTCCTTAAAGCAGAGAACCATTTCAGCATTTGGAACGTGCTGTTTGAGTTATCTCTCGTTTAAAAAAAAAGTATTGTTATAAACTCAAATAATTAGGTAAAGAAATTAACCTTAAGTTTTATCGACGCTGTTGGATGCAACGACTAAATAAGTAAAGCCGTGTGATAATCGTATGCTGGACATAGACCTCTCCTTATGCATGCCACTACTTCCGATCATCGGCTATTCTCATCCAGCCGACACTTATAAAATAAAATAAATCTAAACACTAGACTACAGCTTTACAACACTAGACCTTATACACATATCGTAGCCCAGGTGTAATACCCATTATAACTGCAAACCGAAAAACGCTTCAACGCGTGATCGACTGGTCATGACATTGAGTATACTGTAGTATTTTACTACTTTGGTCTCTATTTCACCGTTTGGTTCGTTTTTTACAATAAAATGAAAAACAAATGTTATGTAAAATACATGCAGTCACAGAAACTTAAAACCCTAGTATGGTGGTAGATGGCGTATGTGGATAAAAGTTGAGGTAAATAAAGATTGTTTGTAATAGTATCCTGTTATTAAAGCCCACACGGGCCAACAACACAATTGTGGACAAACGCACGTCAGAGTAAAAACACGTTACAGTCACGGGTTGATGGACGCACCAACAGCAAGAAAAGAACACAATGTATATGTATTAAATCGTTTATCGTTTATTTGATGGCTTCCGTTGGTGGAATTAACCATTACAACCCGGCGGAGTCGAGGGCTGTGCAACTTTAAGCGTGCACAGGCTTCACTCTTAATTTGTTGGCTTAGCTCGAGGGTCCCGAGGAGACCTCGGCTCAGCTACCACTATTTTTTAAACCGTCAGCGATCTAATCGAGGGCGCCCGTGAGCGAACCTCGGCTCGATCAGTTCTTTAGGACATGTTAATTTAGCTAAAACCGCTCTATCTAGTAGGTGAAATCGGCTTGGTACGTGCCGATATCCGGCGTACGGTGTGTTTGCCCTCGACGGCGAGGGCAAAAGTGTTCGATGTACGATTTAACACGCGCTTACGATCGTTATATCGTCGTCCGGATCTGTTAGAATATGGCGCGGTCGCCTATATCGGGTGTGTTTCCTATGCTTAGGATGAATTAGTTGCGTGGTACGTAAGCGGCGGCGCAGTACCACGCAAATCGCAAACGATCGAAAAATCGGATAGATGCTTGTTTCAAAAATTGATGTGGAGGCATTCAGGTCCACATGCGAGTCAAGGTTGCGCACCGTGCACACCGTGGCCCTGCGTATGAACCTTTTTGCAGGACTTAGGTTTGTGGATATTGGAGGGAGATGCATGAGCGAACACCGGACTGGCGTAAGTCATGATAGGTCTGATGGGAGGTTGGTTGGTTGGGAGGTTTTCCCGGTTTGAGAAGCCTATAACTTCGCATCCTTCCAAGTGTTTGGAAAAATACTCTTGGAAAACTGCGTTATAGATTAGGACTAGGAGGTTGATGAGGTGAGTCGGAAGAATCTTTAGACGGCGGTTTGATATGCCATCGGTGCCCGGGAACTTTCCGTGGTCTAAGCTTTTGATAATCGATTCGACTTCGCTTCCTTCGGTGTGAGTACGTCGCGGGGGTAGGTGGTTCAACCGGTTCCTCGCTTCCCGGAGATGAGGGGCCACCGGTTGTGAGTGGGCGAGCATTGGCTTCGGAACCCGTATGGTGGTAGATGGCGTATGTGGATAAAGTTAGGGTAAATAAGTTTGTTTGTAAATAGTATCCTGTTATTAAAGCCTAAAGCACGTCAGAGTAAAACACTTAAGTTACAGGTTAATGGACGCAAACAGCAAGAAAAGAACACGATGTAAATGTATTAAAAGTGTCTATGGCTCTATATAGATACACGAAACGTTATTGGCCCGCGTCGTAATACGATCTTAACTGATGAATCTAGTCGCTAACGCATCTCCAAAATCGCCTGCTCAAGCCACTTATTTCAATAGCAAAATCTCTTAACAACGGCTTCATTTATTACTTGATCATTTAAGATAGTAGAAGTAAAGTAGACATAGAATGTTATCTATTATATTTAAATATCCTCACTTATGGCACAATTAAAAACAATGTCCATTCGTCTTAAGCAGGCCGCTCGGTATTTGTATAAATATAGAAACAGAGGGTGATATAGTCAAATCATTTTCCTGTTATATATCTGCCGTTAGCGAGACGATATCGTCATTGACTAAGACCGTAAAGGACCTGCAGAAAATGGTACAAAGTCTGACTGAGTCTTCTGCATGCATCGGTCCCCGGATGAACTTGGGTAAAACCAAGGTCATGTTCAACAGATACGGATCACAATCAACAGCACCTCGGCAAAAGTGATTTTAGAGCAAACGCTCGAACTAGGTAGAAACAATTATAAGGGGCTGAGACAAACAGAAAGGATTTGGCTGGGCTGGGCAGCTTTTCATAAGCTTCGTTGAGTTTTCTCGTCACCCATCCCAGTGCCTCAAATCGAAATGCGTCGTACCCGTTGTTACCTACGGCGCCGGGTCTTGAGACATTTTGGTTCAAGTGGTTCTCAAATTTAAAGTTGCTTAGCGAGCTATGGAAAGGCTATGCTATATTTTTGAGTATCTCTGATGGACCGCATCAGAAATTATGGAATCCGTGGCCAGTGTAAGCTGGAGTATAAAATACGAAGGTCGGAAGCAGTGACGTGCATTGAGGGAGATGTCCAGCACTGGAAATGATGATGATGATCAACGTATTTGAAAATGTCACTCATTTAATACGATCAATCATTGACAGATCGGATGTGATCAGAATGCGATAAGATCTAATTTTTCCCGAAGGAAAACATTTTCTCACTACATCTATACCTGCCATTCGCTATATACTTTCCAACATCGACGTGAATCGAAACCCCAAAGGTTTAAGCATTTGTAGTATAAAAGAACTTACCTAAATAAATACAATGTTCTTTGCTTTTATGTTGCAATAAATGTAGATCAAAATTTTGATATACTCATCTAATATTTTGAGCCTGAAATGAAGTAGCACCGAGATAAAAAATCTTGCTATGAAAAATTTTAGCCAGTAATTGATAATAACAGCCGCAATTTATTATATATTTGACTTTCAATGAGACCAAATTTATTCAAAATATCTTAAAGTATAAGATTAAGACATCTTGGGTTGAGACGTCAATATTTTGTTGGTTTAGGACTGCGCGGATCTCTTTTTTATGGAATTTCAAATGAAGGGACTCAAAGACAAAAGAGGAAGCTAGAACTTTCAACTGAATCTACATAATCAATTGAATCAAAACAGCAAAGTAAAAAAAATACGTGCCTCAAGATTATCACCATTTCAAGTATTTACAGATAGATTTATATGTGAAGTACTATAACTCAAAGAAGATAAAAATACACTTGAATAGATTCATACGTCTACAAATAGTTTCACACTTTGTCACAAAGATGGAGCTTAGTACTTTCCTTCAGCTGAGCTGAGGTTGCAGGTGCTGAAGCTAACGCGATGCTTACACTATTGAAGGTCGGGCCAAGATAATAAGTAAAGCATGTCATATAAACCATCCTCCGCGAATCAGTAAATATTTCTATCTTCAATATTGTCAACCCCAATAAATAAAATGAAAAGTTTTACAGTTCTTTTGGAATCTTTTTTTTCTTGGTCTAAAATGCACTATTCTAAAAATAACAACATTAATAGCCTCCTCAGTCCCTATTTAAACATAAATTTTAAACTCCCTTAAAAAATAATTTGAAATATCAAAACAAATAAACCCATTCAGTTAATTAAATGGACACATTAATAAATTAAAGAACTTTCCTTTAACTTCATTCATTTAAGTTTCCAATTAAACTTCGTTTTAAACTTAACCATTCTTTAAAGAACTCCGTTTTATTGAAAATAATATTAAAGTTTATAACCTCTATTTTTTGGATTTTCTTTTTCTCAATTTTTCGATTTTCAAGACTAAATATGACAAAAAAAATTATAAGCAACTTAAATTCCTTTAATTATTCTTTATGCAGGACCTATCATACTTCCCGGTTTAAGTTGTTAAACCTATAAAGTCAAACTAACCAATCTTTAATGATATTTTAAACTTTCCATGAGCTTGAAGACTAAATCCCCAAGTAATCGTTTATCTCACTTCATTATATATAACTTAATCAAAACAATACGGTTTTTTTTTTCCTTTGAATCATTTTCCTCAGAATTTTTGATAATCGATTCGACTTCGCTTTCCGTTACGGGTGAGTACGTCGCGGGGGTAGGTGTGTCAACCGGTTAACCTCGCTCTCTACCTTGCGGAGATGAGCGGCGCTCACCGGTTGTGAGCTGGGCGAGCATTGAGCCTCGAGACTGTCGGCCAGACATTCGGCTTTTCCTCATCGAGAAACGCTGTGGGCTTGTCGGGTTGGATGAGTGGCGGCATAGGGTGGATGGCTGCCGCCGCCTTTGAGGCTTTTAGGAATGTGCCAGAAGGCCACATGGGAGGTATGGGTTGCTCAGATCGTTATCCCACCGATCGTTCCTGAACTCAGCTATGCGCATCTTGAACTGATGTTCAGGGCGCGTAGCTACGCTTCGGTTCCGCTCGGTTGGATACCAATCGTGGGCGCGAATCGCGGCTCTCTTGCGTCGCAAGAGGTCCTTAATGTCGTTTGGCAAGGCCCAGCGGGGGTTTTCCTCCACCGGGATTTGCCTCGAGGAGGCCTCGACGACACTTTGGACATGACTTGTGAATGCATGAGCGGCGAGATTCACGTCGTGAGCGGTGTTAAGGGTATTTGGGATGGTATCTAAATGGGGTGAGCTAGTAGAGTCTAGCTGTGACTTTAGCTTATGCCAGTCGACTTTAGTTTTAAGAACTATGTTTGGGTGATTTGAAGGTCCTAGCTTTAAGAGCACGGGACGGTGATCCGATGTTAGGTCGTCGATGACCTCTATGCTCCTAAGAGCGAGATTGACGTTTTTTACGATAGCAATATCAAGCACATCTTGTCGTTGTCCCACTATGTGTGGGAAGTGTGTTTGCATCAACGGCGCAACCACACTGAAGTTAAGTTTATCTGACAATTCGTCTAATGCTAAACCCCGCGGATTTGTAGTGTGTGAGTTCCATCGAGTGTGCTTGCTATTGAAATCGCCGACGAGGATGACGGCGTCTCCTAAGGATAATAGCGTCTCGAAGTCGGATTGTATGATGCATGCGGTGTCTCTGCATGGTAAATAAACCGAAGCAATTGTTATCGGCGCGTGACCTGTCATGGCTAACCTACAGACCGAGGCTTCTAAAGGCTTTAGATTCGACGGCGTGTCGATTACTACGCAGTGCAGTGACTTTTTATAATAAATGAGAGTGCCGACGTGTGAAGCGCCGGTCCTGTCATTTCTTATGATGTTATAATTAGCTATTTTCGGATCTCCTCTTCAGGGCTTTAGGAATGTCTCCTGCACCAGTAGAATGTCAACGTCGTTTTCGCGAAGGAATTCTGTTACTTCGGTCTTTTGTTTCGCGAGACCGTTTGCGTTAAAAAAGACTAAATTAAATGCGCGTGGCTTTACGCGGCCCGGGCCGTTGTTTACAAAAATTGTGGGTGTATTAGCCATTTAGTTCCCACGAATAAGTTCTATCAAGTTTCTGTACTTACGGAGTACAGCTAAGCGGGTGGTTATGTATTAAAAGTGTCTATTGCTCTAATATAGATCACGAATTGTTATCGGTCCGCATCGTAATACGATCTTAACTGATGAATCTCAGTCGCTAGCGCATCTCCAAAAATCGCCCGCTCGAAGCCACTTATTTCAATACCAAAATCTCTTAACAACGGCTTCATTTATTACTTGATTATTTAAGATATGAAGATATGAAGTAAAAGTAGACATAGAATGTTATCTATTATATTTGAAAATATCCTCACTTATGGCACAATTAAAAAACAATGTCCATTCGTGTTAAGCAGGCCCGCCCAATATTTGTATAAATATAGAAACAGAGGCGGATATAGTCAGAAATCATTTTCCTGTATATATCCGCCGATTGCGGACGATATCGTCATCTACTAACTATAAATCTAACGTCTACTAAGACCGCAAAGGACCTGCAGAAAATGGTACAGTCTGGCTGAGTCTTCTGCATGCATCGGTCCCCGGATGAACTCGGGTAAAACCAAGGTCATGTTCAACGAGTACGGATCACAATCAACGGCACCTCGCCAAAAGTGATTTTAGAGTACGTTTACCTAGAGCAAACGCTCGAACTAGGTAGAAACAATTATAAGGGGGTGAGACAAACAGATGGATTTGGCTGGGCTGGGCAGCTTTTCATAAGCTTCGTTGAGTTTTCTCGTCACCCATCCCACAATGCCTCAAATCGAAAGTCTTCGATCAGTGCGTCGTACCCGTTATGACCTACGGCGCCGGGACTTGGACATTTCGGTTCAACTGGTTCTCAAATTTAAAGTCGCTTATCGAGCTATGGAAAGGGCTATGCTATATAATTGAGTATCTCTGATGGACCGCATCAGAAATGATGTAATCCGTGGCTGGTGTGGGCTGGAGTATAAAAGACGAAGGTCGGAAGCGGTGACCACATTAGAGGAGGATGCCCTGCACTGGACATGATGATGATGATCAATGTATTTGAAAATGTCACTCATTTAATACGATCAATCATTGACAGATCGGATGTGATCGTAATGCGATAAAGATCCAATTTTTCTCGAAGGAAAACAGTTTGTCACTACATCTATACCTGCACTAGCTATATACTTTCCAACATCGACGTGAATCGAAACCCCAAAGGATTTAAGCATTTGTAGTTTAAAAAGAAATTACCTAATTAAAAATTTACTTGTTGCTTGCTTGTTGCAATAAAATGTAGATCAAAAATTTTGATATACTCATCTAATATTTTAAGCCTGAAATATTCTTCGCATGGAAGTAAGCACCGAGTTAAAAAATTCTTGCTATGAAAATTTTTAGTCTAGTATTTGATAATAGCCGCAATTTATTATATATTTGACTTTTGAGACCAAATTTATTTAAAAATATCTTAAAGTATAAGATTAAGACATCTTGGGTTGAAGACGTCAATATTTTTGTTGGTTTAGGACTGCGGCGGGTCTTATTTTTGTGGAATTTCAAATGAAGGGACTCAAAGACAAAAAGAGGAAGCTGAACTTTCAACGAATCTACATAATCAATTGAATCAAAAACAGCAAAGTAAAAAAAATACGTGCCTCAAGATTATCACCATTTTAAGTATTTACAGATAGATTTATATGTCAAGTACTATAACTTAAATATGATAAAGATACACTTGAACAACGATGGAGCTTAGTACTTGCCCTTCTGCTGGTTTGGAGTGCAGGTGCTAAGAGCTAACGCGATGAAAATATTGAAGGCCAGGCCAAGATAATAAGTAAAGCATGTCATATAAACCATCCTCCGCGACTCAGTAAATATTTCTGTCTTCAATATTGTCGAACACCCGAAAAAATACAAAATGAAACAGTTTTACGAGTTCTATTGCGAATGCTTTTCGTTTCGTCGGTCTACAAATGATTTTTATTTTGGCACTCATTAAAACATAAAAATAACAACATGTAATAGTTTCTATTTAAACATAAATTTTAAAACTGCCCTAAAAATAATTCTGTAGCAAATATCAAATCTAAATCAAACCCCGATTCAGTTAATTAAATGAATTAGACACACATAAAATAACATGAACTTTCCATTAACTGCGATTCATTTAAGTTTCTCAATTAAACTTCAGTTTTAAGACTTAATCGCCATTGCTTTAAAGTAACTCACGTTTTATTGACAACCATGACCATATTCAGAAAGTTTAGTAACCTCTAATTTTTTTTTCGAATATTTTCTTTTTCTCTTTTTTTCTAGTTTTTCAAGACTAAATATGACATAAAGGAAATTACTAAGGAACTTACATTCACTTAATTATTACTTTATGCCAGCGAGGCCATATCACCTCGCTTTCCGATATTTAACGATTGTCAAACCTATAAAGTCACAACTAACCAATCTTTAATGCAATATTTTAAAACACTTCCTTTGATCTATGAAGACTAAATGCCCCAACCGTAATCGTAATATCTCACTTCATTCAGTAGTATAACTTCAATGCAATGCAATCAATACGGTTTTTTTTTACCATTTGAACTCTCTATTTTTGCCTCAGAATTTATTTAAAAAAAATTAAATTAATCTGATTCTGATTCAGTACGAGTGCAATTTGAATATCATTGTTAAGAGATGTTGTAAAACCCAGCTTCCTAAATTCGTTTTCAAGCCTGACAATTTTCACCATTTAAATTAATTTCGTTCCTCATCATCATCATCAGCCTGTGTTAGTCCACTGCTGGACGCAGGCCTCCCCTGATGTCGCCTTCTTCATTAGAAGGGTTTTAGATCGTATCCCATATATATATTTCTCAAACGTCTTTATTATTTAAATTACCTTAAAACGGTTTTCAAACGTCTTTATTATTTAAATTACCTTAAAACGGTTTTCCTGTTAAATAATCATTTAAACAGCCCAACCATTGGTTAAATGGATTGTGTTTTATGAGCGACTTACAAAGGTACAAGGCAGCTACGCCATACACACCGATTAAATGTATAAAGATAAGCCACGAACTTGATTAGCATAATAATAAGGTGGCTCGTAAACAAGTTTATCACCTTGTCGTTGATCGGTAAACAACGACAAATGACAGTCGTGATGAGATACAAAAAATTATCTCTTAAACTGTGTTATAATGAAAATCAGAGTGCAATTATTGAAAAATACCTAAAATAAGTACGTATATGTACTATTATTATGCAAAATACAAGGAAAAATAAGCTAAAACTCAAGTTTCGGTAAGAGATCGTAGTTGCTGTAACAGTCGATATGTTTTAGGTAGGAGTCAAATATATCGCTCATGATTAAGAAGCTTTACTGAATTAATAATTTTTAATTATTCATTTTATTCTTTTTGTGCCTTGCTACTTGGATCAATATGTAATTATAATAAAAACGGAAATATCCTTTTTAAATCCGGAAATATTACTGAACTCAGAAAATTAATAGCATGACATTAGTTGGATACACTTATTCATAAAGTGACACTATTTTATAAATTACTAGCAGACCTTGCCACGCGTTGTTTACGGCTAGGATTTACTTATTTTACATTGTAAAAAACAATTTAAGGGCTTCAGATAAACGGAAAGAGAATATCAGTCATGAGGACCACCATGTTTTATTCCATAAATGTCATTTTTAAAAAAACGATGACCTCGATGATGCTACCGTTACACCTGAATACAATGAAAAAATAACACTGGCATAAAAATCGATTGGATTGGTATTTAAAGAGGACAGACTGAAGACGATTAATGAAATTTTCCTTCTGTTTATATCGTGCATAATTCTATACAAAAGAGTTAGTTTTAAAAATTATTATAGTTTTTTAATTCTTACTTACTTTTCTATTAAAACTGTTATAATTTTGTATGGATACGGAGCACTACCACTAAAAACATAATTTTAACGTTTTAGTTGCTTGGTTATTAAAAAACCAAGAAGTAATGTTTATTACATGCGTCCTCAAGGACACAACTATCGTATGAATAGCATAGCAATTTATAATTTTACACGCATGTTAGGAAGCTATTTTATTCATTCCTTTTTTTTATTTAATGTCCCTTTATAAAATAACGGCGTTATGAAGTTACATTTTTGTTTTAAATAATGAATAATAATTACTATAAAATAAGTGACCAAAAGGACTTAATTTTAAGCTATAACTTTTTATGGTCCCAATTGTCCCATTATCAACGAAAAGTTGATACTATTAAACAGCGCCATATATTGACACACACAACGCAAACAATAAATATCGCTAATTGGCAGAATCGTTTTTCTGGAAACATTTTGCATTAAATAATAATAGAAAAATCAATCGCAATAAAATAATATTGTAACTATAAATAAAAATGTAAGCTATTCCATATTTTAAGTTGGATTAAACTGCACATTGTCTGCAACTATAATTTAAAATCGGTTAAGTAGTTTAGGAGTCCATTGCGAACAAACAATGTGACACGTAAATTTATATAAGATTTTGTATGCATATAGCAAAATGATATGCTTTATTGCTGATGAAGGCAGACGAGCAGCCAGGCCACCTGATGGGAAGTGGTCACCGACGCATATCATTGGACATCAGCAATACCAGGAGTATCACAACGCGCTGCCTACCACCACACTCACACCGAGGACTGGTCGTTGGCTAGTATACGCGCATCTCCGTGCTATCATCCGCATAGCAATGTATATCTATGATAGATGTGAGGTTCGCAAAAGATCTAGCAGAGAGGGGTTATGACTCTTAATATCTGGGATTCGGGTGGGCTGAGTCACCAGCTGGAAGAAGCCATAGGCCGAAGCATACTCATACGCCACTCGGCCAGTGAGATCAGTGATCTGCGACCCCAACCACTCCAGATGATGAGCGTTAAAGTCACCTAGGATCACCATCTCCGCTGCTGGATACTGTTCAAGGACTTGGTCAGTCGCCTCTTTCTCTCCTCTCTCTCTAGTATCTCCAGATACTCGAATAGTCGAGCTGCCTCCGCATCACCGCTGTGGGATCTCTAGAGGCACGCATAGACGCGGGTATGGCCACCATAATCCGTGCGCACCCACAAGACGGACAGATCCCAACGTTCAAGGTCCCGAAGGCGGTGACAGCAAACGTCATAACGAACGAACAGGCATACCCCGGCTTTACGCACAAAAGCGTGCTCTAGGATATAGCCAGGGTATTTAAGGTAGGAGATGTCGTCCGGAGTAGATATTTGTGTCTCCGTTAAAAAGAGAAGAGCAGGCTGCGCTGTCTCAAGGTGGTGGTGGATGGCGTTTAGGTTGCTGTGCATTCCCCTAATATTGCTGGAATCAACTTTAAATGTGGATAAAGGTGCCGCCGTAAAAATGTTTTCCTTTCTTTTATCTCGGGCCATGGTAAATAACGAGTTATAAATGTATAGGGCAGGAATATGAACAGCAAGGCTCGGTGATATCCGAAAAAGAGAGCGAAGTGTAGTACTCAGCAGATACTCGGGTAATGTGAGGAGCTGGCACGGGACACGGAAGGGCCCCCGGTCCCCCCTGCGTGTAGCCACAGTCTCCACACCGGTTCTCCACTCCGGGGCAGCGACTACACATAAATGGCAGGCAGTCTTATAAATTATAGCAAATAAGTTGTTCTGATACGGTGTTATTAAAAAAGTTTTGTTAAAATCCATTATGTAGTTACTACAAGGAAGAGTAACAAATATCCATAGACAGTTACATACTTTCGCATTAATAATATTAGTACAATATATTATTTTCATACTATATTAGTGTACTGAAAGATAAACAGAGCTAACTTTTGTCTAATCCTTTCCCTCTTCAACAAAGGCTGTCTAAAGCAAAATAAATACTAACTTTACTACTATAAACACTAACTTTTCTAGTGCTGCTTTAGTGTTACAGTAGGGTGTTGCAATTTACCCACGGCAATTGGGATGTTTCATGAAAATTTGCAACAATGTACCGTCAGTGGAGTTACTAACTCGAGTAGTGAGCTAACTAGAGGACATGTATGGGTGCAAATGATAAGCGCAAAACGATATGAATTGTTATAGTTTTAAATGTTGGTGTCATATAATAAAATAATGTGTTATTGAATAAAATTAATCTTTGCATACGGTAAAAATAATTTTTAAAGTTGTTGGAATGTATATTTTTCGATAGATCATAAAACCTAGGAGCCAAAATATATCAAAAAGCTAACGAAAAAATAATATCATTATCATGTAATTTTCAAAATGAAGTGACGACTTTCGCATAGCGTGGGCTGGATGAGAATAGCCGAAGATCGGAAGCGGTCGCGTGAGTTAGGGGTGGCCTATGTCCAGCAATGGACTGACACAGGCTGATGATGATGATTTACCCTTAATTACACATTATGCAAGCACGGATGATTAGAGCTGTATAGGGTAAGGGAGATATAATGGTGATATAAGTAATTTGGTGATATTTTTAAAACATTTTGTCGTTTACACTTAGCGAATGCTACAAGTGTAAACGGTATAAACCTTTCACTCGCTCCGGTAATTTGTCTCAGCGTTTGGCAAACAAAGCAATTCTGCTAACGCGGTCATACAAAAGTGTTTTAAAACTATCACCAAATTACTTATATCACCAATTTATCTCCCTATACCCTACATGCGTAAATTTTATATTTGTGTTTTTGCGGAGTTGTTTTGTATTCATATAATACCAACAGCATCTTGTTAAGACTTATTTGGAGACTTCATAAGAGTACTGAGAAAATCTTGGACTACATATAAGTGAATTAGCGAACAGTGGACCACTTTCTGCGAAAGTTTGCGCCTGTAAGGCTAGATTTATAACATGCACATTAGCTTCTTCTTTTACATACTGGTTTAACCACTTTATGTGCAACAGTTAAAATAATTGATAAATTTTATCAAAAAAGTTTTGATTCTTACTTATTAATGTGACTAGTTAAATATGATTAACGGAGGGATATTTTTAGATATGTCAATTAACACCTGAAGTTAATTTTTCGCGAGCGGATGACAGAATATAATATATTACAATAGTATGACCTTCACGTTGGAACATTATATTTGTATACTGTAAACGAAAAATTATACTATGTGACCGTTATGGTGAAACAAGTATAATTACATTACAATTTTATGGCCGACAAAAATATTTTAAACAACGTCTTCATATATTGTCTCGCTTTTAATATTTGATAAACCTAGCTTTGATACAATCTCACAATTTTAATCTAAACTCATGATTTTTGAGGAAATTAGACGAACCTCATGTACAGATTTCGAATCATATATTGTTGTTGAAATTTCGGATAAAATGATATACTTCATCCTTCTATCCTTCACAAAGTTATCAAACTTGAATAAAGTTAATATGAGATCAGTACGTAAGATTTATCAAACAAACTCTTGTGGCAATTAAATAAATATTGATATTTACGTTACAATATTCGGGACTGTAAGGATAACGCTTTAATATTTTAAAAGAGCCTAAAAAGCAATATGGACAGTTTCCGCACTTTTCCAGGACTTCTAATTTAATTTCTAAGGGAATCACAGCTACCTGGTCTAATCCCTTTAGGTTGATTACTAGATATCTCTACCTAGAGCTATATATTAAAAGTATCAAAATATGTTAAACTCCGCATCTTTATCGTAACTTCATGTTACATTATTGCGAAACGTTTAAAAATTATTAGTTTGCTTTTTTGCTGATGGGAAGTGGTCACCAACATCCATAGACATTGGCAATACAGAGTGGATATCAACACGCCTACGTGAGACATTATAAGTTAGAGTCCATTGTACCAGTGAATACTCCACGGTGCATTTGACCGAACCATTATACATATTGCGAAAACACTAATGTGTTCCGGCGTGAAAGGCACGATCTTCTTTGCCTGCGGTGGTACTTCGCTCTAACGGTCCCTGTAAAGGGGCCTATCACCGATACCACTTTGACAGCATTAGGGCTTGACTCGAATTTTTTGTTTATTTATGAGACGTCATACACCTAGGGATTGTTAACTAAATAAAATTAAATAGGAATATTAAAAGATTTTTCTTAAAACGTAGGTACGTATATTACATGTCTTGATCCAAGTGAGTTTACGTGAAGCGTTCAAGTTATCAAGGGACCGTCAGGATGCGGGTGTCTTGTTATGACAGCGGTTCGAAAGCGGCTTTCAGCCTTAAGTTCAAGCAAAGCGACGATAAATGGCAATTTCACTTGATATATACCGTACCAATATAATGAAGGCAAAGGAAATTTGTTTGGTATATCATTTTATATGATGCGACTAAAATAACTTTAAAGACGTCGTATAACTAAAATGTTTACAGAAACGTTGAACTGGAATAACACTGAATCATCTCAAGGTGTGTGTGTACGTACATGCGTTAGAAGTTATACTTCTTTGACATAATAAGAAAAGAAACGACACTAACAATAGCAAAAAATATTTAATCTATTAAAAGGCTTACTATAACGCTGGTTAAATAAAGTTTATGTAAATATCACGAAAAAAAAAGGTGACTATAGCAAACTTTGGGGTATCGTTTTTCGTGACGTTGTACACGCGTGTAAGCAAGTAAAAATTGCTCTAATGTATAAGCTAAACACACATAAATTTTGTTGCTGTAGCACACTGTATTTTGTTAACTCATTGTTATAATTATAAAAACAATGAATCTTTATTGCGGACACACAGATCCATATACGGGGGTTGTCTGAAAAGTTTCCGACCTAACAATGATAAAACATGTTTTTTCTTACTTTTATTTATTTTTTCACATAGTCTCCTTGTTACTCACACTCTCCCAGCGATGCTCCATCTCTGTAAACGTCCAAATAGGACTTGGCTTTTTTCTCTGCAAATTAACTGTTCACAAGGTGATTGCCTCCTCATTTTGATGAATATCTTTGTCCTCCGAGCGCAGTTTTAGATGAGGGAACATAATGGGAGAAGATGGTCAAGCAGTTGAAACTGTAACTCGTGCATTTTGCCATGGCAACGCTTTGAGATGTGAGACTGCGGTTATCTTGTGAAACAGGTTTCTTTTCTGAAATATTTAGCGTTTTTCGAATTGTCTTCAGCTCGACAGTAATGATGGCAGATGCTCCTGTAATGGTTATTCTTTTGAGATAATCGATAAAGATAACTCCAACGAGTCTATAAAAAATATCGCATCACTTCCCAGCTGAAAACACATTTTTGCTTTTTGGACGTTTCCTTTGCAGTCCACTGTTTTGTTCGGGCGTATAATGGTGTATCAAGTTTCATCTACAGTAATAATCGGCAAAACTTAGATTATTGCGCCTAACTACGCCAACAGAGCTTAGAAATTTCATTGGAAGTGTTTTGGTCTAATGTGAGCAAACGCGGCACCCGACCGCGGACAGCTTCTCATGTCTAAATCTTGATTTAATATGCTGACAAACACGTTCATTTTCACAGCAACACTACTTCTCTCAATCAAACGACTGTCAACTAAAAACTGCGCGTACAAAATGGCCGAACTTTGGTGAGTAACTGTTAAAATATGACAACTATATTCACTGGTTATAAACTACGTTAATAAAATTAACGAGTGAGCGCATCTTTGAATTGGGTCGAAAGCTTTTCAGACCACCCTCTGTACATACAAAGCTAAGTGTAGTGAAACTAAATAAATACATATAATTCTACACGTTTCGACTGTATAGAACACACACACTTCCAATACATTTATGTATTGATATTTTAGTAAACTAGCTTAGATCTTTAGTACTACATCATGGTTAGGTTTAGAAACCGGTAAACGTTACTCGACTCATTTGGGAGCGCGCAGCGTATTTCCCATGCCCAGCACTTTGATTTATAACTCTCCTGTGGTACATCCCGATTTTATTCTAGTACACTAACAAAGTGCAGTAATAAAATTATGCAAAGTTTTCCAACATTATTTGTGGATATAAAAATATATTTCAAACGTGATACACTTCTAAACTTTCAACTAAAGACATAAATATCGGTAAAGTAAAAATTCATTTCCGCATTGTAACTTTTTCTCCGAAAAGATGGTTTAAGTTTAAGGAAATAAAATGAATTAAGAACTCAGAGCTGAAGGGGCGTTTTGTTTGCATATTTCAACCAATACCTTAAGTCATTGTCTTAATATTTGAAGCAGAGGAAACTTTTTTTTATAAAATTGTAAATACGATTATATCAAATTTGCAACGATAATTTTAATGATGATGAATAATGTGATGAATGGTATGAAGACCCGAACAACAAAAAAAATTCAACGTATTGAATGTTAATAATTTCCCTTATTATATTTGAAAATGTACGTGATAGTAATTTTAAAATTTTTGAGAAAATTTTTTAATGCTCTGTATTAAACGTTTATGTGACATTTAATATCAAAGAGCAGTCAATTATTCACACATAAACGTATGTATGTCCGTGTGTACATTACTTGTAATAATGTTAAACCGATATACCGATAGAGTTTACACAAACGAAAGTCAAATGTCATACTGAATTGGCGCCAAAAAGTCCGGCACTCTTAATGGTTAAACATCGCGAGAAAAATGGCCGCGGTCGACCAATAAAACGCGTTTGGTTCTAGCGCCATTAGTGTTTTACATTAGTTTGGTTTACATTTATTCCGAGTCTAAGTTGACTAAGCTTTAGCATTTATAATTTGTCATAAATACCCTTTGGAATACACTGTCACATGCTGATCTTGACAGGAGTTTTAAAAGGAAACATAGTCCATTGAACTGCAGAGATAAATATCTGAGTGGAACAATAAGCAAGTGGCCCGCATTGAACAATACTAAGATAATTAGTTTCGCTTATCTAACAGAAAGGGTAAAGCAAGCGCTATGTTTAAGTTATCCTTAGAGCAGAGAACCATTCCAGCATTTGGAATGTGCTGTTTGAGTTATCTCTCGTTTATTAAAAAGGCATTGTTATAAACTCAAACAATTAGGCAAAGAAATTAACATAAAGTTTTATCGACGTTGTTGGATGCAACAACTAAATGAGTAAAGGCACTGGAACTTTGAAAGTACAATTTCATCATCATCATCATCATTATTAGCGTGTGATAGTCCTATGCTAGACATAGGCCTCTCCTAATGCACGCCACAACTTCTGATCATCGGCTATTCTCATCCAGCACACTATAAAATGAAATAAATCGTATACACTAGACTACTTTACATAACTAGACCTTAAAGAATATCTTAGCCCAGGCGTAATACCCATTATAACTGCAAACCGAAAAACGGTTCAGGATTCAATCCTGTAATAAAATATATGTTATAACTTTCGTTGGTTCTAATAGTTTTATTTAGTAAAGATTGATTTATTTATACAATATAACTTTCTCCATACCAATGAAGTGGAAAATGTTAACATATTCGATCCATATTTTTGTCTGTACCTATAATCCATAGTTTTGACTGTCAATGAAAAAATGCAAAAACAGTTAAAAAAATTTAAAGTACTCTTCTTCTTATATTCACAGATCACAATAAATAAATTGACGATTAATAATTACAAAATTACAACTAGGGGTCACTAGTTAACCTACTTGTGCTCAAATAATTATAATGAAAATGGAGAAAAATTTTATTATAACGTTTTCTTGTTACTCGCGTTTTAGGTAATGTTTAATTGGAAATATTTTTTTTATCTTTTCGTTCTCTTTACCAATGAACTTACGAATTTATAAGTTGAAACGATGTTAATTATACGTAGGTTTTACGGATTCTATCGCGTTTAATTACTTTACAATAATCGAAAATGATAACAGACGGTTCATACGTACCTACAGCCACTGTTTACTCGCTGTCACAAAAAATTCAAAAAATATATCTGGATGAACTTGTTAACAGAATAGCAATTCAAAAAAGTTTAAATCTTCAGGCAGAAAAGAAAATACAGTTTGAAGAATAAATATCTCAGGAGAAGAAGTCCAAATATAATCAATATGATGACAGACGGATAAAATCCACAAATTTACGGATTTTTCGCGTTCTTAAAAATATATTTTCGACTTTTAGATTCTTTCGCATCCATGATCACGGAGCAGATAAGTTGTATATGTCTGTATTCTAAAATACAGACATATCAAATAGTGGATTGATAATGATAATAATCGCGTAAATAAAAGAAATAATTAATAGCAGATAAATTTTGATTGTCAGCGAAACAATTTTCTTCAAGATAAACAGAAAAATAGTAGAATTGGGCAATTCTTTCGTCTGTAAAACTTTCATCAGGTACACATAATACTTTTGACTTAACAGAATTACATTATGAAATTAAATTAAATTTAAAAAGAAACTAGTTGGACGTAGTGCATTTAAAATTAGCGCCATCTAAAGGAGAGTAAAGATTCAGACATTTAATGAGAAAATCTCATAAGATCGGAATATATATACAGCCATCTACCGTCGAGAGAATATTATTTAGAGAAAAACAACGATAAAAATATTTAACAATACAAACATTTGGAATATAGGGTTTAAGGGGTCGGAACCAATTTATTTTTCTCGACGAGGCTCTGACGACCGACGTCTTGGGATAACCAGACTTAGACAACGGTTAGAAAATGCATACCCGTATAGGGATTAAGACCAAACATCCACGGATTTTCCTACTCTAAGGTGAATAAGTAGGTTTTTGTACGTCAGATGGCAATCGTACAGGACTCAATAAATCTAAAACCGCCAAATAATAAAGAAAGACATGAGCAAGGTTACCAAATATACCGAGGATAACGAATAGGAACAACATATGAATAATATGCGAGGGCTTCCTGAGTCACGGATGGCTCGAGTAACGACAATTGTCCCAAATTGTAACCGAAAGATCTGCTTCGCTTCAATAAACGTAGGAACACTAACTGAAATCGAAAGAGCTGACTCGCTCTTATAGGAAACTCAGCACTGCAATTTTCCATCCCGGAAAAAGACCTAGAGTGTAGTGCTGAGGGACATGAGTGAATGTCAGGTTTCTGAAGCCTGACATCAGGATAGAGCGAATTGGAGGAGAAAACAAGGAAAGCTGACCCCACCACCATGTGGGATTCATAGCTAGGAAGAGAGATAACAGACGGTTCTAAGTATTTTATTTAAATTTTTGCGAAAATTTGTGGCAAGTTGTTGAATGTGCAAATGAGTAACATCAAATTCTATATGCGTATTTAAAGGCTAAGGGTCTTAAAGCGACTGGACATATTCCTTGAAATGTAAATATATAAATAGTAATATGAAGCAACTGTACCACTTTACTTTGATATTTAAAGTTCCTATTCGTAGTTCCTATAAGAGAAAACCAAGTTTTTCAGTTCTTCTTGGTTAAGAGGTAAGATTTTCTTTTACTTATTTCATTTCAGTTTTACTAGTCAATCTTTTATATTGTGCCACTTTGCTCTGCGAATGTGAATTAACGTAGCCTTTGTTATAACCTTTAGGTATACGAGTAGTTTCGGATGACGTCATCAATAAACAAACCAAATATCTATACAAATAAATGAAATTGTAGTGTCTGTTTGTATATCAAAATAACCACTTTTAAATAATAACTTTGTGATATAAAACCGATACATGTAACAAAAAAGCATTTTTAGATATGTTCGTCTGTTTATTTCTTCTGGGTAATAACTTGAAGGGACTTTCGGTCAAAAGATATTTGTATTATATCACTACGCAGAAAATGTCGCGCGCAACCGCTAGTTAAAAGTAAATAACTTGATATAGTAGATTAGCTTACGCGTTTCGGTCTAATAATAGTATGTCAATACCGATAAGTTAAATATGAAGATATGTTGTAATGACTAAAGAATAATAAATATTCGTTAGAACTCATAACGAAAACTTTTATTGGAACGTGAGGTTTTAAATGCCAGTAAATTGTGCATTTTTTGCATTTAAAATTTTGCTTAGTAAGGTTCTGAAATCACCTAATTGTCTGAAAAGTAAGATAATCTATTAGTCGGATGGGCATGTAAAAGTCGGTCCACCTACCAACTTGCATTGGATCCCAGCGTGGTGGAATACGGCTCATACCCCCTAATGGAGAGCACGTGCATAAATTATGATAAAAGCTGGCATACGCAAATAAGCATAATATGTTTAAGTAGTAGAATAATGTTTAATTATAAAATTAAATAAAATAAATTATCAGATCCTAAGGTCTGGAATTTGGCAGTTTCCATTTGAAGTTAGTACGCAACGTATAATGCGTAGAAAAAACTTCAACTCACGGATCCAAAAGAAAAGTTATATATAAAACTATTCTATAGAGAGGAACAAACTCGAAAAGTTATTTTTGAATGTTGAGCTGAAACATCGTTTAAGTAATTATCATATTTTTGAAAGCATTTTTATATGCATTATAGTAATGAATATGTCATTACTATAATAAATATAATAATTTATCGTTATCATAAAAACTTTAACTTGGCTTAAATCATTACTAGTAACACCAAAGTTTTATATCCAATATTATCAACTGCTTACTTGCTACTTACTTTTGCGTAGGAATGAAACGACCCCGCCGCCCACTTGACGGCGGATTTTCTTTACAGTGGATGTAAGACAGATCCGAAGTACAAGTCAATTGCCAATCCGCCTTCTCAGCGTGGCAATTATGAGCAACTTTCTATGGACGCCAACAAGTCGGCTGTCGTGGCGTTCATTAAAAAAGGCATATGTCGAGCAGTGGACTGCTAAGGGCTGTTTATGATGATGATTATTATTATTAACTGCGTAACAAAAATGAAACATTACAATCATATCTTTATTTAATTTATAAGGTTTGTTTAATTATAGCAAAAAAAAATATTTGTCCTTTGGAAGGAAATAAATTAATAGATACATAAAGATATTCTATTCTATAAATAATAATAGGTATTAAATTATTTGTTTACCGCAGATATTTGCATGTCAAGAGTATGTTAACATCAGTTTTTTAGCTTTATTGTCGCTCCTCAGAAACAACAGAAATGTATGCGAAAAAATGGTAAGTTATTTTTAAAAATAACGCTAATTATGATAAAACGACAATTTTAATAAAAAGTAGAACGGGAATGTAACAAAAATGAAATTTTGCTCACAATCAAGCGGACATTCAAGTAACTGTGACGTGGGTTGATTTACGGCTAGAAGCGAGATAAGTCACGAACTGTATATAAATCACTTTAGCCTTTGGCCATCAGAGACCATTGCAGGGAGTTAAGCGCTGCTAATTGAGATTATGGTGGGCCAAGTGGTTTTCCTTAATAGATATGACTTTTCGGTTATTTTGTTGGAAATTACAATATTGAACTTTGAATACAAATTAATTTCATAAAAAACTACAGAATTGTTTTTTCACTTGTTTCGACCATATTTGTTTGCGCTACAATAGATTCCAAATTGCAATGGGGCTTAGGCCAGCGTGTGGGTTCTACAGGTAAGAAAAGAAATAATAAAACGCTAACGCAATATGTTAATTATTTCAAATTGAGTTGAGAGTCAAGTTGAAAATTTTTACCGATATCCATATTGCGCACCTCACCCTAACATATATATATATATCAATAAAATGCTGAGATAAGTTAAATGTTTAGCTTAATTTAATAAAGTATTAACGCTATATGTTTGTAGTAAGTCATGTGGTATTTTGCGTAGTCACAACAGTCATCACATAGTGTAATGCATTCTTTCATTCTTTACCTATCCAATGGTGTTATTAAATTTAGATTAAAGATGATAGATATAAGATGTAACACTAAACTGTACCCCTCGGTTTTCTTATCCAATTTTTTTGCGTTGGCCCCCATTATGAACCAATTTTAATGATGTATTCACGTCAAAAAATCTAAGTGGATTTTTGATGCTGTCTTTTAAAGGTAAGTAAGTAGGTAGGTGGCCCGACTGCTCGTCTGCCTGCGTATGCCATTAAAAAAAACATTGTTTGTTAAAAATCCCTTAAGAAAAGCCTTTAAATAATCTGTGACTAAATTTTATTTTTCACTTAAATAGTTTCTTAGCAAACCTTTTCAAATTTAAAGAAATTACTTACTTATGAAAAAACCTTCACCGAAGATGAGACGTTAGCTAAAACTTCGTAGTACCTTAAAGTTTTAACGTTGTTAAGTTTTTGCTATCAACTTGTTTTTCGGATATTACTACGTCACAAAATATTATCTCAGAAGTCATTCTCTCCCCAAGGGAAATCGTCAACGTATTGCAGTCTCTAGATACTTCCAAAGGACCGGGTACCGATAATATTCCACCAGTTTTTCTTAAAAACACATCAAAGCAGATATGTCAGCCTTTATTGTACTTATTTAACAAATGCTTAAGAGATGGTGTATGTCGGGTATCAGGAAGTCTGCAAAAATAGTACCGGTGCATAAAACAGGATCAAGGATGAATGTGGAAAACTACCGCCCCTATATCCATCTTGCCCGCGCTATCAAAGGTTTTCGTAAGACTTATTTATAACGCAATATACGCACAACTACATAATTCTATACTAATCCAACAACACGGGTTTGTGCGGCGTCGCTCAACGATTGCCAACTTATTACTTTATACTACTGAACTTTATGAAACTATTGACGGTAATGGAACAAACTGACAGCATATATACAGACTTTCGAAAGGCCTTTGATAGGGTAGATCATCAAATTCTCCTACAAAAAATTGCCTATAATGGTATACGAGGTAACTTATGGAGGTGGTTCAAATCGTACATGACAAACCGAACACTGAGTGGTCATTTGCGGATATGAATCTTCTGAAGTACATATTTCCTCTGGAGTACCTCAGGGGTCCATTCTTGGGCCATTGCTTTCTATTATATTTATAAACGACATCAATCAATGCTTTGGTTTCTGTAAATTTCTTCTTTATGCAGATGATCTCTAAATTTATCACACTATCAATGATCTTAACGACCACATTTTAATACAAAAAGACCTAGACAATTTCTCTCCCTACTGCATAAAAAACAAACTCTCATTAAGCATTATTAATATTACTCAATAACATTTACAAGAAAACATAATATTAGTCAATATAATTACTCTCTTTGTAGTGTAAATCTAGAGAAAACCAACTCGTACGAGATCTTGTGTCATCTCGATTCCAAACTTACCTTCGATGTCCATGTCAATAACATGTGTAACCAAGCCTTTAAACTATATGGATTCGTCATTAGAGCTTGTAAAGACTCAAGAAAATCCTCAACCTTTCTTTATTTTTATAAATCTCTTGTCAGGCCCCAATTAGAATATGCGGTTCCCATTTGGAATCCCTTTTACCAGCAATATTCAACACAAATAGAAAAAGTGCAGAAAAAATTTCTTAAAACCGTTGAGTACAAATGTACCAAAAAATATCTAGGTTACTCTTATCTATTAAAAGAAATATCAAATATTACACCTTAAGGATAGACGCCAACAACTAAACACTATGTTGATATATGACCTACTATATCATAGATATGATTGCATACCGGTAATTAAACAAGGTCAACTCGTGTCCAAAAAACCTTTGCAAATGCTAAATGTCGAACTAACGCTGCCTTATTTCCACATATAATACATATTTTTGGCAGTTTTAAGGCAATTTTAAGAAATCAATTATAAAGGCACTCAGTGATAGAAGTGAAGCGGGCACAATACGCAATGCTCACTAATTTGAAGTAACTAAAATGTTAAGAGCAACAATATGAAACAATTAAAAAAACACACACACACACACAAACATACGCACACACATACACAACACGTGTACGTATTTTTTATTTTTGTTTTAATTTTAATTATAGTTATTTTACTTAAAGTCATATTAAGATTTCCCTTTATATTAAATTAAGATAATTAATTGTATTAGTTAAAATTCATGTTTATTCTTCAAATCATGTTAACTTTTGGCAGTAACCAGTGACAGATGGTGTTGGTTTTATAATTACTTCTAATTGTGAAACTGTTTGTTTCATTGAATGTACATAAAACGTGTCATAGACGACATTTTAATGAAATGAATACCTTAAAAGTTATCAGAGATTTAAAATGCATAAAAATATATTGAAACACGAATACATATCCATATATCTTTACAAAATGTATGGCAGGTTTCATACAAACGTTGTAAACAAATAGTATGCTATAAATTTTTCAAACCTGGTATTAATCACACATTAAGGCACAATTATTATGCGCCAGAAAAAAAACTTTTACCTATGCAAATCCAGTAAAGAAATAAATTTTATTGTGATCTCAAAGTATTATAATTTTACCTAATCGCCAAGGGCTCCAATCCAACTTTTGGAATTTTTAGAAGTAAGTTTGCTATAATTGTTTGAATTTAAAAAGAAAGCCTACATTTTAAACTCCTATTACATCCTTTTTAATATGAATATAACAATTGTTTATTAAAATAGATAAAAGTAATAAAGTCATACTTTGATCCTAACTATAATAATACGCTCCTTTACTCGTATGTAATGAAAGGCATAGTTATAGATAAGAACAATGAACTAGCAATCGGAACAAACCCGCATGGGAGAACAATAACTTGATTTACTTTCCAAAATCACCACAAAGGGTAAGCTTTAAGCCAACTTCAAAGTAAAGCTGTACAAAGTTCAAAAAGAAAAATTCAAATTTATATTTTCTCGAACGTTATTATTAAATTTAAGTATTTTTTTAGATATTTCGAAGATAATTCCAAAATGTAAAAATGATGACAACAACTGAACATCTCTTTACTTAAAAACATTGAAATGGCTCACATGACCCCGACATGTCTCGTACGGCCGAGTCGATGCGTAATACCACTCAACACACCAACACTATCACAGATGCACAACACTTATCACACACGAGGAGAGTTCCGTTCCGGGTAGCCGCTTATGAAGCTGTCTTGCTATATTTCAGGCCCGTCTTTTGTACACGATCGCATATATATAGATACACGATCGACTGTGCTCTAGGTACCTATTTTTAAAGGATAAAATGAAAGATTAAAAAAAAGTAACTTCAGTGAAATCTACTTTAAAAAGTTATAAACTTGTTAAACTAACTTTAAGTTCATTACTTAGTTTGTAAGTTTTGAGTATCGAGAGCTTATAATGTTCGTGACAATTTAAGTAAAGTAACTTTTGTTTAGTTTTTCTTAAGTGGTCTAGACAGACGTCTAGTTAAGTGTCTAACAACATAAGCCACTGTTATTTTTCCTCGGCATGGCATTCTTGGTTCTTTATACATAAATGGTATTTTGAATTAATTCATAACTGCCTTTTGTAGGTATTTTAACAAATATATAGTATACTGGTGATTAAAAGGTTTCTCACTAGTAGTCTTCGATTTTTAAAGGCTGTTTGCCCTTAAAACCTTTCACCTCTACTTTGGTGCTTTTAATATGACTATTAATCAAAAAGTACATTTTATGATTTAATATCCTATATTTTGAAAGGTAAGGCAAAATCATCTACAGGTTGTGTGTTATAAAGTTATCTTTTATCTCCATAACTGTGGATAAATATAGAAGCACCTACTTTATTATGCTTTATTTACACAAAATATTAACCGTTTGAAAACAACATAAATTTATACATTAAATACAATTTCGTCAACAAGGATAAGAAATCGATTCGATGCGCACTCCTCTAGGTACCTCGATACTTAAAATTAAATCTTAGATTCTAGATTTTCATATCTCTTATTCGCACGTCAGAAATTATTACAAATGTAGCAAAAGGTTCCAGTAACACAGACCTGAGTAAGTACTTACCAACTACGATAGTAGCAAATGTAAGAGTTTCACCCTTCAACATTGAGCTCGTTAAAAGTACTGCTCTTGGTGCAGCGCAAACCTAAGGGGCCCAAAGTGCGGCAAACTACAAAGCGCTAACGAAAAGTAATAAACTTTATTTGTATT
Source organism: Lamproptera curius (assembly GCA_029286875.1). Taxonomy (NCBI): domain Eukaryota; kingdom Metazoa; phylum Arthropoda; class Insecta; order Lepidoptera; family Papilionidae; genus Lamproptera; species Lamproptera curius. Next base: position 2,625,768 of record JAGSMT010000060.1, read on the forward strand.
AAGTAAATTTGGGCTCTCCTAAATCATGAAAAATACTGTAAAGCAACATTTATTTTACGATTATTTTTTAAAGTTATCATTGGACTGATCTGATACATATAGATGATGACCCAATTGTCTGAAAAGTAAGATGATCTATGCGTATGTATTAGGGGAGGCCTATGTCCTGCAATGGACTATCACAGGCTGATGATGATGATGAGACGGAGAAGGACATGTCGTAAATGTAGCCGTGTACTAAAATAAGTCATAATTTCTTATTTCAATCTTAGCATTGTACTTACACCGTTTTTTTCTATCTATATTACTGCGTAACCTAAAGATACGTAGTAATTTATACATTGTTTAGATCCAGATACTAAATACACAGTTAAATTGTATGCTAATTCACGTGTTGAAACTGAACGAAGCCCCGAATGCACTTGAATAGAAAATACATATTAACTAAACACTTTGCATTTACTACACTTGCTTGAATTAAAATGTAACGTAAATGTAAGGTCGGTTTGTTTTTTATATACTCTTAGAGAATGCAAAAACGTTAAATTCTGTTCAACGCGGTTTCATATAGATAATTCAAACAGATAGGGATGTTATAGCATTATCGTATATTGTTTTATTTCTTAGAACGACAAACTTGATAAATATATTAATATGAATTTGTTTACAAACGCTGTCGTCACCTGATATCCTAAGTGTGATTAACTTTTCTGAGAGATAAATACTGAAACCATAAAAGGAATAGAGATTTAAAAATCATTCAATTTATTATTAATAGAAATCGAGTACTCTTTGAACACTCGATAATAATACACATTTTGCAGCTTTTTTTTTTTATTTATCTTTTTACTTATAACACATAAACTGCTAAAATAGTTTTGATAACTTAACTTTACAGAAATAAAGCTCATTCGCTCAAGCTTCAAGACCAGTCTGTTCAGATTTTTATGTACAGAAAATAAAACGTTCAAAAAGACTGCAAATTCTCAGAACAGTCCAAGATCTTTTTGTCGGGGTAAATAAATAAATATGTGTGCAATGTATGTGGATAATAATAAAAAGTCGTAGTAGGTATGCCTTTTAAAACACAGAAACATGTAAGTAATGATTTTCATGATGATTACTTTTAAATTTACACGGTCGTAAAGTAAATTTTATAATAATCTTATCTATCTCTGAAGCTATAGAGCAATTTCCAGTTAATTTAACTGGATATTGGTATAATTATTTCTTTTACCAAGTAGTGACCACCTAAAAACGGGTTTACCAAAATTCCACTCCTGAAGAATTGGGGGCGTAATTTGTTTTATAGGTTACCACGCGAACGAAGTCGAATGCACCAGCTAGTATTCAATAAGAAAGACAATACAAACGTATAATATAAAAATAATATATAAAAATTTTGTTCACAGGTTTACCGATGGCAACATTTAAAAATATTACCTCCCACCTAGTTTACGATTATTCTAAGTTTTACTATATACTGTTACCATTTTTATTTGTTACGAAAATAACTTTTTTCCGCTTGGAAAGTTAAACTAATAAATCAATGGAAGTCAATTATTTCAAACATTTTATTTATCTTTGCTTTGGAGTAACGTCCAGTTACAGTTTAACTTAAACTCCAACTGAACGTTACCCCAAATCAACGGAGTAAGAAGCCAGTCTACTAAATCCAATTGTGACCTCAAAGTCGGTTTAGTTTCAGCGCTGAACCGACTAACTTTGTTTTATCCGCAGAGGTTTCTATTGAATTAGCCATCATAGATCTAGATAACGCCAGACTTTGCCACAATACTGGATAACTGGTCTGCTATAAATAAGCGCTATTAATAGAATATTTTTTTTTAATTTAAATTATATAAGAAAACACATTTATTTTGCGTTAATATTTTTTGTTTACCTTTCTGTCATGCAAAAATTATTGAAATACTTTAATATATATTATACTAGCTATACGGAACTGCCTCCGTAGCCTAGTGGTATTGGCGTTTGCTTTAGAAAACGGAGGTCATGGGTTCGAATCCTGCGGAGACTCAACAAATTTTAGTTGTTGTTTTCCTAGTTGGTTAGAACAGTTTGGGCATCACCAAATGTCGAAAAGAATATGATCCATCGTCTAATGGGCATGTAAAGGCGGTCCACACAACCGCATTGGACCAGCGTGGTGGATACGGTCCAAAACCCTAATAGATAAGGTTATTAGGGAGGCCTATGTCTAGCAGTGGACTATCAAAGGCTGATGATGATGATAATGATGATGATGATACTCTAGCTATTACCCGCGACTTCCGCATTTCGCGCGCGTTCGTAATGGAGAAACGTCCGAGAGGTTTATCGAAATAGTCTGTATAGTATAATATAAATTAGTCGTTTGTCTTTTATGCGCCTATCATTAGACATCAAGTTTAATGGCTTTTTCTTCGACGATGACTGATTTCTGTTTAAACTTTCATCCCCTATTTCAAGCCTTTTATTGCTATACTATAATTATTAGCCTATCTTGGAATCAGTTCTCAGTAAGTACCAAATTTCATCTAAATCGGTTCAATGGTTTAGAAAGTAAAGACGGACAGACAGACAGGCATAGTTTCTTTCGCATTTATAACATTAGTATGCATAATACGAATGAGTTGGTTTTATTGTATGTGCTTATCATTAAACACAAAGTTTTATGACTTTTGCTTCGATGATGATGAATTTCCATGTTGAATTTCATCCCGTTTTAACCCTAGTTTATCCCCGTACAGTTTGATTATAAAAAATGCTAAAAACACTGCTTTTAGCTCACTTCTAGTATCCAGACACTACATTTCATTGTTTTATGTTCGACAGAGACGATTTATATATGAACTTTCATCCCCTATTTCAACCCTTTCGACCCCTTTTATCGCAATTATTATTAGCCTATGTCCTTTTGGAATCTTTTCTAATATGTACAAAATTTCCTCGAAATCGGTTCAGTGGTTTAGTCAGTAAAGACGGACGGACAGACAAACAGACAGACAGACAGACAGACACAGTTAGTTATATAATGTTAGTATGGAAGTGTGGATTTATGTCTTATCTCTAATAATATCATAAATGTAACGGTTTAGTTTGACTAACTCAAACTTAACCGTTAATAATACTTGTTTCAACTTATTGATACTTATTTTAATGTTATGAAAAATACTTTAAATTTTTTTACGAATCTTTACAATAACATAGCAAATAATATTTTGATTAACTAACGACCTACAATTAATGAAATCCATATACACCCGCGGGTAAAACTGAGAACGAAAGTTAGTCCGTCCTATAGCTAGTAACGTGGAAATAGGTTATCAACTGAGATTTAAAATCCGAAGGCTTGACAACCGCAACTGCAAGCATTAAACCACTAGCTTCAAAGTATAAAAAGCTACCTATTTCAGTGAGCTATATAAACTTTCGTTACATGCAACAGTCGTGTGTTTAAGTGTTTAAATAATAGTTTGTTCTGATGTTTGAAACAAACTTCTCCTAAAAGTAAAGTTATCCGAGAATAGTAAGGAACTCCTACAGAATTATACAGCCTAGTTAAATTCCTTTTCTTATTTGACGGCTTGAAAGGTTGTTTAGCTTGTTACAGTTTATAAACTACTCTTTGCAAGAAGAAGAGACAACAGAAGAGCAGAGTACATGAGCTTATTATGATTTAAAATTTCAATAACGATCATGATCTCAAATCATGATTCAGTAGCTGCTATTGTATTCTCTGAATAACTAGTAACTTTAAGGTTTTGTAAAATCGTTGAAGGACCGTTTTAATATATAGATATTAAGAGTTTTACATATTCGAAGTGACGACATAAAGAAGTAATATCGACCAGATTACGTGATGGGTAGTTGCAGGAACCTCCTCGTGACGTTCGTGAAAAAATTAACGGTGTGCGGGGTTGATTTCCAGCTTTAAATGGTAAATTGCATGTAAACCATGACAATATCGATTAAAGCAAAAACCAACTTTTTGTTTCTCATCACATCTTTTTTTGTCTTTTGTAGGTGGAAAAAAATGGGAATAAATTATAACAGGAATAAAATTATAGGTTTTGTATAATCCGACATCTATATTTTTATCATTTTGCGATTAAACCCTGTTTTGTGGCATTTTGTGCTAATATCGAAAAAATTATTACTAAATAAAGTTAATAACTTTTAAACAGATAAGCACTAAGCTCCAGACTGTCCGCGGCGTCGTTAAGTTTAGTCTAACGACAAATTCATCACTACGTTTACTCGACCAAACTGTGCAAGCTTTTGTTTAGCGACGCAAAGCTGAAATCGGAGTTACAACAGAAGCTTTCATTAGACCTAATCCTATCTTTATTGCGATAAATTTTATAAATAAATATATATCATTTGAAGGAAAAAAACTTCATAAACAGGTGATGATTGAATGAAATTGTCTAAAAGAAAAAAAAACCCTTATCGAACATGACAATAAAAACAAAAACTTACATATCCTACAAAGTAAATGGTAGTAACTTACGTAATGTTCCAATAATAGGTAAAGAATATCCCATTTCTGCGTTGAACGATAATTTATTACCCTCTCTTGGCAGTTGTATATCAGCTTTACAACATTAACGTTCCTAAAAATGCCTTTACATCAAGATTTCAGAGACTATCCTTACAAGTATTCGGTGGATTGTAACCTTAACTCGGTTTCAAACAAACAGCATTAAAATAAACTAGTATCTTAGCATCAAAATAGCAAGTAAGCTTAGTTTATATTTATTGGCGTCTGTCCATTATTTTATTTATTTTTATCTACTTATTGCAGAATATTTTTTTTTACGGATGACTCACGTTGGTGGAGATAACTGCTACAACCCGGCAGGGTCTCGAGGCTGAGCAACTTTAAGTGTGCACAGACTTTCACCTCTATTCTGTGGCTTAGCCTGAGGGACCCCTGAGGGACCTCGGCCCAGGCTACCACTTTTTATCCCGTGAGCGGAGCTGATCGAGTGTTGCCCGCCGCCCAGATGCGTTGCCCCACGCCCAGAGAAGGGCTAAGAGGAGCGCCATCGTTTGTTCCGGCACGGCGCCTAAAGCACGTTCGGGTGTCCAACAACCCGGTGAAGAAAAGGCCGGAGGGCCGTCGCGCCGGGTCGCCGATGACTGTAATCAGTGCCCGCGGCCCCGGCACAGCGACATGAGAAAGGAACAACCGTTGGTTTTTAGTGGGTATACCGGCGTCCATCTTGGTCGGGGAGCCCACAGTATCCCGCGCCCCTCACTTGTGGCGGGGAATCCGTAACTGGATTTTTCAACGGAAAAAAAAAAGAGTCAAGAGAGCCGAGCCTCGGCTCGATCAGCCCTGGTCGTCCATGTCTATACCGTTAGCAACACTTATCGAGGCGCCTGGCCGAACCTCGGCTGATAGGTTGTTTAGGACTTATTAGTGACAAGTTAATAACCGCCCTATCTGAGCTATGTATTCTTGCACTCGACGGCGAGGGCAAATGCAAATATGTCTCTGTGAGTAATTGCAGAATATTGTCCAAGTCAATTTATGAAAACAGTGCCTGCATTAGCTAATATCTTATTGCTTTAATCTTTAAATATTGCCAAAATTAAATGTAACAAACACTAAAAAAGGCGCATTTTTATCTTTCTTTAAACGACAAACCATGCGAATTTTTTCGCACTTCACTGGTTTTTGATTGCCTTTATAATGATTTTAGAGAGTATTGCATTTTACTGTCTTGCTGACAAGGAGTCAAATTAATAAAGTTATATAATTTAAGTAAACGCAAAAACAAATTATTTGTACATATTTTATACATCTTACTAACTGAATTTTCTTTTCTTCCATACCTAACCGAAATATGATATAGAAACTTCGCAAAAAACATAATGTCTGATAACATCATTCTCGGAAGATTATTGACTTGGTGCTTTATCAAAAGACATGTATTAAAAACATAAAAATCACAAAAAACACAATTACACGATTCATTTCACAATAAACTTCAGATTTTCAACTGAAGTTATTATATCCTCGAAATGAATCTCAATAAGAAAAGACCGCGATTAGAACCTATTTAAAACAATTCTTAACTCAGTTTAAACTCTCATGTACCTTAAGCAGAGTGTAACTTAGGGTTGAATTAAAGTTTCAGATTAATATCTTGTTAAAGTTAAATTAAATTCGTTCAAGAGAGTACGGGGTTTAATGGATAAGCTAACAGTATGTAGAATGCTCTCTATGTTTTCAGCATTTCTAAGCAACTATGCGAAATAGCCTACGACTATTTTACATCTTTCTTAGTCGGATAAGATAAATGCATGTAATGTTACAGAGCGTGTACTACAGCCTTATAGTTACAGAATAATAAAATTTTAATGAACCTGAGTAAAACTATATACATCAAATCAAATACGTGTGTATATGTTTTTGGGTTTACGTGAGTGCTGTGTAAGAATTTACTTTTATAGAAACACGCGTGATAATAGTTTGTTGCTAAATTTAAAATATTTGCTAAAATCTACTCTACTACCTTGGAGGAATGATCAAGTGTTTCGACAGTGTCTAGAAATGAAATAAGAAAAGGAGGACAAAAGAGGTATCACAGCAGTTTCTATTTCTGCTGCAACATATCAGAAAGGAGAGTCAAGACGTGCTTTAAATTGAGTGCTTGTTCCTGTATGGAAAGTAGGAAAGTTAAACATAAAAAAGGATCAAAAATACCTTATATATAAACATATATTAAAAAGTTTAGTTATTAAAATTAAATTTTGCAAATCAATTTTAAATTACTTAATTAACATTATAAGTTACATAAATACATTAAAATAACTAAAAAATAAAAATAATGTTAATAACTATGCAGTGATTTAGCTTTACTCGATTATTGCAATCAGATGCTAACGTACCTTATAGAACACGTAAATAAGTAAAATCTTATATAAAGCCGTAAGGGAATAACAGCCTTCCCCGCTCATCTTGGAAATTGCTTTGCGCAGTTACTGTTTTTTTTACAAACAAGCAACAACTGGAGATATTACTAAATGCAATTCGTAAATATTTTTTTTTATTACTTTTGCTCTGAATGCGAAGGCACTTGCCTTGGGTTTATACAAACTTTGTTGTCATGTTTGTCATGATTGCTCTTATATTTAAGTTTAGTTGACATTTCTTACAAATCTTTAGTAGTGGTACAAAATATTTAAACTGCACCTAATGGAGGAAACATTGCGCCTTTATTATGTCTTACATTTTTCACATTCGATTAATTGTTAACTAATAGAAGCTCGGATTCGATATAAGTGCAATGCTATATTAGTTAAAGGAAATATCATAGTCCGATGTAGTTTAACTTGTGCGATTTAGTGCTAAAGTAATTCATTGCTTATAATCGAGTAGTTCATTCATAGTCCTAACATTGATCAATGTAACATAGCATTGTATAAACCTACGTACCATATTCTGATAACAATAAATGTATTCCAGTAGACGAACTAAAATGGGTTATGTTTATAAAAGTAAATTGTTCGAGAAAACAATCTATACTTTAGCACATTCAATCTAACCAAAGCGATGCGAAACAAAACGTTGAAATCCCAAGAGCGCTTAGTTATTTCAATGTTGATGAATTTGTAGTTGCCCAGATTTGGGATAACTTTGCCTCGATTTTTTTATATCAATACGACTTCCCAAGTTTAGTGGATAAGTAGTAGTAGATAAGATTGCTGTTATTAGCAAGTAGATTTATATTCCTTTTTTAAAAAAACCTATCCCTACAAATGTATTAACTTCTAAAAGACAATTTAAGAATTATTTATTATTAAAGCATGATGCGTATTAAATAGCTATGTTGTTGGACTAAGATTTTCCCTGAGAGTGGCCCAGGATACAGATATTTGATTAAAATACACATCTATACAATTTTTGAAGAGAAGGTGTTTGTTTGTCTGGAAACATGTTCTGAAACTACTAAACTGATATGAAAGATCCTTTTAAGTTTGTTGCATACTCCTTTGTTTCTTCAAAAAATACTTTTCAAGGATTAAATTAAATCAAAAGGTTGTAATTGAAATTTCAGTAGTTTATTGAGTTGAATATTTACATCTTATTATATGTTTACATCTTATATAACTTAGTTCTCAGTCCACTATACTAGTAAACGATTAAAACAATGAAACCACAGTATAACAAATAATGAAATATGTTAACAAAATTAATTAAGTGAGTAACAATATTACCTTATCAAAAATAATTTGGATAAAGACGGCGACTAGCTACCGCTAACTTGAGCCGGTACCACCACGGAGAATCGGCATCCCACCCTAGTCGGGGTCGACCAACGCTTGTCTTCCCAAACGCGGCCTCACTCCAGAATCTTTTGGCCCATCGACCATCGAATAGTGGGACTGCCGGGAACTAGGGGCCGTTTTGTTTCGTTGGCGTCCATCGAAAAGTAATGTTCATAATTTCCACGCTGAGCAGGCGGTATGTACCGGTACATATGTACCGGTACATGTAGACAATATATTCTTTTAAAAGAGGTTATTTTAATGTTACAATCAGATATTTCAATTTTATTTATTTCTTACAATTACGTGTGAGGCATTAACATATTGGTACATTTTACGGTATTTATTTACGCAATAAAGCATATACATATTATTATAAAGTATACAAATACAACTGGTTTGATTGGTGCTGTCACTTCTTTTGCTACTTTGTAGTAGTAATAAGGACGTAATTTTTCATGTATTAGCACGGAGAGCTAATTTTGGACCTAAAAGATGCATTTCATGTAGGATAGGCTAGCATCATTCACAAGCCTTGCTACAATTGTTAAGCTCAGAGAATATAGTACTGTTATTAGCAATTAAGCAAAACAGATGTTTCTATAATATTTTCTTTATTCTAACAATAGTCGGCTATGTAATAAGACATAATTAGACGAGGTTCTTTTTGGAAGGAGGCAAGGCCATCAGTTGCCAGCGTAATTTAGTTATAATAATAAATTAATTTAGTAAATAATAATAATTAATCGTAAACGAGACATAATATCACGTGTCAGGGTGGTGAGTGGATTTGTGGGGTCTTTCACTGTTTGTCTTATGGGCAGTGCACTTACCAACAGTTTACCGTCCTGCTGGTCTCACCGCCTTAAAAGCACAAAATCTTAATTATTTATGACACTACTATATAACAACTCTATTTGTCCATTAAACTCGGTCTTTAGAACACAATGACATATCAAATTATAGGGGGCCAACGTCCTGAAAGAAATCTTTCCAAAATCGTTAAGGTAACTAGACAACATCCATTACACCTGTTACATATAAAAGTTCCAAAATAAAAAAAAAACGTTCAATATGACATAAGTACTTTATAGTCATGATAGGTATATTTTATTAAAGTTTTATAAATATTAAATTATAGCTAGCTACTTTTTTTAAATAGTAAAATTAAACAAATTTCGTTTTCAAAACTACTAAGAAAAGTGTTGAAACAAAAACCATTTCTTGTAAATTCTAACCAATCGTTTTACAGATTTACATGTCATTAATTATAAAATTGCCTCCCTAGCCTCCGGAGCTCTCCTCCTATATATATATAATATATATATATATATTCATATGTAATAATAAGTATGTCTGAAAAAACTAAAACTGCTCTGCTATAAAATATATAGTTTTACTAATTACGATTTCGCATGATTTAATTACAAAATATAATGTAAGATTCTTGGACATTGAAATATTAGGAATAAGATAGGATCTACTAAGTTATGGGCAAACACTCCTTCATAACACACAATTAAAGGTAAAAGAGACCTTGCGTCTTACGATTTATTTTATAATTGATTGCTTTAATTTGTTATAAATAATAAATAATGCTAGGAAGAACAAAATTATGTATTTACAATTCCTGTGATACTGGAAAGGGTGGTAGGTCCCTTTTTTACCGGGGGTAGGTCCCCTTTTTACAAGGGACCGTCTGGGTGGGTACCACCACGGTGCCTATTTCTACCGCAAAGCAGTAGTGTGAAAACACTACTGTGTTCCGGTTTGAAGAGCACCGTAGCCAACGTAATTACTGGGTAAACGAGACTTAACATCCTATGTCTCACGGTAGGTAGCGCGTTGGTGATACCTGTATGGCCAATGTCTATGAGCGTCGGTGACCACTTTCCATCAGGTGGCCCCGACTGCTCGTCTGCCTGCGTATGCAATAAAAAGGGTCTTAAACAATAGGGTAATAATTAGGATTGTATAGCCCAGTGGTATGGGCGTGTGCTTTAGAAACCGGAGGTCGTATCGTTCGTATTCTGCGGGAACTTAACAAATCTCCATTGTTGTTTTCTATTTGGTTAGGGCATTTGGGCCGATCACCCCAATTGTCTTAAAAGTAAGATGATCCATGCCTCAGATGGACAAGTAAAAAGTAGGTCCACCCACCAACCCGCATTGGACCAGCGTGGTGCGATACGGTCCTAAACTCCCTAATGGATAGGGGTGTATTAGAGGAGGCCTATGTCCAGCAGACTATCACAGGCTGATGACGTAAAGATTGTGTGTCCAAATAGTAAATTTATATCGATTGGCAGAGATCATGCAGTAATACGACTTTAATAGTCGTCTTAACTTAATGCCAAGTAAATTATATTTGACTATTCCTATAAAAGTAAAGGGTCTAAAATAATAAAATGTTTTGAATGTATACAGTAGACAGTAATAAACACGATAAAGTTTGTAAAGCAGAAACGTATTGCATGTTTTTTCTTTGCTAAAAATTTAAATTAACGATTTCGCATATTATTTTCATTTCAATCCCGTCATCTAATTTAGACAAGAATAATATCTACATTTTTTTTCACTTTCCTCTAATCGAAGAAAATATTAACATGTAACACACACATTTTTCATAAAAGTTTTTGTTTGGAGAAATAACTCTGAAAAGAATATCTCGGGGTATAAGAATATCAAGGTTTTGTACATTACCTCTTACTAGTTTTCTTCAATAACGGCTATAAACTAAGTTGTCTTATTCCATAGTGACATATGAGAAATAAATATAATGATAATAATAAATAAGAGAGTATTGGGACCTTTAAACAAAAGTTAAAGAGCATCTACTTAGCGAAATATCAACAGATAAATGAAATCGTCAGACATACTTATATATATATATATATATATATATATATATATTAATACTTAAATATTGATATGTAATAATAGGAGAAAAAAAGGGACCTACCACCCTTTCCAGAATCACAGGATTGTAAATACGTAATTTTGTACTTCCTAGCATTATTTATTATTTATAACAAATTAAAGCAATCAATTATAAAATAAATCGTAAGACGCAAGGTCTCTTTTACCTCAAAATTTTGTGTTATGAAGGAGTGTTTGCCCATAACTTAGTAGATCCTATCTTATTCCTAATATTTCAATGTCCAAGAATCTTTCATTATATTTTCTAATTAAATCATGCGAAAAGTTAATTACTAAAACTATATTTTATAGCAGAGCAGTTTTAATTTTTTTTTATCAACATCATAAAATCAACGAGCAAAGTAAACAGGTGGTTCATAACGGCACTTCTTGTTTCCTGGTTATGCGGTAAAGATGTTTAATTCAAATTGTTAACTTTAAGTAGCGAAGTGTAAAAGTAATTATAAATTATGTAACAAGAAAATTTAAGTAATTGGATTTTTAGCAATTTTTTTTCAAACATCATTTTATTTGTCACTTTTAATGTTTTCTTTCCATTTTGTCTTTAGCATAGTTTTCACGAGCTCGCTCGCTCGAGCTTGCTTATTATCACAGAGACATCATTTAGTATTTGGCGCTGCGTCATTATGAAATAGTCAATTACGTTCATAACGAAACCATCAACTGATGGTTGATGAAATCCTGGTCCACTTTAGTTGGAGCTGCTTTTCGAATTTGAGTTCATCATGATACCTTTTCGATTTTAAAAATGCCGCTAATGAGTGACTTGTGGACGATAAATCCAAGCTCTCGGACAGTAACCTTACTACTAGTAAGACAAGCTGCTGGATTTAAGTTGCTGATAGCTTAAAAAGTAAACCTAACCACTGCTATAAAATGGTAGCTGTCGTAGTGATGATAACTATAGGGTAGTTACCTATATTATTATACATCAACTGTACCGTTTAACTTTTTTTGCTTTAAAATATTTCAGGATAGAAACAATGCCCTAATATAATTCACAATTATATTTAGGGCACCGTTTCCCTGTTCAGATGTAATGAAATTCCTACTCATCTCAAATCTGCATAGGCAAAACTTATAAACATAAGCATATTGAATTTATCATGTTTTAGGTGATAAACGACTTGAACCCTTTAAAGTAAACAAATTTGCACTTTCCCTTAGATTTTATAAGCTAAAAAAATTAAGATATTAAATGTTTCAATGAATTTTAATGATTACGTTATTAATATATTTTAAACTAATTAAACGCCAGGTATAAACTGTCGAAAACTAACATTCGACGAAGTAACGCCGCTGCCTATGTTAAATTAAATTATTACGCTGAAATAATATTGGTACAAATTATATTATCCCAGTTATTCAAGAAATTGGGGGTTATTGCTTTTCCGATAAATTGTAGGAGCATCTTATTATACGAATAAAATCACTGTAAATAGAATAAATTACCGCTAATAGTAACTTCACATTATAATAGTGATGACACATATAAGAAGGGATGAGCATCACATTCTTAGAAGAATGCTAGGAATCAATATCGATGTATGAAGAGACTATCACCACAAATATTCGGTAAATTTGTCTTTCTCTCTCGTTTTTGTCCGTCATTTATCTTTTCTCCGTTTCATAAATTGCATCAAAATAGCATATAAGCTTAGTTGACATATTTTATTACACTTATTTTGATCTAGTTATTGCAGAATAGTTGTGCAAGTCGATTTATAAAATAAGGCAGGCGCTGCCTTAGCTAATTTCTAAATGCTTTAATCTTTAAATGGTGCCAGCCATGTTTAAATGTAACAAACAGAAAATGCACATATGAAAATGAAGAATGCACATTTTTATCTTTCTTTGAACCACAAGCAATGCAAATTTTTCGCACTTTACTGGTTTTTGATTACCTTCATAATGATTTAAGAGAATATTGCATTTTACCGTCTCGCCGACCGTAGCCTAGTGGTATAGGCATGTGCCTTAGAAACTGGAGGTCGTGGTTCGAATCCGGGGGACTCAACAAATTTTCATTGTTGTTTCCTAGTTGGTTAGGGCAATTTGGGCCGATCACCCAATTGTCTGAAAAGTAAGATGATCCATGCGTCGGATGGGCATGTAAAAATTCGGTCCACCCACCAACCCGCATTGGACCAGCGTGGTGGGATAAGGTCCAAAATCCCCAAATGGATAGGGGTGTATTAGGGAGGCCTATGTCCAGCCGTGTTCTATCACAGGCTGATGATGATTGCATTTACTGTCTCGCCGACAAGGAGTTAAATTAATAAAGTTATATAATTCAAATAAACGTTACAACAAATTGTTTGGTTTAAATTTATTATTCTAATTCTTATTGTTTCATCGCTGTTTATATCCTCGAAATGAATCTCAATTAAGAAAAGACCGCAACAGACGGTACCTATATTAAAATCCAATTCCTTAACTCCGTTTACAACTCTACGTACCTTAAGCAAGACAGTGTAAGTTTAGGTTGAATTTAAAGTTTGTTACTAATTTCTTGTTAAACTGAAATTAAATTTGTCCAAGACAGTACGGGGTTTAGTCGCTAAGCTAACAGTATGTATAACGCATATACTCTCGTCTTTGTTTTCTGCACTTTATAAACAAACATGCGAAATAGTCTTAGACTACTTCGCATGTTTCTTAGTCGGATAAGAAAAATACATGTAATGAACCAGAGCGTAATCTACAGCCTTATAGTTAAAGAATAATAAAATTTTAATAAACCTGAGTAAAATTGATACCAAAAAAATATTCACACATATTTGATTTGATGTATATCAAATAAAATATGTGTAAATATTTTTTTGGATTGCGTGCGTGCTGTCTAACAATTTACTGATATAGAAACACGCATGATGTGTATTGTTGATAAATTTAAAATATTTGCTAAAATCTACTTTACTACCTTGGAGGAATGGTCAAGTGTCTCGACAGTATCTAGAAATGAAATGAGGAAAGGAGGACAACAGGAATTATAGCGGTTTCTATTTCTGCTGCACTACATTATGCTTCAAATTGAGTGCTTATTCCTTTATGGAAATTAGGAAAAGTTAACTTCCAAGACGATATAATGAGAAATTGTACATAAACATATGATAAAAAGTTTGGTTATTATTAGAAATTTGGATATATTAGAAAATCTCCATCATTGACTACCTACTACGTACGTTGGTGTTATAATTATTAATTACTGACTTTAATAAATGGTAGTTGTATAGCAAGTTTCATTTATAATTTATCGATAAAGCAATAACCACACATTAGTTGAAGCCATGAACTTTGATGAAATAATTCGTACTAATATTAATCCAGCTAAATAGTTTAAGCCCAAAATTTGCGGCTAAAGTTAAGCTAAGCTTGGTTTTCGTTTAATATACCTTACCATATACCTAGCGCCAAATAAATTTCAATGGATACTATTATTTTTGGTTTTGACATTTTAAGAATAAACCTTTTATCGCAAGCTCACGCTAAAAGTTTGTGCTCATGTTTATACAGTAATATTATTATGAATTTTATATAAATAATCTGTTCACTATTAGTCTGAAAAATTAAAGAACTAGAACTTGGGTGAGAAATTACACTAATAATGATTTATAAGAATGGAATAGCTTCACGGTCGCTTCCCGTCTCGCTTGCGACCATGCGTTCCACTCGTCCTGATGATGGACCTCCGATAGGTCCAAAACTAATCGACACCAATACCAATTTCACGTAAGTTCAAACGTGTGTACTGTAAGCTGTAGTAACCGAGAAATCAGTAAAAAGTGATCTTCAAGGTGGAAACAGTATTAAATTTCGTTATATTGAAATAAACTACAAAACAGTTGGATTTTAATAAAAAGTACCAAAATAAATATATAATAATTATGTGTTGATTCAGTTTTACTCGGTAGTGTAATAAGAGTTTACTTAACGTACTTGTTATAGAACACGTAAATAAGTAAAATCTTATATAAAGCCGTAAGGGAATAACAGTCTTGCCAGCTCATCTTGGAAATTGCTTTGCGCAGTTACTGTTTTTTTTTTACAAACAAGAAACAACTGGAGATATTATTTAATGCAATTGCTTAATATATTTTCTTTTATTCCGCTTTGCTCTGACTGTAGAAGTTTACGGTTTCGTATCATTAATACATACTTGGTAGCCATGTTTGACATGATTGCTCTTACATTTGAGTTTAGTTGACATTTCTTGCAAATCTTTAGTGCTGGTACATAATGGAGAAAACACTGCGCCTATATTATGTGTTATATCTTTCACATTCGATTAATTGTAAACTACTAAAAGATACTGTGCGATTTGGTGCTGAAGTAATTCATTACTTATAATGGAGTAGTTCATGCATAGATCTTACATTAATCAATGTAGCATTGCATAAACTTACGTACTATATTCTGATAAGAATACATGTATTACAGAAGACGAACTAAAATGGGTTAATTTTATAAAAGTAAATTGTTCGAGAAAACAATCTGTACTTAAGCACATCCAATCTAACCAAAGTGATGCGATATTAATGTTTAAATCTCCCAAAGGTGCTCAGTTATTTCGATGTTGGTGAATGTGTAGTAAATTCAGATACACAGATTTGGTATAACTTTGCCTCAATATTTTATATTACATGTAACTCCTCCAAGTTTAGTGGATAACATAATGATTTACAAATCTTTTAAAAAAATCTATCTAAACCGGTGGTAGGTCCCCTTTTTACAAGCGACCGTCTGGGTGGATACCACCACGGTGCTATTTTGCCGCAATGCTGTAGTGTGAAAACACTACCGTGTTCCGGTTTGAAGGGCACCGCAGCCAGCGTAATTACTGGTAAACGAGACTTAACATCCTATGTCTCACGGTAGGCAGCGCTTGGTGATATCTGTATGGCAATAGCCATGGGCGTCGGTGACACTTTCCATCAGGTGGCCTGACTGCTTGTCTGCCTCGCATGATATAATAAAAAAAATATCTTCACAAGAGTTGAATTTAAGAATTTTAAATTAAACTTAAACAAAGCACTCTTTTCCCTTAATCCCGTTGAATTGATACTCGAGCTTAATTTGCCAATTATTAAATAATACATGTTAATGAATAATATGTTATTTCTCACGAGAACATGAACAATTATACACATGAAGTAATCTCTGTGTTTTTTACGTGATCAAATTTGACCAGCGATAAGTTCCCATTCCATTTTATTACAATTTAGTTCGTCTTACTAAGACTGTAATCGTTACCTATAGTTTTTCTATCTAGCAATATTATCTGTACGCACTATAGTAGTTACAACATCGGATACTAGAAGTTTTATGAGTAACGGGGGTAATTTATTTTGTATTTTTGAGTAATTTTTTTAAATATTTGTAATCTTCATCATCATCATCATCAGCTCATGTTAGTCCACTTCTGGACATAGGCCTCCCTTAATGCACGCCTTCTCGATTAGGGGGATTGGGATCGTATCCCACCACGCTGGTCCAATGCGGGTTAGGGGGTGGACCGACTTTTTGCATGCCCATCCGACGCATGGAGCTTTTATTATTCAGACATTTGGGTGATCGGCCCAAATAGTCCCAACCAACCAATAAACAAGATAACGAATTGTAACAAATTTTGTTTCAAAATAATAAATAATTATTTGCTATTATAAACAATTATTAAAAATGCCTATATTTACAAGAAACACATCTTCATATTTACAAAAAGTTCATTATTTTAATTCAACATACACTCTCAATACATACTCTACGAATATATTTTAAGGAAACCCAAATATTATCAATTGCTAAATGAGACATTTTATCGAAAAAGGGATATAAAACTTCTTAATTAATAAACTCTGAAACAGCGGTAGCCTGTAGACAAGTGTACTTTAAGATTAATAAATATATTTGGTTTAAAGTAAAAACATTTTACCCCACAGAAAAATGACGCACAACAAATAGTTACATAGTCGTTCTCTAAAATATTACTTAGGACATCTTATGTGTAATTGCTGTGAGTCACGCATTCGGGAATAATAGTACGAACGATACAATTGCCGAATTGGGACAATAACATGGCATGTATATAGTACAGAGAAAGACGTGACGTGGACGTGTATTGACTTTTATATCCCTATGTGAGACATTGTTCCAGCCGTTCGGACGAGATCAGGTTTTCCCATGGCACTATCCAACATATTCAAAAGGATCTTACTGATCAAAATTACAAATAATGTTTGAGAATACTTTGAGTTATAAGCTAAGAGCTGGTTTTTTTTTTTTATAGCATACGCAGGCAGAGAGCAGTCGTGGCCACCTGATGGAAAGTGGTCACCGACACCCATAGACGTTGACAATACCAGTGGTATCGCCGACGCGCTGCCTACCGTGAGACATAGGTGTTAAGTCTTGTTTACCCAGTAAATGCTGGCTACGGTGTCTTCAAACCGGAACGCAGCAGTTTTCACACTACTGCTTCGCGGCAGAAATAGGCACCGCGGTGGTATCCACCAGACGGTCTCCTGTAAACAGGGACTACCACCGGCCGATAACGGCATTTTAGAATTCACTACTTTTGCAATGAACTTACTAAAGGTGCTCAGTACCTACGGCCTATCCAGCCTGGGGTAAGAGGAACCCGCCTGTGCTTCTCAGGCGGGTTCCTCTTACCCCCTGGGTTGAGTTTTTTTTTATGGATCTCGTGCTCTGGGAATAAACCATAGAACATAACGGTGGGGCGCCTCGTTGCCACAGGCGAACGTCTCCCCATAAGTGACTTAATCTGCACCAAGGGCCCCAGACTGGAAGCCTTCGGTTTGAGCCGTCACGTTCTGGTGCCGCCTCGGCTCCGATTCAGACGCTTTGAAAGGTAATTTAAAAGTTAGAAGAGCTCTATCTAAACTTTACTACCACTTCTTAAAGCGTTGGCGCTGGGAGGAGAAGAGGTGCAA
This sequence comes from Lamproptera curius, assembly GCA_029286875.1. Taxonomy (NCBI): domain Eukaryota; kingdom Metazoa; phylum Arthropoda; class Insecta; order Lepidoptera; family Papilionidae; genus Lamproptera; species Lamproptera curius. Next base: position 2,643,941 of record JAGSMT010000060.1, read on the forward strand.
GAAACTCCAGCAACACTCCTATCAAAATGGTGTTAAGCTACAGTGTCATATAGCAAAGGGTGTGTTAATTTGACCTCACCGGTGGGGTCGATGACACACTCTACACTCTAAGTGTACCCACCGCTACTCTACTCTGGCTACTGCTAGGGTGACGCAACGGGGGCGGGCGAAACAGTTCCGCGCAGCGTGACCGAAGACCTGGCAGCTATGACACTGCCTTGGAAGACCGTCGGAATGTGGCCGCTTAAAAAAGAGACGGCCGATCCCACACAGTTGATCTATATCTTGTAAATGCAAATGCACTTGCCTTCCTTGGAGCGCTCTAGCGTAACCAGCACCATACCGTAAGCGCGTTTGGTGCGTGGGTGTAACATGTACGTTGTAGCGAAAGGGCGGGAATATTTAATTCTTTGATAGCAGAAGCTATCTCAGAGCAAGGGATTTCCATAGGCAGTCCTTTGACTGCTGTCCTAAGTACGCGCTCATCCGGGAGCGCGAATGTGTGGTATTGGTGTTCTTTTGCCCTAAGGTTTAAAGTCACCTTTCTAAAATCGTCGGAACTTTCTAACTGTAATTTGATCCCCTGATTACTATCAGAGGCCTCAAATTTGATATTATTGGATAGGGCCGAGCGAATCTCGACCTACTTCTCCTTTTCGCGGAGGTAAATTGGAAGTAGGCGTTTTCCTACGGGGAGCCGTGCCTGGGAAGGCTGGGACGGCTGGACGGGCGAGGGGCTAGGGGTCCTTAGGATCGGCGGGATGAATGGATGGGAGGGGTTTTGTCGACTCGGAGGTCGACGGTTTGGCGACCTGCTGAGGGCAGGTGGTGGGAGCGTCGGGTTTTGCATCCTTGACGGGAAGGACAGATGCGGGTGAAGAGATGCGGACCTTGCGCTTCCTCTTTGATTTGACGGTTTCGACGCCGTCGTCGGACTGCACATTGGTTAAAGCCTCGACGTCCGATTCCGTGCGGATGCTAACGTCGACATAGTTGTCGTCACTATCATCATCAGGGAATAGTCGGGACGGTCCAGGCGTTGAGGTAGAGGATGGGTGGTCTGGAGCGTGCTCGGAGATGAGTTGGTGCATTGCGTGAGTCAATTTCATATACAATTTCCGACCTAGTTTCTCACTAATCGCCTTGGTATCAAGACCAAAGCGACTCGAGAGCTCCCGGTCGACCATTGTACACGTTTAGGTCGCGCCTAAATTTGACGAGCCATGAGCGGTGAATCCGGCGATTGCCGGCCTTGCCGGGCACAGCAGGGAAGTGTGTCGTGGCTGGTTCTGTAACAAGAAACAAAATATTATAACGTTCACGTAGCCTAGTGTAGTTGTAAAAACAACTAGTTCAGCCGAGAAACAAGATAATTAACCCTAAGAAACAAGAATGCTCTTTCAACAAGCGGCTAGCAACACAATTGTGTTAGGCAAACGAGTTGCAAAACACAGCTGTGCATAAGCTGATTCGCTTGAGGGTGCGCGTAATAAATCGCAACCGCGATGGTTGCGATTTATTGCGCTACCTCTGTGCGACAAAGGCTCTATGAGCGCAGGTGCACTCATAAAACGCAGATGGCGCAGCGTGACGATTTCACGGAAGCGGACAATGTAGACTGCGCGGCGAGCTCGGGAGACTGCGGCGAACACGTGCGGACGGGACCGCTGCTGAGGGCGCTCTGTGTGTGTAAGGCCGGCTGTGTAAAGTATAGAAGCCGTGACAGGAGTTATTCAGTTAGTCGGTGTCCTAAATGCCGTAAGTCTTCAGCCACGTAAAAAGGTCATGTCCATTGATAACTTCAAGCACAGAGCCTCTAACATCTTGATTTTAATAATTTTGTTTTCGTCTGCGATTGAAGTTAAGACAGTAAGCACATTAGTCAGCACTGAGAAAACAAAAGCATCTTGCGCCCGCATCGTATGTGATAGTTTGGGACTAGTGAAACTTGAACTTGAAGGAAATACGGGCACCTTATTGTGAGTAAGATATAAGTGCATTAATGTACAACTGGTTTTTTTATAAAGTCAAATCAGACATAATATATAAGATTTTATGTTATGAATTGTTTTAATGTGATGCGATGATAATCAGTTAAATTTGATTTGGCATCATTTATTATTAAATTATGTTTGGTTAATTATTTATGAATACAACGTTCAGAAATGATATTTAGGCTGTCATCTGCAGTAGACTAGAATTTCTCAATCTCACTTAAAACTTCTAGTCTACAGGAAATGACGACCCTACTCTTCATCTTCATCTTTGTCAACTGGCTTTTCTTGATAAACAGGACTCTAGCCTGTTGAATCTTGGTTGCAGTCTAACGTTTTTTAATGCACGATGTATTGAAGTTGCGCCGCATTGGAGATCTGCCTATTAAGCTACTTGAAACCTGTCATATCAGAAAGAGACTGTAGACGTTTCTTTCGTCTTGTTTCCAGAAGGTTAAGAGTGGGGTCAGACAAGCTGAAGTGGTAATGGGCTGGCCACATAGCTCGTAAAATTGATAACCGATGGGGAAGAAAGCTGCCCGAGTGACAGCCTCGTACTAGTCATCGCAGATCAGTGTTTCGATCCCCCACGAAATGGTGTAACGACCTGTGCAAATGTGCAGGAAGTCAGTGAATGCAGGTGGCGAAGGATCGTACCTCTTGGCAGTTAATGGGGAAGGCTTAAGGAGGCTGTCCAGCAGTGGACTTTATCAGGTTGATATGATAAATCTTTTAAATTGGTATAACCAACAATATAAATAATAATTTGTTAATGCCTTGAAATATAATTTTATCAAACACAGAAATTCAGCATTAGTAAAGCATTCAAAAATAGACAGAAAGAAAATAACACAATGGACAAAATGAATACGACAAGATTGCCGTACACTGCATAGACCGAGACGTGCCGTGAAATAATATTGATTCTCGTCCTATTTAAGAAATAGCTATGTTGTTGGGCTAAGATTTTCCCTGATATTTGATTAAAATATACATCTATGCCAATTTTTTGAAGAGGAAGGTGTTTGTTTGTCTGGAACATGTTCCGAAACTACTAAACTGATATGAAAGATTCTTGTTTGAGTTGCATACTCCTTGTTTCTCCAATAAAATACTTTTCAAGGATTAGAATTAAATCAAAAAAGGTAGTTAATTGAAATTTCAGAAGTTTATTACGAGTTATATATTTACCCCTATTTAGTTCTCCAGTCCACTGTACTAGTAAACGATTAAAAACAATGAAACCACAGTTTCACCAAAATAATGAAATATGTTAAGCAAAATTTAGCTTAAGTGAGTAACAATATTACCTTATCAAGTTTCTGAAATAGTTTAGGCATTTTAAAAGTAAAAATGTATTGTTGCGCTAATTAATAAGCTAATTAACAACGCACGTTTCACACTCACGGCGCTTTACCACCTGAGGCACGCCACACGACAAGAGAACGGCGGCTAGAAATTGTTAGTAAATTTATCGTATTGATAAATATTTCCACGTTTTTTGCTCATTACCAAATGAAGAGAACTTCATCATATTATATGAAAACATACTTTTTTATTATTTTATTGATACAAATAAGACATTTACCAGTAAGTGTTACGCCTCGCCTATAAGATATGCATAGTATGACGGAACAAGTCTATAAACCACACTCTTTTTTATTTTGTGTAGCGACGAGACGACAAATTGTTTAGCTAATGGAAATTGATACGTGGCCATGAAAAATAATCTAATTTTTAGTCGGACCTTTTACACGGGGTCACACTAATTAATGGCCATCTAAGATAGTCTTAGCTACCGGAGCCTTTTGTGAAACGACTTTTTGACCACTGGATAATCCACCCGCATTACCCCAATAATAGCTATAATATCGAGTTGTTTCCCTGTCAGATTTAATATTAACAATATTGATCAATTCAGTGACACAAAAGTATTCAGCTTTGAAAGCGGGGGGATGCAGCAAAAGATTCTTTTTTTTTTAATTGGACTAACTTTACTCGCCCCATTTATTAAACAGAAAACAATTACATAAAAGAAAACTCATTCAGTTCATAAAATAAAGATATTAGTGTAGGCGTATTGCAAAAGAAATCACACTAAATTCATGCTAATCAATAACGTAAAAGTGACTGAAGCAAGTACCATTGAATAAGGCGACCAAAGATCAATAAAGAAACTTTGGAAAATTGCAGTTGGAAAAAGTTCACGCTAGTTAATGTGACGTGTCTAGTTTACTTAATTAAAGAGAGTTCACTTAATTAAACGTTTCCATAAAATCGCTAGTTCTAAAGCTAACTTAGTTTGTGTGAAAGACTTAATTAAAAATAAAACGAGGATCTATCGTTAGATTTCAATGTGTAATTAAACAATTACCGCCATTTATAATGCACCAATCAATTTTATTAATTGTTTTACGAAACTTATATATGCGGTAAAAAGCTTTATACATATGGAATACTTTGCAGAATTAATTTATGACTACCTGTTTCCCGCGACTTCGTCCGTGTGGTAATATACATATTATATGTTTTTACTAGCCAAAGTTAATCTTAGTTACATAAGGTATATTCCAGTGAATGTCCCGTTAAATTCCAGAGATTAGCTACAATAAGCAGATAGACAGAAAAAAAAATTAAAGAAATATATGTTGCTACATGTCCCGGTACATATGACAACATATTCATTTAAAAGAGGTTATTATAATGTTACAATCAGATATTTCAATTTTATTTATTTCTTACAATTACGTAACTATTGAAAATATATTGTGCACTGCATTAACATATTGGTACACTTTACGGTATTTATTTACGCAATAAAGCATATACATATTATTATAAAGTATATAAATACAACTGGTTTGTAGTAGTAATAAGGACGTAATTTTTCGTATATTAGCACGGAGAGCTAATTTTGGACCTAAAAGATGCGTTTCATGTAGGATAGGCAAGCATCATACACAAGCCTTGCTACTATTGTTAAACTCAGAGAATATAGTGCTGTTATTAGCAATTGAGCAAAACAGATGTTTCTATTATATTTTCTTTATTCTAACAGTAGTCGGCTATGTAATAAGACATAATTAGAGGAGGTTCTTTTTGGAAGGGAGCGGCAGTATCTCCGCGGTGCCTATTTTAGACGCAAATCAGCAGTGTGTAAACACTATCTTTCGGTTTGAAGGGCATCGTTGCCAGCGTAATTTAGTAATTAATAATAAATTAATTTAGTAAATAATAATTAATTACGTAGTCGTAAACGAGACATAATATCACATGTGTAAGGTCAGGTCAGGTCCACTCACCACAGTGGATTTGTGGGTTCTTTCACTGTTTGTCTTATGGGCAGTGCACTTACCAACAGTTTACCGTCCTGCTGGTCTCACCGCCTAAAAGAAACAAAAAAATCTTAATTATTTATGTTACTACTCTAACAACTCTATTTCACCATTAAACTCGGTCTTTACAACACAATGGCATATCAAATTATAGAGAGCCCTCGTCCCGTAAGAAATGTATCTAAATCGTTAAGGTAAATAGACAACATACATTACACCTGTTACGTATAAAACTTCCATTATCCTACGTAATATCCGCTTCTAAGCAAAAGCTGTAGATTATATTGTAAGGGAGCCTTTTCCCGAAGGATCTTAGCTTACGATCCGTTGTTTCTGTACTAATATTCAAATTATCTTAAACGACCCTTCCTTTGAGGACTAGCTTAAATTTTCAAATATAATAATGAATCGTAGGACTTTTTATTGAAATTCTAATTTGATAACCGGAATATCTTGTTTAATTCGAGCACTTTCGAACTGTGATAAATGTGAAATTTACCATATTTATGTTACAGATAATAATACAGGTAAGTAACCATCATAGATAAAGATAGATATACTTACTCTTTGAAATAGATATTAAAATGATTCTCGCCTTATTTAAAATGACCAGTATCTACTAAAAAACTTTAATTACGAAGACATTTTATCAACTACCATAAAAAAAAAAGTTTTAATATGACATAACTATTTTATAGTCATCATTTTGCAGCATCATCTTTATAGTCAATATTTAATTATCACTGGTTATTTTTTTTTAATTGTAAAATGGAACAAAATTTCGACTTCAAAACAACAAAGAAAAGTGTCATCACCAATCGTTTTGCAGATTTTCTTGTCATTATTTACAAAACATTACGGCAAAGTTATACTAAATCTGTCCATCTGAGTGTACTGCACATTTTCCAACATCGATGTGACTAAGGTCTCTTGAGGATTTCATTGTTTCCATCGCATCACTTTAGTTATATTGCACGTACTCAACTACACTTTGCTGGTTGGAGTGATTTACTATTTTGTATTCTAGTACATTATTTTTAAGAAAACTTTGATTTATTATTTGATGAATACCTACTATCTAATTTATATAGTATGTAACTATGTTTTTTTTTATTTATGACTTTGTTCCTTATTTCGCACATATTTATGACCGTGACTGCGTTTCAAATCGCACGTTATAACCGAACCTTAAAGTAATTGTCGAAGTTCTTTAATGTGAATGTGTACAAATAAACTTGAGGGTTACCAGCCTTGTTCATTAATTATAAATAATGCAACTTTTGCAATTTCCTTTAAATTTTCTTTTTTATTTACTCTTCTTGCACAAGTAGTACAAGGGCGGCTTAATGCGATTAGCATTTTCTCCCAATCAACCTGAGGAAGAGAGATTAACGGTGAGATGGTGCATAAATTTGATGTATATAGAAAAGTACCTATTTCTGCCGCAAAGCCGTAGTGTGAAAACACTGCTGTGTTCCGGTTTGAAAGGCACTGTAGCCAGCGTATTTACTGGATAAAAGAGGCTTAACATCCTTTGTCTCACGGTGGGCAACGCGTTGATGATACTACTGGTATTGCCAATGTCTATGAGCGTCGGTGACCACTTCCCAACAGGTGACCCGACTGCTCGTCGGCCTGCGTAGACAATAAAAAAATTAATAGAAAGGTTAATTGACTAAAGCAAATATACTGAAAAATAAGCAGCAATAAAAATAATAAATAAATACGTAAAAGTGATCTATATCCCAAAAACGTCTAATATTAGTACATTTGGTAATTGGGTTTTAACAAGAAGGGCACAGCTGATAGTACTGTTTAAATCATCAATGTATCTTACAGATAAAGCTTATTTTTTACAATTACGAATATTATATATAGCAGTTATATTTATTCCTCAGATGTCACTAAACTATACTACAATTTAGTTTATAGCCGTCGTTGAAGAAAACTAGTTAGAGGTAATGGCCACAAAACCCTTAGACGATAAAAAGCTTTATTGCACTGCATACATACAAAACAACAAAAACTACAATAAAAAGATATACTTAAAAAGAAACTATTATTCTTAAATAGTATATATTTATTTATTCTTGTCTTTTTTGGATGACGAGATTCAAATGAAAGTGACATGTGAAATCGTTAATTAAAAATTTTTAGCAATGAAAATACATGCAAGACTATCTGTTTTTCAAACTTTATCAGCCTTTAATAGTCCACTGCTGGACATAGGCCTCCTCTAATACATCCCTATCCATTAGGGGTTTCGGAACGTATCCCACCACGCTGGTCCAATGCGGGTTAATGGGTGGACCGACTTTTTACATGCCTATCCGACGCATGGATGATCTTACTTTTCAGACAATTGGGTGATCGGCCCAAATTGCTCTAACCAACTAGGAAACAAAAATGAAAATTGCTCGAGTCCCCACAGGATTCGAACCCACGACCTCCAGTTCATACACGCACATACATGCACACGCCTATGCCACTAGGCTACACAACCCTTTTTAAAATTTATTAATATCCTTTTTTTTGACCCTTTCCAGAATCACAGCAATTATAAATACATAGTTTTGTTCTTCTTAGCATTATTTATTATTTCTAATAAATAAAAGCAATCAATTTTAAAATAAAGCGTAAGACGCAACAGAAGTTGTACGTCCTTTTTACCTCGAAATTTTGTCTAATGTTTAAGTGATTTCCGATAAGTTAATAGTTGGGACCTCACATCATAAGAATAAATGTGAAAGATACCATGCTATCTTATTCCTAAAATTTTAATGTCTAAGAATCTTACATTATTTTGTTCTAATTAAATCATGCGATAAGGTAAATACTAAAATTATATATTTTATAGCAGAGCAGTTTTAATTATTTTCTTCCTTATCAACAGCATAAAATCAACGAGCAAAGTAAACGTATGCGGTTACATAACGGCACTTCTTGCTTCCTGGTTATGCGGTAAAGATGTATAATACAAATTGTTGACTTTAATTAGGGAAGTGTAAAAGTAATTATAAATTATGTAACGAGAAAATTTTATTAAATGGATTTTTAGAAATCATTTGTTAAACATCATTTTATTTCCGACTTTTCCTGTATCGTATTAATGTTTTATTTCTATGTTGTCTTTAGGAGTGTAAACTTCGTTCACAGTACTTTGTTTAATTATTTTCGATACATCTTCTAAGCATTTGAAGTGATTGTTAAGCTTAACCGGAAAGCCTTTGGCGTTCTGGATATAGGCACGACACACGAAGCGACTTTTAAACAATATCTTTCCAGCCTGATGTTAAGATTCAATGTGCATTTTGTAAGTCGGTAATCACTACCGGCTTTCACTTATTATCAAAGAGACTCGACGATAATCCAGGTTCACTTTTGGTGTCGCTGCTTTTCGAATTTGAGTTCATCATGATACCTTCTCGATTATAATAATACCGCTAACGAGTGACTTGTGGACTATAAATCTAAACTCTCTGGGACAGTAACCTTACTACTAGTAAGACAAGCTGCTGGATTTAAGTTGCTGATAGCTTAAAAAGTAAACCTAACCACTGCTATAAACTGGTAGCTGTCGTAGTGATGATAACTAAAGGGTAGTTGCCTATATTATTATACATCAACTGTACCGTTTAACTTTTTTTTGCTTTACAATATTTCAGGATAGAAACAATGCCCTAATATAATTCACAATTACATTTAGGGCACCGTTTCCCTGTTCAGATGTAATGAAATTCCTACTCGTCTCAAATCTGTATAGGCAAAACATATATAAATAAAAGCATATTGAAATTATCATCTTTTAAGTGATAAGCGACTTGAACCCTTTGAAGTAAACAAATTTGCACTTTCCCTTAGATTTTATAAGCTAAAAAAATTAAGAAATTAAATGCTTCAATGAATTTTAATGATAACGTTATTAATATATTTCAAACTTATTAAACGCCAGGTATAAACTGTCGAAAACCAACATTCGACGAAGTAACGCCGCTGCCTACGTTAAATTAAATTATTACGCTGAAATAATATTGGTTCAAATTATATTATCCCAGTTATTCAAGAAATTGGGGGTTATTGCTTTTCCAATAAATTGTAGGAGCATCTTGTTATACGAATAAAATCACTGTAAATAGAATAAATTACCGCTAATAGCAACTTCACATTATAATAGTGATGACACATATAAGAAGGGTTGAGCATCACATTCTTAGACGAATGCTAGGAATCAATATCGATGGACGAAGAGACTATCACCACAAATATTCGGTAAATTTGTCTTTCTCTCTCGTTTTTTGTCTCGTCATTTATCTTTTCTCTGTTTCGTAAATTGCATCAAAATAGCGTTTAAGCTTAGTTGGCGTATTTTATTTCACTTATTTTGATCTTGTTATTGCAGAATAGTTGTGCAAGTCGATTTATAAAATAAGGCAGGCGCTGCCTTAGCTAATTTCTAAATGCTTTAATCTTTAAATGGTGCCAGCCATGTTTAAATGTAATAAACAGAAATGCAAATTTTTCGCACTTCACTGGTTTTTGATTACCTTTATAATGATTTAAGAGAATATTGCATTTAACTGTCTCGCCAACAAGGAGTTAAATTAATAAAGTTATATAATTCAAATATACTTTACAACAAAATGTTTGGTTTAAATTAATTATTCTAATTCTTATTGTTTCATCGCTGTTTATATCCTCGAAATCTCAATTAAGAAAAGACCGCAACAGACGGTACCTATATTAAAATCCAATTCCTTAACTCCGTTTACGACTCTACATAGCTTAAGCAAGACAGTGTAAGTTTAGGTTGAATTTAAAGTTTGTTACTAATTTCTTGTTAAACTGAAATTAAATTTGTCCAAGACGGTACGGAGTTTAGTCGCTAAGCTAACAGTATGTATAACGCATATACTCACGTCTTTGTTTTCTGCACTTTATAAACAAACATGCGACATAGTCTTAAACTACTTTGCATGTTTCTAATTCGGATAAGAAAAATACATGTAATGAACCAGAGCGTAATCTACAGACTTATAGTTAAAGAATAATAAAATTTTAATAAACCTGAGTAAAATTTATACAAAACAATATTCACACGTATTTGATTTGATATACATCAAATCAAATATGTGTGAATATATATTATAATTAAATTTTGCTAATAAATTTAAAATTAGTAAATTAAATAAAAATTAAAGAGACTGACATGATTTTACCCTGTTAGCACAAATAATAAGATATAACTGATATATTAGAAAATCTCCCATCATTGACTACCTACTACGTACGTTGGTGTTATAATTATTAATTACTGACTTTATAAATGATGGTTGCATAACAAGTGTCATTTATAATTTATCGATAAAGCAATAACCACACATTAGTTGAAGCCATGAACTTTGACGAAATAATTCGTACTAATATTAATCCAGCAAAATAGTTTAAGCCCAAAATTTGCGGCTAAAGTTAAGCTAAGCTTGGTTTTCGTTAAATATACCTTATCACATGCCTAGCGCCAAATAAATTTCAATGGATACTATTATTTTTGGTTTTGACATTTTAAGAATAAACCTTTTTATTCGCAAACCCACGCTAAAAGTTTGTGCTCATGTTTATACAGTAATATTATTATGTATTTTATATAAATAATCTGTTCACTATTAGTCTGAAAAATTAAAGAACTAGAAATGGGGTAAGAAATTACACTAGTAATAATTTATAAGAATGGAATAGCTTTAATGTCGCTTCCCGTCTCGCTTGCGACGCTTGCGACTGTAGAAGTTTAGGGTTTCGTATGATTAATACATACTTGGTAGCCAAGTTTGTCATGATTGCTCTTAGATTTGAGTTTAGTCGACATTTCTTGCAAATCTTTAGTCATCATCATCATCATCAGCCTTTAATAGTCCACTGCTGGACATAGGCCTCCCCTAATACACCCCTATTCATTAGGGGGTTTTGGACCGTATCCCAACACGCTGGTCCAATGCGGGTTGGTGGGTGGACCGCCTTTTTACATGCCCATCCGACGCATGTATCAGCTTACTTTTCAGACAATTGGGTGATCGGCCCAAATTGTCCTAACCAACTAGGAAACAACAATGAAAATTTGTTGAGTCCCCGCAGGATTCGAACCCACGACCTCCGGTTTCTAAAGCAAACGCCTATACCTACGCCTATACCTATATAGGCTACGGAGGCAGTAAAAATCTTTAGTACTAGTACATAATGGAGATAACACTGCGCCTATATTATGTCTTATATCTTTCACTCGATTATTCGATTAATTAAAACTACTAAAAGATACTGTGCAGTTTGGTGCGAAGTAATTCATTACTTATAATGGAGTACATGCATAGATCTTACATTCATGAATGTAGCATTGCATAAACTTACGTACTATATTCTGATAAGAATACATTTATTACAGAAACCGAACTAAAATGGGTTATGTTTATAAAAGTAAATTGTTCGAGAAAACAATCTGTACTTAAGCACATCCAATCTAACCAAAGTGATGCGATATTAATGTTTAAATTCCCAAAGGTGCTCAGTTATTTCGATGTTGGTGAATGTGTAGTAAATTCAGATACACAGATTTGGTATAACTTTGCCTCAATATTTTATATTACATGTAACTCCTCCAAGTTTAGTGGATAACATAATGATAAAAAATCTATCTAACAAGGGACCGTCTGGGTGGGTACCACCACGGTGTCTATTTCTACCGCAAAGCAGTAGTGTGAAAACACTACTGTGTTCCGGTTTGAAGGGCACCGTAGCTAGCGTAATTACTAGGTAAATGAGACTTAACATCCTATGTCTCACAGTAGGCAGCGCGTTGGTGATTCCTGTATGGCCAATGTCTATGGGCGTCGGTGACCACTTTCCATCAGGTGGCCCCGACCGCTCGTCTGCCTGAGTATGCAATAAAAAAAATATCTTCACAAGAGTAAGTACAATTGACTTCTTAATGTTAAATTTAAGAATTTTAAATTAAACTTAAACAAAGCACTCTTTTCCCTTAATCCCGTTGAATTGATACTCGAGCTAAATTTGCCAATTATTAAATAATGCATATTAATGAATAATATGTTATTTCTCACGAGAACATAAACAATTATACACAAGAAGTAGTCTCTGTGTTTTTACGTGATCAAATTTGACCAGCAATAAGTTCCTATTCCATTTTATTACAATTTAGTTCGTCTGACTAAGACTGTAATCGTTACCTATAGTTTTTCTATCTAGCAATATTATCTGTACGCACTATAGCAGTTATAACATCGGATACTAGAAGTTTTATGAGTAACGGGGGTAATTTATTTTGTATTTTTGAGTAATTTTTTCAAGTATTTGTAATCATCATCATCATCAGCTTATATTAGTCCCCTTCTGGACATAGGCCTCCCCTAATGCACGCGTTCTCGATCTGGACCGTATCCCACCACGCTGGTCCAATGCGGGTTAGGGGGTGGACCGACTTTTTGCATGCCCATCCGACGCATAGATCATTTTATTATTCAGACATTTGGGTGATCGGCCCAAATAGTCCCAACCAACCAATAAACAAGATAACGAATTGTAACAAATTTTGTTTCAAAATAATCAATAATTATTTGCTATTATAAACAATTATTAAATAGTGCCTATATTTACAAGAAACACATCTTCATATTTACAAAAAGTTCATTATTTTAATTCAACATACACTCTCAATACATACTCTACAAATATATTTTTAAGGAAACCCAAATATTATCAATTGCTAAATGAGACATTTTATCAAAAAAGGGATATAAAACTTCTTAATTAATAAACTCTGAAACAGCGGTAGCCTGTAGACAAGTGTACTATAAGTATACTACGCATTCGGGAATAATAGTACGAACGATACAATTGCCGAATTGGGGACAATAACATGGCAGTATATAGTACAGAGAAAGACGTGACGTGGACGTGTATTGACTTTTATACCCTATGTGAGACATTGTTCCAGCTGTTCGGACGAGATCAGGTTTTCCCATGGCACTATCCAACATATTCAAAAGGATCTTACTGATCAAAATTACAAATAATGTTTGAGAATACTTTGAGTTATAAGCTAAGAGCTGGTGCCGATAACGGCATATTTAGAATTACTACTTTGCAATGAACTTACTAAAGGTGCTCAGTACCTACGGCCTATCCAGCCGGGGGTAAGAGGAACCCGCCTGAGAAGCAGGGCTGGGTTTTTTTTTATGGATCTCGTGCTCTGGGGAATAAACCTATTAGAACATAACCGGGTGGGGGAGCCCGTTGCCACAGGCGCGTCTCCCCATAAGTGACTTAACTGCACCAAGGGCCCCCAGACTGGAAGCCTCGGTTTGGGCCGTCACGTTCTGGTACCCGCCTCGGCTCGATTCAGACGCTTTGAAAGGTAATTTAAAAGTTAGAAGAGCTCTATCTAAACTTTACTACCACTTCTTAAAGCGTTGGCGCTGGGAGGAGAAGTGGTGCAAGAAACTCCAGCAACACTCCTATCAAAATGGTGTTAAGCTACAGTGTCATATAGCAAAGGGTGTGTTAATTTGACCTCACCGGTGGGGCCGATGACACACCCTACACTCTAAGTGTAGGGTGTGTCTGGCTACTGCTAGAGTGACGCAACGGGGGCGGGCGAAACAGTTCCGCGCAGCGTGACCGAATACCTGGCAGCTATGACACTGCCTTGGAAGACCGTTGGAATGTGGCCGCTAAAAAAAGACACGGCCGGTTAACTGTAATTTGATCCCCTGATTGCTATCAGAGGCCTCAAATTTGATATTATTGGATAGGGCCGAGCGAATCTCGACCTACTTCTCCTTTTCGCGGAGGTAAATTGGAAGTGGGCGTTTTCCTACGGGTACCGTGCCTGGGAAGGCTGGGACGGCTGGACGGGGCGAGGGGCTGGGGGTGCCTAGGATCGGCGGGATGAATGGATGGGAGGGGTTTTGTCGACTCGGAGGTCAACGGTTTGGCGACCTGCTGAGGGCAGGTGGTGGGAGCGTCGGGCTTTGCATCCTTGACGGGAAGGACAGATGCGGGTGAAGAGGTGCGGACCTTGCGCTTCCTCTTTGATTTGACGGTTTTGAAGCCGTCGTCGGACTGCAAATTGGTTAAAGCCTCGACGTCCATGTCCGATTCCGTGCGGATGCTAACGTCGACATAGTTGTCGTCACTATCATCATCGGGACCGCTGCTGAGCGCGCTCTGTGTGTGTAAGGCCGGCCGTGTAACTTATAGAAGCCGTGACAGGAGTCATTCAGTTAGTCGGTGTCCTAAATGCGTAGGTCTTCAGCCACGTAAAAAAATCATGTACATTAATAACTTCAAGCACAGAGCCTCTAACATGTTGATTTTAATAATTTTGTTTTCGTCTGCGATTGAAGTTAAGACAGTAAGCAGATTAGTCAGCGCTGAGAAAACAAAAGCATCTTGCGCCCGCATCGTATGTGATAGTTTGGGACTAGTGAAACTTTAAGGAAATACGGGCACCTTATTGTAAGTAAGATATAAGTGCATTCATGTACAACTGGTTTTTTTATAAACTCAAATCAGACATAATATATAGGATTTTATGTTATGAATTGTTTTAATGTGATGCGATGATAATCAGTTAAATTTGATTTGGCATTATTTATTATTAAATTATGTTTGGTTAATTATTTATGAATACAACGTTCAGAAATGATATTTGGGCGGTCATCTCCAGTAGACTAGAATTTCTCAAGCTCACTTAAAACTTCTAGTCTACAGGAAATGACGACCCTACTCTTCATCTTCATCTTTATCAACGGGCTTTTCTTGATAAACAGGACTCTAGCCTGTTGAATCTTGGTTGCAGTCTAACGTCTTTTAATGCACGATGTAATGAAGTTGCGCCGCATTGGAGATCTGCCTATTAAGCTAATTGAAACCTGTCATATCAGAACGAGACTGTAGATGTTTCTTTCGTCTTGTTTCCAGAAGGTTAAGAGTGGGGTCAGACAAGCTGAAGTGGTAATGGGCTCATAGCTCGTAAAATTGATAGCCGATGAGGAAGAAAGCTGCCCGAGTGACAGCCTCGTACTAGTCATCGCAGATCAGTGTTTCGATCCCCCACGAAATGGTCTAACGACCTGTGAAAATGTGCAGGAAGTCAGTGAATGCAGGTGGCGAAAGATCGTACCCCTTGGCAGTAAATGGGGAAGACATAAAGAGGCTGTCCAGCAGTGTACTTTATCAGGTTGATATGATAAATCTTTTAAATTGGTATGACCAACAATGTAAATAAAAATTTGTTAATGCCTTAAAATATAACCTTTTCAAACACACAAATTCAGCATTAGTAAAGCATTCATAAATAGACAAAAAGAAAATAACACAATCGACAAAATGAATACGACAAGATTGCCGTACACAACATAAACCGAGACGTGCCGTGAAATAATATTGATTCTCGTCGTATTTGACAATAGCTTTGTTGTTGGACTAAGATTTTCCCTAACAGTGGCAAAGGCGACAGATATTTGTTTAAAATACACATCTATGCCAATTTTTGAAGAGAAACTACTAAACTGATATGAAAGATTCTTGTTTGAGTTTCATACTCCTTGTTTCTCCAATAAAATACTTTCCATGATTTGAATTAAATCAAAAATGGTAGTTAATTGAAATCCCAGAAGTTGATTACGAGTTATATATTTACCCCTATTTAGTTCTCCAGTCCACTGTACTAGTAAACGATTAAAAACAATGAAACCACAGTTTAACCAAAATAATGAAATATGTTAAGCAAAATTTAGCTTAAGTGAGTAACAATATTACCATATCAAGTTTCTGAAATAGTTTAGGCATTAAAGGTAAAAATGTATTGTTGCGCTAATTAATAAAATTATTAACAACGCACGTTTCACACTCACGGCGCTTTACCACCTGAGGCACGCCACACGACAAGAGAACGGCGGCTAGAAATTGTTAGTAAATTTATCGTATTGATAAATATTTCCACGTTTTTTACTCATTACCAAATGAAGAGAACTTCATCATATTATATGAAAACATACTTTTTTATTATTTTATTGATACAAATAAGACATTTACCAGTAAGTGTTACGCCTCGCCTATAAGATATGCATAGTATGACGGAACAAGTCTATAAACCACACTCTTTTTTATTTAGTGTAGCGACGAGACGACAAATTGTTTAGCTAATGGAAATTGATACGTATTGCCCATGAAAAATTAATCTAATGAAGCCACATATCCATTAGCCACACTGTTACGTCGTTTACATAGTAAAGGCGCTGGTGACAGTGCTCTTCAAACCGGAACACAGTAGTGTTGTCAGGTTACTGGCTTCGCGGTGGAAATATGAGATGATACGTTTATACCCTGTGTTTAGGCTGATTACTGTACCATCACGGTCATAAACACACACTTCGGACAGAAATTAGCCATCGCATTTCTTTAGTCGGTACCCTTTACACTTGTGGTCACACTAATTAATGGCCATCTAAGATAGTCTTAGCTACCGGAACCTTTTGTGAAACGACTTTTTGACCACTGGATAATCCACCCGTATTATCCCAATAATAGCTATAATATCGAGTTGTTTCCCTGTCAGATTTAATATTAACAATATTGATCAATTGAGTGACAAAAGTATTCAGCTTTGAAAACGGGGGGATGCGGCAAAAGATTCTTTTTTTTTCAAATTGGACTAACTTTACTCGCCCCATTTATTAAACAGAAAACAATTACATAAAATAAAACTCATTCAGTTCATAAAATAAAGATATTAGTGTAGGCGTATTGCAAAAGAAATCACACTAAATTCATGCTAATCAATAATGTAAAAGTGACTGAAGCAAGTACCATTGAATAAGGCGACCAAAGATCAATAAAGAAACTTTGGAAAATTGCAGTTGGAAAAAGTTCACGCTAGTTAATGTGACGTGTCTAGTTTACTTAATTAAAGAGAGTTCACTTAATTAAACGTTTCCATAAAATCGCTAGTTCTAAAGCTAACTTAGTTTGTGTGAAAGACTTAATTAAAAATAAAACGAGGATCTATCGTTAGGTTTCAATGTGTAATTAAACAATTACCATCATTTATAATGCACCAATCAATTTTATTAATGTATTACGAAACTTATATATGCGGTAAAAAGCTTTATACATATGGAATACTTTGCAGAATTAATTTATGACTACCTCTTGCCCGCGACTTCGTCCGTGTGGTAATATACATATTATATGTTTTTACTAGCCTAAGTTAATCTTAGTTACATAAGGTATATTCCAGTGAAAGTCCCGTTAAATTCCAGAGATTAGCTACAACAAGCAGATAGACAGAAAAAAAATTAAAGAAATATATGTTGCTACATGTACCGGTACATATGAAAATATATTCATTTAAAAGAGGTTATTTTAATGTTACAATCAGATATTTCAATTTTATTTCTTTCTTACAATTACGTAACTATTTAAAATATATTGTGCACTGCATAAACATATAGGTACATTTTACGGTATTTATTTACGCAATAAAGCATATACATATTGTTATAAAGTATACAAGTACAACTGATTTGATTGGTGCTAGTAATAAGGACGTAATTTTTCATGTATTAGCACGGAGAGCTAATTTTGGAACTAAAAGATGCTTTTCTTGTAGGATAGGTTAGCATCATGCAGAAGCCTTGCTACAATTTTTAAGCTCAGAGAATATAGTGCTGTTATTAGCTATTTAGCAAAGCAGATGTTTCCATAATATTTACTTTTCTCTTACAGTAATCGGCTACATAATACGACATAATTAGAGGAGGTTCTTTTTGGAAGGGAGCGGCAGTATCTCCGCGGTGCCTATTTAGGACGCAAATCAGGAGTGTGTAAACACTATCTTTCGGTTTGAAGGGCATCGTTGCCAGCGTAATTACTACGTAAACAAGACATGATATCACATGTGTCAGGGTGGTTAGTGGATTTGTGGGGTCTTTCACTGTTTGTCTTATGGGCAGTGCACTTACCAACAGTTTACCGTCCTGCTGGTCTCACCGCCTAAAAGAAACAAAAAAATCTTAATTATTTATGTTACTACTCTAACAACTCTATTTCACCATTAAACTCGGTCTTTACAACACAATGGCATATCAAATTATAGAGAGCCCTCGTCCCGAAGAAATGTATCTAAATCGTTAAGGTAAATAGACAACATACATTACACCTGTTACGTATAAAACTTCCATTATCCTACGTAATATCCGCTACTAAGCAAAAGCTGTAGATTATATTGTAAGGGAGCCCTTTCCCGAAGGATCTTAGCTTACGATCCGTTCTTCCCCACTCTGTACTAATATTCAAATTATCTTAAACGACCCTTCCTTTGAGGACTAGCTTAAATTTTCAAATATAATAATGAATCGTAGGACTTTTTATTGAAATTCTAATTTGATAACCGGAATATCTTGTTCAATTCGAGCACTTTCGAACTGTGATAAATGTGAAATTTACCATATTTATGTTACAGATAATAATACAGGTAAATAACCATCATAGATAAAGATAGATATACTTACTCTTTGAAATAGATATTAAAATGATTCTCGCCTTATTTAAAATGACCAGTATCTACTAAAAAACTTTAATTACGAAGACATTTTATCAACTACCATAAAAAAAAAAGTTTCAATATGACATAACTATTTTATAGTCATCATTTTGCAGCATCATCTTTATAGTCAATATTTAATTATCACTGGTTACTTTTTTTAAGCTGTAAAATGGAACAAAATTTCGACTTCAAAACAACAAAGAAAAGTGTCATCACCAATCGTTTTGCAGATTTTCTTGTCATTATTTACAAAACGTTACGGCAAAGTTATACTAAATCTGTCCATCTGAGTGTACTGTACATTTTCCAACATCGATGTGACTAAGGTCTCTTGAGGATTTTATTGTTTGCATCGCATCATTTTAGTTATATTGCACGTACTCAACTACACTTTGCTGGTTGGAGCGATTTACTATTTTGTATTCTAATACATTATTTTTAAGATTAAGTTTTATTATTTGATAAATACCTACTATCTAATTTGTATAGTATGTAACTATGTTTTTTATTTATGACTTTGTTCCTTATTTCGCACATATTTATGACCGTGACTGCGTTTCAAATCGCACGTTATAACCGAACCTTAAAGTAATTGTCGAAGTTCTTTAATGTGAATGTGTACAAATAAACTTGAGGGTTACCAGCCTTGTTCATTAATTATAAATAATGCAACTTTTGCAATTTCCTTTAAATTTTTTTTTTATTTACTCTTCTTGCACAAGTAGTACAAGGGCGGCTTAATGCGATTAGCATTTTCTCCCAATCAACCTGAGGAAGAGAGATTAACGGTGGGGTGGTGCATAAATTTGATGTATATAGAAAAGTACCTATTTCTTCCGCAAAGCCGTAGTGTGAAAACACTGCTGTGTTCCGGTTTGAAAGGCACTGTAGCCAGCGTATTTACTGGATAAAAGAGGCTTAACATCCTTTGTCTCACGGTGGGCAACGCGTTGGTGATACTACTGGTATTGCCAATGTCTATGAGCGTCGGTGACCACTTCCCAACAGGTGACCCGACTGCTCGTCGGCCTGCGTAGACAATAAAAAATAGAAAGGTTAATTGACTAAAGCAAATATACTGAAAAATAAGCAGCAATAAAAATAATAAATAAATACGTAAAAGTGATCTATATCCCAAAAACGTCTAATACATTTAGTAATTGGGTTTTAACAATTACGAATTTTTTTTTTACAATTACGAATATTATATATAGCAGTTATATTTATTCCTCAGATGTCACTAAACTATACTACAATTTAGTTTATAGCCGTCGTTGAAGAAAACTAGTTAGAGGTAATGGCCACAAAACCCTTAGACGATAAAAAGCTTTATTGCACTGCATACATACAAAACAACAAAAACTACTATAAAAAGATATACTTAAAAAGAAACTATTATTCTTAAATAATTTATATTTATTCATTGTTGTCTTTTTTGGATAACGAGATTCAAATGAAAGTGACATGTGAAATCGTTAATTCAAAATTTTAGCATTAATATGCAAGACTATCTGCTTTACAAACTTTATCATGTTTCATTACTGTCTACTTTAAATGTTCATCACCATCAGCCTTTAATAGTCCACTGCTGGACATAAGCCTCCCCTAATACATCCCTATCCATTAGGGGTTTCGGAACGTATCCCACCACGCTGGTCCAATGCGGGTTAATGGGTGGATCGACTTTTTACATGCCTATCCTATTTTTACATGACGCATGGATGATCTTACTTTTCAGACAATTGGGTGATCGGCCCAAATTGCTCTAACCAACTAGGAAAAAAAATTAAAATTGCTCGAGTCCTCACAGGGTTCGAACCCACGACTTCCAGTTCATAAAGCACATGCCCATGCCACTAGGCTACACAACTCTTTTTAAAATTTAGTAGTATCCTTTTTTTAAGACCCTTTCCAGAATCACAGCAATTATAAATACATAGTTTTGTTCTTCCTAGCATTATTTATTATTTCTAATAAATAAAAGCAATCAATTTTAAAATAAAGCGTAAGACGCAACAGAAGTTTAACGTCCTTTTACCTCGAAATTTTGTCTAATGTTTAAGTGATTTCCGATGAGTTAGTAGTTGGGATCTCACATCATAAGAATAAATGTGAAAGATATCATGCTATCTTATTCCTAAAATTTTGATGTCTAAGAATCTTACATTATTTTTTCTAATTAAATAATGCGAAAAGGTAAATACTAAAATTATATATTTTATAGCAGAGCAGTTTTAATTATTTTCTTCCTTATCAACAGCATAAAATCAACGAGCAAAGTAAACGTATGCGGTTACATAACGGCACTTCTTGCTTCCTGGTTATGCGGTAAAGATGTATAATACAAATTGTTGACTTTAATTAGGGAAGTGTAAAAGTAATTATAAATTATGTTACAAGAAAATTTAATTAATTGGATTTTTAGCAATTATTTGTTAAACATCATTTTATTTCTCACTTTTCCTGTATCGTATTAATGTTTTATTTCTATGTTGTCTTTAGGAGTGTAAACTTCGTACACAGTACTTCGTTTAATTATTTTCGATACATCTTCTAAGCATTTAAAGTGATCGTTGTTTACCGAAAGCCTTTGGCGTTCTGGATATAGGCACGAGACACACGACGCGACTTTTAAACAATATCCTTCCAGCCTGATGTTAAGCTTTAATGTGCATTCTGTAAGTCGGTAATCACTACCGACTTTCACTTATTATCAAAGAGACATCGTAAATTATTTGGCGTTTCGTCGTTATGATAAAGTCAATTACGTTTATCAGGAAACCATCAACGATAATCCAGGTTCACTTTTGGTGTCGCTGCTTTTCGAATTTGAGTTCATCGTGATACCTTTTCGATTATAATAATGCCGCTAACGAGTGACTTGTGGACTATAAATCTAAACTCTCTGGGACAGTAACTTCTACCACTAGTAAGCTGCTGGATTTAGTTGCTGATAGCTTAAAAGTAAACCAACCACTGCTATAAACTGCTAGCTGTCGTAGTGATGATAACTAAAGGGTAGTTACCTATATTATTATACATCAACTGTACCGTTTAACTTTTTGCTTTACAATATTTCTGGATAGACAATGCCCTGATATAATTCACAATTATATTCAGGGCACCGTTTCTGTTCAGATGTAATGAAATTCTACTTATCGCAAATCACCTCACCACTAGTAAGACAAGCTGCTGAATTTAGGTTGCTAATAGCTTAAAAAGTAAAGCTGATCTCTGCTATAAAATAGTAGCTATTGTAGTGATGATAACTACCCTAGTTTTACCTATAGATTATTGTACATCAGCTGTAACGTTGAAACGTATTTGATCCTTTACAATATTTCAGGATAGAAAGCGTACGTCTTACGTTATGGCCACCGTTGCACTTTTCAGATGTAATATAGTTCCTACTTATCTCAAATCTGTATAGGCAAAACATATAAATAAAAGCATATCGAAATTATCATCTTTTAAGTGATAAACAACTTGAACCCTTACAAGTAAACAAATTTGTACTTTTCCTTTGCTTTAAAATGCCAAAAAAATAAAGTCATATTAAATGTTTCATTGAGTTTTAATGACGTCATTAATATATTTTAAACTAATTAAATGCCAGGTATAAACTGTTGAAAACCGACACACGACGAAGTTACGGCGCAACCTACGTTTTAGGATGAAATTATTACGCTGAAATAATATTGGTACAAATTATATCATCCAAGTTCTTGAACTAATTTGAGGTTATTGGTTTTTACAATAAATTGTAGGAGCCGCTCCATATACGAATAATATTATTAGAATAAAAAACTGCCAATAGTAACTTTACATTATAACAGTGATGACACATGTGATAAGGTATGAGTGTCACATTCCTAGAAAAATCAGATCACACACACTCATCATCAACCTGTGATAGTCCACTACTGGATATAGTACACCCATAACCATTAGGGAGTTTAGATCGTATCCCACCACGCTGGTCCAATGCGGGTTGGTGGATGGTCCAACTTTTTACATGCCCCAATAAGATGATCCATACGTCGGGCACGGATCATCTTATTTTAAGACAATTGGGTGATCGGCCCAAATTGCCCAAACCTACTAGGAAAAAAACAATAGTTTGTCTAGTCCCCGCAGGATTTGAACCCACGGCCTCCGGCGTAAAAGGCGCGTCTAAAGCGCACTAGTAGAAGAATGCTAGGAATGAATATCGATGGACGAAGATCGATAGATAAACAAAAGAGCGATGGATGGACGCCATGAGAGATATGAGGAAGATTAAGTAATGAAATAACTGATAATATAAAGAGGAATGGAGGAGGAAAACGTTTTGCGTCAAGTTACGTCAAATTACGTCACTGACGACACAACGCGCTTGTCAACTTTAATATCATACACATTATTCATTTTATTGTTACTTCTAGATGAAATATGAACTGATATGGAAGTTACAAGTAGCTAAACTATATTTTTGAGGTGCAAAACTGTATAAAGACAGAAAATATTCATGTGTATTTTAAAGTAAAGGAAAACGAAAGTAAAGTAAAAGAATACCTTACGCGATACATAGTGATGAAAAGCATTAAATATTTCGGTATTTTTAGATGCACCCGAAATTCGCAGCCATTTCATGACCTTTGCGAAAACTCGTTTTATACACCCGATAGCGGCGGGACTTACTCTGTTCGCTGAATAGACGATGTGTAGGCGTTGGTGTAAAAATTAAGTTGAAAGCGATTACTGTTTAAATATGTTTAACGCATCTCAATGGGAATTCCAAAAAGTTAAAATGATGACAACATCTCATGTCTCTTATACTAAAAAACATTGAAATTGCTCACGTGACCCCGACAACAGCCACGACGTCTCGTACGGACGAGCCAATGCATAACACCACTCAATACACCAACACTATCACATATGCACAACACTTATCATCACACGAGGAGAGGTACGTTCCGGGTAGCGGCTTACAAGGATCTCCCTTTTCTACATTTCAGACCCGTCTTTTATACATGATCTCGGACAGACATAACGTCAATATCGTGACTTCTTTTCGCTAAGTACCCACATTAGAAAAAGTATTTTACACTGCTATTGAAAAACTTA
Organism: Lamproptera curius; assembly: GCA_029286875.1. Lineage (NCBI taxonomy): Eukaryota > Metazoa > Arthropoda > Insecta > Lepidoptera > Papilionidae > Lamproptera > Lamproptera curius. The sequence goes on from JAGSMT010000060.1 coordinate 2,667,994, forward strand.
GTTTTAATTAACGATACTTATATGTGAAACTTATTGAAAAAACAATATCGAAATGCTTCCGATACAAGAAAATTTTTAAGAAAAATATGACCTAGTTCTCATAGCGTATAAGTTTTTTACGCAATATAAGCATGTAATGTGGTGCTCACTGTACAAAATTGCCTCTTGATTTCTGCCATCGCATTTTAAATCTATTGTATCTTTTATTGCAAACACTTTTATGCTAACTTACATTGTATTATCTTATTCGACAGAATAGTTAAAAATGTTCTGAAAAAATATTAATTTTTTTAAATATAGATTTATTCTCTCGCGGACTTCATTGTAGGCTAAGTCTTGAATTAGCCCACTACTTCTATTACCTAGCCATTGTACTACTTCTAGTACAATTATGAAGAGCATAGTTTAAGACTGTCTAGTAAGGATTCAGCGTTTGCGATTTTAATTGCATGATGTTGTGATTTTTGACGCCGTAATTTTCTTAATCTAATAAATATCTAGTAAACTCTTTATCACAAGTTATTTTCTTAAAGGACCAAATGAGAGCTAATACCTCAATTATTTAAAAAGAAAGCCTTTAAAAAAAATTAGCAAAATCGGAGAATTAAGAGCGGAGCAACGAGGTAATATATAATAAAAAAAATAATAAATGACATACGCTCCGAATTGAGTGCCTCCTTATTTTGGAAAGTCGATCAAAAGCAATAACCATCTAGTAAAAAACTTGTACACGGCTTATATTTAAAAAAATCTTGGAGAGTGGGTTGTTCTCGCGTTAATTATATAAATAGCTAACGTGTACGATGCACCTCGCAAACCGTGGTGATTATATTTATTTTAAATGAACATTAATTTATAATCGCAGTCTAAACAGCAGGTTCACAATAAAAAAAAATTATTGATGGAATACAAAATCTTATCTCGGATATGGGTAACATAGCCCAATGATAGATTCAATATCCGAGTAATGACGCTAGTACAAAGAACACATACCAAAGTTAAAACAATAAGATGGTACCTAAAGATTTGGCTCTTGGTCAACGATAGCATATCAGCATTGTACCATCAAAACTAAGGTGGTACGTAATCGGTGAAATTGCTTTAGTTTGAAAGAAGCTACAGAAGGCAGTGCAAAAGCATTAAAAGCTAATACTTCGTGCCCTTGTACGCCTGTATCCTTGGAGAAGGACCTAAATGTTGACAGAAAATGATCTTATAAGAACACTAACAATTCTCTAAGACTCTTTTCTAACAATACGCATTTCAAGAAACACAAAGTTAACTTATTCTTTGGCCTGTCCAAGTTTTAGTAAAATAACAAAACACTTTGGGCTATATTTAATAAATGTTTTTTATGAGCATACGCAGCAGACGAGCAGTCGGGCCACCTGATGGGAAGTGGTCACCGATACCCATAGACGTTGACAATACCAGTGGTATCGCCGACGCGCTGCTACCGTGAGACATAGGGTGTAAGTCTTGTTTACCCAGTAATACGCTGGCTACGGTGCCCTTCAAACCGGAACGCAGCAGTGTTTTCACACTACTGCTTCGCGGCAGAATTAGGCACCGCGGTGGTACCACCAGACGGTCTGCTGTAAACAGGGACCTACACGGCATAACTTACCCGGCAAGGGGCACAATTAAACAATAATAAAAATATCGTAATCTCATCACTTGTACCACAAACGAGCGAATTAGCGAACAATGGAGCGCTGTTTGCTCCAAAAGTTCCCGCTCGTAATATTAGATTTGACGCCCACAGAATTAAAACTGTAAGCTGCATTTCACACGTGAACTGCCCGTATTTACGTACACGTAAATACACGTAGGCAGTTACGTTTTATTATATGATCTTGAATCTATGTCGATGTCGATTTTAATTAAAGGATAAAGATAATTTTTATTTGATTTAGGTTATTAAATATGTTTATAATTGAATATGATATTTGCTGTTTTTAAAGCACCGTTAAGTATTTCCTCACTAGGGAAACGTGGTTGTCTGACAACCTTGCTTTGTTATTAGATTAATAATATATTTATGTGAAAACCATGAAGAATTCTGATCAAAATATACCACATTAGTCTTTATATGATTCATAATTTCATATCTGCCCAGTATGGATGACCTTGATGATTTTATTTCATTAATTATTTACCACTCGTTAATTTTACTCGATCTCATCCCCGTCTGGATGACTCTACGTTTCAATAAATTTATACTTTACTTCTTTTGTTGCAATATTTTAAATATTCGAGACAACAAATGGTATTATTTTTATTAATCAGTACATACATAAGTGTAGAAGTAAACAGTACATCTTTTACACTAAAATATTTTTATTTGTATATCAGTATCTACTTCCTGTTTGCGGGATGCCACATCCCAGTTTATATATTCGTTTTCTGTTATTTATTAATGTGCATTCACCAGAGCGTGTTTTCCTGTATTTGTCCTTGTGGCTTCCCTGGGGATTCAGAGAACAACACATCCCATCCCTTTAGCAGTAATAAATACACACTGTTGTTAAGAATAAGCAATAGCATATCGTATTTATTTTGCTGCAGTTTTCAAAGTTTGTTTACATAGACTCTACTATGTAAAAAACTTTATCATAATGCCATATGTTATAGCATATTAATAAAAATCAGTGAAAACCCTATAAATTTTAGCGACATTGAACTTATTAACTGTTTATAGAGTTTTTGATATTATTTCATTGAAGTACAGAATCAAGTAATGTATCAAGACTTCTTTACTTAACAGCTAGTAGGAATAAACAATCACATTGATGTAATAGGACAAACAAGAGGTCGCAGGTTGGAATCCTGTGGGAATAGAAAATGTCTTATCGTTGGTATCCGGTTGGTCAGGACAATATGGGCCGATCACTCAACTTTTAAAATGTTATTTGACCTATTTGTAGGATCGGTATGTATGAAGTAAATGCCAGGTGTCAAGAAATATTAGTTGTCCATCGAATTGATAACTGGAGAGAATGGATAAAAAGTGTACTAAAGTATTTTGTAATAAAAGTGAGTAAATAGGTGAAAATGTACGTAATGTAAATGATTTTACATTTAATAATTTTACATAACATAATTGTAATACGCAGTGCATCTTCTACTAAAAGTAAAAATTACTTAATGTAAAATTTATTTACAAAATGAAAGCAATACACAAAGGAAAACATTGACAAAAGTTTATATTACTATTGAGAGTTTAACATTCTTTAGCTCCGTAAAGTACCCTCGATTCGAAGATGATCACATCGAAAGAAATTGAACTTATATGAGTTTGCGGATAAACATTAAATGCCTTACCCAATATCGAGATGGGTATATGTTCTCAAGGTCTTCACGATTCACTTTAAAAGAAATTGCAATGGGATAACAAATACGGCTCTGGAAGAAGATCTATATCATTATTTATTATCTATTTATTAGATAAGCCAACAACAAAACAATGCACTAAAATTATTAACTTAACAAGCCGACAGGTCTGCAAATTACAAAACGTGTACGCCTATAATTGGCAAGTATGTAATGGTGTTTTGTTACGGTGCTTCCGCTGAATTAAAGCACACTAATTTTACAGTTTAACAAACTATTATAATAAACAATAAACATGTAAATTATTAAATAAGAATAAAAAAGTTTTCATAAGTTAAAACATAATGATAATGTCCGCGTATTCAATTTTAAACCACGGCGCTAAGACATCAGCAATTGTCAATATAATTGTAGTCAGAGATGTTCAAAAATACATGCGCTCTCGGGTTTCGGATGGTAATGCAGTTGACATTACCGACAAGGAAAGACAGAGCTCAGGAGCGGAAGAAGGTAAGGCGCAGGACCAACTATTTACATGCCCATCAGACGCTTAGATATTCTCACTTTACAGGAAGTCGAGCGACCTACCCTCATTGCACTAACCAAGTAGAAAATAACAAAAGTTGTATAGACCCCGCAATATCCGAATCTACGACCTCCGTTTTCAAAGCAGAAGCGTATAGGCTTGTGCTTTCGGAGTCTATTGACGAGCAGTAAATTCCGAACGCAATTAAATAATATTTGCTATTATTTTAGGTCATATTATTTTTTGAAGTATTTAACTTTTTAAAGTTAAATATTCTTTTACTCCTAGATGAAGTGGATAAGATTTATGTGTACGGACAGTCCTACCGAAGAGTCTAAGCAAATTTGAAGGGTATTAAACAAGTTGAACTTAATAAAGATTATTCATCATCATCATCGTTAGCAGCCTTTATCCGTCCACAGCTGGACATAAGCCTTTTTCAATGAACGCCAAGACGGTCGATCTCTTGCTACATATAAAATTGTTGCTATATGTTTTTTTTTAAATAAAGCTAAGGGCAATCATAGATAATAGACAATCACTAAATAATTGTCTTTTACTGCTAATAAATTGCAAAATATAAATCAAAAAATTTTATTTTTGTATTATACAATTTTGTATTATATATATTTTTACACAACTTTACTTTTTAATTGATTGATACGTTGATATAACAGAATATTCCTGTAAGCTATCAGCAGAATATCAAACGTATCATGTAATTAGTAAGTGAGCAAGTCATTGTTTACTCAATAACTACACAAACTGTAATGCCTTTTTAAACAGAAAATATCGATTTCACTATACGGTTTTTAGAAAAATATTGATTGTATAACTTCCCTAGTCGATTCTCAGCAAATGGTTAGAAAAAAAGGCTTTTTCTTCTTTCTTTTTTAGTCGATTCCCTGTGAAATCGTCAGGTACCACATTCAAGGTAAATCATGAATATCATCGTTAGCTCATAATTTCCCCTTCGTTGATTAAGGATCGTTTGTTTGTCGGGCTGAGCAGACAGAAGTTGCAAGCGATGGAAGCCAATTTAAAGTTTACGAACTGCAATGTGAATAGTTTGCCAAACTAAGGACGCGCTCAAGTCTTATTTACGTCTTATTAAATGTATTTAAAATATTTTTGTGGATTATAATGTGTGCTTTATACATAGGATGTGTTATTTACCTTGCGTTGTGGTCAAACATTTTTTTATTTCAGATTCACTTTTTTTTTCTTTCTCACCTTTTAATGTCATTTTTTATTTTTCTGTCTGTTTGACCAAATTCTTTATTTTAAAAACGTGTTTAGGAATCGTGATAAACTAAATCGTATAGGCATTTAAAGCTGTTAACAATCAATATTTGTAGTTTTTAGAATAAAATTTCATCCTTTCATCTTGCAATCACTTAAACTTTACAAAACTAAGATCAAAATCGTCAGGTACTTTGAGACGAGACCAATGGAACTCAAAAATTATTTGCTAAACAAAGTTTGCAAGTCAAAATAAATTAATTATTCAGGTAAAATCAAAGTCAGTCGATCAGCAGCTTGCTCAGATAAGCAACCTTTCAACGCAGCGCTGGGTCGTTGGTTGAATCAACTTTCTGCAATCCACTTGAACCACAAGTCTTCTGCAGAATCGGTCAGTCTTTCAACGGCAGAAAAAGTATATGATAACGCTGTGAATGTACAATAGTTATTCAATATTCGTAAAGTTAACAGGCACTGCTGATGACCTATCAACGGGTCGTTGTCCTAGTAATGTCCCACATATCCGAGCCTGCTCTGCGCGATCGATTTGTCAAGCAGAAAGCGCTGAATCCTTCAATGTATTGAGGCATATTCAATAAGACTATTCTTTCTGTAATGTACTAGGACACGATGTAAGTTATTATAACTTAGTATGGTGACATCTACTAGTGTATATTAGGTACATAATATTCTACATTCTTAAACATTTATTATAAAGAAGAAATAAAAAAATCGACGATCGCAGATCGAAATTTCTTGCCGGTTTCTCTGTAGACAGATCATAATTTTGAAACCGGTGGTGGATAATGAATTTTTGAGTTATGATTTTTTGAATTTTAAAACAATGTGGAAAATATAAATTGTCTCCACTTAATTGTCAATGTTATCATATATTATCAGGTAACCGGGAAAAGTAAATTATCCGTTTATCGTTAAAAAAATTAGAAATATTAGTTCAATTCAAAATTCAATATTTTTTTAATGAATATTCATATTATAATAAATATAAAAAAGTCTGTAGAAACTTTGTTTAGAATCGCTTGAGACAAGTTTCGGAATTTGACTGCCAATCTCCCAGCAATTGGAGAGGCAATGAAAGAAGAAGAATATATTATAAAAAAAATAGAAAAAGGATGTAATTAATATGTAAAGATGTAATTAATCTTAACAAGAGGATCGTTTAACTTTCACCGCAAAATTCAACTTGGCCTTAAGTTATAACAGCAAATTAATATCGGTGTAAACTACTTGAACTTGGTTCTTGGCGTAATGGAAATTAAACTCCATTTATTGCTTTACTTAATAACAGATTAACAGAAAAAGTATTTTGTGTTAATATTATAAAATTATTAGTGCACAAAAATGGTAATTATTTTTTCAAAATCATGCAAAGATAAGCCCGTGAAAACTGCAGCTCTTAATATTGATATTAAAAGGTCGCTAATCATGAATTTATAGTTTCTGTGTGAATAACATGATACTTTTTTACTATTTAACTTTATAACACACTTTTAAATCTGTATATCGGAATGAAAGATAGATATCTTTAAAGGAAATTGGACACTCTAAATAAAAAGTGTTATCGTTTTTCTTGCAAGTTCACCCCTTTAATAGTTATTTAAATACAACATGTAATCATTTAATGTTTTTTTTAATGTCTTAAAAAATAATAATATTTATCTCCGGAAAAAATATTCAACAAATTTTTGTTAAAAGCAAAATATATTTAAGAAAGTTATAGTTTATAATTTGATATTTTTATTCATTAACTAAAAAAAAAAAAATTCTTAAACGTCGTCTCGTATTGAAGATGTCATTGTTGTTATTAACGTTTCATTAAAATAGTTTTGATAATTAAATTAAAACTTTAATATTTTATAAACCGTTAGTAATCGTGTTAAACTTGGAAACCTTTCAACGATCCATAACCCTATGTATTAAATTTCCTGTAAATATCAACCAATACAACAGTAGGAACAATTTTTGTTATCTATAGAAATTAATATAAAAAAAATGTAATAAGTGATATTTCTGGAATAACACAACATCGTCTTTTTACAAACTAAACAAAGCTTGTGGTATAGAAACTAGGTGATAAATACATTGACTTACTTTTCTTTTTTTAATAAATAACTATGTTTTTCACAAAATAATTTTCTCCTAGTCGGAATCGAACCTACACCCTTTAAGGTAACAGTCAGAGTCTAACCACTACGCCAAGAGGATCTTCGTGTTGCCAACAATGTTCAGCAAGGTTAAACATCCAAGCAAGCTCACAAAAGCAAACTTTTTCAAGCTATCACTGATGCACCGAATTTTCGCCACCGTTCCGTTGCCTCATTGAAAACTCGCTTTGCAATCCAGTCGGCGAGACTAACTCGCACTATTCGCTGAGTAGACAATAAACTACGGCTTCAATAAGAAGCGAAAGCGAAATAGGTTAAAACTATAGTTTACCTGCAGTATCGTTCATAAATGTATAAATATAATAATGTGAGCTGAAAATACTGACTTCATTGAAAATCAGTTATGCAACAAGTTAGCATTTTACGCCGAGAGTAGACCATTTTAGATAAAAGGGCTCAATATATATAATTAATGTATAATATTTTTGGGTATGTTTGTATCTTCTTTATCTTATGTCTTTGTCCAAATTAGGTATTGCTACCACTGCAGGATCTTTTAGCCGTAAACACTAAACACACCATATTAATGTGATGGATAAAATGAAGAGACCGGCTGACTCGCCTTCACAGTTTCTCACCGGACTACATATTCACTGGGAGGTGCCTGTGGAGCATAGCTTAGGTAAGTCCGTGGAAATGTACTACAATCTTCTGCCATGCGTCCGTGCTGCCAATCCTTGCGATTATGTGTACATTGTGCTTTGGTGAAAGCGCAACGGGAAAAAAGCTACCGTTGGTTTTTTTTTTTTATGGCATACGCAGGCAGACGAGCAGTCGGGCCACCTGATGGGAAGTGGTCACCGACACCCATAGACATTAGCAATACCAGTGGTATCGCCAACGCGCTGCCTACCGTGAGACATGGGGTGTTAAGTCTCGTTTACCCAGTAAATACGCTGGCTACGGTGCCCTTCAAACCGGAACACAACAGTGTTTTCACACTACTGCTTCGCGTCAAAAATAGGCACTACGGTGGTACCCACCCAGACGGTCTCCTGTAAACACCTGTAAAACCTACCACCGGTAAATATGGTTTATGTACTGATATACAAGCTTTACCACATAGACTGGGACTTCCATATCTTAATTCAGCGTACGAGTGTCTATTAATATATTTCATCGTCAATATAAACTTATAGTTAAAAGTAAGCATTTTTTTAATAAAACATTTCAGTTAGATCTAATATAATAATCGACCTCTCAAGAAACTGTAAGCTAGATGCAAAGGTAGAATAAAACTAACATATGCTATACCCATATATAATAATATATATAACACACCGACCCGCATTGGACCTGCGTGGTGGTATACGGTCTAGAAACCCCCTAAATGGAGAGATGTGGTGCATTAGGGGAGGCCCATGTCCAGCAGTGGACTAACACAAGGCTGATGATGACGATGATGTTATACAAAAAACATTCTGTACATAAAATTAAAACGAGCTCTCGAGCTCTCATCTTGTTACTTGTACCATGGGCTAGAGAATTAGCGAACAATAGAGCACTGTTTGCTTCTAAATTCGCGCTCGTTACATTAGATCTATAACGCCCACAAAATTAAAACTGTGGGTGAACATTTTACGTGAACTCTTACGGATATAAATTTTTGTTTTGACACTTAATTATTGATTAAAAAAACTGAGTTATACACAAATTCGTTGTCCATTACATTCGTAAATGGTCAATTCATTTCTTTACAAGCTATAAACTGGTTAATTAAAGATGTTATACCTTTTTGCAACGGACCGTGTGGGGTAGTACCGCAGCGGTGCATATTTCTGCCATAATCAGAATTTTGTAAACACTGTGCTCCGGTTTGAAGGCTATAAGTACCAGCGGAAACAGGTAAACGACGTAAATCCCACGTCCCAGGGTGGTAAGCGGATTTGTGGCGTCACACGAAATCATTTTGCTCGTCTTGTCGCTTCATTAAACTAACTTGTTATTGTTTGCTTGTTGTATCTCAATGTTTCTTCAGCTTCGGATAAAACTCTCTTTATTAAATCATCATCTACCTTATATCCTTATTTGTACATTGCTTGAGATACTAACTCCTCCTCAATATCTCTGTTACGACTAATAATCCGTTCAAAAGTACATCATTGGTCAAACAAGACGACGTGATTTATATGAAGTCCGTGACTTATCTCGCATTTGGTTACTTAACCTTCGTCATAATCTTAACGAGATGAGTTTGATAACTTAGCGAAGGAGAAGATAGTAAAGCGAAAAACTTATGCAACGTTAATTAAACTATAGTATAGCCAAATTAGGGGAGGCCAATATCCAACGGTGGACTATCACAGGCTGATGATAGTGATGACGATGATTAACACAGTAACTTATAGCAACGAAGCAGCCTGATACGTTTCGTTACAGTAACACAATGACATACAGCGTCACTTACTGATTGACATCTGGGTGAGTATTCATCAATATGAATGCTAGATATAGAGATATGACGCCATTTCCTTTTTATGCTTGCATCTATTCCATTAGTCTTTATTGACTGAATTACAACGGCGCTAAATTTATTTTTATACAATTTTAAACTGTTTACCGATTTAAAGAACCTTTTAGAGACGTAAACACAAGATCAACGGGTTAATATAGTAATAATCTTAACAATTTAATTATGAAAATATATGCAATTTTTAAATGAAAATAATGACCGTCAGCTCTCAATACATATTTGAAAACTTAATGTACCTATGTGCAAAAAATAGGTATGATTTCCTAAGACATTGTGATGCACATGACATAGATACAAGCAACAAACATAATTTAATTCTTCCAACAACTAGACTGCGAAGAATCTTGGAAAAACCTTTTATGGGACAATGTACTCGTTTTAACACCAAAATCCCAGTAAATAACCAGAATTTAACTACTAAAAAATTTAAAAAGATAGTCAAAAGAACGTTTATGTGTTAAAGGTTATTACAATGCTAATGAATTTATATATGATAACATAGTCTTGTAATGGAGTGCTCTTTCCAGGGTTTGTTTCAATATTGCATAATTTGTTATGCCTTGAAATTGTTTGTTAAATAAAATAAATTTACGGATTTTATCGCGTTTATTTTACATTTTTAAATTCCCGACGTTTCGAACACTTTCCATTGGTAAAGTCATTTTATTTAATAATGTATAATATTTGCGTAAACAATATGAATAATTGTTTGTTATTATTTTCAAAAAATGACATAAAAAATAGTCGCTGAGTTTCTTTCGCCAGTTCTTAGGGAGGCATCCTTTTCCGAACCGGTGGTAGCGTGTTTGACAATCAATAAACAGGCATAAACTTTGTACATTGAATAAAGATATTTTAATTTGAATACAATCGCTATTAATTGGCTCTTTATAGCTTTTTTTTGCGCAGTGCATAGACATATTGGTGAGAAAATGCTGATACTATTAGAATATGTTTTATAGTGACGTTACTTTGATAGCAGTAATGGTTATTAACTGTGAGTTCTTATAAAAAGTTATGTATCTAAAAGAAATAACATATAAGTTTTTTTAACTTACTACTAGTAAATATGTGTAAAATGAGAAAGAGCAACAAAGATACTTGCTTTACTTTGAATATAAGTTTTGACAAGCAACACAAACAAAAATATTAGCAGCGTACGCTATCAAAGTTTTCGACAACAAGTTCTTGTAACTCAGAATTGTTTTATGCGTGTTTAGTGTTATCTCGTTGGATAAATTATGCGCAATTGAATTTATCTTGTTATACCTTTGTAGGAATTTTAGCATTGAAAATGGTAATTGCGTTGATAAAATATATATTCCTAATTGGCTGCAAATAACATGAGATAAACGTCTTACAATATAAGAATATACATTAGTCTTTTGCAGCGATAGTGTGGTAGCAAAGCACAATATTTTTTCAAGTGTTGCTTACTTTTATTAAATTGTTTACGTGTCAAAATATGAAAGGTAGGGAAGTATGTATAGTAGTATGCATATCATGAATAAATGATTATTTACCCATAATGTAACAAGAAAAATTTTGTTTTGAAACTTTTCTTTAATTTGGAATTTTTTAATAACGAAGTTCAGTGTCAATTCAAAGTACACAAATCAAACTTTGTACTAACTTAATAGTAATAATAACATGAAAACATTTATTGTAGGTTACAGTTTTAGACAAGATCAACAATGTACTTAAACGTTTTTCTTTTATACTGAGTCATACTTCGAAATAAATCCACTTCTATGCAGGAGAATCTTGTCTCCCCATTATCTCGATTCGCCATACCGTGAATCCATCCTCAGAGACACCGATGGCCAAACAAGCCGACGTGATTTATATTAAGGCCGTGACTTATCTCGCTTTCGGTAATCAACCCTCGTCACAGCCTAACCGAGGTGAGTTTTATAACTTAGCGAATGTCCATGACGCCTAAACCGGCGGTTTAAAATGAAAAATATTACAGCTTTTATAGTTTTATTATATTTTTAACCCGTCGTTTAAGTTTTTAACTTTACAAGATCAATGGTCACAGGCAGACTGAGTTGTTGTTCGGCTATCACTTTTCAACCCGGGCACTGTCATAAAAAAATATATTATAAAGTATCGAAACATAGAGAAAATTTTCAAATTATTTAAACGCGTTAAAAGAGATTTAATTGTGGGTAGTATTCGAGTAAATACAAAGGAAGCTCTATATTTTTGGATTGATACAGGAACGTGCAATAAAGGATGCTTGAATAAGATTTTATGTAGTCTACGAGGGTGGTCTGAAAAGTTTCCGACCTAACAATGATAAAAGATTTTTTTTCTTATTTTTTTATTTTTTTTTCTACATAGTCTCCTTGTAACTCTACACACTTCTCCTAGCGATGCTTCCATCTCTGTAACCCGTCCAAATAGTACTTGGCGTTTTTTTTTCTCTGCAAAATAACTGTTCACAAAGGTGATTGCCTCCTCATTTGATGGAAATCTTTGTCCTCCGAACGAGTTTTAGATGAGGAACATAAAGAAGTCGCTCGGGGCGAGATCTGGTGAGTAAGACGTGTGACTGTTATTTTGTTTCAGGCGTATAATGGTGTATAAAAGTTTCATCTACATTAATTAATCGGCGGCAAACCGGATTTATTGCGCCTAAACTGCGCCAACAGAGCTTTGGAAATGTTCATTCGAACATGTTTTTGGTCTAATGTGAGCAAACGCGGCACCCAACGCACAGACAGCTTTCTCATGTCTAAATCATGATTAATTATGTGACAAACACGTTCTTCAGACATTTTCATAACCTCTGCTATCTCTCTCACTTTAATTCGGCGGTCGTTTAACACCATTTTGTGAACTTTAGCACTGTTATCGTCAGTAGTTGCAGTTTTTGGACGTCCGAACGTTCATCGTCTCCAATCTCTTACGGCCACGTTTAAATTCAGCTGCCCAATTTCACTGTGTAAATGATGGTGCAGAGTCCCCATACATAGAGTCTCCATCTCATCTTTGATTTGCGTTGGTGTATTGCCTTTCAATTTTTCCATTTCACAAAACACTCACTTCTACTCACTCAAACGACTGTCAACTAAAAACTGCGCGTCCAAAATAGCCGAAACTGTTAAAATATGCACATAAAACCGAGTAACTGTTAAAATATGCACAACTACATTTACTAGCTTTTATTAACGAGTGGCGCCATCTTTGAGTTGAGTTCGGAAACTTTTCAGACCACCCTCGTACTTCTTTTTTTTATATAGTATACTTCACTGTGCATACAGTATGTGATGTCGATTTTTTTTTAAATTAGCTAGGCTTTTTCGTAAGTAATAAGTGCATTAATTATGATAAAGCTTAGCAGGATCTAATGCACATGTGGAAAAGACTTTTTCATATAACCAAAAAATATAAAGCAGTCGGAAAAGATACACTACTAATATTTTTTAGATATATTGCTGCTTAAAATTGGAATTTTAAGATATATAACGTACACACTAAGATAGTCTATAACCACTACATATTTTTCAAGTTTTCTCCGTTCTTAAACATTTATTATTCCTATACTTTTCGTTTTGACTACAGCCCATTCTGACTTAAAATGCTCTATGATGCATAAGTTAAGCATTAAATCTATCTTAAAAGTTTTAAATAACCCAGACAATACTCAACTTGGAAAATAGATTTAAGTTAATAAGGTTCTTCGGAGTTTAAGTGCTCGTCGAGAAATATTTGTTATCAGCACAAGTTATCAAAATTTTGCGACGGAAAAACAGGTACTTGTAAGTCTATGCATGTTATCTTATCCATTTACGCTAGCTCTGCAGCGTTTAAGGGCAGCTTCCGATATGCAGCAGCAAAATGTTGGAATAATATTCCACCACCCATCAAGGCACTGAACGTTAAAAACACTTTTAAAAAAAAGTTAAAGGAGTTCTTTTTGAATAAACAAAAAGATAGATAACATCGTGCTGTTTGATTTAAATTTATCTGTTCTTATTTCTAGCTCTTCTTTATTTCGTATTTCTATATCACGTTAATAGTTAAGTTTAAGTTTAAGAAAATTATTTAATTACTTGATCTTGCAATTCTTAAAGCCTTAGCCGCTATAAAGTTAACCGTGGAGAGAATAATATATATAAAATATAGGGAAGTTTTAGGTTAATTAGGTATAAGTAGGTGCCAGCAGAATATCAGCGTGGGCCTCTGCCAACATAATGCTGAGTTGGACATAACCTTATCGATCCAGCATCGTTGCATACGCCAACGAAAACGAGAAGGGTTCACGTAGTTAAAGTTCTTTGTATTGTTGTGTTCTTTGATTTTTTTTTATATTATTATTAAACAGTGTTTTATTGTAAAATATCGTTTTCATGTTCTCTTTTTTATACTATGTTACAAAAGTAGGTTTAACCCTAGATAGCCCTTGTTCCGTACTTTTTACATTCTTTGTTTGTTAATTAGTTAGTTATTGTGTGTATTTGTTTGTTAATTAATGTGCTGGATTGATTAAATGAGTTATTATTATTATTATTATTACGCAAAAACAATGTGCAAATGAAATTCTCTGGCCATGCCTTATTATGGGCATAAAACTTTGTAAGAATTTTAGCGTAAAATAATTGACTAATATTTTGATCCTTAGCAACCGTTTTGTGGTAGCCCGAAAACACTACAAACTTTTATTTTATACTTACTCTTACCGTAGTGTTTTGCTGTAAAGATATTTAAATGGTGTCTTAAATATCTTCTTTTTACATGACAAAAGCTTGTTTTCTTTTAAAAAAGTTACAAATGCTTATTTTCAAAATATAGATTTACTTCGCATCCTTAATTGAATCAACATGGGATAGATAGGTACTAAAATAGCTACATAGCAAATAAAATATCACATACCAACATAAACTGACATGTAAACTGAAAATAACACAAACCTTAAATCAGACAATATCATACACTATATTGTCAGATTAAGGTTTGTGGTTCAGCCAACGCCAAATCAAATCACAGTGAAAACACGATAAGTAAGAATGCATACACTATACTGTTTTCATTTACGAAGCCAGCTACAAAACTACGTTGAGATAAAGCATCATAAGCACACAACTATCTATATATCTATCCATACCACCAAACAATCTACGAATAATAGAAGAAACACAATCTCCACAGAAGTGGTTTCGTAAAAACAGAGAAAAGGGGCAAAGGCTTCGGGGAAATAGGCAACTCATCTTGGAAATTGTGTAGAGCAGTTAATGTTTATCCACAAACAAGCAACAACTGGCGATATTACTTCAATTTCTTTCACTGTACTTATCTTTGAGTACGAAGGGGACACACGGTCAATTGTAACGGTAAGCTTGAGAGTAAAAATACAACACTATTATTTAATCTGTATGGAGGTGACTCCTTTTATGTTCAAAATTAACTTCTTAACATTTGCAGCGGTTGAAAAGCATTTATTTAATAGAAACGAAAAAGGAACATTAAAAAATCAAAAAAACATTAAAACAAAAATATAGATAGTCCGGATAGCAGGACATAGGTTTCCCTAATACATCCCTGTCCATTAGGACGTTTTAGACCGTATCCTACCACGCTGGTCCAATGCGGGTCGGTGGGTGGACTGACTTTTACATGCCCATCCGACGCATGGATCATCTTACTTTTCACACAATTGGGTGATGGGCCCAAATTGCCCTAACCAAGTAGGAAACAGCAATCAAAATTTGTTGAGTCCCCGCAGGATTCGAAACCACGACCTTTTGTATTTAATGCGCAAGCAAGGCAGTAAAGGGCGGGTCCACAGATTTTTGTCTCGTGATTAAGCTGATGCCTGCCATTTTGGTAAAACCATTTATATTTTTTTTAATGTACTTTTCATTTTCTGTGCCAAATAATGTTTCTTTCTTTCTTTCTTTCTTTCTAAAGCAAATAGTGTATATGTAAATATTTGAAATGGGAATAAGTTTTATTATGAGTGTAATAGAACTTGGAATTTTTCTGAGTATGGTTTAAGAAGCATCTATTGGAATTATATATACATCATTATTACCACGTATGTACAATAAAAATACCTTTGGAATTGGGAACACGTATATGATCACTTACTATTAGGTTTTAGACCGTATCGGAAGCGGTGGCGTGCATTACGGTTCTCTAGGGGGAATGCACAAAGAACGCATCTGAGCTTAAAACGATATATATCGTCCAACTTAAACATGTCGATTGTTGATTCACCAATTTTATTATTCCTTAATGTTAAGAGAAATTGCACATTCTATTCGTCCGTGTGTAGTCTATAAGGGACGCGCAATCTAACCGAGTGATACGGTATAAATGCGGTAACTCTCTTAGGTGTTTCTCAATGCCACTTCTTGAAAAATGAGGTCTGCTAAATTCAGATTAGAGTAATTTGGTGCTTCTTGTTTAGATTTAGATTTGGTAAGCTTGAGAAAATACATTTTCTTATAGTAAATAAACTAAACCTTGGAAACATCAAAGCGTGTTTTTGCCAAGATGATTCATGTTCTGTTTAGATTAATAAATAATGTGCATATCGATAACTATATTCTATAGTACAACGACCGATAGACAAATATTTTATGGACGATAAGAATTATTGACTTAATCATCATTAAATAAATTTAAAATATTACGTATGTATATAAATGCATATAATTAATATATTTATATAAATTAGAATTACATACTATGTATAAGATCAGGCGTGGGCTGGGTGAGAACATCCGAAGATCGGAAGCGGTGGTGGCATACACATATTAATCATCATCATCAGCCTGTGATAGTCCACTGCTAGACATAGGCCTCCCTAATACACCTCCATCCATTAGGGACTTTGACCGTATCCCACCACGCTGGTCTAATGCGGGTTGGTGGGTGGACCGACTTTTACATGCCCATCCGACGCATGGATCATCTTACTTTTCAGACAATTGGGTGATCGGCCAAATTGCCCTAACCAACTAGGAAACAACAATGAAAATTTGTTGAGTCCCGCAGGATTCGAACCCACGACCTCAGTTTCTAAGGCACATGTACCTATACCACTAGGCTACGGAGGCAGTTAGAGAGACATATATTAATATATTTATATAAATTCGAATTATATACTATGTATACGACCAGGTGTGGGCTGGGTGAGAATATCCGAAGATCGGAAGCGGTGGCATGAAGGCCTATGTCGAGCAGTGAACTGACAAAGGCTGATGGTGACGTTGATGATGATTCAAACCTAAGTCTATATACAATAAGGAATTATGTAAAAAATTATGACGATCAAAATTGGCAATGCGATTAAAAAAAATGTGTAATACATATTTTAAACAAATTAAATGTTCTCTTTAAAATGACTGTGAAGTTGATAAACTACCTATATAACTTATATTTGAAAATACAGTCAACATTCACCGCAGTTTATACCTTTTAAAATAAACCAATTTACACAAATGTTAATTATTGATTTTTTTACTTTTTTAAGATAATTTTTGAGGCCAGTGAAGACCAAAAACAGAATACTATCAAAAGATTCAGACAGCGTAGTTTTTTCCCAACTCAGCCAAGCCAAATTAATTTTTAGTTAAATTTTCTTTACTATTTAATTTTTTTTTCCATCTTAAAAGATATGTACAAACATTACATAGTATTTACATCTAAATTTAGACAATACTACCTATTGCGCATCACTTCATCCGCGTGGTAGCATAGAAGAAAATAATTCTGTTAGTATTTTATAAGGAAGTAGCCTAAGTTACTCTAAGTTACATCAGATATCATCCAGTGAAAGTTCCGTCAAAAGCGGACCATGCCATTCCAGAAAAAGCCAGAACAAACAGACAGATAGCTTTAGGTTTTAGAAGAAAAAGTTCTTTTTATATGTATTAGTGATATATCATCATGTAATCATTTGAAAACGGTTATTTCTAAATAACATAAATAAATAAAGATGAATTACTTATTTTAAGATTACTCAAAGCAATTTAATCCAGTCATACTAATACCTAAGGGTCAGAAAGAATAAGTTTTATATAACATAGATTTTTTTAAATGTACAGTTTTTTAATAAAGTAATCTTTTAAATCAAAAAATTTTGAAAATTTTAATCTTTATCGTTTATCTATTGTTTATAAATACTTTTTATCTAGAAAAGTCTAGATTATTGCATTATTGTCACCGTGATAAAGTTGGATTACTCGAAAATAGACGTGAGTCATTACAAAACTTTTAAGAAACGAAACGGAACCAGTTACGTGGACGGCGTCGCTTGCTTTATAACTAGTTATTTTTATAACTAGCTACTTTCATCCAGCTACTGTGTATACATAAGTTTCACAACTATATGGCGTAACCATATAGTTCTTACTCAGTATCGTTACTTTCGTTTCTCACTATAGGTTACATACAAAAGAAATAACGGTTTCTGTTTCAGCAACTAAATTTATTTCTTTCTGCATACTTTACTCCGGTTTACAACTATAAAATGTTTTATTGATTATTATTTATTGATTGATTGGTGTTTACGAAACTATGAAATAAACTAAAATATTACTACTGGTGTACTTAAAATTAAATTTTATTGTTACAATGTCGATGATTAATATTCACTGTTTATTTACACTTTTGAACGATTTTATTGTAAGTATATTTCACTCTTATATACACCGTTCAGATGCTTTGTTTGTTCAGCTACTAAAATAAAAATCTTTATTTTGTTTTATTTTACTTTTGATTCAAATAACTGCTGGTTTCCCGGAACCGCAAGACATTATTTGCCAACAGGAGTCACTCGAATGTGGTATCTATGTTTATTAGTCATACTTATGAAAACTAAATGCGGCTCTCGCTTACACGGCAAGTCTCGATCTGCCATCTCTCTCGCACGGCCCGTCGGTAGGCAAGATGCGAAAGAAATAAAGCGCTTTACGCTCACTCAACTGACGAACGAAGACGACGACGGCCGAGTTCGCCCGCCTCGAATAACGTATTTACAAAAATAACTACTTTTAGTTTGACATTAAACGGTTATTACGTTTCATCTCGCGTAACCAGTTATTGTAACTGATGACGTGAAATAACGCTCACGCCTACTCGAAAATTAGAAATATTTAGTCTTGCAATTTGACACGGCTATATAAAAACGATATTGTTACCGTAGCTCAAGTATAGAAATTCGTTATCAAAAACTGTTTTTTTTTACATTAATTACCATAGAAAAACCGTTTTAAACGACTGTATCTTATGACTTCCGTTTGTTTCGTAGTTACTTCATGGGCATAAAGTCATACATAATTTTATTAACAACATGAAATCATCGAACGCTTACCCCTTGATTTTATTAATAGTATTGATGGTGCAATGTGCTGCTTACAAAATTCTTGTTGTATTCCGTGCAGCACCAAAAGTCATGGCATTATCGGTAGAGGAGTTGTACATCACCTTCTGAGGGCTGGTCATGAGGTAAGCTCACTTTATCTTTGTTAGAACTTGGCATTCATTTCTAATCTGAAAATGCAGGTCATCTTGGAACATTATGAAAGCAACTGTTACATTAGTCACTCACCATGATTATCCGCTTGGCATTGTACTTCATCATCATCATCGTCATCATCATCAGCCTGTGATAGTCCATTGCTGGACATAGGCCTCCCCTAATACACCCCTATCCATTAGGGAGTTTTGGACCGTATCCCACCACGCTGGTCCAATGGGTTGGTGGGTCGACCGACTTTTTTACATGCCCATACGACGCATGGATCATCTTACTTTTCAGACAATTGGCTAATTAACTAAAAACAACAATGAAAATTTGTTGAGTCCCCGCAGAATTCGAACCCGCAACCTCCGGTTTCTAAAGCACACGCCAATACCACTTGGCTACGGAGGCATTTTACTTAGTGAACTTGATTGTAACGTCAAAGGAGATGGATTCGATTCACCACGGGAAAAATATTGTGTGATGAACATAGTGTTTTTTTCGTGTCTGGGTGTTTGTGCCTAATATATGTTTATATACGCAAAAAATAAGTCTTGTATATATCGTTCAAACAGTTTTCTTAGTGCAAGCTTTGCTTACTTTGGGACTAGAAGATGACTTGACTAAATAATTATTTAAAATACCATCCGAAAACCAAATGGTTCTCCATCATGTAGAAACACTATCAAAACCACTTTCTTAGATATTAAAAATAAATTTTCTATGCTTGCGTTTTTTACGAAACTATATAAATAGAGTTTATTATTATGTTCTCCTTTCTCATTTATATGTGCATTATTATTTGATCTATACGTGCTAGGTGCACATACGAAATAAGAAGAGGTGCGAGGTGAATTTTCAATACCTCATTAAGGTTGGCCTGTAGATAATGCTTAGGCATTAAGGCCGCCTTCGTGTTTTTAATTATGCAAAAGAAATAAGTTTATATTGCTATTGAATATTAACATTAAATATTTTCCAAGGTCACCTATATAACGCCTATACCTATAAATAAATCAGTCGCCAATCTGCGTGAAATTAGCATCAAGGAAGACCGCAAAGAATTTCGTAAGTACTAACATAAACCAATAACATTTTTATTTTATCGCATTTGATTATTTCATAAATTTGCTTATTTAGTATTAACACTCTTTGGTCAAAGTTTAATTTACTCCTTAACAAAATATATGAAATTAACGTGATAGATAAATAAAATTAGATTAAATCTGTGCGGTAAAAAGTCCTCAGCCTATTCCTTAATCAGTGATAAAAACTGTAAAGTAATTAATTTGTTAGGGTAAAGAAATGAGCTCATAGTTTAGTTGATGTTTAAAGTATAAACTTCAAGGATGCCTCTTGTTATCTTGTTGTGCCGTCGTTGGGTTATAAAAATATGTTGAAACAAAGCGATCTTTTGTTACAATATATTTAATGTCTAATAATTTATAAAATATACTTTTTTATTCTGATTTCGATTTTACTAAACTTTTCATGTAGATCACAAATTCACAGAAAGTGATACATAATTTTGTTTGATTACTTTAACTTAAAAAAAGGGAATATTAAAAATTCTAACGCATTTAAGGACTATTAGACATATTTTTTTTTCTGTTTAGTACTTAAGTTATGTTACAGCCGGCCTGGATTTACGATCACTAATGATAAAGGAAAATCATTACGATTCAGATAAAATTTTCCAGTTAATGATTAATATTACAAATAAGACATTGACAAACAAAAATGTTGTCAAGTTTCTTAATGACCCCACAGAAAAATTCGACGTTGTCATAACGCAATGGTTGTTCAACGAAGTATTTAGCGGGTATGTTTATTATTTTATAAAAATTTATATGATTTCGTCTATTTATCTATTTAATTAATGAGATGGACAGATTGCTACATAGTAAGACCACAAGCAATGCAACGTTACACACCATAAAGTTGTGTAAAAGTTTTGCGAAAGATAAGTAGACCGAAAAGGACGGACAAATTCTTATATTGTTAAACCATTTCCCTAGTCTTACCTGATTGTCTGATATATGCATTGACGTAGCCATAATAGATAAATTCTATGCCTAACAGAGTTGATGTTTAACAGCATAATTACTGAGTAGATAAGCATAATGCAATGAACTAGTAATTCGTATGTCATTAACGAACGTATGTTCTAAGCGTATACGACTACAAGTTTCCTATGAAATGGCTATATTTAGTTTACTAATATATACTGTTACATCGATTTTAGACCAAAATCCAAACCTACAATAGATTAACGAACAATATTATTCTCCATATGGAATGATCTTACTTTCAGTATAACAGGAATGCAAGCAGTTATTAAGAACAAATAACAAATAAACATTACCAAACAAGTAAAAAGTCATATTGCAATATTCAATATATTTAATTATATCATGCAGGAATGCTATCTTCCGTTAAGCAAGTGAAAACACTGTTGCGTAAATGCAATAACGCTTACCATGCACAAGAGTCATGTTACTGTTCAATATAAGACTTACATCATTCACCATGTCTCCGAAAGCGCGTGAAATACACACTGTATTTCACTCATGGAATGTATCTGGTAACAAACTTAAACCATTCAGGTGAGCGTGAACATGATCATCGTCTAGCGTCGTGAACAAGTCATGCCATTAAAATAAAATCACCAAATCACCCACCAACAGCGTGGTGGGGTACGGTCTAAAAACCCCCTAAATGGAGAAGGCGTGCATTAGGGGAGGCCTATATCCATTAGTGGACTAACACAGGCTGTTGATGATATTTTGACTCTTTAATATCGACCTTTAGATTCGCAACAGTATATGACTGTCCCACATTTGGTACAGCATTCACGAACCAAGCTTCATTATATTACGACTGATCGATGAAGTAACGAATCCTTCTTATATCGCTGGTAGCGAGTTGAATATGAGTCCGCCTTTAACATTTTGGCAGCGAATGAAGTCTCTCCAGTATCAAGCTGCATACATGTTAAGAAATTATCTGTAAGTTTTATAACTTTATGTTTTTGCACTTTTTAAGCCCACCTTATACCTACCACATTAGTGTATAAAAATATCTGATCTACGTCTACGTATCTTGATTTAGGGTTAATTTATTTTATTGCTAGAATCAATTATAGCTTTACTGATAAATACATATTCGTTGAATATCAATAGCAAGTTCATGGCCATATAAAAGCACAATATATTTTCACTTTATATTATTTTCAGAGTGCATTCTAGTATTGAAAAAGAAGTTTACGAAAAAACATTTCAACCAATATTAGCTAAAAGAAATGAAGGACTGCCATCTTATGAGCAAGTTCGTTTTAACACGTCTTTGATATTTGGCAATTATCATGTGTCATTAGGCCGATCTATAACTCTACCACAAAACTATATCCCAGTAGGAGGTCAGCATATTGAAGAAGATGTTAAACCATTACCTGAAGTGAGTACACACATAAGTAAATTAAAATCATAAATTATTTATTAAGATAAAATAATGTTATAATACCTTAATATTAATGAAGTTGGATTCCGTAAAAGTTATTATTCTAAAGAGGTTTGGGAACACTATAAACGTACAACAAGCTGTACGGAATTTAGATTCTAGACATACAAGTCAAACTGTTAACTACTGTACTTTTGAATGATACAACTTTTATATTTTTACATTAAATGGTTTATAATGGTTGAATAGAATGGTCTGCAGACTATGGTCTGGTCTTAGATTCCAAACTGGTGGTAAAATTTAACTTTTAAATTAATAATGGATTAATAAATAAATTCAGAGTCTCCAAATTCTCAATAACTTTTTTTTACAGGATCTAAAGAAGATTTTTGATGAATCTCCAAACGGAGTAATATACTTTAGCATGAGATCTATGTTAAAAAGCAGTGACCTCCCCAATTCAATAAAGGAAAAGCTTGTAAAAATGTTCTCTAGTTTAAAACAGACAGTTATATGGAAATTTGAAGACAAGCTGCCGAACCTTCCGAAAAATGTTTTCATTTTGCCATGGGCTCCACAGCATAGCATTTTATGTGAGCAATCCCTGACATTTATACTTAAACGTGAGGACGAATGAGAGCATTAGGAAGATAGTAATAATTGTTAAGCAAATATTTCGGGCATAAACTTTAATGAGTTGTTTTATTAATATTAAACTTACTTACTGTTTAATTTTTTGGGAAAAAAAACAATGTTAAGTAGAAAAATACTATGTTAATATTATTTAACCTACAAATTTTCTGGCAGTTAGAGTTAGAGTTTAGATACAAGGCGACTTGGGAAATTCCTGCGCATGCCTTCGCGTAACTAAACTTGACGTTGGACCAAATTTAATTTCACCGTTTTTATCCGCCTGTTTTTATGGGCAACGCGCCTTTGGAAGTAAGATCGATTACACACTAACAATAACAATCGACTAAGTCACGGACGATAGAGATAGGCTTACAAAATACTTTTCTTCCCCGGTGACTCCAATTTGGCAGAGGCCGAGAGCACATTTGCTGCCATTCCGTTTTTACTTGCACACCTTAGGTTTCCTCCAAATCAGAGTTCAGCGCTCAGCTTTCACGGCAGGCCTTACCAGCAATAGGGTCAGGTTCATCTTAGTTTCATTAGCTTTTAGCTGGTTTGCTCCAGCCGCAAGTACTAAGTGCCACTAGTTCGTCAAAGTGAGAACCTATCGACGGTAGGGTCATTAATCTACGCAAAACCGATTCAATACTTGTGCTAGCTACTTTGTCCGACTTTAATATGCTAAAAACTAAAAAGTCTTGTATTTTGCAGCTCATCCACGTTGCCTACTCTTTATAAGTCACGGCGGCCTTCTTTCTACTATAGAAGCCGTACACTTTGCTATGCCTTTCATTGGTATTCCCGTGCACTATGATCAGATGTTAAATGTGAAGAGGTCGGTCGAAAAAGGCATTGCGATTGAAGTTGGATTGACGGATCAATTGGTGGAGCATCTTGAGGAAGCTTTGCGTCAAATGTTGAATAATCCATCGTAAGTACATTAGCTTACTAAGTTTAAATATTTTAATTCTTTCCAACTTAAACAAACACTGACCTTAACTAATAATCATCTATCTAACACGATGATAGTCTGGTGAAACCGTGTCAGAGCAAACTCTTTGCAAACACAGTTGCCTTATCCAATAGTAAAAGCTTAAAGGGTTCAGAATAGGACGTACCAAGTTAGTGCCATTTTTTGCTGCGAAGCAGTGGAGTGTAATCCCTACTGGTAATATGTTTGAAGGGCATTTCAGCTAATATATTCGACTATTTTTAATGAACGCCAAGGCGGCCGATCCGTGCTACTACTTAATGTTGCCTAGTCCAATTCAACACTCTTAAGTACTTCCCATTTGAAGCTGTGTCTTCCTGACTGCAATATAAGCCCGAGGTAGACAACTTCTAGACTAACGCCATCAAATTTTGATCGATCTTGGAAGAACATTTTTGTTGAACATGACTTTCGTCATTCATTCAGGTATTGCAACATATCCTGTAAGCACTCCAAAGAGTAATAGACACTTGTAATAACAATAATATTCATGTAATCATTATCATCATCATCATTAGCTTGTGAAAGACCACTGCTGAACATAGGTTATAGACTCCCCTAATGCTCGCCATGCTGGTCCAATGCAAGTTGTTGAGTAGACCGACTTATTACATGCCCCTCCGACGCATGGATCATCTTATTCATCAGACAATTGGGTGATGGGCCCAAAGTGTCCTAACCAACCAGAAAACGATAACACAAAGTTTTTTCTTTTGTTTTGAATTTGAACGTACAAACTCCGGTTTGTGAATCAAGGCTAAATGTTTCCTGTTTTCTTCAAGGTACCGTGAACGAATGAAGGAGGTATCATTCATTTACCATCACCGACCAACTCCACCAGGTCAAGAGCTGGTCCATTGGACTGAGCACGTGATTCGGACGAAAGGCGCTCCACATTTACGTTCACCAGCTCTCCTGTTACCCTGGTACCAGAAGACGTATCTTGACCTGGCGCTTGTATTGCTCATATTAGTTGTTTGCGTATTACACGGTATAAAGTTTTGTATAATACAGCGTGCTGAGTCAATGAAGTTGAAAACTTCTTAACATGACGCTTTTATATTGTATGTTAGTAACACCTGCCAGCATGTCACTATTACGCGCGGCTGTTATTATTTCTTTAATTTGGGACTAATAAAAATAACTTGAGTTACATCCATGACTTACTTTGTTCAAATGCTCACAGTTAAGAAAATTAATTATATTTGTATTAAGGTTTTATACTGTAGACCTTTTTTTTTTAATTTCAATTCAATCCGCAGCGTATATAACTGGTATTGGTTTTTAGTAAGTATTACCTTAGTCCCGTGGTTTCTCCGCGTAATTATTTTAATTGGCTGCGATTAATACACATTAAAGTATATATTTTCCCAAAGGTTTATGCTGTTTGTGTGTGATTAAGCAAGATTTTCACACATAGTATTATAGTTTATGTTTCATTCAAATCGATCTAGTGTAGTAGTCTAATAGACCTTTTTAGTGAAAGAGTAATAGATATCCATCAATGCAAAATTTCGCTTTTATAATTTTAGTAAGTTCTTGCAATTTCTACTTTTTTTTCCTAATAATAGTTTCAGTCACTCAGCGGTACTGTAGCTTTACGTTGTTAAAAGAAATTTTAAAAATCTGTTTAGTTACTTTATGGTTTCATAAAAATATAAATCATTACTCTTTATAATATCAAATTAGTGTTAATTATAGTGCGAAGTCAGGGATAGAAACTTCAATGTTAGAAATATTCTAGCAATCTGTGGCAAGCACTTACAGCAACAGAAAGAAAAAACACGTTTCATTAGTGAAACGCGGCATTTTGAATTCCCACGCGATGTCCAACCAATAAGAGTTCCCGATTTTTTTGGGCCAATTAGGTTTGACGTTAGACGTTCTCACTTCTTTTATAATTTAAGTTATAATATATTTTTAATTAAAAGTACTTATCTTGTATTTAAAAACGATTTAATTACAAGATAGCTAATTTTAATTACCACTATGTATTCCAGTTTCTGTCTGTAACTAGACTTTTAGCTCGTGATATTAAAAAATATTATCTGAAACATGTTGAATATTAATTAAACACGAATGGTTTTTATTGCTGATTAAAAGTACAATTTGTATGATGATTTATCATACATTGTTGTTTTCTTATTTTTTTTTATATTAACGTATCATTTAAGAATCATCATCATCATTAGCCTGTGTTAGTCCACTGCTGGACATAGACCTCCCCTTATCCACGGATTTTAGGACCGTATCTCACCAAGCTGGTCTAATGCGGGTTGGTGGGTGGACCGACGTTTTACATGCCCATCCGGCCCAAATAGCCCTAACCGCCCAGAAAACAACGGTACCACAAAGCTGTTCCTCGCGGGATTTTAACCCACGACCTCCGGTTTATAAAGCAAAGGCCAATGCCGCTAGACTACGGAGGCGGCTGTTTTTAATAATATGTCAGTTTAATTTATCACATAATATATATTAGCAGAAACATTCTTGTTTAAATGTTTGTATTTATCCGTAAAACCGTATCTACATTCTTTACTTATACACTTTACTTTAATGTTGTTAGAATTTATAATTTAATATTTTATGATAATGACATTTTTATACTTCTTTGGAAGCGGCGATCTTTATGCATATTTTTTTTTATCGCATCGTCTGCCTTAGAGGTGCTGTGCCACCTGTTGGAAAGTGGTCATCGACGCCTATAGACATTGACAATACAAAGGATATCACCAACGCGCCCTCTACTGTGAGACATATGAGATTACGTCTCGTTTACTCAGTAAATACACCGGCAACGGTGCCCTTCAAACCGGGACACAGTTTCACACTACTGCTTGGAAACCACCTCTTAAAGCTCTCCCCTCTCCTTTTTTTAATTTTAACGCTATAAATCACAATGGGCGATACTTTTTTAAGCTTTTGAAAGAACTTTGAAATAGACCTCCATCTAAGGTGTTCGCGTACTTTGACATTTATTTCACTAAAAAAAACATACGCTTTAAATCAAGTTTGCAAGCAAGTACAAGTAAACAGACTAACAAGTGAAATTTTAACAAAAAACTGACCTTCAATAGTGTATTGTTATTTTAGGCAACGTAATCAGGAACAACGTGCTCTCCGTCCGAAATTGCATCGCGTTTTCTGTCACCGCATTTTCAATCTCTAATATCTTTTAAGTTATTAATTTCTTCAAAATGTCGTCTATGACACGTTTTATATACATAGATAATATGTACTTTAATCGTAGGAGGCTGTGATTTTGGAGCCGTATTTTTTATTTCTCAAATATCTATTGAGCTACTTATCGCAGAATCATTAAAAGTAAAGGGACCAATGGGAAGGTAATGTCTATAATTAAAAAAATAACCAAATCGGAGGGCTAGTAGCGGAGCAACGGAGGAACAAACATAAAAAAAATACATACGCTCCAAATTGTGTATTTCCTTCTTTTGGTAAGTCGGTCAAATAAGCAAGACTGCTGTTTAAATAACTTCATTAAAATTTCATTGTTTAAATTTGTACGTTTGGCATATTTCACGTCTGGCTGTTAGGATGTGTGTCATTTGTAATTATAACCGAATTATTTACGTCGTCGCTAGCACAATGCGTCGCACAACCAGCGTCACAACATGCCTTTTACATGCGACGGAAACATGCACAACAAAGTGATTTTCTCCTGCGTCGCAAAACATGCGCGTCAACATGCCTTTTCTAATGTATTGTTTGCAAAGGCTGACGAGCTGTCGGACCACTTGATGGCAAGTAGTCACCGACGCCTATGGACATCGGCCATACCTGGGTATTAATGCATGAAGATGTTGCTACTTATTTCGAAAAATTCTTCTCGGACATTCCGGTTTCTACTACCAAGTCACTTTTATCTTCTCCAACAGTTGCCGAGTCACTATTAAAAGATAATACCAATGAATGTACAGAGAATTTTAATTTTACGGACGTAAATACGGAGATATTTAAGTACATTTAAAACTTTAGATATAAAAAAACTACAGACCTATAGGGATCTATGTTAAGGTGATAAGTTCTATAATCGATGTAATATCACCTCACCTAGCAGCAATATTCAATGTAAGTATCAGAAGGGCGAGTTTCCTGACGTAATGAAGCATAGCAAAATTATTCCGATATTTAAATCAGGATGTAATACGGACCCTAATAACTTTAGACCAATGTCTATACTGTCTACTCTTAGTAAATTATTTGAAAAACTCTTACTAAATCAATTGGTTAAACATTTCAATCGTAATTGCCTTTTAAATAACAAGCAATATGGATTCATTAGGGGTCGCTCAACAACTGACGCAGGCATCAGGCTAATCAAAAGCATTTTTGACGCTTGGAAAGCATCACAGGATGCTTTAGGCATTTTCTGTGATCTCAAAAAGGCTTTTGATTGTGTACACCATGAGACTCTGGTCAGGAAATTACGTCACTATGGTATAAGAAATACCGTACTCAACATTCTGTCTTCGTACTTGAGCCAAGATCTCCCGAGGCCCCGGTAAATATGGGGGTCCCACAAGGATCCATTCTTGGGCCTGTTCTCTTTCTCATTTATATAAACGACTTACCATGTGTGATAAATAATAGCGAAGAGATAGTATTGTTTGCAGATGATACTTCCCTGATTTTTAAAATTAAACGACATACGTCAATAAATGACGATGTAAATAATACTCTCTCTAGAGTAGCGAATTGGTTTAGTGTTAATAACTTGCTATTAAACCAAAGGAAAACAAAATGTATAAGATTCATGACCTCTAATTGAAGCATGGTAAATTTGAAGTTGTTATAAATGGGAGGCGTTAGACGTAGTTGAATCAACTGTATTTCTAGGAATAACTGTAGATACAAAACTACAATGGGGCCCCCATATTAATAGGCTAGCAAGTAAATTAAGCTCTGCAGCTTACGCAGTGAAAAGAATTAGATTATTAACCGATGTGGAGACAGCTCGTTTAGTATATTTTAGCTATTTTCATAGTATTATGTCTTATGGCATTCTACTGTGGGGAAATGCGGCAGATACTAATACGATCTTTGTCCTCCAAAAACGCGCAATTCGTGCAGTCTATAACCTGGGCCCCAAAGAATCATTAAGAAAGTTGTTCACTGAAATAAAAATAATGACCGTTAGTTCTCAATACATATTTGAAAATTTAATGTATGTGAAAAAAAATAGAGATGATTTCCTAAGACATTGTGATGCACATAACATAGATACAAGGAACAAACATAATTTAATTCTTCCAGCAACTAGACTGCGAAGAATAAGTAAGTCTTTTATGGGACAATGTATACGTTTTTACAACAAAATCCCAGTAAACGTTCAGAATTTAACTATTAATAAATTTAAAAGGTAGTCAAGGAACGTTTATGTGTTAAAGGTTATTACGATATTAATGAATTTTAAATGATAACACAGCCTGGTAATGGAATGCTCGCTCCAGGTCCTGTTTCAAAATTGCATAATATGTAATGTCGAATTATCAAATTGTTTGTTATTTTTAAAAGATGACATAAAAATAGCCCGCTGAGTTTCTTTCGCCGGTTCTTCTCAGGTCTGAGGCGTCCTTTTTCCGAACCGGTGGTAGTGTGTTTGACAATCAATAAGCAAGTGTAAACTTCTATATTGAATAAAGATATTTGAATTTGAAAAAAATTTGAATTACTAATGCGCTGCCAACCGTAAGACGTAAAACATCACGGCTTGTTTACCCAGTAAATACGTTGGCTACAGTGGCCTTCAAACCGGAACACGGTAATGTTTTCACATTGTTGATTTTAACATGCGTTATGCATAGCGTGTTTAAGTGTGACCGGGATTGTTCTAGTAGCGGTAAAAGTGACGGAGGCGGTGTGCTCATTGCGGTGAGACATGAACTGCATGCTTTGCCGTGCCATCTTACTGGGCTTCCACCACGTGTGTCATGCATCGAACAGACCTTCGTAGAGTTGCGTTCGCGAAACTATTGCTGCGTAATAGGGTGCTGTATATTCCACCTCATGTAAACTCGGAACTTATTTAGCTCATTTTGACGCACTAACTGAACTACTACAAGTTGAGACATGCAGACAATTTTATTATAATAGGAGATTACAATTTACCGACTCTGCAGTGGCAAGATTGTTTTGCACATTTGAAACCAATTCTATATCCTGATACCTCACAATCGAATAAACACCTAATTAATTTTATTTCATATCATAACTGCTTTCAAATTAATAAATTCCGAAACATAAAAGACACAATACTAGATTTATTTATTACAGATATTAAAGACAACTGTACGTCTACAGGACCAATGCCTTTAGTTCCACCGGATGCTTATCATCCGCCATTACTTACTCTATTGCCGCTTAATAAACTAACATACAAGCCACTAGCTTTTAAATCTTTAACTCGTTTTAATTTTAGTAAAGCTGATTACTCCTTAATTAATACTGACATTTTAAATATCGATTGGGGTAATATTTTTTCAGATAAAAGCGCAGAAGAGGCTGTCACTGAGTTTTATGAAAATCTATATTCGATTATAAAAAAACATGTCCCACGGATTCGTAATAAATCTTTAAAATATCCTGTCTGGTTTACGGCGGCTTTGGTTAAAATTTTTAAGAATAAAAATAAATCGTGGGTAAAATGGAAAAAATACCAGAATATTTCGGACTATGAGAGCTACTCAGTATTTAGAACTCGTTTTCGGAATGGTCGCTTGTCAAATCTTATCAAAGGTTGAAATAGTATCCTTAAATAAAAGTTTGTCGGGCTTATCACAAATTTAAAAAAGAATAAAAAAACATTCCAAACCTTTTATAAAAATTTCGTCAAAAATCGACGATACCCCTTTTTTCAGCTTTCAATCAGTATTTCAAAACATCCCAAATTAAAAGTTATGAAAAAAAGATTTCTGACAATTAATTTACATTTTTATTATAACGAGCTTATCCAAAAATGTATTGAAAGAATTAAAGTTGGATAAATAAAAAGCCCGGATTGGATAATATTCCTCCGATTCTTTAAAATTGACCTGTAGTATCTATCCGCAATATTTTCATTTTAAAATTGTTTAAAACAAATTTTTCCCACTGTATGGAAGTCAGGCGTATTATCCCGATCTTTAAAGGCGAAGGTAGGTCAAACGTCAAAATTATAGACCCATATTATTCTTACCTACTTTGTCAAAGATTTTTGAAAAAAAGTTCAAACGACATTCATCCGGTACTCAATTTTTTTAGAACGCAACTGGTTCGTAAAACGGTTCCCTCCACAATCTTATGATTTACATCTTACTTATTTGAAAACTTAGACGCCAACAAACAAACGATAGCGTCTTACGCTTTAAAAAGGACAAAGTGGACCACAAAATATTTTAGACAAACTTGGTATAACTGCATAAGAGGAGATCTCTGGGGTGGTTTAAATCTCCAAACCGAACACAAACAGTAATTTTAAGGGTTATATGGTTTGTAACTTAACATCTGGGGTACCACAGGGATCCATTTTAGGGTCGTTCTTACGTATTATTAAGATATAAACAATTGTTTTTAAATTTGCCTTGTTTTGCAATGATCTCAAAATGTATCATGTATAAAAACTTTAAGTCATTATAAGTTTGAAAATTTAACGGTTTATATACGACGAAAAATAAGTTACATCTTAAACCAAATGAAAACAATTACTTTGGAAAAACATAACCACTTCATATAATCTGGCCGGATTTAAACTCAGTTAACAATTAAAAGATCTTGGTCAATTGACATTAAATTTTCCCATAAATGAAGGAAATTAAAAAAGCATTCAAAATGTTTGGTTTTGTAATGCGTGAAATATTTAAAACCTCCTCATATCTTTATCTTTATAAACCTTTGCCCCAACGAATATTGTATCCAAATGGACCTTATTATGATAAATAACGCCCAGTCTGTTCAAAAAAAATTCAAGAAACGTAAATTATAAATGTTTGGCCCAGCTCCAAACAATTATTGAAAATTTCCTTCTTGCCTTTAAACTAAGAAGGGCCAGTTAAAGGAATGTTACCCATGATCAGTCAAAACCGATATGATTGAATTACTTTATAAATAAGGTTGTTTCAAAGTTAACCCGATACGTCCCAATAAAATTGTCTGTTTCCTGAATAAATGTAACAAAGCCAAACGTTCCAATGTATCAATTGTTTCTGCTACAATTCAAATTTTTAATTTGATATTTTTATGAATAAAAAATTCAAAAAGAAGATTTTAAAAAATTACAAAACTTACTCTGCATCTCCAATTTTTCTTTAATTTTTAAAATTTCTCCATCTAAGGTAAGTTCGCGTACTCTGACATTTATTTCTTACTAAAAAAACATAACGCTTTAAATCAAGTTTCAAGCAGTACAAGTAAACAGACTAACAAGTGAAATTTTAACAAAAAACTGACCTTCAATAGTGTATTGTTATTTTAGGCAACGTAATCAGGAACAACGTGCTCTCCGTCCGAAATTGCATCGCGTTTTCTGCCACCGCATTTTCAATCTCTAATATCTTTTAAGGTATTCATTTCATCAAAATGTCGTCTATGACACATCTTATGTACATAGATAATATGTTATTTAATCGCAGGAGGCTGTGATTTTTGGTGCCGTATTTTTTTTATTTCTCAAATATCTATTGAGCTACTTATCAGAAAATCATTAAAAAGTAATGGGACCAATGGAAAGGTAAAAAAATAACCAAATCGGAGAGCTAGGAGCGGAGCAACGGAGGAACAAACATAAAAAAAATACATACGCTCCAAATTGTGTATTTCCTTCTTTTGGTAAGTCGGTCAAATAAGCAAAAGACTGCTGTTTAAATAACTTCATTAAAATTTCATTGTTTAAATTTGTACGTTTAGCATATTCCACGTCTGGCTATTAGGATGTGTGTCATTTGTAATTATAACCGAATTATTTACGTCGTCGCTAGCACAATAACATGCTTTTATATGCGTCTCACAACCAGCGTCACAATATGCCTTTTACATGCGACGGAAACATGCACAACAAAGTGATTTTCTCCTGCGTCGCAAAACATGCGCGTCAACATGCCTTTTCTAATGTATTGCTTACAAAGGCTGACGAGCTGTCGGACCACTTGATGGCAAGTGGTCACCGACGCCTATGGACATGGGCCATACCTGGGGTATTACTAATGCGCTGCCAACCGTAAGACGTAAAACATCACGACTTGTTTACCCAGTAAATACGTTGGCTACAGTGGCCTTCAAACCGGAACACGGTAGTGTTTTCATATTGTTGATTTTAACATGCGTCAGTAAACATGCACGACAACCGGATCTTTACATTCGTCGGAAGTTAACCCATTGTATTGTCGAGGTCAGATGCCAGTCACTCTGCGTAAAACTGTTATTCAGATAAATCAGTATGTTTAGAAGGAACAAAAGACTTCTTATTAATTACTACTTGTCTGCTTCAATCAATGTGCAGCCGATCGCACGCGAATCAGAAAGGTCATTAAGTTTTTAGTTGACCATGTTACGAAAAACTTGCGTGCACTGTCTAGTTTGTGGCTACCTACAGAAAAGTGGGATGTCTTGCTCATATTTTTACTATCATCCAAATTAGATAATGTCACCCTAGTTAAATGGGAAGAACTTCGTAATACTTTCGATAGTGTCCCCGAACTAAGCCAGTTTCACAAGTTCTTAACTGACAGAGCTGATGTTTTGGAAGCCTTGAATCGTGGTAAACATAATAATTCTTTTAGCACGCCACAAGCCACGTCTCAAAGAAATCAGGGTATTCTCAGTAACAAGTCCTCAAGTTTCTAAAAAACAATATGAAACAAATTATGTACACGCAACCGCAACTAGTCACTTAGATAAAACCAAAGCCACTTGTATCCTTTGCCATGATGATCATAGAATTTACAATTGCCCTACCTTTAAGGCCAAAAACGTCGGCGAGAAGTTAAGTTTAGTTAAAAAATACAATTTGTGCTTTAACTGCTTGAGACAAAGTCATCAGAAATACGAATGTCGTTTGGGTAGCCATGCAGAGTGTGTACAAAACGACATAACACATTATTGCATGACTTTGAAAATTCAATATCTGATGAAGACAGAAGCACAAATTCGGTTACTGCTTTCACCAAGCATTCCTTTTCTGAATTTATTTTATCAACGGCCATCATAGCTGTATCAAATCAATCAATCAAATCCACAGAACTCTAAAGTGACAATGGTGTGCACCCTGGACAGCGGTAGTCAGTCTTCTTTGATAACCCAATCATTGACCAAAGATCTTCAACTTGATACAATCAAAATTGACGCCATAAATACAGTTGAAATAGGCAACAATTCATCAAACAGAGTACTTGAAGCCTGCAAGGCAAATATAAAATCTACCGACAATTCATACAAAGTTATAGTCTATCAAAGTTATAATATCCTCTTTAGTGCTTAATGAATTAACAGGTGAGCTCCCGAAGGCTCCGATAAATATGCGAAATATACAATTACCCAGTCCTATACAACTCGCTGATCCTAGTTTCAATTTACCTAAATGAATCGACATAATTCTTGGAGCAAACATATTTTGGGATATTGTGGGCACACAACAACAGTCATTAGGACCAAACGCCCCAAGCTTGATCAGCTCCAAACTTGGTTGGTTGGTGGCCGGACCTATTCAGGTTTTTCTTGCAAACAGGAGAGCTCACAAAAGGACATTGCCACTATTTTGACAAGATTTTGGAACAGCAATTTACACCAAAGGGAAAAGCAGTACTGGACAAACGCAGCATCCGGCAGCGAAGCATCAGCAGTAAGACTCTGCCACGACCGCGTTGTCGTTTATTAAACAAGATAAGTGTCTTTCCCTCAACATTCCCAATCACATATGAACATTACAAATCCATAGTTATTGCCTTCACAGTGTATCAGAAGTTTCGTACATTTGTGCAAAGGATAATATCATAATTTTACGTAAATAATGTACATTTTCAACTAAAAATACTAAGTTAATTGACATTCAATTTTGCTTCCATTGCTTTAAAATACAATAAATCCATCAAATATTCGTTTAAAAAACGTTTTTACGTTAGCAAGCGGCCTATCCACGTAATTCGTAAACATTATGTACAAGTGTACGCGTCATTTTGCAAACTACCTACATATTCTTTTTAAATTATTGTTCAATCTTGAATTATTAAAATTATGGTTTTAAAATAGATGAATATATAATAGAAGTCATGAAATTCAATAAACAAGTTTAACATTGGTCAATTCAATTGTCATTGTTTACGGTCCAACAGAATTTCTTTTCGCTTATTTGCTTGGCCGACGTTTTCAAAGTTGACGCGTGACCGTTGGCGTCAGCACGAACATACGGCACTGCATGTTATAAGCCGTGCTCCGAGACTGCGGATTGCCATTGAACGGAGGAGAGTGAGTTGGGACCCGGATGAACAATCCGTTGCAGCTAAGTCCGAACGAGTGTTTTTCACAATTTTTATTATTTTGTCCTAAAAAATCTTTATTTTTATTTTTATATAAATAAGTAACAATATTCTTATGATCCAAGTAAAGGAATAGTTTTAAAATACAACAATGGCTACTGGGTCTGATAAATCTTTGTTTAATTAAACAGAACTGATTTTAAAACGTAGTTCTATTAATGGACAAATAACAAAGTTCAAGAATTATTTACCTTTATTTGAATCATTACCGTTATCCAGTATTGATATAGCTGAGCTATCACTAAGATTAAACAGATTTGAAAATTTATCCACAAAATTTGATAGCCTTCAATCAGATATAGAAGTACTTAATCACGATAGTCTAAATAGGGAAATCGATGAAAGGGATGGTATTGAACGAGACATTATTTCATGCATTTCTACGGCCAACGGTTTAATATCCGAAACAGATATTCAATTGGAGGCACGCGAAAATCCGTTGTCATACCGGAACCTCAATGCCATATCTCCAAGGAGATGCAGCTAGATCCATCATCTCCAACCTCGAAGTATCTTCCGCGAATTACAGAGACGCGTGGTCATTGCTTTGTGAGCGGTGCAATAACAAAAATATTAGGTACATACTTAAGAACGAATAATTCCTCTTTTTCTGACTTTGCTGCTCAAGAAGGGATCAAATTTCATTTCATTTCCGCTTATCTCCTCAGTTGGTGGTCTTTGGGAATCGGGTATAAAATCGCTAAACACCACATCAGGCGTGTGATAGGCAATTAACCTTTGAGGAACTACAAACTTTATGTGCACTTCCATCACCTGATGTTCAAAATTTGAACTCAAACAAGCTGCAACGCTATCAACGTCTTGAACAAATGCGGCAACATTTCTGGACAAGGTTCCGAACTACAACAACGACAACGATGGACCCAAGAAACTGTAAATGTCAAAATTGATGACCTCGTCCTAATAAAAGAAGATAACATGCCTCCATTGTGCTGGCGCTTTGGAAGGGTTACGAAGACGTTCCCAGGACCTGATGGCATAACCAGAGTGGCGGAAATCCAAACTGCGACGGGGAGCATACGGCGGTCACTCATTCGTCTATGTCCTCTATTCAATGTCCAAAAAACCTAGGAGTGTTGAAAGAAGAATCTTTCAACGAGGGGGAGTATGTAGCGGTTCCTGGCTGGTTTAGCACCGCAATCCATCCAAATCATCATATCTAAAAATTCACAACCACCGGCATCGCGCGGAGTAACATACCTCACAAAATTATTATAGTGACAAGTTGCTCTTCGAGAACATTCTATCATTACATTCATAGATTCATCGGTGTGCAAACACGTGTAAACTATTGTAAATTGTAATTAAAGCAAGTAGCAAGAGAAATCAATTGGTTTTAATATAAATGCAATAAAGCCGCAGTGTCTTGCGTAGACATACTCTACATAAAGTGAGGAGGACTTTAGGACAATGGCTACAAAAAGAAAACCAATACCATAATATAAAAATCATTAAAACTTCCTAGGACTCCAATAATCAAAAGTGTATTAAATCGACTTATTGCATTGATTCTTCATGCTATGTTTATTGGACATATAGACTTTACAACTTTACTTGGTAAGGAATAAATTAATAAATTATTAGAAAAATCCGTAAAAAGATTAAATATGTAATAAGATATAACTACAAGTCTGATGCTTTTCTAATCCTTTTAAATTGTTACACTATTAAATAATACAAAAAATTAACGAATACAATAAATTATTCATAACATGAACCTGAATGACAACTTCTCACACTTAATTCCTATTACGCAATATTGATTAAATAAAAACAGAAACTCATCATTATAACCAGTTTATTACATAATTCAATTCTTCCTACAGTACTTACTTGATACATATTAAGGCGAAGTATCAATATAACATTGTAGCTAGATTTTATCTATATGTTTAAAAAAATCCATCGTTGACTGATTATATTATACTAGTTTTAGCAAAGAAGTCGTTATAATAAGCTTTCATGAATTACAATTTATGTTAATATTATTTTCTTTTTTTTTAGTTTCAATTCCTGTAAATCAATTGGGTTACCAAAGTACTGTGCGATCTTACAAAAAAAATTAAATATATGTTGCCAAATTTTTGTTTTTACTTTAGTCATTATTGTTCATTGTATAATTTCCTTTGGTATATTATAGTTTACTTAATTTTTAAAAAATATAAACAAAATACAAAGTATAATTTTTAATAATCGCCTTTAGATAACTAACGCTATATTTACCTTTAATAATCAACATGAACCGGTCCAAATCATTTCGCAACTTGTTGCTATCGCGCAGTTGGTGATCCATTTGAAGTGCGAAACCTACAAGTTGACATTGTTACGTTGGGAACAACTATAGTATGAGGTCGCCCGACCCTCTTTCCTTGATCTGTGTATTAATTATTGCGGCGCAATGCACCGCATTCAAGATATTAGTCGCGTTCCCGTTTCCCGCGGGAAGCCACAATGTTATGGGACGAGGGGTGGTTAGACACCTCCTCGAAGCAGGTCACGAGGTAAGAAATAATTTGTAACAAATAATAATTAATTAATAATTCTTAACTTCAATATGTATTATGTAAAAATTAATATAAAAGATCATATGAAAATCGAATGTTGATACTGTCAGTAATGTATTATATAAAAATTTAACGCGCAATACATAAAAGATAAGATAAACTGAAAATTTATAGAAGTATGAAATTTTAAAGTTCATATTTCTATAAATATAACACGTTATTTGATAAGATATTTAGCTCTGAATATTAACCCAATGCTGTTGATACGAAACTTATACGTTTCAACACTTTATATTATTTTTTGTGTGATTGAGTCATATGGGAATAATTAATTAAAATTTATCATCATCATGACCATTAGCTTGTGTCCATAGTTGGGCATAGGTCTCCCTTAATCCACGTCAACTAACTATATTAACTGTCATAGTTTTATAATTTAAAAGAATGTTATCTGTTCTAGGTCACTTATATAACACCATTTGTCACAAATAATACGAAGAACTTTCGAGAAATTGATGTATCTGACAACTTTAATGCTTTCAACGGTATGTTTTAATTTTTTTAACAATAAGAGCAAAGTTTTTAATACCATTGATCCATACATTTAAGGTTCCTCAGTCGCTTGTTTAACAACAAGATTGTTTTAGATTATTGATTTAATAGATGCTTGTTTGTAAAGAGAACAAAAATACTATGGAGTTTAAATGTTGTATTTTAAATGTTTTCTGAGTTGTTATTAATTTTTTTTTATGAGATAGCTTAGGTTAAATTACATAATTAATTGATGAATTAAATGTTTTTTTGTCAGTCAGCCTTGTCAATATTCAATCACTAATGGAGAAGAAAACTGACTTTGACCCGGATACCATCTTCACCATGATGATGGATATCACAAAGAGAACAATGAAAAACGAGAATATACAAAAATTGTTAAACAACAAAACTGAACATTTTGATGTCGTCATTTCGCAATGGATATTTAACGAAGTATTCAGTGGGTGAGACTCGAGATTGTTTTACTACAAAAATTGAAATCAAATTGGTCACCTGCTAGTAATAACAGTGTCGATAAAAATCAAGCTGCACTACCGTCTTTTTAATTAATCAAAGTTCCTTTTTTTGAACAGTTAGTTACCAGCCAATGATGTACTTTTGGATTTTTTTTACAACTTCATCGTCATCATCATCATCAGCCTTTGATAGTCCACTGCTGGACATAGACCTCCCCTACTCCAACCCTATCCATTAGGGGGTTTTTGGACCGTATCCTACCACGTTGGTCCAATGCGGGTTGGTGGGTGTTTTACAACATACTAATTTTTATCTGATTTTCAGATTTGCCACTGTTTTTGACTGTCCGAATGTTTGGTTTTTCCTAAACGAGCCAGGATTTGCCGCATTGAGTCTAATCGACGAAGCACCAAATCCGTCGTACATAGCGAATGTTGAATTGAATTTTGTACCTCCGTTCAACTTCTGGCAGCGAATAAAATCGCTGCATTTCCAAGCTGATTGTATGTTAAGATATTATCTGTAAGTACATTTAAAGTAAGTAGTCTTGTAAGTGATGGCTTTATGCAGACTATAAAAAATAACAATACAATAATAAATAACCTTATCAGAAATAGCAGCTGCCTAATTGCACGAATGATCACAATGTCATAAGATGCCACATTTAACTATATTATAATCTCTGACGATTCATCTTATTTACCTTTTAAAGAAGTCTTCTAAAAGATTTATCCTAGAAATTTAAATTAATCGTATTTTCACAGAGTGTATCGTAGTATTGAGGCAGAGGTTTTTGATGAAGCATTTGGCCCGGTACTGGTAAGAAGAAATAGAAATCTGCCACCATATGAACAAGTGCGCCTCAACACATCCTTGATTTTGGGCAATCACCACGTTTCTCTTGGCCAGGCGATAAGATTACCTCAAAATTATATATCAGTCGGAGGTCAGCACATTGATGAAGATATAAAGCCTTTGCCAAAAGTATGCTAATTCAAAATGGGTTTTAATTACTTCTGACACTAACCCGTCCACAACCGCTTCCTTGGTCTAACGGTACTGGCCCTTGCTTTATAAACTGGAGGTTGTGGGTTCGAAATGGGGGGAACAACTTTGTGGTATCGTTGTTTTCTGGTCGGTTAGGATAATTTGGGCTAATCACCCAATTGTCTGAATTGGACTAGCATGGTGGGATGCGGTCTGAAAACCCCCTAATGGAGAAGGCGTGCATTAGGAGAAGCCTATTTCTAACAGAGGACTGACACAGGCTGATGATGATAACCCTTAGCTTTTTTCTCTGTATCTGAAATAACAATTTTCCCTAGTCCTCAAAACTCTATAAACAAAATTTATAGCCAATCTTATATAAAGCAGCCTTAGGCTTTGGTACGTATATTTATAGACTAATAACTTCCCCTGTTTATTATTTCTTTATTATTTTCGATCAAGATGTATTTTTTATTATTTTTTTCTTTAAGTAACATTTTTACTAGTTTTGTCACCACCACGACCAGTTTTAACACGAGGAAAATGGTAAAGTTCATAAAAGTTGAAGGTTACAATATAGAAGTACATTAACTCACTTTTTTCACAGGATATAAAGAAGCTAATGGATGAAGCTAAACACGGTGTAATATTATTCAGCATGGGCTCAAATTTAAAAAGCAAAGAGCTCCCTGGTATAATAAAGGACACTCTTCTCAAAATGTTCGCTACATTGAAGCAGAAAGTTATTTGGAAATTCGAAGGTGAAATACAGGATCTACCTCGAAACGTGCACATCATACCATGGGCACCACAACAAAGCATTTTGTGTAAGAACGTTTATATTTTAATAAGAACTGTCGGCAATTGCTTTCCAAGATTATATATACCTATTGAATCGCTTAAGTTTTTAAATATATTTACTTTTATATTTGTTTTTGCTTGCTTTAACGGTAAACGGTGCATATAACCCAATTGCCCGAATATTAAGATTCATGCGTCGTTCGATCTTGGTCATCAAGACCATCATATGCAGTAATTATTGTAACCATTGCCTTATAAACCGGAGGTCGTGGGTTCGAATCCTGCGGGGACTCAACAAATTTTCATTGTTGTTTCCTAGTTGGTTAGGGCAATTAGGGCCGATCACCCAATTGCCTGAAAAGAAAGATGATCCATGCGGGATACGGTCCAAAACCCCCTAATGGATAGGGGTGTATTACCCCTATCCATTAGGAGGCCTATGTCCAGCAGTGGACTATCAATAGCTGATGATGATGATTGCCTTATATTTTACTGGTAAATAAACGATCCAAGCAGGAAGCAGTTGCCCTTTGCATCGTAGTTCTTTAAGTTCGACAGTCACTTTGCGCAAAAATTGAGGTAAATCTAAATGAACTATCAGCGGATACCATGATAATTCGGGAAAATGGCTTTAAGAGAGAATAAGAGGCATTAACGAAACTACTACGATCTATTAACAAATTAATTTCTTTTCCGCATTGATGACACGCATTGTTGCAAACATGCAAGGATTTAAATTTTTTTAAATTCGAATATAGTGGTTCGGTTTATCAAAATATTTGATACAGTTTTCAAAGATAAAAATATTTAAAGAAAAACGGTTTCCATTTTGTCTTACTTATAATAAATCTAGTAAATATCACATCTCTCACAGGTTTCGTATTTTCTTTTTATTTCTGTTCCAATGTTAACAAAAGGAAGTATTCTTACAACTTATTCTTCAAATGTGTTACAGCTCATCCCAAGTGTGTTTTATTCATAACACACGGTGGCCTTCTATCTACGTTGGAAGCGGTGCATTTTGCCATCCCGTTCATTGGTATCCCAGTATATTACGATCAGCTGTTGAACGTGGAAAAATCAGTGACTAATGGAGTCGCAACGAAAGTGAAATTAACTAATGATGTAGCGAAACATCTTGAGGCAGCTATACATGAAATGCTGAAGAACACAAAGTACGTACATAAGACGAGCAGTCGGGCCACCCGATGGAAAGAGGTCACCGACACTCATGAACATCGGC
Source organism: Lamproptera curius (assembly GCA_029286875.1). Classification (NCBI taxonomy): domain Eukaryota; kingdom Metazoa; phylum Arthropoda; class Insecta; order Lepidoptera; family Papilionidae; genus Lamproptera; species Lamproptera curius. Next base: position 2,710,407 of record JAGSMT010000060.1, read on the forward strand.
AATACCAGGGGTAGCACCAACGCGCTTCTCACCGCAAGATACAGGATGTTACGTCTATTTTAACCAGCAAATCGTTGAACTTATAACGAAATCGTTTATACTACACATATGACAAAATTATTTTGGATACGCAGGCAGACGAGCAGTTGGGCCACCTGATGGAAAGTGGTCACCGACGCCCATAACGATTGGCAATGCCAATATCGTCAACACCGCGCTGCCTAGCGTGTCGCATAGGATGTTAAGTCTCATTTATCCAGTAAATACGCTGGCTACGATGCCCTTCAAACCCTTCAAACACAGTGTTTGAAGGGTTTTAAACATGCTTCCAGCTGTGTTTGAAGGGACCTTGAGTGTGTTTTAAACGTCCCTTTAAAAGGTCTGAAGAAACTGTACTACAACTAATAAATAACTAACCTTTTGAATTGTTTCGCTATGTCAATTACTTTCAAGTGTCGTTACTGTTTCACCGATAATTTCCATGTACACGAATCACGCTGATGTAAAATAATGCTTATCAAAATTCAGAACTACCGATTAACAAACAACTGAACATATATAAATAGAACAATTAATAGGTACATTTTACAAATGTATGTAGTAAAGTTTACAAGAATAACAAAAAATAAACACGAAAGAACACCGATTAAACTAGACAAATTTATATCTCTAAATCAAAATATCCGTAAGACTTATGTTTTTTTTATTTGTACGCTTTACTAATATATTTTTTATTTAAGGTATCGTAAGCGAATGAAGGATTTGTCATTCGTCTATCATCACAGACCAATGTCACCTGGTAAAGAGCTGGTCCATTGGGTAGAACATGTCGTGCGGACGAAAGGAGCCATGCACTTACGTTCTCCAGCACTTCTGATACCCTGGTATCAGAAATGTATGTAGACCTTGTATTTGTAGTCGTGATTATATTGATGATGATTTTATTTTGTGTAAGGCTTTGTCTAAAAAATCTTGTAAATAAGGATAAGTTAAAACATTCTTAAATGTGTTAAAACATTGTTTTTTAGTCTAAAGGTTCTTTAGTTTAAATAATGGATTCCAAAAAAATATATGTGTATTTATTATTAAATAGTAATTTTATATATTTAATTATAAAAATACTTATTTATAATAGATAGTAGAAAATATCAGACAATTTATCTGAATTAAAAGGAAGTATATTACGAAATTGTAAATATAAAAACACCATATGCAATTTTGATGGCCATTTTAACTATTTTGTATTATTTAGTCCGCTTAATTTAAATCCTTATTACGTATATGTTTTGAACATAGTACACAAAATAATAATAAAATTAATGCTTTGCGCACTTGTAGGCGACCATTAAATTAAGGCATATAAAATTAATAAAGTATCTTTCACAAACTTGAATCGTAATAAACTACACTCAAAATTTAGTTTTGACTAGCAAAGATAAAATAAGGGTAGAAAAAGTTGTAAATTCCTACTTACATCTTCAGCCTGTGGTAGTCTACTGCTGAACATAGGCCTCCGCTAATACACCCCTATCCATTAGGGGTTTTGGACCGTATCCCAACACGCTAATCCAATGCGGGTGGACCGACTTTTTACAAAGCCCATCCGACGCATGGATCTTCTTACTTTTCAGGTGATCGGCCCAAATTGCCCTAACCAACTAGGAAACAATAATAAAATTTGTTGAATCCCCGCAGGAACCGAACCCACGACTTTTGGTTTCTTAAGCACAAGCCCTTACCACCGGCTACGGCAGTTAATTTAATTCAAAAATTCCTACGTAATTCTATTCAAATCTCAAAATTTTTCTATAATATTTTACAAAACCAACCTAAAGAAAGTAACTTTCTTACAAATAAAAATTTAGAAGTATGAAAACTAAATATTACCTGATCTTGTTTTGATTTCTTGATACATTTTACAGAAAAAAATAATGCACAAAGACATAAGCCGAACGGAAGGCACTGTGTGCTAATAAGTGGCTAATTAATTTCTACAAAAAACTATTAAACAAGGTTTATCATACGCCTCGCCTCAAAAATGTTACGATTTGAAAATTAATATTGTTGCATTGGCAATAATGCTGTAAATGTTAAGTGACCTCTTCGAATTTCTATAAAACAGTAAAATAATAACCAAAAAAATTCACCATAAATCAAAAGCAAAGAAATAATTTATTTTTTACCGGAATATCAGACACTCACAATTGTTAATATAGCTTTCGTTGTGTATTTCAATCATCATCATCATCATCATTATCACTATCATTATTTTTATCATCATCCGCTTGTGTTAATCAACTGCTGGACAAAGGCCTCCATTAGAGGGTTTATGGAACGTATCCCACCACACCGCGTTCAACGCGGGTTGGCGAGTGAATCGACTTTTAACAAGCCAATGGGACGGATGGATTATCTTACTTTTCAGATATTTTGTTGATCAGCCCAAATTGTCCTAACCAACCAGAAAACAGAAATAACACAAAGTTGTTTTCCCGCGTGATTCGAACCCACGTCCTCCGATTTATAAAGCAAGGGTCAATACCGCTAGACCACAGAGGAAATCAATCATGTATCGGGAATCCAACAGTATATTATCTATATAGGTGCTTCTTCATCAGCTTATTTATGTCTGTTTCTAGATTTTTCATTCAGTGCTAAATTTTGTTGTTTTAATGACATGTTGCCGACTAATCAGAACACCCCTAAATATTATGTATTTTTAGAAGGAAACGTTATGGTATTAACTAAGCTAAGTTACAATCAGAATGACGAAGTAATCATCTACATAAATGAAAATAACAAAGTCACATTTTAAGAAATTAAACTGCAGAAAGCTAATTGTCTAGTAGCTCAGATTGGCAATATAACTGTTACCTTAATATACCATCCGTACGTCTTTAAAATCTCCAATATATTTTTAGATATCTAAGATACACTGCTAATAACTAGTAGACTAGAAAAATTGCATCTAAAATTTTAGCTAAAACTAAATACACAATTATGTATGGTACACCAAAGTTAAGAATGGTCCATAAGATATGATACAATGTGCTTAACGCGGAAAAATTGCAGCCCTTGTTTGTAGAAGTGGTGAAATGGATGTAGTGACAAATTGTAAACCAATATCCTTATTTAGTTCAATAAGTAAATTTTTGTTTAAATAGCTTTTAATATCTCAATTACATTTTTAAGAGGGCAAAGATATTTTAAAAGTCTCAATATGGTTGACGATCAGGTAAAAGTATTAATGACGCGGTTTTAAAACATTCAAATTAAGTCGTAAAGAGTTAGAAATGAACAATAAATGTGTTGCTATTTTCTTGACCTTAAACAATCCGATCCTCTTATTGAAACTTAAAAATATGGGAATCCGTGGAATTCCTCTGCAATAGCTAATATATATATATGCAATAGCTAATAATAGCTAATAAAAGATCAAGTAATAAAAGAGAATAACTTACTCAGTATACGAACTTTTTTATTAATTTCAACACAATCTTTGCCAGAACACAGTACTTACATGGGTCCATTGTATTAGCTTTAACTCAAATAATTTAATTAAATAGTCTTTAAAAATATATAATAACGTTGTCTGATGATACTTGATTACGTTAAAAGTAAAAAAAAATATGATTGTAACATGCAGTAGACATCATTTATCACGACCTCGGTTGTAACGGCTTTTCGGTTATAGCGACGTCAAACTCACGTCTCTTGATTTTAAAGCATATTTTCGTAAAAAAAATGTAATTTAAAAGTTACTTTAGATATAGCGTGAATTTCAGGTACAGGTGTTTAATAAACGATTTCCAACGGATTCCCAGAAATCGCTTACAGATAAAACTATTAAACTTCCTTATATTTTGTTTACGTTTAAACTTTAAAAACAATAAAAGACGATCTTGATGACTAATTAGACAATATACCAATGGCGAGATTATTATCGGCGATAGGAACAGTTACAAATTGGGATACTTAAATGAATATTGACGATCAAATTATTACTTCTGATAACCTGACTGATAATGAAATTATTAAATATGTGCTTCAAACATAAGAAATGGAGGATGAACAAGAGGTAGAAGATTGCAATCTAATTTTAATTCCAACAAAGGTTGACTGGGAGACAATACCACTGGCATTAAGTCACGCCTTTGTACCCTTACTGTGTACATAAAGTGTAAATAAATAAATAAGTAAAACAACTAGAGAACAATAAGGTGCTATAACGATGCTCAAAAAGTAATATTTTTTGGTGTTAAAGGACAAAATAATTTAGATGCAGAAAAATTTGAAATTAAATATGTATGCACATGACTTTTTATTAATTTGGATATAGAAACAAAGAAGAACAATATTTGCTATATAAACACATCAATATAATTACCGTTTGATTCATCAAAAAGGCTTTTAATATTTATATTTTTAAATATAGAAAACGCATGTTTTTGCATTCTTGCGCAGCTAATACAGGATGGCCCATAAGTCCTTTGATATGAAAAAAAAAAATTAAAATAAAACTAATTTCATTATGAATAAAATTTTTATTTACAAAAAAAGCTTAAAAAACGGGAATTATTTTTTGAAAATAACATCTTCTAAATGTAATCCGTTGCGATCAGGCATCTTCAAACGCGTCTAAAATTGTCGATTGACGGCATAACTGCTGAAATGTTGTCATTTCTCTGCGATGTTTTATTAGAGCCTCAATTGTCAGATTTGTATCTATACTTTAGTCATAGGTAGCCCAATTAAAAAATCCATCGGGTCAGATCTGGACTACGTGAAGGCCAGAAATGTCCTCTCTTAGATATCACTTTCAAGGAAGAAGTTGACGGATATCGGGCATAGCAGTGTTAGCGGTGTGAGAAGTGGCCCCATCCTGTTGAAACCACGTCCTGGCATTAAAGCCTGAAAGTTTTGCAATCCTGGTATGAAAACTCTTCATCATAGCCACATATCACTCGAAGTAAGAAACTGGCGCCTCTGCTATCCTCAAAAGTAAGGCCCTAGGATACCATGGGCTAGACATAGGCCAAACAGTCACTTTCGGAATATGAGGGCTTCTAATGAAGTTTTGGATTGATGGGGCTCCAATAGCGCAATTTTGTTTACTAACATGCCCGTTAAGATGGAAATGAGCCTCGCCAGAGAACATTATGTTATTGAAGGAATAAACCGATTCAACATTTCATTCGCATAATTTTGTCTTTGAATACCGTCAGTTTCCTTTAATTCTTGAACCAACTGAATTTTTAAGGTGCATATGTAAATCTTTCTACAAAATCCGTTGTACTCAACAGTATCTGGAGTATATTTTTTAAGAAAATGTGTAATCCAATCAGTACATCTTTTTCTTTCTGCCTAACGTCACTTTTTCGTACCATGGATAATAAATGAAAAGAATGTAAAGAAAATAAATGAATGTAAACTAAATACTTATTAATTAAATTATAACCGCCTACATTTCCCACATATATAGGAGGATTTACATATATAAAAAAGGACTCTTTTTGTTAAGACTACGTTATCTTATTTAAAGAATGCTAAAATAATTTAAAAAGATTTTTAAATTATTTTAATTTCCCGTTTTCTTTTATTTCTCATTTAAAAATCTAAACTATGTTATAACTATTTAGTGACACACAATTTTTTGTGTCAGCAACCGGCTATAGGTTCGACCTTGACTGTTGTAATAAAAACAATCTGCGATGATTGCATCTGCAATGACTCGTCAAAAATTGTGATAATTTTTCTACATCTGCTTTGGGAAGTTTATATATGTTATAAGCCTGATAACTTGTGACTAATATGCATTTAATAATAGTATATAATGACAATAAAATCATATTTGCCTCCGGTAATTGTCTGAACTACTACATCAATTAAAAATGCTCTCAATTACATGTAAATAATCGAAGCATTAAAACAGGAATTTCAAACAAAACAAGCCTACGTTGCTTCTAACAATATGTTTTAACGTCACTATTTATGCTAATCGTTGGTCAGAAGTTTCAAAATTTCGAATACTAACCAGCCGCAACCCTTATTGCTCTATTGATTAATACACAATGAATCCAAGTATAGAAAAACCATAAGTTTCCTACTCGTAAAAAAAGTCTAAGCTCTTTATTTTGAGCTTAGCAGATCCTCAGCTAAAGCACATTTAATTTAAGAACGTTTTACGTAAAAATACCGTTTAGCAGTTAACGTTGGTTAGTTCTCAATATATTTGTAATAATTACACGTGAAGTAAAATAAAAATAATTTATTGTCCTTTTGATACAGAAGAGGTAAATACATAGCAAGAAAGTAATACTTTCAGTTCAATCAATAAACATGTGTACATATTGACAAGACATATAAATTAAATTGAAGCGGTTTTCTGTCAAAAAAATGTCAAAACTAAACTGTAACGAATCGTGAGCTCGTTGCTGCCTTCTTTATAATCACCCCTAATAAATACAAACAAATTTAAAAGCTCTAGTATACAAAGAATATACCACAAAGTAGCAGTGGTCTTTCTGAAAGTACATCAGTAATACCGGCCCAAATTGCCTTAACCAATCAGAAAACCATGATAGGAACGATAGCGATCCCTGCGAGAACTCGAACCCACGACCTACAGTTTGTAATGCAAGAGCGAATACTAATAGACTATGTTGTATCGTGTTATGTATGAATCTAATACGTGTTCTCTAAAAATCGTTAGATCACAAAGCCTTATGCAAGTATGTTGTCTGATTAATGATCGGCAAAATTAAGTAACAATTCATACGGAAGTCAATTCATTCATTATGAAACCGGTCTCAGTAGGAGGCTCGAGATTACACAACGCGTTAGTGTAAGGTTGATCTGCGTAAAGTAAACATTAAAGTCTATCGATTAAAGCTATTATGTTACAAGTGACTTTCACCTGGATTTGTGGGTTGATTCTGGTGGTTCAGTGTGCCGGGTATAAAATCTTGGTGGCGTTCCCCTGTCCATTAAGAAGCCACAATATTATGGGAAGGGGAGTAGTCAAGAACCTTCTTAAAGCCGGACATGAGGTGAGTTTTACGTTGGTTTATGTAAGAAATTTAAACATTTGTACCTGTCAAAATTGCCTAAGCCTACCTGATAGGTCTCAGCCAACAAAAGGATCTTTAGAAATTTGATTTAAAATTATTTTTATAACAAATTGAACTAATAATTATTAAACAATAAACTCACACAAACTAGAAAGTATATCTTGCTGGACAGAAAACCCCAAGCGTTAACGAACGTCCGTTTGGTAAGACTTGGAGCTTGAGCAGCGTTTGGCGTTTGATTTAAATTTTGGAATAGCCCAAGTTTTAGACCTGAAAGAACTCCTAGGACAGCTTTAATCACAGAAATTGTCTTTGCTATTTAATAGGGTCCTTTCTAAATTCACTTCAAATAAATATTATTCTTTTAGGTCACATTCATAACACCATTTTTAACAAATAACACAAATCCGAATCTACGAGAAATAGACGTTACTGAGAACGTTAATGCGATGAACTGTAAGTCTTCTATCTATTTTTATTTATTTCGAAATGCAAAACTGATAAACCAAAAACTGTGTTTAGGCAACCAGTTGCATTTTTATAACTGAAGGAAATAAATGGGTATGGGATTATATGACGGTTTTTAAAGTACAACTATTGGGAACCGCCATTAATAATTGCAAGAGCTGTACCAAACTTGAAGCCTTTCGCTACAAAATAGACTGAATAAAACTTTTTTTTGTCATCTTTTACAATAAGATTAAATCAATAAATAAACAATTGCAAGCATAAAATTATCATCTTATTAAAGAAGACCTGTAGCGAGCATTCCATTACCAGAGTGTGTTATAATTTGAAAACTCATTTATACCCTAATAACCTTTAAGACACAAACGTTCCTTGACAACTCTTTTAAGTTTATTAATGGTTGAATTTTTCACTTTTTCTGGGTTTTTGTTGTAAAAGCGAATACATTGACTAATAAAAGATTTTCTTCGCAGACTAGTTGCTGGAAGAATTAGTCTATGCTCGTTCCTAGTATTTGTAGTTTATTAATATGATATACATTAAAATGCCTTAAAACTAGTTTCGTGTATTAGTGATGCTTGTCCCTAGTATTTATATTATGTACATTATAATGACCTAAAAAATTTTTGTTCTTCTGCATAGACACAGAATATTTAAAATATATATAGAGAACTTACGGTCATTACTCAAATTTTAACAATTCTCTGCCGCAATTAGCTGACCGCTTACCTACCTAGGCCTTGTTGGTGGTCTTAATGGTACCGAAGACGGCGACAGTTAAAAATGGATTTGACCTTTATAGATTAAGGAGTTTCACAGAATGTCGTTTCAGAGCAGAACAAAGCCATAAGAAATTGTCCTAATATCAACTTTATTTCAGTTAGCATAATAAACATAAAAAGTCTGATGGAGATAAAACCTGACTTCGACCAGGATTCGATTTTTAAACACATGATGATTTTTACAGAAAAAACTCTGTATAACGACAATTTACAGAAAATTATTAACGACCCGAACGAACATTTTGACGTTGTCATATCTCAATGGATGTTCAACGAAGTATTAAGCGGGTAAGATCACAAGTGACAGTCTTGGTTTTTATTTATTTTTGAATACATTTATTAAAACTTTCTTGCTTAAAATCTAAAAACGGGTATTGCAAGAGGCAGCCCTATGCTCGAATTATATGTTTTAATTTACATATTTGATGACAAATTATACTTAATTTAAAGATTATTTACTCGAAAAATGCAAGCTTGCTAATGCAATCAATGAATTCTCATTCGGTCACCAGTTTAACCCATATTCAAAAGTAGTAATAGTAAAAGTCGGCTCATATATTGGGATGTCGGTCTTTAGGGTTTGCCTCACAAGTTACCTTTCCTTTTTAGCCTAGCCGTTTAGGTCTTGTCGCAGATCATTAAACGGACTGAATTTATTATGTGTGGCACTGTTGAGACATGAGATGACGTGATGATTTTGAATTGAATTGACGTATGTTTTTTATTCAGGATCGCAGTAGCATTTGACTGTCCTCATATTTGGTTTTTGCTAAACGACCCCGGATTTGCTGCCTTGAGTTTGGTCGATGAACCAACTAATCCATCTTACGTGAGAAGCGTCGAATTAAATTTCATTCCACCTTTAACTTTTTGGCAACGTTTTGAAGCACTGATGTTCCAAGCTAAGTGTATGTTGAGAAAATATCTGTAAGTATAAGGTTTGTTCATATTCTTAAAACGAAATAAACTTGAAATAACGTTTTACAACTGCCACGACCCGTTTGGTGGTAGTAGTTAGTGATCTTGACGATTGTACCAAAAGGTGGTGAGATCGATTTCCGCCACGGGGAAAATATTATGTGATGATTACGGCATTTCTCTTACGTCTAAGACGAAAACTAGTGATATTCGTTTAGAAATATTTTTATAATGTTTGATCTTTTTTTGCAGAAACAAAAACTATATCTAAAATTATCTTAAGGTTTTTTTAATACTAATCAGCGCTCATATTGGGAAATTAAAGATTCTTGATATCTAATTAGGACTGTCGTTGCTAACTGATCTGTTTCTAACTTGCATTTATAATATTCACTTAAAATACCATATTTTTGAAAAATAGCAACCATTCTTTATCCCTGAACAATATTTAACCTATGAGCTCCGTCAATAAAGCAAACCTCACTTATTTCGAACTTCGCTTCTTATTATTATTGATTGACAGTTTCATTTTGCGCTGGATATTTATAAAGGTACGCACAATTAAAAGAAATTACTAAGTTGAAGGCATTTGCTTAACTTTTTACTTTCAGAGTACATCGTAATGTCGAGAAGGAACTTTTCGACACATATTTCGAACCGATACTAGCTAGAAGAAATAAAAAGCTACCATCATATGAACAAATCCGTTTTAATGCGTCATTAATGCTTGGCAATTATCACGTATCATTTGGTCAAGCTATTAGATTGCCCCAAAACTATATTCCAGTGGGGGGTCAGCACATTGATACGGATGTTGCGCCTTTGCCTGCAGTAAGTAAAAAGTTTTTTAATAGTCTTGCGTAAAAGTGCTAGACATGGATGTACATGGTGTTTTTTTTATCGAAACCTTTTCTAAATGTGATTATAATATAATAGTAGCACGATTGTCATATTGATCTCTGGCGTTCTTTTCTGATTAATAAGGTAAGTTATTCACGCCTTAAAAGTTTGGTTATTAGTAATTTTTAGTAGAAACATAGTTCCATAATAATCTTGTAATTGCGAAAGTTACTCTGTATGAATCTCCGTCCATCTTTACTGTTTATACCATTTGGTACATACATAGAATAGACTTTAACACTTTTACAAGAAAAAAATTAAAGTGGTCAAAATATGGTTGAAATAGGGTGAAAGTTTATATGGAAATCTTCTCTATTAAACATAAAACTATGAAATTTTGTGTCTAGATACTCGTAACTCGTTTTGAACTGTACGGGGATGTACTAGGGGTTGAAATGGGGGATTAAAGTCAATTTCGAAAGTCATCATCGATTAAGCAAAAGCCATAATCTTTGTGTCTGATACTAGGCATACATACAATAAAAACACCACATTCATATTACACTATACAGTATATTACAATACACCACGCGAACGTTTCTGTTATTACAGGCGGATGAAGAGGCGGGTAACAGCATTAACAGCGCAGCAGCAGCAGCATTTATTTTATTTTATTGTATATACTAGATAGCTACCATAAACTACTATCACAATTTTCAGGATATTCAAAAAGTCATGGACGAAGCCACAGACGGTGTAATATACTTCAGTATGGGCTCAGCATTGAAAAGCAGAGAACTTCCTGACTCAATAAAGCAGAATCTTCTGAAAGTGTTTGCTGAACTGAAACAGATTGTAATTTGGAAGTTTGAAGAAGTGTTACCAAATCTTCCAAAAAATGTACATATTTTAAAGTGGGCACCGCAACAGAGCATTTTATGTAAGCAATATATATAAAAATAATAGCTGTAGATGATTAACTAACCTTGAATACTCTTTTTCTATAAGTGATTTCCACTCAATCAATTATATTGATTTTTCGTGTTTTTAATAGAGAATCACTGCCTCGGATCCATGCGTCGGATGGGCATGTAAAAGTCGGTCCACCCACCACGGTCCAAAACCCCCTGATGGCTAGGAGGTGTATTAGGGGAGGCCTATGCCCAGCACTGGACTACCACAGGCTGATGATGATGATGATAATAGAGAATCGAAAGCAAATGGTACACGTCTGCAGTTATTGCATGCTAGTGGAATTGATTCTCTAGTGGCTTAAATCACAAAAATATTAGTTACAAACAGGAATATTTTATTTAGTTATTAATAAATATTTTTGACTCTAAAAGTTGTGAAGCCTTTCCATATGACCTGGTTAAATATTTAAAGCAATTTGTTTTAGCACATCCCCACTGTGTGATATTTATAACTCATGGTGGTATACTGTCTACTATGGAAGCCTTACACTTTGCCGTGCCATTCATCGGAATTCCCGTTTACTTCGATCAAGAACCGAATGTCAAGAACTCCGTCAGTAAAGGTGTTGCCATTAAAGTGGACTTAACATATAACCTAGCGGAAAATCTTAAAGAAGCAATACATGAAATGCTGAGTAATCCAAGGTGGGTATATATGTTATGATCTTTCTAGAAATTGGTTTTGATTTATACCATTCAAGCAATATGTATTCGAACAAGTGCTTGAAAAAAATTATACGTGTTTCAACGCAAAAAAGGTATTAAAAAATGAAAATTGTAACCGCCTCCGTAGCATAGTGGTAAGGGCGTGTTTTATAGAAACCAGAGGTGGTGGTTTCGGATCCTGCGGGGACTTAACAAATTGTCATTGTTGTTTCCTAGTTGATTAGGGCAATTTGGGCCGATCACCAAATTATCAGATCCATGCGTCAGATGGGCATGTAAAAAGTCGGCCCACCCACCAACCCGCATTGGACTAGGGTGGTGGAATAGGGTCCAAAAACCCCTAATGGAGGAAGAGAGCATTAGAGGAGGCCTACGTCGAGCAGTGGACTAACACAGAATGATAATGATTATGAAATGTGTAACATCCAGCTCATAGATTGTATTAAAAAAAAGTATGTTCAACTTAAACATAGCAGTGTTTTCAGAATATTACTTGGCGTGGACAGTTCATAGACCTTTGAGATGCTCCACGTCCGTATACTTAACATCAATGGTCCTCAAGCGACAATTTGAGAAAGAATAGCAGGCATGTTCATTATGCGTGTTTCTGACACGTTTAAAGAGTTGTTCAACCAGTTCGAGAACGTAAACTCCTTGCAGAATCTTCATTAGATAAAAGTAAACATAGTCCTTGTTCTTCGTAGGTCTAATTAGATCTTCAAGAGGTATTTCAGTATACAATAAAGAGACTGGCAGACATTAGGGGTCCGCTCTTCCACTTCACAGCATAATATTAAAATATTAACAAAATATTTCTAGACTCTTAAAAAAACATTGGACGTTATCTGCCTTACTTTGTTTCAGTTATCAACAACACATGGATGAATTGTCTTTCGTTTACCACCATCGACCAACACCACCTGGTAAAGAGCTTGTACATTGGGTGGAACATGTGATACTGACAAAAGGCGCACAGCATTTACGTTCACCGGCACTTCTGGTGCCCTGGTATCAGAAAATGTATTTTGACGTAGTCCTTTCTATTCTAATGCCAATAATCATGGTTTTTTATTCTATAAAATTATGTCTAAGAAAGCGGGTTTTAGAAGAAAAAAGAAAATATCTTAAATTAAAACAATAATTGTTACAATTGTATTAAAATCTTGAAACTCTCGTTTTCGAGGTGGTCTAGAGTTCACTAACAATGATAAAAATTTTTCTCTTTTATTTTTTTATAGTTCTTTACTACACTTCTCCCAGCGATGCTCCCATCTCTGTAAACCGTCCGAATAGGACTTGGCGTTTTTCTCTGCAAAATAACTGTTCACAAAGGTGATTACCTCCTCACTTGAAGAAAACCTTTGTCCTCCGAGCGCAGTTTCCCGGTGAGGGAACAAAAAGAAGTCGCTTGGGGCCAGATCTGGTAAGACGGATGGTCAAGCAGTTGAAACCGTAACTCGTGGATTTTGCCATGGCAACCGCTGAGGTGTGAGACGGCGCGTTGTCTTGATGAAACAGGATTTTCTTTTCTGCAAATGTGGCGTTTTTCCCAATTTGTGCCTTCATCTTGTCAAATAATGATGCGTAGTATGCTCCTGTAATGGTTTTACTTTTGAAGATAATCGATTAAAGATAACTCCATGATTATTGCAAAAACAGTCGCCATCAATTCCCAGCCAAAAAACAGTTTTGCTTTTTTGGAGCTGGTTCCCCTTTGCAGTCCCTGTTTTGACTGTAGTTTGTTTGGCGTATAATGGTGTATCCAAGTTTCATCTACAGTCATTAATCGGCGGCAAAACTCGGATTTATTACGCCTAAACTGCCAACAGAGCTTTGGAAATGATCATTCGAACATGTTTTTGGTCTAATGTGAGCAAACGCGGCACCCAACGCGCGGACAGCTTCTCATGTCAAATCTTGATTTAAGTATGTGACAAACACGTTCTTTGACATTTTCATAACCTCTCTATCTCTCTCACTTTAATTCGCGGTCGTTTAACACCATTTTGTGAACTTTAGAATGTTATCGTCATATTGCAGTTTTGGACGTCCGAACATTCATCGTCTCCAAGCTCTTACGGCCACGTTTAAATTCAGCTGCCCAAAATTTCACTGTGGTAAATGATGGTGCAGAGTCCCATACATAAAGTCCATCTCATCTTTGATTTGCGTAGGCGTATTACCTTTCAAAACCAAAAATTAATTAACAGCTCGATACTCAATTTTTTCCATTTTCATAAAACACTCCTTCTACTCACTCAAACGACTGCAACTAAAACTGCGCGTCCAAAATGGCCGAAACTTTGGTGAGTAACTGATAAAATATGCACAACTACATTCACTAGCTTTTATTGACGAGTGGCGCCATCTTTGAGTTGAGGTTTTCAGGCCACCCTCGTATATGTGGTTCGTCTCAAAATAGCAAGCGTTTTGCTTGGTTATAAAGTTCCGTACTAGAAAAAGTATAACCGACGATTGTCTCAAAAATGGACGGATCTCTTGTCTCATTTGTGTATGTGAAAATCATGATATTCTGAATCAATAAAACATAGGAAAATTTAGATTGACGCGAAGTCTGGTACTAACCGAAATTTTGCTTACCTCTTTTGTTTTTAGTACGTTCCGTTTGGATTAATTTAACCAATTCTGTGACAAACAATACTTTTAGGTCAACTGTTCAAGGTGACCCATAAACTATAATGTACATACGAACAGTGTATAGTGGTTACCGCCGACCTAGAATTGGGAAATTTGGCAAAGAGTAGGAAAAAAATAGGAACAGTTCTAAGAAATAAAAAAGGCAAATCAGTGAAAGGAGTTGATCCCTGTGTATAAAAACAACATAATTGACGACGATTACGATAATCCAGTGAGTCGTATATGCGTTTTAACATTCAAAGAATGGACTAGCTCTATATATGTAAAATGGTCAAATACCAGTAAATGACATATGCCTATATGAACAAAATTATATAATAAGCTGTTATTACTATGTACAACTGTTATAGTTTTATATGATAGATATATCACACTGTAATGGTTCATACCTAAAGATTAATAAAGAGTTTATTAAGAAATTGTCCGTTTTATTTCGTTGCAAGAAGCGAAGTAACTAACGCATAGTTTACCTTACAGTAAATAGTCTAATCTCCATATTTGAAGCATATATTACTCCACGGTTCTTCAATCCACCCTAAGTGTGAACCCTAGGACACTATAAAGCACGCGGCATCAACACAAACAATGCTTGCACACTATGTTACAGGTTTTACTTATGATTTATTACATACTTTGGACCAGTATACAGAAAAGATCCACAAGTTTTTTTTTAATTCTTTTCCGGGTGGAGTAAGTCAAATCAGCGCTAGTTTTGACGTAAAGGTAAGTACTTGAAAGAGCCTAATTTAAATACAATCATTCTATTTTTAAATCTTTTTCGCTTTTTTACAAAATACTATTGCTTAAACCCTTCATATTGTTCGAAGTGTTATTAACATCAAAACATTCTAGAGTTCAAAGTTCAAATCAGTCCTAAATAAAGTGAATGGGTTATAATAATCAGATACCTCAAGTGATTTGCATTTTTACTTTAAAAATGTGCTCCATAAGTAGCTTCTCTTAGTCGTCTGTAAGATTGGAAAATATCAAAACGTTAGGAAAAAGTTTACAAGCGTTTACAAGCGTTTACCAGTCTCAACTTTCTATTAATGTTGATAAGTCACGTACTCGTATAGTTTTAATTCGATCACCGATCAACATTGTACATTCTCATAAAAATGCAAATTTTAATAAAGATGCATACCGATAGTTATTCTTCATAATTTGGTTTAGACACTGCCTCAATTTTAAAGCCACTATATAATGTCATTTATACCAAACTTATAAAACTGTTTCTCAAAATATGAACATTATACTTATTTGTATTAACCTATGAAATATATAGTATACACTATATATATATAGATATATATTAACCGTTAACAATTAAAAGATTGAAATTGTGTTTTTTTTCCGAATAAAGCTTCAACTTTAAAATTTGTAACGCCATTTAGTTATGTAATATTTTACAAAGACGAAAAACAAGTTTACTGATTAAGTAGACATGGCTTTATCCTGATAGGAAGTTGCGCACTGCTGCTTTTCTCGTTATATTTTACCTCTTTAACTATACCTTTAACTTTTTTTATTAATAAAATCTTGTCTTTTAAATTGTATATCATAGTTCAGAAGCTTCGTTTTTGTTATAAGATTCATCTTAAATGCTCGTCTTCTCACCCATCCCATTTTTAACGGAGTAAGAATGTTTTTGCAAAGTGATTTGACTATAATTTCCACAACGCAAGGGTATACTGAGGGTTAAGTGATGATAAATGATGGGTGATCAATTCGATCTGGTGACAGAACAATTTCAGAGCACTGACGTCCTATGTATATTGTTTGTGCGTACTTTTTATGTGCCAATCCGACGCATGCATCTCATTCTTAGGCAATTGGGTAATCGGACAATATTCCCCTAACCAATTAGGAAACATCGATAAAACAAAGTTGTTATACCGCATGATTTTAACCCACAACCTCTGATGTGTAAAGAAAGGCAAATTGGCCTCGAGGTCATTTAATTTTTTATGAAGACGAAATTATACATTTAAAAGCAGTATTAATAAATTTATTACAATCAAACAGACTTCTTCAGTGGAGCCAGACCGATGAAATCTGAAATGTCTTCCCAGGTCTTGGCATCAATTATCGATACTAGATCCGCTTCTAAGCAGGCTACCTCAACTGAAAATTTCATTTTTAAAACAATTAAGCACCTATAATAATATGATATGCGTCGGCATCTTGTTCATGTCTCAAGCAATTCAATGTTGGTTGTTGTATTTTAATATAATGATGACCCTTCTGTTCAGTTATACTGCCAACGCTTATTAAGTGAATCTTCATACAATTTATTGGATCTTTATAATTTTAATAATATCTGACAGAAGTCAATATGTATGAATAAGTGTATAAAGGAAATATCGTAAAAAGCGTGGAAATTAAGTAATTTATTAATCAGTATTTTATATTATCATTGTATTCTATACATTTACGTAAAGTAATTAATATTGTTACAAACAATGATACATATGAAATTGTATCATTAAATCTGATAGTTCAAAGAACCTCTCAAAATACAACAATCATTATTTGTTTTGTAAGATATACAGAAATAAAACAATCAAGCATTCTTCAATGAAAATAAGTTATATACATTAATTTTGAGATTATTCTATTTAATAAAATAATTAATTTCGGTATAGTTAAAGAAACACGAAAAATTATTTAAATTTGTAAATGTTACCTCGCATTTGATTAATGTTATCAACAATTTTTTTCATATTTGACAGTTCTCTTTCAATAGATAACTGGACATTAACTAAATAATCGGGGTCTCTATCAAAAGACGAAGTTATGTTTATATTATCCATTGAATTCTTTTCGTGATAATTGTGTTAAACAATTTGTCGATCGCGCCAATTTCTTGTTTTTTTTTTCTTTAAGACAAATGTCGTGAGATGTGAAGCCAACTTTATGAGTCATTGTTATTCAAAATCCAAATTATATTTTTTAACGTTTAAAAAGCAACATGAAAAATTTACATAAAACAAACAGAGCAATTTGTAGCAGAAAATTTTTAAATTGCTACGAACAAAATCGATTACGTCGCTTAATTGGGAACGCTGAATGTTTGTTTTAAAAAAATAAAAAGCAAAACGGGTCACACGTCGTACGCGCACTGCGAATATTGTGCGCAACCGGGCAAATTGGTCGTCGATTGTTTTAACGGTCGTTAACTAGTGCAAACAGTTAAACAATGATGCCAATCATCGCGTCGCGCGGACTAAATCTGTTTTTGGATGACTTTTGGTATGTGCGGCGCGTCGCTGACTGAATGTCATTGGATTTATAAATAAGTGTCAGCTCCAGAAATAGGTGGCTACAGGTTTTCCAGGCGTACCGACCGAAATAAAGCAGCCTGGATTCTGTTAACAATATTATTGTCCGAGCTACTAACGGTACGAGCGGCGTTCCGGATTATAGTGAGTCGTTTATTGGCGTCCGGGGCAATTGTTATCGCGGATTGATTTTTTTTATTTCATTTTTTTTGTTTTTAATTATGGATGAAGGTGAAACGCAACAGTTCTCTTTGCGCTGGCACAACCATCAGCGATGTGTAATAATTGTTGTAGTACAAACAGCAGCATAACATCATCAGGTTACACAGATTCTTATTAGTTACGTACTACGGCATTCAACGCTTACTCGGAACGCTTCTATCGCACATATACGCCGCTAAGATCCGTCATTATGAATAATATTTTACAATATAAACATTCTATTATGTAAAAGATTTTCTCTCTTAAATGTAAACATATAAATGCACCGATTATATTTTAAGAAACGGAATAAATTATAATGTTAACAATTTTATCTCTGCATAAAAATATTTCATGTATAGAATGAAGTACATATCAATTTTATTAGATAAGTTAATTTTAATTCCGTAAATTTTATATACCATAGAACCTTTAGAAAACCCTCTAATGGATAGGTGTATTAGGAAGGCCTATGTCCAGCAGTGACTATCACAGGCTGATGATGATGATGATGATAGAACCTTTTGATAATATAATACATATTGAATCTGTATTTTTGTAAAATTGTTTTATACTCGTTTTATTAAAAATATAATTTTAAACTAACCTTAAAGTCGATTATCAAGTAGTAATGAAAATAACATCTTTGCATTACTTTTATTTCTTAAACGGCTAAAACTGTTAATGTGAAAACAATAAAAACTTTGTAGTTTGCTAGGTCTTATTACTAAGGCATTCCTTTAAAAAGAAATACTAAATATCGACGAGATTGCTAAATCAATTCTAATTCAATTAGCATTTAGACTAATAATAGCTGTTAATTGTAACTTTATCCTTTAAGTTCTTACATTTACTTATCAATCATTGAGTAACATTTTTAATTTTTATGTAAGAGCGCGTTTTTTAAGTCAAAGAAACTTTCTGTCTTACTTTTATCATAAAAGATAACGGACTGATAACTACATGATCATATAATTTTATGCGTTTACTCGAACGGAAGAAGAGATGGAAAAATCAAACGTTCAGACTTTCAAATATCCAGACTTTCTTATAAAATTTTATAGAATTGTTGTTTTTAATTTATACATGGCATATAACAAAGTTACATTTGCTATTGAATAAAAGTACTTTTTACGGATTTTACCGCGTTTTTAATTAAACGCGATTGTATCGCATTTACTTATATTCGTCTGTCCATATCTGATGAAACTACGCTACGGATTTTGTAGCGGTTTTTTTTTACAAGAAAAAGCAACTCAAGAGAAAGGTTTATAGGTACAACATAGTAGGGAAACTCTGACAATTTAAGAGGTTCTAATGTGATGTAACAATTAAATTCATTTTTTGCGCTTACATTGCAAACGCAGGCTGAAACTTAGGATAACGCACAATAACAATTTTTCGCGCAAGCAATAGAAATAATTATAATTTTTTATCCTTTACATTTAACGGGAAATTGTGGCTTATTTAAGAAATGTTTAAGGAACTTAACTACCTTAAACATATTGTTCATTTTATATAGATTAATACGGTCCGTTACAGTATTAAATTTAAATGAATATTTCACATTATGCATTGCACCCTAGCATAAAAATAATTTACTTAGAGAATTTCATTTTTATGAGACTCGCAAAGTTTTGATAGCAAAAATTATTGTGTTACTATAATTTATGTATAGCTTTACTCGTCGTCCTTCCTCGTTCACGTTGCCTTTGGAGTGATTCCAATTGCTGATCCTAGGATGAACCTCAGTGTTGTTGTTTTTTTTATTTGCTTTTAATATAAATTGTTCAAACGATTGTCTGTAGGAAGACCTGGAGTCTAAAATAAACCTAACCGGTGGTAGGTCTTTTACACCGTAGCCAGCGTATTTACTCAGTAAACGAGACTTAACATCCTATGTCTCACGGTAGGCAGCGTTGATGATACCAGTATTACCAATGTTTATGGTCGTCGGTGACCACTTTCCATCAGGTGGCCCGATTACTCGTTTGCCTGCAAAAAAATAGCTTCATAAAGGCATTTACATAGCGTTACAACTATGAATGCAATTAATCTCATTGATATGTAGCTGTCAAATAGCAATATTCGGTTGGATCTTCTTCTCAGACATGTTTGGGTGTTAATTTATAAAACAACAATAGAATTTTGATTGCTAGCGTAAAAAAAGTATTATATGATAATAGGAGAACCATATTAGACTTATTTTTAATTTACAATGAGGTGCTATGATTAACAACTATCAAATATTATTCACATTTTTTTTTATCACGTGAATCCTGAAATGCTTTAATCTTTCAGTTGTTACAACTTCATACCGTTTTATTGAATCACGATCGATTTAACTATTATACTCACAGCTTATACATTAACAATACCAAGTTTTAATATAAGTTAAAATATAAAATAACACTGCATTAACTGTAAAAAATTAAGATAATTAAAAAAGAAACTTGTCGTCGTGACAGACCAGCGTGATTGGAGCACTCGGAAGAATGCTAAGCAGCGGTGCCCTTAGTGATGTGACATTAAGTGCTAATGGCACGTCGGTTAGAGCACATCGACTCATATTAGCGTCATGCAGCCAGTACTTCGCTCAGCTGTTCAAGGTACGTCACTAGTTGTTTAATATTATCTTGGCTGTTAAAAAATTGGTGAATTTCAAAACGTTTTATGTAGACTGCAAGCTACGAAAACACTTAAATAGTTTAACAATTTTATTCTAGGTACATCTTCATTTTCTAGATTTAAAAATCAATTAACCCAGAGGTATTTAATAAAGGAAAGAAAGAAAAATAAGATGTTTTTTTTGGTACACTAAGTCAAAACAAAAGACTATTATTAAAGAAAAACAGAATTAATATTAAACATAATGAGCCATAAGGGTTTTCCCTTAGCACCTCATACAAGACTTTAACAATAAACATCATATGAAACTTTACAACTTAACATTTCTTAAAGCTTCATTTCAATATTCATCAAAAACATCGGCTTACAAACATTACAGGAACTGGAAACGGAAGGAAATGCCTTGGTGGTCGTTCTGGGTTGCGAAGTGACCGAATTAAGGCTTCTATTGACCTTCATGTATACGGGCGAAGTGACGGCATCGAAAAGCAGTTTGCCGTCATTACTACGACTCGCTCAGACCCTGAAGGTCTCCGGGCTCACGGATTCCGAAACAGTAAGATAATCTTTTCTATACTTTATTACATTTTTTGTCCTATAATGTTATTGTTGTTAAGTGAAGTTTCAAGGCATCCGTTGCATTTACTAGCCGTTAAGATTTTTTTTAATTACCATCGCGACGACACAAGAAGACGATTACTATGATCTGAAAGGAAAGAGACTCGACCTGAGATATTGGAAGGTACGTCTCGATCATACATTAATTAGCCTAGCTACGGTACCCCTCAAACCGGAAGCTCATTCTCCTGCTTTCGGCGGAAATAAGCGCCGCGATGGCACTTAGCTATTCGGTCTCGGTAAATGGGGGATCTCCACTTATAATAAAGATCTAAGAGGCATGTTTTTAAGTAAGTACCGTTTTGGAATTAAAAGAATACTTGCAAAGGTACCCCAAGAATTAAATTTTCACATGAAGGCCTGTGCCTTAATCTACTTTTCTACATAATTTCCGTGAATGTTGAGGAACTTGTTATAACGTGGCACCAGTTCTTTATTACCCCCCTCATAAAACTCTGCCGCCAGACTTATTACCCACTGTATTACAAATGTTCTTGACTTCGTTATCGTCTTGAAGACGCCTGAGCACCCAGGTGTTTCTTCAAATGCAGGATCAGATGGTAGTCGGATCAGGGCCCAATGGAGAATAATCTAGAGTTTTCCATTTAAAAATTTGATGAGAAAAAGAAATTAAATCATTTCATGTTACAATTTAGTGCAGTTATACAAACTGTATTCGTAAGGACTTATATAAATTATTTTCTTTAAAATGTCTTCAGAACTCGACAGTGACGTCAAATGAAACCGAATTAACTACAGAGCCTACATGCACATACACTAACCTGAAACCGTGAAAAATGAAGACCAAGATTCAAATCCTGATACAATGGAGAGCTTTAACAATTACGAGGGTCAAAACGAAATAAAATATACTAGAGACATTACAAAGCGGCAAAACGGAAAAAGACAGATTAAGCAAACTGGACCAGATAGTTCAGAATTTGTATAGCAGCCATAAAATAACCAACCCCATAAGCACAGCTTTGACGCCATCTTTGATGCCAAGTTTGGGAGGTGAGTCAGTGTTACTAGTTTAACTTAATAAAAAGTATATTTAAATTAAAGAAAAGTCTAATTGTATATTTTAACACTGTTACGTTTTAAGAAATTACGTAATTTTTTAAAATGCTTTCAGTAACAAGATCGTCAAAGGATTTTCTCGAGATTATAAATAAACTCGTCATAACATAATTTTTATTACTTTGGTCAAGTTTTATTTTAATTGTATGTGCCTATAATCCAGCCAAATAAGGCATTTAATGTACGTAAAAGTCTAGGACGAATGACGCATATTCAATTCCACACGATATTTAGCCAATAAGATGTCCCGAAGTTTTGGCGGGAATAGAGTTTGACATTTGCTTTATATAAATATCATAACCTGATTGTTTTTTTTATAGTTTACACTAGTATTTTTAACCAGTGCCGAACGTTATTAAATTCAATATCAATTAAATTATAACCGAGAGGTTTTATAATCATTAGTCATTGATTATTAACTAATGATTATATAGTTTTTATAAAACAGCTATTGTCATAGTGAATCTAGCTTGTTAGCATTTCAAGCCCATAAAAATAATTATCGTGTTTGTAACATCATTATCACAAGGCAAATAAACCTTTTTGCGATGACAAATATCCTGGGAATAAATTAAAGATAGTCAGAATCGTACGACAAGAAATGGGACGCGGGGTGTCCGTCCACTCCGTTTGCAAAAAGTACCCAGTGAGACAATGTACATTAAAACTGTAATAAGGCCATTATAAGCCAAATAAAATTGATTGAATTTACGAAAACAAAAACTGTCTAATACTAACAGCGAAAAATACAAACGCTTCCTAATTGGTGTACCGCGGCCATGTTTAATCCCTACGTGTTGCTCAACCAATGAGAGTGTCCTAATTTGGCGCCAATTCTGTTTGACATTAGACTTTTTTACGTAGATTAAAACTACAATTCAAATATAACAAAAATGTAACGTAGTACCGAGATATTCCTTTACAAATTATTTTTTTTATTGCATACGAAGGCAGACGAGCTATTGGGGCCACCTGATGGAAAGCGGTCACCGACGCCCATAAACATTGGCAATACTCGTATCACTAACTCGCTGCCTACCGTGAGACATAAGATGTTAAGTCTCGTTTACCCAGTAAATACGTTGGCTACGGTGCCCTTCAAACCGGAACACAGTAGTGTTTTTGCACTACTGCTTTGTGGCAGAAATAGGCACAGCGGTGGTACCCACCCAGACGGTGACCTACCACCGGTTGCTTTATTCAAGCCTATCTACTCTAATCTCGGGGCTTTACAGATACTTTAGAGTCGTACGGCAGGAAATGGAGGGCGGGCGGTTCGGTGTGTTCCGTTTGCGATAAGCGTTTAAGCAACCAATACAATCTTCGGGTTCATATGGAAACGCACGCGGGTCGGAGGCACGCTTGCCGCGCTTGCAGTCACGTGTCACGCTCAAGGGACGCTCTGAGGAAGCACGTCGCCTATAGACACGCCGGCGCAGCTAGACCACACCGTAGCACTAGACTGGACGGCTGATACCATAGATAATAAATAAGTTTTTTTTATTATTGGCTTTAAGCATAGACAATTGTTTATACGGTGTTACTTTTTTCAGATATAGAGGGTAGGGATAATCGATATGTTCTTTATGTTAATTATAAAATTAACTTTATCCTAAATGTCGATAAATGATGTGTTCCTGAAAATGCTTTCACAAAGCGAAAAATTTAAATTGTAGTGTTTTTATCATATATCTTTTACTGAACAATAATTAAAACGTTTTCACCATTATAGCTATGTTTATTCAGGCGAACTCGAACAAATCGGTGATCGAGAGGTAATGATTTCAATTCATACTTCATTGGTACGTATGCGATATTATAATTTATTTATAAGAGTTATTTAAATCTACTGTTTACTTATACATTGGGATATTTTGTTGTTAACAACAACTTACTGCTTATCTCTACCCTCGTCAAAATCCTCTGTTGTGAAAATAACATATTGATATCTCTCACGTACGCAGTTGTATCCCCAAAACCAGACTAGCTCTCGTAAAAATTTTACTGGTCCATATAATAATAGTTCGCCATTATCATAATATAAATACTATTTACGTACGTCTTTGGTATACCTGAAATAAATAAACATTTTTCTCCTATTGGGCATGTAAATTGTACAGGAACAAACTGTTTAGATAAGAAAAGTTAAACTGATTTTTTATCGTTACTTGTAGGTATCGATACGTATGTTTTATCTTGGCTTCTTGTCCCACAGACAAAGAATTTTTTACGCAATCCATACTTAGCTAGACATTCATCTAAGACATTAGAAAATTATAACGAGCTAATATTTGCAACATAAACAATCAAAGTAAAAATTCGAAAATAAAAAATAGATTTATATATTTATATAATTCCGTCCAAACATGTCTTAGTTATTTATAATCCTTTTTTAGAGCTCCAATGTATTTATAATTTTGATTTTAAGTTTAGAAGGGTAGCTACAAAGCCATTAAAAATGCTCAATGTAATGATAATCTTATTCTTGTTTGTTATTTACTTGTTATACTTCATTTATGTTACTTTAGACTTAATTCAAACAGGAAAAAAACTTAACATTACTTTTTTTATTTTAAGCAGAATTTTCATTATTCTGACAACTTCTATTCTTTTTATTTTTTTATTAATAAAAAAAGACATTTGTGCATATATATAGTAGCACTGATGTATAAAATGCCAAAAAATATATACATTAATAAATGCATAATGATATTTTAGTAGTTAAGATAAGGTAATTGATAGAAGAATATGTAATTAATTCTTGTTCGTTTATGTTCGATGAATGTTAAATATCTCTATGATTATGACTCAAATGTCTTTGCTATCGAAATTGTGTTCATTATAAATAAAACCTAAATATTGTATTTTATTTATTGTTAGTGCAATGTTTATTATTTTTATATATTTAACGTTCAACACTTACGTTTTTTATTATCAAGCAACATTTTTTTTCTGTGATAAAGAAAAATTTAAAGCTTAAAAAGACAACTTCTAGAACCCATAACCGTGTGTTTGTAATGTTATAAAATATTTTTTTTTATTTATTATAGTTTTAAGAAACTTAAATATAGGTGACCACTTCTTTCTTTAAAATATTATTATATTTTTTTTACATCACGCATTGTAAAAGTTGCAGGTCTTTTTCTATATCTGTTTCGGTACATAATTTCTTTACAGTTGTTAGTTTTAAGGTAATAGTGTTATTTATTGTTTGCTAAAGATATAAGTGATTTTTCTATGACAAAGAAATCCTTTGAAAAGTTATCAAAGAGGTAGGTAGGTTCCTATCTATTAACGTAGACAAAAACGAAAGCTTCCTTTTTTAGACCTGAATGTTATGAACAATATTTAATTAATTTTAAGAAAAGACATTACAAAAGACAAGTTATTGCATTAAAGTATATTTATCAATGTTCATTGCAGTTTTTATTTACCCTCCAACACAACGCCAATCAAGTTATAGTCGAAGTGATTAGTAACTTAAAACGTACACTTAAAAAAATTCAACATATAAATAATAATAATAAGACTTTTAATTTGTATTATTTGTCGTATTTATTGAAATTCATATTTTATCTTGAACTATGCAGTGAAGAACCAGAAATGAAATGTAAACATTTAATTAAGTTTGACAATAGGCGGACTTAATGCCATTGGACATTCTCTAAAAGTAAACGCTGTCTATCTTTATTATTGAGACATTTTGTTTAAAACCAAACAAAATATCAAATCGTAAAACGTTGTCATTATAGTAGACTTCAATTATTGTAGTATAGGTAGACTACTCTTTACTACAAGCTTCCAAAAAAAGCTTCCTACACGGGCGCTAATAAACAATAATAGACTCATTTTGTTAATCCAGAAGTTACAAAATGCAAATACAACCGCAACACCAAATGAACGACATTGATCTTAAAAAAGTTAAAATGCTAGCTACATGTAACGCTAGTATTAATCTGACACACACAGTTATTTGCATTGTGTAAACATCATTATTATCATCAGCCTGTGTCAGTCTGGCCAGTGCTATAGCTCCCTGTAGCGTATTAGAGTGACGGAGGTCGTCTCACCAGCTTGAAGATGGTCTTGTTAAGATCCCGCCGTTCTAACGAAGTGACGGTTGGATCATTACGTCGCTTATCTAAGAGATCCAGTGTATCCCTCTAAAGTTCAGACTTTTTGCTCGTACGTCCCACACCGCAGAATTTTGCACCCTCGTCCCGAAGAATTTCTACCGCTCGATCGAGTTCCTCATCAACGTCCACGTCAATTGTATTTGCCAAGGCAATTCGATTTTCCAGATTGATCTGGAATGCAGGAGGAATGGAATGGAGGCCAGGATTAATAATAGGCTACAGTAGATTAGGCCAGAGCGTAGACTTCATCAATCGCTAACTTTCAAGCTTATAATCAATATTTAAGTTGCCCCTAAGAAGTTGGTGATCACTTCCGGTACTAAATCTTTAAATCACTGAGGCATCTTTAAATATGAGCTTTATGTCTGATATAATAAAGTCTATCTCATTTTTGGTCAAAGTATCAAGGCTCTGCCACGTCTTTTTCCTTTGAAGATGTTTCTTAATGAACGATTTCATTAAAATAAACCCCTCTCGCTCGAGGAAATTAACGAGCATTTGCCCCCTATAATTTCCGCTCTCTCAACCATAGGGCCACAGCATCGATTCGCTGCAAGCACAGACTTGCAGCGAAACTTTGACTTTGAAATCCCTCATGAATGTTGAAGTGAGCCTTAATAGGTGTTGTGTAAGGCTCTCAAGATGTCCTCGTAACTGTCTTCGACACCATCGTCTGGGTATGTCGACGTTGGCAAGGATTACTTCTAAGCTGTATCTGTTGGTCAGCGTTATATATCACAAGGAACGCAACCATTGCCCGACACATCGAAGACTTCAATTACATTTTCAATAAGTTTGTGATGGATTATCTCTGGCTAAAGTACAGAAGATGGCCAGATTCCAGGGTTAGAGCATCCTCACCCTCTGGACTGTACTCAATCCCAAACTGCGTTCTACGCATCAGCATTTCATTTTGAAAACTTAGATGCTGCAGTATTTAAACGAGTGATTATAGGAGTTATTGGTAAGTATTATTGGTAAACATTTTCTATTTACTGGGTGACAACAAAATAAACGTAGACATAATACCTTTTTACATGTGCAACCTCTATCGTGTTCCGGTATGAAGCACCATAGCTGAAGTATTAGGTAGTGCATAAAATATCTCAAAATTTAGCTCGTCAAAGCGGCAGTAGGCCGGTCATAAGGTCAAAAGGTCGATGAGCCAATAAGGTTTTGGAGTGGAGGCCGCGTTCGGGAAGACGGAGCGTTGGTCGACCCGCGACCAGGCGGGATGCCGATCTCCGCGCAGTACTGGTTCCAGTTGACAGCGAGTAGCAGGGGATCGGCCGTCTTGGCGTTATGACTTGGCGTAAAGTCCAGCAGTGAACGTATAACGGCTGGTGATAATGATGATGATTATGGCTATTTAGAACTAGCCGTTGCCCGCTACTTTATCTGCATGGTAATAAAATAGAAATAAAAATTCGGTAACAAAGGTAGCCTATGTAGTTCCCAGTGTAATATACTGAACTGAACTATATAGTAGTCCAGTCCAGTAGAAATCCTGTAAAAATCGATCCTGCCATTCACAAGACTAACCACAACAAACAGAAAATATTTTATTATATGGACCCACTATATACAGAATAATACTCATTTTAATATTACAAACGGACACTCCAATTTTATTTATTTGTATAGATAAAAATTTAATAAAAAGGTGTAAATAAAACAACAGACTATACAAGTCTTCACAATTTATTTTTTTTATCTTACATACTTCGATTTTAGTAGAAGTTACTTTAAAAAACAACTAGAGAAAACGTCATCACAAAATTAGACACGAGTACAAAAATACTGCTCCAAACATCTTACATTTGTTCACAATCATTATTCGGACAAGCAAAACATTGTTTTAATACAAAAGGATGGTAAAAATAGCGTCATGTGAACAAAAAAAAGATCTCAAAGTTCAAGGGTATAAAAAACTAATTTAATTAGAAAATTTTCAAACATTCTTAGGAACTGGAGTTCAATACGACATTAACTTGGATTTATCGAATACTTTATATATTAATGATTATTACATTATTTTAAAAAAGGTTACCAGCCCCTAAAGGATTAAAGACAATGCTCTGATACTTTCAATTTAGTAATTTGTCACTAAAGAAAAGCACTTGAAGGCAATTTAATAATAAAGTTAAAAGAAATACAAAAAAATCACTAATATTAGTTCGCTATCATTATTTAACTTCTAAAACGCAGTACCATTTCAGGACTGACTGATATTGTTGATTTTGATGTGTTATTTCTAAAATCTTTAATAAATGTTTTAAACATGATTACTGTTCCATTTTTTTTTATTTTAACAAAAATAATTTATAACGGCCTGAAAATTTAAAGTATAATTGAATATTTTTCAATCTAACACAGAAAGATTTGTTATATCACTTCTCCTAAATAACCATAAATGATTTTCAGTCAGTCCCTGAATACGAGTAAAAATAAATTAATAATTAACATTAAAATTAGAAAATGCAGTTTTAGTCACTCATTTAGTAACGGCATTACGCAAAAGACTGAGCATCAAAGCACTAAAAGACCTTATTGTAAGCAAAATAAATATGTTAGTATCTCAATAGTACGCTAATAAAATATCTCTGAGTTACAAATATATTATATGATCATAAATTATGTCTCACTGGAAATATTACACTGGCACATAAAATTATTTAAAAAAATAAAAAGCACAAATAAAATAAGACAACAGTCTATTGCTTTTATGTATCAAACAAAACGTATGTAATTTTATTGCATGTAGAAATGTGTTTTAAATAATGTACAAAAATCTCACTTTATTCTAATTATTAATGAAACAACATTTAAATTAGTTAAAATCAATAGGACAATACTTTTAAAACACTTGACACTTTTCTTCAAGTAGTTAGATAGGAAATATTTAATAGCTTGTATGCCAGTGCAATGTTGCCAGTAACAGTACAAGTCTGTCGCCTTAGGCCTTGGGCACATTCCACACACGGGTGTTGCCATCTTGGCCAACGGAGACCACGCTCTCGTCGTCCAACCACGCGAGACCCGTTATCTGACTCTGAGGATGGGCATCTGAAATATTTCAAAATAATTAGTAATAATTACGACAATGCGCTCGAGTCTATATTGAGGTCAACCAACAACAATCGGAAAAAGATAAGGCACGCGACCGACTTTTACATGCACATCCAAAACAGGGATCATCCTACTTTACAGGCAATCGGGCGATCAGCTCGCATTACCTAACCAACTGGGGAACAATGCAAAACCCACGATAATTAGTAATCAACAGCTAGACTGTAAAAATAATTTGATTTAATAGTAATCAGCAACTTGATTCTAACAGAAAGTAATCTATTATCAGATAATGTATAGACTTTTACAACAAAATCACAGTTGATATTCTGAATTTAACTATTCATAAATTTAAAAATGTCGTTCAGGTATGTTTATAAATAAAATGAATTGAAACATTGATAGCTGATATTTATATCAGTTATGGCATGTTGAGGTAAAATACCTGTCACTGTTAAAAAAAATGGTTAATCATGTGTTATTGTGTCAAATAAAATAACTCAAATCTCGAGTTTTCCAAGTTAAAGCAGGTTCAAGACAGGGGCATACGCTCTTATGATAAGTCAAAGTTCTGCAGTAGACTTTATTAGGCTGATATAAAGGTTTAAGAATATATCGGTTTGTACTCACTCTTGATGATGGTGTGCTTTGCCGGCTGGTCCACGTTCCAGATGATGATGGTGGTGTCCAAGGAGCCGGAGGCGACGCGCTTGGAGTCAGGGGACCAAGCCACGCAGTTCACACGAGCCGAGTGGAAGCCCCACTCTTTGTTGTGGGCAAGCTGGGGAAAATATCTATTGCTTAACGCACATTATCAATTATTATTATTACACTTGTGTATCACAATTTTGTACTATAAAGATTTATGTAAAACATTTCAATATCAACTGTATGTACATAATATGTACTTCATATATATTGAAATTGTTATAGGGAAGGTGTTGACTAGCAAATAAAAAATATCAGTCTAAGCAAAACTGTATAATCACTTATTTTAACACAATAAAGAAGTGTAAATAAACATCAGATCGATGAACCTTGTCCTTTTAACAGCAAACTGTTTTAAGCAACCACATAACAAGTTCCATTGCTACACTTATTGACCAAATTAAACTCGAATTAGAACAAAGTAACACATGGTATATAACATCATATGTATAATGTTTTAGATATTTGACACTTACCCAGTGGCTAAATCATTGATTATACAATACCACGAAAGAAAATTAATTAAGACAATAATATATGCTAGAATAAAAAGCTAAGTGTTTAATGCCACATTACTATCAAAGGTACCCGAGTGTAAATTGGTCAAACTATAGAACAAAGTACTAACAGTTCTGCCAAGATAACTTAACATTAATTAGGTTTTTTTTTTAAATTTTTTTTAGATCACCTCACAAGACGAAGATGAATGTAAATTCATCTTTCATTCATCATCATCATCATCATCAGCCTTTGATAGTCCACTGCTGACATAGGCCTCCCCAACACACCACTATCCATTAGGGGTTTTTAGACCGTATCCCACCACGCTGGTTTCATGCGGTTGGTGGGTGGACCGACTTTTACATGCCCATCCGACGCATGGATCATCTTATTTTCAGACAAATGGGTGATCGGCCCAAATTGCCTAACCAACTAGGAAACAACAACGAAAATTTGTTGAGTCTCCGCAGGGGATTTGAACCCACGACCTCCGGATTCTAAAGCACACGCCTGTACCACTAGGCTACGGAGGCAGTTCATCTTTCATTATAAATTGTAATTTCTCACCTTGTACTCCTCAGTGCTGTACAATATAAGCTTCCTGTTCGCATCGCTGGCGACTAGATAAGCAGAGTCCGGGCTATAACTGACATCAGTCACAGGTCCCAAGTGGGTCAGTTCCGTCTTCGAGTGAGCGAATACTCTTGTAGGCTGTAGATGTGGACTTTGCTATCAGCACCTGGTAAAAAGATCTATATGAATAAAATGTTCAGTACATGGTGAGAATACTATTATTGAAGTAAAAAAAACGGAATTTAAATAAAGTAGAAAGCCCAAGAAGCAGCATCTAAACCACAACAACAAGTACTAATGTTTAATGTATTACATAGACATGATATATCTCATAAGATGTATAATAATAGTCTCACATTGGAGTATATTATTAAATTACTATACTATATTAAATATCCGAAACCACCTTCATTGGCAAGTGAAATAACCAATACTTTAAAAACTAAATTGTTCATTCAAAGTCTCATCACATAATGTCGTCTTTGTTGAATAGTTTTCTAGGACTTTGTAAGTGATCCAACAATTTTTTATAAGTATGATGATCTACATATTGGATGGGTGTAAAAATAGTCCAAAATTGATTTCTCTGTATTTTTATAACTTTCAATACTGGCATTTACTTAAATTTCAGTAAACAATGTAGTTTTGCAAATGTTTATCATATTAAAAAAAACTTTAGCTACTTAAAATAATGTAAGGTTACCTACCGCCAACTGCCACATTCTTCGTAGAAGGATCAATGGCAACACAGGCAGGCTCGTATGCCAACGGGATTCCGCCACGACGACTGCCACCAACCACTATCACCAGCTGGAATTTAATGTATATTTATATTAAACAATAGGTTATATGGTCTATCAATTATGACAAAATAAATATTTTGCTACTAATATCCTCTTTTGACTATTGGAAGGCTCAATTTTTTATAAATTCCTAAGTAATTAATCATAAATATACGAGGACATATACAGGCTTATCTAAAAAATTGTGAGCGGTTTCTTTTTTCATTTAAAGCAGTTCCAAAATGAGCTTTAATTTCGCAAAATGTTAATATTTAAAAACTACACAATCGGCCTAGTTGTACGATAAGGCATATATGTTAACTTAACTGTTTTAATTAGTGAGTAAAAAGGTCATATGTTGCAACTTTATGGCTACGGATAATGTTATTTAAATCAAAGAGACTGTTTAGATCCTTGAATCTGGTATGTGTTCACACAATCGCACCAAATATACAAACTTTCAGTTTTTATGTTTGGCTTTGATTTGGGACAATTGTATATATAAAAAGTATTCAAATAACAAGAGGCATAATAGATTCAAGTCCCTGAGTTAATTGTATATTCGCCATAAGATAGCTGAAATATTCTCTATACAAAGTGAAAGCCTTGCAAACCAATGTATTTGACAGTGCTCTAGTTTCTATAGTACCAACATTGATCAGTTTGGGACTAGTTGATATTGTGTGATTTGTCCTCAGATTAAATATTTAAATGTACAAAATGTATATAATATATATTCCGACCACCCACCTCTTTGACAGTAGCCACAATGGTGATGTCACCTTCAGAAAGGTGGTCCATAGCACGTGGCTGACTTCCCAAAGTTACACCGGCCCCTTCGTATACTGCCACCTCGCCTAAAATAAATGTTTAATCATATACCAGAGCCAATAAATAATGAAAATGTAGTAAATAATGTAACTCAAAGCTATGAAGTGGCTTCATTATTCATAAGTGATTTACATCTTGAGACAGTTAATCAAAATTTATGTAGGAAGTGTTAGTGGTTACATCGAGTCCATCTATCTTTTTGCCTCAGGCATGGATACTTCAAAAATTTTATTATAAAGTACAAGATTGTATTTCCACTTTTACTTTTATAAATGTTGAAAGTTTTTAGCCAATTAACATAACGAGCATCAATCACCGTTTTCACGTTGCAATATTTGACATTCAACAATTTAACTTAAGACAAATCAACAATTAGCACAATTTGCTACAAATTGTAATATTTCAATTTGAAATAAGTTAACTATGGATGAGATCATTGACAATCATAAGTTCATCGAGAAACGTTAATTTTACCTCGTCATCCTGAAGTAGAACTCTAAAGGTCATCAATCACGGTGATCAGAGTTCACCTCTGCAGTAACCACTCATGCTGCAATTCACTTGATTCCTAATGACGAACCAACCCAAATGTCTGCCTCACTGCAAATGGAAACTATAAATAAGAATTACTATTAGTAAGTTAGAAATTATTATCAATTCCGGGTTTAACGAACGTCAAAGATATAATTCACAGGTTCAGACCACTCTTTCCGGTGTTTGTTATACCTAATCCTGAACAAACATGAAATTGATGTAAAACTCCATAGCAAAGATCTAGTGTCATACCTTGAGAGTATGCATTGTCACTAAGATGTCATCTCCTAAAGAGTAATCACAACGATACATTTAAGACGCTATTCTGTTGCTATAGGTTATGTTGTTTACAACAATGCCATCATTTATTTCACTCAGGATAAGGCAATAGATCTTCCCCTTACAGCGGACCGACCGCTAAAGTATTGTTATGGTACTAAAAATGCCTAATTCTGCCTTAAAGTAAAATGAGAAAAACAACTGAGCAAATTACTAGGTAAAGAAAATGTAAAATCCCATTTTATAGGGCTGTTATCGGATTTGTGGCATCCTAGCATACATTTGCAAGCAGGGTGTGTTATTCACCATCAGATAAACATCCTGCACACCTTGTGTCTGTTTTCAATAACAAAAAAGTGTGGAATGAACTTGAAAGCTGAACCAAAAAAATTGTCATAATGAGACATAGTTGAAACCGACAAGTGTTCCTATTTATTACATGAGTACTAAAAAATGTGTGTGTCAAGGAGTAAACGCATTAGAAGTTCATAATACTTCTTTGGCGGGTCGAAAAGAAACACTTTTCAAGAAATTTATTATACGCCTTACGTTAGTAGATATAAATATTGTGAATAAAGTTGTCAGTAACTTGATTATAGCCATCCTCTGGGTGTCGGTGTAAACAGCAATTTTCATCAAATTTTTCCTAACGTGGCATAAGAAGTATTACTCAAAAATATACAAATAATCACCAGTTGTTGTATTCCAGGCGGTGACACAACCATCATGACTAGCGGTGAACACAGTTTTGGTGCTAGGCTCTAGAGCTAGGCAGGTGATGGGCTTGTTGTGGCCCATCAGCACACGGAGAGGCTTGTCCGGATTCTCCACGTCCAGGTAGTTGATAACACCGGACAGTGAGACGGAGAGGAGGTGCTTCCCTTGCCACAAGCAGGATACCTGAAAGAGTACAGTTATATTAGGGATGTATCACATTTCATTATTTAAGAAGATGGTATCTTGATGAAAAAAAACTGCCTCGGTAGCCTAGTTTCTAAAGCGTTCACCGGAGCCCGTGTGTTCGAATCATGCGGGGACTCAACTACTTCTCTAATTAATTTCCTAGTTGGTTAGGGCAATGAGGGTTGATCACACCTGGTTGCCTGTAAAGTAAGGATCATCTATGTGTCGAATGGACATGTAAACAGTTGGTCCCGCGCCTGATCTCTGTCCTGTCGTGTCGGTTATCCGTCCCATCCGACTATGAGGAGAAGGAAATAGGAAGTTCACCTGTGTTTACTTGTAAACTTGTGCACTATACTATCTCCTGCGCAGTAGGCTGATCTCTAATATTGATTGGCTGCCTTAATCAGACTCGACTAGGAGGACATTGTTCATCATCATCATCATCAGCCTGTGATAGTCCACTGCTGGACATAGGCCTCCCTAATACACCCTATCCATTAGAGGGTTTTTGGACCGTATCCACCACGCTGGTCCAATGCGGGTTGGTGGTGGACCGCCTTTTACATGCCCATCCGACGCATGAATCATCTTACTTTTCAGACAATTGGGTGATCGCTCAAATTGCCCTAACCAACTAGGAAACAACAATGAAAATTTGTTGAGTCCCCGCAGGATTCGAACCCACGACCTCCGGTTTCTAAGCCACACGCCTATACCACCAGGCTAAGGAGGCAGTTTTTTTTTTATCAAGGTACCATCTTCTTAAATAATGAAATCATGAGGACATTGTTATTATTATTAATATATATAAAAAAGAGTATTTTAAATTACTCCCAGTTACATCAGCTATCTTCCAGACAAAGTCAAGTTGTGGTCAGATGCCAGTTGCTCTGTGTAATAACTATTATTCAGATAAATCTGTATGAATTAGACACCAACCTCATGATAACTTGGAAAATTGGCCAGGTGAAAGAAAGAATGATAATAATTTACCTGTTGATTTTCAACAGCGTTGCCCATATTGAAGGTGGTTGTTCGTTGCATTGTCTGTATATCCCAAATGGCACAAGTCTTGTCTCCCGAGCAAGAGAGCAGCTTCTGACCGTCTGGAGACCAGGAGATGCCGTACACACCACCTTTGTGAGCTGGAGAACCGATCTGGAAAATGAAAATGGAACATAAATATTATAATATATTAGGTAGGTAGTACTATTACATATTATTATAAATTAGAATACATATTTTTTATTATTGTATATTTAAGGCACTTTTTCTCATTTTGCCATATCCCTGTGCACCCACAATGCTATCTCTGCACCACCCCAAAGGTTGACTGGTAGACTATTGGGATTAAGTACAAAGGCTTACAAGATTTGTGCATAAAATGTAAATAAATAAATATATACAAATTTTTATAAATATAATTATAAATAATAACTGTGGCGTAGGGATGTGACGACACCACCACCCACTTGACGGCGGATGTGCCTTGTAGTGGGAGTAAGACAGATCCGCAGTACAAGTGCAATCAATCAATTGCCAATCCGCCTGCTCAGCGTGGCAATTACGAGTAACTCTTTTTAAAAGACGCCATCTTTGCGTTCATTAAAAGGCCTGCAGTGGACTTCTAAAGTCTGTTATGATTATGATACTGATTACCTTTGTAGCCCAGTAGTAGAGAACACCACGGATGTTCAGAACCAAAGGTCGAGGTTGAAAGTAATAATAAGATCACGGGATGATCAATATTAGAAAAACATCGACGATGTCCATTGACGATTAACATCGAGATATCGATGTTAATCGTAAATGTGTCGTAAAATTGTGTGCTACAGTTATAAAATGTGTGTAATTACAAATTGTATCATTATTAAAAATAATAATCCCGGTATTTTCAAACATCAAAGTCTCGTGACATTGATACGAATTAAATTAAAAATGGAGAAAGGAAAAGAAACTATTTGCACTGCCAAATCCGATATCCTTTACTTTCACAGTCGTTTTTGATCACTATCTAACATTTAGTAACTTATTTCACGCTAGACGGCGCCCGAAAAAAATTAACCTTCACGAAAACGATGTTTCGATAACAAAACATCGATGTTATTTAGTATAACATCGATATTTTCAAACATCGATGAATTAAATCTTTAATTAAAACATAACCTTCATAAGATAAAATTGGAAGGAGCTTTGTAGACTTAATTTTGGTCTGGTACTACTTGACGGCGTATCTGCCTTACTGAGGGTAAGACAGATCCGCAGTACAAGTGCAATTAGTCAATTGCCAACCCGCCTGCTCTGCGTGGCAATTATGAGCATTTTCTTTTAATAAACGCCAAAACACAGGTAGTTCCACTATTACTGGTCACGGTAGCGGCCAAGGTAACGGTGGGACAAGGGTGTGAAGAATCCCCGGTTACGGATCGCTACCAGCAAATACTTGAACTGGCTACTTATAATGGACGAACGTTGAGACTTGGTGAACACCTAGCCGAGCTGGAGGTAGAGCTGGGCAAGATCCGGTGGCACGTTTTAGGGTTGTGTGAAGTCCGAAGACCAGGAGGACACCATACCCTTGCCATCGGGTCACCTTTTCTACTTCCGAGAGGGCGACCATCCGTCACAAGGCGGCTGGGATTCCTCGTCAATAAATCCTTGTTGACAACATTGTCGTAGTTTCGAGCGTGCGAGTAGGGTAGCGTACATTGTTCTTAAACTCACTAAGAGGTATTCCCTCAAAGCGATACAGGTGTACGCTCTTCGGTAAACCCTGACGACGAAGTTGAGGCCACTTACGAGGATGTCTCCCGGGCCTTACACAACACCCACAAGGCCCACTATAACGTTGTCATGGGGGATTTTAATGCCAAAGTGGGAGTACGACAGGGCATTGAATCGTGTTTAGGACCCCACGGTGTCGGTAGTCGAAATCACAGGGGACAGATGCTGGTAAACTTCCTCGAGAAGGAAGGGCTCTTCTTAATGAGTTCATATTTTAAGAAGAGGCCTCACAGGAAGTGGACATGGCAGAGTCCCGATACTGTGACAAGGAACGAGATAGACTTCATCATGACGGACCGGAAACACATATTCAGGGATGTCTCTGTGATCAATCGGTTCAAAACCGGAAGTGATCACCGACTGGTGAGAGGCACCCTGAACTTAGATTTCCAGCGAGAGCGGGTCCAGCTTGGTGAGGTCTACTCTCCGACCTAACTTCCGGCAAACCGTGATGGGCTCGGAAAAATTCCAAATGGAATTAAAAAATCGATTCGATGACCTTAACATATCGGAAACCTTGATGCCGTGGTGGACTGCATACGGGATGTGGGTCAAAGGTTTTGTAGGAGTAAGCGTACTGGCAAGAAGTCCAAACTCTCCGATGAGACGCTCAATCTTATGGAGGAACGTCGGCAGCATAAGGAGACCACTTCGACAGATGTGAAAATTCTTTCAAAGCGGATCCGCAAACTTATACGCCGAGACCTTCGCTGCTCAAATACGCAACGAATAACTAGAGCGATTGAGCAGAATAGAGGGTCGAAGGTTTTTGCGGAAAAGCTCGGAAGAAGCCATCTGTCGAAGCTCAGGAACAGCTCTGGCTCGACTGTTTCTACTAAGCCTGAGATCTTGTCGGAGATAGAGGACTTCTATCGCAAATTGTACGCGTCACAGGCTCTCAACCTAATTACCGGTCTAACGATCCCGTGCTAGTCTGACTCGACAACATTCTGGTGAGCTCCTAACGTCAGCTTTGATGAGGTTAGTCGGCTCTTAGGGCAGCTTAAGGAGGGAAGGCTCCAGGAAGGATGGAATCACGACCGAACTACTTCGGGCAGGGTGGGACCCTGTTCTAAGTGCTTTCAAAAGGTATTCGATTCCGTCCTTCAAAGAGGTATTTCCCCCAAGGCATGGCTTGAAAGCGAAGTTGTGTTGTTTTTCAAGAAGGGAGACAATACTCTCCTCAAAAATTACCGACCAATCTCGCTTTTAAGTCAAATATACAAGATGTTCTAGAGAGTCGTGACGAATCGCCTCACCAATAAGCTTGATGGATTCCAGCCACCGGAGCAGGCTGGGTTTCGCAGAGGATTTAGCACCATAGACCACATTTTCACCATAAGGCAAGTTGTACAAAAGACCTACGAGTACAATCAGCCACTTTGCCTTGCCTTTGTGGACTGAGAAAGCTTTGACTCTGTAGAAACCTGGGCTGTTCTGGATGCCCTTCAACAGTGTCAAGTCGATTATAGCGATACGTCGAGGTGTTGAGAAGTCTCTATAGTGGCGCGTCTATGTCTGTCCTGATTCCGGGGTAAAACGCGACCAATCCAAATACATCGAGGAATGCGACAGGGGGATGTTCTTTCCCGAAACTGTTCACTAATGCTTTGGAGGATGTCTTCAAGACCCTAGACTGGACTGGATGTGGCATAGAATCAACGGCCAGTACCTTCACACCTCCGTTTTGCCGACGATATCGTTATATTGGCCGAGACCTTGAGGACTTGCAGGAGATGTTGCACAGTCTAAATGAGATCCTCCGACGCATTGGCCTCAGGATGAACTTGGACAAGATAAAAGTCATGTTCAACGAACACGTTCTACCGAGGCCAGTCAATGTCGACGGTGTTACCTCGAAGTTGTCGATGAATATGTCTACCTTGGGCACATATTGCAGTTGGGAAGACACAACTTCGAGAGGAAGCCGATAGGAGGATTCAGTTGGGCTGGGCAGCATTTAGGAAGCTGAACCATATTCTCACGTCACCGATACCGCAGAATTTAAAGACGAAAGTCTTTGACCAATGCGTACTCCCCGTGATGACCTACGGG
The DNA here is from genome assembly GCA_029286875.1 of Lamproptera curius. Lineage (NCBI taxonomy): Eukaryota > Metazoa > Arthropoda > Insecta > Lepidoptera > Papilionidae > Lamproptera > Lamproptera curius. The sequence goes on from JAGSMT010000060.1 coordinate 2,749,749, forward strand.
GCCGAAACGTGGCCACTGACTGTTGGACTGGTCCACAAATTTGCCGTAGCTCAACGGGCTATGGAGCGCACCATGCTTGGAGTTTCTTTGTCGGATAAAATTCGTAACGAATTTATCCGCCAAAGAACTAAGGTCACCGACATAGTGCATAGGATTAGCTCGTTGAAGTGGCAGTGGGCTGGCCATGTAGTAAGAAGAACCGATGGCCGATGGGCCAATAAGGTTCTGGAGTGGAGGCCGCGTTTGGGAAGACGGAGCGTTGGTCGACCCCCGACCAGGTGGGATGCCGATCTCCGCGCAGTAGCCGGTTCAAATTGGCAGCGAGTAGCAGGGGATCGGCCGTCTTGGCGTTCATTGAAAAAGGCCTATGTCCAGCAGTGGACGGAGAAGGGCTGCTAATGATGATGATGATGATGACTACCATACATTTATAAAGCTATTTTCCTGCGCGATCCCCAAGCTAGAATGAGTAAATATCCTCACCTCCCCTTTCAGTTCGGATGTAGCACCGTCGTAAAGGTATATCTTTCCGTCGAAACCGGCCGAAGCGAACACGCTGCCGTCGGGGCTGTACCGCACCGCCTGAGCGAAACGGGTGTGCTCCTGGGAACGAAGAAACATAATCGATGTGGTTCAACTCAGGTGATAACATCGTGTGACGTATCCACTTTCCGTCTAGTTATACGCTCTATCCAGTGAAAATAAAAATCCGTTAAAAAAAGCTTTCCATTTCAACACACTCGAAATGACTCTGCCTCCGTAGCCTAGTGGTGTGGGCGTGTGCTTTATAAACCGGAGGTCGTGCTTTCGAATCCTGCGCGGACTCGACAAATTTTCTTTGTTGCTTCCTAGTTGGTTAGGGAAATTTAGGCCGATCACCCGATTGTCTGATGTTTCAGACGATCCATGCGTCGGATGGGCATGTAAAGGTCGGTCCGCCCACCAATCCGCATTGGACCAGCGTGGTGGAATACGGTCCAAACCCCTCCAACATTTGGAGTTTCCTAAACAATGTGATCCATAGCAACGAAATGGCGCCATACGTTTAGCGTTCTTATTAATGAACAAGTTGTTGCGCGCGACTTTGGCCGCGAAGTCGCTCCCAGATACATCAGCTATCTTCCAGTGAAAGTCACGTCAAAATCGGAGAAGCCATTCCAGACATTACCCAGAATGAATAATCAGGAAGGCAGATAGACTAAAATAAATAAAAATATTGTTTTCTTATATGTGTCGGTATATAGATTTAGATATATAGACAAAAGGTTGATGGGTGGACCGACTTTTTACCACATCCCACTAGGCTACGGAGGCAGTTAAGTATACTATAAAAAGTATGCTGAAACACTAACCTGCTTGGTGCACTTGAACTTGAACGGGGGTCCCTCGAACACGGCGATCGTGTTGTCTTCAGACGCGGTCACGATCCTGAACGGTCTGGCCGGTCTGAAGTCTACAGAGTTGATGGGCTTCGATTGGCCGCTGATCTCGCCGACGGATGTGCCGGTCTCCGCCATGAACACGTGGCCGAATCTGTTGCGTTAGGTGAATGCGAGAAGGTTGTAATACCGAAGACAGAATTTCGATACAGGGATTGAAAATATACAGATGTTCTAAAAATCTATCAAGTTAAACACGAAAACGATCAACTTATTAATACTAGTCATAAAGCTTAAGTTAATGAACGGCCGGCTTATTACAACCAGTGTTATGTAAATAATATTTTTTACTTAGACGAACGGATATTTGAACCAAAAGGGGTTTCAGGAGATTTGTCGAAACTGATTTTTTAAAACCTGGTCAGTAGGAGCAAACCGAGATTTACTTTTACATGCACAACCGTTTCAGATCAGATCTTCAAATAGCGTTGGACAAGGTCAAATATCATTATTCAATATTAGAAACATTACATTTTCTTATTGAACTCTTAACTGAGTTATCCGTGTTTGGTATTAAAATTGCTAAAATATCTAAAAGTTTTTTTTAGCAGAATTTGAACCGTCGATCTCGTGGTCATAAAACAAAGCCCGTTAACACTGAGGAACGGCGGAGGTTTATAGGTCCTACTAAGATTATAAGAGGAAAGACAATGTAAAGAAGTACGATTTAGCATTAAAGATTAGACCATAATATTAATAGTCCTCAAAGTCAGGAACATTATCCTAGGCGAAGAGCGGATCTGTGCCTCTTCTGGACGTGTCAATTACGATCAAGTGGCAATCCTGCTCGTAAATAAAAAAAACACAATCTAATCATGAATAAAACTCACTTCTCCCTCCCTTCACCGACGACGACCATACGCTGGCTGTCTGCGCTCCAGGCGATGTCCTTGATCGGACCGCCGATAGGTTGAAATTCATTCTTGAGGATGTGCTCCTTGTTGACGGTGTCCCAAATACGAACCTTGCCGGAGGCATCTGGAAAGGAAACGCTATATAAGACAACCTCATCGTAACAGCCTCGAGATGGAGAAGGTGTTAGTAGCAACAGATAATATTCCTTGACGGCTCATAGGAGTGGACTACATAAGACACTCTACAGCTGGGCTAAGTAATTTACGATATTTTTGATACACACGTTTTTCAAACATTATATTAATGTAGAATTGATTATCTAACACATATCAACTACCTCCGTAGCCTAGTGTTATTGGCGTGTGCTTTAGAAACCGGAGGTCGTGGGTTCGAATCTTGGGTAGTTTCCTAGTTGGTTAGGGCAATGTGGGCCGATCACCCAATTATCTAAAAAGAAAGTTAATCCACGCGTCGGATGGGCATGTAAAAAGTCGGTCCTCCCACCAACTCGCACGTCAGGTCCAAAACCCCCTAATGGATATGGGTGTATTAGGGGAGGCCTATGTCCAGCAGTGGACTATCACAAGCTGATGATGTGATGTGATGAGTGATATTAACGAATGGCCGTAGGTAGGTAATGTTCTAAGTTGATCGTCGCTGAGTGATTGACATCTTGGTGATAATTTACTAATAAAAACCTAATCGAATTAAGCGACTTTGTTACTATGGTTTCATTGTTTACGTTAATTATATCTACTCTTTTGCTAAGGGATACGTTACTTATTACTTAGGAGTTTGGGGAGGATTTATGTCGATTAAATCTAAAGTAATGTAACATTTTAGTATATAAATTTCTACAATTATTAGTGGAGAATTTTCTAAAACGTTAAATCTCTCAGCAACATATATGAAACGGGCATAGACCATTAGAATATAAAGCACGGCGTAGTTATTCTTACATCTAACAGTAAAACGTATTTTAAAGGTTTCTCGTTCCAAAATCTACTTTCCTACAAGAGTTGCCACAGTAATCTATAGAGAGTTGATTTCTCGTTGTAGCGGTTGTTGGAAGGCGGGATTACGATGCTACATTGTTTTACAGAGACCGTTTGCTCTTTTAATACGATTAAACGAAGCCGACGGTAAATTGTAAAACAATTAACTGATGTAAACGTATATTAATTTGTATACCAGTATAGATCTATTGATATTTTCTTTACGATGGCTAAAAAGGAAGAATCTGGCTAAAAAGGAAGAATCCTAGTTACACTACTTATGACTCAAGAACGGCTGAACTGATTTAGCTGGAAATTGGTATAGGGATAGCTTAGAACCAGGAGACGGACATAGGATCACTTTTATAAAGTTTTTTTAACGACACTTGAACTGTCCCCCTTTCATAAATTTCTAAAATGGTCGAGTCACATTTCAACTTTAATTGTAGCAAATCAGAGTTCATAAATTACATTGGCTTTTATGTTATGGAATGCCTGATATAGTGATTATCAGCGTCTAAACCTCCAGTACAACAATGATAAAATGCGCACTATCAAGTTGGTCGGTACGTGAACTGCAATCAACAGTTATGGCGTATATTCTTCTGTACGGGATACAAAAAAACTGCTCATTAACTTCATCTTAGATGAAGCGAGTTTAGATGAATCGGCTAGTTATTTTTTAAAAAGGAAAGTGTTATTAAGTGTAGTGTCCTGCTTTATCCATTTCATCTACGCAATTAACTTCAAATCATTCAACAGTCCAAAAACCCCGTAATAGAGGCGTCCATTAGGGGAGGCCTATGTCCAGCAGTGGACTAACACAGGCTGATGATGATGATATAACAAAACATTTTTTATTAATTTTGTCAGTATGTTTGTTCTTGCTAATCTCTGGAACTACTAGTCCGATTTTGACGGGACTTTCCCTAAAAGATGGCCGATGTAATCAGGAGTAACTTAGGCTACAATTTGGAAAAGAAACCAAACTAATTCAAAGCAGACGCGACTTCACCCGCGTGGTAATTTGTAAAAGAGTCGAACAGCTAATTTAATATCAATGGTTTATCCATCTGAGCTTAGAACGCGTTAAAGTATTCATAAGTAGGCCCCATAAAGGCCAGCACGCTATCAAAATAGCATCCCATGCCGATCGCGTACAAAAATAACCCACGGGGATATTATTACAAATGTCAAACAATTTACATTTTGATAACCAGACTAAAGAGTTCAAAACGACCGCTAGTGGCATCCTGCCAACTGGAGCGTTGGTGTACCAATTTAAACATGTTAGAATCTACGATAGGCGGGTCGTATCTATGTGTTATTGCTGAAACTCAGTTTCGACTTGGTCGAATTCCCGCTCCGCTTAAAAACGGTCTTAATTCATAGAAAAGTTATAAATCATCAGGTGTATTTACTTCAAAAGTAAGCTTTATGACCAAAGTCGAATATTAAAAAAAAACGAATTATATAATCCATGTCATCCACCAACCCGCATTGGACCAGCGTGGTGGGATACGGTCCAAAAACCCCCTAATGGATAGGGGTGTATTAGGGGAGGCCTATGTCCAGCAGTGGACTATCAAAGGCTGATGATGATGATGATGATGATATAATCCATGAAACACCTTTGTAACATATAATACCATATCTTCCACGATATTAAGAAGACGGAAGATCTTCTTAATATATTCGTCATAGCATGGTTTGTGATCATTAATGGACCAAAACTTATTTATCGACTGATTAGTGACACGATCTATTGATAACATGTCATGGGACTTGGTTCACAGAAATTCCGGATCGGATATAATAGCCTAAACAAACAAAGTGGCGGGTATAACATATGCACATATTTTATTATATTTATATTTTTCCTGGATTATGCATAACTTATGCTCAGCAATGGACTTTAATAGGCTGACATACACCGGGTGGAAATAAGTTACGTCACGATCATCCAGTACCACACTCGCAACAGGCAATCAAACCTGAAAACAGTAGTGTTTCCCCAGTCACTAGGCAAACGAACTATAGAATAAATAACATTTAAAGAAGACAAACACGCCTTTTAAAATTATTCATTCACCTCGTAACAATATGTTCAGTAATATAAATAATTCGCCGAATGTGTTGTTAAATCCACTGCTCGACAACAACTATACAGATTCCGCTAATATTTTTTTGTTGCGTATGAGCTAAGAGAAGAATGTTATATCTAAAAATGAAGGATGCTTCGATAATGTTCAACAATTTAATCATTCTAAGGTAATCGGATAAGTCCGCCAGGTCGCAGATAGTAGATATTTATATATAGATATAAAAAAATCTTAGTTGTCTGACTGTGTGTACACTGAATCGCCTACCAACAGGTTAACAACCTATCCGTCTGGTCAGTCACAATAAAAAAGCGCATATCGCTATCAAATTCTATAGTTTCCTTTGTATAGATAAAAACAGAAAAAAAAGCGCGCATTCAACGAGCATAAAATGCCGTCCGCGGCGGCGCGTGAACGTAGGCGCAATATGGCGTTCGCGCCAATTTTTTCCCGCCATCGTCGAAAAACACGAATCCGATAAAACGCTTAAAGTTCACTGAACCGAGAGTCCTTGAACGCTAAACTTTCGAGGTGATTCACGAACACGTACAGGTTTTCGATAATTACTACGTTCACATTGCCAACTTACTTTTTTAATTTTCAACCTTACCATAGACAATTAAAACTAAGGCAAATTCAAACGACAATAATCTCAGATAAAAAAAACCGTTTATCGATCGAAAGCCATTGATTATCATTGCTGATTTTTAGATATTATGGATATACATATAATAATACATGTATTGAAATATTTAGCTAAAAGGCAAAAATTTTACTAAACATACAATTTCTACACTTCCTCTTTGATTGTAACGAACGCTACCAAATTTTCTGAAATGTATTTCTTATAGCTTACAATTTTTAATAATCTAGACTAATCTCAAAGATTACTTAGATTGCATATCATATCAGACCCTGTTATACACTAATATACAACAAAGAACAAAGAATCGATTATCATTATGAAAAAATATTCCTCATTAAAATGTTTATAACATTTGTCATAGAATCTTTAAATGAGACTGCAATCCGTGAATGTTTTTTTAGTCTATTTAACAAATAATTAGAAGATAATTATAGACTATTATAGACACACTTATCTAGCCCACACCGGCCACTTTGCTAATGTCGTTTCTCCATCTTGCCGCAGCGCGTCCCACACTACGTTTGCCGAGCCTCGGTCTCTACTCCAGAACTTTCCGACTCCAGCGGTCGTCAGTTACAGATCATGTTACTGCCCACTGTAATGGTGACTCTGGTTCTCTGACGGATCGCATAATTTCTAATGAGGTCCTTCAGATACTCCGAGCTTAGCCATGTCCATAGCTGGTGAGCGACTTTAAATTTGTGAACAAGTCGAGTGTGAGACGCACTGATCGAAGACTTTCGATTTAAGGCACTGCTGCCGGTGTGGGCTAAGTGAGAATAACCGAAGAACGGAAGCGGTGTCGTGCATTATGGGCGACCTACGTCCAGCAGTGGACTGACACATGCTGATAACGATGATTACATTACACAAACGTGTACATAGTAACAACAAAAACTGAGAACATAAAAATTAATATATAAAAGAAATAGTTACGCTAAAATACTGACGTCGGAAAATATCTTTGTTAATACAGGATAACATAAACACCTTTAAGACATGTGAAAGGCTATAATAACTCATCTTTTCGTGCAGTTTTATGTTAATCTTATTATTGGACAAGGTGCAAACATGTTAGTGCAAAAACATAACACCTGGCCGGCAAAAAAACAAGTATCAAGCATCTTTTGGACGCATTCACTGAATTTGTTACGATGCATGCAGTTTAAAAATAAAACGATGAACATAACGAATATTGTGCAAAAATGTTGAAAATAATCCTAACAGAACTCATGAAAAGCTGTACCGAGATTTGACGAAAAAATTTTAGCGTCTTCCACATAATTATAAATAGAAGCATGAAGTCCCTTCGTCGCCATAGATAATTTACATTAATTCCGCACCGAATTTTGCTACACTATACATACATGACGATCTTTATTATATTTTAAATAATTACACAAATTAAAACTATTGAAAATCAGTCGAGTAGTTTATAAGTGAAAGCGTACCAACCTTGCGTCCATTCCTAATAACTTTCCTATTGTTATATCATAATATTGGAACAATTCTTGGCTGGTAAACATTTGAAACCCATTTTTAAAGCCAAAAATTTGTATGGCACTTCGCCTAATTAATCTTCACCACGAGTTTCATACCGTCAAAACTCATTGACATAATAACAATTTTGTTATAAAGGGTTATTCACTACAAGATTTAAATATATTTATGCAAATAACAACTACCGAATATTAGCAAAATTGATGGACATAACTGAAACCCGTTATAAAAGGACGAGAATATAACAAAAATGAAAGGAAATATTTATCTGAGGTCGGGGAGGGGCGTTTTTAATGGTAAAAAACGGTGTATCTCGATTTCCGGCCAAACTACAAGTCCTATGGAGAAAAATTTAATATTTCAAATCATTTTCAGTAGCGGTAAAGCAATGAGAAACATTTGTAAAGCGGCACAAATTCACTCTCATGGGCTGTAAACTAGTTGCGTAGAACAACTAGTCGAAAGACGAGCCATATAAAGGAAGAATCTCTACACACGCGAACAGTACATTTCCATTGCAGATTAGAAAAGCTAACCTGTTAAGGTATCAATCGTTAAAGTGAAACTTCCTGTAAACTAAATATGTTACGATTGCTGTGTGTGCCGACTATATATTTCTACTGTCTAGATTAATTTGACCGTACATCATCAGCCTGTCATAATACACCCTTATCCATTAGGGGTTTTGGACCGGATCCCACCACGCTGGTCCAATGCGGGTTGGTGAGTGGGCCGACTTTTTATATGCCTATTCGACGCATGGATCATCTTACCTTTCAGATAATTGGATGATCGACCCACATTGTCCTAACCAACTAGAAAACAACGATAGCACAAAGTTGATTTACACGCGGGATGCGAACCCACGAACTCCGGTTTGTAAAGCAAGGGCCAACACCGCTAGACTACGGAGGCGGTAATATATAGCTAAAAATGCGATAAAGAATTGATAAAAACAATGTCTAAGGGCGCCAAAATGAGAGCAATCTTACTAATGGAAGACTGCCATATGCAATCTCCACGCAATATTTAACCAATAAGTGTGCGCGATTTTTGAGCGCTAATTTTTTTTTAGCAAAGATGTTAAGCTTTAAAAAATACAAATTACTACAGGGAAAGATACAAGGAAAAAGACGAACACCTTGGCTTGAAAATCTGCGCCAATTTTATAACAAGAGCACACGTTCCTCATTTAGAGCAGCGGTGCCAAAAGTTCAAGTTTCCATGATGGTTGCCAACCTCCGATAAGAGACGGAACTCAAAGAAGAAGAATGTTATGCTACCAGACATATCTTTGGTAAACTTCACCTACCACAGAGTTCGCGGGAAGCTACCGTCCTTCTAACTATATGGCCGACATTTTTTGCTAATAGTGAACGCCCTTACAGTTTAATATTACATAATGGTCTTGTCGTTTTAAAGACCACGCGTATTTAAATACTAAAACTGGCCATAAATTAGAGAAATTAACAGTTCTGGCCAGTCTCCAACGTGCTGATAGACCTAAGAGGGGATCGTGACTAAGTCGCCCACATATCTTGGCAGCCGGTTACTCTCCCAGAGTTGACGGTGAACTAACCGTTTTCGTTTATCGCCGAGAATTTATAGCGTGTGCGCTGAAACTATTGTGAGGCGGAAAGAGCGACTCGAAATTTGTATTTTTTTTTAAGTTTATAGCGACGTATCAAATATTAGCAAGCAGTATCAAATATTTCATGGTAAAGAAACGATTTATCGAGGGAACATTCAATTTCACTTTTTTTATTTTCTATTTATATTATCTAATCGTTACGAATATTAATAATGCGATAGTATCGTCTCTGCCCGTCTGTATGTCTGTCCGTCTTTACTGTTTTAACAAAAATAATAGTAATTGAAAGGGTTGAAACAGGGGATGAAAATTCATATGGAATTTCGTCATTGTTAACATCGATAACCGTCTCCGTGGCCTAAAGGTATTGTCATGTCTAAATAAAAATATATTGTTGTTTGTTTGTATTTTTTTTTAAATGTGGGAGGTTTTAATATATTTATAGCAATTATTCGCCTTCGTGGTCTAGCGGTACCGAAGGTCGTGGGTTCGAATTCGCGGAGAAACAACTTTGTGTCATCATTGTTTTCTGGGTCGCGAAGACAATTTGAAGCGATCCCGCAAATGGCTGAAAAGTAAGATGATCCATCCGTTGGAAGGGCATGTAAAAAGTCGGTCCACCCACCGACCCGCATTGGACCAGCGTGGTGGGATACGGTCTAAAAACCACCTAATGGAGAAGGCGTGCATTAGCAGAGACCTATGCCCAGGACTAACATTTTTATAAAAATTTAATGTTCTTAAAATTAAAACATCTCATTTATATTCGTATACTACTCGCTATTTCACGCGGGCGAAGTTACGGGTAACAGTTAAATATATCATCATCATCATTATCAGCCTGTGCTAGTCCACAGCTGGACATAGGCCTATTGCACGCCTTCTCCATTAGCGGGTTTTTGGACCGACTTTTTACATGCCCATCCGACGCATGGACTGCCTTACTTATGAGGCAATTGGGTGATCGGCCCAAATTATACTAACCATTGAAACAACGATGAAAATTTGTTGAGTCCCCGAAACCACGACCTCCGGTTTCCAAAGCACACGCTCTTACCACTAGGCTACGGATGCGGTCAGTTAAATATATGTAAATATAAAATAAAATAAAAACTACTAATCAGGCTTTGTCTAAATAAGGCCATGTTTACGATACGTCCACAACTGCCGGTATCACGGATGACGCGGCTTGTTTATAATTCCTGTTCCGACCGATGACGTCATGTAAACAATACGCGTGACGTCACTGGACCGGATGTGAACCTTGGACCGTGAATCCCTATTTCCTCTCGTGAAATAATCGTAATAAATGAGTGCCATTATCATTTGCATTAATATGAAACTTTACTGTTTATTGTCAAAATGTATAACGCCATTGTAAAATATAGAGACGTAAAGGTACTAATGCTATTTTAGAGGGCACGATAAATACGAACATTTTGTTGTTTCCTATTTGGTAAGGGCAATTTGGGCCAATCCCCCAATTATCTGAAAAGTAAGATGATCCATGAATCGGATGGGCATGTAAAAAAGTCAGTCCACCCACCAACTCACATTGGACCAGCATGGTGGGATACGGTCTGAACCCCTAATGGATAGGGGTGTATTAAGGGAGTCCTATGTCCCGCAGTGGACTATCACAGATTGTTGATGACATTGATGATGATGAAGAGAAAGACAAAACTTAAAAAGAATGATGTTATGTTTATCTCTTAATCACATTTTTAATCACCTAAAACTGTTATTTTGATATTAAAAACTGACACTTCCATTTACACATAAGTTTTTCCATTCATTTTATGCCCAAACATAGAAGTGTTAAAAGCAAAGGTATTTTGCCATTATCAGAAACAAACAGCACATTATCACAAAACCATGATGCATTCAATTTCAAATTGATAAAAAACGAAAAATTATTAATAAAATTTATGTATTAAAAAATTAAAGAAAACTTGGAAATATTGTATTCAAAACAATTGTAATAAAATTTTGTAAATAATAAGGTAAATTATTATTAAATAAACAAAGACAAACATTTTCTATTAAATTATTAGCTACTAAAATATTATATGTACATTATTATTAGAGTCGACCGAAACTGTTTTTGCGGCCGAAACCGAAACCGAAACCGAAAGTTCGGCCGTGGCTTGGTTTCGGCCGAAACCAAACCGAAACCGAAACTCACGTGATCAAGTATAAAAATTCTTGAAATACTAAAATATGGAGTTTTTATGCCTATTATTTTGCTTTATTTTAGTCATGGTATGAAGACAGTATGTTAAACGTGTGGTAATCGTTTATTTCAGTTGCTAATAATATTTTTATGTAACAGTTGCTAATAATGATCTTTTTTCAAATAAATTTCTTATAGCAATATAAGTTATTAATAAATAAATTAATAATTGTGACTGTTGCATTAAAGACTAAATATTGGTATTTTGAAATCTTACTAATTAAAACTTTGGTTTGTATTTGTAGTTCCGAGAAGGGATCAAAAAGTAAAAATGAGATAGAATATAATGACTATGATAGCTTAATTATTTATTTTTCTACATAATCTCCGAGTCCACCTACACACCAAGACCACCGTTCCAAGTTTCCAATGCTTTATTTCCTTTAAAAAAAGTATTGTCTTGGTCCTGCAAAAAGGTCACCACGGCATCGTTTACTTGTTATATATTGTTTTAACATATGTTTCCTCTTAAGTATTGTATCAATTTGGAGAGAGTATGAAAAATAGCTAGGTGCCAGATCTGAATAGGGGGATGCTCAACCAATTGTACGCTAGCATTCTGAACGGTGGCCATCGCTAATGCCAACCTATGCGCCGGTACGTTGTCAAGATGGAACAGCTCGCCCGTTCAAAGCTGCATAATCTGTATGATGGTTCCATGCTCCAGGTAATCAAACAACAATATCACTTCTGAGTCCCAAAATATTGAGGCCATACCCCGGCCAGGCCATATACCACGGCCACGGCATGAAGATCCTTCGGGATAAACCCGTGTTTTGTCCACTGCCACAAAACTAGATTTAAAGTTTTTATACTTTGAATCTTCTTAAAACTTGTCTAACGATATCTTCGGAGTCGATTTTGTTTCTGATTCTCGGCACTCATCTTGCGGAGACTTTTCTCATATTCAAAATTTGTGTCAATATGCGTTGAGTACCTCTATATGAAATGCTCGTTTCTTGGATTAGGTATAAGATGGTAATTCTTTAATCGCTAAAAACAGTTTTTTTTTAATATGGCAGCATATTCTTATTGTTTCTTGTTGATTACTGGCTTCGATGGACGTCTGCAACCATGTTCGTCTTCCGTGTACGTTCTCCCTACTCGAAATTAAGAAGCCCACTTTGCGACAATTGATTATGACAGAGCAGTCTCTTCTCATGTTGCCTTTGAGCCGTAATAAATCTCTTGCGTTGTGAACTTTTTATAACAGTGGTTTTTAATGACAAGGTCGCACTTGGGTTTACTCTTTTTTCGAGAAAATTTCGCCACACATAGCATATGACTACATTCAGAAAAAAAGTAAAGAGGCTAGAAGATTTTTTTATTAACACAACAAATATCTGAGCTACACTTTCTACTATTTGTTCCCTCCTCGTCTTTCTAGAAGAATCATCTATTTCTTTTGTCAAATTTGGAATGTTTGTCTGAACTAAAATCGACTGATCTGAGCTCGATTGTAGCAATGATACATTTAACTTTCGTTACTATTTTGAAATTGAAAACACTTCTGAAACCAGTTTCGGTTTCGGCCAAAGTTTCACCAAATTTGGCCGAAACCGAAACTCGACCGAAACTTGATTTTGGCCGAAACTCAGCTGAAACGAAACCGAAACCGAAAGTTCGGTCGGACACTAATTATTATGCACTATAAAGTAATTAGATTTATAGAAAGACAAAGAAATATTGAAAAAAAAACTGTATGCTTTTTAATATTTCTGTACAATAAATGTTATCAACTGGAAAAATGTCAAAACATTCATAAATTTTAATGATATTGTAATAGAACCAAAATGTATAGATTTATATTAGTTAAACATTAAAAGTTATTAGAGAGCTTTAAGGTTTATATCAAGGTGTTCTGTTTAGTAATGTTTAATAAAAATAACAGTATACAACAACTATTTTTCAACTCATTCTATAGTTTAAAATTATCATCTGAACAGCTGACGAACAGCCTGGGTAGACCAACTTTTTTTATTCCCATCTGACTCATGGATCATCTTATTTTTCAGACAATTAGGCCCAAATTGTCAAAACCACCTAGACAACAATGATAACACATAGTTGTTTCCTCTTGTGATTGGAACCTATGACCTCGGGTTTATGAAGCAAGGGCTAATACCACTAGACCGCAGAGGCAGTAGAAAATACTGGCATGAATATTCAAACTTGTTTTGGTTGGTTCTATATATTTGGCATTGGATGTAACAATTTAGAATGTATTATAATATATATACTCACAAAACTTATCCTTACAATGAGTAGCATAAATTGACCCGGATTTGACACATAATTATAACAATAACTTAATTACTATACCTCATAACATGTAAAGGCTGGGAAGCCTTAAAAATGATATGTAAAGCCCTAATGTATTATGAATAATTTAATAATTGTTTTTAAGGTAAATAAAGATTGTTTAAGCTCTTGTGTAAGGAATTAATATTCTATGAATCAATCTCCCCCTTTTTTAGTGTATGAGATATGTGTATGACATTAAGGAAAACATTTTAAACTTTGATGCATTAAGATTTAGACTCTGTGATATATCAAAATATTTTTATTAATAAAGTATAAATCATGCAATAGAAAGTGAGTGGAGATAGGGAAAGCTAAAGATTGAGTGTAATGAAATTATATATTGACTAGTTCTACTTAATGTAGACTTATTAACAAAGCCCTGAGTAATATTTTAAAAATAAACTATAAATAAATACATACTTTAAAAACTTATATAATATAATATCAAAAATTACCTCCAGATGCGATGTAGAAACCACTAGGCGAATATTTCGCAACGTTAACTTGGCACGAATGCTCTGTGTATACATCGGATATGGCTGGGTTCTCAATGTCTCGTATTATTACAGAGTTTCCGTTCGTATAAAGGAAATTTTTCCCCTTAGGATCCCGCCCAGAACTAGCGGTGTGCCGCGCTGGGTCCTAGGTAGGGCCGCGAAAGTGTATTCTGCAAGTACCGACAAACAATATCAGTTTTACGGACAAACAAATTCTCAAAACTCCAACACTGAACACCATGCTAGCGGCAGTATGAAAGACACACGTAATTACTCACTGTTTGAATACGACATTATAAGTAAATGGTTTATTAAATTCTAAGAAGTCTTTCTAAACTTATCTATATTATAATCAGTACTTTAACAATTTAACTATAAAAACAAACTCAGCCGCTAGTACTTCATAGCCTCCCAAAAAATGACGTGACGTAAAGAAGATAAGGATTAGTGTTGGGGAGCAGTGTATACAAGAAATCGATATTTTATAAAAAAAAAAAGTAACTGTAAATTATTTTATACTTTTATGATGTTCGAACAATCCAGCGTCTTAGAAAAATGACAGAATTATTTTAAAACAATTGATGTGTATATTAAAAGTTCTTACTTAGACTTTCTCATGTTTTACTGTATGAATAAGGAGCGGGACGAATTTCAGATCCTACACTTTTTTTATTAAATCTCGGTATTTTAGGAGTTATTTACCGAAACAATGCAATAATTAATGATTCTTTAAAAAAATTTAATTTCTAGCAAAATGCGATCACTTGTTTTAACAAATTTTCTACTATAACAACATAATTGTATACATGTTCACATGCTTATAACAATATTCTTACTTTTAAATAATTACAGACAAAGTATTTTCAATTAAATAATTGCCTGTATATTACACATCACTAGTGAACATTGAAGTCGTGAATGTTGGTACAATGTCACTTGTAGTAACCGGTAATGACCATATATGGAGTTAAGTAAAACTTCATAATAATCTAATTCATATTAATTATTTTTAATCGGTAACTATAAATAAAAAAATCAATCAAGAATGTCTATAATATTTATAAAGTACATAATATCCTAAAACAGATTGAAATACTAAACATTGAGTACCATAGACATCATAAACTCTAACTTTTGCAAGAACAAAATAATTTTTTTTTATGAGATTATGCAAAATTTGTAGTAATAATAGTTATTTTCGAGTTATTATTTTAAGATATTTTTACTATGTATAGCATGACAGTAATGTTCGCTATTGAAGACGTCACAAGACCTCTTTATAGTAAATGTTAAACTATACTGTAGACTATAATATTGTATATTATAAAAGTTTAAAATTAGTTATTATTTACTAGTTATTTAAAATTTCTTAAGTAATTGATATTAAATAGTTTTATGCTAAGTTCGTAATTGTTTTGTTATTTTTACGATAAAAGTTTATAGTATTAACTAAACATATATTTATTATACCCTTATTAATTTATATATTTTTATAATAGTACTGATATTCATTTGATTTGAAGTTGTTTGATATTCATCTTTAAAGTAATTACAAAAAATATATCCTAATATATTTTAGATAATAGACCCGAGTCTATACCATAGAGCAGCCGACCAATGGCCCAATAGAATGGAAGTCTTGCTTTTCTGGCGTCAAGTTGTGCTCGTATCTCGCGAACGCAGTGACAGTGACAAAATGTTGCGGGAGTTGCATCATGTAGTAAAACTTTACCGTTCAATGCGTTATTTCTCGACCAATTTTTTGACTGATTAGTATGATATGAGTGAGTAAAGCCTATGCTATAACGGAATTGTACTTATCTATTGGAGTTTCGATGTTGCTTAGCGTTATTCCTTGACATTTGTTTCCACGTGGTGACTGTCATAGGAATAGTATACGTGTTAATACCAGCACATTTTTAGTATTTTTATACGCGAACGTAAATTTATTGAGCAATGGAGTCCTTGAACATGTCGAAGTTAAACCTGTCGAGTGTCAGGAGCCACACCTCGAACGATACTGTGATAAAACCCGATATATCTGAAGTAAAACTGGAAACAAACGTAAGTGTTAACATATTTAATTGTTATATTTAACAAATGCGTAGTATTTCGATCAAGTGGGGTATTTTATAATCGTTAACTTGACAAGATAATCTGCTGTATTTATCTTGCCGGACATTTAACATTTATGGTAAACGAGTCGTGTTTCTTAATTAAATGAAATATACATTACAACAATATTTTTGTAATGTACATTATGAATTCTAACGTCAGGAACGCTATTATTGTGTGTTAATCTTGTCTTTTGGTTTATTATGCATATTAACATTTAGTTTTACCACATATATATATATATGAATTATATATCTTAACTTAATTTTTTAATCAATCAAATCATTTGATTGTCGACAGCTGCTTACGGATCCCGATGATGAATACCACTGCGAATATAGGGAGGACATATGGCAGAATCTGCTGGAACAAGAGTCACAGAAGCCAATCATACATTTGCAATCACCACAAGTAAGTTGCCTCCCGGTATTATGAAATTGTTGTGACATATGTTTGAGATTTATCTTTATTAAGGCTTAACTGTGAGATTGAGTGATAAATATTAGAAATACATGGTGCTATTTAATATACCTGTATACAATTTAATCTTAACCTTGGTAAATAATTCACTGTTTAGGTGTTAATGATATGGTCTCTGCATATTGCATAAGTAACCTTATCCACTTTATTGTTTAAACTATGATCAAAGTTTCATCAGTTAATTGTTTTACCAAATTTTTTAAACAAAGTCTATGGCCATATATACAACAAAATAAGAAAAAGAATAATTTTTGTATGAATAAAATTAATATAAATATAAACTAACTCTTCATGAGAGTGTATTTTTCTATAAAAGTTGTATTTTAATTATAAAATGCTACTATGAAATTCAAAAATAGTTTGTTTTTTTCAAGACCGTTTGGAAAAAATAAATTATTACAAATTGTATAAAAAAATAAAGTCTAATAAGTTGACATAAGTCACGTTCAATAAAAGTAGACATCCAAATTTTAAATTACTTTTTTTTTATATATATAAACATTATAATTATATGATTGTTTTTTATAAATCAATTTTAAAATACCCTTTAAATAGTATAAATTATAACACTGATAAGGATGTTGACAAGGTAGAAATAAACTATTATAATTTGATAAATAAACAATTAAAACATTATGAGACATTACAATGAAAATATATATATAAAGTTTATCCACTGAGTGAGCAACACAGGAAGCAATGGTGAAATAATTCACTCATCATAATGAAATACTGTAACATCATAGTAATATCTGATTGGTCCAAAACTAGTTTGCATCAATACCGATTTTACATGAGCTTAATAGTTATGTAAAATTTATTTTTATTTGATTCATAATTGACATACTATGATTATTCATCAATTGTATGGGAACTTTTTAATAACTTTTATATTCAACCCATTATATTACTTGAAATTATTATAACATGAAACACATTTTAGTTGTGTATAGATGTCATAACACTGTTATATATGGAAATACATATTAAAAGGAGTTAATACTTTAAATATAAATGTTATTTAGTTTGAAATATCAGCTTCTTTATGTAAAAGTTTGGTAAAAATCCATATTCATCAAGAAGAAATTCACCTATCCCTTGTAATTTGGTTTTAAAAATTATTTAATATTCCAGCTTTTGAGTAAATTGGGTTTTTTTTCATGTTACTTTGTTTAATGTTATTAAAAAGGTATTATTATTTGACTAGCAATCCACCCCTGCTTTGCACAGGAGCTATGCTGATAGAAAATATACATACAATATTAGGCATTTTTTACACATATAAACCTTCCTCTTTAATCACTCTATCAATACAAAAGAGAAATACTTATTAAGCAATTCAAAGTAAATAAATTTGATGTTGGTTATATACAAACATGCCTCGGCTTGCCCATTTCAAATATAGCAATAGCAATGTATAAATTATTGATTTTATAAAAGTATCCTTAATATGCTGTCTGTAATTTTAGTACTACAATGTATTTGTATCTTATGTTGTATGTTTAGCTACCATAGGTTTGACATGTCTATATAGATAAAAATCCCGAACTAATAAATAAAGAAAAAAAAAATCACTATCTATAAAAAAACCGCATCAAGATCCGTTGCGTAGTTTGAAAGATTTAAACATATATAGGGATATAGGGTCAGAGAAAGCAACTTTGTTTTATACTATGTAGTGATATAATTAGAATAAATGTTTTGTGAGCGTCAGTCTCTTGTATAAGGAGATTTAGAGCACACTTGTGTCCTTGTTTCTTTATAAGAGCATTTTATAGAATTTTTCATGTAATTAAATTTGCACTTGTCTTTGCCTTGAAAAATATTCAGTTATATTTAGTTAACATAACACAAGGACATATAACTAAGCTTCCTTACTACTGCACTAATAATTTGTTAATTTTTCTTTAATACTATTTAAAAATATATCATGATATTATATCAGTTTTTTCTTTACTTTACACCTTCACTCTGAATTTATTTACAGAATAAGTTGTCAATAAAGTCCCTTAAATAATGTGTCCCTTAAATTTGCCCTATATCATATATATGTATATTATGTATCTGAATTTATTGTTGACTTTTTAATTAAATATATAATGTTTATAAGAGTTTAGTTAAGTCATGTAAGTATTGGGAAATTAAGTTTACTTTTAATATTTTCAGTAATTTTTATAAAGAAAAATGTTTAGCATTAGTTGATCATAATCATAAAACACCAGCAACCCCACAATCCCCCTTGTGGGTGGAATTTCGTAAAATCTATTCTTAACTGACCTCTACTCGGCGAAATATTCCTACCAAATATACAGTTGCTACCCCTTATGGTTCCAGAGATATCATGATAAGTGAATGTATAGGTGGGAATCTCTTTTATACATATGGATTCATTTTAATTAAGCTAACATAATATTACTGTTTATAGTTTAATTAATGTTATATAATTTTTATAAATAATAATTACAAAGACAATAGACAACATTGCACAATATTACACCAGATCCATACACCGGCAAGTTTGTATAAATCATGTAATTGTTATGCAATTTATGTTTTCGAAATAATTACAAGCATGATATGGATCTAGCAATCTATAAATTTAAATTTATTTTTAAAAAAAAAAAATGTTTACAAATAATCAATAATTAACATTTATTAACATCAGTCTAACTCACAAAATAAAAACAATATTAAAAAAAAAGAATTTTTATTTACAGAACAAAGGAAATTTATGCAATACTGCTTCATATTGGGTTATATTGTGTTTAGGCAATTTATTTGCTAAATGTGAGACTTATGTTGCTATAAGTAAAACAGCCCACATCCATCAATGGACTGTTCGGAGCCGATATGCGATGATGAAGATGATTGCTAAACTATTGAGTTTAAAATTATTAATTAATGAATTTTTAAATGATAGCATAGCCTGGTAATGGAATGCTCGCTCCAGATCTTGTTTCAAAATTGCATAATATGTAATGCCGAATTATCAAATTGTTTGTTATTTTTAAAAGATGACATAAAAAATAGCCCGCCGAGTTTCTATCCTTGGGACTCTCAGGTCTGAGGCGTCCTTTTCCGAACCGGTGGTAGTGTGTTTGACAATCGATAAGCAAGTGTAAACTTCTATATTGAATAAAGATATTTGAATAAAACCTAGTACACCAATTCTAGATATTATTCAGCTGACTATAGTAAACACTGTATGATTTATCTCTTTTAAAAAAAAAATACTTTGAATCATCATGTAATAAAAATAAAGGCTACATGTCATGTCATTTAAGCTGGTTTTGTAAATTAACTGTCATTTTGAAGATAATCAGAAAGATTAATCTTATTTAATATGCATAAAGAAATAAATATTGAATCTTGAAATATGTACATAAGTTATACCTAATAAGAACAGTCTAGAAAACAATGCTTCAGCCTTATATGTAACACTAGCTTTTACTTGGGACTATGTCCATGTGGTAGTATTACATAAATAATAGTTGCTTTAGTTACTCATAGTTAGATTAACTATCCTCCAGTCGGCCGTTCCAAAGATAAGCCAGAACAAACACACCCATGCAGACAGACAAAACATTGGTTTTTTTTTATGTTTCACATATACAGTCCAATTTTATTTATTTGTATAGATTATCACACTCTTATATATAACTCCTGTGTAATATTCACAATAAACTTATTTATTTCAGTTGGAGTTCCGAGGAGCTCTGGTGCAACAGTTGCGTGATGTGACCAAGAAGCTTGGTCTCACTTTGGCCACTTTGCATTCAGCTGTTGCGCAGTTGGACTTGTTTATGGACGCTCATAGGCTAAGGGCGGATCGACTGACTCATGTTGCACTGGCATGCCTTAGTTTGGCTGGTAAGATATAAAATTGGTATATTATTTTAGGGTCTTAAAGTAATAAGATGTAAGATGTGGTTGATGGAAAGAGATACGTGTTCCCAATAAGAAAAACAGTATGACAAATCTACTGACCAATTTGAAATGTCACTAGTAATACACTTACTATGGTGCCCATTGATAAATAAAACATTGGTTTTCATTACATACTGCTTTAGTATAATTCCATTTACCATTCATTCCATTACATTCCATCAGATGTTTAATGTTAATAAAATTTTAATTTCTCATATATTCTCATGCCTCAAAATTCTTTATAGTTACCCATAATTAAAGAATGAATTGGCTTAAAGAAATAATTTTGTTGGACATATTTTATTTAAAAGTAAATAGCTTAAGTAACTTCCAGTGAAGAAGAGTCACGTAAACTAACCTTACACACCACGCTATTAGGGATAACAGCACACAAAAACGCGTAGTTTTCCCTCGTTCACCCGCGTTCCAGGGAGGTTTTCACCGCCCCCAGCCAGACTAAAACGTCCCGGATCGCAAACCGATCGTCGACGATTCTTAGGTATATATTAAGGAATGCATAACTCACGTACCTTCTGTACGTGTGGCCTTCACATTTAGCAAAAAGTGTCGGCCACCTAGTTCGTGGAGACACCTTACCTTAGCTTGACATAAGTCTGGAAGCATAACATCATTGCTAAAAAAACGTGAAACCTCTATCAAAATCAAACCAGCCATTCTACAGATTTAAAAAATATTGTTTTGTTATATGTATCGATTATATATCACAATTATCATTTAGAAACTGTTATTTCGATGTTACATACAGACCGTAATTTTATTTATTTGTATACATGATGTTATAAAATAATCATAATAATAATATTACTTTGTGTTTACCAGCAAAGAGCGAAGAGAAGTTCAGCCGTGCCCCGACCCTGAAGACCTTGGCCAAGATAAGTGGAGTCCAGCTCTGCGGGAAGACCTTCAGACAGTTGGAGTGGATGGTTGGCCAGCACGTGCGATGGAGGCTGCTCGCACCGACACCAGTGACCTTCGCAGCGCTTCTAGCGCAGTACGTGATAACTGACGGCGACCTGACCACTAGACACCCGAAATTCGTGAGGCGCTTCAAGCGGGACGGCGCTAAATTGCTGGAGGCGTATTTGGACTTGACGCTGTCTGGTAAGTTTTGTTTAGTTAAATAAGCAAGTCATGAATATGATGTTTACTGGGTAAGTAGCAATATTCCAATTCCAGTAAATGGACGTTAGGAGGAGGAGGAGAAAAGTCCATAAGAAATGCCAGGTACCTGAAGACCAATCACGGCCCTAAGACAAGGCATTTATGCTTATTTTGCCCAGTAATTACATCATTATATATGATTATAATGGTCTTCAAACAAGAAGACAGTAGGTACACATGTTAAGGTAATGGAATCACGAGTATGGCTTTCATATTTCCATTCACATTAACGCCATACATTGGTTCTACTTGTAACTGTGCTTGCCACAAATTAAGTTGCTCATCTAATATTTCCTTGCATGTCATCTCTAAATAGAAATATATTGCTGTTGGTGTGTAAAATAAAAAAAATAGTGGAAAGTTTCAATATATTTATAGCAGAACCAACTAATGGAGAAGGCGTGGGAAGGAGTGCATTAGGGGAGGCCTATGTATAGCAGCGGCTAACACAGGCTGATAATGAATTCACCGTGTCACACTGGGCATAAAGTTTTCTAGGTGGATTATTAAGTGATTATTTCTCTTCTAGATGTCCGTCTAAAAGTGGTCGAGTCGGTGGACGTGGGTTGTGCCTGCGTGGCCTGTGCTAGGGCTGACCTGGGCCTGTGCGCTTGGCCTGCCTGGCTGGCCGCCGTGTCGGGAAGGAAGCCTACCAGTGTGGCGCCTATAGCGCGCCTCTTGCAGAGGTATGTCATTTTAATATAACGTACCTAGAGTTAATTAATGTAACCCGCTACACATATATCTATAACATGCTGAATTACTTATACCGGGTATTGTTAAGACAAAGTCCTGGACGATAAATAAAGTGAGTTTGAAAGTATAAAAAATAAAATTAAATCCAGTAAGAGAGTAATTTATTATTCAAACATTGTATTTGTAGATTCTTTTCTTTTTTTAATAGTTTTATTGCGAATGCGGCCATTTAATAATTTTGACCACCATGACTGTTTGGTAGTTGACCGTACTTTCGGCAATTTATAACTAGTGTCTTGATACAGAAACGATTATACATTACTTACCAATTCTTTCTTAAACTTGGATATTGAAAAAACTATATGCGCTTTATTAACACATGATGACCAAAAGGCCGAAAAGACGCTCCGCAAAGAGTGGCAAAAGTCGATGTCCCGCACCGGTCGATATCCTTTTGCATGGTTTAACAAAGAAGCGAACAACTGATACACCATCACCACTTGTGAAACACATCACCCATATCAGTGAATTGAAAACTGTTAAATTTTTACAGGATGATGCAAATCCTAAAATCCCGTGATGGCAACAACGACTCCGAAATAGATCAGGGCTACGGGAGTGCAAGGACTTCACCGAATCTCACTCCATGCAATTCTCCAAGGGTCCAAGAGTCGCCAGCGTCTAGCATTTGTAGTACTTCTAGCTATAACCTAGAGGCATACAGGCAAAGGCCAGTGGATAGGAGGCTAGAGGACGCCTATTCAGTTCTAGATCTGTCTGAATCTGGGACAGCTAACGCTGTGCAGGAGTATTACAGTCTACCCGCTGCGGTAGATGTCACTTGCCAACGGGTCAATAATCCGGCAGATTACAGGTTGGTGTTCATATTCATTTTAGCAACTATGTATTACTTCTTTTTTTAAATGCTTCTTGAATAAATTCGTATAATCACAGACTTGATACTTAAAGATATAATCCTACAAAAATAGGTACTGAGAAAATTTGCTAAATGCATTATCATCATCATCAATCAGCCTGTGATAGTCCACTGCTGGACATAGGCCTCCCTAATGCACGCCTTCCCCTAATGCCTAATGGAGGTTTTTGGACCTTATCCCACCACCCTGGTCCGATGCGGGTTGATGGGTGGACCGACTTTTTACATTCCCATCCGACGCATCCGACGGCCCGAATTTCCCTAACCAACTAAGAAATAACAATGAATATTTGTTGAGTTCCCCAGGACTCGGACCCACGACCTCCTTTTTGTAAAGCGCCCTCACCCCTAGGCTACGGAGGCGGAGCAGACAGAAATTTAATAAAAAACCAAATCTGTATGGTTGGTGCATTCGAAATTTTTGTGGCACGTTGGCTGCTAAAATGTAAATCCACGCTTTTTCATATTCAAAGAAAATTCTTACATCTGAAGAATTTATGTAATACCTCCCCATAGATTTAAAATCTGGCCGAAAATGTTCTTTGCACTGTTATTTGTAGTGTTTGCTGTACGTAGGTTTTGTTAACGTAAAAACCATGTTTGGCTGATGTGCTGGATGAAATATGTCCACTACATCTGTTACCAAGAGAGTTGACCCTTGCTATATAAACCGAATGACATTGGTTCAAATCCCATGGAAATAACTTTAAAATGTTTAAATTTGTTAATAATTATACAATTGTTATCGTTCTTTCTGTGGGGACTCGACCACTTTCCTTAATTGATTTCTAGTTGTTAAAGCATTACGGGCTGATCACCCGATTGCCTTTGAAGTAAGATGATCCATGCGGTATGGTTGGGCATGTAAAGAGTTAGTCCTGCACTTTATCTATTTCCGGTCCATATTATAAGAGCATAAAGAAATAAAAAGTGCACATATGCCTGCACGTTCACTTGAGCGCTATCTCCTGCTCTCTGGTGGATCTCTAATATAGATCGGCCGCCATATTTGAAATCGACTCTAATAATTAAGGTGGGCTAAAAAATTCTGCTTCTTCACAGGTACTGCAGGTCATCCAGGCTGGTAGAGGCTAGCCTGGACTCCGTTCACCGTCCACCAGCCAGCATTGCCCTAAAACGTGGCCCGGACACAAGCGTAGAGTTGGAGAGGAAGCGGTATCGTCTCGCTTCGCAGATGTCTCAGGTAGTGCTCTGACTGCAAATCTAGTCTCCGGCTAATAATGTTCCTATTTGTAGTTGATCCTGTAACGGCATTAGAATGGGGAACATATTTTTCAAGTAATTTTCATGTATATGTGTGTTGAAGACGTATTTTCTGTTGGTTAGTTACTATTTTACTGTTCTGTTGTATTGTATAGTTAAAACTTGTGACCCAATTAAGGTTATCTAAATAATACTTTGTTTTTTATAATAGGACTCTTCTGTTTTATCTATATTTGGATGATTAACTTATTTATCTGTGACACTGTAAAGCAGTTCATCGAATTTGTGTTTTATTTTATGTTTCTCTTTATTTTGATGTTTCTGAGAAATGTGTTCCTCTAGTAAATTGTTGTCACATACAAAAATTTGTTCAAAAGCCATACTGAGCCATTCTAGCAATATTGCTCAATGATTATTGATGGGAAAAGATGATATAATGTTAAAACAATCGATAGAAACTGTATGAAAAAACGTGTTAATATCTGTCAAAATATTATATTGACATGCACCATGTTAGGGTAAATTGCCTTATTCCAAAATATGCCGAATAAAAAGAATGTTATCGCGTAATAATAATTGATATAATCTGTAGAGTGTTAAAAAGAATTG
This sequence comes from Lamproptera curius, assembly GCA_029286875.1. NCBI lineage: Eukaryota > Metazoa > Arthropoda > Insecta > Lepidoptera > Papilionidae > Lamproptera > Lamproptera curius. The sequence continues at coordinate 2,775,081 of JAGSMT010000060.1, forward strand.
TCACGGGGAACGATGTTGCCATAATTTTAAAAGTATTAACGAATTTTTCGAGAGCCAGCGCAACATTTTTCCCTGGGGAATGATATTACAATTTTAATAGCAATAAATTAAACACACCGCGTGTATAAAATGGTGTAATCGAAAATTTAATATATCAACGGCTTGGCCTTAATTGATGACTGATTGAAAAAGAATATTTATTGTAATATCAATCGTACAACCAAAATGTTTAATGTTAGAATTTAGTATCAAATATTGTAACAATCCCACCACATCCCTCGATACTTATAATGTTTATGCGAAAAGGTTATAACAAAAAATAGTGATCACCGTTCTTCTGTAAATAGGAAATGTAACAATAGAGAATTTACTTAAGTGCCTAGCAAAATTGATAGGTTTCAAAAAGATTACAAATATACTTTTATGACGTAGAAACAATATGACTGTTAACTGACAGGGTTCCTATTGCTGGGCTGTCAATTATCTCGTGACGTTCCATCAATAAGAGTGCCATGTGTTCAAGCTTTGTTTTCTTCATTCATAGATCATCCAGATTTTTTTATGTACAATTAAATAGCTTTACATTTCACTATAAATATTCCAAAGATAAGACGAAATTGTTGTTTACAATGTATCCCAAAGCATAAAAATGCTGTTAAAATTTAGTGTTCTTGTTAATGAATAGTCACCATAATGTCAATCATTAAGTGAGGATCAATAATAACCTACAACTCCATTTGCTATGGCTTCCACTGTATATACAGGGTGTCCCATTTAGAATGGATAATCCTTGAGCGCCATAAGCACAGCTACCCGGCACTCGAAAAAATACAAAAAAAAAATTCCAACTGGTACTCAAGTCATGATTTTTTTAAACGAAAATCCATTTTTTATGATGTTATTGTCAATTTATGTGTACAGCGACGCCAAATTAATGAATTTGCTTACGTTTTTGGTGTTATATTACTCCTCACAGACTATACTATTACAAAAGTAATAAATAACATGAGTATCTATTGTACTTTTTTTAACAAAAATATATCAATTTTAATTTTTAGTATGAAATTTGATCACAAAATAATTTTGACAAAGTTTGAGAGTGTTTCATGTAAAAAAATTATGGAAACCAAGTGGCCAAGTATTTAAAAAAAATGCGAGTTAATACAGTTTACAAAATGGTATAATACATCATTTTATCTAATACTATTAGAACTTATTGCTATTGAGATGCAAAAGGGTAAATACGACTAAAAGAAACGATAAATATATATTAAATTTTAATAATAGAAATTGCAGGTGTACATAAAACAATCTTTATTTATAACAGGTGTTCAAATTGTCTGCCACCGACTCTAATACACGCTCTACATCTTCTAATAAAGGCTCTACTAAGAAAGCGTCGTAGCGTCGTTCATTTATTTTTAGAAGCGGCCTCTTGAACACGGCTGCGTAATTCCTCCAAATTTGAAATCGTTTTCAGTACACCTCTTCCTTTAGGCAACCCTCAGTAAAAAAGTCAAGAGGTTTAAATCTGGGATCGAGGAGGCCACAAAATGGGACCCAAACGACCAATCCATTTATTTGGATATGTGGCATTTAAATAAGAACGAGGCGTTTGCACCATAATGTGCAGGACAGCCATCATTCTGTAGCCAATGGGATTCCTTTATCTCCTCAGGCACTTCTCCCAATAAGGTTGGGAGATCATTTTGTAAAAGTTTAATAACTTTGGGAAGAAAATTTCCCCAGTTCGAAAGGACCTAACTATCCCTTTAAATACCAGTCCAATAATTTATTTTGAACGGTATTGCGACTTTCTTCCCATTAGAGGAGAGAGTTGCCGCTGTAATTATTAAAGTATCCTCTTTTTTTAATGTGATTCGTCGCTCCATAGAATTTTTTTCAAGGGGATTTTTCTATTTTGTCAACTTTGTCGCAAAAAACAACTTCATTAATCTCCGTTGCAGAGCTTGGACGCGTCTAATATGGTAAGATGATTTTTTTATTTTCAGTGCATGCACGGTCGTTTTGGACCGGTGCGCGTGATATTCTTGGGGTAGATGGGTCTTGCTGTTTATCAACAACATCTTTGAATAAATATTCACTTGTCTTCCGGGAGCTCTCCCCTGCCCTGCCTTCTGCCATCCGAATAACCTGTGGACCTGTGGCCGAATCTGGATGACGCGCATTAACCTTTCCATAAAGGGCCCGGCACCCGTTCCCCCACTCAAATAGATGAAGTGCATTTGGGTTTCTTGTGCCGTATTAATGCGGGATTTTGATTCCCAAAATCAGTCAGATAAAACCGGGTCGTAAAATTACCAAACAAAAGTCCAAATAAGCAAAACGGGTAGTCCAAAAAGAGCCAAGTCGTCGTTATAACATGATTAAACTCACGGAGAAGAAAAAAATGGACGGCTTGGGCCCGCTCAGGTAGTAAATAGTATTTTACACCTCCCTATAATAAAAAGTGACCCTTTTTTACTGTTTGGACTAGTTTTTTTAATTTTCGTCTTAGTTACCTTTTGCATCTCAAAGCAATAAGTTCTAATAATTAGATAAAATGATGTATTAACCATTTTTAAATTGTATTAACTGCCATTTTTTTAAAATTGGCCCTTGGGTTTCTTCTTTTTTTTTACATGAAAACACTCAAACTTTGTCAAAATTATTTTTGATCAAATTTCATACTAAAAATTAAAATTGATATATTTTTGTTAAAAATACAATAGATACTCATTTATTTATTACTTAAATATAGTCTGTGGGGTAATATAACACCAAAAACTAACAAATTAAATTTGCGTCGGTTTAAATTACAATAACATCATAAAAATGGATTTACGTTTTGGCTTTGAGCCAGTTATTTTTTTCTTTGTGTATTTTTTTCAGTGCCGGGTGCTGTGCTTTGCGGCGCCGGTTATCCATTCAAATGGGACACCCTTATAATACATTTTCTTTGGCACGGGTTAAATATATTTGGTTCCATGGTAAAACTTACATCGAATTTCTTAGCTCATATAAATTTCTATTGACGGCAGAAAATATCTTAATTGATTTTATCCGATAAACTTTTTATTTAAAAGAGGTTTATTTGCGTGTAATTTTTCATTTTGGGAAATAGAACATCTTATAAACAAATCAACACAAATAGGCTGTAGATTTTGTACTATTACTACCACTATTATGTTGTGTCGTTGTCACTCTAGCATTAATGTAGCATATTGAAGTAGCCAAAGCAATAATTTTTTCATTGGATGTTTGGTTATCAGGCCTAATTTTTTGATAGAACATTCTTTTATTGTAAATTCAGTGTATATTAATTCAGATCTTCATAACATTGTGGTTTGTTAGAATATTTAGTTTTGATCAGTTAAATAAATATTCAGCAATGCCTTAAGATATTGGTTATTTTAATATTTAAAATTGTAAAACATTTTACCTCTAAAAAGGTTTTCTTACATCATTTCTTTTGTTTAGAAAATACAATGAATTTGAGACTATTATTTTTGCTGGAATATTTTTCTTTGACTTAAAGTAATAGTTGTATGTTATTCATACTGCCCTAATATGTAAATAAAATAGAACAAATTTAATTTTGTAACACTGATATGTAACATTCTTGTCGCTGTCTTGGATGCGGTGAGTGGTTGTGATTAAAGATGTCCGTATGTATTTTTCTTATTTATTGTTATTATTATTTAATGAGAGGAACATGGCCTAGGTTGTACGTTTTAGCGGAATTGTTAAACGCAACTGAATCTTCGGTTTATTGACACGGGATACTCTTTTTATTTGAATTTGGAAAGATTCCGTTGCGTTATTTTTTTTGTACTTGTATATGCGGACGTTCGTGTGCTCCCCTGTCTAGTATATTTGAAACGGGTTTCGGGGTGTCGGCGTGCGTCTGCTTAATGTCGTTTTTTCCTTTAAACAGACTGTCAGTTTGTTTTATTTTTTTATTTAATTTTTTGCGCGGTTTTTTTTTTATTGTCGATATCTCTCGGCTCTATGTGAAAGTTACCATTGGCCCTTTTTTTTTCGCGCTTCGCCGACGTCACCGATCTTTTGATGCGCGAGGTCGTTGACCGAGGCGTGTGTTAATTTATTCAAAATGGCGGCTGACAGTGGAATATTATAGCTGTGTATTTTTGTGTTGATTTGTATTTGTATTGGCGATTAATCTGTTATCGTGCATTTATTGTATTGATGATCCGTTTCGCGTATTGTTGTTAGTTCCGTTTATGTAATCGGAAATGTATAGGGCATTTATTGGGTCGCGCTTTGAATTGTTGAATTTAAAATTTATCGTTTACATATTGTGGTCGTTGATTGACTTGTGTATGTTGTTCTTGCGAAATTTGTGCAACAAAATAATTTTTTTTGACAGTATATTCTCTACTATTTGTTATTAGAAATTTAGTGCTAATGTTCAATTTTTAAAATCTGCTCTACTTATAATCAATTTTATGTACGTTAAAAATTATTGTTTTTTTTAAGTGTATAATTCCCGCCATCTTTAGCAATGATTTAAGGACTTTGAATAAAATTACTTTTTGCAATGTGTTTTTGCATCAACAATGTACACAAGTCTGTCAGGAAAACAAATACAACATTGCATGTGATATAACCTGTAGTGCTTCCGGGAAATAATTAAAATTATATACCGTATCAAATAAACAATGTTATACTGCCATAGGGTCTTAGTCTTTAATGATGGGTCGTATTAATATAAACTTTGAAGCGTTTGTCTAAGACGAAAATTTGGCTATAGTTTATGATCGGTTTAAAAAAAATTGTCTATGACAAACGTTTCCGGTTTGTCTATGGGTGGTATGAAAATTAGCTCGAAGACTGAAAAGTGAAGCACGAATACGAATGGCGTTGGACTGAAACGAGAACCATAATTTTGTACTCTAAAAAGATATAAAGACGCATTATAAACCTTGAAATAAAACTATTTACTTTTTCTTTGTGTTTTTATTACCTTAGACCTAAATTTTACGACAGCTGTATGGGACTGTGAAGTCATTTCGAAAACATCAAACACCTTGTTAGGAAAGTTCGTCATTAGTAAAACATTTAAAATGAAATATGTATAGATAAAATTGTCATATTGACTCTTAATGTAATTCCAATGAATTTATAAAATAAATATACTCGAAATGTTACGATCGAAGCAGTTGGAATTGATATAAGCAATCGCGGGTTCGAATCCAACGGGGACTCAACTACTTTTCTAAATTGTTACCTAGTTGGTTAGGACAATTAGGGCCGATCACCCAATTGTCTGAATTGTCTGATGAATTTTTATAATACTCTTTTATATCTTACAAATTTCGTATTTTAAAAACTTTGTTCATGTTATTTTAATTTTGTCTATTTGTTTTTTGCTATCCTTTAAAAGTTTAGAGACTAATAATTGATTATTAAAAACGTATATTGACTCTTCGTTGCCATGTGTTACAATGTTCTAGTCTTAATATTATTCGATACAGGATGGATTACAGTTTTCTAATCATACATTTGCATATTAACCATCAGATGACGCAATTTAGAAAAAAATATTTAATAAGGAAAAGATTCATCATTCTGAGCTTGGGAAGAAATTCTTTACATTTTTGTTATCATTCTAATGGAAATGTAACGAACAAGAAGTTAGGAATGGTTACCGTGTTGGGGGTACGTAATTTAAAGTCAAACTGATTCAATCCTTTTTTTGTCCTGTTTATTAATCTTCTGCTGCATAATTGTGGTTTGAGGAAGTTTTACACTAAGCTGTCTGGGAACTTTCCAGTTTAAAATGATGATTATGCTTATGCAACCCTATATATTCTGTAAACCTTTTGTATGTTGTGTGCACTCCGTGCACTCCGCACACAACATACAAAAGGCTATGATGCATAAATAACTAATAAACCCCATCTATCAACCTGATTGCTTGCTGTGTTAAAACCTGAGCTGCATTATCGTTGCATAAATAAGTTTCCGAAGCGTACGCAAACCAACCGAGTATTTTTTTATGTATAAATGTACTGCTACATTTGACCTAGAACTACAGCCAGAATCGATCGTTCCACGAAATGATTTTATAACAAAAGTTGACTACAAAGCGAATGAAGGTCGCGGCACTTGAACGAGGGGTTGAGAACAGATATAGCCTTGTAATGAAGTACCATTAGGCAATCATCTACTTTCATAAGCAGCTCTTAAGGTCAAGCCCCCGCTAAAGAATCGATCCACTGAGCTTAAAAAAAAACGTGTCACTGTTTTAATTTTTTTAGTCAAATCTGATCCTTCCTTTTATTTGCAAAGGAAGAATTACACTATTTGAAAAAGCTAATCAATTTAATTGCTTTAATATAACATTTTAATACCCACAATCATATAGAAATCATATCTATTCATTCAGAGAACTACTCCCTGAGAGATGTTATTACCGATGTCTAAATTTTCTGTTAATTTTATATTAAGGTCAATAAAGATCTGAAATCTTAACAAACAAGCTTATTTTTTTATTGGCTAACAATCATTACAAGATACACTACTGAAATGAGGGCCCAGCCATGTTTTTCATTTTGCCGTATTTTGGCTCTATAGCGTGGATTTATCATTATATATATAAAATGTAAAAACACATTCAAATAAGTAATTCAAAAACAATTATTTATGTTCACAAAAACTCATTTCTTAGTACATTTTATTTATTAATCCAACTTTGTTGTTTTATGTAAAGAATGCCATGCATTGTTCACAATATAAAGCGAGAACAATAGTAGAATAAAAATCGATTCCTTGTACTGCTAAAATTAAAACGAAAGATGTTATTCAGAATTCCTTATAGCATACATTGTGTCGGCTACAATAAGAAATGTGACCTTGACTTTCATAAATTAAACTAAATAAAGGTAGATGACACCAAAACGTATACTATATGTGTACTAATAACCTTCATGGTAATTGTAACTATACCTCCTTAGCCTAGTGGTAAAGGCGTGTGCTTTAGAAATCGGAGGTCGTAGGTTCCAATCCTGAGGGAACTCAATAATTTTTCATTGTTTTTCCTAGTTGGTTAGGGCAATATCAAAGTTTGAGGGTTTTCACTGGTTTACTTGGCGATTAAATGTGGCATCATCATGTTCAATCCTGCAGTATGAACGCGTTCACTGGCGCGTTGTTTGCATAATTTACAAGTGATTTTTGACTTTGGAATAAGTAATGAGGTAATTTATTCAGTAGCACTTCATATATAAAAGATATACATACAAATTACATTTTGAAACATTCATTACTGTGAGCTCCTACTGGTGCTTTGAAATTCTTTAGCCTTCTTTTTAACAAAGTAACGTTCTAATAAAAAAAATACGACTAGGGTGCCTAAGACTTTAACCAAACAAACTGACTTTCCTTTATGTATTTGTATTTATTCTCGTACTATTTGTTATTCATCATCATCATCAGCCTTTGTTAGTCCACTGCTGGACATAGGCCTCCCCTAATACACCCCTATCCATTAGGGGGTTTGGACCGTATCCCACCACGCTGGTCCAATGCGGGTTGGTGGGTGACTATTTATTATTATTAAGGGCTTATTGCTAATTACTTTTCCAGCTCGGCGCTATCGAACTTATTTATGACATAGTACTTATGTGGAACAACTTCTTTTTGAGATGTGGTATTTGCGTAGATTTCTTCATAGAGAATCTTCGAAAGAAATGCCACCGTAAGGCAAAGTCTTTTTAGGTTAACACAACTGTATTCTGCTTAGGTCTTTAATAAGTTTAATGACTAAATACACGAGAAGTGTCCTTGATTACAATAGTGAGTAGTTTTTTTTTTATTATGGACGCAATTTAATTTATTGAGGACGGCGCTGTTACTAACTGAATGTTCTACTAATTTTGTGAATTTATACGATAAAAAATTGTCAGGTGCTTTATAGTTAAGATTAGCTCGTTGAAGTGTCAGTGGGCCGGACACGTAGTCAGAAGAACCGATGGTCGATGGGCCAACAAGGTTCTGAAGTGGAGGCCGCGTTCGGGAAGACGGAGCGTTGGTCGACCCCCGACTAGGTGGGATGCCGATCTCCGTGTAGTAGCCGGCTCAAGTTGGCAGCGAGTAGCTAGCTAGGGATCGGCCTTCTTGGCGTTCATTGAGAAAGGCCTATGTCCAGCAGTGGACGGATAGGGGCTGGTAATGAAGATAATGATGATAACTTTCTAGTGTTGGACCAGATACTAGTTTCATTTTTACATTTTATTTTCCCTATTCTTCTTATTTATTAAAGTTTCCTATGCTAAATGAGTTTAAATTTATCAGGTCAGAGTAAGTTTGAATAAAAGCGCCTGCTGTTTCATGAAACGTAATCTTTCCAAACATCAGATTTAAAAAAAATATTCAAATAGACATCGACAATGTTTACAAAAATGTAGTTAAAAGTGAGTAAATAAACATCAGCGTTCTCTTTAATGAGATCCTTTTCTTTTACTTAAATACAGTTACTAATACTTGAAGTGGGCTAAGTAGCGTAAAAGCGCAAAAAACAATACTAATATTCCTTAAATAAGGCGAAATAAATTATATTTTAATCATCCCCTTTTACTTATATTATTCATGCCTTATTGCAAGAAGTTCCGGTTTTATTTTTAACTCAAGTTTATTCACTTACTAATCATCATCATATTTTCATTAGCTTTTCTTTGTTATTAGTGACACATTGTTGGGGACATAACATTGTATGAGGCTACATCGCTGGTGAATGGAATAAGCTTACAAATTAATCACTTTACGAATTAAAAATGCACGTATAACATGCAAGATATATTTGCTCGGGGAGAAATTTAATAAAACAACACTGTTGTATTTACACATATTTATAATTACAATGTATTTTACAATAAAATGTCTAGAAGTAGTAACATTTGTGCCAATCAGTTTGGGTAAACACGCAGAATCGGAAGATAGATGACAAACTAACCTAGTCTGTATACTGATGTCTCATCTGGCGATAGTGTTGGAAGGCGGGGTGGGCGGCGTGGTGGACGACGGCGCCTTCTTGGCCTACACTCGCAGTGCAAAGCACAGAGGCCTATTCCAGCGCATCCAGAGAGGAACAGAGGCAACGCCAAGGTCCTAGTTACAGTGGCGACCTGTTCTCCCCTTGACCACGTCGGCACAACAACCGTATTATCGGCTCTAGACCAAAAGCATGAGTATCGAGCACCGACGTAGCCGAAGTTTATGGTGAAGTTGTCGCAGTCGACAGCCGGTGGGTATCCGCATCCTTTTATGTTGACGTACAGGACCGCCGGGCGCCATTCCTCGCTGTGAGCTTTGTATTTTACGTGGAGTTGCGTGCATTTGTAAGCGTCGCTCGTGCAGCCTTCTCTACACGACGCCCAGGTACAGTTGTCCAGACCAAGACGATCGTCGCGCCTCTCTGTTACGCACTCCGCGGGCACTGGGTCAAAGTCGGCCGCGAGTGCGCTCAAGGCTGGGTCCGCGTACAGTGGAACTAGGAACAGTAAAGCCTGAAACTCCACCGCTTAGCAACGCTGCTAGCATAACAGTTATGTATTTTGTCAGTTTTGCGCGTGTTTCTCCTCTCCTACGGGAGGCACGCACGACCAGACGTTCAGAGCTTCCACCTCTCATTTTTAACGTCGCGTCAACCCATTGTGAATGAATGTCGAGTTCTAAACTAATTGTTGGTGGGTGTTTTAGGCATGCGCTGACCACTACGCATGCGCATTAAGGCCGACCACAATATCGGTATCGCGCTTGAATAATAAACAAATATCATAGGGTAGCATATACGAAGAATGTTCGATGTTTATATATCTAAATGCTATACATACATACTATGCCTTCTTTGGAACTCTGATAAGTATGTATATGCACAGTGTAACGTGTCAATTCGTAAAGTTTATTATTAATATCAAACAAAAATTAATTATTTCTTAAATTGCAGTTACATAACTATATTACATTGCTAAAATAGATACAAGGTCTATAGTTGATGTACATCATAATTTAAATTTTAATACGCAATATTTTAAGAAGTGTATAATTTATATTAAAAAAATCTCTGACTTTGAAATTTATTTGAATATTTAAGTATACAGTTACTTTCATCATATGTGTAATTTATTCTAAGTCTGTATTATTTTCTCAGTGCCAGAATGTAACGTTCTGTTTATATTCGTTATGGTAATTTGTCATTTATAAACTAATAATCATAAGTGACATTTGTGTTGGTTAATGTATAAATGTATGTTGACGCAAAAATATTAATAGTAAAAAATAATTTATGCAACAAATATATTTATAGCTATTATAGGTATGTCAGTTCGATTATTAAAGCCATTTGTTAGTAATTTGAGACAGTACCTGCCTCGGAATCCTCATATTTTAACAGGTACTTAAAGCAACCTATCGACTCCACACGTGTTGGCATTTTTATAATTTTTATTACGTTATGAAAGCCGATCTTTTATTTTGAAGCATTATTGCGATTTTAGACACAAAAAGCACTTAGTATAAAATTTATAGATATTGTTTTTCAATAGTTTTGTATACGTAGCTTCAATTTGTATAATCTAGAAAATAGTAAATAATTATAAAACTGTGTAATGAACTTTAGCACAACAAACAAGGAGAGTAACAGTAATGGAAGTAGCGACCGCGCAGGAAACTGAAAATGACGATAAATTAATTCGGGACAAAAATTTCACTAGATACAAGAAACGTTTTATGAAACGCCAATGGGAAGATAGTCCTCAGGACAAGAAAGAGAATGGCGAATCGGACGAAAAAAAATTATGTGAAAAACCAGTGGAAAGGATAAAAAGGAAAAAGATGGCCATGTTGCTTGGTTACTGCGGTGTTGATTATTACGGCATGCAGAGGTAACATACAATTGGTACATAGATTACGTATGAGTACTCATATCTGCATATCAGCTTAGTCGACCGGAATAAATTGTTTTTAAAAAATCTAATTTAAATGATTTGTTTATTATTTAAACGTAAACATTTCAGGAAGTACCAAATAATGATATACTTAAGGAAGAAGTAAGCCCAAATTACCTAACCTACTAGGAAAAAGCAGTAAAAATTTGTTGAATCCCCATAGTATTATATACCCCAAAAGTTACAAAGTTTAGTTTATATTAAATTACTTAATGAATGACTTTATCTTTCCTTTTATAGAAATCCAGGTGTAAGAACTATAGAAGAAGACTTACTGAAAGCAATGTTTGAAGCTAAATATATAACAGAGGAGGACTTCAATAACCAGCAAAATGCACAGTTCCAGAGAAGTTCACGGACAGACAAAGGAGTTTCCGCTGCACGTCAAGTTGTCTCACTGAAATTACGTTAGTATGTTAATCTCTTGCGCTAATATATATTGCTGTGTAAGTCACTCAAAGGGTGGGAGGGAGTCAAAAAAATGTACCATGAAGAGATCCCGAGAGAGATGTAAATTGTTAAAATAAGTTACCAAATTTCGTAACTTATTTTAACAATTTACGGGTTAAGAAGCACTGGAAGCAAAATTTTTAAAACATTTGAAACTATTAGTATAATGTTAAATTTATAAAGATAGATATATAAGATAAAAATAATAAGATAGCAGAAGGAGTCAAAAATCATGAAATTTAACCGTTAAACTATTTACCCCTTTTCTATTATATATTGTTGCCTGATCATTGTCCTTTTTGAGTATTTGGCTGGTTTCTTCTTTGTAATTTAATTCACTAGGTGAAATTCTGATAAACAAACTATACATGTAAATGGGTTATAAAATATAAAAGTATAGAGTAGCAAAAATACAAGTGGATTAGTTGTAAATGAAGTAACCTATAGCAATGGATAAAGAAGTAGAACTTATAATTAAACTGTTATTTTCACTTTTAGAAGTGAACATTGACAAATAAACAGTCAGACTCTGAGATTTGCATAGAGTGTTTGCATATAAAGGGTACTAAAAGTTTAATTCCAAAATAAAGTGATAGTAATAAGAACATAGCAAGTTAGCTAGCTCTACCCACATATGTGTTTGAGCCCAGTGTAATTACGGACGAAGATAGAAAGTCTTATAGGGTAAGCGAAGAAAAGTTGGCTAGTGTAAGAGAGGTACTAGCACTCTACAAAGGAACCAAAAGTTACCATAACTTCACCCAAATAGAGTTGGCCTTTCATTGTTTGTAACCAGAAAGGACAATCCTTTCTAGGTTAAGCAATTTTAAATTTAAATTAAAGCCTTTACTTACTAAAAGAGATACAAAGCTTTCAAATTTAAAAATACATCCTTAATCGATTGTTTATTGTACACATAGTTCTAAGACATATCTCCAGATCTAGACACTTCAAGCAGTTTTAATTTCTATCGAACAACTTCTAGGAATTGACCATAGTCTTCCTTTTTCCTTTGGTTTTGAAGCGTGGCATCCAGTCTGCGACAATGCTAGTCCACTTTTCCTTATTTTCTCTTAGTACATGGCCCATCCATCTCCACGTCTAAAAATCTATGTTTTATTACATACAAAGTCTAAAACAAACTCGAATTTTGTCAATCAAAGTCATAATATTTTTAGAAGTATGTCCATTCTAATGGGACAAACACTGGCATTGGACTATACCCTAGCCAAAAAAAGAATGTAATTTACATAAATCAAACTATTTGACCTACGCATAGGACCTCTTATTGCTAAACATTGAGTGAGGATTGAACATGGCAACCATCTCCAAATAGGAATAGATACACTTCTGAAACAATAAGTGTTTTACTTCAGATTTAGTTTTATCAACTTAATTTTTAGATCAACTTTCATCTTTAATTAGGCCTGGGTTTAGCCATATGATAAAAGTAATAAAATGTTAATGCAGTGGCAATAAAAAAATTATGAAAATACGTACCTTCTTATAGCTCCTATGTTAAACTGAAAATAATTGAAAATTTGTTCCTTACAGGCATTTCCACGATCCGTCCGCCTGTAGATATATGATGGGTTTTAGCTTAGACAGAGTGTTTGTGGAGTCCGATTGGGAGTTTGCAGAATTATTGGTTAAGGTTGTTACATTATATTTGATATACATACAGTTTACTGAAAATGTACTTAATCCACTGGGCATTTATTTCCAATTTCTTACACATGGTAGCCAGATTATTTAAATATCACTTTTTAATATTCAAGTCTGCTATATGCATATAATCTTGTTATAATTTATTTGTTTGAATTTTTTTTTTCTTTTGATTGCTGTTATTATGTAAAGCAACTTTAAGATTATTTTGTTGGTTTTGCAGGGCCAGAGTTTTATGTTACACCAAATAAGGAAAATGATTGGATTCATGATAGCTATTGTCCGTGGACAGACTGAAATTGCGACGTTGGAAAAGGCGTTTGGCAAGGACAAAGTGATGATTCCGACTGCACCGGGCTTAGGATTAGTTTTGGATAAGGTAATTTATTGAATTACAAAATGGATTATTATAAATATTATATCAATATAAAAGCAATTTCATGTAAACTGAAAGTTATACAGACTAAATGAAATAAGAGTGAAGATATATTTTATTTCCATTCAAACAGTGTCCTTGTATTATTGCATATTAATGTATAATTTTATTTCTATGTTTGACTTTGAAGTTCTATAAGCTATAGTCTGTAGGCCCTTGTTTTTGAAAAGAAAACAAGAAAATTAGTAAATTATTAACCTATTTGAATAAAATGTATGAAAAGACCTTAGTTGTATATTGAATAATAATAACTTGCATACAAACACCAAGGCTATGGGAACGCATATGTGACTTATATCTTATTCAATGCTATTAAATAATTTTAGCACAAAAAATTCTAATTAACTGAAATTTTCGATGTGAAAAGCATTTAATTCTTAACTTCAGGTACACTACGAAAGATATGACGCTAAATTCAAGGATAGCCATGACAGCCTAACCTGGGATGCTGAAGAGGAACTGGTGAGGAAGTTCAAAGATGAAAAAATCAATCCGACCATCATAAAAGGTGAAATTGAGGGTTGTTCAATGGGATTATGGCTTGAGAAAGTAAGTACACACAGCTTCGAGCCTTCCGAAGACATGCCTGAAGAAAAAACCTTGGTAAATGAAGAACTAAACAAGAGTATGCTGAAAGTGTTACAAATAATTCTCAGGGAGATAATGAAGTTAGTGAAGAGACAAAGAAAACCAGTGATTAAGGAAAATTTTATTACAATTTGATTAATTATTGTCTCAAGGATTCCTACACATCAGACGGCATATAACTATAGTATTTTCAATGCAAGATGAAATATAAATGTAATACATTTCTCGTATGTTTAATATATACTCTTTAATTTGTCAAAATGTCTTTTTGTTTACTTGATTACCTGTAGCCTAGTCGTATTAGCTCCTGTTTTAGACAATAACGGATAGAACAGATCTTATATATTGATATAAAACAATATAACCGTTTTCGGTTGCGTTTTCATATATTGAACACATGCCTAGAAACTAGATAACTGTTAAATACCTACATAGACTTACTTTCCTTCTGTAAATAAATATATATTGTTCAGATACAAAAACCCAGACTCAAGAAAAATATCATAGTCATAGTTTTTACGATTGTGGGAATCGAACCCAAGCCCTTAGGCGTAACATTCAGTGCCACGAGCCACTGCGCCACGCACCTGCTTCGTCAAAAGAATAAAACACAATGTGGTCTAGTCTCAAGCTAAGCAAAGCAAGATGATAATAAATATATAGAGTTAATTTTATGTTATAAACAAATATATATTATACAGATTTATACCCCAGACACGAGAATGGTACCCTAATTATCATAATTATATTATTTTTCCGGTGGTGAGAATCGAGCCCACACTCTTTGTCGTAACGGTCGGGGTCACTAACCACTATGTCAAGCGAGTCAAAAAGTTTTTGCGCAAATTGAGTTTGTTAATGTAAATACCATGTAGTTTTTTGCTAAACAAGAGCCAGAAGTAATGGTGACATAATCAAACACCTACAGCACCAAAAGGGGTTATAATATATCTCAGTTCTAATTTAATCTTCACTACTTTTTGATGGAGAATGATATAGAATGTGATATAGAAAGAGGACTGACAATAAAATTGCGCTCAGGTCTTACTGTTTCTTTCTTTCATTAATGTATTTAAAAATAACTTAAAATTTGATACAATTTTTACACAACCAGACACTAATACTTGCATTGTTATTGATTCAATGTAATAGACATGATTGAATTGAAAAAAAAAACAATTTGAAAAGGAAATAAATATATTAGGATTGTTCATATTAGTCCTCCGCTTCTAGGCTAGCTATGGCCATTTTCAGAGCCCCCTCTCTGCTCACATTGCCACCGATGAAACCAGTGCTATGGCAGAATATGCATCCTTTTATCTCTGCTACCTCATCCAGTAATTCATCACGAACACCCCACCAGTTTTTATGCAGAGGTTTCCTAGAAGCAACAGAAAGAAAATGTAAATACTTCTTTATGACCTGTTAAGGATATTTATTACATAGCACAATATCTTAGTAGAAGTTTCAATTTTCAGTTCTATAAACAGTTGCTGCCCGCATATAATTAATAAACTATAGTTACTTTAAATAAAAAAGATAGAATATTCATGGAATATTGTTAAAATTATATTCTCAAATGTTTCAGATGACAAAAGGCAAGGCATTTAAACAATAAGTGACTACAATAACGTCAAGCAGATATTGTTACATTCCCTCTGAGTTAACTTAACAGTTAACATGATAACTACAAAGAATTGTAAAAAATCAATAATCAACCAACCTTGTCACAAAACTAACTGGATTAACGGGAACTGCTTGTACCCTCCATGAATTTGGTTTGTCTTCAAATAGTGCATATTTGATTTCACCATCAAGCGCCATTTCCTTTTCCAATCCAAACAGGTGTTCCTTCCATGGGAATCTATTCTTGAATACCACAATTTTACCGGAGCTATGCACTTCAAATCGTTCCTCTAAGGCAGTTTTTACACAAACTCTAGCTGGCAACCATGTTGATACAGAATAATTAAGTGTGTATAGAAATTCTTCCCTTACCAAATCCATCGCCTTTTTAAATATATCATCAATATTGGTTGTTTGATTGCTATTCCATTCTGGATTAAGCCTGTGTACTCTGGCACTTAAATGCGTTCTAATCTTATACTTAGGCTCTTCTTCAGTCATCGGTACTCCATTGTCTATACCATCTATTTCCTCTATCAGGTTTTCATACACCTTTTTATAGATGACTTTTAAATTCTCTTCAGACAGTGGAGCATTTTCAGGTTGGACAGCCTGGATGACCTTTTCACCGTAGTATGCATACACAAGGCCTGCTGAACTAAGTCTGTAATATTAGATACTGTGTTTAGAACCTAATACAGATAGATAGTCAAATGCACTAACAAATGTATACCTTTTTTAAAGAAATATAAAGTTATTCTACTAATGTTTTGTATTTCTACAAATTTTACCAGTGGTAGATCCTCTTTTTACCGTCTGGGTGGGTACCACCGCGGTACCTATTTCTACCGCAAAGCAGTGTGAAAACACTACTGCGTTCCGGTTCGAAGGGCACCGCAGCCAGTGTATTTACTGGGTAAACAAGACTTAACATCTTATACCTCACGGTAGGCGGCGCGTTGGCGATACCAATATTGCCAATATCTTTGGGCGTTGGTGATCACTTTTCACATGTGGCCCGACTGCTTGTCTGGCAGCATATGCAATAAAAAAAAAATCTTATTTTATTTTTCATAGTGAATGGTTTAATACTGTTTATTGTGCTCATTAATATGAAGGAACTATATTTAGTATATATTGAGATCCCTTTTAATAAATGTAGTACAGATTGTCAGATGGGCATGCATGGCTACAATAATTTTTGGCGGTTGTCAATGCCACCAAGTTTTCCGACATTTCTTGCATTATTGAAAAACTAGTTTATTAGGTTTTCTCAGTCAGATGCCAATAACTCTATTTAAAAGTTGTTATTTAGGTAATTATCTATTGATTAGAAGCAGTTATCTTGAAAAATTCCAATATCTTTATTCAAACTGCTTAATGGAATGGCAGAATGGAATAGTTGACCTAAAAAGAACCAACAAAAGCAACTAATGGGACACTTAAAGTCATCATTTAAAATAGTCAAACTTATTTTCTATAGTTTGAAAAAAAATAGCTGGAGCATTCTTATAACAGGTTGAGTTAAATATCTTAGAAGTAAAAATAGCTTGTAGATAACTTAGGTATATAAGCTATATTGATTAGAAATCAAAAGTGGAAACTCACTTGATTTTATACTTATCACCTAATTCTGGTTTCAATGAACTTAAACTGTCATTAAACTCCCGTTGATGATGGTCGTATCGCTTTTTACTGTGGTCAAACGTAGCTCCTACGTCTACGACTATGTCGCACTCATTTAATTTTTCCATGTTTCTGCTACGTATTATTTCGGCGTCTTTGTATTCGGGAAGCAGTTTGAGCATACAGCACGCAAGTACCTCGTCGCAGTGAAAAACGCCATCGTGTATTCCAATCTATGAGAATGAAAGCGAACCATTGTTTGGAAAAAAAACTTGGAATCATTTGATTAGGTACAAAAATACTAAGTTACATATTAAACATCTTTAAGTTATTAAGACTTACATTTAACAAACAGACTGCAGTATTTGTAAACATAACCAATAAATAAAGCATGCTAACCTTCATATTTGTTGTGGAATACGTACGCTTCATGTTAAAATAATTTCGTTTTGTTACGACTATCGCGTTATTAGATCTAATGATTGTAGTGATGTTATTTACAATTTGCTTTAGCATTACAAGATTATAGTACAATGTTGTTTATAGCCGTTACCATCCAGGCGTCGGCGTCGGCAATATCAAAATTAGTGACACTGACATATTTTATCAGATTTGACATCGTCGTAACAACGTCAATCGACGTAGTTTAATCCTTCTACAATTTCTTTATTCTTTATGCTTTATGTTTATTTAGACATACAAAACAAATGTAAAATTTATTTCAAATAATATTTTAATGTTTTGCCTAAATTAATTTTTTGCCACCTTGTATATTTTTTGTTTCATAATTTAGAAAACTTCTATAACTGTTACGATAGATGGCGCTGACACAAAGGTAACTTTTCGTATAAGAATTAGATGCCTGTGTTTAATCGGCACACAGCAAACAGTATATAATTGATTTGAGGAAAAAAATGTTAAGAACACTAAATATTAGTGCATAATTAAAATCCAAATCGAATTAGGTATTTATCATGAAAACATTACTCTATGATTTTTTATATTTTTTGGAGAATTAGATGTTTTCCAAAAGATGCTAAGAGTTATTAAAGCTTATGCTAAAGGTTGTTTCTATCAAATATATATATTTTTAATACCTTAATTTTCTTTTCTCAAACGAATATATTTTTATAACGACTGCCGATAGAGGGCGTTACTAGTGACTTCTACGTCGTGTTTGACCAAGTTGCAATGGCAGGAAGGAGTAACAGACGCCAACTAGATTTTCTTTTTTTTTTTTTTTTTTTTACAGTGGACCGATTGATTTTCGGTGCTTATTTCAATGCACTAGTAATTTAAATTATTTATATTATTTTAGCAGGCCCAGCATATCCTGGAAGTATGTCCAGCCTGGGTCGAATAACCTCGAGAGCTTCAGTGTGTTCGGGGCATTAACTTTTCGCTTCCTGCCGCGGTCCGCAGACTGATGGAGAACGAAAGGTCGTGGTTCGCTGTACTTGCTTTCTACGAAGACGTAATGGACCGTAAGGAAGCCCCGGAAAGAGCCAGGGAGGCAACCCTTTTCACGCGTAGGCGGATAACCGAAATAAAGCCTATGCGTGCAACCTTCAACACTAGGTCTCAGCAAATTGAAAGTACAGAAAGATACTAATGTATAAATACAATTTATTACAAAATCTATTAAAAATAAGAAATGACAGAAGACCTTTCCAAAAAAAATACAAAACTAAGCGTAAAAGAAATAATGCAAACTAGGTCCCAGATCATATATGTCCGGGGAACAAGGAAAAAAAAACACTAGGTCTCTGGTCGCCCGAAAAGAGGATGTCTGCCGCCCATAGAAATGCTTAAGTAGAGGTGCCATGCTGTTTGCTTCGAGTTGCCCAACGTACCTGGAGAGTTGAGGCTTTAAAGGTTTAGTAGCGCTGGGGTCGCCGAAGATTGCCAACACGTTCTCTCCGCCCTGGCAAAAGCGAAGCGAGAAATCAGCAACCATTGATTAGTGGGTATACCGGCTGATCGGTCTCAGATAGGGAGTGGGCAGGGAATTAAAAACGCATACTTTAATGTTTATTGTTAATCTAATTATTTTACAAGTTTTACTTTTATACAGGCGAGTTTAATGTTTTAGGCGTTATCTAACAGTCGATCTAGGGATGGCCATGAAATGTCTAATAATTTAAAATAGACTAAAATATTTAGGCTGAACACGATTTGCCTTATTTTCCTACTTATTCTATAAGTGTACACGATATGATAAAACAAATACCTGAATATTGAAAAATTATGTATTAGTAATCATCATGAATTGTCATATTGAACAGTACTTATATAGATTCTTCTTACAACTACTAAACCTAAGAGGTATTAAAGATTTTTGAAGCATCTTTGACACCTCACATCAAGACTTCTCATCAAGATTTGCAATTTTTTGTACTTTACTTTGTTGTACTAACTGCATTCTTTTTTTTAATTTTCTGCCGTTGCAGGTCCTGAGTTTTTTTATTTAAGCAATAAAAAGAGCATGATGTTCACTTTATGGTAAGTGATACGGCGTGCCCATAAGAAAAACAGCCCAAGACGCAACAAATCTATTCTCTGCTTGAGACATGGATTAATACGTCTTATTAACCTGGTAATTACGCTGGTTACGGTGCCAATCAAACTGGTAGACAATATTGTTTACACACTACGGATGAGCGGCAAAACAGACAGGATAGTGGTGCTACCACCTTCATTAAGTAATAATAGCTTAAAACGTTAAAAACGTACTTTTGCAACATTATTACAAATAAATAAATACTCTTATGTGCCAGAAACTGTTCTCATACTGTAACTAAGTTTATTCAATAGTGTTTAATGTCACAAGTCATATATACTTAGCTCTCTGAACACTCGGATGTTATAAGTATTAAATATTTGTTATAATGTAATACCATAGATGTTTCTCCGATGCGGGTGTTAAACATGAGTGACTTAACGGTCTACGCCTCTAAATTTCGATAATTACTATCTGTCATCACTGGTAAAACCACTTAATTTAAAGTGTTAATGCACATATCGTGAATAGTTAGTATATAAGTTGAAATATTTAATAGAAAATAGATAGATAGATAATTTAATTAAGAAATAAGGTATCTAGGTGATGAAAACTTGATTGGTTTTTAATTGACTAAGCAGGCAGACGAGCAGTCGGCCACCAGATGGAAAGTGGTCACCGACGCACATAGACATTAGAAATACCAGTGGTATCACCAACGCGCTGCCTACCGTTAGATATAGGATGTTAAGTCTCGTTTACTCAGTGAATACGCTAGCTATAGTGCCCTTTGAAACGGAACACGGCAATGTTATGCACTCTACTGCTTTTTTTTGTCTCGGATGTTATGCTTCCAGACTCTTGTCTTTGGTAAGCTTCATCTAACAGAGAGATAGCTCCCGTCCCACGAACTAGGTGGTCAACATTTTTGCTAAAAATGAGGGCCACACGTACATAAGGTACTCCTGCTTTACCGCCAAAAATCTCCGTAAAAAGCGAAGCTACTACCTACAAAATAATATTTCTTATTAGTGTTTATGCCTTTTCGAACGGATTATAAAAAATCTATAGCTATTAAGCTATATTATCTTTGAGTATAGGCTGGTTTTAACCCTTGAAAATCCGTTCCAATTTTTAACAATAATACGAGCAGAGCCGTGGACGGACTGCTAGTAATAGATATTTTACTTGAAACTTAATTCCGTTCTTGTAAAAGTATTGCCTAATTCTTATTAAATTACTTAATTATATTTTAATGTTAGCACTAATAGTATTGCTTTCATATATTATCTTTTATTTACGCGATTATTATAAATATCAAATCCACTTATTTTGAGATTTTTCAAGTTACTAAAAATAATTTATTCCACGACGTTTGGATTCTTTCCAGCATCCATGATCACGGCAGACTAAGTTGGTATGTAAGTATTAAGAATTGCTTTCACTAATATTTTTTTCTTATAATAAATACTTTGATAGCGAGTTAAGGCTAGATAGTAACGAAAATTTAGTGTAATTTTTTGTCAAAAGTAATTACTTTCTTATTTTTTGAAAGAAATTATCCTTATAAAAAGGTTCTAGCAGATAGATGTGGTAAAAGATCGCAAATCTATGTGTTCATGTCCCTATAGACATTTATTTGACAGGCAAACATTAACCCTATTTTCTAAAGTTAACTACAAAGAACAAATAATCATAACCCGTAAAACCGTATGTAATAGAGTCTCTATTACATACGGTAAGCAAATTTACCATTAAAACACAGTAAATACTTGCGTTGTGTTAACCTTCATTGTTCTAAGTGACAGCTGAATAGCTAATGTAATAGATTTAAAGTTCGTACAAGATCAAAGAAGAAACCGCTTAGATAATATAGTCCTACAATCAATAGGTCGTGGGTTCGAAATCGGCAGTGAAATAACTTTAAAAGCTGGTTCCCCCCTGGATTTTGACTTCCTTCGAATACAGTTTATCCCTTGAGTTGTGGATGTTCTATGTCAGTCGATGTATGATATATGAAATCAGTAATGTAAGCAGATAATAAGCCAAGATAAATTACAAAATAGCTACAAGTAAGGCAAGATAAATATGGTCTAAGCAACAATATCACCGCCTCCTTGGTCTGGCGGTATTTGCCCTTGCTAAATAAACCGGAGATCGTGTGTTCGGTTGGTTACAACAAATTGGACCGATCACCCAATTGTCCGAAAATTAAGATGATCCATGCGTCGGATGGGCATGTAAAAAATCGGTCCACCCACTAACCCGCATTCGACTAGCGTGGTGGGATACGGTCAAAAACCCTCTAATGGAGAAGGCGTGCATTAGGGGAGGCCTATATCTAGCAGTGGAGTAACACAGGCTGATGATGACGAACAATACCAAAACTTACAACCTCTTCGTAACTTGGCACACACAACGATTCGATCGTATGTACGGGCGCTCGTAAAATAACTGCAAGTGCACCGCTAATGATATGGCGGCCATTAACAAAACCGAGATCCGTCCGAAGTATTCCCGAATCGCCCGAGCGCGGGTAAAAACTGATTGATACGTGTTTAGTTTGCGAATGGCGCATCTCCGCGCCGCGTTTGGGCTGTATAATGCGGCTAGTGGTGCAATATCGATACGGTCGTTTTCACCGACTTTATTATATCGGAAGTGATTAATATTATGGGGAAACCACACGGAATACATGTCAATCGAGTACCATTATAAAAACGAAGTGGTTTCGTTAGAATTGTGTTGTTTATGTCTCACTAAGAGGTTGATCTCTCAATGAAAATTCATCGATAAGAACGCTAGATGTTAGATAGCACTTTGTGTTTATGGTTTACAATATTTTCCAATATTTAAATTCTAAATCTCTGCGTCTGCTCTTAATTCAGATATGGGCTGAGGTATGTATTATATATTTATAAGCCCAAAGGTTTTTGCGGTCCGTGCCGGAATAGCTTGCCGAAAGCATATTTTTCTAAACACGTCAGATTTGCAGTATATATTTATTGAAGTTTTCTCGTCACCCATCCCATAGTGCCTCAAATCGAAAGCCTTCGAGAAACGAAATCTAAAAATAAGTGCGTCCTACCCGTCATGACCTACGGTGCCGTGACTTGGACACTTACGGTTCGACTGAGCTATGGAGAGGGCTACGGTCGGAATATCTCTGAAGGACCGCATCAGAAATGATGTGATCTGTGAGAGAACCAGAGTCACCGATACAGCCCACTGGATTAGTAAGCCCTGCGGTAATATGGAGTGACGACATTCGCAGAGTGGCCGTGTGCGCTAGATGAGAATAGCCGAAGATCGGAAGCGACGGCGTGCATTAGGGGAGGCCTATATCCAGCAGTAGACTGACACAGGCTGATGATGATGATGATTATTTGGAGTATCGATATCGAAGTTTGTAACGGCCCATCCCTAGCAGCGACAAGATGCACCATTCAGTGTACCGATCTGCTTATGGCGAAGGCATCTTGTCCGCTGAAAACAGTAATGAACATCAATTAGCGGGTATTTCAATGGCTTTGAAAATTTTAATGCAATATTCGCCCTTATTGCTACAATCGGGTTACTTCTAATTTTAGAAGAAACCATATTTTTAGAAGACACACGGTCGTTTTTGGCGTCAACCACCAACCCCATTGGACCAGCGTGGTGGGATATGGTCCAAAAACCCACTAATTGATAGGGGTGAATTAGGGGAGGCCTATGTCCAGCAGTGGACTAACACAGGCTGATGACGTCTGTGCGGCCTTAGGTTAGCTTCGAGTTACTTGGTTTGGTGTTTATGCAGGCCTTATTCAAGGTGAAGCCAATCTTGTCTGTGGCACCTCTCAAGTAGGGCAGGACGACTAGTACTCACTCGACTGTGGACGGCTTCACTCGGTCCAAAACCCCTAATATACTTCCGACATAATAATAACTATACTTAAAATTCAATTAAAAAGCTGATCTTAATACAGGCAGTCAGACAGAAATAACCATAACCAACTCTAAGAAAGGTCAATGCAAATTCCCGCCTAACAACTCAGTTCAGCAATGAAAATCCCTATTAATCAAAAATATTTCCCCCTGTCCGACAGTCAAATAACTTTTTAAACATAAATAGTGTTATAAAAATGGGTATATTTTATTTGCAGATAAAGAAACACTGAACTCTACCAAAGAGAGGGGTAGAGTCACAAAAACATTAATAAGCAATCGTATTGGCTGGATGTAGAGCTATGTTATCTTGACTTTGGATTGGATGATAATCCATCACACGTCTCTAACGAGTGTTAGTGTTATTTGCACTTCTTCGGAAAGCTCTGAAACAAATAAACCACTGTTTGTAGAACTTCTTAAAAATTAGAGCTATCAGGATTGGTCTAAAGACTTGAATGGTCTAGACTACAGTAACTAATGTATAAATAATGGCAAATGGTTTCAGTAATTGTATTGCGTTATCAATATTCCTCTCTAGCACTAGGTGTGCTTTATATAAAAAATATAGTGTAGTGTCTGTCTGTAACATCAAAATAACCGTTTTCAAATGACTACATTGAGATATATGTCTAATCGATTCATATAACGAAACAGCATTTTTGTTTGTCTGCCTGTTTGTTCTGGCTTAATCTTTGGAATGGCTGGCCCAAGGTGAAAGATAGCTGATCTAACTCGGAGTGAGTTACGATACTTTTTGTATATTTTTATATTACCGCACGGGCGATGCCGCGGGCAATAGATATAGTATAAAAGTACTAAGCCTTTAAGTCTAATTTGTACTTAAATAATAGATGTCGCTGTTAGCTTCTCGAATATATTTTTATGCAACTCAACGAACAACGATACCTTACTCATGATTGTTAGCAGCTATCATTACGGTGCATTGAACTTGTTTGCAGAGAAACAAATGCGAAGGGCAAATTGTGTTTTTTGCCCAACAGCGTTTTAAAATGTAATCATTAACGGTGTACTTCTTGAGATACGTTATTATACAAATTGCGAAATGACGTTTGCTTACTTTGTATGGTATTGTAAGAAAATACGTGTTGAACAAATACCAACATTTTTTCAAAATACAGGCACTTTTGTTACTTGAAAATCTTTGTTCTTTCGTTTAGGTTTATCATCATCATCATCATCATCCTGTGATATTCCATTGCTGGACATAGGCCTCCCCTAATACACCCCTATCCATTAGAGGGTTTTTGGACCGTATTCCTCCACGCTGGTCCAATGCGGGTTGGTGGGTGGACCGACTTTTTACATGCCCATTCGACGCATGGATTATCTTACTTTTCAGACAATGGGGTGATCGGCCCAAATTGCCCTAACCAACTAGAAAACAACAATGAAAATTTTTTGTGTCCCCGCAGAATTCGAACCCATGACCTCCGGTTTCTAAGCCACACGCCTATACCACTAGGCTACGGAGGCAGTTCGTTTAGGTTAGTGCGTTGATATTATCATCATCAGCCTGTGTTAGTCCACTGCTGGACATAGCCCTCCCCTAATACTCGCCTTCTTCATTTAGGGGGTTCAGTTGGCGTTGATATTGCAACCGTCTATTATTCCGGTTTGAAGGGTCCGGTTTACCGCGTTAATATTACGTAGCACACTCTGCATCAGAATGGAATTATGGTTACTTTACACTTTTATACAAATCATATACACGAACATATTTGGAGATACAATCATTGTCACATCTTCTTTAATCACTTTTTATACACATCATATACCCAACCATGTTTGAAGATACAAAAATAATTCAGGAAAACACAAATGTTACTCTAACATAGTCCACAATTAAGCCTGAAGTTATGCATAGATTATTTGTAAATAGGGCATCAGGTGATATCGTCTTCGCGTGGATTTTTGCTTATTATGAGATGAAACGAAGAGGCTTTAAACTGTTTTATTTGCATAGTTACGTCTTCTACCTCAAACCAATGGCTTCACTGATAATCAGCATCCACGAAGTTCTAGGTAAATTCTTGACTCTATGCTGAGTGAAGACCAATTTGGTAGAAAACAAATTATATTTAATTATATTATGTATATTTAACTTAACATGTAAAACTTATCATACATACTCGTATGTGTCTAATAACGTTTTCTTTCTTTCTTTTCTTTCTAAAGGTGATAAGCTAATCGTTCATTTGCATTAATACTAATTATCAACTATTGAATGAATCCAACTCTACATTTCTTAGAATTTCGGCCTAAAAGAAATGTAGAGTAACATCCATAAAATAGGTCTTATCGTTGAAACGCGGGTTATTCTCTTGCTTATTAATTAATACCTCTAGTAATTCAAAACAGAGCAGCAGAAGGGCTAGCCCAGTTCGTTTCTAGTCGCAAAAAAAGTATAATTATGTCTCTGGTGAATTCCCGACCAACAGTTATTAATCCCTGGTTTGAAGGTCAATCTTTTAGAAAACGTTATGCGGACGCTATGCCGTTGCCATGGGCTACATTGTCCACGTACGTTCCATATCGTACTGCATTCACGTATAAAATGATTAGAATTAAATGTCTCCTTACTATACTACTGCATCTATAGCCTAGTCACTGCCTCTGTAACCTAGCAGTAAGGGCGTGTGCTTTGGAAACCGGAGGTCGTGGATTCAAATCCTGCGGGGGCTCAATAAATTTTCATTGTTGTTTCCTAGTTGGTTGGGGCGATTTGGGTTGATCACAATTGTCTGAAAAGTAAGATAATCCATGCGTCGGATGGGCTTGTACAAAGTCGGTCCACCTACCAACCTACATTGGACCAGCGTCTAAGACGGTCCAAAACCCCCGTAATGAATAGGTGTGTATTAGGGGGAGGCCTATGTCCAGCGGTGGATTATCACAGACTTGATGAGGATACTACGTCTTCGTCTTCTTTTTTGAATAAGAATGGCTTAACCAAGTGTAACTGCGTGTGATTCCCTATGTCAAGGTTGAAAAAATAAGTAGTATATTTTAAAATGATCAGTTGTGTCGACAATTGAACGTTAGGAAGAGCTAAAGTCACATGATCGGCTGAGTGACCTATAACAAACAAAACATAAAAGTATAATTATTTCTATTGCTTGCGCAATATTATACATTATTAAATAAATTACTTACGGATTTTATCGCGTTATCGTTGGTCTACACCGTGACCACGCCGCTGAAAGTGTTCGAAACGTCGGGAATTAAAATGTAAAATAAACGCGATAAAATCCGTAAAGTAATTTTATTTAATAAAACATAAAGTTAGTAAAAATATAATTTCATACTCTATTCTACGTCATAATAATATTACAAGTTGGTTAGATTGTAAGTCTCAAAGCAGAAGTATGGCCCGTGGTCTGTTAACAAACTTGTCACATCATTCGGTATAATAATGAATATTTTAGACACCGATCTATTCTTGCGGATAACAGTAGCCAGCTGCGGTTAGGCCTGCGGTAAACAAAAGGCGGTCAAATAGCCGCTGTTGCTTATTGAGCAATTACTGAAAGTACTTATAAGCTGTCATGTTATTTTAATATAATAATTTTTAAACATAATCTGCCTCCGTAGCTTAGTGGTATGTGTGTTTTGGAAACGGGAAGTCGCGGGTTCGAATCCTGCGGGGATTGAACAAATTTTCATTGTTGTTTCCTAGTTGGTTAGGGTAATTGGGGCCGAACACCCAAGTGTCTGAAAAGATTGGACCAGCGTGGTGTGATACGGTCTAAAACCCCCTAAAGGATAGGGTTGTATTAGGGGAGGCCTATGTCCAGCTGTGGACTATTACAGGTAGATGATGATGATGATCGTAATGTTTTGTTATTAATTTGAGGTGGTCTGAAGTTTCGACCTAACAATGATAACAAGATTTTTTTTCTTACTTTTTTTATTTATTTTTCTACATAGTCTCCTTGTAACTCTATACACTTCTCTCAGCGACGCTCCCATTTCTGTAATCCGTCCAAATGGTACTTGGCGTTTTTCTCTGCAAAATAACTGTTCACAAAGGTGATTGCCTCTTCATTTGACGACAATCTTTGTCCTCCGAGCGCAGTTTTTAGATGAGGGAACAAAAAGAAGTCACTTGGGGCCAGATCTGGTGAGTAAGGCGGATGGTCAAGCAGTTGAAACCGTAACTCGTGGATTTTTGCTATGGCAACCGCTGAGGTGTGAGACGGCGCGTTGTCTTGGTGAAACAGGATTTTCTTTTTCTGCAAATGTGGCCGTTTTTCCGCAATTCGTGCCTTCAGCTCGTCAAGTAATGATGCGTAGTATGCTCCTGTAATGGTTTTCCTTTTGAAGATAATCGATAAAGATAACTCTATGACTATCCCAAAATACAGTCGCCATACTTTCCAGCCGAAAAACAGTTTTGCTTTTTGGAACTGGTTCCTTTGCAGTCCACTGTTTTGACTGTAGTTTTGTTTCGGGCGTATAATGGTGTATCCAAGTTTCATCTACAGTAATTAATCGGCGGCAAACTCGAATTTATTGCACCTAAACTGTGCCAACAGAGCTTTGAAATATTCATTCGAACATGTTTTTGGTGTAATGTGAGCAAACGCGGCACCCAACGAGTTTTGTCATGTCTAAATCTTGATTAATTATGTGACAAACACGTTCTTTGGACATTTTCATAACCTATGCTATCTCTCTCACTTTAATTCGGCGGTCGTTTAACACCATTTTGTGGAATTTAGCAATGTTATCGTCAGTAGTTGCAGTTTTGGACGTCCCGAACGTTCATCGTCTCCAAAGCTCTTACAGCCACGTTTAAATTCAGCTGCCCAAAATTTCACTGTGGTAAATGATGGTGCAGAGTCCCATACATAGAGTCCATCTCGTCGTTGATTTGCGTCGACGTATTGCCTTTCAAAACAAAATTTAATAACAGCTCGATACTCAATTTTTCCATTTCACAAAACACTCACTTCTACTCACTCAAACGACTGTCAACTAAAAATGCGCGTACAAATGGCGAAACTTTGGTAGTACCTGTTTAAATTTCACAACTACATTCAGTAGTTTTTATTAACGAGTGGCGCCATCTTTGAGTTGAAGTCGGAAACTTTTCAGACCACCCTCGTACATCGTGTAAAAACATTTCATTATCTCGTCCCGTTAATCAAATGATTTGTTAGTCATTTATTATAGTGCACGAATAAAATAGTGTTGATAAACTTGCGCTTCGTTATCAGAATATTTACTAATTTTGTTAAATTATGAAACGTGTTGAATACTGCGAGGACTTAACAAATATTCATTGTTGTTTCAGTTACCAACACGGGCTGATCACAATTGTCTAGTAATACTTTTATTAAGATTATGAACGGTGGTGGTCCTTTACAGGAGACCGTCGGGCTGATACCACAGTGTCTGTTTCTGCCAGCTGACAGCCGATGTTGAAAACACTGTAGTGTTCTCGGTTTTAAGAGCTACCGTGCCAGCGTCTTTACTGGAGTATCAGACTTAACACACTATGTCTTACGGTAGGCAGCGGGTTGGCGATACCACTGGTATTGCCAATGTCTATGGGCGTCGGTGACCACTTCCCATCAGGTGGCCCGACTGCTCATCTGCCTGCGTATGCCATAAAAAAAATGATCCATGCGTTGGACGGGCACGATAAAATTCGGTATTGCGCCTGATCTCTCTCCGCACGTGTCGGTTATCCGTCCCATCGTACAATAAGAGTGAAGGAAAAGGGAGTGGTTCTGTGTTTGTGCGTAAATTTGTGCGTTATAATATCTCCTGCGCAGTTGATCTCTCATATAGATCGGCCGCCGTACTCGGATTCGAATAGGAGGACATTATTCTTGAATAGTTTGTTTATGGTTCGCCGTAGTTAGTTACAAATTGTTACATCCTTACAAAGACGAAAATGTCAATGACCATATGATAAGATTAAAAGAAGAGTTACAGTTTAATGTTTTAAAGCTAGGATAAGCCTGCACAGAATATATGGTATAAAAATGATTAAATAAAAGACTTTACGGATTTTATTGCGTTTCATTTGGTTTCAGTGTCAGAAACTTTGTAGGGTCTATGGTCACGGGCAGACTGACGAATTGTTTGTCAATTAAAAATCTTAATATATGCGTTTTCTATTATAATTTGTCAGTTTGACGTGGCAATCAATTAAGGAGTAAATTTTAATAAAAATATTGTAAGGAATTACCTAATTTTGAGATACAGAGTATCAACTATATATTGACGAATTGGAAAATTCTGCATTTATCCACTAAAGTATTATTTTATATTAATGTTACTAGTCATAAATAAACTTAAATTAACAATGGTAAAATCGAATTTGGAATTCGAACTCATTAAGAACCACAATGAATAATCTTTTAATGAGTTTTCTAATTAAAAAGCAATATTACTATTAAACTATATAGCTTAAATAGTTTATTACGTCCAAAATCCAAATGCTTACGAAATATCTGTTATTTCAACAACAAATTGTCTACAATATTAAATACTAACTTCCTAAAAAACAATAAATCAGTAAACATAAATGGTATGGTTAGGCAACTTAATCAATTTATTATATTCTTTAAGTGTACTCTTTTTTCATAATAGTAATAAATCGTAAGAATTTGCATAATCCATGTTTCTAAAAAGTGTGTAAAAAATGTCTTATCGCGCTATTAATTTTTATAAAAATATTTATTATGCCTGTCAAGTTCGTGTATGGTGCTTAAAACACTAGCGATATACGGAAGTTTAGTTTTGTACGCTAGCCGTGGCGGGAAAGCTGTTGAAAAAAACAATCCGTGCTCTATGGAAGGCATTTTTCAAATTTGGAATGAATCACGGGAGCGATTTGTTTGCGGAGTTGTGCAACCTCGCGCAAGCGAAAGGGTAAGTAAACAGAATTTCGGGAAGGTGTCCGCCGTCCGCTGTGCCGGCGCGCGATACGGACGCCCGCGGCCGCCAGTGCCGCGCGAGATCCCGCACGGTTAGCACGCGTTATGCGTTCACGCGCCCGGCCCGAACGCTCCCGATAACTCCCGACGCGTACCGAACGCGCGTACACGGAATATCACGGCGAGTCAGGCGGCGGCAATTCTGACGTTCCCATATAGCTGCAGCGTTTTGAGGTTAGGTGTTTTCCCGCTCGCCTCCGATCGGCGGCCGGCGACTTTCGGTTGCATAACAATGCAACGTTCGGCCGCGTGGAAAATGTCGCGTGCGCGGTGAAAATCACACGGTTTTGTGTCGTCCCGAGTCAGTTGGTGCGTTGGACGTTTCCACGCGGTACGTGCGAGCCGTGATGTCGCGCGCCAAACTTTCTGCCACCAAAAGTTTTCGCGGGCGCACACCGGTCGCGTTAAAGTCCATCGGCGCATTATCATCAGTGTCCGTCCGCACGGATGATAGTTCGAACGGATTGTTGTATCGATATTAACCGCCGCCGTGTCGTGCCGTGATATTTTGTGCGTTACCGGTATTTTTAGTGTTGTGCATGTGCTCAATCGCCGGTGATGTTTTCAGGTCAGTGGGGAGTACTGATTGATGTCTAAGTACCAAGTGCTGTGCCCGCGACAGTGTCGACGATTCGTTTAGAGTTACGATAACCACAAGTGATACTACACGATTTCTGAGAAAGTGTGACTGGCACGTGAATTGGTTGGGGGTGAAAGAATACCCTCTGTGCAGTTTCGACTCGACGTCGGCCACTGTAAGTAAGTTTTGGCCCACTAATGCATTCCTTATCACCGCGATATGTAGTTTTTGGACTGGTAAATACACTGTTAATGGTTTTATTAAATGCGAAACGGCTAGCTAGCTGGCTCTACATGACATGACCGTAGTAAAATCGTCGTTTTACGAGAGAATTATCGTTTACGAAGATAAGAAGTTTTATGAAGTTTCAGTGACATCTGTACATGCTTGTATAAAATTAGTTAAAATGTATTGAATTGTTTCCGTAACGTTCCGGCAAGAACTTGAGAGAATAATATCTTTTTATTACTTACTATTTGGTTCGGAAATTAACTGTTCTACACGGTTACTTCTTTTAATTACGCGATTATTGTACATATCAAATTCACAAATTTTTCGCGTTCTTTATATACATTTATTCCCGACATCATACATCACGGGCAGACTGTGATATGTATGTGTGATTGATAGATATATATAACGAACGCGAAAAATTCGTAAATTAGTAGATTTGATGTCTTCTACACGGTTTGAATATTTTTATAGTCTTAGATACAGTGCAAGTGTAGTGCGTTCGGTTCTCAGCCAAGTAGAGTAAAAGTGAGAAGTGTAGTATCAATAGGAAGTTATAATTTGTAGTGTTGTTTGTCTACATTTACTTACAATCTTAGCAACAATTTTGTATATTTAAATAACCACTAAAAGTGTTATAAATTTTTGGCCTTTTCTAACATCATCGCTAGACAAAATCAGTATTATTTGAACATAAATTCTAGTTTTAATTAACGATTATTTGTAAGTAATTGCATTTAGTTACTAACATGGGTAATTAGCTATAGCTAGATCATTATTTATTTTATTTAATCAAATAGAAATAGGAACATGACGGAAAAAGCTTTTAAATATTTATTTCCTTGTGTTTAGAAATCGTTTATGTTTATAGATACTGTTAGCGTAGGTACAGTCCGTTCACTAATTATAGGAGCGGGTTTGTAGGAGTTTTTATTTGAAACTAGTAACATTTCTATGATGTATGGATTCACATATAGCGAAAGTTGGTGAACGGGTTTTCTATGGCAATCTATGAGGTTAAAACACTACAGTTTGATTCCTCTTCTTCTTATTAATAGATAAATTGTTATTTTCTATTTTTACTTACGTTACATTTCTACACATTTACGTTACATTTTCTATATACATTTATTAGATACGATATTAAGCATGTGTTATATATATATAAATCTTCCTCTTGAATCACTGTATCTATTAAAAAAAAACCTCATCGAAATCCGTTGCGTAGTTTAAAAGATAAAAGGATAAATAGGGACATAGAGACAGGAAAAGTGACTTTGTTTTATACTATGTAGTGATGAAACGCAAAATGGAATGGCCAAAGAGAATTAGGTTTTGTAATAGATTGTATTCTGCTCTTATAATCTCAAATAAGCTATCGTACGTATTACGAAAGCTTCCACACTTTTGTAACATTTTCATTTATTTTCATTTGATATGTTATAAAATTGATAACAACAGTATTATAAAAGGTAAGCATATCGGCAAGGAATTTTCATTTTATTTACCTACCATACAATTATACGCCGCATTTTCACTCTTTGAATTATCCTTATTACTAAGTACCAATCTAAGTTGAATTTTGATTTTTCTTTGTTTTGTTTGTTATCTCTCTTCTGTGTAACGTGTAATTAAAATATACACATACAGATAAAATATAACCTTTATGAAGACACAATATAAGATATAATCTTTTAAAAAAATTAGATTTAATTTATGATTTAAAAAGAATTAGTAACTATCAAGTCAAAATTAGGTAACAACACGCTACTAACGGTATACCTATACTGGCATACATTATTACTTAAATTCATTTAATGTAGGCATTTTATAACCTTGTAGGTTTTAATAGGCATTTCAAACTGGTATTATACACGAAGCTATTTTACGAATTGAGTTTAGAGAAAAAAAACGAACCGTGTTCCTAATTAGAAAGCGAATTTGTTGTCATTGGCGCTATGTGACGTCATCGCTAATGATCCCCTCGATTAGAAGACCTGTACAGATTGACACGAGGCTTTGTTTTCATTACGATAAAAATGAACGCAATGGCAGAGCTAAATAAGTGAGGAATAACTATTTAGCTCATTAGCGAAAGGCGTACGTCTATCCGTATTAACGTTTACTACAATACTAGCGACCCGCCCTGCTTCGCACGGGAGCTATGCGGATAGAGAATGTTACATTTTCTATATAAATTTATTATATACGATATTAAGCTATGTGTTATATATATAAACCTTCCTCTTCAATCACTCTATCTATTTAAAAAAAACCTCGTCGAAATCCGTTGCGTAGTTTAAAAGATAAAAGGATACATAGGGATATAGGGACAGGGAAAGCGACTTTGTTTTATACTATGTAGTGATGAAACCTCAACTGAAATTTAAGTCTAAGTTAATGTTACTTATTATAAAATAAAACATGTTTTCAGGATATTTGTCAAAAAAAAGTTAAGTGAAGTTTATCCTATAAACATAAAGTTATTAAAAGGAATAAAATAGATTTCGCAACAATGAAAGTCATAATTTTATTTTTTAGCAATTTTAAATAAAGCTATATTAAATTAGCAAAAACAGTCTAATAATTCATCGGTAAGCTGTTAAAATGTTTTCGTGAGTATAAACGGTACGTCTTAGAGCTATCTGTACGTGAAAGTTTCAGTAAAAATAGCAAATAGGGATGAATAACTGTATAGCACTGCTAATGAAATTATTGCTGGCGACCAAAGCTGGCATCGGCCCAAGGCATATTCATAAATCCAATAAAAGGAACCCACCATCATCCAGGCGGTTATATAACACAATTAAAAGTAAAATTGAGAAGAATAATAAAATATATATATATTATATATATAATACCAACTATATATTAATACTCTAACTCAGTCTGCCCGTGATCATGGATGCTGGAAAGAATCCGAAACGTCGGGAATAAATATATGTATATAACTAACGCGAAATATCCGTACATTACTGGATTTGATATGCATAATAATCGCGTGAATAAAAGATATAATTAGATGAATAATTTGAACTAGAATAGTATTTTTTAGTAATTAAAGTAGAATAAATACTGGTCGTAATGAAATCTTAAGTGGCACAAGTTTCCGGGAAATATTGAAGAATTTCGAAGTTCGAATAATTCGATTTGAATTTCGAATCGAATTATTCGAACTTTATCGAATTATCGAATATCGATATTCCATTCGAAATGAGAATTATGTGATACGAACGATATTCGCGCACCCCTAGTATGTATACGCAGCTCAATACATTTTCCTGTTAAGATGAATGTAGAGATAGTTACATCATTTTGTAACCGGTCAAGTACATGTATTTCAATATTTTTAAGACGCCAAAGAATGAAATTTTTTTTAGTGACTCAAGCATTAACACTTGCCGCTATCTGTTATCAGAGCGAAACGTAAAAAAAAAGCTATGCTTCCCTTCATTGAATCGACAGACAATTAAATATGTCTCCGCTGACTCGGAAATATTCCGATAAAATTGAAAAATTTTGATTTAAATTGCTTTTCTTAATGAGTATACATTAAAGACCTTTTTTATACATCAAACAAGATTATGTGAGAGCTGTAATAGTTAAAAATGTATAAAGCCGTAAAAAGTTTCAATATCCGTAAAAAGTGGATTTGATATGTATAATAAACGCGTAAACAAAAAAAATAACTATGTATTAAGGTTTTTTTTAATCTTCAAGTATAAGGTTAATTACCTAGTATAAGTAATTAGTCCATTACAGTAATATAAACCATGGTTCCGGTCTAATGGGGCGCGTTTTGTAACCATAACCCAACATTTTGTAGCAGTAACTAGCGGAATTTAATTTTTTGCTTACGCACACAAATTGATATGTAAAAAAAATCTAAAATCAATATATAACCCGATGTCAAGGCCATTATTCCGGAACTAATCCATAATTGAAGTCATTACTATCAAAAGACACGTGCGCAAATTAATTTTAATAACAAAACCGCCATATCTAATAATTCCGTAATTATAGGACGTGGGGATCTAGAATTGTGGAAATGATTTATCCCTTCCACTGCTATATTCCCTGGCAACTATCTGAATTTTAATGAATACGTTCGTAATGTATTGATTTAATGCTAAATAAAGAAACGAAACAGTTTGTAGCCGGTTCTTTCCTGGACAGGTCATAAAATCAGGTCATTAGGTCATAAGTTACTAAACGGTAACAGATTGACACCAGAGCATAAGACAAACTAAATTCAATAAAGAATTTTTCAATTTGAACAGTCAAAATGAAGTCCTGACTAACTACTAACGCTTATTATGCTCTAAACAATTGTTATATTTAGTGAATTCTGTTATAATAAATTATTGATTTAGTTTTATACTTGGGACGTTATTTCCGTGTTAGAATTAATATAGCAATATATCGTATTGTAAAGTAATAATGATAAAGTCTCTTCACACGTGGATCGAACGCAGTGTCGAAACATCTGTATCCGCTAAAGAATTAGGAAAGTGTGAAAGTGCTTATTGTGTTATCGTGACCATTTGATTTATGATACCGTCTGCCTTTCGGATTGAACCGTAAGTGGAAGCGCTAAATTTCATGAACTAAATCCGTGAAAATCTACTCGATCGCTTAACATTTCTTATGTCCGAGTGGAATTTCGTGTAGTTCTAAAGTTATATTAAAATGTTATAAATATATTTTCAAGCTATTAGTTTTTGATAACCTAATATAACATAATAAACATAACATAGGCTAGGACCAAGTTTTGTTATGTCCAAAAAGTACGTTATGTAATTCTACGTGAATCCTTACGTTAAATACTGTACGTTAATTAATCAATTTAAAGGCGATTGCAGTAACTATTTTTAGTTTCCCAAGCACAATTATTTTTACAGAAGCAGATATATTTCTGCGTCTTCGTCTCCATAAATGATTCGAACAAATAAAACTCGACCAAGACTACCATTAAAGCTAACATGTTCTTCCGTACACTTTACTTACACCGGGATTCGAATTCGGTACCCTCGATCACACACAAGTCAGTATTTAATCAAGCGATCAAAGCCTATAGAAATACAAGGCGGTCGAACAAAAACCTGCCTAGTATTTGCATAGCCGGTTCCTAAAACAGTAAGCAATTCACTCGGAAGCATTGACGCTATGAGTTTTTGTGCGTAACAATTAATCAGTCAGGTCCATGACTTCAGTCACGTAGGCATTACATTATTGTGTGCTCTAGATTTTACGCTTTTTTTAATCTAACTCCCGATGTTTCAAGACATTCGCTCTCATCGATTGTTTCCTTGAACGTAGCTAAAATAGCTTTTCAATGTCAATGTACTATTCTAACGTTTATTTAATAAATTACGAAGATGTTCTAACGATTATGATTGCGATTTTATGTATTATCAAATGAGATTTGATGTTGTTTGTACACGATTATTATATTTTTTTAAGGATATCTTTTTAAGAAGTAAATGTAAAAATGATACCTAGTACCTTTTATTTCTGTTAGGTAAATCAGCAAAGCGTTATTAGTAAGCGTAATTGATTTTTTAATTGAATAAATCGACAATCAGGGCATTAGACTGTTGATACACGATGTGATCCTTCTTAATACGAATAAAGTTTTATCAAATATACTGAGTAATTACACCAACATCGTTGCCCTTTAAACTGGGACACAGCAGTGTATCCAAAAAACTTTACATTAGAAATAGTCACCCTCTATACAAATGCTTTCAAATTTTATTTACTCAAGTCTCGTTAAGACTTGAATATTTTAAGGGAACAATCAGCCGATTAAAATTCAACTTAACGTGGTACCATTGCTGCTACTAGTTTATATCATCGCATTTTTAAGGTAATGATTCGTTATAATCTGCCATCTACAATACAAACTCTAACGGAGAAATTATCTTACGGAATAATTAAGGAACATTTAATTGCAAATGCGACTTCATAATCGAAAAGATATACCGCATGATTCTCTCACGTCTTATCTATGCTTCATTGATACGTAATTGTAACGCCTACACAACCAAAAGCGGTAGTGTAACACCATTATTGATAATGCAGTTGCAGATATATGATAATTGGGATATAGTATACTCATAGTGCTAAGGTGGCGCCTCTACTTATGTTAAAGTTTGGTGATTCACAAGTGTACTTCCTGTTTTCCTTATGCTTAATGTCTCAAAGAAATTGGTTTTGAACTAATCCGTAAATGTTGTTTTGCGTATAAATTGTTTTATAGCGTTATTTAATATAAATATATATATAAATATAATTATGGCTGTAACGAAGGTCAATATATATTTTAGTATGATTAGCAAATCCACTATTTTAGCCCGGATTAATGTATATTCACTTTAAAACTCGTTCAAAGCTTACTTCAATTATTGTTCTTTGTCAAGTCTTTACGGCAATAAAACTCTTTTTACGTATTACTGCAGTTTGTGCACGACCTAGTGTGATTATTTACAAACATAACTTCTTTTATCATTCAATTCGAAGACGGCTATCGTCGACGGCTCGTATTCTGTAAACATCTTATTATTTTTAATTACGAATACATGAATCAAATTGATAGAAGTACCAAAGACCACCGGTTTACTATAAACAATTGTTCGACGTTGCCATTATTGGCACTTCTAAAGCATCAATAATTAATCTAGCCGTGTTATAATTATTGGAGGCTTATTAATAAATAAATAGACATAACTGGAAGTCAATGCCTCGGGCGTTAAATCCGCCTTTGTACTATAGGATTATGTAGTTTAGATAAAGCCTTTTTTGCCTTATGGATAAAGCGAGATCTAATTACAAGTAAGTGTCAAAATTTTTAGAAAACTAATAGATATGTATAGGTTTCGTCCATATTTTATGTACTGAAATGTTATGTATTATAAAACAAGAATAATGCTCTTCTTACAGTCGAATGCGGTTTAGTGCCATTGAGATAATTTATTCCACGTTATAGACACGTTATCGACTAAGGTCAACTATCTTACAATCGGTCAGAAATAAATTACATTGACGCTTTCTTTTTGCTTGTCACTACATAATAAAGGGCAATTCACAAATCAATGTATTAATATTGTTTACCGCAACCAAGATCGGTAGTGTGTAAACGCTATCATGTTCCGGTTTGAAGCGCCGTATAGATGTAGTAAGAAATTATTTTGCTTGAATATGATGACAACCAAACTGTCGATGAATGATAGTATTAAATGAGTGCCATTTTCATATCCATCAATATGAAACTTTATTGTTCAGACTCAAATATCAAAATGGTTAATGTCATTGTAAAGTATAGAGATGTATAGGTACTTAAGCTATTTGAGCGAGCACGATGAATATGTACCAACTTTAAAAAAAAATTACATAGTACAGTCTTTTCTCACTATATCTATTTCTAGTTAAATCACTAGCGATATAAGACATGCTATCATGAGTCAAGCCGGCTGGCGATTATGGCGTCTTAACTCATTTTTTACGCTCTGCCCGTGGAAAATGCGGTGCATGCTTATTATTAGGTTAACGTCCAACGTCGAATGAACGGCTCGTTATGTCGCTCGATTTGTAGACTGAAATGTTTTAATGTGGATGGAGAAGAAAATAATTCACTAATAAACACTGAAATAGGCACACGATTG
This sequence comes from Lamproptera curius, assembly GCA_029286875.1. Lineage (NCBI taxonomy): Eukaryota > Metazoa > Arthropoda > Insecta > Lepidoptera > Papilionidae > Lamproptera > Lamproptera curius. The sequence goes on from JAGSMT010000060.1 coordinate 2,814,318, forward strand.
AGTATTTATTGGTTAGTTTTTTCGTTGTCTCTAATATAGTGTTCAGCCCTAATAGAGTAAAAAACAGACGTTATCTTGTTTATAACCGCCTCCGTGGTCTAGCGGTATTAGCCTCTGCTTTATGAACTGGAGGACGTCGGTTTGAATCCCGTGGGAAACTTTGTGTTATCGTTGTTTTCTGGTTCGTTAGGACAACTTGGGCCGATCACCCAATTGGCTGAAACGTAAGATGATCCATGCGTCGGAAAGGTATGTAAAAAGTCGGTCCACCCACCAATCCTAAATTCCAGCATTGGACCAGCTAAAAACCCCTAATGAAAAGGTGCATGACACCTTGGGAGGGTTATGTCCAGCAGTGGATAAACACAGGTTGATGATGCATGAATGAATGCCTATGCGCATAAAGCGCAAGACCGATTTTGCAATTTTCTTCCAACAAAATCGATCACATACCTTTTATATTATTAAATAAGCCGTTAAAGTGCGTTTCATCACTCGTTAGTCAAACAAAGCACTAAAGCAGCAATTAATAGAATAACATACTTTACATGTCAAAGTCTACTACAATACCCGAGCCAAATGGTAGATGAAAAGTGTTATGTCAGATTCTGTTGTCGAAAAATCACAGGCTACTCCTATTGGTTCACGAATAGAAAACTTTAATCGCAAAAAACTTTTAACATAAGATAATGTTCATATAAACTTTGTCTTAATCGGCCCTGGTACACAATCAAACAATATATCAGATAATTTTTTTTTTTCATCATCAGCCTTTTATAGTCCACTGCTGGACATAGGCCTCCCCTAATACACCCCTATCCAATAGGGGGTTTTGGACCGTATCCCACCACGCTGGTCCAATGCGGGTTGGTGGGTGGACCGCCTTTTTACATGCCCATCCGACGCATGGATCATCTCACTTTTCAGACAATTGGGTGATCGGCCTAAATTGTCCTAACCAACTAGGAAACAACAATGAAAATTTGTTGGTCCCGCAGGATTGACCGACCTGCGGTTTCAAGCCACGCATACACTAGCAGAGCAGTCACACGTAATAACACATAATATATAATTACTTTTGTGTACGCGAATAATATACATTATTAAATAAAATGACTTTTTACGGATTTTATCGCGTTTATTTTACATAGTATACCATACCGTGGTAGTCTCCACGTGACCACGGCCGCTGGACACTGTTCGAAACGTCGGGAATTTAAATATGTAAAATAAACGCGATGAAATCCGTAAAAAGTCATTTTTATTTAATAACACTTATACTTTTTTTTAATTTTGTCTCACATCAGCGAAGAGATATTCACTTTTTATCCCGCGGCGTTTCTAATATTCTAGTGTCATGGTCACCGAGGGTCAGGGTATTGGAGAACTGGTCACTCAATTGGACTATTGTGATGGCAATGTTCCGTTTCCGGCGCCTTTGTGTCTACTTCCTCAGCACGCGCCGGTATTGCGATCTTGTTTCTCATCAAAAGCGATAAGGAAACATTTATGATTATTTTTAAATATTTACAATCGTGATTAGATTATTGCCTATGCACTTATAAGTATACTAGCGACCCGCCCCTGCATCGCGCGGGAGCTATGCTGATAGAAAAAATACCTACAATATTAAGCATGTGTTAAACATATAAACCTTCCTCTTCAATCACTCTATCTATTTAAAAAAAACGCCTTGAAATCCGTTGCGTAGTTTTAAATATTTAAGCATACAAAGGGATATAAAGCGTACAGTGAAAGCGACTTTGTTTTATACTATGCATTGATGCTTAACCAATTCCTATACTACTTTCCGATGTTATTTTTATTTATTACGGTTTATTTATATAATAAGTAAATTCAATGTAGTGTTGTGGCCAGAGTCGGGGAATCTTAATTCATTCGAAATTCTTTGAGCTCATAAGAGAAACGGCAACAAAACACTATAAATACGAATTTTATCGAATTTTTGTTAAAAAAAGAAGAAACAAATACTCCGCTGGAGTACGTTTCTTCTTAAAATGAATATTTGAAATAGAACTTACAGATTAGCCCATCTGGACACCTTATAAATGTCAACAAAATAACGGCCCCGGAAGCGAATGCGATCGTGTTGGTCGACCACGGCATTTTCAATCCCCACGCGATGTTCAAACTATAAGATTGACTGTTTCTCTTGTTGATGTCACTACCATCCCTTATTCGGCATTCATGTTATCTCTTATTAAATTAAAGTCGTCATTATTTTCTAAAACTATCATCACTAAGGGTTGTAACGCAATCCGCGTGACGTCACGCGTCGTTACACAACGCTTTTCCAACGCGCAGTCTGTCGAAGTGGCGACCTAGCGAAAATCACTCTAAAAATAACGCGTCTCTCCGGAGGCGGGCAGTATATTAAGCCAATTTGAACTTTATTACTGAGTAATAGGGTATAAAAATGTCTGTATAGAGAGTTAGCCGAGATCTGCCAATTTTCGCGTGTCTATGAACATTTATGGTCGCTGATAGCCTTTTTTTTGATGTGGTCTATGAACTTGGTCCGTGACGCGCCTCCACGTGTTGTTCGGTTTTAACGTTTGCCTGTGTGAAGTGTGTAGGTTTTAATAAAGGCAAAAATATAAAAAACAGTCCTACCATTAACATTACGCTGTACTTTTGACGAAGTTCTCGATATTTTAATAGCTGACGGAATCCGTAGAACCTGTTTTTGTCGATTATTTGCTACTTATGCCATAAAATTCCGTTCTTATTACAATGGGTATAAAAAAGGACATAAAAAAGAAGTATTGTGACATTCGCAGTTATCTAACTAGTTTCTTATTCAACTATTAACTCGACAAAAACTAAATTAAGGTTTCAAAACTAACTAATACATTCGATAGTTTACAAATCTAAATTAGAACTTTTAATAACTGTAAATCATAGACAACTTCGCTTCGATATCAATACTTAAATAGTAAGCAAATGTATGCGCCAGTATTGAATATTTCAAGGTCATTTACGAAATCGGCATAAAACGCGACCTCCTGACGACCTTTCTACGCATAGCCAATAGTTAAGTGAACGGCCGACAGTATTGCCATTGCCTAGAAACACGCAAATTGTCCTATAACTGCTCAGTGTTGCACGCACCTAACAAATGTACTTCTACAATGCACATATCACATGTTAAGAAGTATAAATTCAGCGAGGTTAACGCTTTTAAAGCTTTTGCCACGGTTGTGGCCGGACTGAAGAAGACGATGCGAATTATTTGTGGGTAAAATGTAATAAATAGAACAGGGCGTTATAACAAAATTTTTCCATGTTTTGGTAGAAAACGAATCTAAAACTGGAGACAGTATCACACACACAACAATATAGATAGTACAATTTATTTAGGTGGCAATGATTATGATACTGAAAAAATAGAGAAAGGTCGTGGTTTTAAGCATTATTATACTCAGTTGTTTTGAAGTCTCCATTTAATTTCATCATCATCATCATTAGCCTGTGATAGTCCACTGCTGGACATAGGCCTCCCCTAATTCACCCCTATCCACTAGGCGGTTTTGGACCGTATGGATTCAATTTATCGTAGGTTACTCCATTTAGTATGACCTAATAAAATATAACACTAAGGCATGCTATTATTTTTTACTCACTTACCTAATAATTACGTTCTGTTAGTGAATTAAAAGAAAAAAAAATAAAAAAGTTTTTAATCGTAAATATATATGGTTAAAAGAACATTGTTTCAATATTAGAGTCATCGACATTGTTTTTACATAAATACCAAGAATTCTTCACAAAATTATATTGAAATCGATACAAATGTATGTACATTTCGTTATGTTAAATGAACTCGTTCACGCAACTAGCATATGTAAATTTGAATCGCGGTAAAAGAGAATAGTGGTTGTTTAAAATTTTGCAGTGTATTTATCTTATTTAATACCGTTTAGTGATAAAAATAATGGTGTTTGAAGGTTACATTTTATTATTTAGCAGTAAAAGAATATTTATTTACACTTCTTTCACAAGCAGTGCATAGTTATTAGTAATTTGGCGCTATTCATACATACATCATCAGCCTGTTATAGTCCACTGCTGGACTAAGGTCTCCCCTAATATACCCCTATCCAATAGGGAGTTGGACCATATCCTACCATGCTGGTCCAATGTGAGTTGGTGGGTCTATCGACCGGTCTGTCGGATACATGATTATCCGACGCATGGATTACCTTCCTTTTCAGACAATTGCTTGATCGGGCCAATTGCCCATACCAACTAGGATACAGCAATAAAAATTCGTTGAGTTGAGTCCCCGCAGGACGCGAACCCACGACCTCCGGTTTCTAAAGAACACGCCCTTACCGCTAGGCTACGGAGGCAGTTAGTTGGCGTTATTACTTACTATATTGAATATCTTGGATAGTTATTTTTTTTATTATTAAGACTTTTAAAGCTAATTTTGTGATAACATTCAAATCCATTCGTTACGTTTATGAAATTAGCTCGACACTTAAATAGTAACAGTTAAAATTGTTTCCATTACTTATTACTAGCAGTTATGGTAGCGCATTATATCCGCTGTGGATACTAATAACATTACTAATAACGATTTGAACTACGTCAAATTACCACGTGCTCGGCCATAAACATCGTATGAAAGCCGGCATATCTATTAATATTGTAATTAGCTAAAAGTGTATTTTTAAATTAGCCTGGCAGTTAAAATAAAATAGTTAAAGCCAGATTGACCGCGGTTTCGAAAGTTTAGACCTCCTAGGGACGGAAAAATATTGCTTATAACCCGTTTTAAATAAGTAGCTAAGCAGTTAACTTTTAACAGAAATGTGCTCCTTTATTTATTTAAGATGAATGTATGTTAATTAAACGTACGTGAAGTTATTTGAATTGTTTTCAATTCGCGAACTGTTACTGTACAAGTCGGTAAATAACTTTGTCTTGGATGTAGTAAAAGACGCTCCTTGTTAACAATGCAATCTTTAATTAAAGCGTAGATAAGTATAAGAAAAATTCAGCACTTAAATTCTACAAGGACTATTTCACTTTTGCGTCTGATCCAATAGAGGTTAACTCATGATCTAAATAAATCGATATCACATAATTTTTATCGATATTTTCACTATGCCGTTAGGCGCCTACCGCTCTCTCGTTGGCACTGATTTGGCGTGATAAGTGGAAAGTATACAATGATAGCGCGTTGATAAGCCCCTTATCGGTGTAACGCTATCTAAACGGAATATGGCGGAAGTATTCGTTTACGAAAATCTTTTTTTTTTAATCTCAGTAGGTTAGATTTCATACTAATGTTTGAAGCTTAATAATGTTATTTATAAACCAGAATAAGATTTTTTATTACCAAATTATGATGTCAATTAGCAAATTATGAAAAAATCGTCATTGCTCACGCAATATTTAACCAAGAAGGTCATACGTTTATGTCGTTGAAGCTTCAAATTGGACTTTGTTTACACAATCTCCGAATCATTTTTGGACCAGCATAATTTCGTTGCAGAAATCTGTACGTTTTATCAGCTGGCATTAACAAGAAAGCAGAACATATTTAACAAAACACGCATGATCGTAAACGGAGTGTTTCTACAATCAGGGACGTAAATTCTCGATCGGTTCGCACACATCATCGTAGCGAAAAATGACAAAGTTTTCCGTTAACGCACCTCTTATCTCATTACAACATCTCGTCAACTTAACTGTACCGACGGCCGGAGCGAAACAAGTTTGATAGTGTGAATCGGCTATGCTATTAATACGTACATAGAAGGCAAACATACAAACAAGAGAGCAATAGCTAGACGAAAAGTCAATTAACCTTAATTTAGGGTGCGTGGACCTAAAATGACGCCCGGCTAAAACTGATGCAGCGGTCGTTTACATCGGCATATATGTATATGTGTATGTGATGTGTATATGTATGTGATGTATATATATGTTTGTATACTATGTTGCGTGTGACGTAAATCGACAGTGTAGCGCTTTCGTGTTTGGGTTTTCTAGCCACTAGTTTGTTACGCTGATAACATTATGACTTTAAGTTTTGTTTCCTTTTTGTATAAGATGTTTAGTTTAATTGCGGTTTGAGTCAGTTATTATATATATTTACACATAAATGTGCACTTTTTTCTTAGTATCGGTCAAGTTGAATGTTGAGATTAGATTAATAGCATACTTTATATGTTTTAGATTAGCTCTCAGTTCCCCTTAAGCAATAAAAATTCTAATAAATATATTAAATGTGCAACTTATAGCAGAAAGACTAGACGAAGTATTTGAGTGAATTATTATTATGTATTATATTATATGTAACAGTTTTTGTTACAAATTTTCTTCATTAAACGACAAGTACCGTGAAACTTACCAATACTAATATTCTTGTCACACGTTACCTGTATTACATGGTTTGAGTTGATTAGCATAAGTCTTACTTGAGTTATGTAACCTTCACTCCATTCACTGTCAAAAAGCCGTTACCTAAAGATATATTTAAACATATAAACGAAACAAATTAACTAACTTAGAGACTAAATATATGAACTAACATTGAAATAGACGTTTCAAATCGGACACAGCTATATTGCTTATAGCTTATAATATATTTGGTTGCTTATGCGATAACACGAAAACAGTACTTTTTGACATGACACCTCCTTATATTTTTTACTTTCATGAATTGCAATTAGAACAGCGCAACGTACTTATACTCAGTCACACTACGTATTTTTAAATTCATAATTTTTCAGGAAGAAATGGATGGATTGTTTTGTGTATATATTTGTAAGGCATATACTCAAAAACTGGGCCGACCTAAAAATTCTTTTACCTTAAGTAACATCGGCTACATTTATCGTAGGAAATTCCATTTAAAAAGTCTAATAATAGTAGCTAGTTACATCTAAGAGAAAAACACGTGTGTTATATCTATTCCAATAAGCGAAGTTTGACAAAAACTTTTCCATGACAAAATGCAAATGAAATCTAAATTTGTTAGAACCTACAGCGTTAAAAGCTTACGTTATCAAATTTATATGTCAACTTATAACTTAACCCTTGATAGACTTTCTCTAAATCAAATTGAATTATCAAACTGCATTAAAAAAACGTTGACCGCGAAAAAGTGATGGCTTTAAACACTCCATAGAATGCGGGCCCTGAACTGGGCTAAGCTGGTTAAAGTTACTTAAACATCACTGGAAAGTTACTGTGATGGACAAACTAGACACTGCGTCTATACTTAAGCGATGAACGGTATAATTTGACCGTTTGGGAGGAATTCGATGACAGGTGTAAAGCTGAAGTGGGTCAGTTGATACGGTCAGTTGATACGCGTGTACATTAGTAAATATATTTTAAAGATTATCTTTATAGCAAAGTAAACTGCCTTCGTAGCCTAGCGGTAAGGGCGTGTGCTTTAGAAACCGGTGGTCGTGGGTTCGAATCCTGCGTGGCCTCACCAATTTTTCTTTGTTGTTTCCTAATTGGTTAGGACAATGCGCGCTGATGTCTGTAAAGTAAATGATCATGGGAATGTAAAAAGTCGACCCTGCGGCTGATATCTCTCCGGTCGTTTCAGTTATCAGTCCCATTATATGAGAGTGAAGGAAGTGGGTGGACCTGTGCTTGCGCGTACACTTGTGCACTATAATATCTCATGCGCAGTTGGCTGATCTCTAATATAGATCGGCCGCCGTAGTCGGAATCGACTAGGAGACATTATTATAGCAACGTAACGGTGGTAGGTTTATTATGGGACCAACTAGGGTAGTACCCCCGCGGGACATAATCACTTCTGTGTTCCGGTTAGAAGGTAGGTAGTGAAACTAGTGGTGGATTTGAGGCGTATTATGTCGCAATTCTTATCGCATATTTACAAGTGAATCCTGCTCCGTTTTTCCAAAAATACCTGATATTAGGGTATTTTGATGTGCAGAGTTAATTAAATTCAACATACTGCCCTGATATTTTTTTATCACGTTAGCTGGTAATGTTTTTACACTATTGCTTGGTGCGTAAGCCTTTTTGTTCGGTTATATACAGAGATTAATATTTGCGGTTAAGGTGAGGATCCAAGTGATGCCTCTATAATAAAATTTGAATAATTTTTTTGTTCGCCCGTTGGGACGTGAGAAGAATGATTTTTTTTGTATTTATTATTATATTGATGTTGCTTTGTCGTGTTCACAAGAGATAAATCTCTTAATATTCAGAAAAAACAATATTAATTTGAAATTATCATAAATTATAATACTTTTTAGCCGTCTCGCTAACAATGCAAACGATTTAGAGAACCTACAAAGTATTCCTAGCCGTTATCCCTTGTCATTACGGGCTTGGATTATGATGTCTACTCTATAACCACTGAAACTTAAATGATCAAGTACATTGGATGGATAGGACTAGAAATCAGCAAATTTGTGGTATCCTCATCCTAAGAAAACTGCTTAACTTAGTCTTGACAACCAGGACAAACATAATACGTTCCCATTCTAGGACTAGTTTTTATAGGCCATTGATTACCAGGTCCCATGTCCTTTGGTTAAGACAGGATACACGAACAAGGATCTGGTCTGATTATTTACAAAATACGTTGTTAAAATTACTTCATTAACTACCAAAGAAGTTATTTAAACTATAATACAAGCTTTGTATTCATTTTATAGGTTATTGTTTAAGCGGTAGATATAGAATGCGCCTTCATGGTAATGTTATGCTAAACAATTCCATGCCTGGATGTTTGTGGAGAAACATTGGCCTATTGAGCCGGTGGTCGAATTCATTATTCATTATTTGATTTAAGATCGATCCTTACAGCGTTCCTTCCTTAATAATCTGTACGATGTATGAAGATGTTTTAAGAAGCTTACTGCATACAATACATTATTTTTTTTATGCTAATTTTGTATATGATGTACGAATGTATGTACTTTTGTATTACATATATTCGTTGAAATGACATTTTTTTGTATACTGTAATCACTTTGATCCGAATGTTTTGCTCGTGTTGCCATGTATTGAAATAAAAAAAAACTATTCAACGCTACATTTTGGAATGATGTTTATTTTTACGGTACCAAATCGTCATTTATATACCGAATTAAGTTGCAACTGTGTGTTTAGGACATAAGATACTGATCGTTCTGTAAAAATTGAGGGAACAACATATTTTATAACAACTGTATAGAGACTTCTTATTTTTTGTTGATAGATTTTTACGCTGAAGGCTTGCTTCATAGTGTGTCTATGCTAATTGATTATAACATGTTCATTAGTGACGTCAATTCAGATGTTCTCGGAATAGGGGCTTCCATTAACACGAACATAAAAAAACTTCTAGAAAATTATGACTAGGCTATTTTGCGTACCAGATTTCGTAGTACAATCAATAGCTATTTTTTAGACAGCCAAGAGGTGGTAAGTAAACGAGCAAGTCAAAGCTTAAATAAATTTATTGCCTTTAAAAACCCAAAGGTTGACAGAAAGTTGTGAAATACCGAGTGAAAGGTATGGTTCAATCTTGTGACATTTATTTTTTAATGCAAAGTTCATGTTGTTTTGCGAGAGTTATGGAGACTTAATACCTAAACCTTTTTTACCTTTAAATCTGTGTTGTCTTTGCTTAATAGCACTTGACATTAAGATTTTAGGATGTTATAGTTATCAAATCCTCTAATTTACGGATTTTTCTTAACTACTTAAATATATTTATTCCCGACGTTTCGGATTCTTTTGAGCATCCATGATCACGGGCAGACTGAAAATCAGCGCGAAACGCGAAAAATCCGTAAATTAGTGGATTTGATATGTATAAGATCCTAAAATATTAATATCAAGTGCTATTAAGCAAAAATCGCGTAAATAAAAGAAATAATCATGATCTTATAGTTTTTAAAACTTTCATAGGAATTTGTGATTGCAACTAAGGCAACGAACAGTCGGGCCACCTGATGGTAAGAGGTTACCAATGCCCATTGTCATCCACTGCCCAGGTGAGACATGCTAGGTCTCGTTTACCCACTAAATACGCTGTCTACGGTGCCCTTCAAACCGGAACAGTAATGTTTTTCTGCAGAAATAGACACAGAAAGGATGACTAACTACAAATTTTCGAAATGCGACTAGCGATTAACGATAGCAATCGTATTTTTTATGAAAGAATTTGTCCTTTAGGCACAAATTGTCCTTTTCTCTTTTAATAGTAAGTATGACTTGTTATTTAATCAACAGTGACGAAATCTCTTAAAGCTTCTCCAAAAACTAATTACAGACATCTACCATTTGCACATTCTAACAAGAACAGTATAGCATAATTTTTCATAGTGAACTAATGTTTAGTTTAACTGCTGGCTGACATAACAATGGTTTCGGCTACTAGGGACACATGGGCGCAATCTTAATTAAAAATAACTGAATATCACATACATCTGTGTCATCGGTGACGTAATGAATGACGTCATGCTTTGTAACTCGTTCATACATTGGTATGGGTGTCGACATAATAGTGAGTGTCGTAGTCAAGTGGTAGAAAGTAGTGGGTTCAAATCCTTTGGGTGCTTAATAATCTTTCGTTTGAACACGTTAGTTACGGCTTTTCTGGCTGTTTGTACGATTGCATAAAAAATAAGAGGATTGTATGATCTCCTCTGTTATTGTTTTGTGAGAGTGAAGAATATTATGGATATTATACACTTGTTTTTGTGTCTACATTTGTGCACCTAATAATTTTCTCAAGATCAGCTGTGTCGATCGACTTGGAGGAATTATTATTGTATTACGAATCGGCAATACAAAATGTAGTATCAGTGAAAGGTCAAACGGTCCAGATAAGGTATTGTTACTAGGTTAGGTCAGACGCTTGCATAGTTGAGATGCGTTATGGATAAGAGTGTACGCATTTGCATATATTTGTTAGATTAAGGTGATTATATACATTTACCCCTATTTAGGTTATTGCCTATTAGAGTACACGGTGGAAGGGTAGGCTTCTTTTTTACAGGGGACCGTCTAGGGATACTAACGACTTTTCTGCAAATCAGTTAAGCGTAAACGTAGCTGCTGTCTTCCGGTTAAAAGGGCACCATGGCCAGTGTAATTACAGAGTATGAGACCTAATGTCCCGTGTTTTATGTCGTTTAGTGGAATTGTGTCGGTTAAAGCTGCTTTTCTTATGGGCAGAGCGTTTAATTTATAATCGAGAGAACGTGCTGCTAGTCTGGAAGCTTTAACTAAACTAAACTAAACTTTACGGGACTCCCTATATAAAAAATATAAATAATGTTGTTTAAACGATTGACACATTTGCGCATTTATGGGATTCGAGGTTAATATTTATAAGTTTATCATGTTATATATAAATTAGTGTAAATTTATACTATTAAGTTATGTTTCAACTAAAATTAACGGTTACAAACCAAAATCTCAGTTACGATAAGCGTTAAGTTGTGGTTAAAATCTATTTTCATTATTCATTTCATTCATCATCAGCCTTGATAGTCCACTGCTGGACATGGCCTCGCTATACATCCCTATCCAATAGGCGTTTTTGGACCGGATCCACCAGGCTGGTCAATGCGGGTTGAGTGGGTGGACCGACTTTTACATGCCCATCCGACATGGATCATCTTACTTATTGAGACAATTGGGTGATCGAGCCCAAATTGCCTTAACCAACAAGAAACAACAATGAAAATTTGTTGAGTCCCCGCAGGATTCGACCACGACCTCCGGTTTCTAAAACACACGCCCATACCACTAGAGCTGGAGGCAGTTGTAAAATCTATTAATTGACAGTTATTTTTGTTTCTTGAGTATGGCATTTCGTCTTGGTATGACGAACTCTCTCGATCTGCTGTTAGTTGCTATGCTATCGTTTTCCTTATTGATGGACTATTTTATGACTTGTTCATGAGAATTATTTTGACAGTTCTTCTGTGAACTCCTTAATGACTGTGTTGTCATTCAGTCATATTTAGCGTTTGTAAATACATAATTTTAAAAACATTAAGTGAGATGGAATGTTTTAGTTAATGTTTTCTTAAATTGTTGTTACTAAAAAGCTGCCTTTGTGGTCTGAATTAATTAAACTTAAATTATACTTTATTTTTCTATTATTTGACTTTTTTTATTAATCAAATGATAGAGATAACAAGGACCGACTGATGGAAATGGGTTTTTCGCTGACCGCTTACCGCTCCGAGATGATGGATGTTACGTCTAATCAGTTATTACGTCCGCTGAGCCTTCAAACCAAACACAGTAGAGTTTTTACACAATAAATATTTGTGACAGATATAAGCACGGTGGCGGTACTTCCCAAGTCGGTGTTCGGTACAAAAAGGAAACCAAAAATACATTGATTGTTTTAATATTTTAACTTGGTTTTCATTTGAATATTAAATACGGTAAAAGAAATGTAACAATTTGTACCGCTTGACATGTTTGGGTCGATGACTTGAACATTTTTCTGGTAGAATTTTCCGATTTCATGCTGTAATGATTTGGCATTTTGTAATGTGAAGTAGGTAATTGATACTTGATGGTCATGCCTTAAAATTTAGAATCATGACTACTGACTTTGAAGCGGCCGTAGCTTTTTCAAGCGAGTTTTCCTTGTGGTTGAGTAAAACTATATTGATGATCAAATCATCATCTTACATCATCCACTATGCATTTCAAATAAAATCACTTTTATTTGTGACTGTTCAATTCTTAAAAACTGAATGAGAAATATAACACGAATATAAACTTAGTTTGTTCAGTCTCTTACGAAAAGAGATTGACCTAACTGCCAATAAAGCGATAGATGGAGTTATTAAGAGACGAGAACATAAATAATGTAGTAAGGACTAAACTGTCAAATTACAGAGAGTCCTAGAAGAGGAAAATTGTTGAAACGATAATAAAACTAGTCTGTCCTGTGACCATGGGCGTTGTGAACAAAATTTATAATAAACGTATAAATTTAAACGTAAATATCCATGTAACAACAACAACTAGATATAGCAATGCGTTGTTTGTTATCCAAATTTTTGTTGGTAACAATAGAGATTACTTAATCTAGTGTTACTTATCATGATGACACTTTATAAATTATTATATCTCAATATTCACCTGATAAATTGATCAAATTAGGACTTAGTAAAATGCATAATTATCACCTTTCATCATTTTCTGAAATCTGATTAAACTAAAAGTGTTTTTTTTTTCTGTGACGGTTTAAAACTGGTAATGAACATAAAATCAAATTGTGGTTTACAGACTCCGTTAAATATATTTTTTTCTTTTTAAAATGACTCCATTGTAAGTTATAGTTATTAAGGACCGTCTTCGTGGCCTAAATGTATTATTAGCCTTTGCTTTGCGTAAACTGGTGATTACGGATTCCAATTCGAGGCGACGAAGTGTTTGGCTAGTGCAAAGGCAAAATACTCAAAGACAGTTACACCATCAGCCTGTGATAGTCCACTGCTGGACATACGCCTACCCTAATACACCCCTATCCATTAGGGGGTTACTACATCAGATAAAGAAATTAACTAGACTAATCCGCCTATGTACGATAGGTAATTTATTTTTAAGGGTCGGTTAACACACTCCAGTTGCTATACCTAGAAATTTTACCACACTCACCTGAAAACAATTATTATTAGATTGTTACCATTGATTAGACGTGTAGTTCCAACTTAGGAAAATAACTAATAACGTGAAAAAAGGACGTAATATGTAGGTCAAGGGATTTTGGTACATATACTAGATTTACTTATTTATTTAACACTAGCGACCCGCCCAAGAGCCTCAAAAGCTGATAGAAAATATACCTACAATACCAAGCATGTGTTATACATATAAACCTTCCTATCTTCGTATCTATTAAAAAAACCGCATCGAAATCCGTTGCGTAGTTTGAAATTTTTAAGCATACATAGGGACATAGGGACAGAGAAAGCGACTTTGTTTTATACTATGTAGTGACTTCGTATACTTAACTTTTTAATTAAGTATCGAGTTTAATGAGATACAGCCGTGAGGCATAATGACCTTTTAAAGTATCGTTCAGATACGTTTCCGTTATGCGGTATGTGAAATGTCACAGTTACAGATTACGGGATATGAAAGTACGGTCATATGTTAGTTATATATTCCAATTATAGTGTATAAAATATCAAATAAAACTGTTTAGATGCTCTACCCTGCGAAGTAAGGTGTTATCGTTAGAAAAAAAAGTAATTTAAGCCCATAAAATACTATTTAACAAATGCATCCTAACATTTAGTCCTTTAAGTAAACGTTTTAAAGTTTAAGCTGCTGATTTTAATCGATTATATATAACTTACTTTTATAATTTTAACCAATTATATTTTATTTATATATATAACCAAATCTATATAATCGTTAAGCAAAATAATAAGGAATATGACATGTCTTACGTCTGTAAAAATTTTACACGAAATGATTTTTTTAATGAATAATACTTTAGAATTATCAGTATAGTTAACAGACTGAAATCTAAAATTATTAAAATTCAGATGAATTAATTTCTTTTCATATAGTGCGCGTGAACGACATGTAATGAGACATATTTAATTGAGTCTTAGGCAGCATCTGACTGCTATCGCATTACCGTAATAAGTTGGCACACGACAAAAATGGTTGGTGAATAACTGATGTAATTTATGTGTGCCGTTGAACCTTCGCGGTGATATGGTTCCGGTTATATGCGTTATGCGGACAGGTTGCCACCCGAATGCTGAGTATGATCTTGTGTGATTCAGAAGTCGAAAAGTAAAAGGAATTAAGTATACATGTAGTATCATGTAGATGCATTTTTTTTTCGATATAGCACGAGGAGAGATCAAAAGTGGTAAAAACATTTTTTAATGGCATACGCAACAGACGTCAGGCACTTGATGGGAAGTGGTCATCGAACCATACTTTTGAAAGATACAGCTGTAGTCGCCGAGCGCTGCCTAACTCGGAGACATAGGGTAGAAAAGTCTTACTTACCAGTAAATAGCAATGTACAACGGTCTCGAAATAGGTACCTACACCGTAAAATATATAATCCTTAGTAAGAAAACTGCAGGCAACTTTTGGGAGTAAAAGCTTTTAAAAGAATTGAGGTCTTGTAAAAGTGCTGCTCTCGGTCTGTGGGGAGACTCAGAGACTATGTAGAAAATAGATTACTAAGTTATTAATAGTCTTTATATTCTGTCTCAATGTTACTACATTTCGATACTTACCTAATATATCAGACTTTTAAATTTAACAGAGCGTAAAAGAACGTGTAGTATTGGTGTATGTAATGTTTGTATAGATATATTGAGAAAAGATTTTCCATCGTGAGTTTTTGAAATTTATATAATTATTATTTCAATTCCATTAATTCGTTTGCTCTAGCATAGTATAACTTAAAACCCAATATAGACATATACTGAGAATCGATTTTGCTTTGTAATTTTTACACCTCTATTATATTATATTATAATTATTATAATCATGATTTCCTGTAGAAAAGAAACCAAATCATAACTTAAAATTTATGCAAAACAGACCTAATTGAGAACGGCATTAAAAATGTATAAAGTTTAAAAATATAAAATCAAACAGCTTGTGATCAACGTGAGGAATTGAATTGAGATTGTTGTAGACAATTAAAAATTATGTTGCCGATTAAAAACGCGTGAAACTCTCAGAGAACAATGTTTAACCGAGCGGTTAATGGAGTTCGCGCGGTAATAGCTGCATACAAGCAACCGACGGCGACTTCGTTTGTGCACTTGTTTTTTAAAACGATGCATGTGTACCTTGTAGTACAATTTTACACGTGCACACTCATACACTATAAGCTGTTATTTTTTCCTTATATTCACGCGAATTCTATTGCTTGTGTTATACTGCGATTGTTTTATTGTTGTTTTTTACGTTTTTTCTTTTGTTTTTGTTGATTTTTCTGCCGCCATTTCTAAAGTTTAGCACTTTACTAATGAAACTACTCATTGATGGCGGAAAACTTTAAATGTAACGCGGTTCACATCATCAACCTTTGATAGTCCAATGCTGGACATAGGCCTCCCCTGATACACCCCTATCCATCATGGGTTTTTGGACCGTATCCTACCACGCTGGTCCCATGCGGGTTGGTGGGTGGACCGACTTTTTAAATGCCCATCCGTCGCATCCGTCATCTTACTTTTCAGACAATTGGGTGATCGGCCCAAATTGCCCTAGCCAACTAGGAAACAACAATGAAAATTTGTTGAGTCCCCACAGGATTCGAACCCACGACCTCCGGATTCTAAAGCACACGCCCGTACCACTAGGCTACGAAGGAGCAACGCGGTTAAATCCGTAGATGTTATGTCGAACATAGTGTGCATGTTAATCATACTTGCTATTACATGTCTTGACCACTTTCCAAGTGAATACATTACTGAATAAAGGGACTTTTAACGGATTTTATCGCGTTTATTTAACGTATTTATAATTCCCGACGTTTCGAACACTTTCCAGCGGCCGTGGTCACGGGGTAGACTGAGATGTCATGCGTCTTGTTGTCAGTGCTGAAGCGGGGTTTCCAGATCTCAATTGTAATTAATTATTTATAGTCTGAACTTTGACCTATGCAAAATGAACTTATTTTATCATTACAGCCGGCAGTGGTATTATGCTTGGGTTTTATAAATTTTTATTTATTAATTATGGGGTCCCAAGCAGGTGGTAAAATCAGAGTTCGTCGGCAATTTTAAATATTTAAAATAAATGCAATAAATTCCGTAAAAAGTCCTTTTATTCAATAATGTTAAGTATTTATTACTGATTAAATTCTCATATTGTGTGTCCGTACTTAAAAATGAAAATCCAACGTTTTGAGAAATTACGAACTAAGTCAACTTAAGGACTTTGAAACTAGTTTGCGCTCCTCGTTTTGCCATTAGAACGGCTGTTGGCCGGTGGAGTCAATCGATTCCCTCTTAACCCATTTAGTACTTACTATGTAGGCTACGGGAAATTCGTTGGCTTGGGCCAGTTAGATGTGGCATGTTTGTGAACAGACCGGCGTTAAAATGTCACCTTAAGGTTTGGAAATACCTTATTTATGGTTGTTTCGCATATACAAATGTAAACGGACTTTTAATCATTTTAATAAGTACTGTATACTCCGTTAGTTTCTATAGCTGAATGTTTTCAAGCGCAATACCATTTTTGCAGAAGGGTCTGACCTATTATAGATTTATATTGAAGTGAAATAATTTATCTTAATCAAAAAAAACGCGAGAGTTTTTGTTTCTTCACTAAATTAATACAACCCGATGATTTGACAGTTTCGGGCAGTTAACAAAACTTTATCAGATTTGTTAAGTTTGTATAAGCTGCACTTCAATAAATTTCGTGGAGTGTACACTGTACTCAAAAAGTATGCATATGTCCTTAGACCCTCACTGTATAATAAGTCCAACTTGAAGCAGAGCTTTTCGAGTTTTAGACGAAACAATCCAAATTGATTTTACATCGCTTAATCCAGGTTAAACTGCCTCCGTAGCCTAGTGGTATGGGCGTACGCTTTAAAAACCGAAGGTCGTGGGTTCGAATCCTGGAGGGATTCAACAAATTTTCATTGTTGTTTCCTAGTTGGTTAGGGCAATTTAGGCTCAATTGTCTGAAAAGTAAGATGATCCATGCGTCAGATGGGCATGTAAAAAGTCGGTCCACCCACCAACCCGCATTGGACCAGCGTGGTTGGATACGGTCCAAGCCCTCTAATGGGTGTATTAGGCCTACGTCCAGCAGTGGACTATCAGAGGCTGACGATGATGATGATGAATCCGGGTTATGAATGTATTGTTAGTCAAAACGGTCTGTTTACAAACATCCAACATTAAATCAGCTTTAAAGCAGTCCATTCGTAGGAATCGATGCGAGAGACGGCCACTGTCGAACGCTTATAAAGCGTTAAATATAGCATCAATCGGTTATTGCGAGCGTGTTACGTAAGGTCGCGATTGGTTCGGCGGGACAGGCGGGACGGGTGACGTCACGTCTATTCTTAACACGTAAATAGTGCACGTATAGCGAGCGAGTCGCCGGTCGGGAACTAGGTCCCGAACGGCTTAGGAGCTGGGGATGTCTAGGCCTCTAGCTTGTCGATAGCCCGGCTTCTAAGATATGATTTAGGTGATACTGGTGATAGGATAGCCTGTAGATAATTTTAACAAGGATTTAAGTCTGAATTACAAAACCCGGAGTAATATAATGAAGTATAACTGTTGTAGGGAGATGGGTAGTAAAACTGTAAAGTTCTCTCGCCAATCGGTATCAAAGTTTTCAATTAATTAAACGTCATAAGATCCGTAGTATTGGCGGGAAAGAGAAGGCAAGTTCGCGTTTATTGTATTAATATAATTACTTTTCAGTTATATATCAAATGCAATTTATCTACTCCTTTGAATTATAAATATCAGCCATTATTTTCTCAACGTTTAAATTGTTATTAAGGTGAATTAGTTATTCGGTAAGCTAAGAAGAGAATAAATTCTTCGACCAAATGTCATAATTATCACTCTAATTAATACAATTTGATTGCGTATTACGCGTTGAATAATGTAGGTTATGAACAATGCTTAATTTGATAGCGTATCGTTTAAATTTGATATCAAGGTAAATTTGATAATGTCCGTCAATATTTTTATTTATCAATTCATAATCCGCTACAAACTAGTACTAGTGTAAAAGTAAAACGAGAAAAGTTTTCAGAAGCCACTCAGGTTAGGAAGTTGAAGGTCCCTAGTACTATTTATAGGGGCCGCCTCAAGTGGTACCTCTGCGGTTCCTATTTCGGCCGCAAAGCAGTAGCGTGAAAACACTACCGTGTTCCGGTTTGAAAGGCACCGTAGCCAGCGTTTTTACAGGGTAAACGAGACGTAACATCCTACGTCCCTCAGTAAGCAGCACAATGGCGATACACCTGATATTGCTGATGTCCATTGACGTCGGTTTCCACTTTACATCGGGCCTGCACGTCTGCACAAAATTTTATTAATAAGCATGTTCAAAAATTATTAGGCGACACTGTTCGCCTGTTACATGTTACTCACAACCTGTGTACATTAGCACAAACTGCACGACAACATTTTAACACAGTCGGTCTTATTTATAATGTCCCATTTCCAGTTATTGGAAAGCGCCATGTGGTGTAATGGAAGTAATTGATAAAACCGCTTGTCTGTTTACACCCGACTAGTGCCGCGACTGGCTGTTGCGTTTAATAGATCGCAGGAATGGGACCGTTTAGATAAGCTAAATTACAATAATGTTTATCGAGTGATAAGAATCGAATGATACAATAACTGTGCAAGAGATGGCTTGTATGAAATCTGGGTCTGAGTTCAAATTTGGTTCGAATTTGGACCCAGATTGGGTTGAAACGTGGTCCCAAAAAGAGATATTACGTAGGTTAGTTTCATTGTAGTATAATTGCTAATGTGGTGGATTTTATATAGATAACGAAAACGTAGTAGGATAATTATGTATAGTTATGGTTTTTATGTTTTCTTACGCATGTATTAATAATAATATTATATTAAACATGTCAAATAATATCTCGTTTTAAGACGTGTCAAACCCTGTGCTCATCGTGGTCTATCTTAAGCCCATTGAGTAATGTGTATTTTTTCGATAATAAATAAATAAATAACAGTGACATATTCTGAGTAGGTACTTTACTGACTCACAATGGCTTTTTATTATAACAAACAATACAATCTTGTACTATTTAAGGTTTTTTAACGAGACGGTACTCTCATGTTTTAGTCCGAGCTATGCTATTTTTATGTGCCATGCTAAAAATAAAGTGTTCTTTAATTGAAATATAAATAAATCGAGGCGTCAGCCTGTGTTAGTCCACTGCTGGACATGTTTCCCCGCGGGATTCGAACCAACGACCTCCGATTTATAAAGCAAGGGCCAATACCACTAGGCCACGGAGGCGGCATATGATATTTTTAAAAAGTCTTTGTTGCTGCTGAAAAGTGCAATTTTAATAAGAAGACCTTCAAACCTTGACAAGGACAGAATTCAAAATGTCTCTCGCAATATTTAATACCATACTGAACTAAAATCGATACAACTTCAACGCTTGTCACGGCAAGATAAGAAGCGAGCAGTTAACTGAAAGAGCGAAAGAAGTACACAAGTAACGGTAGCTGTCGAAACTGCGGGTCGCGGCTAGTGTATCAATATATCGAGCGCGTAAAGGTTCATACACAAGAGTCTAATAAGAAAATCTTTAAACAATATATTGCATACAAGTCTTAGTAAATGTTCTGTTATGTATTTACATCCGACGACGTTTGACGTATTTGCGTCAGTGACGCTTTTGTATTGAAATTTACGCTTAACGTTATGTCACCGTTTTGTTTCCACGGGGTATAGTAAACGACTACATAAACTTATTACTAATTACCTAAGTATATCCTACTCGAGAAACTCCCAAATAAACTATTATTAAACAATTAAATTGACTGCAAGTCAGTCAGATTCAGTGTTCGCTAACACTTTAAAATTGTTAGGCGTGTTTTACAGGTCTCTAAACGCAGCATATCCCATTTCTGTCGCCAAGTTGTTGTTTAAACGACGATAGATGCATGACGTTATTGTTATCAGACGAAGGTCATGCTGGTTTCTTATTAGATAATAAAATGAATCGATCGATGATTACAGGCGTCCTAGTGTAAGCGCACCTCAAGTATCATTAAGTTTACAGTACCAACTCATACGCGAGTTAACACTAACTCGGAACTGGTTTCATTAGGTTTTTCGTTCGAGAGGTTTGCGCGGTTCGTTTTTTTTCTGGCCACGTCACGCGACGTTACACGTGGTCGGAGGTTTCTTTGCTTGAAACCGGGCCCCGTTGGGTTGTCGGCTTGAATAATTACGGTAATTGACGGTAATATGAAGTATTGTGCACTAGCTTATGCCAGGCTCCGCTCGCGTGGTGTAATGCTTTACACGTGATTATTACTATTTATTAACCATGTCTCGTTTTAGTGTACCGGTTGTAGTACTGTGAAGTTTTATCAAAATCGGATTGGTATTTTTTGTAATATACGTCAATAGACAATAATTGCCTTTCGGTTGATGATATTTTGTATGATTATCTACATGGTTTATAAAGGTTATGCTCCATATTGAAAACCACGTGGTTTTAGGTTTATGCGACGTATAATGAAAATTTTGTTAACGATAAGATACGGTATTTGTAGAGTTGGATTAATTATAAAAGGATATAACGAATTGCCTTAGTACCTTTCGACTGTAATGCCTCATCTGTTTGATTTTTAATTACTTCAGGTCAATCAGTGTTAAAATTTCACCATACAAGTACTGTATGTAACTAGAAGTTAAGGCACACCTCAACCGTATACATTGTCAACATACAATTGTCTTGGTACTCTGACATTCACATTTCAGTCACTTTCTAATGACGTGCAGTTAGAAATAAAATAAATGACCGCCTCGCGGGTTGAAGCCTTGCGCGAAACGGGTTTGCAATTGTGTACGAACAAAATTCGCCCGACACGAATGCGGGTCAAATCGGCCGATACATATAACGCGATTGATTCTGTGAATGTAAAAAAAAAAATAATTGCAGTAATTAATGTGAATTTGTTTATGTAAAAGTGAATTAAAGACGTTAAATATTCTTTATAAAGGCATGTTTTATTACAATCGATCTTATTTTTTAATTATGATTATACAAAAAGTTATGTATCAAGTGGTTTTCTTTGGAATCTCCTAATTGGAACGTGAAATTTAGGGCGTTGTTTTAAAAAACCTATATAAATTCTTACCCAAGAAGATAATTCGCATGTTAATATAAAAACTAGTCAAGTCGACTATAATTTAGGTACAATTAAAGCTTAGATAAATGAGACTTGTTAAAAGTATTTAATCGTCAATAACTTATAGGCTCGTCTTACTAATATCGTGTAACGTTTGAAGTTCTGACGGATATCGTAAAACTGTTGTTTTATAAAGCACGTGGTGATCGGTCGCCATTCCGGTTTTGGGTAACATGCTAAGCCTTCTGGTACCCTGGTATCTCTGGGTGAAGCTTGTGCAATGTCACTTTATACTGACATTATTTGGGAGACACGTCAGTTTGTATATAACAATTGAATCGCTAATCGATTTAAAATTTGGATATGTTAACTTTCGTGTTTAAATAAAATTTGAAAGGAATGCGATTGAACTGTGAGTTCTGTTACAGAGGGTTATTTTATAAAAGACAATGTAGTAGGATGGGTGACCTTATTAAAATTAAAAAAGATAATCGAATGTAGATAAACATCGAAATATCAATAAAATAAACTTATTATTTTTCTATAACAATAATCTATTAAATGTCCTTTTCAGTTGTATATTGTAGATAATTATACTTTTGTAAAAATGAGCCCTGATTAAATCAATTTATAGGTAAAGGCTTGAAACTGTAAGTAAATAGAAGTTACAACCAGCAATTCTATATTTAAATAACTTTTTTCTCAACCACATACTTAACTAAAATTTTTGCTTACAATGGAAATCGTAACCAAATACAAGATTTTAGCAAATTTCCTTTGCACAAAACAATATAAATTTAAAACATATATTTAAGTGAATATATTATATTAATCTTAAGTAGAATCACTTAATAACAGTTGCCCCGGCTAACGGCACAGTAAGCGATAAATGCGATCAAGTATTTAGTTGCATATTAAATTTTACAATGGACATAAACTTGATAAAATGTTGCCACTAAATTTACGAGCAGACAACACGGCGAAAGCTTTTAATAAACGTAAACGTCCGATAGTGAAATTAGTTACTTCCTTGGAATGGATGCGGCAAACTAATCAAGTTTAAACATTACTATAGACCTTTTATCGTGTGCACCATCTATGTTAGTCCAACTTCTTTTGTTGTATACTATTTAAGACTCAAATGCGATATAGAATTTATATAAACAAGGTCTGATTCGAGACTCTAATGACGAAAAATTATAACTTTTAGTTTTTTCTCAAAGGTGTTGATATCGTTTTTGTTGACCATCTTATGTTACTTATGAATCGTCACGTCACCATCAGCCCGTGTCAGTCCACTGCCTTACATAGGCCTCCTCTAATGCACACCACCGCTTCCGATCTTCGGCTATTCTCATTCAGCTCACACCGGCCGATTTGCGAATGTCGTCACTCTATCATCATCATCGGCCTGTGTAAAAGTCCACTGTTGGACATAGGCTTCTCCTTCTCCATTAGGGGGTTTATTTACCGTATCCCACTACGCTAGTCCAATTTAGCGGGTTGGTGGGTGGACCGATTTTTTACATGCCCATCCACATGAGCCCAAATTGCCCTAACCAACTAGTCTACCTCACTCTATCTAGGAAAGAATATTTGAGTAACATGTATTTTATATATTTAATATAAAGTTATGGTGACTAATAATATTAATCAAAACACTTTAACAAATAATCCCATTCATCCAATTTAATCTCAAATATATGATCGCAATTTCATCTTATCTAATCCTAATAACATAACATTTACTGCCTAGGGGTATAATCTATCAACATACATAAGCGAGCGATAAAAACAGCATAAAAACATGAACTTGAACGGAGGAATGAAAGATGCAGCCGAACGATGTTTTCCAATGCCACCGTATAACTAATAGCACGATAAGAAATCAATCAATTCATAGTTTCCGAAGGTGCGTTTAATCTTAAACTGTTACTGACATTACTCGAGGCAGTTACAAATAACGTTAACGGTGCTTAAGTTCGACTCGGATGAAACGATACACCGACACGAAATAGTTTAGGTTATCGCGTTAGAATTAAGATGCAATAGAAATAATGTACCAGTGAATTTAAATATTATGGTATTGACAGTAACGACGCAATATTCTCTTTTAATACAGCACTACATTGGAAATTACCGCTCTAATGAACAAATAATATGCAAATTATCGCGTTTTAATTACGATGCAATCCATTATAATAATATATAAGTGATTGAATATTTTGGTGTTAAACACTTACACGATATTTTAATAATTCTTATATTAAAAGTTACCACGTAACGGATAATATCGCGTTTAGATTAAGTCACAATCGATTTAAATAATATATCAGTTATAGAGTATTTTGGTATTTCCCAGCGATGCGATATATCAATATTTCTTATTAATAAAGCAATATAACACAACAGATAATGAACAAGTTATCGCGGTTAAATTAAGACGCGATCAATCGAAGTAAAATATCAGTGACTGAATATTTTGGTATTTATCAGCGACGCTATATGAGTATTATTAATATGGTACAGCATTGAAAGATGCCGCTTCCATAGATAATGTTAACGAAGCTGTATTTATTTATAGCCAACTGATGTTTTTATTTCTTCGTGTAATGTTGTTTAGGTTAATAATTTAATTTATTCGTATTTGAATTTAAAACGTGTATTTTAAATTATATAGTAAGTTCATCTGACTTCTTAGTTGGATACTTATTAATTTTATTTACGCGATTATTATACATATCAAATCATAGTACAGTCTGCCCGTGATCGCAGATTCTGGAAAGAGTCCGAAACGTCGAGAATAAATATATATAACGTAAGTTAGTTAAGATGCACGCTAACTATGTGCTAATTAATATGTGTACGTTAAAAAGAGCTTAAAGTTAGCCTGTTAAGGATTCATTTATTGTTGTATCTCTTGTATGAGGTTTGATGATGTCCACATTCGTTGTAATTAAAAACCACGGATATTATTAGCGGTGTGGTTTAGTGTTACCCTATAAAACAAAATATTTTACTATTCATAAGTGTTTTATAACTTCGACTACATTAAAACTCGAACTGCGATAAATACTAAAGATGAATAACACAAGTACGTTTTAAAATTTACTACCGTTATTAGCTGCAGCTTATAGGAATGAATAGTTCAGCACGGCAATCGGACACACTTGTAGTAATCACTTAGATTGTAATCTCTGTCTAATTTATACTGAAGTAATTAAGTATTAATCAACTAAAGAAATTAGACGATTAAACCGGGAGGAAGAACCGTACGCGAACTATTAGTTTCCTTGTAATTATACTGAGATGAGCAAATGGTAGCCTGCCTGGTTGGTCTTGGTTGCCTTGTCTTGGTCCAATGGGGTTGGTGGGTGGACCGACTTTTTACATGCCCATCCGACGCATGAATCATCTTACTTTTCAGACAATTGGGTTATCGACCCTAACCAACTAGGAAACAACAATGAAAATTTATTGAGTCCCCGCAGGATTTGAACTCACGACCTCCGGTTTCTAAACACACGCCCATATCACTAGGCTACGGAGGCAGTTCACTAGGTTAAGGAGGAGGATAAGTTTGGTATTAATAAATATAAAAAAGATTACAGAACTATGATAAAATGAGCCGTAATAAAAATAAAATGTGCCTACTTTATGATTCGCTTTACAAATCTTGTCATTAAAAAACCCCATTAATTTCTATAAAAGTACGCGTGTAAGCAGCCTTATAAGATTTATGCGCGCATTTCCAGTGGACGGGCCCGTTCGCGGCCTGCAAGGTCGTTTAATGGTCGTGATGGGATAGTATTTGTATCCGTCAGTTATAAAGCGAGCTGATGCAACGACGATGGATTACGAAATGTGGTTTAGAGGTTCACGACTTTGTCGCTTGAATCAGCTGACCCGCGTCTAATATGTTATGTTCTGAATTTTCTTTTTCATATTGAGTTCCACTAATACTAAAAGAATAAGAAGTTGGTGTGTAAATTTGAATGAACTTCTTACTGTAGGGTTATTAGTTAAAAATGGCTTACCAATATAGTTAAGTTTCATTTGCGTCACGCGGTATGATGGGTTAGTTGAGTATTAGTTCGTTTTATGGAATTTTACTTATTTTGAACTTTTCAGGGTTAAACTGCACTTACTGGAACGATTTATGAATCCATTTTTCATACAAAAAATCATAAATGTTCCTAATACATTAATTACACATTAACAACCAGTAGTGATCTTTAGTGTATCGATTAGCAAATATTCGTAAAATCGTAAAGAAAATTTTTAAAACATTTTTTTTCAACTCAAGGTTAATACAATGAAACTCATTTTACTTTATCGATCTTAAACTGTAAATACGAGTTTGTTTAAATAAAAATAAGATAAAAATGTAATAAAACCAATATAAATAATAACTGCGACTCCACGTGTACTTGCCATAAACACAAATCATCTAGTAGTAAGGAAAAAAATAATTCAAACTTTCTTCACCACGCGATTGTAGTGAATCGAAACTAACCAAACACCGTTGTACTTTATTTGATTTTGTACTTTATTTACATGATTCAATATTGTATAGTCGAGTCCATGGAAGGCCATTTGATTAAATAAAACAAGTTGAATCAAACTAAAGAAAATTTACCGAAGTGGTAACCGGCATCGCAACTAAATATACTTTACGGGCTCCTTTGTGGAAATTTTTAATTTAAATCACGACGTTTGGAAGCTCGATTGACTACAGTCAGTAAAATAGTTTGTTTTTAGGATAAATTTACATAACAATAAAAAGCGCGTTTTCCACAAATATTTATATTATATCGATGACGTTGTTTTAAGAAGACACCGCTTGTTACCCTGACCAATCGTAGCGAGTCAAATTGAACCGAAGACGATATTGACCATATCATTACCTGCAGCGACATCATATATCCGTACAAGGTAAGAAAATGCAACAGCATGCGGTCACCCAATGTTGGTCCCCCAATTAAAACGACGCGATCCGAAATTAAGAGGATGGCTCGAATGAGTGAGATTCTTTACCAGGCTGTAGGCACGTGCCTTCGCTTAAAAGGGTCGGTGATGTGTCGACTTGTAGGGCAACCTGTTAACGTGATTTGTCAGGTGAGTTGTTACGACAATTTCATCGATAAAATATACCGATATTTATTAATAAACACATCAGGATGGAACAGCACTGTCTAATTGTTAACTGAGCGAAGCTTGCTTTCCCGACTGGAGTATTTAATCTATATATATATATTTATATACAAGAGATTCCGACCTATATATTGACTCATCACGATATCTCTGGAACCATAAGGCGTAGTGAAATTTAGTAGGAATATTCCTTTCGCCGAGTACAGGTCAGCTAAGCTACGGATTTTACGAAAATCCGACAACTGGGTTGCGGGGTTGCTAGTTCCGTATAAAGTTAAATACGGAAGCAGTAAGTTATACCTAAACTAAATAAAGTACGCAATTCATCGAATTAACGGCGCTAAGAGTGAACGCGTTCTTATTAGTGGACAGTCACTACATACAATTTGTTTAAATTTATTTGATGTTTACCCATTAAGAGCGAACGCCTAAAAGATTAAAACTGTTAATCTAAATTAAATGTTTTGCCTCGTTTATAGTAAATTGTGCTAAGGCTAAATTGGAAACAGAAACTGCTTTACGCTACTGTCAGATTATATTTGCTCTACTTAGTTATACCTATTTAGGCAAGTCACTAAGCCCTTCAAAATAAAACACAAAATAAGGTAGGTTCAGATTTATTTATCGTTACATATAAAGAAAATATTAGCTAAAAACGTTATATCTTTAACCTAAATATTTTTAAAAACAATTGCTAAAAGTTTTAAGAAGACGTTTTCTATCCTGTGTCTACTAGCTGAAGTAATTGCATAATCTATATTTCAAAGTGCGCTCGTTAACGATTCACGCAGTAACGAAATCGGCTACTAAGTTCCTAGAAATTTCCGCGTATAAAGATCTAAGGCAGTTTCTGGAAACTCTTAAGACAAAGTGACATCCTATTTCCGACGGCGTTTATATTGGGAAAAACCTTCATAGCGTACCCATTTAAATGTCTTGTGTGATTATTAAAATTTAGTATTAGTCGGTTTGTAAAAAAACCTTGTTAATTTTGATATATATGTCAAAGACAAATATCTTTATGTAATTATGCATTACACTTTCTTGCATCATCAGACCTTTGATAGTCCCTGACTGGACATAGCCTCCTAATACACCCTCCCTATGCTACACTTTCTTATTGATTATCAAATAAACCACCGGTTCGGAGATGGAAGCCTCTGCCCTGAGTTGAACCGGCGTAAACTCAGCGGGACTTTTTTTTCCTTTTTTCAATATCTAACATAATTTTTACAGAAAACATCACATTTTACTAGTTTAAATAGCCTGGAGCGAACAGTTTATTACCAGGTTGTGTTATCTATCAAGTAGTTACAAATAAATCATTTAACGCACAAACATTGCTTTACAACTTTTTTTAAATTTAATTACGTTTCAGATTTTCATGTAGAAGATTATACATTGTCCCATGAAAGATTTCATTATTCATCGGAGCCTAGTTTCAGGACGAACAACATTATGCTTATTCCTAGTATTTATATTATGTGTCACAATGATTTAAAAATTCATTTTTATGTTTATGAATGTTATATGTTACCATCTAAATGTACGGTTCACCTAAAGTAGGAGGTGTTTAAAAAGGGACCGATGTAGACAATGTGATTGTTATTAGTTCTATATGACTCAGTAATAGACATATAGGTGACAATTAGCCAATAATAACCCTAGATTTACTTGACTTCGATGCCATGGGACGCATACCTCCTCATTGTGATGCAATACAGAGATGTGAAAATACTTAACGTTTCGGTTTAAAGGGCACCGTAGTTAGGATTAGTTATTTGGTCAATAACAGGTAACATCCAATATTTTACAGCGGTTATCGGACTTGTGACGTTTTACGCCTTATTTCTTTCTAAGTCTCTTAGCTTCATAACACTCAAGTAGGTTCATAATATATTATAGCAACCATTGAAAAGACATTTAAATATAACATGGTCAAAAATCATTATTTTCATACACTTATATACCGATAATAAGGTGTTTACTGCTTTACCGCAAGAACATTCGCCATTTCCCAAACCGATACACGTTTTCTGCATTACCGCTGCGTTCGAAACATGTGTAGACGATCGTTTTGCATTCATTTCAACTATAAAACTGTTTATTGTCAATGTATTACGAAAATTACTGTATGCACCCACCTTTTAGATGGGTACACGCTCAATAATCGATTGAATTGCCAATCCACGTCTATTTGAAGATAATGAAAGTGAATATCTCATGCGTTTTATGTCTGCTACGTGTGTATTATTGTGGAATGAAATTTTATTCGTTATGTGAATGAGCTTTGCGTGCGAATGCATTGAATAAAATTGTTTTAAGACCAGCTAAACTATTAGACCTACATGTACTGAATAGTTCAAAAAATCCTTTAGTTTTTTTTTGGGATATTTGGTAAGACATGCTCCTCCATTTAACGTCTGATTTACTTGATGTAATAAAAAGATAAAGAGAGCGATAAATTTTAGTACTAGTATGTACTAGATAATCCTAATAGTTTTACTGGCTTTAAAAACGTTGGGATACTGCATAACTTAATAAAACTATGATTAATTTTTATAAAATTTTCTTTAAATAATTATTGATAATTGAATTAGATTACTGATTTAAAATATATTTATAAAATAGTGTTATATTGAACTGAAACTGCTTTACTCTTTATTTAGTGGATTTCTTAGACTTCAATAAAATAATTTATGATTACACCTATGTTTTGGTGGTTATTAACTTAAGCAGAATAATATTCTATACTTTTACTGACGAACTAAATAAATAAAAATCGCTAGTCGTTATTTAGTTTTAGAAAAATTTAAATAGTTCAATTGTTTTATCTTTTTTTGTTAATTTATTAGCGTATAATACTTTAAAACTATTACATTATAGTACATTCGTGTCATCAGTTCGGCAAATGACCTTGGCGGGTCACCGTCGGTGTCAATCTCGATCGCCTATCTAGCTCCGCCCAGGGCGGTATTGGGTCGTCTTATATAACAATTGGATAATGCATCGCGCTGTCAACAGCGAGCGTGTTAACTGTTTTAATGCACGTAACTTATCTTAGGTATATATGAAATGTTTCATGATATATAATGGAGCAATGGAATGACTCAGGTCTAATGAATCTCGACGAAACTCTGATGCGAGTCGTCTTTACTAATGATAATGAGAGTCTATGTAGTACTTTTTGTCAAAACTAACATATAGTAAATGTATTCAGACAACTATGTCAGAATATAAGATCCTTAAAAATTCCTTTGAATTTTTGTATGTGTAAATCCATTTAACACCTAAATTAATATAATTAAAAGATAAAGAAACGATAAATTTCGGAGTTTCACTGCCAACTCCCAATAACTCCTTAACCTTTTCTTGTTCTTTTTTCAATTCCTCTACAAGTAATTGAAAGAAGAAGGAGAAAAGACTGAAAAGGTGAGACTTTCAGTCGATCGTATATTGCTCGTTTAAATGCTATGTTCCGTTTCAACGAAAACTGTTTCGGGACGGGTTCCGCGCTCTGCGAGTAAATTGGCAAAATAGCTGCTATAAATCAAGGGGCGCGCGTCGTCGACGCTTTTACGCTTTCCGTAATAGAGCCGAGTTGTAAAAATCGGTTTTTTCACAGCGACTTATCGGAACCAGCTCCCAATTAACGCTCGACTGGTCGCGCGCTTTTTCCTGCGTTTTACGGAACGGATCGCTGCTATCGGCTGTAACGTGGAACGATTGTTAACGGGTTTCGTCGACGGTACGCGTCGCTGTTACTTTTACCGCTGTGGTAATGACGTTCGCTGTCAGTTTGTCAAATTGGCGGGAAATGTGTGGTCTGTCATATGTCAAATGTATAAAATCACATGTCAAAATTAATAAAATAGATTTGTTAAGTAATAATCATATTTTTTTTCTATTAATTATACAAGTGCGATATTTTATTTGAGAATAAAATGTAAATTTGATTTTGCATGTCAACCATCAGTTTAAGTGCATTACTTAGTTATTAGTATTACAAATATTGTAGTTTGCGTTTCATTCATAATCGGAACAAAACTAAATAGTTTCGACTTAAAATTATCTCATAATATCGATGCTTGTTGCAATGAAAAGGTAATCACCCCGCCCCGCTAAAATATTCAGGGCACAAACACACATTTATCATCATACGCGAATTGATAGTATTATCACAGCGTAGTTTCGGCATTATAATCGGTCGCCGGCATACATCGTTCGGATTGTACGCCAATGAGCGCCAAAGGGGCCAGGGTAGTGCTGCTAAAATGAAAAGTGCAATCTATTCGCGATTGCGAAACGAAATATGTATCCGCAATTCGGTAGGATTGCTTAGCTTCTATCGGCTTATAGAATAATGTAGATCAAATGAAAAGATTAGGTTATTTCGTATTGATAGCATTTGTTAGTGGAATATTATCCTTAACTAGTTTAATTGGACGATTTAGATGATTAAAATCTATATTACAATGAATCTATATCAAAGAAGCAATTGTCTTTAAAAATTTAAGAGATATTTGATCATGTTGCATGCCGAATTCAAAACAGTGCTTTAGACCGTAAATTGCCTTAAAGACGTAAGCACATTCCTATTTTATAAATAGGAATTCTGCTATGATTTTGAAGTGTCAAGTCAAAAAATCTGTAGTGTCAAGTAAATCAATTGTTTTGAACCATACGATTTTTATTTTTTCCAAAGAATATCATTTAAAAAAAAGTAGTTTTCCCTGACCTTTTCGTGTGTGAGAAATTTAGCTGCAAATTGATGAAGAATTCACTATTTAACTCATATCTCGTATAGACAGGATAGTATCGGCCGCTGGAAAGTGTTCGAAACGTCGGGAATTTAAAAATGTAAAATAAACGCGATAAAATTCGTAAAGTCATTTTTATTTAATAATGTATCAATTACTATGAAATATATTATATATCTTCTCTGTTCTCCAACCAAAGTCCTTGCCATAACAATAATAGCATATTTTTTCATAAACGATAGAACACAGAAATTTGAATATTACCGTTATACTTACATACATTAAATAGTTTTCATTAATACTTTCTGCAAAGTTCTGATATCGCCTTGAAAACAAACGTGTAGAATTGAATTTGATTCGTTTATCGGTCACATTTGCCGTCTAGCGCATACGAGGGGAGAGGCAAGCGGCCCATTCTAAACGGCTATTTGGTTATTAGGACATATAGGACATGTTGCTTTTACTCGGTGCAACTAGGCATTATAATAATCTATAGTCTAGTCGTTTTAGACGTGGATTAGGTGTAAACATTGTAACCCATGGCAACGAAGTGACGTCACACAAATGATGTCAATCACTGAGTGACATTCGACAAATAACAGCAATAGGTATGACGCCACTTTTTTGACATGTGTTTCTTTGCTTCGGTTATCAAACATTTTTTGTTATATTTTATTTGGGAAGCAGACAGGAGAACACAAAATAACTCATTCTATAAACAAGTTCGTGACGTGCTCTCACGTTAATACTAGTATTATTTCTATTCTATTAATGCCTGTATTATACTCCGTTAACTTTAAACTTTGGACTTAAGAATTCCGCTTAATGGTACGCTAATACGGTTAAAAGGTATAAGAGTGTAAGTATAAGTGATGCTTATATTTAACTAAGATCACACACACACATACACATACATCATCAACCTTTGATAGTCCACTGCTGGACATAGGCCTCCCCTGATACACCCCTATCCATTAGGGGGTTTTTGGACCGTGTCCCACCACGCTGGTCCAATGCGGGTTGGTGGGTGAATCGACTTTTTACATGCCCATCCGACGCTTGGATCATCTTACTTTTCAGACAATTGGATGATCGGCCCAAATTGTCCTAACCAACTAGGAAACAACAATGAAAATTTTCGAGTCCCCGCAGGATTCGAACCCACGACCCCCGGTTTCTAAACCACACGCCTATACCACTAGGCTACGGAGGCAGTTCAACTAAGATACTTAACTGTTACTTCACTAACTTCAGTTATTTGTCTCAATTAAGCCAAATCTCTCAGATTGGTTTCAGTACGTGCCGTAGTTATGAGATAAGATATATTAATGACAGTGTACACTGACGTACCGGTATTTAAGATGCAGCGTTTAGATTGTGAAGTAGACTCCATCCTAGTATTGGAGGCGTACTTTCCTAATGATGGAGACTTTGCTTTATCTCTGACCACACCTTACTGTTGAAAGTATCTATTAATTGGTACTGCTGAGCTGTACTTTGGGTTCAAATATTACTTGCGGTTTTCAAAAATACTGTTAAGGTATTGTTTACTGTTTAATATATGGAACCGTTCGAGTGATTTATTTCGTGCTAATGGCCATAGATTTATCATTTAGTGTCATCTCATTAAAATTTCCATTGGATAAATATTTAAGTCTTCCTCGTTATTAAGAATGCGCCAAATGGTTTGAAGCATTACTAATAATCGTTAATAGTTAGACTCTGGGAAGATATCATCATCATCACCATCAGCCTGTAATAGTACACTGCTGGACGTAGGCCTCCCCTAAAACACCCCTATCCATCAGGGGGTTTTGGACCGTACTCCACCACGCTGGCCCAATTCGGGTTGTTGGGTGGACAGACTTTGCACGCCCATCCGATGCATCAAGAAAATATGTATATTTTTATTCCTTAACCAGTAATTTTAATGGTTGGTGTCTATAAAATTATTAAAATTACATCGGCTACATACGCAAAGCTGATTGACAAAAAATCGTTAAAAAGGTTATATATATGACTTACTCACAATGATCATGTACATTCTGTGAATAAAGACAACTAGCAGTAAAGACCCGACTATATGAAAAATGTTTAAGCAATAAATTATAAATTAATTAAGACGAAACCTGTTTTAGAACCGACACTCGGAATGCCCCAAATGTTTGTAGAGGCTCTATACCTTAGTTACACATCTTGATGACATAATCATAGTTTTACTACCGTTTGCGTTGTGTAAATAATTTCATCCGTTAGTGTTTTCATATAAGAATGTTGTTAAGATAACGCGCTGCCCTTGGTGGGATACTTAATGATTTCGTAATTTGTTTTATCTGAACATAAATTATGATAAATGAAGTTGAAAATAGATAGTTGCATATAAAATGCATATATAATTGTATAAAGTTGAACAGATAGTTAAAATATTTTATTATTACTGTAAAATTATTATTTTCATGTAATTGTAATTAAGTTACTGGTGGTAGGTCCCCCTTTGACAGGGGACCGCCTGGGTTGGAACAAACGCGGTGCCTATTTCTGCCGCAAAGCAGTAGTGTGAAAACTCTAATGTGTCCTAGTTTGAAGGGCACCGTATCTAGCGTTTTTACTGGAAAACGAGACTTAACATCCTATGTCTCGCGGTAGGCAACGCATTGGTAATACCACTAGTAATGCCAATATCCATGGGCGACGGTGACCACTTTCCATTAGGTGGCCCGACTCCATGATTTCCTGTCATCTAACTGGAGCATATTATGCAAGAAACCTGTCCTTAGAGGCATTTGTAATAAGTGCCATGTTACAATAATTTTTATATTAAATTTGGGTGTGAAAACCCACAGCTTCATAATGCCTCCAATTAGTGTAAATTAGCCGATATTACTGATATCGAACGGCTGTACCTGGAGATAAACAGTATCATTGCAACCTTTTAAACACCTAAGTCAGAACGCTGACCCTTTGGAATGATTGTAATAATATAAAAAAGATTAAATGTCGTACTGTAATGCGATACGACTTCCTCTCGTTAAGTTCATCTTGAAATCAAGATTATTTTATAATATTTTGTTATCTATCTATATATATAAAAGAGATTCCCACCTATATATTGACTCATCACGATATCTCTGGCCATAAGGTGTAGCGACTTAAAATTTGGTAAGAATATTCCTTTCGCCGAGTAGAGGTCAGCCAAGAACGACAAGGTGGGTTGGGGGGTTGCTAGTAAAATTGAATATAAAAAGTATGTACAAGCAATTAGTGTTTCTTCTTCTTATCAGTCGTTCTTCTTTACGGAGTTTTTGACACGGATGTTACGCTTCCAGGCTCTTGTCATTTGTAACCTTTATGTAACACAGGTTCGTGGGAAGCTCCTGTCCTCACAAACCAGGGTAACAGAGTGATTGTGGTCAATATTTTATAGTGTCCTTTGAGGATAACGGTCACCGTACAAGTCATTAATGAATCACTAGATATTATTCCGTATAAAAATTGCTTGCATTTGTTGGTATCCTAATACCTGACTTGCAAAGATACATGTCGACGGTCGTTTAATAATTAAAGTAAGCAAAAAGCACAAAGTCTCTAACAAAAGTAGAATGAACATCAAAAAGTCTTTTCCTTTTTATATCGATATGTTGGATGCCAGTGAGAATAAATTTGCAGATTGCTATTTTCCAGGACAATGTGGCCGTGGTAACAATGTGTCTTAAAAATGATGATCAAATGATTTAAGCACTGGGGTTGACTGTAAAAAGTTGGCTCATTATAGCAATGAAGACTATTATTTGCAGACATAATAAGAGGAAAAAGTTTCAGAATTATTTTCGTTGGCACTAAGGTAGAACGCAGGAATAGCTAAAACAAGCAGTTTGATGTCTTCTGATAATAAACTTTGTAAAGGTTCACAACTTTAAAAGTAATTAAAAAAAATTCGCGATTATAGTCGCTAAATAATCTCATTTAATAATCTGTTGCGTGACATGTTACAAAATTGAATTACAAATACTGCTCAGGATATCTCAACTTGTTTCCTTCATTAATATAATCAGATAAATAGTGAACAGCCAGTCGGGAATCGAATCCGCCATCAGTCAGACAGATCGGTGTCCTTTAAATCAAACCGAGAACTGAACCGACTTTCTCTTACTGGACGAGACTTGTCATCGTCGATTCCATTAGATAAAGGGACCTGTTGGTAACAAACATAATGGCTTACCCACCTTGCATTTTAGATCGGTGAGGATAAAAAGATCCGGTGGATACTTTAGCTCGTTAGAGGAACGCGAGTTAATCCTTGTGATACTAAGATGTTTTTCTGAAGACAAATTGCTTTTTTAAGAGTAGATTCTATCCAATATTCTGCTTAAGTTAAAGGATATCGCATCAAAACTTGAAAGGACATGCCGCTGCAAAGACTAGCTAGAACGGAAAGCGTTTGCACAATTTGTCGAACGTATTTAGTGAATAGTAGTGTAACGATGTAGAAATTATTAATTATATATCAGTTTTATCGCCTTTATTACTTAACGATTGTTATAAAAACATTTCTATTCTCGACCCTTACCACTACCCATGTTCACTTGTAGACTTCGCAATAACAACAAAAAATATCTATTTGTATTGACATTATTCCCTTAAAAAGTAAAAATTAATTATTGTCATCTGTTTATAAAAAAAATAAACTGTGTTATTATTTCGGAATAACATAACACTTAATAAACACTGCGGTACGAGTGCATAAAAAAATCCCAATCACTTCAGATTCAAACCCAGACAAAGCTCCAACCACTAAACCACAGCGGCATAATTAATCGGTAAACAACTGCGTACCTTGCGTTTTTACGTGTAACAAACGGACAAATAAATTTAAGCATCTCACGCGTTACGCCACGGGAGGTTCCTTAAGTACAGTGGTGACTCCTGTTTTACTGCTAATTGGGGTGGATGAGCGACATCTGAACATCGAATTGAGAAGTCACTGTATTTGTAGCCAATTAGTATGTTATTTATTAGAACTGGAGTGAACTATAAATAAGCCTTAAGATTTAATTGGTAAGTTGGTTACAGCCTATGTATACAGGGATAGGACGACATTAAATGCTTTTAGCATGGTAAGTACTTTATTATGTATTTTAATGTACTATACTTTTATGCGCCAAAAGTGTCTGATATAAGTGAGAATATGAAAAAAAATTGAAAATTTATTTGAGGTTAGAAATTATTAAGGCGTTCGAAAATTTAGAACTACTTGAATCAATACATGGTATAAAACAAAGTCGCTTTTTCTGTCCTATATATCCCTATGTATGCTTAAATCTTTTAAACTACGCAACGGAATTCGATGCGGTTTTTTTAAACAAATGAACTGATCGAAGAGAAAGGTTGATATGTATAACACATGCCTAATATTGTAGTTATATTTTCTATCAGCATGGCTCCCGTGCGAAGCAATCAAGTCAATCATCGATCTGGTGATGGACGTCTCGGTGACAATTCATCATTCAACGTATTGAGTTCGACGCCGCTTTGTTGGCATGGAATTTTTATAGCTTTTATTACAACAATTCCAAGTTGAATTTAGCTAAACTAGAATTGAAGCTATACTTAGAAATACCGCCAATATGATCAGAGCCTTACGTTAAAACGTAACATTTCCCCGAATAAGATATTAATAACGGACGTTTCGAACACTGTCCGAAAATTGATTTAAATTGCACTTTACAGTTATGAAATGTGAGAACTGTATCTCGCTAGCTATTCATCGATTACGGCCAGTAATTTTGTCGAAATCAATTTAGTTCGCCATCTTTTGTGTACATTGTGTACACGTAATTATGGCGCGAATAAAAAATTCAAAGCATCCAAATGAGGCAACGTTAAAACTGTATTGAAATTGTTTTATTCTTTTTGTTTTTATTTGTATGATTGATAGACCAAAACAGTTTAAT
Source organism: Lamproptera curius (assembly GCA_029286875.1). Lineage (NCBI taxonomy): Eukaryota > Metazoa > Arthropoda > Insecta > Lepidoptera > Papilionidae > Lamproptera > Lamproptera curius. Next base: position 2,852,040 of record JAGSMT010000060.1, read on the forward strand.
GATTTAATGTTGATATAAGTGTTTGTTGCGGTTCTTATGCGGAGGTATTGATTTAGAATGATTAAATTATAATTCAAGTATAGACAGAAGTACTAAGTACGTGGTGTCGTGGGACACCAGGTAGGAACGAAGTTCCTTCGGCTAATGTAGAATCGACACAATTTGCAAAAAAATCGTGTTCAATTTTATGTAGGTTTTCTTGATTTTTCTCTTAAATTTTGCTGATTAGTTTTTATTTAAGTACAAGAAAGTATTTAGGAAATTCATATATTTATATATAGGATTCATATTTTAGGAAATAATAAATTACTTAAAATAAAAAAAATCGTAATTCATATTATCAACTAAAATAACAAAATATGTCTCTTTATTTTTGATTGACAACATAAAATTACATAGAAATAGAAAATAGAAATAAAAATTACGTATTTTATTCTTTTGCACTGATTAATTTTCCACTAGTGGCACTGTCAATTGCATTCAATTTGTTAGTTCACTTGCCATTTTAACTATATTTATTATTCTCTTGACGATTTGAACTTATATGAAAATAAACGTGGTTACTTACGAGTAAAATGTATCTATAATGTGAGTATTCGCCACGTGCTTGTCCATGATTTCACAGTATATACTATGCATTGGCGGGGTGGAGTGGTAATAGAAAGAGAAGGGATGAGAGAACGAAAAGAAAAGGGAGAAAGAGAAAGACTACTCGCTTGTGTATGCGCCTGGCACTTATTTAATGGTCTTATTCCACGCACTTTTTCTTACGGTTTTACTATCACATTTTTCGCGCAAGCACAAAATCCTATCCTCCAAGCCTGCCGTAAGAACTTCGGTCCAAAAATAAAGGTTGCCATTATATCTTATTAAAGCTTTACGTATTTTTTCCGACTTATTTTGTGTAATTTTATTTATTAGCGGCCTTATCCCGTCCACTGCGGAGATAGGCCTTTTAAATGAACGCCAAGACGACCGATCCCATGTTACTCGCCGCCAATTTGAACCGGCTACTGCACGGAGATCGCCATCCCACCTGGTCGAAAGTCGAGCAACACTCCGTCTTCGAAGGCGGCCTTCACTCCAGAACCTTATTGACCCATCGACCATCGGTTCTTCTGACCATACTGGCCCACTACCTCTTCAGCGAGCTAATCCTGAAATCCTATTGCACTTATTGTTAATATTTGATTCCAGACTTTTGGATTTTTTCAGAGTCTGTAGTTACGATGCAGACTGAAACTCGTTTATAGAATATGTTGTTCAAATGTACTATACGCATAGATATCACTATAGTACAAGAAATGATTATTTAAGTTTCGTACTTTATTTTATTTAGTACGGTAATCAGCATAACTTAGTTGTCTATCGACGTGTTAACAATTATCATCTTTAATATATTCCTTATCAAAATCAATTAGTCAGCTCTGTACTTTGCCCCCGGGTCATATTTCGCGTTTTTAATCGCACACGTAGAAAATACTAATGCAAATATTACACATTGATGAATGTCTGATGAGTTTTAATTTATATTTCTGTGGGTGACATTTTCAAAATCTCAGTGGTAATGACGTAATGGTTTTATCATTTAATTGGAGATGTTTCTAAGTGTTTTTCTAATGTGATGAAGCAATTTTTTAGAATTCATCGAAGGATGTAATATGCACATCATTGAGATGCAGACTATATGCGGGACATACTTTGACCCGTGACTATTATCACTTGAACCTTGAGAGCCTTGAACTTTTTAAAATGTTGTGAACAAAAGATTTTTGAAAAAAAAAGTATTATAGTTTTTACACTTTTTGTATAAACGTAGGTTCATTACGTATGTTGAAACAAGTCATTAAAAACATAAATTTATTGTGTTGACAACTATTTCTTAAATTTATTTCACTTATTTACGCGATTATTATACATATCAAATACACTTTTTGAGGACTTTTCGCGTTAATTATTTATATTTTTATCTTAACTTTCCAAATAACCGTTACATGTTATTCCAAACAGTTGAGATAGTCATCTTAATCTGACCTTGATCTGCTAAAAAGAGTCCTAAACTTAGGGGATAAATATAAATAATTAATCGTAAAAAATGGATTTGATAACTGTTTCCTACTTTGTTTTGCCTTCGAAATTTGTTTCGTAACCCAATGTTGCTACGTACAGTATTTTCACATATATCTAAGTTATGACTTATGGCAATAAAGTTGTCATGTTGACAGTGCTTTTAACACGGCAAACGGGTTTTACGTTTGGCAACACATTCCATATGTTTCTGTTATTAAAAACGAACCGGCTGTGTTTCATTAATAGGTTATACTAATAAATTTGACACTGGAGCGTGAAAAATTATAAAATTCATTAATACGTTTTTTACGCTTTTACGCAAAGTATGTTTAAAATATTACATGACGATATTTCAATTTTCAAGAATAAAAGTTAGTTATTCTCATAACTGTAGTGATTACCAGTTTTATTCATAACCGAAAACGCTTTTTTTAAGGACAGGCATGTAAAAAGTCGGTCCACCCACCAACCCGCATTGGACCAACGTGGTAAAATTCGGTCCAAAAACCCCCTAATGGTGAGGGCGTTTATTAGGGAAGGCCTGTGTCCAGCAGTTGACTAACAACTTGTATAAGTCCACTGTTAGTACACTAATGCAATAATGATTAAACTAGTTATGAATTATTTTCGTCCGCAAGTTTCCTGTTTTTAAGCGAATAGTATTAGACAGTTAAAACAAAATTAGGAACATCTTCCGCCACGTTTTTTGTAACGCATCTGTTACGAAGACAATGCCAAATTCGAGAAAAAAGAGCCACTTTCGTTTTTAAAACTGTTCGCCTGGATGCGAATGTTGACCTAAAGAGAACACAACTTCAGTTTTAACAAACACGAGACGACTACGTGACTACGTGACGACGATATTTATGTAGTACGTGCTTTAATATAAGTTAATGCGATAATCTGTTCGTAATGTTTTTATTACAGTTTTGACGTGACAGCGTCTTATAAATTGGCTCAAGATAGGAAGAACTGTGTCACAACTTCACTAACGTTACGCTATACATAAGCAACCATTAGAGAAAGTGAGAGGCCCTTGTCTCTCTTACCCGCTTTAGTGAAAGATAGACAGAGAAAGAGAAAGAAGGTTGATCCTTTTTCCTACTCTACCAATGAATATTCACATTATAATTATTCTACCATAAAAGACGTCACATATAACTATCGCCCGTATACCGATTATACAGGCAACCATTTTTTTATAATATTAATACTATTAAAATAAATTAACAATACTGAAATTATTATGAACAAAGATTGAATGGTTTCTCTGCATCCTACTAATCTTTTCTACTATCTATCACCTATATGTGTGCAGTTTTTTTAGTACTTAAGTCGTCACGTGGTCGTGCCGTTGTCGTTAACTGTAAAGCGCTTCCGCTGAACGCTTCCCAAAAGGAGGTTCTTTTTATAGACAACTGGCAGACGACTTGAGTATTTTAATACGCCCTTTAAAACAGTCCACTTCTTTTACGAATCGTTAGTAGTATGTTTTCAGAAAAGTTATGGGATGGCTCTAACAATCTTTTAAGGGGCTGTTAGGGTTTGGTGATTGTTGTCCGTGAATTTATAGGGTCATGGGTTCGGTTCTGGACGGTAAGTATCGCTTTAGCAGCTTTTTATATTAATATGTTATCCTATATGTGCTTTTAATGACTATGTGGCATTTAAATAAAAAAGAACTAACTGTTTAGCTGGAGAGAGGATTTACGCATAAATTTATTTATTCAAAAGTTTACATTAGATTTCTATGGTTACTATGGTCATTATTGGTACAAAAATTCAAACTTATCAAATGAAAAATACACAATTGAAAATTTCACAGTTTAAAAATTATTATAAAGCATTTAATTAGAGTTCACTCGCTGAATTTTTCTCCGGTGTGACGGTGTGGTGAGAGGTTTAATCCTCTGAAATACGCACAGGTTCGTCGTCCCACTTTTTATGTTTACATTGTAGGCTTTCTATAGCGGTGTTGGCAGATAAAAGTAATATCACTCACGCGAATTAAGACCGTATTTGCAATAAAAATAAAGGATAATAACGGATATGTATTAAGGACGTAAAAAACGATGTCTTTTAAAAATTGTAAACAAATAGATTGTCGCATAACGCTTACAGTTATCTGTCAACCGTTTATTTTTTAATCAAATTCCAAACGGCCAGTGTTAATGAATCATTAATAATCATTGTTTTATTTAAGACGAAGGACGTTAATAGCGGAAAAATTAGATGTTCGTAATTCGAATTTATATAAAAGATCTTTATGCGTTTTATTATGGCGGGAATCCGAGAATACAGCTGATATTAAGAATCAATTTTGTTATTCGACTCGAGTGTCAAACGATCGAATACTGATCTCGTTTTGATAATTAATTTTAAGCTTGTAAAATGTGCGATAAACGGCATTCAGCCTTTAATAATAATCCAATACAGGTTTCGTTTCGTGATTTTTAGCAATTCAAATTCTCTAACGTTTATCATAAGATGTATTAAATCTCTATTAGCATTAAATCAGAGGCCGTATATTATGTTTGTATCTTGCGCTGTTAAATGTTGTATAAATATTTAATTTTTTTTAAAATGAACCGCTGCGTTTCTTATCGGTCCATTTGGATTAATGGTGGCGTGGCCTCTGGTATTTTATGATTACAAATCGAACGTGTAAAAATTAATGGATTTCAATGATGGATTTCTGTTGGATATAATTACATGGTTAATTTATTTAATTCCGGACAGTTTGGTTGCGTGATAATATACATATAGGTAAATTTTATATATGACTCTTGGCAGTTCTTTTTGAGAGACTTCGACTTGAGCTAATTAATAACAACTTTTTTATGTCTAATAATTTGCATTCGATTTGTTAAGGTTAAAAGGTTGGCTTGCTTGTTAATTTAACTTGGTTAACAAGATAACTTTTTATAGAGGTTCAGGTCAAAAATTAAACGTGATGAAAATAATTTGCGATAACTAGTATATCAGACAGAAGATAAACGCATCTGAGAAGTATCAGTACGACGTAATGAATCTATTAGAGGATTCCACATTAAGGAAAACATATTATATTGTTTCACTATAAAATGTCGTTACTTCAAAACAGTGCATAAATCGTTAGCGATAACTGCCTCCGTAGCCTAGGGGTATGGGCGTGAGCTTTAGAAACCGGAGGTCGTGGGTTCGAATCCTGCGGGGATGCAACAAATTTTCATTGTTTTATCCTACTTAGTTAGGGCGATTTGGGCCGATCATCCATTTGTCTGAAAAGTAAGATGATCCATGCGTCGGATGGGCGTGTAAAAAGTCTCTCCACCCACCAAGCTGCATTGGACCAGCGTGGTGGGATACGGTCCAAAACCCCCTAATGGATATGGGTGTATTAGCGGAGGCCTAAGTCCAGCAGTGGGCTAACACAGGCTGATAATGTATATGTGGTAACTTGAGTGGCAACCTTCATTACTCGTGTTCCCGTGGTTGCACACAACACCGCTTCCCGTCACGAAATTGTCGCAGTGTACGAACACCCATGCGTCTTTTCAACGCGCCCTTTCGTTCGGTGTCGGCTTATTTACTGCCAACCCGAAATATTTGTGTCGATCGTTTCACGGCTGAGTGCCAAACGCTTGGCAACACCTACGTACGGGATCCCATGGGGTGATCATTGGCTATTTTTATTTGACCGTCGACCAATTAGGCAAATGTTTGTACACAGACCACCGGTGTGTTTATGCCTTGATCTATCTCTATCGTGTAACTTAATGGGACATGATGTTATCTTTAAAATAATATGAATCGTAACTTATATAGAAATGAATTAAGCTGGAGTGTCCGTTTCCAACATTAAAATAACCGTATTACCGAAGTTACCAAAATATACCGTTAGCGCTTAGTTAAAATAACTCAAAGGTTTATTAAGATCGTTTGAAAACATAACGGCTTGTCGAACCGAATAACTTACCTTTTTTCGTATTTAACGGCACAACTCCGTGTCGATTACACAATCTCATGCCAGTAATCCATGGTTTTAAAAGGAATTAAACATATTATTATGACGACTTTTGAATTTCTGTTTTAAAATTATAATACTAACATGATATTTTCCCATAATAAGAATATACAAACGGGATCACCAACAGATCGATTTGCCAGTTGGTTTATTTAGATTGCATGGGATGTATCGAAATATTTTTTTCCTTTTTATTAAACTTCAGACTAGAATCTCAATTTCGTTATTGATAACTAGCAGTCATGGTAAATGTTGCTTTTCAACTGTGGCAGAGATTTTTTTAAATAGGAACAGTAGTTGTTGAGTTTATTGATTACAAACGTACATACAAGAAAACAAATCTTTTACCTTTATAATATTAAGTATAGACATTTTTTTCTACAATTCTGAAATAAATTTCAAATAAAGTATGTAAACGCAACATTTGAATTGTTCACGTTAAATTTTTATATACTAACTTATTGATCAGTCATCAATACATAGTATAAAACAAAGTCGCTTTCTCTGTCCCTATATCCCTATCTATGTTTAAATCTTTAAAATTACGCAACGGATTTGGATGCGGTTTTTTTTAATTGGTAGATTCATTGAAGAGGACGAGGAAGTTTGTATGTATAATTCGCGCTTAATACTGAAGGTATATTTTCTATCAGCATAGCTCCCATACGAAGCCAGGGCGGGTCGCTAGTTAATACTAAGTACCAAATACCAAATACTCATTCTGCATAAAATTTATTTTAATTTATTATTAATAAATTTAATAAACAACAGGATAAGATATAAACCTCTCGTATTATGTAATGCGTATTCTTTTATATTGGTTACTTTACATGCATTACACGCTACAAAACATACAGTGGTCTTGAACAAATTGAAATCACAGCAATCGTAAACAATTACACCGAGAATCATTTAATTGACCCCTTTTAATTAAAAATGACGGAGTCACGTTTCAATATCGTCCTCAAGACTTCATTTTGATTCAATGGAATACTAAGAAGTAATGTAAATGTGGACTTGATTACAACAAGAACACATAATAATTATGCGACAACATGAACGACTGACTACTACGAACGAGTCTACCCCGTGACCACGGCCGCTGGAAAGTGTTCGAAACGTCGGGAATTTAAAATGTAAAACAAACGCGATAAAATCCGTAAAGTAATTTTATTTAATAATGACTGATAAAAGATAAAGTACTATAGTTGCAGTGAGAAATTATTTCTTCTGGAAAAATCGGATTTCTATGGGAATACGATCACACCCGAACTATCAATGCATGCTTGTATTAAATGAGAGACATTTTCATATCCATTAATATGAAACTTTATTGTTTAGTGCCCAATGCCGTTGTGTATTATAGAGATGTGTAAGTACTGAAGCTTTTCGAGTGAGCACAACTTTTCCGAAAAATTACGAAGGAAAATAATTTTCACTACATCTATACACGATAATATAGTGGCGGAGTATTAAATAAAAATATCATATTATGACATTTTATTATTGACTATCTTTCTACATTAACGGTTTTACACCAATAGTAATTGGTCTACACTTTTACAATTTTCTAATTTCAATCAATGCTCATTAAGATAATGCATACTATATTAATCAAATCGGACTAAGAATTGATGTAAGTAAATTATTTGTGAATCGCGGTTATGTTCAATCCATGCACAATGTTTAACCAGAAAGAGTTCGGAATTTTCTTGTCAAAGTTTGACATACGTAGTTAATTCTGAGTTAAAATTGGCTTTACTATAAGGTTTTAAATATAACAACCTTATGAACAAACTTCCCCTCTAGTACGTGCGCAGAGCATTATTTTTTGGTTTGACAAGCTTATTGCAACATTGTTTTCGACGAGATTTCGAGATGGCGGTAAAATTTTCAAGCACAAACAAATATTTGCGATAGTGTTATTAACGTTTCTTATAAGGCCTAAAGCCTTAGAATCATTTCTTTTCGACCACATAGCGATCTCTCTACTAACAAATAAATACTTTGCGACAGGAAACCCAAATTAATTCCAAATTAATTTATTTTTACATGCAAAATTTTCTCATAAATGAGAACCAGCTGAATAGATTGATTGAAGGCATTTGCTCATCAATTTTCTCGGGTCACGCTAAAAACCGGTGGTAGACACATACAGCTTTATTGATTAAATAAGGCTGAGTTTGGAAGTTCGGTTTATCTTTTGCTTCTCTTCTATGATTCAACAACTAATCTTTGTTTTGGGTCGTCGAAGTGTTACCTGCAGTCGTATACTCACTACATGACATGTAGTTAATGTTGATGTACTGTGACATAACAGCGGTGGTATTGTTATCGAGTTGTTGACCTGAGACTAACAACCAATAATTGACTAATAAAGTGCAGCATTAAAAGGAAAAGTTAACAACTTATAGAATGTAGTTAAAATAAATCGTTATAAGTTAACGTACTAAGGACACTTATAACTTAAACTCAAAGTGAAGTAAAGGAGCGGCTTATTTAATATAGTATATCACGAAATTCAATTTTATAGTTAAGGCTAGCACTGATAAATGTAATAATCTCCTTATTAAAATTACGTTTTTTGATGATGTGGCTTTCATGCTCAACAATATCGAGGAGAGACAGAGAGACTACATACAACATATATTTATAGGAATGTAGGAATCCTTAGCATAGTTTACTTTACAATATATAGCAATCGTACCGAATCTTGAGCAAAAAAGCGACATATTGTTTGTTCAAATTCGCCATTGTTTTAATTTAAACACTCTAAAAGCACGTACACTTGCCACGTGACAAACAAGCGACATTGTAGCTCAATGGAGTTGCGCCCAATTTTGTTGAACAATGAGCCGTTTGAAGTACAAAATCGACAGAGACCAAGCATTCGAGTTTATGGCTAAGTAATGTTTTATTAAGATTTGTTAAATTTAGCAATCAATGGTCTTGAGTGACGTGTCGAAACTTCGCATGTGTGATAAATTGCCATTTCATATATTATATTTATTGATAATAATAATGTCCTCGTAGTCGAATCCGACTTCGGCGGCCGATTTATATTAGACTTCAGCCATAAGCGCAGGTGATATTATAGTGCACAAGTGTATGCCCAAACACAGGTCATTCCCTAATCCTTTACTCTCATAGTTTGTTGGAACGGATGACCAACACGAGCGGAGAAAGATCAGATGCCGACTTTGTCATTGACATGCCCATCGACGCATGGATCATCTTACTTTAGAGAAGTTCGGGTGATCAGCCCGCGTTGTCCTAACCAGTTAAAATTAAAACGCATTAGCGCCTTAGCGCTTCTCACAAATATTTCGGGATCGTGAAAATTTATAAAATTAATATTTGTTTTTACTTCGTTAGTTTTATCACCGAACGATGTGTAGACATCCAAATGAAATTGACTTTTTTATCGATGCTAACAAAAAGGTTTCCATGGAGCTAAGAATATTAGGAGTACATTTCATTTGTTTTAACATTACGCCAATTAAATTACCTTACTTACTATTTATCAGATCAAAAAAATCTTGAATATTGTTTACTTACACAATGTAATTAAAGAAGCGATTGCTTAGTATTATTCCATTCTATTTCTTCTTTAACCTTTTACTTTAGCTAAACGAAAGAGTAAGTTTAGTCAGTCAACAAACTTTTTACTTTACTACGACATGTAAAACATCCCATGTTTGGAGGTGACAAGTAGACATGTCGTTGGTACGGATCGGTCATTTACCATCAATATGCCATGTCACTTGTCACTTGATTTCGTAACCCGCATATGATGTAAGCGTATTCAGACAAAAGAATGGTATGTTTGTAAACAAACCATTAAATATATGCTGCCTTTGTTTTTTGGATTTTTTTTTCATCACGCACTTGTTTATCTAATAGGATCATCCATCCAATTATGTCACACATTGTGGGGGAGGGAGGGTGTCAACCAAGTGTGACAAGGAGTCTTATTTTTAAAACACGTTTTGAAACGAGCACTATAAACGAAATATTTAAAATATTTGATACTCTATTATAAATAATTAAGGTTATCATCATCATCAGCCTGTGATAGCCCACAGCTGGGCACAGGCCTCCCCTAATACACCAGTGGACAGGCCATTAGGGTGCGGTGAGTGGAACAAATTAATTGGTTAGGGCATTTTGTGCCGATCATCCAAATGTCTGAAAAGTATGATGATCCATGCGTCTGACGAGTATGTAAAAAGTCGGTCCACCCACCAACCCGCATTGTACCAGCGTGCGTGGGATACGGTCCATAACCCCATATCTCAAAAAGATTTTACTCTTGTTCTATGATTTCGATTGGATGTTTTGTTAATTCGGCCTATAGCATGACTATTGCCTCGTCAAATATATTCAAACTACTCGGCTAATTCTTTTAATATTGTCAAAAAGACATTTAATTTGGTTTTCTCGCTTAACTCCCCGATTTTATTCTAACCACAAAGGAATACTAATTTGTTCCAGTCACCGCAGACTTTTATAGCCAATTTATCATTTTTAGTCTTTCCGAGAACCTTGTTAGAGGTTATTTAACATTCAATTTCGGTTTGGGATCCATAAATTTCTTAACTCACTAACCTTAACTGTTATTCGGAGCGCGTGTAAGTGGCGTAGTAAAGTTTTTACAATCGACGACGTACGAAATATACGCATCTTTACTTTATTTTAAATTACAGCCTTGCAGCAGGACTGCCTCCGTAGCCTCGTGGTATGGGGGTGTGCTTTAGAAAACGGAGGTCGTTGGTTCGAATCCTGCTGTGATTCAACAAATTTTCATTGTTGGCTAGGACAATTGGAGCCGATCACCCAGTTGTCTGAAAAGTAAAATGATCCATGCGACGGATGGGCATGTAAAATATCAGTCCACCCACCAACCCGCATTGGACCAACGTGGTGGGATACGGTCCAAAACCCCCTTATGTATAGGGGTGTATAAGGGGAGGCCTATGTCCAGCAGTGAACTATCACAGGCTGATGATGATGAATAACAGGTTTGGGTTTAAATCCTGTAGTTTTATTGAAAGTGACAATGTTGAAGAAGGGAAAGTAGCAGACATCCTTTTTTAACAAGAAATGTATTCCAATAATCTGTTAATCACGCAAACGTGGTTGCCTAGTATATATGCTAGATAAGAAGTTCTATTTTAAGGTCACCACATCATGGGAGTCTGGTAGCAAGTTATAAAGCTATAAGCTAAAAGTTTTAATCTATTTTAATACTTAAATTTATACAACCATGTCGTAATAGAATTTTATATGCAGGTACTTATAACGTTTCACCTGAAGTTATTCAATCTTTGAACCAGGTCTTTTCTAATCACTCATCCTGAAATCAGTTCATTTCAATCGGATATCACAATATTTAACATTTGAGCATCGAATCAAGCAATCTTAACATCATTTGAACGAGTTGTCATCTAAAATCGTTTACAATTAGGCGTTGTGTTGTTTTACGACAATATTAACAATGTTATGCACTCAGGGCATTCATAAACATTTATTGCATATTGAAACGAGTTCGTGTACAATGTTTATCAATTATAGCTTTGGTCAAGTGTGTCTATATTACGCAACTTAATGGAGCAGTTATAATGAATTATGTTTGAGTCATTTGTATCATGATATTTAAACGCAGTTATTGATTCAAGTTTTTTTCAAATTATCACTTTAGGAAAAGATAGAGAAGGATCCGCTAGCTAGTTCTTCTTCGTTCAATCTTCATCGTGGATTGCATGACATAAAGGTTAACACGGCGCCACTTACGGACATTGTGTATCTCGTTTGTAATCAATGGCTTAAGATGCATTACAGACCAGATTGCTGCTTTTTCTGAAAAGGCACGGAAGAGAATCAAGAGAAGGTATACACTAGTTCAGCTTGATTGAGACATACTCGATTCTATCCTGTTTGTATTAATCGTTGTAGTATTCATGAAGAAATATTCTATACCGGATGACGTCACGGCAGCCTACTCCTAGACACTGATGTTAATCCGCTAATTGCATATACGCTAGCTACAGTCTACTTCAAACCAATTGCCTATTTGAAAAGCACCGACATTGTCCACTTTAAAAGTTATATAGTTCTTTGATATATGTACACCTTTCCGGATTTGAACAGTTTTTTCGTCAAAATATAAAAATCAATTTGTCATCCATATTATATTTCATGCTTATACATTGGCACAGACGACGGTCATATTAAATGGTTTTATGACTCAAAGAGAAACGGGTAAGAGAAGGAAAAGTGCTTTTTAAACCCGGTCACAGTAATGCTTTCTTATTATGTACAACAATTGTTGAAATTGTTATTCTCTAGTCAACTAATATGATAATACTTAATTAAAACATTGTTTTTTATATATAAATTTTAAATATATAAATTTATTGCATTCATACGAATCCTACTTGTATTATTTTTACCGACGATTTATATTTGTTACCCAATGACTAATGAGTAATTTGTTAAAAATCTGTATTGTAACTATTGTAATGCAGCTTATTTTGAATCCATTTGTTTGATATTTTCCCCGTTACTTGCATATATTTAATCCTGACGTTTCAGACCTTTCCTATCCTTTTTCCTTAGTATAGAAGCTTATAACTAAATTACTGTAAATAATTTTTGTATGTCAGCGTTGCCGCTGACTGCAGTTAGTATTTTTCTAGCTAGATATGCCATTTGTAGCTCGTGAAATATGCTTCCAATGAGCAACGTCTAGCAATAAACAAGAATGCCTAACGACATGTGTAAACTACAACTAATTGAAGAATTCGTCTCCGCACGATGGCAATTTCGCTTTGTCGGAGCAATTCTAGCAATTGTCCCGAATTAATCTAGACCGAAATTCTTATGGTGACTGACGTTAGGTCCGCTAAATGACAATGATTTGTTGGGGCCATGTCGTCGCTGATTACTGATGCACTAGATCAACGAGCTTCGCTATTAGGTGGTCTGCGATGTGTTATATAATATTGGAGTGTAATTTTATTTCTTTTAAATAACAAATGATAAGGCATAGCAGGACTGCCTATTACGTCCTGTCTATACAAAAGTAAGACGCCATAATACGGTTGCTAACTTAGGACATTGGATTTAACCACTCGTTTATATTGCGTTTGATACTTTGCATTAATACCGAAACGTGGCAGTGTATTCACTTTTTTACTTTCTGGCATCAATAGGCAATGCGGTGTGAGTGAAATGCCAGTCAGTCCCCAATAAAAAGTGGACGGCATCAGTTATCACTTAGCTATTTCAGCTGAAAACGATCTTTTGAAATCTATTTTAAGCAAAAATTTTAATGTAAATGTTTAAAGCACCCAAAATCGTGAGTCCTATTATCAGTATGATAATTTTTTATGGTTTTTTCGAACCCCTAATCGATAGACCTGGTCCTAATTATAGAAGTTCTACCAAAGTTCTAATGCAAATTCAACCAAAAACTACCATAATTTAAAAATTCAACTTACAGAAGTGACACGTTAAGAGCCTTCATTTCCATGAGTCACTACATACATAATAAAATGGTCTCGAACCGGCTCTATGAAAAAGATATCCCCGAAAAAGATTATTCGCTTCGACAGGAGTGGCATTTAACTGTCACTATATTTTAAAACAATTATAAAACCCCGGATAAGGTTAACTGAATCTATTTTATGATAATTGCCTTTAAATTACTTTACTTAAATATTTCCCTCGATAAGCAACCCACACATATTGCGGTGCATTAAGCAATATTTTACTAATACCACCGCTTAATTTGTATATAAATAGCTTGTTCGCATTTGTCTTTATCTTAAATCGCCCTAATCCATTACTCTTTGGATTGTTAATTGTTTTTTAAACATGTCGCTGCGTTAATTATCTTTAGTAGACTTGATATAAAGTAGTTTTGAAACTGCGCGAATTAGTACGTATTTTTATCTTAATTACTAAATAATTTAAAGTAACTGCCTCTGTGGTTTAGCGGTGTTGGCCTTTGCTTTATAATCCGAGGTCGTGGGTTCGAATCCCGCGGAAAAACAACTTTGTGTTATCGTTGTTTTCTGTAGGACAATTTGGGTTCACCCATTGTCTGAAAAGTAGGAAGATCCATGCGTCGGATGGGCATGTAAAAAGTCGGTTTACCCACCAACCTGCATCAGACAAGCGTGGTGGGATACGGTCCAAAACCCCTAAAGGAGAAGGCGTGACGATGAAGGGGAGGCCTATGTCCAGCAGTGGACTAACACAGGGTGATGAATTTAAAGTTGTAAAGAGTTTATGTTCAATTTCAAGGTTTTTATATACTTTTTCTTGTCTTTATGAATAAACACGGTATATACTTTAATAAATTGCATAAACAACATGTTACGATATACACATAGTCTTGTATTATGACTACTTCTTTACTTAACACTACTAATAAATAAAACATCGACTTCATAAGCTCGCAAGGCCGATGACACTATTATTTCCTTTTGCTTAAAATTAAATATATATATATATAAATAAAGAAGTTTTAATTTAAATTCTGATGGTTATTTGAACTACATCACCATGACATATCAAATGATCATGGACGCTGTACTCCAAACTTCAAAAATAAATAAGTCAGAATAAACGCTATAGATCATATAGATATAGTAGTCTCAATTCTCTTCTAGTTACTAAGAAAAATGTCTTTAACCAAACCTCTTTAATTCAAACAATACATTTCAAATTCCTAATACAGTTTTACGGATTTTATCGCGTTTACTCACTTTACTAGTACATTTCATTCAATTATCTTATCAATCGTAATTCAGCCGTCAATTTAGTGCGAATTGTTACATTCGAAGCAATTAAATGCAACTGACTAATGGTTAGAGGATTTCATTGATCAAATCAACGTTCCGAAGTGATGTAAGTGGAGCGAGCGAGATCATCTCGCTGTTACCATGAGTTTAGTGTTTTTAGGACTTTTGTTGGATTGGCAGGAACACGGAAAAGTAGCAGGTAAATAGTACGTAGACAAATTAATCCACATCGGTACTCGATAAACAGTATCGACCTTTGCCCATTGTTGCTTTCCTTTAAGATATATCTAATTATTAAAATGGTTCTTTGTATTGCTGAAGTCATTGTAATTTTTTTCCGTACAATTTGTGGTATTGAAAATTATTCGTAACCATTTTTAGGTGTTAGGGTGCTCAGATAAATTGCCGCCAAATCTCATTTGATTTCATTCAAGGACATAGACAGTCTTTACTATTTTATATACGCTATTATTATAAACACGTTTCTATCGCAAACTGATAACTGTCATTCCATAGCGTCGTGTCTCGTTTTCGGGCATGTTTCGTGCTCTTAGCAAATTACTTTAAAGATCGACTTGATGAATGGAAAAAACTATTACCAAGCTTTTCGAAAGTGATCTCTTATTGTGTAACCACCCCAAACTGATAACTAAACTAGTCCTAGGTTCATGTCCCGTATTCGTATTCTTCCTGGACACTTCAATAGCTGGGAATAGTGCGGCGCCGTTTCGCGCTTGGCGCAAAATATCGCGTCTAAATCGGTCCCCGGCAGACCGGAGTTATGCATTGTCCGGTGTCACTATACCGACGGTGATTTCGGGACTTTTGGATGGCGTGACTGTGATCTATTATCTGTTGGTATTGTTCAATACCAATAGATAATATATATTTCGATGAAACTATTATAAGACTCTACCTATAAGGTTAACGATAGTAATATCTCCAAATATGCGACATATTTACTTGGTGTTTGATGTAAATATTCTTATCTTTTTACTCTTTTTATTGAAAGAAGCGACTAGGACTATGACGTTTGACTGCTGATTGATTTTTTTTCAATTTTCTGTAAAACGAACCCAACGGATGTGGAATAAAGACATATGTTTGACAAGTCTACGATTTTACTTATTGCAGATGTTTTCTGACATTGTTATAATTTTAAGGGAGATGTTTCTGTTATTTAACCAAATAAGACTCGGGATTCTTGTAAAAACCCATTACAACAAAACGGCGTCGGACATATGGTACTGATATTATATGACTGTCACTCAGTGATTCACATCTCGATGGTCATCTATAAGAAGGCTAGATGTATGTCGCCTGTTCGTTGCCATGGTTACTTTGTTAAGATTAATTCGGATTTTTAATTGGGTCAAAGTATTAGAAATAAATTCAGCTCTGTTTATCTGAATTGTCCTGTGCAGTATAATTTACGAAGAATCTATATTAATTGTAACCAGGTGATATTGGAGGATTGCTGCGAAAGCGCAAAAGTTACGTGTTTTCTGTGACTAAATGTGTACAAAAAAAATCATAATAAATAAAAACTTTTGACGTGACAACGTCTTATACATTGGTTCAAGATTTACAATCGAAATTGTGTCACAGTGCCGCTCACGTAACGCTCTCCATAAGCAACCATAAGAGAAATGAGAGGCACCCATCTCTCTTATTCGTGCGCAGTTAGCCTGCTTAAGTGAAAGAGAGACAAAGAGAAAGAGAAAGAGGGTTGATTCTTCTTTTTACTATACGATTAAATATACACGTTATAATCCTTCTACCACTAAAAGACGGTGTCACGTATAACCAATTTTTTTTCTACTTTGAATCGATACATATAAAAGTATAGACGTGCTAAATCGATAACTTTAAATCACAAATATATTTAGGCATACGAAAGTATGAGTTTTGTTGACAGCAACAATCATTTAGTCCATCAAGTTTTCCTATTAAGGCGTATTCTATCGCCTTGCGTGTATTCTTTAGGAATATTAGAATATGTTTCGCATAAGTCGTACGTAATAAAACTTGTTATTCATGTGTGGGATTAAAAGATCGGTAGTCCGTGTCGAATTTGAAACGGGCGCTTACAATGTTGACTTTTTACGTTTCAAACATAAATTATGTTTTAAATATCTATTCGCTCACGACGATGCTGGTGATGTGCTTTTTAAATGTTCATAATTAGCGAAGATTCCGTTTAGGTTGTCTGTTATATGGTAAGTTTTAATAAAGTAAAAAAAACAGTTTTGGTTTTATATTGGAAATACAAACTACTTTATTGGAACTGTATTTTTCTTTTTTGGATCTCTTTCCGCGACAAGCTTTTGTTTGTTATTAGAGAGGTGTATTGAAATTCTGTGGATTCACAGAATTTCGTCTACATTGCTTTATTCGGCTTTCAGTGTTTTGTTTTTACATTATTCCCTTTTATGTAAACTGTAAGTTTTGTTAGATAGTTATTAAATTTACCACTAATTAGGAAATGGAAGCCTCTAATCTAGTCAGAGACTTGGATTTCAACGCTGTAAGAAACTCAGCGGGACTATTCGTTTCCGAAAGCAGTGGCCTACTCCAAGCAGTTTTTGATCATCATCATCATCAGCCTGTGATAGTCCACTGCTGGACATAGGCCCCTAATACACCCCTGCAAACCTCTACTTTTTGATAACCAAAAAGCAATTGTAAAGCTTCAATATTGAATTATGATAGTTCAATTTAAATTAGAAACGCACGTGTGATAGGTCATTCACACGGCTAGCGGTCCACGGACATGCAATACCACCACCGCAACTGCATGCAGGCCATCTTCGATTACGGGAAACCTTTTCCAAGTTATCCCCGGATAGGCCTTTAATCCGTCTAGTTTTACCTGAATACCTAGTATTCAGGTAAAACTAGACGGATAAAAAGCCTACCTAAGCCTATTTTACGGAGAATGACTGGAGAATGAATATTACAAGCCAAAGGGAGAAGAGCATTTTATGGATGAATTAGCTGTCAGAAAATTTACTGACGTTTATTAACGATTGCCAAAGATTATATTGACAACCGGGATTTTCTGTTTTAGTTTGTATTATATTAGGCAATCGGCTCATTTTTGTCGTAACCAAGCGGAAAATAGCGATAGCACATAGTTGTTCTTTCCAGGCTTCGAACCCTCGACCTGCATTCCTTGCAGCAAGCGCCAATGCGCCTAGGCCACAGGCGGTTACGGGAAGCGGCCACCGCGTACGCCAATTCCAACGGGTTTCAGCTATTTCAGTTGCGGGGTCAGTGACCCGGCGTTGTTTTAGAATTTGGCCATTTGTTTTCGGCTGTCACGTGCCCCGATGGCCGCGCGTGGGCAGTTATTGCCCCGTTTCTATTATTCACTGGAGCAGTAGTTGTTCTGCGGCGGAACGGGTAGGACGTGAGTGACGTTTGTTTAAAACTGATCTACGAAAAAAAATTATCTAAATAAATAAATAAAGACAGCTGTTGATACAGCTCTAATGGTCGATGCAGCTAGCGACAATAAAAGCTCTAATTTTGTATGCATATAACAGAAAAAAATCACTAGGGTGCTTTATGAGGCCCTATCGAAATTATTGCAGCGAAAGTGTTCACTATGTGTAAAATAGTTAGCTCCTTTATTGAACTTTCCCTATGCTGGCGTTATTTATGACGAATACTACATATTGATTAAAAATCACCTGGAAAAAATTACGTCTTTTGTATATTGTACATATCCCATAACATTTTACGTGGTATAATATGATATTTAGTCTAAACCAATCTAGTTATTTTAATCAACCAAAACTGACCAAGAACTTGTTCCGATTTTCGCTTAATACGTAACTGAGACATGTCTGTTCTGCTTCTTAACGTCTTTTTGTATGCCATTAGTCAAGATTCACAGCATTTCCGCGTGCCACTGGATCCACTCACTCTGCAATCAACCTCTGCCACTGCCGATCAATTATCTTCCCTTTTATTCCATTTACAGTGCGCTCTCGCGATGTTCACTATAAGGATGGACATAAGGAACATCGGTCGGGCGCAGTCGATTATCGCGACTGAAAATTTTAAATAGGCTGTTCTGGGATGTCAGCGCGTTCAGATTTTGTGACATCTATAGTAGTATACCAATTTGATTTCTAAGGTCAAATGCCGGTCGGTCTGTTTATTGCTTTTCAGGTAAATTCAAATGGATTAGAAGCCGAGCCAATGATAATAGGTAAAATGGCAATGAAAAACAATACGTAGTCTCGTATTGATGTTATAAATGCAACTAGTATAACATCGCTATATCTATCTAAATAAAGGACCTGCTTTTAAGTTCATTCTTGTTGGGTCCCCGCAGGATTTGAACCCACGACCTCCAGCTACTCTTTTTCCTTAATTAAAAGTCAATAAGAAAATAAAAATCAATAAAATAAGATGCACTTAAAATATTTTTTCCTATGTTAATTAATGACAATTATAAATTTTCTAACATGAATGACAATTGTATATTGTGTGAAGAAATAAATGATATCTGTTATCTGTAAAACTATCATCAAATTCCATTCTCTTTTAATTTTAACCATAAATATCATGACATAAGCGCTACAATAGCGTCGTTTTGATTAACGCTTCCGTAATATCGATTATAAATACTCAATTATTAATAATTGTCGATACGATCAGCTGTTCGACAGATACATCTCTAGTTTCCATTCATTCAACACTGAGGCGTTGAGACGATCGGTCGTCACATCTTTTTTCTCGTTTATATTAAGACTACCGAGTGTTTTATGCAAGTGTATATATAACGTAATGTTTTTATAACACCTTATTCCGAGCTAATGTCGTTTTGCAATGGGCACAGCATTTTCGGCGATTCTATTGTTCAAGTGAATTATATGTGCTATTTTTCTTAGTTATTTAGGAAAACGTACCGGTGCTCACAACAAATGAAATCACAGTACAGTAAAGTTTAAAAGTATTCAAATACTAATATAGATAATTCTATATATAAGAGATTCCCACCTATACATTGACTCATCACGATATCTCTGAAACCATAAGGCGTAGCGACTTGAAATTTGGTAGGAATATACCTTTCGCCGAGTAGAGGTCAGCTAAGAACCAAGAAGAATTTTACGAAATGTCACCCACAGGGGAGGTTGCGGGGTTGGCTAGTAGTATAAAATATTAGTGCTCAATCATCCTCAGTTCGGTTACAATCATCATAGTTTACTCCCAAAGTTGCAGTTGAACCGAAATAAAAAAAAAAAGACATTTAACTGTTCATTTGTTTTTGGAAAAGAATATTATACTGATTTGACATATTTTCTAAATGACTATAATTTTTATCGTTTATCGAATCTAAAAAGGTGTACATTGCTTCGACGTTATTGACCGTGGGAAACACTGTGACTATAAATAGTACAATTACAAAATTTCGGGTTGTAATTAAGACAATATGGTAAGGAATTTTAGTGTATGCTATAAGTAGCATCCATATAGTAAAATAACAAAACTAAAATATAGATAAGTATGACATAATTTCATCCATTGCTCGGAAAACTTACGGCACTTGATCAATTATCGATAAGCATTCATAATGACGAATTTATATTCGGTATTTTCACATGTAATGGTCTAATCGAATACTCCAGCCAGTTTTATTCGAGGCATCGATTATTATAATGGAAGAAATCGATATCGAATCGATATTTAACTGCGTAATTATTCAAGCTGTTTTCGGTATATTGTATTTAGTATTCTAATCGATCTGTGTCTGGATTCTTTTACACGGCAAATTATTTTCGTATAATAATACTAACATCTATCTAAGTAGCGTATTGATTGGCCTGCGATTCAATAGCGGAGGTCGTTGGGTCGAATCCTGCGGTGAATAAACCAATTTTCAATGATGTTTTCTTTGCTTAGGACGACGCGGGATAATTATCCCATTAACTGTAGAGTAAGATGATTTATGCTTTGTATGTATATGTAAAAATCGCCCGCAACAGTCCCGCGCTCGGTCTGTGTCCCTATGTAAGTGTTATACTTCTACTGTAGCTGGCTGTCATAGTTGAAATAGATCAAAAAGGCATTATTACTTCTGCCGTCTTCTTGCAATATATTAATTTTTATACACTCCCTAACTATTCGAATTTGGGAAAAATATGTTGTGTTGTTTTTTATTTTGTAAAGAATTGAAGAAAAAAATAAATAGTCTCGCTTCTTACGCCGTTTCCTCTCAGGTCAGAGGCTTTCATATCCGAACCGGTGGTAGTTTATTTGACAACCAATCATCAAAATCATCAGCCTGTGTTAGTCCACTGCTGGACACAGGCCTCTTTTAATGCACCGCCTTCTCCACAGGGGTTTTTTAGACTGTATCTTACTTCGCTGGTCCAATGTGGGTTGGTGGGTGGACCGAATTTTTACATGCCCATCCGACTTAAACTGCCTAACCGATTAGGAAAAAACAATAAAAATTTGTTGATTCCCCGCAGGATCCGAACCCATGACCTCCGGTTTCTAAAGTACACGCTAACCACTAGGCTCATAGCCTAGTGGTATGGGAAATCAATAAGAGATTATAATCCTTCTATATTAGTTTAAGATATTTAACTTGAGAAAAAATTTGTTTAACGCAATCAATTGTTTAGTTGTTGTGTCCAGACCAATGTTGTCTTCGAGTACAATAAATCTTTTCACCTGAACTTTTAATAACAAAACGACATCCATTAGACTCTTTAAACAAATGCACCCAATGTAAATCGTAAATTCAAGATGGACGGCGTCTTTGAATCGGCGAAATGAACTCGTTTCGAATTCAACACGGCAATAAATCCGTTTTAAAAGGTTTTCCGAGTCGACCGCTAATACGTCGTGATCTACACAAAAGCGTTTCGCCGATTGCCGATGTGAGTGAGCACAAACACACACAGACAAACAACCACACATACAAGTACGTACATACATACATACCTTTATTTTTATTATAGAAAATTCAACCAATACACGCACGTACGTGCACACATAGCTTTACTTTTCATAGAAAACTCATTTTTAATGATAAAATTAACCAAACAGTGTGACCTTCCGTGCATGTTAACTTTTTAATTGGATTGTGAATAATTTGTCCTATCTCTTAATAGCGAATTTTTGTTGATTCAATTTGTTTTACTAATACATACATCATACATCAACAGCCTGTGATAGTCCACTGCTGGACTTAAGCCTCCCTTAATACCCCCCTATCCATTAGGGGGTTTCGGACCGTATCCCACCACGCTGGTCAATGCGGGTTGGTGGGTGGTTGACTAATTGTTCTGTTAAACCGTTACGCGTACATGAAACTAATTCTCGATTTTTGCAAATACTACGGATAATCATCTATCTGATATGGTATAAGACTTTAACGAGTTGTTTTACAATTGTAACTTAATTTTACTTTTTATTTTTTACTGAAAAGTGAACAAAAAAAATATTTTAAAATCAAATTCATCATCGGCTTATCATTGTCGCTCAGTCGACATCTTGGCTATTGAAATACTAGAATATAGATTTCAAACTAAATCGTTCGTCATCTATAGACGATTAAATGTTATAGTTTCCGTTTCGTTACAATTGTTTCTAAAATTTGTTCCATTTAATGTCTAATTAATATGCAAATACATCTTTACTGCCACAAGTCGATTGTAAGAGTTCGTTTTACTGCTTAAAACCTGCTTTACTCACAGTAAAAGTTCATTCGGGGATTAAAAGATTTTTTCATATAAAAGTTACATGTTATAATGATGCAACGGACGTTGTGCAAAAGACAGATAAAAGTAAACTAAACAAGTGTCGCGACACTTACACATACACTTGTCATATTTTATCTGTACGTTAGTTCGTACATTCATAACGGCCCAATTGGAAAGCGTTCAAGAATTCATTTGGATGTCCGGGGTTCGTCCCTGGATTTGTTTGCCGTACGTTGATTTCTAGAAGAGAGCAAGGGGTTTTATATAGTAAAGTTCGAATTACTTTATTTATTATACTCTAAGTACTTGTACAATTGTTTTCGTTTTTTATTTATCGAGAGGTTGTCAAACAAGGAAATCGCCTTATGAAGTTGAGATTGTATGCTTCGAAACATTAGTTATTATAATTTAAATATTTATTTTTAAATTTGGAAGCACTACGTCTGCTACTAGTACGTAAGGATTTTATTCGGATTCAGATATAAATGATTACAAAATACCTATGTATAATGTAAAATATTTATGATATTGTGTACCAAACATTAGTATTTGTCCAATGTTTAATTTAATGTTATAACACATTAATGATAAAGCAATATAATATGGTAAAATTAGCTAGTATTATCGACTAATTTGACGTATGATTTTCTTTTAAATAAGTATATATATGACACATAAGCGATTAAAAAACTAAATTTACTAATTTCGGATCAGGTCCAAAATGGATAGGGGCGTATTAGGGGAGGCCTATGTCCAGTAGTAGACATCACATGGAAATGATGAAGATGATGATGATTAAAAATAAGAAAACGTCGCAATTAGCAGAAAGATGTTATCAAAATGCCGCCTCGGGTGTAACGATTTCCAATATGCCACGAATCAATAAAGAATACATGCCGATAGATAAATCGTGCATAATCTATGCGACGCATTCACCATAAATACATAGCGTTGGAATAAATTTACATATCTTACATATTTTTATCCAATTTCGGTCTTAATTAAAATTCCACACGCCATTGTCCCAATCTCTTCGGGTTTACGGACATAATAATAAAGTTAGGTGTGTCTAACTTTTAATTAAAAGTGTAACTATAGATTATAAAGTTAGGTGTCCATCTTTTAATTAAAACGGTTACTATAGATAAGGGCAGTAATTGACAAGAGAGTTAATTTAAAAACCCTAATGATAGTGGTTTTATGTAAACCTAAATACGTACGTTTTTTTTTTATTTTTTCAAGTTAGTTTTTATATATACATTTGTGTTTAAAGTTCTCCACGAGAAAGAATTCTCTACCAAGCCCGTAACTTATTAGTCTTTTCTTATGACTGTGATTGTGAATTTAGCGAAACTGTTTCGTAATTACATATTTTTTGTTAATATTGAATTATTATTTTCATTAAGAAGAGTTTTTGTCATCATGTCCCCCTTACACTAGTAACACAGTCTATTTTTGCATAAAAGCAGTAGTGTGAAAACACCAATTTTTTCGGGTTTAAAGAGAAAATTAGCTTAACCGCTTGCATGTCTCAAACGGGTTATCATTGGCGTTCTACAATTACAATTGTAATTTGTCATCATTTATGCATTTTATATTTACCTGCCTTATAAATATATATGTATATAATATATATAATATATATATATTATATATATATATATAATTATTATTATGATTTTAATAAGTTTGAGATATATTATTATCATTTTACAAGGATTTATGCGGAGAAGTAGCTCCGCGATGCCTGTTTTTGCCAGAAATCAGTTATGGGTATAGTCTGCACATGCGTAGCCAGCGTAATTCTAGGTAACTGGACATAACATCTGATGTCTCAGAGCATACCCTTATGGGCCAGAGCATGGTATCACTTACCACCTGATACTCATCCTCCTCGTCTCATTGCTTTAATTAATACCATTTAATAAAAAAACTGACACCCACCAATCCGCATTGGTCTAGCGTCGTAGGGTAGGATCCAAGAACCCCTTAATGACGGAGGCGTACGTTAGCGGAGGCCTATGTCCAGCAGTGGACTAACACGGGGTGAGAATGTAATAAAATAATCATTGCAACTAGAAATTATTTATTTAACCGATTTATCCTATGTATTATGGTCACAGTACGAATATGATGAAGGCATAGAGGAATATTTGCATTGCAAATGTATAAAACTTGGTAGACGCAGACAGCGGACAGACGGTACAATTGTTATCTGCTATTTAATTCAACGATTAGCAAATGTATTTCTTTTCACATTAGTTGGCTTGTTTACAAATTTTCATTATACACCAAAATAAGTTTATAATTTACTACACGACTCACGGCGCTTCGTCCGAAGAAAAAAATCCACGTTTCAATAATATTGTGTCTCTGCTCGACTCCTCTACGTGTTATATACCTCAAAACCAAATAATTAACTATAATTAATTATTTTGTTAAGGCAAATACTACACATTGTTGAATAAAAGGAATGGATTTTATCGCGTTTATTTTACATTTTATTTTTCTGCCGTTGGAAAAATCCAGCTTACGGATTCCCGCCACTAGAATGAGGGGCAGCAGGGATATTGAGGGCTCTCCGGACCAAGATGGAGCAGCCGGTATACCCACTAAAAACCAATGGTTGCCCTTTTCTCATGTCGCTGTAGCCGGGGCCGCGGGCGCTTGTCACGTCTTCGGCGACCCTCGAGGTGTGTGGGACACCCGGACCGTCGCTTAAGGTGCCGTGCCGGAGCAAACAGCACGGGACTCCCTCTTGAGCCCTTCTCTGGGCGGCGGGCAATAAATTCTTACCTTGCGGCAAGATGGAGTGATGACATTCGCAAAGTAGCCGCTGTGGGCTAGATGAGAATAGGCAAAGATCGGAAGCGGTGGCATTAAGGAGGCCTATGTCCAGCAGTGGACTGTCACAGGCTGATGATGATATATTTCTTATGAACAAGAAGTACCTTTTGCCTTTCCATGGAAATCGTGCTCGTCAATTAATAATGATGATTTAATAAAGCATTGGTATTTTATTCAATTAAAGAATTAGATAAAAACACAAAATAATTATTTAGCTTCGTATTTTAAAAGATTTCGTTTAAAACATCCTTGACATTATAAATTACGTGCCATTGTTTCAAAGTGTGATAGCGTAATTATTTCAGATGCTGGCATATCACGCGTCCCAAATTTATTTATCATCTCTTATCAGTCATTATCCGAGAGCGGTTTAGTCGCGATAAAACAGAAGACGTTCGTTTCGAGTGATTTAGTATGTGATAACGAGTTTAGCTTTTTTTTATTTAAATGATACTTACATGGAAGATGAAAAATATATTCGCACAAATATATTTTTGCAATATAATAAGATTGTATGTTCTTACAGTATTTATTATCAGCCTTTGATAGTCCACTGCTGGACATAGGCCTCCCCTAATACACTCCCTATCCATTAGGGGGCTTATTTTTTTTTTCTTTGGGGGGTTCTTACAGTAAGTGGTATGAAATTTTAAGGAAGAATAATGCACTAGGTGCGTAATGATCGCAGAAAACTGTACATCATCATCAGCCCGTGTTAGTCTACTGCTGGACATAGGCGTTCCCTAATACCTTACCCTATCCATTAGGAGGTTTATGGACCGTATCCCACCATGCTAGTCCAATGCGGGTTGGTGGGTCGGACCGACTTTTGATATACCCATCCGACGCTCCGATGGATTGGGTGATCGGCCCTAATTGCCCTTTCACTGCCACTTATCTTTTAGTGCTGTAACTTGTAAATACGTTTTAAACTATAACTCTATAATGGAATACTGAGAGCGAAAATAATAAATAACATAATTTATAAATAAAATAATACATAAAAAAATTATTAAGAAAATATAAGTCTTTTTAAAATTTTTCTTATTTCTTTGACTATCAACAGTTGAAAAGAAAACGTAGGCCACTTCGATGGCTTACGTCTAGCGTTCGATGTCAATCAATAGAGACGTAAGCTTACTAAAGACATGAGTCTGGAAGCATAACTTCAGGATAAAAAAAAATAAGGACGAAAACAATCAATTAATAAAACTGATAATGACGATATATATACAGAAAAGCAAGTCAGTTGCTATGACTTACATTGTTCACATTAAATTGGCCTTTTCTCTGAATCATTCAAATCAATTTTCCTTGAGTTTGACTTATGGATAATAACTAAGCCATCGCTTTAACTTTATCGATTAACACAGCACAGACTGAATATACAAAAGATTCGAATATGGCGCTCGATTTAACTTATGGGTCGTTTAGATTTTCAAAGCTGTTAATTATAATACCTAAAGGGCGTTATCCATAGCGGACGAAAACGATTTGCGCGTGATCGCTTGAAGATATATTGCGTTATTAACGTCTTTTGTGACTGCTTATGGGTGTTGATTTATTTTTAATTTTTTTTTGTAACAGCTTTGAGGTTATGGTGGCCAGTTAGATAGGTTGCTATTAATAAGTGTTGCGGACGATAATTTGACTGTTATTGTCTTGTTATCTAACTGTCTTAACAAAAGAAAGATATATATTAAACACAAGGGAGTAAGTAACAAACTTTACCAAAACATTCGGATAAATAATCATAGTCGAAATGTTTTTTTTAAAGAATCATCATTCATTCAGCCAACATTTTGCCTAACTTACTAAGAAACATTACAGTACGAATTTATTTGTAATAATCAAATCAAACTGACAATAAATTTGATAAGACCGATTCAAGAAATGAACCTTGGGAACTGGGATACATTTTAAGTCCTACAAAACGTAAAATCTTGTACAAAATATTTACACGTGATTTTCAATAACTCTAAACACTACGTATTGTTGTTTTTCCTATCTAAATCAATTTTAGTGTTCACTTCAAATGGAATCGATTAAGAGGAACAATCGTCGGCAGCACGGCAACGTTCCTTTGCCCATTAAATGTTATCACGAGTTAGAACGAAACGTCAAATCGTTTCCCGCCAAAAGCGCCCGCCAGCCACTCGTGTCTTGAAAAATGCATCGCCATAAAGTTAATTTGATATCTTCCGAGTTTTATTGCCGGATTTATTTTTGAAAGCGACCAAAATAGTTAATGGCGTCTTTCTATTGCCGTTTAATGATATATTTCAACAGTGCGATACATCGTTTAGCTATTTTCAATAAGTCATTTATATATGTTTCGTTTAATATGAAGAACTTATTTTACCATATTATGACTGTATTTATTGACGTAATGTTTAGATCCATTAATGTTTTTATCTGTAAATTTTAATCGTTGGGAATGTAACATATGAATATGTATCATTTGATTCATGTAAACAATGTAAAACATGTATGTAATTTAATTTGTAATTATTAATGTTCATGTGTGGATCCATTTTAATGTCTCTCTTTATTTCTGTAATTCCAATTCCAGGAAGTATGACAACAAATCACTGAGATTTGTAATCATACATTTGACTATAGCACACTGTGAGATAAATGAATAAGTAAAAACATTGAAAAATTATATTATGCGCTTTCATCATTTATATGTCACTGTTTGTTTTGTCCCTCATAACGTATCAGTTATATTTATTAAAATATATTTATTTACTAATTTAGTGTTATGTGTCCGTCTAGGTGTTTTAGCGTATTAATATATAATATTTGTTCTTTTTATCGTATAATAGTATATTTTTAATCTGCTACCAAAATACTATTGGTGAAGCTATTTTAATTAAAAAACAAAAAAAGGGAAAAAAAACGAAACAAACGAATATAGTAAAAGACTTTACGTGGTAGGTCCCTGATTTACAGGAGACCATCTTGTGATAATAACCACCAGGTGTCTACTACGCAATAGAAGTGTGAAAAACTGCTTGTTCGAGTTTGAAGCACCGTAGTTATTTTACTAGGTAAACGAGACTTAACACCCTATGTCCACGGTAGGCAGCGTTGGCGGTACCACTGGTATTCCAATGTCTATGGAGTGTCGGTACCACTTCCATCAGGTGGCGACTGCTCGTGCAGTATGCATAAAAAGAAATATGGAAAACATGTATGATACACATAAACAAAACCAACATATTATGTCGATTAATATTAACATAAATATGTATTTTATGTATATATTCAAACATAACTTCACACTAGTGGTTAAGATAATAAGAATAATGGTCGATAACGCACCTGTTCGAAGATTTCACAACCTCTGTATTTATTTTATTCCAATGCCACGAACGGGTTGTTCAAACTTGACATTATTACGGTAATAAACTTCATTATCTGCGTTTTAATTATCTGGATTCAAATAATCTCGTTATAAAAGACAGTTGATAAAAGTGTTAAGCAATACGTGAGATATGCTGCACGCGTTTACTTAAAGTGCGTTACTTTATGTTATGTGTATTTAGATTATCATCATAATCATCATCATCAGCCTGTGATAGTCCACTGCTGGACATAGGCTTCCCCTAATACACCCCTATCCATTAGGGGGTTTTGGACCGTATCCCACCACGCTGGTCCAATGCAGGTTGGAGGGTGAACCGACTTTATACCTGCCCATCCGACGTATGGATCATCTTACTTTTCAGACAATTGGGTGATCGGCCCTAATTGCCCTAACCAACTAGGCAACAACATTGAAAATTTGTTGAGTCCCCGCAGGATTCGAACCCACGACCTCCGGTTTATATAGCAAACGCCCTTACCACTAGGCTACGAAGGCAGTTACACCTCCGTACATAGTTTCATTTGAATTTATATTATTGTGTTTGACTTGGTAACTTTTTATCTCATTTTATCGCATTTCAGAGAATAATATTTATCTTAATAATCAATCGGTCAATTTAAAAACATGATTAATTTAAAAAATATCTTAAGAAGCATATTAGTTTATTAACCAAAAAAAGCCCTGACGTTATCATAGAAGCTATTAGGTAATAACTATCAGAACCCATAGGGAAGTGTAACCGCAGTGTCTGTACCTGCCACGATATATTAGTGTGCAAACACTACTGAGATCCGGTTTGAAAATCGAGTTAGTATAAACGAAACCAAACATCCTCTGTTTTAGACAGTAGATTTAGCGTCCTACGTTACATTTCAACAAGTCGATTAAGTTACTATCAGGTGAACGTCAAATTTTCTGTGCAAACTACGATTTTAACGGACTATGGATACATAGCATATTCAATGATAGATTTAAAATATTTTTTTAAGTTAAAATATTAAATACTAGCGACCCGCCCCGGCTTCGCACGGGTGCAATACTGATCTGTAAAGTCTATAGAAAAATATTTAAATTTACCAGCGTTCCTTTACAATATTATGCATAAGTTCTACATATAAACCTTCCTTTTCAATTACTCTATCTATTAAAAAAACCGCATCAAAATCCATTGCGTAGTTTTAAAGATTTAAGCGTACATAGGGATATAGGGAGAGAAGAAAGCGACTTTGTTTTATACTATGTAGCGATGATGATGATCATTTTACTAATTCTTTCTTGTTTACTTACACACCAAGATATTTTTAACACCCGAACTTTTCGAACACTTTCAGGTGCTCGAAACGGTCATAGTCACAATGCAGTCTATCCCACAATAAAATCCATTACTTATTGTATTAATATGCTAGTATTTGTATATATAAAGGAGTTTAATAACAGTATAAAACACACGACTGTTATATGCATCTAGTATTTATATTGACTGATAAATACAGCAAAGCCGCGTACCAAATCGAGTAGTGCCATAAAAACCACTCACTATCTAAATATAGTAACATAACACTTGCTATTGGGTGAAATTGATCGTAAACGCCATATGTGTATTCTTTATTGCATCGACAACAGATAGTGTATGTCGGCGTTCGTCGCTTTATATTGGGTGTTAAACTTTTATATCACAAGTACTGAAAAATATGCTCTGTAAGCATTGTTTAAAGTTTAGTTTACCTTGTAGTTTTTAGTGATGAAACATGTGGATTTGATAGATAAAAATTGATATCATCGCCGCCATGACATCTGACATCGACTGTCCATTGTGTGGGCAAATACTTTTACTTGTTGAAGATACGTGAGCATCAAATGTGAAATGATCTTACCATATCGACGTCCATCGATTTGTGCACGGAAAGATCTTTGTGGAATGTCGGATTGATAATATTATATTCAACATGGTTATTTATAGATAACACTTTGATATTCGTTGTTATTTTGAATATTTTAACCGTTCATTTATCTTTAAATTTGTATTGATTGGTTTGATATGCTAAAGTCTCGTTAGATGTATATACGATCGTGCAAATGTGCTGGAAATCGATGAACACAGATTTTACATAGTGCTTCGTACACGAGCAAATCATTGTGTTCTCCTCGTCTCTAGAAGTTTGTTAACCAGAGCCAAGTAAGATAAGAAATGTATATAAGCAAAGTATAATATCATACTTAAGGAGCTCAAATGTAAAGCGATTGCCGTCGCGACATTTCAATCATTACTCAATGTTTGGCTAATAAAGATGTGACGGTGATGGTATATGGATATGTGGTGATTATGGTAGGTTTCGTATGACAGTTTGACCAGATTGTTTATTTATATTATAGAAAAATGTTATAATAATAATTGTTGGGCGTAATTGGCTTGTATGCGGATGATATTCTTTCTTTTGTAAAACTCAACACATACCATAGCGCGAAGGACATAGGCGACCATTTTATTTGTATATATGTCATCATTAGTGGTATACGAAGTGTTTTCTATTAATTATTATTTATTCTTCTGCCTCCGTAGCCTAGTGGTACAGGCGTGTGTTGTTTCCTAGTTGGTTAGGGCAATTTGGGCCGATCACCCAATTGTCTGAAAAGTAAGACGATCCATGCTTCGGATGGGCATGTAAAAAGTCGATCCACCCACCAACCCGCTTGGACCAGCGTGGTGAGGTACGGTCCAAAACCCCCCAATGGATAGAGGTGTATTAGGGGAGGCCTATGTCCAGCAGTGGACTATCACAGGTTGATGGTGATTATTTATAAAATGCATCGCGCGAAACGTACGATTAACCTCGACCTCCAATATAATGGGCTTCTCGAAGATATCTTCCTATAACGACTCTTTTATTGCCTTATCTACTCGGTGTTTGACACCGACGGAAGAATGTTTCGAGACTAAAGCCGGCTGCCGACGACTAATTTGTGACTGTTTAAATTTATGGTATACATCAAAGGGTATTAGGAATGCTTCCACTATCAACATAGCTCTATATATTCTATTTTAGTTGTGTATGTGAGTTTAGAAGTTTAATTTAGAGTCCGCCGTGTTAGCAGCAGAAATATCTCTATTTCGATATGGAAATTAAGTATATAAAAAAAGAACAGTATGAAAGTACTAAGATATATTTGTGTATTTCTGTTCTGTTCAAGAATTTTCTTTGGATAGAAGTAATATGATTATAAACATGTAGTAATATTGTTAGCTTTTAATAACTGTATAATTCAAATTTACGATTATTTCGATGCATTTTGACCATGTCTTGCTACACATAGGTCATAAGTTTAGTTGAAATAAATGTTTATTTAATAATTTTCATTTATAATATGTAAGAAATACGCTGTTTCTCTATTTCATTATCACATTATTATTTTTCTTTTTTGTAAATGGGATCAAGTGACATAAGTTTCTTGCGGTGTACGTTGGTATAACTCGCATGGATTTTAAACTATTGATAATATTTTGAACAACACACACTGTCTAAGCATAAAGACGTTATAGTTGATGCATAAGCAATGTTATAGTGAAGTTTCCGATAGTATTATAATAATGAAAAGTAATAAAAAAAACGTGTATGTGCAGCTTTATCGACGGCGGATATTGACGTGTTAAGGTCATCCTTACGAAGTTACAATGCTTTCGTGAACGATAAAACTGTTACATGACCTATAACTGATGATAAAAGGGACGAATGGGTTTAGGAATTATACATATATTAATATTTTTTATTTATTGTTAAATACCCAGGCAGTCTTAACATGGTTTTGTTAGATAATTGGCGAGCGTTATTGATGCCAACTCGATCAGAATAAGTATTGTTTAAACTTATTTACTTCCCATGAAACATCTCTTAGTAACTGAAGTTAGGCGAAAGTCCGTCTACCTTGTTCGTTTATAAATATTTCATATCTCATTTAGTAGTTGTATTTGTATCTTATTATATTGTAGCTTTGTTAAAATGATAGACAAAATCAATTTAAACCTCAACATGGGTTTTATCATTGTGGAAAGAACGTACTGCATCATCATGCATCATCAGCCTTTGATAGTCCACTGCTGGACATGGCCTCCCTAATACACCCTTTCCATTGGGGCTTGGACCGTATCCCACCACGCTGGTCCAATGCGGGTTGGTGGGTGGACCGACTTTTACATGCCCATCGACGCATGGATCATCTTACTTTTCAGACAACTGGGTGATCGGCCAAATTGCCTAACCAACTAGGAAACAACAATGAAAATTTGTTGAGTCCCGCAGGATTCGAACCCAAGACCTCCGGTTTCTAAAGCACACGCCGTACCACTAGGCTGCGGAGCAGCACGTACTGATTTTAATGAATTTAAAACGAATTATTGAAAAACCGAGATGTCATCCGGCCTCCTTTATCTCAGGGTGAAAACGGATTTCTGACGCCGTACGCTTCTACTTTGTAGGTAAAGCGTGCTTACCACCAGGGTTTTTACGGAGTCAAGTTTCAGTAGTAACCGGAAGACCAGCGTAGCCAGCGTAATTACTGGGTAAAAGTCAAAGTCAAATATCTTTATTCAATATGGAAGCATTACACTTTCTTATTGATTGTCAAATAAACTACCACCGGTTCGGAAATTGAAGCCTGTGACGTGAGAAGAACCGGCGAAAAGAGACATACATCTCGTATCTTCAAGCAGTGAGCGGAAGGGGGCTGGGACTATTTTTGTTAACAGGGCGTATCACTTTCCATCAGGTGAACATATTGCTCGCCTCATCGCTCGTACCAATAAAAATGGGTGACGTTTTGTATGACTTGTCACTACTACAATTAATAAAGGACCAAAAACTGCCGCCGTAGCGTAGTGGTAGTGTGCTTTAGAAACCGGAGATCGTGGGTTCGAATCCTGCGGGACTCAATAAATTATCATTGTTGTTTCTTAGTTGGTTAGGGCAATTTTGGCCGATCACCCAATTGTCTGAAAAGTAAGATGATCCATGCGGCGAATGGGCATGTAAAAAGTCAGTCAACCTACCAACCCGCATTAGACCAGCATGGTGGGATACGGTCCAAAAACGTTCTAATGGAGAGGTGTATATTAGGGGAAGTCTATGTCCAGCAGTGGACTATCACAGGCTGATGATGATAATGATGGACCAAAAATATATGAAAGTCTGTGCACAAATCACTTCAGCTTCGGTGATAAAGTATCGGTGGAAACACTTGACTTTTATCGGGAGATAATCTTATCAAGACCTTATCTCGCTTTGATTAACTGTTTAAGAGTTAAGTTGCGTGATTTAACTCGACTTAACATCGGTGCTTTATTGGCTTTGGTTAAACTAACGAGCCGGTTAACATGCGATTAGTTTTATTTGGAGATAGTAAATGAAAGTGTTGCGCAAGTTGAAACTTGACGCATCCGTTTTGTTGTTTCTCTTTCGTTGAAGTTAAAGTTTTTTTTAAAGATTAACAAGGTTATCGCAAGACAAGCACTATATGTGCTAAACATACTAAGTAGTCGTTTAGATATTTTTAACTAATACGCTGCAATTGCCCCTAGAAGTTCCGCTGGTTCTGTTGCCCTTAAACAAATTTGTGGGACGGGCATATTTGTTCCACAAAGTCGATCCCCTGTAACGTTTGGATTTTCAACTGACAACCAAAAATCGGTAAAATACTTTATTGATTTTAACGCGTTTAATTTTTTTTTCCACCAAGGTTGATTCGGAGAAAATGCAAATGGAATTAAGTTGTACTACGTGTGCAAGAGGAGTAGATAAATAAAAATAAATACTTTGATGAGATGATAGACACATGACGGATTATACAAAGTACCTTAATGGAAGCACCGAAAAATATGTGATTAAATTATTTGTAGTAACAATGCATGATTATCATCATCAGCATCAGCCTGTGCTAGTCCACTGCTGGATATAGGCCTCGCCTTCGCCTTCTCCATTCCGGGTTTTTGGACCGTATCCCACCACGCTGGTCCAATGCGGGTTGGTGGTTGATCCGACTTTCGACATGCCCATTCGACGCATGGATCCACTTCCTTATTAGAAAATTGCGTAATCGGCCCAAATCGACCTAACCAACAAAAAGGACAATGAAAATTTGTTGAGTCATCGCAGGATTCGAACCCTCGACTTCCAGTTTCTAAAGCATACGCCCTTACTACTATGCTACGGAGGTTATCGTGCAAGAAGGTATCGAAATACATTACTTAAAGCTTTAGTTAAGTAATCAGAACCAAGAAGCCTACAACATGTCAGTTTCAACATTGATGGACCCCAATTAGCGGCTCTTTCGGAGGCGAATCGGCTGTCAGTGTCACAATTATCAAACTTTGCTAACTGTCCATTACTGGTTTCATTATGCGTCATAACTCATCGAGTGCTCGCTACGTACTGACAGACAGCTGTTTTTGTATAGCTGTCGAGAACAAGTTTATTGACTACTATATAGCGTGGTTTTGGTAAAACGAATTATTTTCGGGTTTTAAAATTAAGTAATTTGTATTTTCATTTGTTGATAGCGGTCCATCGCGCGTTATTTGACGTAAAATAATATATTTATTTAGGTTTAAGGACATTATATATTATTATTTTACACCTCGAGTTGGTTTCAAAGGAGCTTTCAATAATTTTGTTTTCTGTTAAAAAGTCGCCAATTTTATTTTTAAAACGATCTAGTTGTTTTTGACCTACAAAAATGCAATAAAAAAAATATAAA
The DNA here is from genome assembly GCA_029286875.1 of Lamproptera curius. Classification (NCBI taxonomy): domain Eukaryota; kingdom Metazoa; phylum Arthropoda; class Insecta; order Lepidoptera; family Papilionidae; genus Lamproptera; species Lamproptera curius. The sequence goes on from JAGSMT010000060.1 coordinate 2,887,620, forward strand.
AATTATAATAGAGTGTAATATCTGCATTTGTATTAGTTGTTGAACCTTTGTATACTAAAGAGGGTTTGTTTATCTTATCTCATCATCATCATCATAAGCCTGTGTTAGTCCACTGCTGCACATAGGCCTCCCCTAATTCACACCTCCTCCATAAAGGGGGTTTTTGGGACCGTATCCCCATCACGCTCGTCCTATGCGGGTTGTTGGGTGGACCGACTGACCGACCGACATGCCCATCTGACGCATGGATAATCTTACTTTTCAGACAATTGGGTGATCGGCCCAAATTGCCCTAACCAACTCGGAAAAACAATGAAAATTTGTTGAGTCCCCACAGGATTGCAACCCACTAGTCCGGTTTATAAAAGCGATGGCCAATACCGCTATACCACAGAGGCGGTGGTTATCTTACCGATAGGGTTTGTTTTATTTTACATATCGCTTGTCGCATGTTTCAACCTTTAAGTTGTTATAATTAAAATAATATTTCAGGTCTTCAAAAAGAATCATAATAAACCAGTGCCTCTCATATAATATTTAAGTTTAATTACACCAAAGTTGCCATGTCTTCGTTACTATTCGTACAAAAGTTACTTTTACGTGCCGTCAGCATAATCGAATTATGTTGGGATCAAGAGCCATTGGACTGTCTAGAGTTCATCCATGACCCGTTAACGCTTCCAATACTGTTATTGCGAAATCGACAGCCGGGATGAGATGCGTTCGGCTTTGCTATTAAAAAAACACCAACTGTCGGAATCAGTGTTCCCGCCAAATTGAACTCGCTTATCTTACTTATTTTTTTCAAATATTGAGCTACAAGAGTTTATTGTCTCGCACTAGTCGTAATTAATTAAATAATGAATTTTTTGATTTAAGTAACATTTTCTGAGGTATTATAACTATTTAAAAATTAACCAAGATCATCTTTGATCATCAATAAAAATAATCGACTATTTACGTAGCCGTTCTATATACAATTTTCAGTTTAAAAAAGTATTGATCGTGAAAATTATTAAGTTAAATATTCGTTACGCGAATATGACTGTAATTAAAAAAAAACATAAAAGTTCTTTTGAATATAATAAAAAAATAAACATTCGAATATAGAACGGCAACGTTAAGCGTCGGTTTGTTTTCACTTGCATATAGAAATAGGTAGCGACTTAACAGTTACGCGCCAGTTTTCTGTCTTTCGACAGTTTATTTAACAAATCGCTCCTTATTATCGCATCACCTTATTACCATGAAATAAAGTTCAAAATCGCCCGTATTTTTAAGAGTTGTTTGAATTTGTCTGTATTTGGACTTGGCTCTTGCCAAACTAAAGAATATGTATAAAGAATGTTTCTTTTACGGTGATTGTGCGGCCATATTGAAATATCGATGATCCCTTTGATGTAGCGTTTATTGTGATTATGCAACGCATTCCAATGTCTGTTTGTTTATTGTTTATTATGTTGTGATAACATGATACAATTGATAAATTCTTTCTTGGGTCACAGCACTCGAACTCTTACCATAGTTTTTATATTTAGCTCTATGTGTAAAACGACTTTTCTTTTATGAATAAAGCAAGGAGATCCTTCATAAATTTGTTGATAATTTTAACTATATAACGAAAAAGCAATAATTACACAGAAGACAGCATGTTATGATTATAATCATCGTTATTAATTATTTCGGTGCCTTTTCAAAGAAGTAATTTATTAATGTTTACTAAAACACTCAATTTACCTTTTTGTAACATGATTTTAAAAAATGTACATACTATAAAATCCAAAGTTAAAATGTTACACTAAATAAATGTAATCTGATAATAATTTGACGAATTTTATAGGTTTTTAATACAAAATAAAATGAGAAACGAATGAAGAACAAGTTTCAAAGCTAAATAATATCACTCAAAAGTAAGATACAGAGTACTAATTTTATTAGTTCTATCTAATAGGCTTAGTCGCAAGCGGTACCGCGTCAACAAATAAGATCCAACCTCTAAATGTATACAAACTTTCATGTATACAAACTTAAAAACATCTCAATCGAAATAAATTAAGCTAACCGCTACATATTATTCCACAGTATTTATAGACGTAATAACGGACACCTCAATTTGTCCCCGGTTGAGGCCGCTAGCCGTAAATCAAAGTCCCTTATAACTTCCCGCCCATTCACCTATCGAATAAAGATGGCGTACAGCCAAAGGTCAATTTGACCACAATAAAGTATACAAACAGCGGAAACATTGTCCGTATCAATAAAATGTTTGTTACAAGGATGTGTTGCGTTATGGAAAAAAAGACTACGGTTCTATGTAAGTAAGAGCAAGTTGGGAACTGACAGATTTGTGGCCGATATGCGTTGAGAGAATTAATGCAGTTGTATTTAATTGCTCTATTTACATTTATTTGAATTGGCTGTGTGATATAACGTATTTATTTACTTTACCTTGTTAAAAGTACTTTAGCTATTCAATTACGTTTAAGGATAAATATAACAAAACAGGTATTTATAAAGAGTGACAAGACAGGCATAATGTTTATTAACAGTACACATAGCATTAAAAACTAGTAGTGTCCGACTGAACTTTCGGTTTCGGTTTCGGTTTCGGCCGAGTTTCGGCCAAAAATCAAGTTTCGCCGCAGTTTCGGTTTCAGCAATTTGGCCGAAACTTTTGCCGAAACCGAAACTGGTTTCAAAAATGTTTTCAATTTGAAAATAGCAGCGAAAGTTAAATGTATCATTGCTCCAATCGAGCTAAGATCAGTCGATTTTAGTTCAGACAAACATTACAAGTTTGACAAAAGAAATTGATGATTCTTTTAGAAAGACGAGGCGGAACAAATAGTAGTGAGAACAAAATATATACTCCTTGTAACCAAAAATAAATACGAATAATACTGGAAAGTGTAGCTCAGATATTTTGTGTTTAATAAAAATCTTTTAGTCTCTTTACTTTTTTTTGAATGTAGTCATTTGTTTGCTATGTGTGGTGAAAAGTTGTCGAAAAAGAAAACCCAAGTGCGATCTTGTCATTAAAACCACTGTTATAAAAAGTTAACAACGCATGAGATTTACTGCGGCTCAAAGGCAACATGAGAAGAGACTGCTCTGTCATAATCAATTGTCCAAAGTGGGCTTTTAATTTCAGTAGGGAGAACGTAGCACGGAAGACGAACATAGTTGCAGACTTGCATCGAGGCCAGTAATCAACAAGAAACAAGTTTGGCGTGAGGGCGCCTTATAAAATACTGCCTCCCCATCTCTTCCCGTGGGTGTCGTAAGAGACGACTAAGGAATAAAGAAACCACGAACAACTGCATCTTTAGCTCTACGTCAATCGTACTGTCTAGGCGGTCCATTGGCTCAAGGGGGCTAAGACAAGAGAGTGGGCTTGCGGTTTGCGCATTGTCCACTATAATCAAAATCACGCGCCGATGACCTTTGCTATCTCGTTTATTTGGATTCCAAAGATTCAAAAGCCCTGCGGCGATCGAGTTCTGGTGGTGGAGTTTCCAATTTAGTGATACTGGTCTCTAGTTGGCACTCGGCACGTAGGCGGCTAGACGAGAGTGGTCGCTCTATGACTCGATTCGAGGCGGGAGTACGGGTTCGGCAGCACGTCTAGTGACAAAGCAGACCTATTTAGGAACGATATGCTGCCGAATCCTGGTGTCTTTATAGAAGAGATATTAGAAGGCTGGACTCCTTCCACCTTAAATGCTTGCGGTCTATCCTTCGGATCAAATGGCAGAACCATATATCCAACGCAGAGGTTCTGCGGCGCACTGGCATGCTTGGCATGGAAGCTATACTAATGAAATGCCAACTTAGAGGGTCTGGGCACGTCCTGCGCATGGATGATCGCCGTTTGCCAAAAGCAATGTTTTATTCTGAACTTAGTGTTGGAAAAAGGAAACCGGGGGGTCAATTCCTAAGATATGAAGACGTTTTGAAACGCCACTTGAGTCATTGCAAGATCGCACCAGAGAAATGGGAAGAGCTTGCCTATGCAACCGAAATGGCGTGTTGATACTCAGACTGGACTTAAAGTTTGAAGAGTCTCGTCTAAAAGATCTGGAAACGAAGCGTGTGCTTCGGAAAACCCGCCCAAAGGTCACCTATACATACACTTATAATACTTCAGGAGTCCTTTATTGTACGCAGTGTGATCGCACTTTTAAGACCAAAATCGGATTTGCAAGTCATGTTCGGGCTCATCAAAGAAATAAATAGCAGAGGTCGCCGTTGTCGGATACGACAAGGCGGCCATCATATGGCCTGGCCGGGGTATGGCCTCAATACTTTCGGACTCACATGTGATATTGTTGTTTGATTACCTGGAACATGGAACCATCATTACAGATTATGCAGCTTTAATACCGAGGTTGAGAAATACCGTCAATGATAAAAAAGCGGCAAACTTTGACCGGGCGAGCTGTTTCATCTTGCCAACGTACCGGCACATAGGTTGGCATTAGCGATGGCCACCGTTCAGCATGCCAGCGTACAATTTGTTGAGCATCTCTTCACCAGATCTGGCACCTAGCTGTTTTTCATCTTTTCTCCAAATTGATACAATACTTAAGAGAAAACATGTGTTAAAACTATTTATAACAAGTAAACGATCCCGAGGTGACCTTTTTGCAGGACCAAAACAATCCTTTTTTTAAAGGAACTGAACCATTGGAAACTTGGAACGCTGGACTAGGTGTGTAGGTGGACTCGAAGATTATGTAGAAAAATAAATAATTAAGCTATCATAGTCAATATATTCTATCTCATTTTTACTTTTTAATTCCCCCTCGGAACTACAAATACAACCCAAAGTATTAATTAGTAAGATTTCAAAATACCAATACTTAGTTTTTAATATTACTAATTTATTTCTTAATATCTCATATTGCTATAAGAAATTTACTTGAAAAAAAATTAAAATATTTTTAATATTTTATTACACAAAAATATTATTAGCAACTGAAATAAACGATTACCACACGTTTAATATACTGTTTCCATTCCATGACTAAAATAAAGCAAAATAATAGGCATAAAAGCTCCATATTTTAGTATTTTAAGAATTTTTATACTTGATCACGTGAGTTTCGGTTTCGGTTTCGGTTTCGGCCGAAACTGAAGCCACACCGAACTTTCGGTTTCGGTTTCGGTTTCGCCGGAAAAACAGTTTCGGTCGGACTCTAAAAACTAGTGACATAGGATCGTCTCCTTACATAGTAAAAACACTTATTATGATGCCGTTGAAATTAGAAGCAGATGCTGAAGCTGTGTAAGGCAGCACTTTAAGATCAGTTCCCGGTACAATGATCCTTATAATAATCCTAACACCTACTGCAGCTGGAGCTCGTGGGTTCGAATCCTGCGGGGACTTAACAAATTTTCATTGTTGTTTCCTAGTTGGCTAGGGCAATTTGGGATGATGACCCAATTGTCTGAAAAGTAAGATGATCCATGCGTTGGATCGGCTTGTCAATGTCAGTCCACCCACCTACCCGCATTGGACTAGTGGGGTGGGATACAATCCAAAACCCCCTAATGGATAGGGGTCTATTAGGGGATGCCTATGTCCGGCAGTTGACTATCACAGGCTGCTGCTGATGATGAAGAACACCTACTGCTATTGCTTATACTATGATCGTTTATATGGATCGCTCCTTATAACTAGATTCCTGGTTCACAGGACATATAACTTGCCATCACGTGCATTATTATCCCCATTGAAGGTACTAACACGACGATACGTGCCATTTTCCGTTCCGCCTAAACGTTTACAACGTAAGAAATGTCGTTAGAAATCGTGTGCGCCAACAAAAGCGCAAAGTGACTGTCCCACACAATGGCCATTACTGAGCACGTTACGTGATTTTCTATACAAGTACTTGTATCCGTATGTAGTAAATGTACGGGAGATTAAGTACTATCGCGGAAATCTGAAATAACAATGTAAGCAGGTCCTAGAATCTAGGAATTAGATAGGTCGATGTGGAAAGCTGGTGTTGATTAATGAGAGATATTTTCTCATGTCGAAAAACAATGATGTAGAGAGTTGAAACGATAAATTTAGTAATCCTGCAAATGGTATTTAATTACCAGTTGGAGTTTCCAATAATTTGTAAAGGTATCTGAAAATTATTGGTGTCATAATCATTAATTATGACGCAGGTTTATCTTTTGGTTTGTTTGATGTTGCATGAAAGCCGAAGGGAAGCTTTGGATAGGAAACTTTAGTGCTCTAGCACCTTTTGATAGCGTCACTTATTGTTGAATGAAGTAATACGTTTCTGATTATAATATTATGCAATCTATCAGTGTAGTTCTGTCAAAAATATAAGTTCGTATGTAAGATAGTCCCAAAAGTAGAGTATAATTTATGTATACTAACATCCAAAAGTTTGAAAGCACAACAAAATAAATAAATGCCGATTAATAACGGGCACAATTTGCAATAATCTTGAGTCTTGCAAAATTTAACAACTGTTTACGCACACTCAGTCTCAGTGATCCCTTCCTCGTACGGATCGAGAAATACGTTTCGAGGTCTAGGTCTAGGTAGCCTTGCTGGTCAAGAACCAACAGCTTCTACCAGCTGTGAATAATGACTTTGTCGATGCGATTAGGATATACCTTTTTAAAGTCCTCTCGAATCGTCGACAACTTGCACTCGCAAGTATTAAGTATTTCGCACTACCCTTATTTTATTGAGGCATAAGTTATATATGTAATATTAAGTTTGCGTATATATGATATATTAAATTTGCGAAAGATTGCAGCGTACGTACTTCACGATTGGTCGTACGCATGCTTTATATAAGCAGATTTTGTATCTAAGACGAGCTATAAAGTCCCAATACTAAAGTCCGCGTCACCGCTTGTTTCAGCTGCGGCACCGTGACCGCAACCGTGCCATGGTCGCGACCGGCTGACGCGGGTGCTGGTGTCCCACAGGGTGCTACTCCGGCGCCGTAGCGCTCCCGCTTCGGGCGTGGTGCGAGGCATGCGCGACGAGCAGTGACGGCGCCCGCGCGGCTGCCATGGGCGCGGCGCGTCATGCGCTCGCGGACGCGCCCCCTGTGGCTGCTGGTCGCTGCGCTGGCGCTGGCCACCTGCGCCGCCGCCCCCGCGCCGGAGCCCCGCGCCCAGCGCTCCGCCAACCTGAGCCACATAACGGGCACGTCGCGCACGATACAGATGTTCCTCAAGAACCGCTACCTACAGCTGCTGCCCGATGGCACCGTCAACGGCACCACAGACGGCAACAGCGCTTACAGTGAGTATCACACATAAAATATACGACACAGATAACAGATCTACAGTTCGAGATTAGCCAACTGCGAGAGATAATAGTGCACGAGTGAAGGCACAGGTACAGTCCCAGTTCGGACGGATAACCGACACACTATGAGATCAACTTTTGACGTGCTCATCGGACGCATGAATCACTAAGTCACTTTATAGCAATAAAGCGGCGTTGTACGTTTGCTGTTGTTCGGCGAGTGTAACTCAGCGATGGATATATCGGTGACAATTTATCAGATCGTATGATGTGTGATGCGTTGCGAATTTTTTTTTATGCGCCAACAACCATCCTGCCTATTATTCACTAAGACAAACATTATTACATCCAAGTCTATGCTCTTAAATAAAACAGAATGATGCGGATGTTATTTTAAAAGTTATATTGTAAATCGAAAAGAGTTAAAGAGTTAATAGTACTCAATAAAGGTTTTTGAAGAATTGGACTCTGGTAAATTTAATCTTTTACATTTACATGATTGTTCATACTTTATTGTTCCACTCATCATTATATTACTTCATCATTATATTATTAGAATCAAGAGCAATGACATTAATTCATCAGAACGTCTATCACGTTTCGCATACGTGATAAAAAAAAGACTATCTCAAACTTATTACTACCATATAATCTTCCAGTCGGTCTGTACGTCTCAACTAATAAGTAACGAATTCGAATTGACATCAATCATAGGAACTTTTTGCTGCTCCATAACCGAATAAACGACTGTTAATAACAATGGCCGGGAATTAGCTTTAATAGGCAATAGCATGTAATTATACATTTCGTTTTGCGATCTTCTACGGCCTGTCAAATCTTCTTAATGAGTCAATTTGAACACCCTGAGGCCAGTTTAAGTTTATGCTAGCTTGTTTTGATGGTTTAATATTTTAGTAGAACTATAACACGCATTTAAACCCGTCACTTTACTACTTCCTTGTAATGTCGTGTTTAAGTATTGATTAATTGTATTTAATTGTATTTTTTACGTTCAAATTAGGTACAATCAATAAATTTTAATTAATTCCCTTTAAGTACGGAATAAAACATGATATGAACGATAAAATAAATCAATAATCAAATCCGTTATGAAGTGACATGAAATAATATATAAACATGTTTTCCAATTGCATGGAGAAGCTTATTATGTTATTATAATGCCCTAAAAAGTTGCAACACCCTAGCGTTCATTATTTTGTTCTTAATTAAAAAGTTTATTAGGCTATTTGCGACGTAACTTGCCAAAAAAATATAGTAAGAACTTTATCTAACTTATGCTTTTCGCATACTAGTAAATTCATCACCATCAGCCTGTGTTAGTCCACTGTGGAACAAAAGCCTCCCCTACTGCACGCCTTCTCCGTTAGGGGGTTTCTGGCCGAATCCCACTTCTATGGTCCAATGTGGGTTGGTGGGTGGACCGGCTTTTTACATGCCCATCCGACGAATGGATCATATTTTCATACAATTAGGTGATCGGCCCAAATTGCCCTAACCAACTAGGAAACAATAATGAAAATTTGTTGAGTCCCCGCAGGATTTCGACCCACGACCCCCGGTTTCTAAAGCACACGCCCACCACCACTAGGCTAAGTAGGCAGACTAGTTAATTAGTTTTAGCATTTTATTATTATAAAATAGTTATCTCATCTTACGGATGGGTCCTTCAGGTCGCAGTAATTACGGGCCGATAATTTATAATGCTGATTCTAGTACTTAAATCGATGTAAATCTAACAGTTAATAGTGGCAAACCGATCTCATGTAATCCATTAAGAATGACATTTCAATGTTAATAGCTCGGCTAATGGAATATCTAAATGAATGATGACCGTCTTGCCTTATAAACAGTCATTAAAACATAACATTTCTAGTTATAGTATTAGTTATTGTAGTATAGTTTCATCTTCATCATCATCAGTATCATCAGCCTGTCTCAGTCCACCGCTGGGCCTCCCCTAATGCACGCTACCGCTTCCGAACTTTGGCTATTCTCATCCAGCCTACACCGGCCTCTTTGTATTAGTATGTTTTGAACTTGGATACCTTTGTGTAGTTAATCATTTAAAATACGGGAATTAACTATTTTACTTTGATCGTTAGTTTTTTCATTAAATTATGCTAGTAATATCTAACCTTTTATTTATGAATCATCATCAGCCTTGTCAGTCCACTGTTGGACATAGACCTTCTAATGCCTTCCATTAGGGGTTTCACCACGCCACCACACCATGCATTCACGCCTTCTCCAGGGGGTTTTTGAATCGTATCTCACCATGGTGGCCTTATGCGGGTTGGTAAACCGACTTTTTACATGCCACTCCGACGCTAGACCACAGAGGCGCCATTCATGAATAATTTCGCTTAATTATAATGTTGCCCATACGTAATCTATACAAGGACATGTAATATACATCCCGCTCTCTGATTGGTTAACGATCGCGTTAACATAGCGACAGATGTCCAATAAGAAGGCGTTTATTTCTAGCGCCTTAAGTGTACGACATTGCTCCTTGTTTAGATACATTTCTAGTATTTTGAGATCTAGTATACGATCTAGATTTTTTATAGTGAATAATCTTTTACATATGTTTTTAAATTGGCATACTTTCAGTCGGTGTTGAATCGAGTTTTCGTTAAATTTTAACGAAAGCTAAAACACGACATTCTCACGCCCCGATTGTAAAATACCGAAGCGGAACATTCAACGTCGGCTTTTTCACGTTTCCTGGTAGTCATTTTCACAGTGCACCCGTTATGATTGCCACAAAGTTATTTAAAACTGTCAATATTTCGTGCAATACAATAATCTACTTTATCCGTACGAGTTAAAGGTGTCTTTGTGTCGAGTGCAGTTTTTCAGTAGCTAATTTAACATTGCTGCTATCTTAGGCTATTATCACGGTCGCAAACTGGTGTCTTGCCGTTAATAATCGTACTTAAAAATCAGTTTGTCGTTATCTGATACGTTAGAGGTTATAACGTCGTTGTCGAATGTAAAATGTTGTATTTATAGTATTTAAAAAGAATATTAGATACAGTGAAGAATAGCATAAATGTAATACGGGCTACCAATTAAGCATTGCATAGTATTTTATGTCTAGACAAATTTGAGTTGAAATTTATGTCAATATTATGCGTGGCAACGAATAAATAAAACATCTTTATCTTTTTATTATCTTTGTAGAATTAACGCAATGTATTTAACTGTGAAAATTTCATTATTAACGATAAAAAAAAAAATTAGAAGCTAGGTAGCAAAGGTAGAACAAGCAGTCAGGCCACCTGATGAAAAGTGTTAGCCAAATCCATGAACATCGGTAATACCAGCGGTGTTATCTACCTGCCTTGCCTATGTGGCCGTGCTGCCTTCCGTGAGACCTTCAATGTTAAATCTCGTGTACCTTGTTAATACGCTGGCTACGGTGCCCTTCTAATCAGAACACAGTAGGTTTCAAACTACTGTTTTGCGGCAGAATTAGGCACCGCGGTTGTACCACCCCAGACCGCCCCTTGACAAAGGGGACGTTCCACGTATAAAACTTTATCTTGTATTTTTATATTTTATATATTTAACCCTCAAATTATAAACTCCATAATGGAAATTTTACAGAAAATAGTTCTGAGTTCTTTGTATTATATTCTCGATTCAGCAAAAACAACAAACTCTGGATACCGTGTATACCCATTACACGAATTCCTGTGGGAACTTTATGAGTTCGAGGCAATAAATAATCTAATACTTTGCTTTGATCACCTCGATTATTCTAGGTTTGGGGCAAACGACCTAGGCACGGTTAAGCGTGGATTTAATTCCTAGGGTTCTGTACAGCAATTTTAACAATTATTGCTGTAACGCATTTTTATGCAAATATAAATAATATGTAGGATTTAAGTAATATCTTATAGAAAATAGAAATAAAAATATTTTAGAATATTTTCCAAAATGTTACACATATATATGACTCACTACATCATCAATCTTAAAATATGTATTGCGTTCATCGCAGAACATTTTACTCGAGGTATAAAACGAATCCATATTTAACGTTAGAGGTAGGTGGGAGATTATCAAAATTATAGAAATAATCGTAGAACTGTTGACTCGGATTTCTTACAAAAACTACAGAGGATTAAATTCTAGCACTAAAAAAAATTTATACCTAATGTGGGCCAAATATTTAATAAAATTGATGTATACAAAAAAAGCAACTAAGCGTTTAGATCTAGCGTTGTCATTGATAGATTGACACTAAAGTGTCAATCTACTTATAATAACACTATACGTTTTACTAGTTTTTCTCAATTACAAGTCTAATCTAAATCTCGTGAATTTTAATTTATAAGTGGCCTTAAACTCTCTCTTCGGCTCTATTTTATTGGCATAGTTACGCCATGTAATATCTCCCATGGCTTCACTGTAATCAACATTCACGAAGGTCTAGGTTAATTGCTATTCTGAATGAAGTGCAATTTGGTAAAATTAGCAACAACATGTATAAGTTGACATGTAAAACTCTTTTCAAATAAATTTTTCTTTCTTTCTAATTAAGCTTAAAAACTGTATGGTACTTTCATTATTAGAATTCAACAACTTTATATCATTACATACCAAATTAACATATTTTCATTATTTCTATCTTTCTTATTATATGTCTAGTTGATTATATAGTTGAACCCTAATAATAGTCTAATTTATCGTCCACAAATGTGCGTCTAGATAAAAAAAGGCTGAACACATACACATGCGATAATGACCTTGTTTTTTGTGTATACAATTATATTTTACGGCCAGTACGCGGATCGTAAAATTAAATAAGCCCAGACGACATCGGAGATCGTAAAACGGCTTGAGGAACATTCGTTTATGTCGCGATAATGTTGCTGTACGTTTGTATATGTTAGATATATCTAAATTTAACTAGTTTTCCTACGCGTCTCCGTTCGCGTATGACGCAAAAGATTTTCGTGTATATGTTGAACTGATATGTAAACTATGTAATGTGATATCAAATCCACTAATTATTTATAGTTATTAGTAGATTAGTATATCTATTTGTCATAGAAATACAGACATATACCAACTTAGTCTGCCCGTGATCATGGATGCTGGAAAGAATCCGAAACGTCGGGAATAAATATATTTAAGTAACGCGAAAAATCCGTAAATTAGTGGATTTGATATGTATAATAATCGCGTAAATAAAAGAAATAATTATGTAATGTGATGTTTTGTTTGGAATTTTTCGAATATGAATAGTACATACAATGAATAGATCGTGATGGAGTCTCAAGTTAGTTGAGTTTTCTATAATCTAGAATTCATTTACAAATTCATTTACCACTAAACGCAAACCCTAAAGGAAAAGTAAAGTTTTATAAAAATCATTTAAATCATCTGGGTGTTTATTTACACATCGTAATTATATTATTAAGCATTAATTAGACATTAACATGAGTAAGAACCTCTTTAGACAAGCACCAGTTATGACCGCATCGTAAGTTATTCAATACAAGTTAAGGGTACGAAGGTGACGAGTAACTTAATGGTAGTTTTAAGCTAGCTGAATATTATATGTTTTTTATAAATAAAGCGATCCATAGCAACTACACACCGTCTTCCAATTGATGGTGACCGTCGTTTAGTATTAGCAAGTTGGTAAAATCAATGATAACGGTAGACAAACCGATAGAGGACGTTATTTAGTCTCTGTGAGTTAAGTTATTAACAAGTAATTATTTCTTCTGTTTACGCGAATACTATACATTATTAAATAATATTACTTTTTACGGATTTTATCGCGTTTATTTTACATTTTTAAATTTCCGACGTTTCGAACACTTTCTAGCGTCCGTGGTCACGGGGTAGACGGGATAAACGTCGGCAATTTAAATATGTAAAATAAACGCTATAAAATCCGTAAAAAGTAATTTTATTTAATAATTATTAATAAGTTTTTCAATTCATTCTCAGTACAGGTACATTTAAAACACGAAAAATAAATAAAATGCTGTTCATCATGTGGGAGGCTCACATTGTGTATGCGACACGCGAACAAAATCGCATTCTCCTAACCGAAGAGATATTCTTTCTGCATTCCGGTGGCAAGGGTGTCGAATCGGTGGCTACTTTATCGCATAGCACAGTGGTCCATCATGTCCCCACAGTTCAACCCTTATAAATCCCGATTTCAGCGAAGATTGCTATTTATACCGGGTGTGGGTGGAACAATTGGTTGCAACGTTCGGCTAAAGGTGCGGATACGGTAGCAAGACAAACCTGTAATTCAGAGCAGTGATGACATAAAAATAAAAGCGTGAAAAATATCATTAATTTCGTACTTATAATTATTAATTAAAGAATAAATAACAAGAGCAGGACTTTTCGTTGATAGACGTCACATTTCCGGTCGCAACCTAAAAGCATGGATGTCTAGTTTTATCAAATATTTACGTTAGATACGTGCCATAAGAAGTTAAGCATAATAATGTTTTATACTTTTGCTCTGCGTCATAAAAAGCACCGTGACTTAATTCCCTAGACGACAAAATACTTAAGGCAGGCCCCTTTGTGGACAAAAGTGCTGCCTTTAGCACGTATAGAGCATTCTTAAATATATTTATAAAACAACCACAGTGCTCTGCAACGAGTTAATAGTCATTTTTGTAACAGGTTTTCTAAAAAATATTAGACTGTTTTAATTTGGTTTAAGTCGCCTAGATATAAAAATCTGATATTGATAATGGTTTGTTAATGTCGAAAATACAATTAAAGTTTGGTGGTTGAATGTTGTAATTGCTATAAACTTTAATTTTTAAATAAATTACATTTTACGTTCGGTTTGGTTAGTGTGTACGCACTTTTAGATGTATCGCACATTCTTAACTGCGGCAACATGATGTATTGTTCGAAAGTAAAAAGTAACAAGACTTTTAGTAAAGTCTTCGGTTACGGTGTGTCTGAAAAACTTGATATATGTTGGTTCGTTTTAACGTAAAAGTCGCCTTATATATGTGATTATATCGGATTTATCGCTTTACCATTACATTATATTATTAAATTTCTAACAATTTTCAAATACCGGCACGTTAAAATAACTGAGAGAGTTAAATTTGTTGTTTTTTAGAATTTAATCAAATGCGAACGATTACAAGAATGAAGGATACATTTATTAAGGATTGTTCTTTGATCTTTATTCGTTTTTGCTTCCTAAATTACGATTTTATGTGTTAATATCATAAAGGGCCAATACCGCCTACTTGGTTTAGCGGTTTTGGCCCTTGCTTTCTAAATCGGAGTTCGTGAGATCGAATCCCGCGGGGAAACGTTATCGTTGTTTTTTTGGTCGATTAAGATAATTTGGGCCGGTTTTTGGTTGATTGGGACGAATTGGACTAACACAGGCTGATGATGATGATCATAACGGTTAATAAAAGTTACTCGATTCATATTACTACATACATCTCTGCTTGTTTTTTGCCAACTGCTGAATTTAATTCACAACTGACACTATCGTTTGCACTAATAATCAGTACCGAAAGTGGCTAACAGGTCAATAACGGGTACGAAAGTAGGTACGTTACATGACGTCCGGTAAGTACTGGCGGTTGCCAACCGGAACTGAATACCGGTTGCTATGGCAACGTACTCGTTTGACGTACCATATTGGATAATCGATTAACCTGTTTTATTGATTGGTTTCATTGTTCGTTTGTTTTCGTGTTAATGACTTTTGTGGCAGTTGTATATAATTTTTTGTTTGAAATATTTAAATCTAACAGTTTAGCAGTAACAGTAACTATTTTGTCCTATTTAAATAGATAATTTGTTTCAATAGCATAATCACACTTTAATAAGGCTATTTTACATGAGTGATACACTTATTACGTAATCATTTCATCATCGTTAGCACCCTATCCGTCCACTGCTGGACATAGGCCTTTCTCAACGAAGTTGTCAATAAGTTATTACGTAAACAGAAGAAAATTACTAGGAAAAGTAAATGTCTTTCTCTTTTCTCTCGTCCGCTAATGTTTAGTCTATTTCTTTGTGAAGGACAAGACAAGCATTCATTTTATACAAAAGAGAATATTCAGGAACTGAAAAATATATATGCTATTTGCAGTATAAGACATTATAAATTAAGTCATAAATTCTAGATACAGTTACGAAAAAGGCTTATGCGTATATTTGATGTTTACGCATACTTATATAAATATGGGTAAGCATCAAATAAATATATGATAATGAGTAATTTATGCGTACTTTTATTGCTTTATGATACAATAGCAAATGTCGTCTAACAAAAACTATACCTTACTTGCACGTAAGTAGCTAACACTGCAGAGTAGAAAATAATGTCAAATAAACTATTTAATTATATTTTGTGATGCTTTTATTATTTTTCGCCTTGATTTTAATGTAAATCCGCATTTACGCTGTAATCAAACATCACATTGGTTTTGTAAGACACTTTTTGGGTTTATCGCTGTGTTTTATTGGATTTCAATATATATTTTCAGTACTTGCAATAGTGCTTACCTACAATAATCTGCAAATCTTTTGCATGAAATAACACATTATTTTAGGGATCGTCCTAACCGCTCGGTCGTCTTCCTCATTAAACATCTTCCGCGAAGTATTCGCTACCTTTTTTGTTGCCAACACTCATATACTTATATGTTAAACTTAATTGGCACATCACTTTCGTGATATCGTAATCGTGTGATTGGACATTGGTGCTTTTTTGACTCGTTATCGGCGGCCATATTTGTATTTTGATTGGTTGTGTTGTCGGAAGATTTTGGGGTATGGAGGTGTCGTGGTTGAGCTGTGATACACATGGATATGTAGTTGTTTTATTACTCTTTGTTATTATGGAAACAGTGCGTTTTTGATCTCTAAAAAGCCCCTGTTATTAGAAGATTGAATGCCAAATACCAACTCGGTTCGTGTTTCGGCAAGAGAAGACATAACACAGGAAAGTATCATTTAAAATCAGGAAAAAGAGACAACCATGGTCAAAAGATGATGAGAATTGATGTTCACGTAATCCATTGCAATCACATGGCTTCGTGTTAGGGTCGTTGCTTGAAAGCTGTAAAAGAATAGTTCACGTCAAGACTCATGTTGCTCTTTTTGGATGATCTGTTGATACAATCTGTTGAAGGTTCTCAGTGTTGCAATAGTTCTAAAAACGATGGGAACTCCCTTATCTGTGGCACATACATCTTCGATACGGACACGGGGACAGATTAAAAATGGAGAATAGCGTAACTTGATCATTTAGATATGCAAATACGCCACCTCGTACCTTGAGTTTGGTGGTTAGACAAACTGGAACGGTCGAATGAAAGTTGTCCGACAAAAGTTATGGCCGCAATTATTCAGATGTGCGTTTGTTTAGGAATCTTGTGCCTAAATTAACGGTACCGTTGTTCATAAGCGTAGACTTTCATTGAGATGCTTATTACTGTATCTCTCTTAATTTAAGATCGACCTCAAGGTGTTTGTTAGTAGATATTAAAAGCAACTGATGTAGGAAACTTACTTACATACATTTTATTTAGGAAGCCTTTGATCGAGTATATAAAACTTATGATTATAATATATTTCCAAATTAAAGGAAAAAGTTCTTAATTGCACAAAAAAAGGTAAATCAGTGCAACTTTTATTTCATTGAGGCGTATCATTAATAAATGAAAAAAATTCACATCATCAGCCTATTATAGTCCACTGCTGAACATAGGCCTCCCCTAATACACCCCTATCCATTGGGGGGTTCTGGACCGTTTCGGGTTTCTGAATGCGGGTTGGTGGGTTGACCGACTATTTACATGGCCATCCAACTCACGGATCATCTTACCTTACAGACAATTGGGTGAACGGCGAAAATTGCCCTAACCAACTAGAAAACGATAATTAAAATTTTTTGAGTCACTGCAAGATTCGAACCCGCGAACTCCGGTTTCTATAGCACACGCCCATACCACTAGGCTACGAAGGCAGTTCATTTGAAAAGTCAATTCAAATACAGCATGTTACACCTGTCATGTAGGTGTATTTTACGTAAAAACAACATTATCGTACATTGATTATTTTTCAATTTGTCACAGATCTACACATACACCAATACCGCGTATAAGGCAATAACATATTAAACAAGAATCGCAATACGATATTATTGCGGTGTGGAAACGCACTGCAACCCAAATGTCGCTTTCTGACACTGCGGTCGTATTATTACGTAATGATACACGATCTGACAATTGTTCTGAACTTTGTTAAGTAAAAGTTGTAGTGTATGAGAGCAAAAATTATCATCTATAAATAGAACAAGTTATGAATGAAAGGACCTTTTTAGGGATTTTATCGCGTTCATTTTATATATTTAAATTCCTGACATTTTAAATAATTTTCAGCGGCCTTTTTTCCGGCGTAATAAAGTTCAGTATTCGCGTAAACAAAATAAATTAAGATATGACTGATAAATTCCGACACTTTTCGCCGAGTTTTTTTTTTCATTAATTTCAAAGAGTATACATATAATAAATTTGAAGCGACATTTATGATCTAAATTTTAATTCTATAAACCGTACAATGTCTATCAGGAAACTTTGATTAAACTTTTGGATCGTCTAGGTACTAAAGTCTTGAACTTCTCCTCACTTCATACTAAAAGCATGTTGCACGCAAATCGTCTATGTTCAACCTGAAACATTGTACAATAATTTATGTACGGATAGATTTATACGAATACTTTGTACTGTTCAGTATACGCAATAAATTTGCTGATATTTATCGTCAGATAAACGCGATCGACTCATGATACAGACATCAACAGGTCGTCACTTGACGAGGTGTAAATTGCGGCGTTATTGCACCGCATCACACGTCCCATGCATATGTATTGGCGTGCGAAATTTATTGGCACCAGCGCGCGGTCGTTACCGCATAAACGTCCGTCTTACACCGATGCCCGGACGCGAATGAATATTTAATACAGTCGACGCGTGGGTAATTATTAAAAACGCATACCTTATGTGGGATGAATGCTATACGATTTTTAATTTTTTTTAGCTTCCTCCTTTTTAATCAAAGGTGATTTAATAACTTATTATACATATAAACTAGCTGCATTTAACATTTCTTCATCGCAATAAAACACAGCCGAGAAAACCAGTAAGTATATAAATAATATTCAAAGCATAACATCAAATAAGTAAAGATAAACGAAATAATACGGAAAGGCTCAAAAGTTAAACAGTAATATCGATGATGGTAGCAAGTCAATTAACCGTAACTTTACACAGCTATTTCTATCAATACATAATCTGAAAGTACTTTGAGCGGAAATAATTATGCAATTAACCTGATAAAGGAATAATTTCGTTCAACAGTCGAACATGGAAATGATAACAATTTGCGGTTTTTAACAGCAATAATCATTAATATACCGTGTTGAATATTAAATTAATGACATTACACGGACTAAATTACTCTAGGACGTGTCGTGACTCCTAATGATGTTTGTTTAAGCGTAATTGCATGCAATCGCGGTTGGATGTAATGGAAAATGTAATTTGGCTGATAAAATGGTAAATGTTTATTGATTTAAGTGTACAATGATTATTCTAGTGTTTTAAAACAACAATTCGATTTTAAAGTCGAAGATGAGCAATTTTTTGACACTTTGTAAATAATTTTTAAATTTCCCAAACTAATCAATATGTCACTACATAATTTTCTTTCTTCTTTCGATATGAATTTTGTTTTGATACGTCAAAAAATAATTAACAGTAGTATCGGTCGTTTTTCTTTATTACAAAGCCACAAGACGAGAAATACTCAAAGGAAAATTGTACACCCTGCTTATTGAAAATACGTAGCTACAAGTTGAATTTGGTCTATTCTACCCTGCAATTAAGCTGGACAAGTCATTTAAAACCTGAACACAGTAGTAATTTCGCACTAGTGCTTTGCTTTTATACATTATGTTCTACTTTGAAGATTCTGTGCAGAGTAATGGTCAACCACTGCTCGACTCGAAATAGCTGATGTATTTTAGGCGGCTAATATAGAATTGGGCAAGATACAGTTCTTGTTATTAAGCAGTACGTATCCCTTACATACCACCAATACGCCATTACTTGATTGGCGTTATTCAAAAATGCTATAAGATCACACGAACACGCTTATTCAGCATTCAATATCCAGATTAACTGAATCATCATCGTCATCGCCACTAGCCTGTGCTAATCCACTGCTAGACTTAGGGCTCCCTTAACGCACGCCTTCTCCATTAGGGGTTTTGGACCGTATCCCACCACGCTGGTCCAATGGGGTTGGTGGATGTACCGACATGCCCATCCGACGCATGACCTTTAACTAAATCATCATTCATCATCATCATTGTGTTAGTCTACTGCTGGACATATTCCTCCCCTAATGCACGCCACCGCTTTCGATCTTCGGCTATTAATTATAAACTAAATATTGTTAAACTGGGCTGCGGTCCAAAAACCCCCTAATAGATAGGAGTGTATTAGGGGAGGCCTATGTCCAGCAGTGGACTATCACAGGCTGATGATGATGATGACGATTGTTCATAAATAAGAACCTAATTACGAAATGCTGTCAGATAAACATTCCCGCGCTAAGAAGCCCACGAAGATCGTCATTGAATCCGTTGCATAACCTTCGTGAATGCTTAAGATGCTTACTTACTGACTACATGACAAATATTGACGTTTGTGACGTCACCGGTTCCGCTAAGCGACCCGTTTATCGGGAAGGCGTAGTAATTTTAAATAGAAAAATGCGATATTTCTCAAACGGAATAGTTGGTAAAATATACAAGACAATAATGCGTAATGTTTGTTAGTTAAATTTATTAATAAACTTTCACTCAGGTGTTATTTAACGATTGTGATTTATATACTACTAGTATATTTATATATATATATACTGCCTCCGTAGTCTAGTGGTATAGGCGTGTGCTTTAGAATCCGGAGGTCGTGGATTCGAATCCTGCGGGGACTCAACAAATTTTCATTGTTGTTTCCTAGTTGGTTAGGGCAATTTGGGCCGATCACCCAATTGTCTGAAAAGTAAGATGATCCATGCGTCGGATGGCCATGTAATTGGACCAGCGTGGTGGGATACGGTCCAAAACCCTCTAATGGATAGGGGTGTATTAGGGAGGCCTATGTCCTGATGATGATGATACTACTAGCGACCTGCACCTGCTTCGGCCGGGAGCTATGCTCATAGAAGATATACCTACAATATTAAGCGTTTGTTATACATATAACCTTCCTCTTCAATCACTCAATCTATTAAAAAAACCGCATCGAAATCCGTAGCGTAGTTTGAATGATTCAAGCATACATAGGGAAAAAGGGACGGAGAAAGCGACTTTGTTTTATACTATGAAGTGAAGTTTTTGGTTTCACTAGTTTAATATGGTTATATTAATTTAAATAATATTGGATTAATTTTAATTGCAGGCAAATATTTGACTATACCAAAATAAATATTGTAAAGTTAATTTTGTACTTTATGACAATAACTTGTCGATTTTCTTAATACATAAACTTTATTGAATTCTGAATGACCTTAGTAATCGGAACAAGGCCATTCTTGAGTGAAATTCTTTAAAGTAAAATGCAAAGGTAAAGCATTTATCTCTAACTTACCTGTCTGACAGCTAATTAAGTTAGTTTTACATTTTTCTGATTACATAATTACCTATTAGATAGAATATCTTTTAAGGTAAAAATTATAGGATTTTCTTAAAATATATAAAGAATAATGCAAAATTTATTAAAAATCACATATCTGCCTCCGTAGCCTAGTAGTAAGGGCGTGTGCTTTAGAAACGTGGATTCAAATCCTGCTAGGACTCGGCAAATTTTCAATGTTGTTTCCTAGTTGTTT
Organism: Lamproptera curius; assembly: GCA_029286875.1. Classification (NCBI taxonomy): domain Eukaryota; kingdom Metazoa; phylum Arthropoda; class Insecta; order Lepidoptera; family Papilionidae; genus Lamproptera; species Lamproptera curius. The sequence continues at coordinate 2,908,870 of JAGSMT010000060.1, forward strand.
AGGGCAATTTGGCTCGATCACTTAATTATCTGAAAAGTAAGATGATCCATGCGTCGGATGGGCATGAAAAAACTTCTACCCAGCATACTGTATTGGACCAGCGTGGTGGGAAACAGTCCAAAACCCCCTAATAAAGCGGGCGTGCAGTAGGAGAGGCCTATGTACAGCAGTGGACTAACACATGCTGATGATGATGATGATGATGATCACTTTCTTAATAACAAACAAGGATCCACTTGTAGCAGTAAAGCCAATGGTATAAACAGCAAATGCTTTTAGATTAAGATGTCGGGAGACGCAGTTTCTTTCTTGAGCCTTTGACTGATATCATTAAAACCACAAATATGTATTTGCTACATACTTTACACTAATAACATCAAATTTCACGCTTATTACGTAGTGCATAAGACTGTTGGCTTATTTAGTTGGTTTTAAATATATAGTTGTTTTTAAGGACTTTTTAATACACGATTCAGGGTATTAACTTCTTTATTCTTGTGTAGATACGGCATACTTTAGTGGTATTGCTTTTTAACATTCGAAAATGAATGCAGACAATTGCTAAATAAGTTTGACGTGTGCATTCTTTCGTTTGTTATTGATTAACAGATTGATTTACAATTCTCGAGCAATTGACAGTTATCAAGTTACTAATAGATGTTAATATTACGACAAAGAAAGTGATTACCGATTTTATTGACAAATTATTATCAGTACAAATTTATTTGCTAATAATTCCGCTTACTTTCATCCAATTAACCAATTCGCTATTTTGCATGTATTGACACATTGCATTTGTCTAGCTCACAGTTTTATTTGAAGCCCTATTTATAGTTTTACTTAAAAAAGTAATAAATAAACATTCATAAACACAATCTTTTGCATTTCGAACACAAAAGATTAACAACTTGTAGTACTAACAATAACTTTGTACCATACCAATATTAAAAAATAATAATATAATCCGCTTTCACCTAAGGCACATCGAAAATAATTCTGATTATTGCTGTACATAATCATACTGTCCCAATCGGAAATTTCTTTGTATAATAAGCCAGATTATGCCTTAAAATGAAATTGTTTTGTTTACATACAACTATATTAACATATCTTACTCCCGAAGTTTCGAATACTTGTAAATCTTATAAGCACAATAGATTAATTTATTTAGTTTTAATTATATATATAACAAATTTAATTTTTCCTTTATTCAATAATAAGGTAAACTCTAATATTTAAATCCTTTTTGGCCTTAATGAAACGTGTGTGCATTATATAATCGATGCATTAATCTTGCGTGTCATTCCGGTGCCGTAGTTCGTTTTGCACTTTTTATTTTATCGCGAATCTGACAATGCAAAAGCGCGAGTTAATTCAATTTGTTAGTGTTACGATCATATCTCACTCGGATCTGTAATGGATTTGTGTTATTCTTTTAAATATAACGTATAATAGATAAAATAAGGTATAAGGTACATTTATATATATATATATACATATATATATATATATATATATATATATATAGTTTGTCGAATAGGCTCCGATGCCACTGAACTGATTTTAAACTTGTATTTTTGTATCGGAGCCTATTCGAAACAAACAAACAAATGCTTTAGAATTTTAGTATGGATGGAAGCATCACACTTACTTATTGATTGTCAATTAATCTACCACCGGTTCGTAAATGAAAGCCCCTTACTTGAGATGAAGCGGCGTAAGAAACTCAATAGTATACATTGTTATTTAAGCTATAGTTAGGATATAAGAATACGTTGCCAAATGTCAAAAGCTTTTAGTATTAAAAAATTTGGCGTTCTTATAGGTTGAATATCGCGTGACAATTACCTATAGCGGCATTTCACCAATAAGAGCGCATTAAGTTTGACGACATCACATCTTGATATTAGTTGTTGTTTCGTTATATTCAAAGTTTCATTTGGCGCACGTACATATTGAATATGATTGGAATATAGGAAAATTACAACAGTTATTTTAGTATAACGAATAGGCCAACTATGTATCAAACAGACATAAAAACAAACCGAACGCAGAGGTCGTGGGTTCTAAACTAACTTGTTAATTTTTCATTTTTCAAGGATGATATAAACCGGTCAAAGGATGACTGGTTTTGCAAAAAAGGTGACAATGATGATCATAATCTTGAGTCTTTAGTTACTTTTGCGTAGGAAGCGGATGTCATTTATCTAGAGATAGATTTGCCACATATATAGTTGTGATAGATCCAATGAATTTAACTCATAATGATTCATGATGATAAATAAATAATTAATCATTATTTAAACTACCAGAGAGGATAAGAAAAATTCGTGAAATATTTTTATTGCAATTTTTTTAAGTACTCACTTGACAATATGATATAGAATATAAAAAATTAAAGTGTGATGAAAGCTCTTTTGTCAAAACAGTTTAATGCCTCTACTTTCTGCCCCTCTATCATATAGGAAAATACCATTGATATTAAATCCGCCATTGTACTGCAAGTAGTACAAAGAAATTAATATACTTTTAATATGCTTTAATAGTCTTACTCTATTGAAAAGGCCTGTGTAAACAGAAAGAAAAATCATTTTTATATGTATATACACAAAATACACTTAACCATTACTAGAGATTTTCCCAAAAATATTTTTATTTTTCTATTTTTCACCACATAAAATTTTTTGGCAATAGCATCGATGATGTTATGCTAACAGAACGTTTACCTTGACTAATTATCGCGTAGCATTGAAACTAAACATAAATAACAGCGAAACATGTTCCGCTTGTATCTGTCTGTTTGTATAAACATATTCATTACGAAGAAAAGTGATAGGATATCACTTTTAGAAATACTAAATAAAATAGTTGTATCCAAGTAACAGCTGTGCTAAGTATCCGTGTCGGATATGTTAGTATCCATCATCAACCTGTGATAGTCCACTGCTGGACATAGCCTCCCTATCCATTGGGGTTTTGGACCGTATCCCACCACGCTGGTTCAATGCGGGTTATTGGGTGGCCCGACTTTTTACATCCCCATTCGACGCATGGATCATCTTACTTTTCAAACAATTGGGTGATTGGTCCAAATTGCCCTAACCAACTAGGAAACAACAATGAAAATTTGTTGAGTCCCCACAGGATTCGAACACACGACCTCCGGTTTCTAAAGCATACGCCCATGCCACTAAGCTACGGAGGCAGTTGTAATATTAGTATGGAAAAATATATATATTTATACACGAGCCATAAAAACCAACGAAAGAACATAATCCAGCTCCAAAGTGTAGTTAAAATGTTCCTTCTGCGATCTTATATAAAGCCAATTTTAACGCAGTATTAATATTATATATATAAACATAAAAGTTTAACATCAGACTGTTTTTATGTAATATCCATGAATTCTGCAAAGCTCCTGCTTATGTATGCACGTGAAGGATATTTCGTATAACTCATATGGACTTTGACTCCTACTTTGCATTATTTAATCCGCTAAAAGAGCCTAACCAAAATACTTCAAGTCAATATCGTTCCTAAAAAAGCGTTCTCTTAAAGGTACGAAATAGAAGTTTTAAAAATCAAATTTGTTCATAAAACGTAAAAAGTTCATTCTTTATTTGGCGCTTTAAATTATGATCTACGAAAATGATTAAAGCAATAACTATATAAAGAAAACAGACTCTACCACTCATTAATGCATATCAAACATAGACTAAACATAAATAACCAACATTAATTTAAAATTCAATCGACTTTCCTTTGAATTAGATACATAAAACATTTCGTGATAAATGTGGGTTCACACGATGCGTTTAGCTGGTGCAACGACACGCGTAAACTGGTCCGTCTGGTCGTCCCACCGAAAATGATGCATCGCCGAATTGCAAGGCAAAAAGGCTACACACCGCCCTTACTATCTGACACATATATGATATATGTTATAATTAATTGTTTTGTTTACGCGAATACTACACATTATTAAATAAAAGGACTTTTTTACGGATTCAATCGCGATAAAATACGTAACAAGTTTTCTTATTCATATATAATGTTGTGATAAAGTGATTATTATTAATTTATTATATATTGGACTTTTAAGGAATTTATTTTGTTGCGGTCGGTCCGATAAAATCCGTTAAAAGTCCTACGATCGATTAAAAGTGACTTCTGAATGTTTTTTTTAAAATAATTTGCTTATTTGAAAAAAATCAGATTTAAATAATAAAACATGTGTGATGAGATAGAATAAGATGACACATTGATAATATGCTTAAAGCTGATTTCTGTTACGACATACATGTACCAGAGTAATGCGGTAATAATATAGAGAGCAAATTTGTTGGAGAAGATAAGAGAAGAGAACTAGAATCCTATAAAAAGATAATTGGATAAAGTTTCAGTTTGCTTATTCAGTACCTTCATTTTAGCACTATTCGATTATGTATAAGTGCTTAAAATATAAACAGTATATTAAAATACTTTCAAAATATATAACTAGTGACCCGCCCCGGCTCCGCGCGGCTGCAATACTGATATCTGTAAAATGTATGGAGACATTATCATTTTATCAGCTTTTCTTTACAAAATCAAGTACGATTTGTACATGTAAACCTTCCTCTTTTATCACTCTATCTATTAAAAAGATCCGCATCAAAATCTGTTGCGTATTTTAAAGATTTAAGCATACACGGGGATATAGAGACGGAGAAAGCGACTTAGTTTTATAATATGTAGTGATAAACCCCCACCAACCCGCATCGGACCAGCGTGGTGGGAACCGCCAAACCCCCTTAATGGTAGGGTGTATTAGGGGAGGCCTATGTCCGGCAATGGACTATCACAGTTTTATGATGTATGTATGCATGCATGTATGTATGTATGTATGTATGTATGTATTGCGTATTTTTCATTTACAAAATCGAACCTACACATCATCCAATACCGCTATATATACACATCATCCAACCAATAAGATGATCGGATTTATGATTGATTATACTCTCGTTAACAAACAAGTGCGACCTTCACACTATTTCCATACCACGGATGGCACTTGCTTATCAGATCTCAAGCGATAATGACTTCTCAGGAATAGGAAAACAGGCGAGAACCGCGTGCAAATAACGTAATCGCTGAAACTATAATTAGTTTCCTGCCTTGTAGAATGAATAACTTAATTAAGGAGTATCGCATTACAGTTTCCTTGTTAGATTTCTAAACTTAAACACTTTAAGGTGAGTAAACAATTTAATAACTTAGTTTTTTTTTATTCGTTTGGATCACGAAGAAACTTTCTTTATAACTCTTCGCGACATGATATATAAATAAGCTTAACTATCAATAAATGAAGGACACAACACTTTTTGTGTAGTGGGAATCGAACCCACTAGCCAACATTCAATCCCCTACTAAGCTAAGAGGGTAGTCTCATACGGTTGTTTGATTCGGATTCTGCATTTGAAAGTGTATTCATTTCTCGAATGAGTAAATGAGGAGAGATTTGAAAATTCCAAATCGAACTACGTTCGAGTTCTCATAGTAGGCTCTCCGAAAATCCCGTGCGTCGGGAGCCCTTTAGTCCTCGACTTTGCGAATTGCTTCGGTTGAATGTTTTATTAACTTTATACTTTCGACTTTCTCGTTTAACAGCTTATCTTTTTACTTTAGACGTACAAGAAGACTTGATCAATCGTAAATCGCTTGTTTTTGATTGGAGGATTAAAGTGACAAGTAACACGTACTTGAATACAATAGTAGTTATTTATATTTTATCATAACATTGTATGCTATGCAGTATTTGTTCAAAGTCAAAGTTAAATATCTTTATTCAATATGGTTTCTTATTGATTGTCAAATGAACTACCACCGGTTCGGAAATGGAAGCCTCTGACTTAAGAATCCGCGTAAGAAACTCAATCCATTGCTAACAGAGACATTGTGTATAAATTGCCTCCGTAGCCTAGTGGTAAGGCGTGTGCTTTAGAAACCGGAGGTTCGAATCCTGCAGGGACTCAATAAATTTTCATTGTTATTTCCTAGCTGGATATAACAATTTGGGCCGATCTCTCAATTGTCTGAAAAGAAAGATGATTCATGCTTCGGATTGGTATGTAAAAAGTCGGTCCACCCTTCAACCCACACTGGATACGGTCCAAAAACCACATAATGGAGGAGGAGTGCACGGCCAAGTGAAAGGCCTATGTCCAGCAGTGGACTAACACAGCCTGATGATGTATGTAATCATGCTTATAAATTCCGTAACACATTTGATTTATATATTAGTTACAAATATAAAATTTTCGACGGGAACACAACCATTGTTCCAAATTTGCAACGGCGATGTGACATAATTTGAAAACGTACCAACCAATCAGGGCAGCTTCCGCGCCGTAGGAAGTCCTCAGAGAGGGTAGCCATCTCGGCTAATCTAGCCACTGATTGGTCGTGTCAGAGAAATAGCGGGAAACGGACGTATGCCATAGCTCATTGTGTAACGAACTCTGCAATCGTAGCCCGTGGGCGTCTGAAGTGCGGATGCGAGCTTGTAACATCTTTTGGTTGTTCGGTTTTGAATTTCGTGAGCGAACGTTCGGCGAACGTTTGCCGATGGCCCGAAAGAAGAGGATTTGTTTGGTAATCTTAAATACGAAGTCATAGCTGGTTAGAACGAAGTATGTAACGTATAAATTGTTCAGTCAGCTTGGGCTCACCTCTTTTTTCAACGAACGTTTTACGTTGGTCTTAAATAAAATAATTCATTTTGCTATCACGAACGAAGCAATAATAGGCCGTTGGTTTAGAGGCGTATACAAGTATGTAATGCAGGTAGGCATATTCGGTATTTCGGTTTTGCGAACATTTCGTCGGAAAATAATACTATTGGTTGTAACAATCATATCAACATTTGATTGAACATTAGTCATCACGCCATGTTCCACTAATAACGAGTTCAATTGGTCCAGACACTATTATATCTCAATCTTTTTGCCAAGCTACAGTGTATCCGCACCTTTAGACCTGTTGCATACAATCTAATCATATTTGATATTGTCTAATGTAAATTCAAAACGAGCAATGTCAAATCTATGACAATGGTTGCGCCAAATGAAGTAAGATTCATGAGGGGCCAAAACTCATTGAACTGACATCAACTTGTACAACCTGCACGCCGTGTCTGATGATATGCACTCTAACATCTTGTTTGCATATGGTTTGAATTCAGTGAGCGAGACGTTAGCAAGTTACGCAATATAGCGTTGATAATAGAAGTCTAAGATACATATTAGTGATAATGCGGTTAGGTAATATTCGAATTCCGTTGCAAATCGTCAAAATCAATACTTGGACCTGTAAAATTCATGATCAAATTTGATTGAACATTAGCAGTCAGATGTATCCACTAATACAGTTCAATTGGTATAGTGATATTATAATAATCTTTGCAGTAAGTGTATCGCATAGAAGTGCATACAATTTTCATTTATGAATGTCAAAAAAGAGTCTTTAAATAATCATCACAAAAATAAATTTTAAACATTGATGTAAAAACTAGAGGTATGTTAAACAGTTTAGAATGCGTTTGAAGTTATTTTAAACTGGACATAAATAAGTTAATTCATTGATCGTAACTTGGCAGTAAAACAAGATTCAGTCAATCAGACTAACATGTTCTATATATATATTTCCATCTTGAATCATAATAATACCTTGATAGGAAACTCAATTTATGGTTTAAAGATAACCAGTTTGAGCACGCATTCAAGTTGAAGTAATGATTGCAAAAAATAACCTTATAGGGATTTTCTTTAATTATAGTTAATTCTAATTGCAATCACAACTTTGCATCCTTTCCTGTTTATGCTAAAAATAGTTAACGCTCGAACAAAACTTTTCCATTAATCCATAATAATGAAAACCATAGGAAAGATAAATTATCAACCCCGTTGATATGGTACGTAACATAACGATGAGCGATTTTAAGGTGCATTTCACTCTGTAGTCAGACATTAAGTAAACACAGTTCTGCACGTGATCATTCTATAAAGTTCAAGTCATAGCTTTACTAACATAAGTAATTATCATGAAGTGAATATCTCCTATAATACTCACATGAGCGATGCTTTACTAAATACAGACATTAACCTCTGCACAGTGATATCTCTATAATACTCAAAGGATGCTTACTAACATACAGACATTATCTGCACAGTGATATCTCTATAATACTCACAAGCATGCTTACTAACATACAGACATTATCTGCACAGTGATATCTCTATAATACTCACAAGCATGCTTACTGACATACAGACATTATGACCTCACCTTACATACTAGATCATAAATAAAGTCGTATGTTTCCGATAATAGCACAGCTTATTACACGCCCTAAGCGTGACCATTCTTTTTGAACGGCGATCATTGTAAGTGGTCGCTTAAAGAGCTCACGACAAGATAGATCGCCAACAAATTATAGCGTTACTGTTTATAACGAGCTGTTACACGTCTCTACTTGTTCGTATGCCGAAAGCGAAGTAAGCTCAGCTTACAGGCTAATCGAGGAACGAACAGACATAACAAAACACATTTTATAATGCATCAAAATATGTGTTTGATTTATATTATATCGAAAACTTGGGATGAAACTATATAGTCATTATCATTGTCAGCCTGTGTCAGTCCACTGCTGGATATAGGCCTCTTAATGCACACCGCCGCATCCTATCTTCGGATTTTCTTATAAAATGGTTGGGAATTACTATTGATCTACGCATCCCGTTTTTAAAACAAAGCCGTAGTGTAAAGATTTTTGTTTGTTACATTACAATAATGTTAACATTCTAAGTCGCAATGTCACTAAAATAATTGTAAAAAAATGTATAACAAAACATGAAGAGGTTCGCAGAGTTTCTTGCCGTTTCTCTCTGGACAGGGCAAAACTTCCAAAGCGGTGGAACCTAAAATTGAAAAAAGAATTTAATTACATAGCACTAAGATGGGACAAGTCAAAAGTTAATTTTTTAATTGATTATATTATAAAATACGATTTTATCCAAATGTTTATCTATATATTTTATCCAGCAAATCTGCTAAACGACAATAAATCATTAAGAATAGTTTGTTTATGTACACTATTTGATGGAATTTTTCTAATAGGTAATAAATGAATCGAAGCTATGTTAATTAGTCCATCCAATTTATTGCACTGGCCTACCACAAATTTTCAAAGGACGTCTAAATTTACAGTGCACATAAATATCGAGGTTGGATTTGATCCTGAGCCGGTAGGAGAGTCCTTGATTTATTGTGGATAGTTAAAATCCTTGATGGCGGACAATGTTGGGGTAGGAATGTATCGTCCGTCTTATGTCGGTCGTTTTGTAGTTTTATAAGGAGCAAGTAGTGGTGGCTGAATGTCTACAGTTTATTGTCTAGCTTGTTATGAGTGTCGGTTTAACTATTTACTATAGTATAGTTAAATAACACTACGAGTAATTGTATATTTAGTTTAAAGTTGTTATTTTAGTTATATAAACAAATGTAGTGTCACACACTAATGGCGCCAGAAACGAACACAATTTTTTACAGTTGTCATTTTCAATACCCACGCGATGTTTAACTTATAAGAGTTCCAGACCTTTTAGCGTCGATTGAGGACTTTGTGGATGTTAATTCCGTCTCGTATTTGGCTATGAGGCATAAGTTCTTATCCGGTAAAGAAATAAGTAAAAACAAAACTTGATTAAGTAGCTTAAGGTTAGATTATAGAGTAATGCCTTAAAGCTGTTATTACGTAGTAATTACGTTACTCTATATAGTTCTTTATAAGTAGTTTTAGATTTTTTTTGCCTACGCAGGCAGACGAGTAGTCGGGCCACCTTATAGGAAGTGGGCACCGACGCCCATGGACATCGGCAATATAGTGGTATCACCAACGCGCTGCCTACCGTGAGACATATAATGTTAGGCTAGCTACGGCACCCTCCAAACCGGAACACAGCAGTGTTTTTACACTACTGCTTTGCAATAGAAATGGGCACCGCGGTGGTACCAACCCAGGCGGTCCCCTGTAAATAGGGACCTTCTAGATTTTCAGATCTATAACGCTTTGGCAGGGGTAGAATCATAAGAGTCCATGAACTATTGTACTTGATACCATTTGCACATATCAGCTATAGAACTAAAATTTGGAAGCTAATTAAGAGACGTAGAATAGCGGAAAAGCACGCAATTGCTATTCAACATTAGAAAAACTTCAATAGTAAATCGTAGACGATTTAAAATATAGTAAACGGTTTAGTTTACGTTCACATTAGTACTTGTGTGTAACAAAAGAATATGTAGCAAACATAATCCGGGCACCAGACATGTCAATTGCGTTGCGCTGGTCGGGGGTTCTAAACCTTTAAAAAGTTTTAATTATGAGCACATCAAAATTATTCTTCAAGTAGGCACTCAAATTTTCATAAAATAAATTTAGATTGTTACAGGCAATTTTATTGTGTAGAAAAAAAATTGAGTATATAAAACTATTGAATCTATGAATCAACATTGCAGATGTACGTGTCTTTAAAGCGGAATTTTACACGTTTTTTTTTCAATAAATAAACGAGACGATAGTTATTTAGAGTATTTCCATTTCAAAACAGTTCATGAACATTTCCTGTCTACTTCCTCATTAGAAAGTCCCTTGATTCAATTGAAAATCGATAAGATCGGATCTCGTTGAAAATTACCGATAGTTGTGCACCTCTGTCGAAACAAGTGCAAGTTGTTTCCTGATCACACTTGCTCAGACACACGTTTGAGTTGTGTAAATGACCCAAATATCTAAAAGGTACCTGCGTATTGAACCTTTGACATAATGGACTGGCGTTCGTTGAAATGATAATATCGAGAATTACCTATTCCATCAAGATACTACATTTCATGATTGCACAATGCCTTTTTATGAGCTGTAGCTGAAATAATACCATAAATATAACAGATAGTATCGTAAAATTGTGTAGCAAATCGATTTTAAGCTTAAGATACTTTGAAATTTTCAACAATATAATACAGAACATCTACTTTTGTTCAGAGAACTTTACTAATATTTTCGTGATCTTAAATTAAAATAGGATAGTATGGTTTGTTCCCAAACATATATATTTATTATTAGCTTCTCTACAATAGATATAGTGAATTAATAAGAAGCCTAAATGTACACTTTTACTTATATAAATAAATGAAATGATTATCCTTTAATATGTTCGTCGAAAACTAAATTTGTTTCAGCTACTGTTTACACTAACAATGTTAGTAGCAAAATTATCGTTTTAATAATATACATTATATAAGGGCCAAACGTTCTACTTGCTAACTTGTTACGTTTAATAATTTTAAAGGTTAAACTAAAAGTTTTACGTTTAAACATTCATACTGAGAATCTATCATTTAATGACTCATTTGACCTTCTGGAAGTTTCCAGTGTTCACTGTCTCACGTAAAATTCAGTTTGTCGTCAATCGTTCATGCTGTACGTCGTGACGGCAAATTAGTTGTGCTAAGCCTAACATAGTTGCTTTGTTTTATCGGTGTAAGGTAAAACAATTCATTGATTAATGATTCTAAATGATTTAGGACAAATATTTTGTTTACTGGTTTATCAATTATTGCGTAAATGCAAGATTTAATACATTCTTTATACTTCAGCGAGATTTTAGTTGGAAAATGCAATTGTTGTTTTTTCTTTTACGACTAAACTACAATTTAATAAGTGGACAAGATAAAATTATAATTAGATATCTTACTAGTAAATATTAGAAAAAGTAATCAAACCGATTATATTTATTTTAGTTGTTACCATGTTGTTAATGTACTCGAAATTTTAATTAAAGATTTTACAATCTTCCATGCCCAAAGTATCTTTAAATCAATGTCGACGACAGAAGTTCAAAATAAACGTGTTAAATCCGTTATAAGTAATTATTATATAAAATGATAATATTAATCGAGTATCATTAGCGTAAATGTCATATAATTCATAGCCTCGGTCAATAGTTAACATGTCGCATCCGCGGTCAACTGAAGGTAATTATTTGTGCAGTTAAATAGCTTGTGACTTGATTGAAATACGTCTAGACCTAATTCAGGTCGTGTCTAGCCCACTCCAGTTAATAAATGTACCGTTGATTGATTAGCTCAATGCTTTTTCGCATTTCCATAACTGTCTGTCCCATAATTTATTTGCGGAATCTAGGTTTAGGCTTTGGGTTTTAACGGCTAGTTACAGTTACGATCGACTTTGAAATGTCTAGGTTATTGAGTTTCCGTTGTCTATGTTTATTGTTAGCCTTTATAGGATTGGCCTAGGTCCTATTGGGTTTTGAAATGAAGTCATTTTCTGTCATGTTTTATGACCTTTATATTGCATACGGTTTGTGTGTATTAATATATTAAGACGGAAGCATTTAGTACTATGAAAATTATTATTGCGGGCAATAAATAATAATATGGCAAACTCACATATAACATCCGCATAAGATATTAAAAATGTATCTCTATTTTACGAAATACTCGGTCTACTGATTTCCTCAATCCATTTTACAGTAGTTTTCAAAAACTAAATTTGCGGTAGATCGCGGTTTTGGGATAGGATTATTATTATTCTTATTAAATATCACTAATTCATAAATTTTGTTTATTACCTTTCTCAGAATTACTTGATTCAGTGTGATAATCGTTAATAAATGCCTTTTTTATTGCATACGCAGGCAGACGAGCAGTGGGCCACCTGATGGGAAGTGGTCACCGACGCCCATAGACATTGGCAAAACCAGTGGTATCGCCAATGCGCTGCCTACCGTGAGACATAGGGTGTTAAGTCTCGTTTACCCAGTAAATACGCTGGCTATGGTGCCCTTCAAACCGGAACACAGCAGTGTTTTCACACTACTGCTTCGCGGCAGAAATAGGTACCGCGGTGGTACTCACCCAGACGGTCTCCTGTAAAAAGGGGACCTACTACCGACCTTTAATACAACCTGAAGCATTGTGAACACAAGTGGCAATTTTCACAGGGAAAGTAACGCTTGTGGTATAGGCTCCAGCTTATTCTAAGGAGGAATTAGTTGTCAGTAAATTTGAAGGCACCGACTTTAATAGGTTCCAGCTTATGCAGGTTAATAACTAAACAGAATCAGTATAATAATTAATCTTTAAAAAGAAATACACAAGATGCAAACTACTTACTAACTATTCAATCAACCGCAAATAACAGATATAAATATCGACACGTTTTCTCAACGACATGAAGTCGTGTGAAGTGTTCAAAAGTTGCGGTCAATTAGAGAGGCATCGAAATCGATGAGCGACCAGTCGATCGAACTTTTGGCTTGAATCGATATCTGATCGAGAAAATAAGTAATCGAAACGACGATAATATCGGAACCGGTGACACTACCAGTTATGAAAATATATAACTGTTAAAACGTTATAGTATAATATATTATATTCAATTATTATAATTGCCTCTGTGGCCACTGTAGTGGTATGGGCGTGTGCTTTAGAAAGCGGAGGTCGTGGGTTCAAATCCTGCGGGGACTCAACAAACTTTTATTGTTGTTTCCTAGTTAGTTAGGGCAATTTGGGCCGATCACCCAACTGTCTGAAACTTAAGATGATCCATGCGTCGGATGGGCATGTAATAAGTCGGTCCACCCACCAACCCGCATTGGACCAGCGTGGTGGGATACAGTCCAAAACCCCCTGATGGATAGGGGTGTATTAGGGGAGGCCTATGTCCAGCAGTGGACTTTCACAGGCTGATGATGATGATGATGATTATAATTGATACGGTGACGAATATATGAAATTAAGCGAGTTTTGTACCGAATAGTGATATATAAATAAAGTTGGAAAAAAAACTATTTTTTTAAGATTTTTATGTTTATCAAATCCTAATTTTGTACATGATTGTACTTTAAATTGATATATGTATAAAAAATAAAAGCCAGAAAGATTTTAATTCACATCTATTACGAAGAAAAGCCTAAACAAACGTTGTTCCGATGATGAGTTCCGCACCGCACCGGAGGTCGTAGGTTCGATCCTGCAAAGACTCCTAGTTGGATAGGGCAATTTGGGCCAATCACCCAATTGTCTGAAAAGTAAGATGATCCATGCGTCGGATGGTCATTTAAAAAGTCGGTCGCCCCACCTACCCGCATTGGACCAGCGTAGTGAGATACGGTCCAAAAACCCCCTAATGCAGAAGGCGTACATTAGGGGAGGCCTATGTCCAGCAGTGGGTTATTATGATATATAACAAATGCGGTTTGGATTCTTTTCCTTAGATTAACCTGTTTAAGTAAAGTCGTTTATACTTTTAATCTCTTGTGCAAGTATTATAGAGTGATATCGATGAAATTCATACCGTTATGTAATACAAATAGATCGATTTCTATAAAAACTAATACACTTATGCCATAAAGCGCGTTTAAAGCTTTACTGTCACCATTGATATAATCGGAATGGCAACAGGTTTTGTGACGATTTATAATTGATTTACTGCTAGCTAGCATAAGTGGACGGAATAGAAGTACCGTTGCGTACAGACTTTTTATTTCACAATATGCATTACTAACCCTTTTTTTACTTAAAATACCGACTATACGTAATTAACCATATTTAACTACATTTAGTTAAAGTAAGTTCATAAATTAATTTAATGAAAATCCTTAATTTCAAATTGTTTAAAGTGAACAAATACAATTATTTCCTTTGTGTAAAACGCCTGTCTTGTGTCTATGTCCAGAAATGCTATAATCAATTTGAAATATGGGAGACATAATGAAAATTAACGTGATAAAATTATATAAAAAAATTGCTGTTTATAAAGCCAAAACGTTATAATCGCGTGACGAGTATTGCTATTTTAGAGCAGCCGAATAAATGTGATAAAAATGAAAATAATCAATAAGAAGTGTTGATTATTTTAATCCGAAATTTTTGCCTGCACCTAATTTGTAAAAGTTAAAATGTTTCGTTTTAGTCTAATTAATTCGGCGTAAGATTATAATGTAGTTGAATCTGTACACTGTACTCAAATGAAGATGTTAATATCAGAATGCTGTTTGTACAAATAAAATATGTCGACGTTAATGAATGCCCCCACTATATATTAATTATCCACGCCTTCTTGCTGATTAACCGATCAACGCCACAGTTAATGGGAAATCCAATAGGCTTCTATCCTATCGAATTAAAAATTCAATTACATATACAGTAATCGATTAAATTTCATCACTAATTACATCCGATGTTCGATAGTTAATCGATAAAGATGGTGAAGAATTTTCAAGTAGCATATTTCGTCAGATCTCTCTTGTCTATTTTATTCTTGTTTTAGTACTAACCGGAACTAACATATAAAAAACAACTAATGGTCAGACGTCGCTTATTATTTCCAGTTTAGATGTTTTTATCACCTAATTATGTCTGTATTTAGTAGATAGCGCGCATTGTCATTAAGATTTTAGTCCAATTAAATTTGATTCATTACCGCCGCTTATCTTTTGTTTCGTCTATTAATGTCCGTTTTGCTTTAAGTTATTTTACATGGGAATTTCGAGTGAATTATCAAAATTAGTGCTCCTCTTTGACGTCTAGCAAATAAGATCTTGTTCTTGATTATATTTCTTGTTATGCTGATTATACAAATTTAGAATAAATGTTATGGTGTTGCATTTGATTTACACATTTAAATAATTATTCATTATTCACGCAATCGACTTTTGTATTTTTGGAAACAATATAAAAGTATCATCAAAGCCTTATTGTTTAGTAACTGTATTATATTAATAGCGACAAAGTTATCTTTTCTTTTTTCATCATCATCAGCCTGTGAAAGTCCAATGCTGGACATAGGCCTCCCATCTTCCCATTACAGGGGTTTAGTACCGTATACCACCACGCTGATCCAATGCGGGTTGGTGGGTGGACCGACTTTTTACATGCCCATCCGACGCATGGATCATCTTACTTTTCGGACAGGGTGATCGGACCAAATTGCCCTAACCAACTAGGTAACAATAATGATAATTTGTTGAGTCCCCGCAGGATTCGAACCCATGACCTCCGGTTACTAAAGCATACGCCCATACCACTAGACTACGGTGGTGGTTTTCTTTTCTTTTTTACCCTTAGAGTAATATTTTATACGGTGAACTATACATAATTTTGATTTTTAAGTTCAAAAAAATCAAAACATCGATAATCTTTCCCGCGCGTGCCTGTACCAGTTTTCTTCTAATTGGCACCTTCCTATTTGTCGCCGTATACGCAACTGCTTTGAGACTGAAGCTATTTGCTAGTGAACCGAACTAAGATGGTTACTGTTCACTAATTAAATTTAAAAATCAATAGTTATTAAAGTTTATTAGCCTCTACAGATTTTTTTATAAAAAAAAAATAAGCGATGTTATTAACAATACAATACATACAATACTACAATATTTAAACCTATTATACTTAAGATACATGGGGTACGGTCCGAAACCCCCTAATGGATAGGGGTGTATTAGAGGAGGCTTATGTCCAGCAGTGGACTATCACAGGCTGATGACGAATATACTTAGAGGAATTTTGATGAATAATCTTCTATGGTGTCAAACTCGTTTGGAGATAATATCGGGAGTAACCAGCAAGGAGGTTTTACCTTTGGCTATCTTTAGTGTTTAAGACTTTAAGTCTTATGTTTCCGGAAATTCCTTATCTTGTTAGAATTTATATAGTAACATTAACGTGCGTAAATAACCACTAACATTTAACTTACGTACCGCTTTAAAGTATGGTATAAAAGGCCAACTTTCTACACAAATAATGCTCATACATCATCCAAAATCCATAACTATTTAATTTTTGTAGGTGGTATCCCCACAGATCCACTTTTTACAGGGGACCATCTGGGACGTTACCACCGCGGTACCACCACCGGTAGTGTGAAAACACTGCTGTGTTCCGATTTGAAGGGCACCGTGGCCAGCGTGTTTCTAAAACGAGACTTAACATCCTACGTATTATGGTAGTAGTATTATGGTGATACCATTGGTATTGCCAATGTATTTGGACATCGGTGACCACTTTGGCCCGACTGCTCGACTGCTTGCGGCAAAAAAAAAACAATAATTTTGAAATTATAACGACATGTTTTACATAAATCACATTTAAGAATAGTGAAACAGTCATATGTCAACAATGAATCGCCGAGCAACGTCTCCAAACGGTCCCAGGGTCGAGTCCCGGTCAAGGTTGCCATAGCGAGTAACATCAATAAGTGTCATAAACATCAATTATCATTAGATTGGACGAGATTGGAATAATGGCCGACCAACCGCACGATTGATGTTAGGCGCGTGGAATGAATTCAACGCGCATTTTGTGTCGCCATTAAATTATATTCATTTGTTTCGCGTATCATGCGCATGACATTATTGATTGATATATATTGTCTATTTTTATAAAATAAAACGACAACAGATAATAATGGTAAAAGCGTTAAAAGTATGGATGCAGAAGATCTGATGGTAACAATAATAATCTGTTTATCAACCTTATTTTCCAAGTTTTTACGCCGACTTACATGCCCTTTAAAACGGAACACACACTTTTCGACACAGCTTGGTTACTTCTTTAGATTGTCCAACGTGAAAATTGTTATATTAGTACAAAATATTACCACCAAATTCTTGGATGTACTTTTATAGCGCTTGTGGTATATTACTTAATAACTTTTGAGGTAACATAGGAAAGTCATCATCATCGGCCTGTGTTAGTCCACTACTGGACGTAGGTCTTTCCTATGCACTCGGGTTCCTTTATCCATTAGGAGCGTTTTTAGACCGTATCCCACAACGCCGGTCTAATGCGGGTTGGTTGTTGGACCGAGTTTTTAAATGGCCATTCGACGCATGGATCATCTTACTTTTCAGACAATTGGGTGATCAGCCCAAATTGCCCTAACCAACTAGGAAAAAACGATAAAAAATATTGAGTCCCGGCATGCTCAAACCAACGACCTCCTGTTTCTAAAGCACACGACCATATCATTAGGCTAGGGAGGTGGGCTACGGTCGAAAACGCCCTAATGGATAGGGGTGCATTAGGGGAGGCTTATGTCCAGCAGTGGGCAATCACAGGCTGATGGTGTATGTATGTATGAATTCGCGTATTACTATTATCGTTACAAAAACCTAAACAAATTAATACATGAAAACTGCGTATAAACAAACAACACCGACTGCAACTCGCTGAACATAGACGTGAAGAATTATGATCTGGAAAAGAATTCTTCAAGTGTTCGTTGTATCTCTCTTATTCTATTTGTATGTATATTCAGCTAGAGTGTACGCACCTTTATCCGACATTTCGCTAACGGGATTGACATCACAATTATCAAGCTTTCCCCATGAGATGCTAAATTAAAAGCCATGGTGGTCGCCTTCAGGATAAGCTGTTGATAATTATAATGTCATCTCGCGAAGCAAACAACTCGGAGGCTACAGTATTTAATTAGCTAACCTTCTAGCTTATTATAACTAAGGTTTGTATGCTAGGTAAATAAAGTTTTAATTGCAACTATAATTCTAAGAAATTACAATGTTTTTTTGTTATTTATCATGATACACGTGTTACATAAATTTTTCCCTGCAGGATTCGAACCCGCGACCTCCGGTTTCTAAAGCACACGCCCATACCTCTAGGCTACGGAAGCAGTTGTCACATAATATATTGACATTAAAATTATGTTTATGTTAATTGTGTGTTTTAAATTTTATTTAGAAAAATAAACACATCATTGTAAAAAGTCGAAATGGATCAAATCAAGTTTATCATTTAAACATTTTTAAATTTAATAAATTATATAGATCTTAAAACAAATAATGCACGCGTAAATCGTACGGATAATCACAAAATAGCTAAACAAGTAAGTTTTAACATGAAGATTAATCGTAAGAACGTAATCACAGACGCAACGAAACGCTTATCTAAAACACAACGAACAAGTGAGACAATCGCGCATCTAGCAGAATTTGTGCTATTCGATATCTTATATCGCAACGTTATCACTTATCAACAGACAGGCCTGAGAACCGCATGGGTGGCCGTTTTCACCCCATTTTCGACTTTAATTACTCGTTTTAAGGTTGCTATTACTGTTACACGTCATAATTGCAATCCCCTTAAGCTTAATTGGCCATTGTTTGTTCAAACATTTGTGTGTTTGTCGAATAAAAGCGCTAATTAGTTGAGTGATTCAGTTTTTAAGGCGATACAGTTCAGGCCTTATATGGTAGTGTACTTAAACGTCCTCTATATTTAACTTTAGACAATGTTTATTCGAATTTATATCGTATCCCTTCGTATTAAAGTTTTAAATCTATTTGAAATTGAAGCCGAAATCTTCCGACCTCGAAATGGTGAAAACGTCAAATTGAAAGAACGAAGAGGTGGTCACGAAATCTTTGAATAAATTGTTTGTTATGTGATGTTATTAGATTCGACTGATATAATACGTCGACCGTTTTAACCAATATTTAGATTGAATATCCGCTTATTGTCTTTAAACGTGTCGGTTTCGTAGCGTAGTCGCGTTACGATTCAAACATGGTGGAGAAAAGAGAAAAAATTTTTTTTTTTGTTGAAAATTTTTATATTCTCTATTTATATATATACATATTTTAACGTTGAATGAAAGATTCTTTCAGTTTACATAACCATTGTTATGTACAAAAACTTTTAACTTTGTCACAAGTTTAAAAAAAAAAACGTGTTTATTAACAAATATAATTTTAAAGATTATTTGTAATAAAGAAATATTTTAGAAAAGCAAGTGCTCGAAATTACGATTAAATATAAATTAAAAACTAAAAATGCCATCAAATCCCTGTATTCCCCTCCTTTGATTAAACAGTAACAATCCTGTTATATACTTTACTAGCGACCCGCCCTGGCTACGTACGGGTGCAATACTGATGTCTGTAAAATCTATTCTAATCTATATATTAATTTATCAGCGTATCTCAACAATATAATGCATGAATTATACACACAAACCTTCCTCTTCAATCACTCTATCCAATTAAACAAAACCTCATCAAAATACGTTGCGTACTTTTAAATATTTAAGCATACATATGGATATAGGGACAGAGAAAGCGTCTATGTTTTATACTATTAAGTGATAATGTATCTAATTGTATTTACATTTGATAAACTATTTTATGTACACGCTAAATCATTTTCGTACATCTTTTAGTGTCGGACAGTTAACTAATAAATAGCATTTAACGTCGGAACTTGGTGTTCCCACAAGGCGCAGTGCCATTACCATTGGGGCCATAATTATTGCAACGGCTTGGGCAGATAGCATCGGATAATTCAAATTTACTGGATCCACGAAGTCGCCCTTAAGCTTTCGCCGGTAGAAAGCGTGGGCAAATATTGTAACTGCGTAAGGTAATAATAAACTACATTGCGGTACATTAATGTGCTTAATAAGTACCTTAATGAAAATATACATATAAATATGAATATAAAAGAGAATTCCACCTATTTATTGACTCATCACGATATCTCTGGAACCATAAGGCGTAGCGACTTGAAATTTGGTAAGAATATTCCTTTCGCCGAGTAGAGGTCAGCTAAGAACGGATTCTACGAAATTGCACCCACTAGGGGGTTGGAGGTTGCTTGTATATAAATATATATAATTACGTAAAAGCCTAACAACACATTGCCTTTAAGCCAAATTTGTGATGAAATTTAAGTAGCATAATCTAATAGCAACTGGAAACTTTGGGTCATCTTATTTGTTGAAAATCACATTTGAATTTAATAAGGTAGTGGTTTAGCAATGAGAGCATATTTGCTTCGGGTTTTTTTAAATTTTTTCCTAGAAACCGTACGTGGCAGCAACCTCCAATAGGAATAGTCTTGCTTTGGACA
Source organism: Lamproptera curius (assembly GCA_029286875.1). Taxonomy (NCBI): domain Eukaryota; kingdom Metazoa; phylum Arthropoda; class Insecta; order Lepidoptera; family Papilionidae; genus Lamproptera; species Lamproptera curius. Next base: position 2,929,861 of record JAGSMT010000060.1, read on the forward strand.
GCATCAGTAGTATCACGCTGGCTATAAAGATTAATTTTGCATAGGTCGGAGTACAGACTAAAAATAATTAATTAAAATTAAGATCTGAAGCCCCGCTTCAGCACTGGCAACAAGACGCATGACATCTCAGTCTACCCCGTGACCACGGCTGCTGGAAAGTGTTCGAAACGTCGGGAATTTAAAATGTAATATAAACGCGATAAAATCCGTAAAGTCATTTTATTTAATAATTTATATTATTCGCGCAAGCAATAGAAATAATTAAGCATCAGTAGTGTTCAATGTTAGACTTTGTTTTCGTAAATTCTACCTTTGATTTGGCTATGCTACTATGGTACTACGCTTTTGACACCGGAAGGCGTTGGTTCGACTCTGGTGGGTATTCACTACATTTTGTTATTGTTTTCTAGTTGGTTCGGGTTGTCATCTTATAAAGTTTATGTTTAGATTCGTAAACCTTAAAAGGATAAGGGCATTTGACATTCACTTTCATGTTTTTCCGCCTAGCATCAGTCATTGTGACAAGATGGCAAATATCCCAACGATGCCGAAATGCCGGCTAGGGTTGCTACTTTTCTTTGTTAGTAAATGAAAGTGGTATTTTTTATCCATGATCACGGTCAGACGGCTACGTGAAAAATCCGTAAATTAATGGATTTGATATGTATAATAATCGCGTAAATAAAAGAAATTATTAGGGCACCAGAGAGTTTCACAGAGTTCAATCCAGGTATGATGTGCAAGAAATATTTAATACGTGTAAACAATTATTATTTTTCTTATAGCTTTATAGAGCAGGATAAAATTACTATGTTATTTTTTTGCTCCAACCCTTTTTCACTCAATACTATGTGGATGTCGAAACGGCTATGAATGATATGAATATATATATGTATGTAAATTGTACGTATAAACATATGCATCCTTAGAAAATGGAAACTGCGCGCGAATGGTTTTATTTACTCGAAAACTACACATTATAAAAATGTACGGTATCAATATTGCTAGACAGTGTCCTACGCGTCGGGGGTTAATATATAATCTTAACAAACTCGATAAATCCGGTTAAAACTGGTTTAATGTGTAATACTTCATTTGTATTACACATTAAACCAAAATTACCGGATTTATTTCACTTATAGTAAGGCGCTGATCTCAAGTTTCGTATAGTTTTCCCATCACAAATTTGTGTGATCTAAAATGTTCGTACCTAACACGCCTAAAGATGTTGACACTTAAGATATAGAAGTCATTTCTGGTAACCTCATAAACTGTGACTGCCACCTGTCACTGACAGGCAAACAAGTGATAATGAGATGGATGGTTCACGCAAGTAGGCCGAGAGATGACTATGAAATGCAGGAAGGAAGGAAGGGCGCCACTCTCCTAATTAAAGATAGCGACGCGGTTATGCAAGCGATGTAGGTTTTTAGCTAGATCACATACGTGTTTTATTGTTATTGGTACAATTGAATACACAGAATGTACTTCAAAAACGATGAAATTATTGTAAAAATTACATTTCTGAATAAGTCAAGATTACAGCGCTGGTTTGGTTAATTAACCCAAATCAGTTCACCAAAAACCAGCAAAAATGTGTGGGATGATATACAGGTGTCCAGAAGTCACGCACTTCCTTGTAGGGATCGGAAAGGACATTATTCTGAGACGAAAGTCCTAGCCATTTTCAATCAGACGCATAGATAATTAATTATTAATTAATGAAAGTGACCAATCAGGAGCGCGCTACAGAAGAATAAACAGTTGAGGCTCTGGGCGGGTGTGACTGAATTTTTATTTTTATTTGGAAAATTGAGGCAATTTTTAATAAAAAATTTAGTAGCGAAGGTCAGTTAGAGGCTCTGGGCGGATGTGAATAAATTTTTATTTTTATTTGGGGAAATTGAGGCACTTTTTGATTTGGTTAAAAATGAGTAGTGAGTATCAGTTAGAGGCTCTGGGCGGCCGTGGCTGAATTTGGATTTTTATTTAAAATAATTAGACAAATTTTTATTAAAAAAAATAAGTAGCAAGGGTCAAGCAGAGTCACTTAGCGCCATGGCTGAATTTGATTTTATTTATAATAATAAGACAAATTTTATTAAAAAAAATAAGTAGCAAGGGTCAGTTTAAGGCAACAAATGGAATATGTCCACATTCAATCGAGTAAATGCTCAAAGTGTTGTCCGTTTTCTTGAAGACAGAGCTGGCATCGCTTGAGAAGATTTTATTACTTATTTTTTAATCAAAATTTGTCTAATTATTTTAAATAAAATCCAAATTCAGCCACGGCCGCCCAGAGCTCTAACTGATACTCACTACTCATTTTAACCAAATCAAAAAGTGCCTCAATTTCCCCAAATAAAATAAAATTTATTCACATCCGCCCAGAGCCTCTAACTGACCTTCGCTACTAAATTTTTATTAAAATTGCCTCAATTTTCCAAATAAAATAAAAATTCAGTCACACCGCCCAGAGCCTCAACTGTTTATTCTTCTGTAGCGGCTCCTGATTGGTCACTTTCATTAATAATAATTAATTATCTATGCGTCTGATTGAAAATGCTAATGACTTTCGTCTCAGAATAATGTCCTTTCGATCCTCAAGGAAGTGCGTGATTCTGGGACACCTATATATATATATATAAAACCAAACAATGCTTAACATGGTCCGAAATAACCGAAAATAGAATTAGAATTATCTGACTAAATAAGGTTTATTTGAAATTCGATTCATCATCATCAGCCTGTGATAGTCCACTGCTGGACATAGGCCTCCCCTAATACACCCCTATCCATTGGGGGTTTTGAAAGGTATCCCGAAATTCGATTATTTTAATTAAAAACGCGTAGAACTTAAATCGGTAACGACTTGTATCCACAGTCAAGTTAAACACATAGATATAAATATTCATAACTGACCGTACGACAATATTACGAAACAGTGTACAATATAAAAAATTAAGTATCTCTAATTAAAGTGAACCGCCACGGATGGCCAAAAACTCGATTATATTAAGAGTGAACGAGTGTACGAGAAAAGTTATTTCTTTTACGATATTTTAATGTTCAATTAAATCCGAAATCAGACGTCTTATAAGATGCTTTTAATTTTTCTAAGTATACATAAAATGGCCGCTTAACACGGGCTAATTTGTTTTTTTAAACATGCTAATTATACAAATTTAAGGGATACAGAACTTTTTTATAAATCTTTAATTAATTTAGGCAATTTCGAGTGTATATTTTTTTTAACTACTGAGAAATATTCTATTGACAAACCTTCACATCGTATATCTGTTTATCGTTAGTACTAGGCACCATGATTGAGACACTTCCTCGTAAATATACAACCTGTTACGTAGATATATCAAAACATCTACAAATTAGCACGCCCATAACTCACTACATAGTATAAAACAAAGTCGCTTTATCTGTCTATATATCCCTTTGTATGCTTAAATGTTTCAAACTACGGAAAGGATTTCAATGTGGTTTTTTTTAATAGATAGAGTGATTGAAGAGAAAGGTTTATAAGTTTAACACATGCTTAATATTGTAGGTATATTTCTATTAGCTTAGCTCCCGGGCGAATCAGGGGCGGGTCGCTAGTGTTATTATAAAAGTATTTATTATTTACATATTTTTTCATCTAATAAAAATGTATAAAGTTGTTAGTGTTTCTCAACAGTCGCATGCATGAATGTATACATATAAACCTTCCTCTTCAATCACTCTGTCTATTGAAAAGACCGCATCGAAATCCGTTGCGTAGTTTGAAATATTAAAGCATACATAGGGATATATGGACAGAGAAGGCGACTATGTTTTAAAAAAAAATCTCTCGTCACAATGTTCGTTCCACACTCCTCCGAAACGCCTTGACCGATTCTTATGAAAATTTTTATGCATATCTATTTTTAAAACAATTAAATAGGAACAAATTGTCACATAAAATTATTTACATGGCAAAACATCGTTTGTTGGGTCAGCCGAACGTTTATGAATTTCTCCAGTGGGAAAACAATCTCGTTGAGCGCGTATGACTTAAGATAACGCTAAATGAGATTGCGCAATATATTCCCACAGTCATGTGATAGTATCTCGCGTTGTAATGAGCCGTTGCTGATGTAATTGATTTTAAGACTAATGTCAATAATAAACCGTTAGGTCTCTCGTTCACAAGCAACTGTTGTTGACTAAATAGATTGTGCTCATTGTTGTTGTATTAAAAGGCGAATTTAATTGTGTTTCAACAGTAACAAACAATTTGCTTGTGAGTCTACTCTTTTGTCTGTTCTAGCCTAGCTTTTACTCTTAACTTGAACGTTTAACCATCCTAAATCATAAAAAATTGACCTTGAACGGTTTAAAATAAAATACGCCTATTAAATGTGCAAGATTTGTCTAATCATCTAACACATAACATTTTTTTGATTTGATTCTTAGATTTACGTGAATTTGTTAGAACTTTAAATCTTAGAATATCATTACGCAGTAGATATCCTTTTTTAATTGGATAACCAATATAATTTTTTAATAATTATATATTGTGTTTTTATGTTTATATTCCTATAAGAAGTAATTAAAAATTAAAAATAAGACACACATAACTACCAATAAAATTTTGTAACAAATATTGGATATTATTACCATTTTTGTTGTTATTGCATACTCAATAAGTAATAAGGATGCCAGCTTCAAGCGTAAAGCGATTGAATGTCATTACCGCATACGTACTTTAACCGACTTTCAAGCGTAAAGCGCTTTGATGCCGTATTAATCATCGACTCATCCGATATAGGTTCGGGTTTCGAACCCGACACCACCCAGACACGTTCCCTGAACTTCCGCGTACACAAACTGGTACAAGTAACTCGATGCCAGCCATCGCTCTTTACCATACTCGCGTTTGGTAAACGAAGCGGCTTTAATTGAGCCTAAATTACAACTCTATATCGAGCCTAATTATTGTTAAAATAATCAAAGGATCAGAACGTTCATTTGATGGTAGGTATTACGCTCCTTTTCTTAAACAAAGTAGCGCACGTAGACAATCGATGTTATTACACGTAATCATACAGATGCCCGTCAAACCGGAATATAGTAATGCTTACAGATTACCCACCAACCCGCATTGGACCAGCGTGGTGGGATACGGTCCAAAACCCCTAATGGATAGGGGTGTATAAGGGGAGACCTATGTCCAGCAGTAGACTATCAAAGGCTTATGATGATGATTACAGATTACCGGCAGAAACCTCTAGAAGTTTCCTATACAATGCGAATTGTAATATATTGAGTATCTCAAATATACTCGCGAAACTCATTATTACGATAAAAATAAACGTGAAGTCACGACTACGTGTCTCAGATACGCGAACCGGGATTAGGTTATGCGAATGCGTATATCTAAGATGTTACGAAACTCATATAGCAGAACTGGACGTTAATTGGCGATAAATTCCAATGTGCCATATCGTAAATAACGCTTATCGTCTTTATTGTGTTACGAATATTCGTTATGTAACGTTAGTTATAGCTTATAGTTGTTAAATATAAATTATGGGTAAATTGGGTGAACGAGACGTAACATTCCATGTCTCCCAGTAGGCAGCCCGTAGATACCCCCGGGACTACTGATGTGGATGTACGTTGGTGACCACTTACCATCAGACGCCTGATTGCTCGTCTGCCTTCGTATGCTAAAAAAACGTGTACTTGTAATATGCGTATGTGTTACTATAATATGCTGAAAACGGTGGTGTCAAGGAATGTTTCCATTAATGGTTAATTGACTCTTTCTTTGATAATGGAAATTCGAGTTTAGTTTTGCTTTAGTATTTATGAAATTAATTGTTAAAATCGTCGTTAATATGTTTCACATTGTTTACAAGGAATTATAAAATTAATATACAATTATTAAAAGATGCTCTGTACGCTTACTCAATAAGCTGGGCTTTTTCGGGGCGTCTTTATACTGAATGAAAGATCTATTTTTAAGGCGTAAGCGTCCGCTATGCGAATCGTTCATGAAAAAATATGTCATCATATATTTAAGTAAAATACGCAAAATTATATAATTATTTATATTTCTGTATATATACCTACGAATATATAATCTTTACTTTATATCTAATATAAAATATTCTGCCTTCATATAACACTTTTGCTTTAAAGAAAAAGATTCTGACATTCATAAATGCGTAGATTTGACATTATGATGTTGACAGCCAACATGACGCCGACGAGTATAAAAGAAACAAAACAATTGAATACTTTCTTCTGATGTTTTGCTGAAATAGAAAGTTTTATGGCACCTGTATATAATCCTGTTATTTTTAGCCAACTTAAGTTAAGTACGAAGTTAAAGAAAAGCGATGCAATGCGCAATGAACACTTTGCAATCGTAATTGATAATGCGGGCCATTACATTACGCAAGCTGACAATGTATATGTACCTTTGGGTTTGCTCTCATTGAAATCTAGTAACTACAATATTGGTCAACTGTAGATACAGCCGCAAAATACACATCTATAATTGTCACGCTATTAAACTTTATTGTTTGTTTTGCTCAAAGCATTACTTTTTCGGATGTTCATTCTATGTACGTAATTTTTCTTTACAGATCAATAAACACTGTCATATACTTATGTCTTAACTGTCGAACATATAATAAAATTAAATATATGATTGGAGGTAAAAAGAAGTACATTTTGCCACAACGTAATCACCTTTATCACAATGAGCAACACATTTTGAGTTATGATTAATAAAGCGGCGTCACTCGCTATTCTCGAACGGTATTTACTGCGAGTGTTAACTGTCCAGTGTTGCCAATTCCTTCAAAGGCGACCTAAATAATTGAGTGTGCGTCTGTATTTTGCTCTATTATTATCTGCGAATTGGTTTTTATGACAAGTGTGGCATTTAAATATAGATAATATAAAGAGAACGACTTTATAATCATCATCAGCAGCTCTTATCAGTCCACTGCTTGACATAGGCCTTTTTCAATGAACGCCAAGACGGCAGATCCCCTGCTACTCGCTGCCAACTTTAACCGGCTACTGCACGGAGATCGGCAACCCACCTGGTCGGGGGTCGACCAAGCCGTCTTCTCAAACGTTATAATATTAGTAAATAAGTTTATTAAAATTAATTATTTATTAAATTAAATAATTGTAAGTTGCTGCGTCTATTTCCAAAGTCCGAAAACTCAATGATTTGCACGGGTCAAAATATTCATCATTAAGTTATTTTTCGATGTCTGTATATTTTAGTTTTATTAACATACGTTTGTATCAAATATATTTTACCTCATCTGGCACAATAGAAAGCAGACGAATCCGTTTTCGGTTATGTACTCAGCTGGAGAATTTCGTCTCGCCCGTCTAGTACCTACGGCTTGTTTATTCTGAATTATTTAGAGGCCTGCCTTTGTTCGATACGCTTTTATTTACGTCTACGCTGTTACCATGGTAACTGATATACAAATTTTAAAATATGTACGTAAAAAAATCTGTCCGTGTTATTAATCATCATCATCATCGGGCTGTGTTAGTCCACTGCTGGACATAGGCTTCCCTAATGCACCGCCTCCTCCGTAGGGGATTTTTGGAACTTTTCCCACCACCCTGGTCCAATGCGGTTGATTGTGCATGTTATCCAATGGGCATCCTATTTTTCCAATAACTAATTAAAATTCCGAGACAAAATAAAAATATAAAATACGTATACTGTATTACTGCCTCCGTAGTTTAGTGGTAAGGGTGTGCTTTAGCAACCAGAGGTCGTGGGTTTGAATCCTGCGGGGACTCAACAAAATTTTCATTGTTGTTTCCTAGTTGGGTGATCGATCGACATGCTTCGGATGGGCATGTCATAGTCAGCCCACCTACCAACCCGCATTGGACCAGCGGGGCTACGGTCTAAACACCGCCTAACGGAGTAGGCGTGCATTAGGGGAGGCCTATGTCTAGCGTTGACTTACACAGGCTGATTATGAAAATAGAGGCATTAGTGTTATGAGCTGTCCATGGTATACGCAACATTCGTCGCCAAATCCACATCTCAAAAGCGTCGATTATATCATAAATCGTATTCTCATTACATAACACTAATTATTTCATAAAACAGCGAAGTGTATCAATAAACGTGCGGGCCTATGCTTTTTAAATGTATTATCAAAAAGGCTAATAAGATTTATACGGCTTTTCTTTTATATTATTTTCATCATTAATCCTTGAAGTATCTTAAACAGCTGTCTCATAAATAACGTGTAGTTGAACCGAAGTGGCCTTGAGGTTAGCGGCTTTTTTTTTTTTCTGTTTGAACACATGTATGTATGTGCGTGGCAAATGTGAAATAATGAATGGATTTCAACACGTTGTCAATTCATGTCGGTGTAGTTACGAAAACATTTCACGAAGGTTGATGTGAATAAATTAGACTTGATAGTGTAATAAAAACACTTTAACGTCTTTTAAGTTTTATTAATAAGAAGTTGTCGTTTGATACTTTTGAGCTATATCAATATGTAGGCGCTTATTAACGAGTACAGTAACGTTGCAATGATACAATATCAGAGCCAAGATGATATAGAACTCATGTTGCCATCTTACACATAGCAACGGAGTGGTGTCATGCATCTTACGTTCATTCATCGTCATTATCAGTCATTATTACGGTGTCTTTAAGATTTCGTGACGTAAATTGCTTAAATCCTAACAATTTCATTACAACTTTCTTCATATGATAGGAACGCTTTTTTTTATTTTATTACCTACGAAGCAGTCGGTCCATCTGGTGAAAAGTGATCACCCACGCCCATAGACATCGGCAACACCAAGGGTATCACCAATGCGCAGCCTACGTGAGACTTGCGATGTTACGTCATGTTTACCCAGTAAATACGCTGGCCACGGTGCCCTTCAAACCGAAACACAGTATTGTTTAACACACTGTTTTTATACACGTAGAAGTAGTCATTGCAGTTGTACCGCCCCAGGTGGCCCGTTGTAAAAAGGGCCCTGCCACCTCTTAAAGGCTTTGGAGCGAATCAAAGGAATGTTATCTAATATGTCCTTAACATTACCAATTACATTATCATTTCTTTATTGGGTGCTTTTATATTATTTTAGGATATACACCCGTACTCCTGTAAGGTGTCCTTCGTTTCTGGGTCATAAATCGTAGCGAGATAATGCGGCAACGTTGATTGTAACCCAATAACCTTGCTTCACGTAACCCACTTGTTACAGTGTCGAATTATGTGTCAAGTTGTAACGTCGTGGGGCAGGTCGACGTATACGACACCTATAAATTTAGGGCCATAAAAGCGTGGTAAACTCTAGTTTTTGATATAATACCGGAATGTTGGGGTATCGTTACAGCTTTCGAAGATATTTAGGAAGTTTTTCTGATAGATAAGATTCCTCTGGTATAATTTTTAAGTTTATTTTGTAGAAATAATTCTTTGTTTACTCGAATACTACACATTATGGAATAAAAAGACTTTTTACGGATTTTATCGAGTTTAATTTACATTTTAAATTTCCGACGTTTCGAACACTTTCCAGCGGTCGTGGTCACGGGGTAGACTGTGTTTTTTTACAGTTTAATTGTTTAAATTAAATTATTACATATTATTGTAAAAACAAGGAGTTAATTAGTATTTGAACGTTTTAAAAGTGGTTTTGTGTTATCGAAATTGATGTAAATCAATTAAGTTGTACATTTTCTTAAACTTGTACTGTACTGTATTGGTTATGCTTATGAACATTTTTTTATTTTCTTCTTTAATAAAGATTAAAATTGTAAGGCTGGCAGGCAAAGTAATGTTTGCAGTGCTTTTGTTAATCTTACAATATTTAACATCAGCTACTTTCTTAATCAAGTAGTTAAGCTCGTACATAGTGTAATGAATTAAATATTTCAGTACTATACTTAACAAAGCATGTGAACACCGTGTTCTAATAATTCCCTCGATCGCTCATTCCGTGGCCTCGCCGTTTATTGAGGGGTCATATAACCCGCTGTTTAGGTTTCCTTGGAAGCGACGCCGCATCCGATTATAATGTCAACAGTATTGTTCAAACAGGAGCCGTGGAATCCGGCCAATGGGCCACGAACATGTACGAGACTGATGCTATAAGCCGTTCTGTGTTATTCCTGTGACGGCTTGAAGGGCCCTAAAAACTTCGCCACAGGCTTGAGCGTCTCTATATAAAGCCAGACCAAGTGAATCAGTCATATTGCTCTTGCTGATAATATTGAATTAAAAGTATTAACTCTATTTTTACGGATTATTACGTTAATGCTAAAACGATACGTATCGAATCTAGTGTTGTTTAATCTAAACATCTATACAAATACGTAAAATAAGAGTGTCTATTACTATTATTAGAACTATTTTTATGTTATAAAAATAGTTCTTCCCTCGGACAAAGTCACCGCCTGCAGATAGTGTAATTATACACTATCTGCAGGCGGCAATTTTTTGAAGCTACTATATAATATATTAATATTATATAGTAGTTTCAAAAAATTAATTATCTATTTTTTTCAAATGGACAAGACGGTTTTGAACTATCCGTGAAGGTTCATTGAATTTCGTGAAAAAGTAAAAAAACATCCAAAAGAAAGTATAGCAACTCCCTGAGGCATATATAACCTACAAAATTAATACTTTTTGTAAGATTTTAAGATTTTATTTGTCGCTTACGTGAACTCTATACGTGTATGTCACGTAAATATGTTACAAAATTAGTAATACAAAAGTATTTGACAAAAATGCTCAATAAACATCTAATAAATTCAAACCTACCTTATATTATTCCATGTTTATGTTAATGATTCCGTAAGGAAGCAGGATATTTCTATCTAGGACAGCTTAGCATGCTTTAAACCCAATAGATAAAGATATAGCTCATAGCTCAAGCTCTACACAACATGTCTCAATTTGCGGTGACTTTGGCCACATTTATCGCTCACAGTGGTAACCGTTAAATCAAAGTGCGTTGCGTTAACACGAACAGTAAAACGCATCGTGCCCAACGTAGGACTGGATTTATGATCCATTGTCGGCCGTGTTAGGACAGTGAAATATATCAGTGGCCTGAAAACACTGACGGGAAGTCAGTGAGATCTGGTGTTAGAGTAGAGCACTAACAATCAGCTCAGATCTGCCTTAGCTATGTTACTTCAGTGGTATTAGTCAGTACTTCTTGAGGTTGAAAGATTATTAAAGCTAAAGCAAGTTAGCAAAATTATTAAGCTAAATTACTCGAAACATGGAGTCTTTCTACTATATCATGACCAGCAGTTAGTTTACTGCTGGACATAGACCTTCCCTAATGTACTCCTTCTCCATTAGGTTTTTGGACGGTATCTTACTACACTGGTCCAATGCGGGTTGGTGGGTGGACCGACTTATTACATGACCATCCGACGCATGGATTATCTTACTTTTCAGTCAATTGGGTGATCGGCCCAAATTGCTATAATTAACTAGGAAACAACAATGAAAATTTGCAAGTCCCCACAGGATTCCAACCCACGACCTCCAGTTTCTACACACGCCCTTAACACTAGGCTATGGTGGCGTTTATTAAGAATTTATGAACGTTAAATTATCTACCGATTCGGAAAAATATAACAGAGTTATAATTGAAAACCACCTTCTTTAATTTAGTTCAAGCAGTTTAGTTAAAGCTGTGGCGTGCATTAGGGGAGGCCTATGTTCAGCAGCGGACTGACACAGGCTGGTGATGACGATGAATGAGTTATCATAGGAAACAGAGCATCGACTTTAATTTTTGGCGGTATTTTTTATATTGATCTGCATAAAAGGTATTCTAGTGCGCTTTACTATTCGCATATATATACAGAATCCATATACCCCGTTTTTCTACAACCGGAAGGGACAATCATCGTTGCTCTTAGACAATTGGGACCTTGTACTGTTCCATCCAACCAAACATACATAATAGTTGGAATCATACAATTCAAACCCACTATCTTTAGTTCGTTAGCAAAAGTAACAACGCCACACGGGCAGGTCAGAAGAACAGCAACTATTTACCATATAAGAAATTTTCTACATTACTATCATTCGAAGCTACAATCTCCGTATAAAATTGATATTCTCAATGACTTTATTCGATCTTTTTTTTCGTCATACGGCCCGTATGATATGTAAATCGTGGCGGAGTTTTAAATAAAGTTGCACAGCCATACGCCGCTTGATTTGCATCAAAATGTCAGAATTCTTCTAGCATTTGACAGCTGTATTAATGAAACGAAAGGGTTACCATCTTTTTGTTATTAAAACTCGATGTCAAAGTGCGAACAGTGAAATGCATGGTGCAGCTGTTTAAAGTTTAAACTTCAATTATGCGTTTGTTTAAATATATAATGTTATAAATATATTATAACTACTAGCTGTTGCGCGCGATTACGACCGCGTGGTGATATAAAAAAATATTTCTGTCAGTATTTTTTTAAGACAAAACTAGCCTTAGGTCTTTCTCTCGTCCCATTAGACTTCAGCTATTTTCCAGTTGAAGACCCGTAAAAATCGTACCAGTTGATCCAGCAATTAGCCACAACAAACGGACAGACGTATCGGTTATATATCACAATCATTACCATTCAAACGCGGTTAGTTTGATCTTACCAACAAAAACACCAATTTTACTTATTATACATATTGTATACAAACAAACTAAATGGGTGTGTTACCACCTCATAACGTAAAACTGCTATAGGTTTTCGGTTAATTTCATAGTAATAAATAATAAATAAAGAATTTTTATATTTTATCCGAGTAGTCGTCGTTTATTTAAAAGGCTGGAGTTTAAGAGGATCGTCTTAATAACAACATATATAAAACATATATGGAAATACATCTGATATATATTTTTTCTAGCCGTTTTATTTTGAGAATGTGCACCCTTTTGATTTGATGTATGTAAATCTTAAGAATACTTAAAAATACCACGTCTCTATCACTATGTGCAAAAGTTTAAGTGGAAAACGGAGTACGGCCATCTCGGTACGTTCACATTGTCCACGACACGTCACAATGAACAAAGATTTCGTATTAATTAACGGTCTTCCATACAAACGCTCGTAGCTTGTGAGTAATTTCGTGGCATAGTTCTGATATGACTCAAAATTTAAATACTTATCAAGTTTTAGTCTGAATTGTTTGAATATTTTTCATTTCATTTAGGGGAACATTATTTTTTTTTAATAATTTAAGCGTGAGATTTAAAGCACATGATTGAGGTTTTGTAGTGTGATTCTGTACGTTTCACTAGAAAAATAATAGTTCAGTGGATGTTTGTGTTGTGGAATGTTTGTTCATCATTCAGTTGAATATATATGTACTTGTACGATAATAATAGAACTAGTATCGTTAACTATTAATTAAACCAGTTTAAATTTGAAATAGAAATCGTTTGACCCATTACATTATCTCTGACTCATTTCATACTCTACTCAATGACGTCTCGTCACCTCTAGTTGTCTAGCTGTCGTCCGCGTAGTATTAAATATTTTTTTCTACAAGATAGTGACTTAAGTTACTCCCAGTTTCACCAGCTATCTTCCAGTAAAAGTTACGTCGAAATCAGACCAACTATTCCAGATATTAGCCAAAACAGATAGACTGGCAGACAAAAAATTTAAAAAAAATCGTTTTGTTATATATTTCGGTTAAATTCTCAAAATGTAATCATTTAAAAAATGTTATTATTGATGTTACAAAAGGACATTCCAATATTGTTTATTTGTATAGATTGACACCGAGACGGTGGCAGTGAACTCAAAAGCTTATTTATTTAAAGTTAAACTTGGTTAAACTATAGCAATGTACAACGAAAACATGCACATACAAAAATATACACAACCGCGATATCACTGTGAACTAACCGCCGTCAGTAAGGCAGACTAAATAAGACATCAATTTAACATACCCTACAGCGAGAGTGGAATTGGCATTGTATTTACAAAAGGGACTTATTTATAACATAACCCAACAAGGCCCTTTCGGTTTAAATTTATTTATACCTTTAAAAGATGGCTTTAGGTCATCCGCAGTTGGCGTTGACGAATACATTAAAGTATCTGTCAAATATACGGATTGCTTTGTATTGTAAAATTTTGTTTGTTCGTTGGTTTATTCAGTTTTTACCCTCATTTAGTATTATATTATTGCTAGTTTGTTTTAGTAACACACGAATTACTAAAGATTTCATCGTGTCAGCAAAGGAACAGATTTTATAATGAAAAAAAAGCTTTTAACGACCAATTATTAAAAAATAATGCATAAAGTTAATAATTACATAAACCCGCAAGTAATCAAATGGGCATTAGAAAAAATAACGTTATAATTCACTACACATGACACTATAAACTTGATATTCAAATAATCCAAATAAACTATCACCAATTATAAAAGAAAGTAGGCGAAAAATAATATAAAATTGTAATAAGAATACTATCAATATAAAACAAAACATAAACCGAGTAACGGTTAACTGGGCTAATATTTTATACAGTTAATATCGAAGTTCAAAATTGAAACGTTACCATAAACAAAGCCGTGTCCAATCACACTCAAATAGCAGCTAATAACAGTTATTAGAGCAACGGTAACAGGTAATTATACGCTTTCACGTTAATTAACGCTGTAACGAATGTTTAGGTTATAGTTAGGGGCGTTATTAGCTGTGGTCGTTTCTGTCACATGCCTATTGTGAATTGCTTCTGATATTTTAGAGGGTTATAGATGTATAAATGGTCACAATAATATTATTGTGTCATGTTCTGGTATGTAGTGATTGAAACAAATAATAACGAAGCAATAAAACCCCTGAAAAGCAGTTATTTGTTAGTGTAGGATTGTTAACAGTGTGAAACTGTACGTTATATTTTATTAAGAGGATATTGAAGCGCTTATAATTATACGTACGAAGTTATAATTATAAGGTATTTGTAAAAGTTTTTCAGGGGACAATAGGAAAGTATCACTTTTCTGCCACTAAGAAATAGTGAAAAGACTGTCTTCCGGGTTAAAGGGTGTCATAGCGAGGTAATTACTGTATTAAATAGATCTAATACGTCTTATTTTAAAATTTCAAGCGGGCTGTAAGATCATAAGCTTTTAAATAAAGTAATAATATTTAAATATATCCTCGTATTTCACCGATTAATTTCGTGGGCAATATTTTAATAGCCAAACGCGTAAAGTTCAATGCGAATTGACACTACTCACGGCCATGTTTCGGGTTATCCGTCGAAATGTCAGCGGGGACACTTTTGATATGACAATTTTTCTGACACACGTCAAATTATAGATAGAGCCGTATAAATAAAGAAGATTCCGATTGGCTACTTAGATGTTGCCAGTCGTAAAATTTGTTTATTTACCGTTTTATAATTTATTCTGTTTGACTTAATAAACTTTTTTACTACCGGTCAAGGGACCAACTACCACGAGTGGGTTATGTTAATATTAATATCTTTATTACTGTTAATTTAGTTATAGTACACATTACACGATTATATTAAAGTAATTGAACCATAAATTTTTAGGTAGGCATGCAAATTAAATACGTAACCTACGTAAGTCCACCGCTGGACATGGGCCTCTTATGCACGCCATCTCCATCAGAGGTTTTTCGGACCGTATCCCACCACGCTTCTCCAATGCGGGTTGGTGGAGACTTTTTACATGCCCATCCGACGCATAGAACGTCATACTTTTCAGATAATTGGGTGATCGGCCCAAATTTTCCTGGTATTTTATGTAGGACTCCGGAGTTCGAATCCGTGTGTTTGCAATTTACACATGAATCAAATTTTAGTTTACAAATCGTTAAAGTAAAGTTGTTAGTCTAGATTTGATGTTATATTTTGCTTTAATTAGTCCTAAGATAACAGTTTAAACAATGGCCATGTATCTCTCTCAAAACCTACAATAAATCATCATTTAAATTATGATGTTTTTAGTTAGAAATGTTATGAAATATATATGTATATATATCCATATGAGAAATACTCTGCATTATGATAATAAAATGTTATTTGTACTTTGTATTAGTTCATTTATAAGGTTATTGACAGAACATGGATTATTTTCTAATTCTGCGACGAAAACATATTACCGTATTGGTTAAAAGCGTGATAAATAAAATAATAAATAATATAAACAATTAAGGTTAAAAAAGATTTTTTAAATTAAGCTATATATTGTCGAGTTTAAAAAAATTATAACGTAACTTCATTTACTGCTTTTCCCACAATTAGATAGTAGAAAATTTAATTTCAAAGTAAACTCACGCTATCCTTTTAAAAATATTTAATCGTGGCGACTTACTGCGATTCAATATATCATTTAGAGTTTCTGGATTAGAAATAAAAAGAAATTAGTGTTCGAAAATATAATTTTAATAATATACGATGTACTAATTAGTAAAAGAGAGAGATAGGCTCAGGACCGACTTTTTACATGCCCATCCGATGCATGGATCATCTTACTTTACAGTCAATCGAGCGATCAGCCCGCATTGCCCTGACCAACTAGGAAACAACTGAAAAGTAGTCAAGTCGCCACGCAGGGTTCGAACCCACGACCTCCGTTTTCTAAAGCGCAAGCCTTAAAAAAGGTTACGGTGGCAGTTATTTATAGTTATTTAACAACGTGTCACATCTTTATCAGACAGTTTATCAAATGTCATGTTAAGAAATGTACATATAAAACACTCCTTGTACCTTTTTACATACATACATATAAGTGGCCGTCAGCGTACTATGTCCGATGGGTAAATATTTAGGTATAGTGATGCGACATTGTCTTCGGTCTTGTTATAAAGTCAAAGTCAAAGTATAAAGTATCATCTAGTCCCAAACTATGCAAAGCTTTTACTACGGAAACTAGACGACTGATAAATAGATAGACATACTTTTCTTTTGTAAATAAATACATATTATATAGATACAAACACCCGGACAGGAGAAAAACACTATTGTTCATCACACAATAGACAAATGGGTGATCGGCCCAAATTGCCCTAACCAACAAGGAAACAACAATGAAAATTTGTTGAGTCCCCACAGGATTCGAACCCACGACCTCCGGATTCTAAAGCACACGCCTATATCACTAGGCTACGGAGGCAGATGTCTCTATATATGTATCTTGCTACTTATGAATGTGAAATTGTGTCATTTACAATTAATTACTTAACATGTACTTGCTGTTTAATTTTTCTTGTACTAACAACATTAGATGCATCCAAATGTAGTGGCCCTATTAACGTATCGTTGTACTACCGTTAACATCAACTGCCTCCGTAGCCTAGTGGCGGGCGGGTGCTTTAGAAACCGGAGGTCGTGGGTTCGAGTCTTCAAGGGACACAACAAATTTTCATTGTTGTTTCCTAGTTGGCTATGGCAATTTGGGCCGATCAACCAATTCTCTGAAAAGTAAGATGATCCATACGTCGGATGGGCATGTAAAGAGTCGGTCCACCCACCAAGTCGCTTTGGTCCAGCGTAGTGGATACGGTCCAAAACCCTCTTATATAGGAGGCTGCGTTAGGAGGCCTATATCGAGCAGTGGACTACACAGGCTGATGATGTGTACTACCATTCGCGAACAGACACCAGTAAGAACTGTTTATGTTATGCTCAAATTTACACAAACACGGCATTTTGTCTTTACATCTTGCACAACTTGAAGGATTGGCTAAAATACGCACACATTCTACCTTTAGCCATAGTTCTCTAAGATTAGTACAAAAAGACTTTGGTCAGAGCGCTCCCAAAAGTTCAGCATTTGGATCCGTCTTTATTCTTAAAAGCGCTAGATTATCTATGTAATATCTCACTTTACTATATTTTACTTTATTTATATACCTATTGCTTAGGCATTGCCAAATAAATTCTTATTTATTACCGATGGACCATACGAGTCAGAGGTTAAATGCAACAAAAATACTTCTGGTCTAGACTTTACTACTAGTCATCCATCTCTTTCCAAGCCCATTATTTCTAATCCTAATCTATAATTCTAATAACTAAAGCTTTGAGTCTAGTCATAATTTGCCTGCTTTGCCTTAAAAAATATTAAAATCTTTATTACCATAGTCTATTGATTTTTAAATTAAAGAAACACTGCTTTGAATTCCATTGAGGTATTAAAATGAAATATTAAAAATTATATAGCGCGATAAATTCAAAATTTAATCTGAATCCGCGTTTCGCATATCTCAAAAACAGAACCCAACACGACTTTAATGAATGTTCAAAACCACATAATATTAATAAGCAATCATAAAATTAATACTGTTATAACACGTTCGCGATAAAAATTAAATTTATAACGCATAAAATGTAACATAATAAAATAAATATAACTAATTTAATATCACAAAAAACTTTAGAATCAATATCAAATGTTCACTTCACTACATTGCACTGACTTCAAATGAGGGGAAGAGTTCATTGTCCTCGTTGCATAAGCAAACTGGCATCAAAACTCGATCAAGGTGATTCGTAATCTCTAATTGGTGGGCATAAATCACAAACACATCCGTACGATTATAGCTCTTATAATATTATTCACAAAGGCGAAAATCTATAACGTTTAAAGTGATTTACTGCTTTATAATATGAATTGAATGCGAATTAGCACGATAGAAAAATAAAAATTTCAAAAAACGACTCTTAAACACTGCATTCGAATGCATACTAACACCATGTTTGTTTTTTTTTTCTTAAATTGCCCTTTTTTTTCGGCCAGACGTCGTCTCGGGCGCGCTTTTTATAAATGCACAGATTAAAATCGTAAATCAATACACGATAATATTTTTAAATGTATCAGAACGATAGAAAATAAAAAAAAATTAAAATCCACTCTTAAACACTGCGTTCGAATGCATACTAAAACTATATTTGATTTTTCCTTTCTTAAATTGCCCTTTTTTTTCGGCCAGCCGACGTCTCGGGCGTGCACTTTATAAATGCACAGATTAAAATCGTAAATCAATACTCGATAATGTTTTTAAATGAATTGGTCCAACGCACCATTTGATGGAGATACCCGAATATATCAGGATCGAAGAAATTAAAAAATACAATAAGACATTGATTTGTTGATTTTACTCTGATAACTCTTGGTCACGCGATGGGGTGAGGGAAATATGTATTAGATTATTATTTAATATTGATCGATGCGGACGTAATACGCTGTTGAATTGACCTTCGGAGATATTTAATGTAGTTACAGCTAATTAAAGTTGGCTTAATCCGTTCATAAATTTTATCTTATACGACTAAGTTGTAACTACTTACCAGATACCAAATAAAATATTTTAGGATTGTAAATCGTTCATCGATAAAATATAATAAGAAATGTCAAACTACACAGCAAAATATTATTAAATTCTGTCCTATTAGTTCTATGCTATTATTCCTATTAGTTATATGCTAATTATTATCCTAATCTCAATAATATCTTAAAAGAAAATGGTTTTGAGGATGGACGTTTGTCACTCTTTTACTCTACAACTGCTTTTTACAACAATAACATAGCTGATATATCAGAATAACTTAAAGGCTACAGTACATCCCGATACAGTACATAATATATATATATATATGATATAGATACAATATATGATAGATATATTTAAAATGTAGCACAAGAACCATGTCGTAGAAGAAACCGCTGGCTTAAGCTAGTTTTATGAAAAAAAATAAACAAACAAAACGATAACAAATTCGCGTACTAAACTGCAATCATGCTTGTAATAAATTTACATGTTAATAGACAAAGCTAAACGTCAAAACCTTTACGTTTCCTTTGACAGTCGATTAGTTTCCCGCCGTTTTGCAATCTTTTATACTCCGCGATATAAAGCGTCTCGCGTGCGGTATCTATATATAATTTGGCCGATCACCTGAGTGAATAATCGTTTCAGGAAGCTAGTGGAATGTTTACAGTAACTGGCTTCTAGTGCTTCGCTATAAATAACGTTAACGTAAGCTGTGATGAGGGTTACGGACCTACGTGAGATTTTAGTTCGGATAAGTTCGCCATTTTGAACGTTATTGAAACGAATTGTTAATCCTTCTATCGTTATAAATGCGTATGTTTGTCGCTATGTTTTGCTTGCTACCTAATGAAATTTGTTCATACGTAACATGATCATTGAGGACTAAATCGATGAAATTTTGGTGAGGATTTTAAAAAACTTCTGCGTATAAAGCTAGCTAGAAATAAACGAATACTTGTGACACACGAGATAAAGAGTTATGCTACCTTCAACTCAAATAATTATTGGCCGATACGATTTTTTCTAAATGTCTTCCTCAGTTTTATAAATAACTTTAACTGAACAATACGCTATGAAATTTTAAATTGATTTGACTCCAAATCGCCTTTGTGTGCGGTTCAAGAGCCATTAGATTTAGACATGAGACTTAGTCTACAGAAGTTTCGTTGGAATACAGACTGTGTCAAGGTCTATTCTAGTTAATCGCATTGTATACGCTTACAAGAATTAATTATGATTAATGGATAATCTGACATTTATTATGTTTATTACTTCATTAATTTTAGTCATAAATATCTATTGACACACATACATATACACATTATCAGCATTTATTAGTCTACTGCTGGACATAGGCCTCCCCTAATACACCCCTATCCATTAGGGGGTTTTGAACCGTATCCCACCACGCTGGTCCAATGCGGGTTGGGGGTGGACCGACCTTTTACATGCCCATCCGACGCATGGATCATCTTACTTTTCAGACAAATGGGTGATCGGGCCCAAATTGCCCTAACCATCTATTGACAATGAACGATTAATATTGTAACAAAATAACAAGAAATGTAAGGCCTTTTTTCATTAAGTTGTTTATGTATAAATTTAATCTTGTGACGGTAAGAGGCGTAAATCATTTCTTAATTATAGGTTACATAGTATTAAGTTACGATTATTCGTTATTTATATTTGATTTGACCTTAGCGTGTACGAGTCAAGTATTAGATCATACATTGTCCGTTCTAGAACGTTATCAGCATGTTGTATTTGGTTTATTTTGAGGTCGTGTTTCTTATTCATTCCTAATTTAACTAATTGTTTTATTCAAAACTTAATAAAGATAGGAAAAACGTAAATTAAATAATAGTAAATATTTCTTTTATTTACGCGATTATTATGCATATGAAATCCACTAATCTACGGATTTTTCGTAAATTAGGATTTCAGT
Organism: Lamproptera curius; assembly: GCA_029286875.1. NCBI lineage: Eukaryota > Metazoa > Arthropoda > Insecta > Lepidoptera > Papilionidae > Lamproptera > Lamproptera curius. The sequence goes on from JAGSMT010000060.1 coordinate 2,951,156, forward strand.
CTGCCTATGATCATGGATGCTGAAAAGAATCTGAAACGTCGGCAATAAATATATTTAAGTAACGCGAAAATCCGTAAATTAGTGGACTTGATATTAAATAATAGTATGTAAAAATATATAAGCGATACGCTACCTTTTTAAAACACAGTGTACGATACTGGTAGCCTGTCTGTCAGTGTGTCTGTCATTCAAACCAGAACGTAGCAGTGTTTTGGTTTTCCCATTTTTTTTACTCAGTTATTGCTATCATAACAGTTGATATTTTAGTCAAAGGCAAAATTACAACAGGATATAAATGATAGAATCAAAACATATTAAGCAAATAGTTATGCATAACAATAAAAATAATGAATTTAATTACAATTCTATAATAAATAAATCGAATTATAAAAGTAAACAAATACCTTTTTTTTTGTTTAGTAAAAAAACGCGTGCACACGCATTTAATAATAACCTAGACGATTTTATCAGCGACGAATTAGAAAAAAAATTGGTATAACACGTTGGCAGATTGTGATATCGGTTTTTAAACTGGTTCTAGGTTATCTCCATTGCTTTATCAATGGATTTGCATGTCCGAGTATATTAACGTTCAATGAACAAGAAATGTTAGAATCGTGACTTAAGAGGTCATCATCATTATCATCAACAGCCTGTGACTGTCCACTGCTGGACATGGCCCTCCCCTAATAACCCCTATCCATTAGAGGGGTTAAAAGGCATTTGTATGTTAAAATTAAAAGTAGGTTTAAGAGTATTAATATATTTACAACCAGCAGTACATTCACGGCTATGCCCATTTTTTTTGGGTTTTTTTTAAATGGATTTTCTAGGGTGAAACTGGCTATACTCTACTTTCAGATATTACCATAAATGAGTAAAATATCCAGTGCACTGGGTCAATATATACGGAATAAAATTTAATATATTGTGCATACATTCACTATACGCACGTACATAATTATTAGCCGATTCGTTGAATTATTTTAATATTATTATTCGGAAATATTAGAGAGAAGTACTTCTAGTACTAGACTTGTAGTATACAACAAACATCGGTAACGAAATATTCGTAAATTATTTTTACTTTTTAGGTTAGTAGTCAAATCACATGGTCCATTTGCATTCTCGAAGACGTGAGTAGGTGATTGACATATAAATAATACCTAGTAATTGGAGCTAATTAGTACCTCACGGTTAGATGAGAGTACTGGGTATGTAACTGTATAACTTAGGTGAGGTAAGAAAACAAATACTGTACTACTTTACCGTTGTTTGTAATGACTACTTGATAGATACCACCCTGGTAATAAAATGTTCATCATCATCATCATCAGCCTGTGATAGTCCACTGCTGGACATAGGCCTCCCCTAATGCACCCCTATCCATTAAGGGGTTTTGGACCGTATCCCACCACGCTGGTCCAACGCGGGTTGGTGGGTGAACCGACTTTTTTACATGCCCATCCGACGCATGGATCATCTAACTTTTCAGACAATTGGGTGATCGGCCCAAATTGCCTAACCAATTAAAAACAACAATGAAAATTTGTTGTGTCCCCACAGGGTTTGGACCACGACCTCTGGTTTCTAAAGCATACGCCCATACCACTAGGCTACGGAGGCAGTTATAAAATATTCGCTCCAGGCTATTTCAAACAATTAAAATGTGATGTTTATTGTAGAAATTTTGTAAACTTATCGAAAAAGGATAATAAAGTCTTTGAACCGTATTCCGCACACGCTGAGGGGTTGGTCTAATGACCGACTTTTTACATGTCTATCCGACGCATGGATCATCAATAAGGTAATCGGCCAACAATGAAAATTTCTTGAGTACCTGCAGGACTTGAACCCACGACCTCCGGTTTGTAAATCACACGCCCTTACCACTAGGCTGTTTCAATAACAGTTGTAAAAACCACTGATAACAACTCCATACCTACGTCAATTCGTTACTTTACGTTACATTGTTCACATCAATTCCATATTTACTATGGCATATATTTTTACTAGCGACCCGCCCCTGCTTCGCACGGGAGCTATGCTCATAAATAACATATCTGCAATATTAAGCAAGTGTTATACATATAAACCTTACTCTTCAATCACTCCATCCATTAAAAAAACCGCATCAAAATCCGTTGTGTACTTTTCAAGATTGAAGCATACATAGGGATATAGGGACAGAGAAAGCGACTTTGTATTATACTGTGTAGTGATATACAAATATGTCAGCCAGCCCGACGGTTCCCATGTGCAACTATGTACTACAGGGTTGATGCGATCATATATTATCACTAATAAAATATGTTAATCTATATGACAATAAAATCGTAATGGCCACTCAATAATCACGGTGCTCTAAATATGTTGACATGAATCCTTTTAGGTCGTCGTAAATTTCATATCTCTCTTGTATAAGGCCGCCTGCTAAAGGACTGGTCGTTAAATAGTGTTCAAAGGCTTTATCTGTCAGTATTTTTTTTATAACTATTATTATTGAATGTTGATCTTTTCAACGTTTCCTTATACTACTTAGTTTTCATAAAGGTTTAACATAAATCTTGCGGTATGCAAAGATAAGAAAATTTATTGATATTATTGAAAGATCATCATAATAGTTTTCTTTATCTTGTCAGATAATCTGTGAAATTAGTAACTGAACTACGATTATGTCTAAAAGTAATAACGATTATCAGCCAAGTTCACTGAAATTATGTCTATTCATGTGCAGTTTACGCTTTTGGTCGTGATTTCGATGCGACAAGATATTGTGCGTAAAAACTGCTATAAAAGTAAAACTAAGTGGATTGAAAAGCAAGGAGTAACTTGGTGAAATAGCTGGGATTAACATAATTTCACAGTAAAATTCAAGTCACATGTAGTTATTGATGTCTTCGTTCCCACGTACGAACAGTTCAACTCGCCGAGTGGTCCGCTTCACTCGAGCCAATTATTTACGGCGAATACGGGCGAAATTCGAGATTAGGCGGCACTAAAAGAGTTTTATGTGCGTCCCCGTTGATGGCACCGGCCCCTGTCCAGTGAATTACCAATAAAACGTTATCAGTCGCCGGCGGGACAGTTTAACTGTGTATTAATTGGAGTTTTACGTACGTGAATGGCCCTTGAGAGGCACTAAACCTATTATTAGCGTGGCATTTCGGGTGCACTTTGGGTATTTGGATACTAAGGTCCAGTAATGCTTTATGGATCGCTATGGGCTCCACCTTTTCTTCGGTTTGGGCCATTTTATATATCCTAGTACTACATAACGCTCCCTTACGGATATACCGTAGTAGATATTATCGACTTTTCAAGGATCTAGATATCTTATTTAAGGAACTAGTGTCCTATTATCGTCACCATCATAGGCCTGTGATAGTCCACTGCTGGACGTAGGCCTCGCCTAATACACCCCTATCCATTAGGGGGTTTTGGATCGTATCCCACCACGCTGGTCCAATGCGGGTTGGTGGGTAGGTGTCTTATTATAGCAGCTGTTATACTATGACTGTTACTTGTCTACTACAATTTATTTTACAACACTATTAACACCATGGATCAAATCAAATCCAATTTTTTTACGGATTTTTCACGCGTTCAATAATAATATTGTAAATAAAAAATAATTACATAGTTCATTTGATTTTTGTCTATATTTTATTCTCGTACACTATTGTAATTGCAATCGCTGTTGGTGGCGACCAAAAAGTTATTAGGTTATCCCTTTAATTTCCTTTGATCTCAACGTCTTTATTGTTTCCTTTAAACGAGCTTACATGTCGTTATGTTGTGTCGTACCTTTTGTTGGCCACACGCGACTTAAAACCATAAATTGGGTGCACTCAACGAATTTGCCACTGGCCACTAATCGATTTTTAATCGATATTTGACCAATAAACAAACGAATAATCGTACAGAATTGCATCGTTTTATGTTAATTGATAAGTCGTTTACATTGACTATCGTGTTAATTGAGGAAAAACAAAGGTTTTTTATTGACTTTATTGATAAGCTGTAAAAACAGAACAGTTTTTGTTAATGGTATCATCATTGGGTTTTTAGAGTAAATATGATAAAGTAAATAATTAGTGGTTTTAGCGAATGCTTTTGGTTACTTATAATATTTTATTACATATATGGAATAACATCCAAGTAACATATAGTATATCTTTATGTTTTATATGTTTTATCAATGCAATATCAGTAAGATATCAAATACATTTTAATATTCATGTTTGTTTTTAATTTTTGACACATTTTTACCACATACTGCAAAGAGTATCTTTGGAATAATTAATGATTACATTATCAGTCAGTGTTAGTCCACTGCTGGACATATCCGCCCCTTATAAACGCCTTCTCCATTAAGGGCTCTTTGGACCGTATCAACAATACTTAAACGTTGTTAAATACATTTATCATATAAATTGTTTTCTTAAACGAAAATTTTAAAGTAATACGTTTAACACAATAATAACCCTTAGAGATATTTCGCTTTCTATCTACATTACAAAGTTGTGTCAACTTGACACCTTCTTAAAAAAGGTTAATAAACAAAACATTTGACGTGAAATTTATAGTTCCCCTAAAGAGGTAGACTAAAAACGCTTGTGTAAATATTTACTTAGGCTAAAGTTGTGTCAAGAAGCAAAGATTCGCAGTAAAATATAAAATATGCTTATCAGTGCGTAGCCTGTAAGACATTCCTGCCTAAGCAAACAAATTTAAATAATTCAAAGAAATTTTTATGTAGATCAACTAGGGTTGAGTAGAACTAATAACTGACTCCGTAGCCTAGTGGTATGGGCGTGTGCTTTACAAAGCGGAGGTCGTGGGGTCGATCGTGACTCAACAAATTTTCATGGTTGTTTCCTAGTTGGTTAGGGCAATTTGGATCACCCAATTGTCTGAAAAGTAAGATGATCTATGCGTCATATGGGCATGTAAAAATTTGGTCCACCACCAACCCGCATTGGACCAGCGTGGATACGGATATGGTCCAGAAACCCCCTAATGGAAAAGGGTGCAGTAGGGCATAGTCGTCCTATGTCCAGCAGTGGACATAGGTAGATCACAGGCTGATGATGAGTAGAAATATAATAGTTAAAAACTGATATACGTTGTATTCTGTTACGTCACGAATTATGGTTTCCTATAAAATATATTTCCAAATAAAATTAAAGTAAAACAATTAATAAATTCAATTTTTAAAAGAAATATCAAATTATTTAATATAACTTTGTATTTAAACTTTACCACAGTAGTGTTTGCATACCGCTGCTGTTTTGCGGCACTATTAATGTGACGATTAGATGTATGATGAAAATTTTATTGTCTCTAGATGGAAGTAACTCGGTTGTAAACAAAACTGTTTAGCAAACAAGCTGTACTGTTATATCTAAGTTAAGCAGCTTAAATGTCAATTAAAGTTATAGAGAAGCTAATAAAACGAAACCTCGGAATATAAACAAAATACGCTGTACCGGTAATAGATTCTTAAACGTTTATCAAGGATTACTTACAGCGTAAATAAGTTATAACGGAGCTTTTATAATTTCAGCGGTGACCAAAATATCCACGAGCACTTCCATTAACAAATCTCTTATCAGAAACTGCGGTGCACAGGCACCTCATTAGGGCATCCGTACTCAGAGTTAGGTGGTCCGGTGGTGGTGGATAAGAGGGACTCAGGAAATCCATTAGCTAACGCAATGAGCTGATTAATAAACATTTACAAAACAATTAGAAAATGTTACTTTTTGAAATTAATGTTTGCATTATTTTTTCTGATTCTTTTACAATAAGTTTTTGATTATTTTATAGAAGATCGATTGATTTTAAACTTAATTAAAACAACTAAAATTCAACACATAACTACATAATGCGTATTCCAAAAATTGTATTTCTATAATCTTACTAAATATCACTTATCGACGAATAATACATATGTGTGTATATTAAACTATCATCATGGTGAATCTTGCCAAAGTTTTATATATATATTTTTTTTAATGAACCGAAATATATAAATAAGACTTTACCTAGTATATTTTAACCCAAACAATAGAAATCTTCCTATTATCTTCAAAATATTACTCAAATTTTGACGTGTTTTTTATCGCATACTTGAGCAGACAAACAGTCGGGCCACCTAATGAAAAGTAGTCACTGATACCCATCGACAACAGCAATACGGAGGGTATCAATAACGCTGCTTACGTGAGACAAGTTGTTAAGTCTCGTTTACCCAGTAAATACGGCCTTTCAAACCGGAACACAGTAGTGTTTCTGCTTTGCGCCAGATTAATACACAGCAGCGAGAACAAACCAACAGCTTAACAAATCGAAATCACCCGAATACTACTACCTACAGCTCTTGTTAAAGCAAAAGACAAGGCTTTCCGTTTGATTTATCAACTTAATAATGTCAGCGGACAAAAAACTCGGCCGACGTCGCACTTAATTATGCATCGGCCCGAGATACGGGCAGTATCGCATGCGAATAACGTAAAAACTAACCGGTCCCCGATGAGTTGTAACTGCGCCTGATTAGAGACGTCTGAATAAATACTGTGCTGCAGTTAGGGCTGTCGATGCACACATAATCCAATCGAAGAAATGAAGTTGATACAGACCGGTGGTAGGTCCCCTTTTCACAGGGGACCGTCTGGGTGGGTACCACCGCGGTGCCTATTACTACCGCAAAGGTACTGTGTTCCGGTTTGAAGGTCACCGTAGCCATCGTATTTACTGGGTAAACGAGACTTAACATCCTATGCCTCACGGTAAGCAGCGCGTTGGTGATACCAGTATTGCCAATGTTTATGGGCGTCGGTGACCACTTTCCATCAGGTCTATCCAATCCATCGATTGCTCGTCTACCTGCGTATGCAATTAATTTAATAAAAAAACGACAATGATAAATAAAACAATGCAAGATGGAGTGACGACATTCGCGAATTGGTCGGTGTGGGCTGGATGAGAATAGCCGAAGATCGGAAGCGGTGGCGTACACCAGTGGATCGTCGACACAGGCTGATAATGACGATGAAGATGATGAAACAATACAGTTTTTGGATTTTATCGTGTTTTATTAGATTGCAATTAATAAAATTTTACCTGACGTTTTAAACCTGGGGAGGCTCTTCTTAAACTCTATTATATATAGCATTGACATAAGCAACAGAAATATCATGATATAGACCATGTAATGTGCATATTGTCACTGTCTTGGTGATTCTATTGGCAAGCTGGAAGTACGACGCTATAACGCTGCTAAAGTTTTAATTGTTTACATGAATTCCGATTGCTCTTTTGCTAAAATGTCTTTTTCTAAAGACCAAAATCATCAATCGACAGAGTCATATCGACTTCATCTACCTTATTTCTATAATATGCGCTTTTTTGTCGCAAAGCAGTAGTGTTCCGGTACTAATGGCCACCGACGTTGCAGAACTTTAGAGCTTTTATTCCGTCGGCGTCGCACACATTGATTGATGTTTTTATATATAAAGATGCCACCTACAGCGATACCACTAATGCTGAGTAATACATTAGTAGTGCGCGAACATTGCTGTTTTTACTACTGTTACCACACAGCTTGTTACCAAGCTTTGTTTAACGTATTATCTTTGGAAACGCTTCAGTTTCTTTCGTATTATAAACAGTCAAGGGATCGAACCGACAACCCTGTGCGTGCTCGAGTGAATTTTAGACGATAACCCGCCTCGACTGAGATGAATCGCGTCAGCCACCGGGGCCGTCGTTGTCCGGCGTAATTGCTATGAACGTAACTCAACACGTTTCAGGCCTAATGTATCGCACGTGGTTAGGACGTAAGGTCATTGAATGATTACCTGATGAAAAGATATAAAATGGTGATAGAATTAATACCAATATAACAAAGGGACGATTAAGTGTGAACGCTGTCCACTATAAAGAAAAAATATATTATTTTATGTAATATATATTGAATTAGAGTTATATATTGTTAAGTAGTTATATATTTCCCTGTTATTAGCTAGTTGATAAATAGCCCAATTGTGAACCCATTTATAAACTAAGGTAAAACTGTATTTACCGAAAGTACTATATAAATTTACGTTTTAAAAGTGTTGCGAAATAATATTTATATTTAATAAAAACCTTTGCTGGGCAGGGAAAAATTCTGACAGTGAAGATATCATATTTATCAAAATACCAAAAGAACCTTAACTGAAATAGAAATATTAAAATATAACTTAAACTGTTTTAGGAACAAAAAACTTGACATCGAAAGTTAAGTTTTCGAAAGATTATCTAGTTAAGAATGATTCTAGTTCTAACTTGGTAAAAACGTGGACAATAGTCCATCTAACTAATAAAACTAACGTCAATCCAATAATTTTGCAAATAGCAAAACTTTACTACTATTTTATTACATAATATATAAACGTAAATAACATTAAAATAAAAATGTGTCCCAGCCGCTCCGTCTTTAAATATTGACCACAAAAGATCAAAAGCCTAATAGAATACCATAGCTTCGGTGGTCCATATCCTTATATTAAAAGATAATTATCCTCCAAGGATTCAATAATTCAACTGAAGCATTGGCTTCCCGGTGGCCTATTCAGACCGCGGCCACAATACGACCGAACGCACTTTATGAGGCATTAACGAAATAATTCACCCCATTTCTGTAACATCGACATAATAAATATAAATATACCTTGTTTGTTTGATTTAATACGATACAACCCTGGTGAGGATAGTGTGGATGCGCCTTTGTTATCGAAGAATAACCTTTTAGATAGATGAACCGGATTGAAAAATCTAACCTTTTTAAAGAATAGAAATGTAACGGATAATTGATGTTAAATTCATACACTATAAATTTTTTTTGCGTTATTTTTTCATTCAAATTTTAAAGATGCGTGCAGACTATTTGATCTATCGATTGTATAGTGTTTTATCGATTAGTTTGATTCAAAATTATTTAAAAAGAGTGATAATCAAAGTGAAGACAGTATATATGACATAATAAATTCGATGTAGGTCACCACAAATTGCCACGCTCAGTCAAAAATAAATAATAATGTGTCGTACAGACTTCGAACTTACTTACAGACGGTCCCTAGGCTAAAATTCTTTAATCCACAGGAATACATCCAGTCAAAAAATACATCGAACACACAAGTCGCATCCACTCTACGCCACCCAACCCCCGGCAATTAGAAATTAGGATCAGTTTAACATTGTTTACGACCGGGGTGGGACCGTTAGCCCGTTGCTCCATAAATACGGCAATCGACATCGAGATCGGTACACGCGACCACTTTGTACCGACACACCGACTACGGAATGTTCGTCGGATTGCGTACGGCTTAGTCAATTCGATAATACTGCTATTACTGTATAATAAGATAGAAGTAAATTGCCGTGTGACAAGTTACGAATATGTTTAGGACATGCGAAAGAGTTATTATTTTATTTGTTAAATGATATTAGGAGTGTGTTTTTTGTTATGATGGACAGGTCTCAGATCTAGTGGTTGTGAATGCTATATGATTAACACACTTTCGCATTTATAACATTGGTAGGTTTTGACTTTTGACAGATTTCATGTAGCTACCCATTTTGTAAGTAACTAAGTACTATATGCCGTAATAAATATATTCCATGCAAGTTTTTTTTCAAATACGAACGATTTTTTTTTGGTTTAAAGATAACAATTAATAGCTCCACTGTATTTGTATTATTTATTTTTTATATAAAAATCACGCTATAATCTACTCGAATACTACAACTATCGTATAATCTCATGATCACCATTATAATCATCATCATCAGCCTGTGTCAGTTCATGCTGGACATAGTCCTCCCCTAATGCATACCTAACCTACCCTAGGGGGATGTTGGACCGTATCCCACCACGCTGGCCAATGTAGGTTGGTGGGTGGAACGATCGACATGTCCAGTCCAACACATGGATATAATCTACTATAATATATCCTATAATCTACCTGTCTTAATGAAAAAAATGTCTTTTATATTGCATTGAAAATTTGTACAAAAAACCTTAAAATCTCTCCTGCACATTCTGATACAAATTACATGCATTACAAACGATTACATCACTCACGCTCTCGGCGAAATGCACTAAAAGTAAACATCACAGATTAGAAAGTGCGATATAATACTTTTTGTTTGGACGCATTAAAATAACTTCAAATTATCCGTATGTACATCGAATTTATACCGCCCATCGTGAAATATGTTTCACGATATTGGGGAATGGAATTTGAGGTGGTTGGGATTTTATTTTTATTTTACACTAAACCCTTGATACAGTTAAATAACCTTTTTAGTTGTTTTGAGTATTTTCAAGGCGGCTTACTCGATGCTTAGTAAAACTGTTTAGTTATTTCGAACTTATATATAAAACTGCTTATATGAATTGGAAACATTCTTATACTAATGACTTAAATGATAATAACTATGTTAACTTGATTTTATAAATGTGTCAGATATTTATATTGACGAGCTCGCACAATAATTAAATTAATAAGTTATTTTTACATAAAAAAAAACTTCAAGTGGCAGATCCATGCAAGAGGTAATGATAAACTTATAATTTGTTGTTAAATAAACCTCAAAGTACGTAATTACTAATGTGCCGGTTTTTAACAAAACACAAAATTATATTTTATCCTAAGTCCTAAAACAATTAATGACTAGAAGAGGCGCAAACAAGCACCATATTTAAAAACTCCTAACATCACAGCAATCATACAAAGCGAAATTATGTTATCAATCACATACCAAAGCTATTATATCCAATTATTTCAAAAGCATTTAATCACACGCATGTACACAAAATGGCGTCCCAACTCGCAATAATCGCTAATAAAATTATACGAAAGGCTAAGCAAACAATGTTGAAAGGTAGCAATTTCTGTTCGTTGATAACTTCATCTTATAATGACGGACGGAGATGGATGAATCGCGTGACGGCTCAGTTTGAATTTTGTACTTTAGTGACGGGAAAGATCTGTAGAATTGATAAGTTTTATATCGATATTTGACTAGCGAACATTCGGAATCTTATCTATACGTTTGTAAAATTAGTTTATATCTAGTTTACTACAGACTGTTTTGAAATTCTAATTATAATGATTTAAAAAAAAAATGACCCCAACCTGTATCTAGCAGTCCTGCAGGATGCCACTGAAATTTACGGACTGCTAATCCATATATCTGCGAATGCAGTTTACCATTTGGACTGTGAAGGACAACTGTCAGTCGCTTCACGTATAAACTACCATTCAGGTAATCTATGTGCTTTAGAAGCCGACCTCATGCAAATCAAATCGCTAATTGTGTGTCATTGAACTGTCAGGCAAGAGTAACTTTCGCGCAATTGGTTATTTAATGTGTATTAATTTTATATATGCCTCCGTAGCCTAGTGGTTTAGGCGTGTGCTTTAGAAACCGGAGGTCGTGGGTTCGAATCCTGCGGGGACTCAACAAATTTTCATTGTTGTTTCCTAGTTGGTTAGGGCAATTTGGGCCGATCACCCAATTGTCTGAAAAGTAAGATGATCCATGCGTCGGATGGGCATGTAAAAAGTCGGTCCACCCACCAATCCGCATTGGACCAGCGTGGTGGGGAACGGTCCAAAGCCCCCTAATGGATAGGGGTGCGTTAGGGGAGGCCTATATCCAGCAGTGGACTTTCACAGGCTGATGATGATGATGAATTTCATAAAGTGAAAAACTTACCATACAGTACTTACCACTTTGAGAAAATAACTCAATTCTGTCAATACTTGCGTTGTTTACGCGAACAAAACGCTCGTTAAATAAACTTAAAATTATCTTGTGGATTTTATCGCTTAACAGATATTGACGAAGTTCTAGAACCATTCTTGCGTCCATGGTTGATATTGTCCGCGACCATGGACGCTGGAAAGAATCTGAATAATAATACAATAATAATATCTTTGTTATTTTCTCTTTAATAAAGGTATACACAAAGGATCTTAAAACTATTACAAAAGATTGAATTGAATCTTGGGATTAATATAGTGTATTGACATCTATTTTGCTATATTCTTAGTTTTACTTACAGGACGAATAATAGTTAACCTATTAATTAATTTTAGTCAACGTAACTTTCAATTTAATTAAAAAAAATAATAAGCATACATATTTACATATCGAATCCAATGTTTACGGATTTTTCGTGTTAATTATTTATATTTATTCCTGACCTTTCATACTCTTTCCAGCATCCATGATCACAGGCTGACTGATATCCCATCTGATTCTGCCCGTAATAATAGATGCTGGGAAGAGTAACTTGAAAAATCTGTAAAAAGTGGATTTGATATATTCCTACAATGACTTGAAAATAAACTTAAAATTCGAATAAAATATAAATCTCGATTCACAATTACATATAGTTGATTTTATATATTGTAAACGAAACCAACGTGCGTGAAGTGTTTCCATTGGCTGAACGTCACACGGCAATTGAAAGATTGGTAACAATCCATCCAATAGGACGATGAGATTACATTGCAATAGGTAACGTGTCCACAAAGATTCTACATCCGATTTATCTCAAGTATTCCGTATCCAGCGGCCGGTCTCGAAAGCGCCCGCGCTCAATTTCCACAACACAAGAGATATTTCACTTTCATAATAAGTTATATTCCAGCGGATGTTGTTACCATAAACGCGGCTAACGGGCCCGGTTAATTTATATGAACAACGTTAATATCCTTTGCCTTAATAATTTATGTTAATCGCGCGATATATTAAATGCCGATAACGTTTAGATGAAATGTATTTTAACCGCCGCGCGACTATCTGTAGGTAGTTGCGGTCAAGATGCACCGCAATTGGTATTAATTTGTAGTGCGCTTACGCTTCCGTGTGACAGTTTGGACGTTATATTTACATTGAAACGTTTAGTTACATTTTTTTCGTTTTAATACGTTAAGTCGATTAAAACTTGTGAAGTTAGAAGCCTTAGTATATATTTTTTAAATAATTGTAATCTAGTTTTCAACTGCTAAAATAATCTACACTTATGTCTTTTCTCTTCTTTCCCGGCGATTCATATATTAAAGTACGATGTGTTTGTGTGTTTTTATAATTTAAATTTTATGAATCACTTATTCAATCACTTATCCAATCTTAAAGATCCCATCATATTATCATTATGTAACATACATCATATAATAATAAATGATACAGTTACCCGATACCCTATTAATTAAAAACCACAATATTCATTACGTAGTGATTGTTACGACAAGACTCTCACGTCCGAAAAGATTCCAAAGGGCTACAGTCATCAAAGCGTAGTGTATTGGCGACAGCACTAAAAACATTTATAAAAGCTTTTGCCAAAGCCCATAACGCCTACGTGCGCACGTAAATAGCATTAAGAACGATAGCTCATTGATAAATCGCCATTAGAAATCGCCACAAGTTCCGCAAGGGCCCATGTTGTAACTCCGGAATGAAGTCCTTTGTTTACAAGGAACGTTTGCAATAAACATTAAATGATATTGTAGCGACTATAAAGTGAAAAACACTTCATTTCCCGGACAGTTTCTATTTATTATGTACTATGTATTGTTAATGTATTCAAAGATATGTTCTAGGTTTGGAAATTGTTATTGTTGTGCGCCCGAATGATAAGACGCACTATATTATTAGATAGTTTCTTTGAAAGTCGGATAAATTGATTGTAGATCGTTTAAGGGTAAATTTTTAATAGAAACTTAGGGACCGCTCCTGCTTTGCACGGGAGCTATGCTGATAGAAAATATCCCTACAGTATTAGGCATATGTTACACATATAAACCTGCCTCTTCGATCACTCTATCTATTAAAGAAACCTCATCGAAATCAGTTGCGTTGTTTGAATGATTTAAGCAACATAGGGATATAGGGACAGAGAAAGAGACTTTGTTTCATACTATATTTATAGAGAGATAACTCTCGGGCTCATAGAATTAAGATGTTTCATCAAATTGTCAGCTAATATTGTTTATTTTCTAAGAGTCTGTATCTAAGTATATAATATACATTATATACATCATGGACCTATAATATTCTTCTGAAGTTATTAAACCTAGAATTTTTTCGAAATAACTAGGCCTGAAGCATACAGACCAATCACAACGCTTTCGGCAAAATAATCAAACAGCCTTATACAGAGAAAATGACATATTTTAGTTCAATAAAATAATGAAATATATACATAACTGAAAATATAAATATATTCACAAAATTTGCCACACCAACAAGTTTTTGGCCGGCCTTTTATTATTCTACAGCACACATACTGAATTCGTCGATTACGTATGCAAACAAAAGTAACAGCCCCTTTTAAAAGGGTTTGATGCATAAAGTGGAAATTTCACTTTATCTTTATCGTTTCAGGCTTTATAGGTAAATGGGTGCTTATGTTTAACGGGGGACGTGACCTAACATACGCAAATACTGGCTCTTTGCCACCAAACAGTCGGAATATGACAACGCTGTTATGACACCCACCCTCGCAAATAAACCGTATATAGCAAAGCTTTTTATATTTAGATAACAGCTGACTGTCGAAAGGTCAACGACCTGTAGGAGTATTTTAAACGTACCCTTTTTATGGTAGGGACGCTTAGGGTTCGTCCTTAAGCGGGATTATGTTTAAACTTTCAGTTTTGGCTTTATTATTCACGAGATAGGATCGGGTAGGATACCTAAAGGTTTTGCTGCCTGTTTAAGCTTTTGCTAATTTCGTATTCGTTTTGTTATAATTTTTTCTTTGGTGCTTCTTTTGATAATGTAATTATGGACACGAGTATCAGCTTTGTAGGTTATTCTTTTGCTTTGCTTATTATTTATTTTATCTTGTTCAGTCACCGGTGGAGGTCCCTGTTTACAGGAGACCGTCTGGGTGGATACCACCGCGGTGCCTATTTCTGCGCGAAGCAGAAGTGTGAAAACACTGCTGCGTTCCGGTTTGAAGGGCACCGTAGCCAGCGTATTACTGGGTAAACAAGACTTAACACCCTATGCCTCACGGTAGGCAGCCGTCGGCGATACCACTGGTATTGTCAACGTCTATGGGTGTCGGTGACCACTTCCCATCAGGTGGCCCGACTGTCGTCCGCTCTGCGTATGCCATAAAAAAAAAAAGTACTTTGAAATAAATATATTAAAAGAAATTAATCCCGTTCCAGTGGTCTAAATTTTTCTTCATACATTTAGTCTTCTTTAAATTATTTGTTGTTATTCCACTGCTAAAAACAATGGAGATGCCTAAACTCACATTCAGTAGTATTTTTTTACATAATTTATTCATATTGAATTCTTATAATTTGATGTTTAAATGAGCAATTTTTATTGTTGAAGTTAATTAAGATTTGATGTACAACGTGACGACCTTCCAACGCGCAATTTATACTTGATTATGCCATTACGCGTTTTACGTAAACATTATCATAATAATGTGATTTATAAAATTACTTCAAGCATTGTGGAATGATAAGTTTCGCTAAGAGGATATTGTTGCTTTACAGCATCCTCTTACAATATTTATTATTAACCTTGCAAGTTGTTATATCAAATAAGACGTAGAATTAGTGGCTACGTATCTACCTCATAGGTTAGGGAGTGTGCCCTAGGCTATTTTTCAGATGTGGGGTATTAGACGAACGGCATGTGAGTTCCGATGTGCCCTCAGATGGATTGGCTCTTAAGCCAGAAAGGAGACCAACGCTGGTGGGGTCACAGAAGAGTGTGAAAGTGTACCTGTAATACCACTCCAAGAGGGTCAGGAACGAACAACGTGGTGGTTTAATTCGTTGCGAGTCCGACAAAGCCCGTCTTTGCTTTCATCCATCGTACTAACTGATCATTACATCTGTGAGCTATGACGACTCAATTGAATTTAGTCGGAATGACTTTTGCCATGGGGTGGTGGTCAGATATAAACAACGTTTTTTAACCGCAAAAGTGTGGGCGGAGACCTAAAGACGGAGACACTGAGTCATCATCATCAGCCTGTGATTGTCCACTACTGAACATAGGCCTCCCCTAATACACCCCTATCCATTAGGAGGTTTTGGACCGTATCCCCACGCTGGTCCAATGCGGGTTAGGTGGACCGACTTTTTACATATTATAAAAGTACTATTTCACGCGTGGGAATCAAACGGGGGACTTTACATCATGCGATGTTATCTCTCCACTGGTGTTAAATCAATTTCGCTTCGCGTGTCTACAAACGCCAACGCTAATTAAAATAACTTTAATCAATCGGTAAAAGCTCAATTAACTAACAGCTATTTAGCGTGAGCTCCAATTAATTAAAGCTAAAACGCTATGGCGTAACAGTTTACCTGATCGTACTCCTACACGGTACAAGATTCGATTTCGGAAACATTAATTATTTGTATTTAATTCGTGCGTAGGTTTGTTTATCGTGATAGTGAAATGTAAACTAATTAAGGTAAAGGCGGAAATATTGTTTGTTTGTTCATAAATATCTTTAAATCACCTGCATTAATTAGCTTTGAATGACAGTGTACGTCTAATTCGACATTTCCTTGCGTTTTTAATGGATTTGAAGCCAACGAAAAAGTAAGCAATGTATTATAACAATAGTTTTAATTGGTTACAAATGTTAGTTGTATAAATCGAAACTGCGTTTATGAAACACGTTTCTTTTTGCTTTATCTTCCAATAGGAATAATGATAACATTTGCTCGAGTCGATAGCGTCTTTGCAAATTAAACAATTAGCGAATTGCGAGAGAAACGTTATCTTACTGTGTTATCTTTAACGCGTTGCAAAATAATATCCGTTCTAACGTTTTACGGTTTTTATCACGTACTAGTTTAATATCACTTCTATAACCCGAACGTTTTCTTGATCTTTCAATTATAAAAAGGATACAATGTCGAGTCGTTTCTATTTAATAATATCAGAATAATGAAATATGGGATATAATTAGGGACTTAAACAAAGTTAAATTTCAAACTCAATTATCGCAAAATATCTAAGTTTTATTATTAGTTTAAAAATCGAGAAGGGATTGAACATGGAGTTGATCCACCAATAAGAACGTGCCTATTTCTGCCGCGAAGCAGTAGTGTGAAAACATTATCGTGTTCCGGTTTGAAGGGCACCGTAGCAAGCGTGTTTCCTGGGACGAGACTTAACAACCTATGTCTCACGGTAGGCGGCGCATCAGTGATACCCCTGGTGTTGGCGATGCCAATTGACGTTGGTGCCCACTTATCATCAGGTGGACCGACTTATTATTGTTTATGTGTATAATTGTTTGCCACCATAGTCTTTGATTACATAAATGTCATCGCCTAATACCTTGAATAATATAATTTGCGTACGCAACCACTGCATATAGACAGAAAATAGATCTTACAATGCGGTGCACGCTCATAGATAACCCTACGGGCGGAAACTCGTAGTTATCGCGACGCAAGAGTTACAATGCTTGTTTATCAACACTTAATAATAACATTACGGGAACAAACGAGGCAATGCCGCGTGAATTATCTCTCGGAAGTCTTGGTTTTCGTAACCGAGGCCTAAGTTGATTAGTGTCACAGGTCAGAACAATAAGTCAATGGTGTCGGCAAAGATAGTGCATTCGAATTTGGGTTTTATTTGTATATGATTTAGTGTGAGATTACATTGAATTTAAACGATTTAAATTGATATACAGAAGTGTCGGTTGCACTGTAGTTAGGGACGGCTATCTGTTGAAGTGATCGCAATTTGTTTAATTTAAAGCAACGTCAACGTGTGATGTAACGCCGTTCGGGGTAATTAAATAGATTGTGATATATTTGAACGTTGTATAGACGCGGTATTGGCCCTTTATTTATGAACTGGGGTCGTAGGTTCGAATCCCGCGCGGAAACTTTGTGTTATAGGTGTTTTCTGGT